>CM062817.1:490505566-491878263 GCA_031772625.1 Pinus tabuliformis
TATAGTCTTCTTCACTAGGCTTCCTTCACTTCTTGCAATAAGATAGACTCCTTTCTATGGGTCTCATGTTTCCTTTCTTTACTACATTGCAAATCGAGTTCCTTGTAATATGACTGTCATAAGGTAAATGTTCGGTCTCCTTTTCTAGACATAAATCTTCTTCACCTTGCTTGAATATTCTTCTACTTTTCCTTGTCTTCGCACCCTTTTATTGTGTATTGATTGCAAATTGAATGTGAGAAATTGAATGCCTAATAGGTCAAGTGCTTAGCTATATAAGTCTCTTTAAGGTGGTTAAAACCCTTCATGAGGCAAACTTGATAGTTTCTTGAGGCTGACTTGATGGAGGAGGCATAAATGATGTTTTTGACTCAATTAGAAATTTCGTTCTTGATATACAAAGCCCAAGAAGGTCTATTACATGATGACAAGGACTAAAGACTCATGACACAAACTATAGAAGCACACAATGGGTTCTTTGACCTAGAGATAAAATAAAAGCATGATATCCATGCTTATAAGTAATTTTTCTTTGACAATAATTTTTTCTTTTTTCTTTCTTTTGACAAATACATAAGAATTACATAAGACAACAATTATGAAGATTGATACTAGTTACATTTTTAACACTCCCTCTTAACTAGGGAGGTATTCATAATTGTTCAACTGTACAAGGTTGACCTCAATTTGAAATGTTCCAAGAAGAGTACAACAACATACACAATGCTAGGAATAACAAAACTGCCAAGGCATCCAACACATCAAAGATTCCAAGTGTCAATAATACTATTTCAAGGATTTATTAATTTAGGGATCCAAGTGTCGTTTCCAAGACACTAATACAAGATATAAGACTTTAATAGGGACTAAGGTTTCATCTAGGAAACTTGCCACTATAGGTACCCTCAAACTACAACCCTGGTATCAATCTAACAAGATGTAGATACCCATCTAGGTCTTCATGCTAGGACACCAACCGTCACAGATTCAGGTATCATCAAGTCCAAACTAAAACAAAGCTCCATTATGACCAATATGCCCTTCCACACCGTGATCTAGACATCATCAAGGCCAAAGCATAATATGAGATCTCAATAACAAGCAGGTCAAGACATCTTCCCAGTACCATCATATAAGCAGATTATGGTACTCATCTCTCCCTCTCAAACAAATAAGATATATCCACCAATTCAATCATGCTTCTTAATTATTCAAACTTTTTAGGGAGAGATCCACACATCAGCTACCTGTTCAACCATTAGAACATCTACTAGCTTCATGACCCCAATTAGTATTAGTATTTTATCATCAATATGCTAGCATAAACTTCAAGATCCTTAATCATTCTAATTTTGCTCAGGTCACCACATTATCCAAACAAATCTCCACGGAAGCCTCCTTCTCAATTTTTCCAGCAGCACCAAACTCAGCTTCAACACTTATTCAAAACACCCAAGTCTTATTTATGACTTCATCAAACATAAATAACCATCAGTAGTGCTTCAATCCATTCTCTAATCTCATTCTTTCCTTATCGATATTGTTAAAGTTTCCAATATCATGTCCTCTCTCTCAATATTGAGGATATGCATTATCCTTCATCCAAACTCCCTCTCAACTTAGGGAGATAAGTCCATCATCAACAACTATTCTCTTTCAGCTACACAGGCTCTTTCTTTCGCATCATCATATCATCAAAGAAATTCAAATTTTCAAAACATTCTTTTTGTCTTCATATTTCAACAAGGTCATTCATAAAAGTAAACTTATTTTATTGTATCTCTCCCTCTATCCATCATTCTTATCAACATCATAAGGTCATGTTAAAGGTGTTGGACCCACCAACATTCAAGGATCTCCTCAAATGAAGTCCCAACTAGACCTCAAACCGTTTGGAGTAGGAGTCCCAGTAGTGGTGGTAGGGTAATGCCTTGACTAGGGTAGTGTGCCAAGTAAGTAAGATAACTTTTGTGGAGAGCAAGTGTGTGACCTTGCGGGGAGTCAAGTGCGATGCATAAAGGTTCTGACACATGGAGGGGAAAAGGAAGTGCATCCCTTAGAACCCTATAATTGTACGCAACTTGAAAGGAACACACGTAGAATAACATCAACAAGCTAAAATGCATAATAGTCCACAATTTAAAGTGATGAGTTAATCCGACAACACATATTCAACAAGATTCATACAATTGCATACAAACTAGTTCTAAGCGAAAATGCGTAAGATAAAAAACATACATTGCCAAAGAAACTAGAATAGTCCAACTACAATAACCACATATGCATGAAAGCATGCTGGCTCTGTTATTATTATTATGAATGAAAATTCCATCCATACATACACCATTGATGACCACTACCCCAATAGTGGAACATTACAGTCAAGAACACCTGCTCCTCCAAAGAATTATACTCACTCTATGTGTGAGAAGCCAAGACTCATCACAATACTCCTAAGCCTTTTCTAAGCCTAAGCCTAGCCAAAATATTGGCTTCCAAAAGCCAGTTCTATGAGTTATGAGGTTCTATTATAACAAAGGGTGGGGTAACCCTTGACATTCCCCTTTGTGACTCTTTGACTATCCTCATGACTCTTCAACTTCTTTACAAATACTCATTACATCATATGATGACCTTTCAAATTCCACTAATGACACTTGTAACTTCACTCATAACATATTTACAAATAATATTACATTTCCACATGTACCCATGTAAGACAAAATAGGCTAGAGATAACCTAACAAGACAAAACACTATGACTGTGAAGTTTGGGAAATACCAACTCGACAACCTCCACTTGGTGCTTCTCGCTCACATATTGATGCCAAGCTTGTTACTGTGTGGTGATGTCCCGAAATGCTTGATGGTTCTTTCTAATAGTGGACTCTTGCCTCCATAACATCCGAGTATATGGGTTTGGAACCTGTGTCCAACTCGTCTGAAGCATGCACAACGTGGTGTTGACCATGAATGGACAACCAATGTACTTCTGCATATTATGTGTGTTCAATTCCAAGTCTTCCTTGGTGGCCTCTCCCTTAGTTGCTGCATGTACTCATCTATCTCTAGCTGACTTGTTCTTGGGTCTAGCCTCGGTGAGGAATCGATTGATGTGATCCTGTGCATTCTCACCATGAGTTCGAGACTGTTATACCACCGTGCATATGAGCCTATATGCTTCTAACGAATGGGGGAGAGTTTCTCATAGTTCTGGATCAACATCTAGACCTTTTCTTTCTCCAGCTCCGCCTGTGGCTTCATCTTCTTTGGAAAGTGAAGTGGGGCACCTTTGTACCACATGTTCACTTTTTCACATGGGTGATGGCAACATGTAAGTCTTGAGAATTTGAACAAGCTCTTTGCTCTGCTACTGTAAGCCAAGCACACAGATAACTGCTTTATCCATGATGACAAATCCTTCATAAAGCTTCCACATGGTAGTTTCAATTGTTGTACTTCACAAGTATCACTTTGCTCATCTCCCCCAATGCGGAAATTGCACTCTGCTCTCGAAGTTGTTTTGCCTCTTGTCTAACAACCTACAAGTTCTTTGCTAGTTGTTCATTCTCAACAAACAAGAACTTAACATTTGAGCTTGTGGCTCGTGCATAGGCCAAGATGGCATCGATAAGGAAACTAGACGCTTTCTCTGGTGTCTAACACTATCACCCTTTCCTTGATGAATGCAGGTCATGATCAATGGAAAGTGCTTCCTACGCACCTTTATAATCCTCTTCTAGAACTCATCAAATGATAGATTACACATCACCATGACCGGATCATCATCAAGGAGAACACCTCTCCTTGCTCACTCGAGATTGGTTCTAACACTAGAGGTTGGAGACTGAGAAATGAACTCGTTTCTCTCGACATAAGGTCAGTATCTTCAATCTGTGGCTTCTGCTCCAACTCCATGTCTGTCACTTCAATCTACAGCAAGCTCCCAATCTTGCATTTGTTCTCTGTCTTCCTCAGCTGTTGCTATTTCGGCTCCCCAACCTATATGGTGCTGTTTGCTCTGTCATCGCACCTTTCCTTTCCTATTCCTCCTATTTATTCTTCACTTCTCTTTCTCTCCTCCTCAGCTCTTACTCTTCCTTCAACTTCTTCTCTGTCTCCTGCAGCTTCAGTTCTAATTCCTGCAGACTTTGATTTTCTTTCTTCCTTCGTTGTTCCTCTCTTTATTCGCTACTCCCTCTTTCTTCCATTGCCAAAGCTGCTTTCTCCAAGCATTAGGGATTTTTTGGGTCTAAAATGGGCCTCCTAAGGAATAATAAAATAATAGTGGAAATAATAAAATAAGATTAGATTACATCATCAAATTTTAGAGGGAAAAAAGAAAAAAATATTTTTTCAACTCGTATGTTCAGCTTCATCTCCCTATAGGTTTAGAGTCAAATTTTCGAGTGGAAACACTCATTAGATGAAAAATTTGATTCCTTGTCCAAGGAGTACCCATGTTGCATACTTTTGATGGACCCTGCTACACGAAAAATGAAGTGAGAAATACATGAAAACACGTGACATAACAAACGTGTTTCATGTATAGTCTCATTTTTCATGTAGCACAGTGCATCAAAATATGCAACATGGGTACTCCTTGGATGAGGAATTAAATTTTGCATCCAACAAGTACTCCCGCTCGAAATTTGAGTAAAACCTTAGGGAGATAAGTTGAAAATACAAGTTGAAAAAGTAGTTTTATTATTTATTATTTTTTAATCTTTTTACCTTTTTACTCCAAAAATGGTGAATCATCCCCCATGGTTGACATCATCATCTTGAATCCTATTGGTTTTTATAAATTTTATTTTGGTTGTACATTTTTCTTAGGAGACCCATTTTAGACCTCAAAATTCCCCTAATGAGAGGATCTACCTTCATCTTGCAACTTTTCTCTTCATCTAGATCCTCAACAACCTTCCTCTTTTCCTTGTCCTTCACTGGTTGCTACTTATTGCTACTGTTGTTGTTGCTTCTTGTGCATTGTTGCTTTCAGAGCAACCTTCCAAGTGTTTGCCATACTGAACGACTCATGGATTTCTGAGGCATTGTATTAGTACCTCCAAGGGTCCTCCTTGTCCAATGAAATGTCCCGTGGATCCATGGATAATACACCTTTGCACAATGGTTCATGGAAATACTGTGGGGGTCATATGGATTAAAGTCTTTGTGCTGAACTCAAATTTCAATATCTCCTTAGCTTCGACATCTGCATCTTTCAATCTCTTAATCTCGTACAATCTAATCTGCAAAGAAACAGTGGGCCATGGCGATTTATTCTTCTATGCAGTCCTGTTGATAACCTTGTGGAGAGGTGATATGAGAGCTCTTGCGTGACCATCTTGTTCGTGGCATACCTTGGTAGAACATGCAGAGGCTTCTCTTCACCAAAAACTCTGATGAAGGTGCACTTGAGGCATACCAATCTGCAATGTTTAGTATCGCCTCCATTGCTTCTCGGGACATGCAAGGTGGACCTTGCTCAAATATAATATTGTACAATAGGATTATGAAATGGCCAGTTATCCTTGCCATTACTCCTCGATAGCTGCAGTCAGAAAGAAACTTGCAATAAATATTGATGACTGTCTCCTTTGTGTCCATGTCCAACTCATGCCAGGAAACTGCTGCTGAGGCAAAAATTGCATCTAGTAAGTATGAAAACATGTAGAATCTTGCTTTCTTATTCTTGGGTGGATTCCAGGTGTTAGTCACATGGATCTTCAACTGATGAGCCAACAAATTTGACCAGCTGAATGGCTTCCCATCACTCACAAACGGGTCCAGTACAACTACCCAACCTTCAGGAAAGGTTTATGTGCTCTCTTGACTTTATATTCGACATGCAAAGATGATTAGGAACTGATAAGCCTTCCTGAGAGACTTTGTCTTGTACACATGATTGGGTGTCTGTCTAAACATTGAATACTCTTTCACCTAACACTTGAAGATATATCTAGTGTCACAAAGCTATGGTTTCATAGAAAAGTGTGTCCATACGTTTCACCGACTGAGGTAAATGATACATCTACTAAAATTTATGTGCCCTGAAGGTGGCAAGCTCTATTTTGCGGGCACTACTCAATGTCATAGTCCTCTGGATTTGTGTGTGAGACAATCAGCAGATAATGTCTGCACATGGGAAGGCAGGGTACCTGCATGAAACCTTGTATAAGCTCATTGCTGGATACTGGTATATACCTGCTGGTCCTATAATATTCCTTGAAGTCCTCTGCAAAATAATCTTTGATTTTTGCCATGTCAACGTTGTCCCTTCTCAATGAACAACTGAGTGTCTACATAGATTGGTCTATCAATGGATATATGCTCAACTGCTTCCCCAATACTACTCTTGTGGTTTCCTTTGATGCAACTCTCTTGGATGCCATGTTAACTGTAACTGCTTGAGAGATTCTTAACAACTATTGTACTTGTGAGATAGAGAGGACACTCATGTAAGAAAATGTCAGCTAAGAACCAAAGAAAATTCAAGACAATATCAAGCAACAAATCGGGCTCAAGATGGGAAGGACGGTGCAATTCTTCTGTTCACAGGGATCATTGGCTAACTGTGGTAATTACACATTGCATAGTCCCAACAATTCAGTCGGAAGCTTGCTGCTGGAACTGCACAATGCACAGTTCAGTCAGGGGCCAAGGTTGCAAGAGACTGCGCATTGTGCAATCTTGATGACCAGACTAGGAGGTTGGCTGCTGGAAGTGCACAGTTGGATCTAGGCCAAGACAACCTCTACGCAATTCCAGAAGCCAAGGTAGAGGTATTGAGCTCCCAGAATGCGCAGTGCATGCAAGGAAACACAAGATCCGGCAAGGGGAGCCCATATCCCCAAAGGGAGTGTGAAATTGAGCAGATATGAAGGATGATGTGATGCTGAGTGAATATTTGACTAAGTGATGATGCATGAAAGTGAAACAAGTGTAGGAATCAATCAAATCGAAGGAAAACAAAGCATGTGAAGGGAGTCACCAGAACGACGACCGTAGGTGAAAAAAATGGGAAAATACACGTGACACTTGGAAAGACATTATAAAACTTGAAAAAACCCTTATACAAGATAAAACAAGTCAAAACACCAGAAGTCATTCAAAGAAACAAGTGAAACATCACTCTCACAAGCTAAACAACAAAACAATAGAAAAAGAAGAAAAAGACTAGAAAAGCAAGACTTACCTAGAAAAGCGACGATGATTGCACTGAAGGTTCCTTGACCTCCTCGAGAATGCCAGAGCTCCAAGATCAAATGTGGAAATGAGCTCTAGCAGAGTCGATTAAATAGATTTGTCAATTTAGGGTTTATGATTTGACGGACAAAAATAAGAAAAAGCGACACTTGGCGATAGTTTCCAAAGTAACTCAAGTGCCTCCTTCGTACTACTAACAATATATCCCTATTTTTAGGCATGCTTTTTGTTGGACACCTAATCCTAAATGGGTTAGTGTGGAAGCTGAATAGACAAAGTAGTCCAAGAGACCTTGGGATGTGAAACCCAACGGTCACAATATGTACTATAAATTATATCTCTTGTTAATAAAAATTGATTCTCATGTTTTATCTTTCCTATTCTATTGCTGCCCATCTATGTTAACATGGTATCAGAGCAGACAATATCCCGCCCTTCTCATATTTAGCCACTAATTTTTGTGGTCTTTCTATGTGTGTTTGTCAGACCTAAAGCGTGTCTAAAATATTCCAAATCTATCTGCACTGGTCAGAGCACAGATCCCAATTTTGCTCTTTTCTCGTGTAAATCCAGCGATTTTCTTGCCATTATATGTTGTCCCTATGCATTATATCCATCTATGCATTGAATTTCATAGTCTGTGCATTAGCTACGTTATGCAAATTTTCTGCACGGCCCAATAGTTTTTTTGGTATGAATTGGAATTGATATATCTCCTAGAGTGTCCGCTGTTTTATTTCAATTAATAAATCCTCGTGCGCTCCCCTTTAAACGCTGGTCTGAATTTGCTTCTCAAATCATTCCTTGTGTGTATCCCATTTGTGTCTGAGGGAATTAATTATCTGTCACCGCACTTCTGAGATATGTTCCCGGGTTTTATATTAATCTGTCATTGCTGCTTTTCTAATACATTTTCCTGCTTCATTAATAATCTTAATCAGCTCAAGTTTATTTTTGGAATGAAAACCAATCAATTGCTGCTTCAATAGGCTCAAAATACCCAGATTTATTGTTGGATCTTCTACAACAAATCAATTTTCTCAAAAAAATAAAGACAGCCATTTGAAATTTTAGATTACAGTATAAGCATAATCACTGGCCCATCTCAGGAACTCTAATTTGCTACCCAGACATTGTGGTTGGGAAATAACGTACACTAGGAGATTATATTTACACTCAGGAAGACAAAGAGGGTATATAACGATTATCTAACTGTGTTTATTGAAAGCATCGCAGGAATTTCTGATCTCTCCCTCATAGCCTGTTTTAATGCCCACGCTGCCGAGCTTATCCATGGCAAGCGCAAAGTCCTGGAAGAAAGCATTTTGGTCGATTGGTGTTGGAAATAGCGCAGAGAAACGCTCCTTCACTCAACCTTATTTGTGCCATTTCTGTCCTGCCATTCTAAATGTTCTCATTCGTTTCACTTAGTCGTTTCATCTCATTATGACTCTGCCATTCTGCTACCTGTCAGAATGCTAACGCTTAGTGTTTCGCTGGAACAGACCTCGAATATCAAAAGCGTTACTGTCGCCTTTACCTGCGTATCAGTTCTGCCCTCCACCCATTGAAATTGCTGTCATACCTTGTTTTCTCATCATAATTGCTGCCACAAACGGCTTGGTAATCTACAGTTTCACATCCGATAAATTAGATTTGGTGTCGATTGAGGAAACATAGTTTGTAATCACACCACCAACTCGCGCATTGGATTTGTCAAGGTTCGCTGCAACATCAATTAACCTCAAGAGAAGGAATTCAACAGTGTGGCCATAAGTCTCATTAGCAAGATAATGTTGTAACGATGGCGCCAGAGGACAAAGAAACTTTGGGCCAATGTCAGGTTACACAAGGATGGCAGATTGTAACAAAAAGTTGCTCTACTCCAACGGATTTTGCTCTACTCGCCGTTGTCTAGCATATGGAGTAGTTACAGTACTGAAAACGCTAGCAATTTGGTTTTCTTAACATCACGTCGTCTGCTAAAATCCAAAATCCCCAAATATGTCGGCCGCAAGGGCGAGGTAGGCGATCCTATTTCCAAATAATTTTCCTTCGGATCCAAAGGGAAAACAGGGGAGGAGTTTTCATGCTTCCACTGGGTCTGTTTTTAAGCAGAATTTGTGTTCATTTTTACATATGATATTGCAGCACAGAGTTTGATCAGTGTCTGAAGAAAGAAATAGGAAAATTGGGGTTCAGAATTGGAGATTTGGTTCAGCCAATAAAATGCAGTAATTGGCCATAAATTTTTAGAGGGACCGAGTGTTAGTCGTTTTTTTGGGCATCAATTTGAGGACTACAGGGAGGTACTTTTTTGGCAAAGTTCGTTAATCTTTAGAGGTGTGAAAAGTTCACTATTATTTGGAGTGCGACAATGTTTTGGGTAGATTTGTAGGGTTTTGATTGCTTGGCAGAGCACGACGGTCGCTCCTTGTTTGGTGGGTGACTGGGCCAGATCAGGAGGAGTTCAGGAGGAATTGTTGAGACAGAATTCAGATATGTCTGAAGTTTTGCTTCACATCTATGATGTGATGAATAATGCATCGACTCGAACAAATAATGTCATTTTCCAGTTGAACAGTGTTTAACATGTTATGAATGGATCAGACGCACCATAAATTAGATTCCCCAACAAATATATAAACATGTGGTGCAGACAATCTCGGCACTTATATATCTCCATTCTTGTTAAAACAAGACTAGCAATGGCGCGTCTCTCTCTCGGCGGATCGAGGCTGTTGACCGAATTGAAGGGAGGCTCGAACCACTAGTTGTTGACTCCTAATAAGCTTCAACCCTTTCATGGTCGAATGTATGGTGATGGTATTGAAGAATAGTATAGTGTTATATGCTTTATAATACATGTTGGAAACCATGCAATGTAAATCTGATATGCGATAAGGACTGTGTTCTTCTTATGTATGTTGGAAAGTGCCCAACATATGCTAAAAAAAGTCAATGAACCTTCAGTGACCTGTGCAGTATCTAGAATGTCAGAAAGCTCTAGAAATCCACAAGTATTGGTGTCATGCCCTTCCTTATGGTAATGATCATTGCATTTTATCAGTCTGAAGTACGATTTATGTGCCTTAGATCTTCCATTTAAGACATTTGGAGACGGTTTTTTGTTTTGGAAAACTCCACTTCGGCGCGATTTCTGTGTTGTTTGGTCTTTTTGCTCAACAAACTTTGATAGGGTTTACTGCTATTGGGGGCCAGTTCGTCGCTATTATTTACAGTTTTGCAAGACGAAACGGAGTTTCTGCACCGTTGAATTAAAGAAAGAGGTTTTGCGTGTCTTAAATTTCCGGGTTTTTAACTTGTAATTTTCCAAAGATCTGGATGCCTGGAAGAACTGTCTGCTAAAAAAAAAAAGAGGCAGAGTTATTTGAGTACTCTTTTGTTGTAAGTGAAAATGGCTTTAATTATGATATTAGATTTATTAAAAACCTTGATATATTCCACTGCTGATGGGAAGGTAAACATCAACAAAGAAACTCTCTGTGACATTCAGACCTGCCTATATAATGCACAAGAAAAGATCGATTTTTTGCAGCTTGAATCACAGCTACAGCAAGAAGAGCTACATCAAAATAAACATCATTCTGAACCTGTTTCTATTCAGAACAATGAAACAGACTCCCATAAACAGCGAGACAATATTGTTGAAGTTCATTCAGATCCAATGCCCAATAAAGTAGCAGCTGTACATGCAGATGCAGAAACTCAGTCTGCACTTCCCAAGCCCATCATCAGACCTTGGGAACAACTTGTCCACAACAACCATAAAACTGGTCTTGGATATGACAAGGACTTGTCCTTTCATATTCCAGACTACTTAAAGCCCATTCAGTTTCAGAGTGCTGGATTCATCCATGATAGTTCACTGTCAACTATTCCAGATTCTGCCCCTCTTCCACACACAACAACAACAACAACAGATTGTGAAATGCCAACACTGTGACCAAGTTGGCCATCTGAAAGATCACTGTTTTGATCTTCATCCATGTAAGCACTGTCATAAAACTAGCCATTCTTCACACAGATGCTTCAAAAACAAACGTCCTGCAAGAAACAAAGATTCATCTTGGATGGATCACTTCTTGCAATGGGCATCAACAGCCAAGAAGATATTCCAAACACATGTTAGAACTTGTTCCAGAGTATTGAACAATCTTGCAGTTGAGTTTTCTCCATCATCTCACCTTGTATCTGACAGGGGGAAATGATGGTCACTTACAAA
The DNA here is from genome assembly GCA_031772625.1 of Pinus tabuliformis. NCBI lineage: Eukaryota > Viridiplantae > Streptophyta > Pinopsida > Pinales > Pinaceae > Pinus > Pinus tabuliformis. The sequence continues at coordinate 490,517,022 of CM062817.1, forward strand.
CTTCAAAGTCACATCAAGCGAGCTTGAGCCACAACCTGTCACACCAGTTTCAGAGTTGTAGCCAGAGACAAAGAAGCCGCTGAGCATACCTTCAGTTGGCAATCTGGGACACTTCCTCTAGTAGAAGACTTTAGCTTCTTGCCAGCTTCAGAAGAATTCCAAGAACAAAATTGAGAACACTTCCTCTAGCAGAAGACTCCAGCTTCTTGCCAGTTTTGGAAGAGTTCCAGGAATTTCATTATGCATTCCAGAGTTTGGTCATCCTTAAACCATCACAGGTTGAGACTTCCCTTTTCAGGTTGAAGTTTTCCCTTTTATGCGGAGTGAGACCTCCCTTTCGTGGTTGAAGGTTTCCCTCTTCAAATAAATAGGAGCACTTCCTCTAGTAGAAGACTTAATCTTCTTGCCAGTTTTGGAAGAGTTCCGGGAATTGCACTAAGCGTTCCAGTGTTGGTGGTCATCCTTAAACCACTGCCCTTTATACCAACATTTCATAGAGGACATTCAACCTAGTGCTGCCATGCATTTTTTGCACATTTTGTATTACAGCTCTCTTCTTGGACTCATACATAACCCTTCGGATTAAGGGGGGAATGTTGGACACCTAATCCTAAATGGGTTATTGTGGAAGCTGAATAGACAAAGTAGTCCAAGAGACCTTGGGATGTGAAACCCAACGGTCACAATATGTACTATAAATGTATATCTCTTGTTAATAAAAATTGTTCTCATGTTTTATCTTTCCTATTCTATTGCTGCCCATGTGTGTTTAACACTTTTTCACTTTTTTTTTCTTTTTTAGGAAAAACTTCCATGCATTGGCTGGAGATATTGTGCAGTTCTGGAGGGACTAGGCAACTCTTTGGTTCATGAATTGACTAACTTCTGAGTAGAAAGGCTTCTGCACAATTTCTAAGTTGAGTGGCTCTGGCCTCTCTCTCATGCTTTGCGCAATTTCCTAGCTCAAGGCTAGCTGTCATCTAATGTTGCGTAATTCTTGAGCTCAAGGCTCACTGTTAGCTTGGACTATGCAATTCCCAGGAGCAAGGCTGGTTTCCCTCAAGGATTGCACAGTTCTCTAAGGTGAGCCCAAAATTGGATGAAAACCAAGTGAAGAGATCATCTTATGAGTTAGAGAGTAAAACAATAAGAAAACACAAGCCAAGATGCAAAGGCTGAGGCTCAATCAAAGCACAAGTACCTGGATCAGTGCAAGATGAGATGCTGTGATTTAGAAGGGAAGCTCCAAAATGAAGCATAGGAAAAATTTCAGAGGGTGGTTGTAGCCACTACAACATTGGTGACACAATGGCAGAAGTCCAGCTCTCTGTATGGACCTTGTCTCATGCCAAGTGAGTCTAACTCTTCCGGAAGTATTTTTCAGTTCTTCTATTATCATAACTTCTTCACTTAGCTTGAGTTAAATATGTAGTGCCTACCGTCCTCTTTATCGAAAACACACATTCCAAGCTAAGTCAAACTGAGTAGTTTCAATTAGGGATGAGGAGTATATAGATGCACAAGTAATATAGACTATCAGAGTTTTAGTTTCATCTTTGGTGTTGCTTCACTACCAGTAGGCTTGGACAGTACCCTAACAGAGTGACTTTAGAACACAAGCATTGCTCCGCTACCAACGAGCCTGGACATTACCCCAGTGGAGTTACTTGATTCACCTCTCTATGCAGGAAGCCTTTCTCTTCTTTCTCCTTTTATTTCATTTTCCATTTTTTTCATTTTTCAAAGAATTGTGCATAGGCACTTGTTTATTTCATGAGGCGGAAGAGGGATCTTGACTTATCGAGAGAAGAAAAGTTTGTTCCTTCAAAGAAGGATATTTATATATACCCCTAATCTACTTATTAAATTTTCCCCCTTTCCTTACTTTACTTGACTGGGTTGACAAGGGTTAACCAAAATTAGAAAACCGATTAGAGCAGACGGTACTAATTAAGAGTGAAAGCATCATGATTTCACCATGCTTCTCTCTGAAAGGAATGTATTTTCCATCAGGGTATCATCGACTAGAGGAAATGAAAGATTCACATAAAGAGAGGGAATAGATAGATAACCAAGTGTTGATAGCTATACAAGTTCCTCTTGGATTTCACCTTGCTTGCCTAAGAGGCCAAACACGGTTTAATGCGGAAACTAACCTACGAATGCGAAAGAAAACAAGCAAAGGAAAGAAGCAAGATAAAAGAAAAATATAGTAAGCAAATCAAGAAACAAGAAAGAAAATAAAACACTATTCCTACTCCTAACCTAAGCAGAGCATCGACCGACTCACGTGAATGATATTTCCAATGCAATCATCGGTGAATTGGTTGGCCCATGTGGGATAAAACATGATTGACAAGAAAGATATGCAAGAAAACCAATAGAAAAGAAAGACAAAACAATGTAAACCAATTCGTTCGAAGCTTGAATGCATCTACAGAAAATAAAAAATTGAAAGCACATGAAAGACACTCTGTGGATGTACCATGGTGTTCTGTCACATTGCGCATGGAAGACAAGCATGTACACACCTTCGAACTTGAAATACGAGCAAACATAAAGAAAGAAGAAAAATCCCACTTCGCAATAGTGCTTGCTACGTATGACTCCTCCAATGCATGATAAATAAGATCGCGTGATTCTGGTGGAGGATGTGAAAACTATGAGATAGATTGATTTTCAATGTAAACAACAGAGTGATGAGGAGCTTGGAAAAGTTCAACATATTTATGATTAGAAGTGGAACTAACCTCAAGGATACGAGAACTTGACATAACCATCATATCGGGACAAAGTGCCTCGACAACTTGAGGGGTTTCCACTTCATCAGAAGCTGGATCATCAAGACCGGTGGCTTAGAAAGATCAACAACGGGCAAATTAGAATCGTGATTGAATGAATGAATGAATTAAGAGAACACGACAACCATGATCATAAACTTCAAGATTATGAACAACGACATCCTCATGATTTGACAAATCATAAAGAGGGGATGATGCAAAACAAAAATTTCACCCTCTATGTTTTCGGAAATGTAAGATGAGAGATTGGGTGGATAAAGGAAGAAATATTTATCCTCTCCACAATCAAATGAAAGACTGGCATCCCACATATTCTATGAATGATCAGAAGTAGAAAAATCCGTAAATGAATTTTCACAAGATGGAATAGAAATGGAAAAACTGTGGAAGATGTCAGGATAAAGCAGACGAGGTGTGGATAATATGAGTTCATCTTTCACCACAAATTCTTGTTTAGACTCCCACACATACTCATAAAAAATAATAATGCAGGTTAGTCGTTCAACACGAACTCTGTCTAAAACTTGATCCTCGTGAACATCACATGTAAGATCCGAGACGGATGAACACAACACACCAAAATCTAGAGGATCAAAGGAACCAAAGGAACCAAAGGATGAAGGCCGAGGAGATGAGACCACATGATAACCATCGGGCTTGCCAGCCAAATCTACTCAGAAATATTGAGCAGGTGGTGTTGGAGGAGATGGTGACAGATCAGTAGGTGGATTCTCAACTTCTCCCACCTAAACTTGTAGATCTAGAGATGATTGATGAGAAGGGGATGAAGGGTCACATGGGACAATAAACTTATCCATCTTGGATTTAGAAGCTCTAACACCGAGGTATGTTGGGAGAGGTTTGAAAGATTCTAACTCATGTGAATTCTCAGAAATGTGAACAAGATTTTGAAATATTCCCTCCAAAAATTTCCAGGCAACTTCATCTTCAGGGAATTCATAACAGTAATGAAGAAAATGATCGTGGAAGTGCTCAAGGGATTTGTTAAGTGAATTTCATAATTTTAATTTTTTTTGATTAAGTGCTTTATGGTCATAAAGAAATAAAGCACGAAATAATTATTTGAACGTGTGATCAAAAGAGTGTATAGAGGTTGCGTGCAATGTGTGAAACCATTTCTTTGTGCGCCCTTTGAATGTGAAAGCGAAAAACCCATAGGCAATGTCATCTGAGGGGACATCATGCCTGTCACAAAAGCCAAAAAAAGAAATTGTGTGCCTAAAAAAGGTTGTTCCATTGTTGCCATTAAACTTATATTTGGACAAGTCATCTATAATGCTTGCCAATGTTTCAAAATCAACAACATGAGAGAAACACGCCGGGGTAATGATTTCAAACAGAAGTCATGAAATATGTGCAAAAATTCAAAACAAAGTTCAAGGGCTTAGCTTGTCAGCTGGCCCTCCTAGCGCTAGAAATGTTGACGGTGTTGGACCCACTGACATTTAGGGGATCTCCCCGATATGAAGTCCCAACTAGACCTCAAACCGTTTGGAGGAGTCCCAATAACACATGCTAGTTTAATGCCTTGACCACGGTAGCGCGTAGAGGTAAGTAAGATAACTTTGGGTGAGAGAAAGTGTGTGACCCTTCAGAGAGTCAAATGCGATGCATGAAGGTTTTAACACATGGAGGGGAAAATGAAGTGCATCCCTTAGAAGCTTGTATTAGTATGCAACTTGAAAGGAACACATAAGCAAAATGACATCACAAGATAAAGTGATGAATAGTACACAGATTAAAGTGACGAGTTAATCCAACAACATGCATTCAACAAGATTCATACAATTGCATATAGAGTAGTTCATAATAAAATGCATAAGTTAAACAACATACATTGCTAAAGAAACCAGAATAGTCCAACTACAATAGCAACATATGCATGAAAGTGTGATGGATATGTTATTATTATTATGAGTGAAAGTTCCATCCATACAGACACCATTGATGACCACTAGCCCCAATAGTGGAACATTACAGTCAAGAACACTTGCTTCTCCAAAGAAGTATACTCACTCTATGCTGTTGAGAAGCCAAGGCTCGTCACAATACTCCCAAGCCTTTTCTAAGCCTAAGCCTAAGCCTAGCCAAAAGCTTGGCTCCCAAAAGCCCATTCTATGAGTTATGAGGTTCTATTTATAACAAAGGGTGTGGTGACCCTTGACATTCCCCTTTGTGACTTTTCGACTACCCTCATGACTCTTCAACTTCTTTACAAATAACACATTAAATCACATGATGACCTTCACATTCCATTAATGACACTTGGAATTTCACTCATAACATATTTACAAATAATATTTCATTTCCACATGTACCCATGTAAGACAAAATAGGCTTGAGATAGCCTAATGAGACAAAACAATATGACTCCGAAGTTTAGGGAAAGACCAACTTGACAACCTCTACTTCATGCTTCTTGGTCATATATTGATGCCAATCTTGGTACTATGTGATGATGTCCCCAAAATTTTTGACTGTGTCTTTCTAATAGCAGACTCTTGTCTCAATAACATCCAGGTATATGGTTTTGGAATTTGTGTCCAACTCGTCCTGAAGCATGCACAACATGGTGTTGACCATGATTAGACCACCAATGTACTTCTATATGTTATGAGCACTAAATTCTAAGTCTTCCCCCATGGCCTTTCACCTTAGCTTCTCCATGTACTCATCGATCTCTAGCCAGACTTGGTTCTTGGGTCTAGCCTCAGTGCGGGAACCTATTGATGGGATCCTGTGCGTTCTCATCATGACATCCAAACTGTTATAAAACTATACATATGAGGCTTGCATGGTGCTGATGAATGGGGAAAGTTGATCATATTTATGTATCAACATCCAGAACTTTGCTTTCTCCAACTCTACCTGTGGCTTCATCTTCTTTGGCAAGTGAAGCAGGGCCCCTTTGTCTCGCGTTTTCCAACCTTGCACATGGGCGATGGCAGCATGTATGTTCTAGAGAGTTTGAACAAACTCTTTTCTCTGATGCTGTAAGCCATGCACATAGAAAAATTCTTTATGCACGGTGACAAATCCATCATAGAGCTTCTGCATGGTAGTCTCAAGTGTTGGTACTTCAACAAGTATCTCTTTCCTCACCTCCCCCATTGCGGAAATTATACTTTGATCTTGAAGTTGTTTAGCCTCTTACATGGTAGCCTACAAGTTCTTTTCAAGTTGTTCATTCTCGACCAATAGGAGCTTAAGATTTGAGCTTGTGGCTCCTCCATATGCCAAGATTGTTGGAAATAATACTGAGAGGGGGGTGAATCAGTATTATCAAGTTCTTTTAATAAATCTTCCTTATTATTCTTTGAATTATTTTTGCATGTCAGTACCATAAAATAATGAGCATGAACAAAGAAAACAGATAGTCACACCAAAGAACACAAGATGTAAGGTGGAAACCCAATGTGGGTGAAAACCACCTGCTGCAATATGTCTCTATCTTCTTTCAAATTAGAAACTCCTTTTACAATGGTTTTGTACTGGTGCAGTCCTTTACCAGTACGCAGTCTGCAACCTGCAGAGAGCTACAACTCTCTCTCATTTTCCAGTCTCTTCTGGAAGGGAGCTACAACCCCCTACTTCTTTTCTTTCAAGAACCACTTTTCATAAATTTCAAACTGCGCCTTCTGTGGCGTCGCGACCACCGCACCTGCGCCTTCTGTGGCGCCTCCGCACTGCGTCTTCTATTGTGCCTCTGCACTGCGCCTGCTGTGGCACCTCCGCACTACGCCTTCTGTGGCACCTCCACACTGCGCCTTCTGTGGCGTCTCCGCACTGCGCCTTCTGTGGCACCTCTGTGGCGTCTCCGCACTGCGCCTTCTGTGGCGCCTTTGTGGCGTCTCCGCACTGCACCTTCTGTGGCGCCTTTTGTGGTGTCTCCGCACTGCGCCTTCTATGGCACCTCCGCACTGTGCCTCTGTGGCGTCTCCGCACTGTGCCTTCTGTGGCGCCTCCGCACTGCGCCTCTGTGGCGTCTCCGCACTGCGCCTCTGTGGCGTCTCCGCACTGCGCCTTCTGTGGCGCCTTCGCACTGCGCCTTCTGTGGCGCCTCTGTGGCGTCTCCGTCACTGTGCCTTCTGTGGCATCTCCGTACTGCGCCTTCTGTGGCGCCTCCGCACTGTGCCTTCTATGGCGCCTCCGCACTTCCACAGCTGCAGCGCTCGAGAGATCACCCTTCACAGATTCGCTTTCAACTTCCCTTTCATAGATCAAACTTTTAAAACAATAACCCAATATTTCAGATCTTAAGATATTCGATTTGCAAGAATGAATTAGCCAAGTGATCTCCTTTGCTTTATATAGGCTTAGGCCTTTCACAATACCACGGGCCAAAACCATAGGATCAAAAAAATGTTGGACTAATACCATGAACCAACCATGAAAGTACGTGAGATCAACACTTTTGACGAAGTACCATGGTCCAAAACCATAGGTTCAAATACCAAGGACTAACTACCATGGACCAAAGGTAAGTTCTCCAACATATACGCGCTTTTCCTCATAGGTTCAAATACCAAGGACTAACTACCATGGACCAAAGGTAAGTTCTCCAACATATACGCGCTTTTCCTCATAGGTTCAAATACCAAGGACTAACTACCATGGACCAAAGGTAAGTTCTCCAACATGAAAGTGCGTGAACTTTTTCTCTACATGAAATAAACTTTTCTCTACATGAAATAAACTTTTCTCTGCATAAAATTGCGTGAACTTTTCTCTACATGAAATAAACTTTTCTCTGCATATAAGTGCGTGAACTTTTCTCTACATGAGATGAGTGGGTTGCCATCAAGTACAACATATGTATCATAAAGCCATACCAGAATCATAATGCCAACAATCTCCCCCTTTGGACTTGATGGCAACCTCAAAATCTTCAGCATCATTCTCCCCCTTTGACATCAAGGGCAAAGGGTTATGCTCCCCCTAAGAACATGCTCCCCCTGAATATGAACCAGATCTGCAAAGAAGAACCATAATCCACTAAACACCATAAATGACCATGAAAGAGATAGAGACATATTGCAGCTATATTCAGACCAACATCCATGAACTCCTTCTGTACATCCTCCATAATGCCAACAATGCATTATATGCTCCCCCTGAACCTGTGCCATTTAATCCTCAACCAATCCGCAACCTAGCACATGTACGCATATACCCCAGATGAACCATACGTACAACCATCAATCAGAAGAGTTTCAACAATAAGATGATGCATCAACTACCCCCAGCTTTTGCCTGAGGTATTCAAAAGTCTCCCTGGGCAATGGTTTGGTGAGAATATCGGTAACTTGTTCCTTAGAAGGAACATACTCCAACTTGACCTTCTGTTCAAGCACTTGTTCCCGGAGAAAATGATACTTGATTGGTATGTGCTTGGTTTTTGAATGCATGACTGGGTTCTTTGAGATGCTGATTGCACTTGTGTTATCACATAAGATGGGAATAGGTGGAGTACAAGTGATTTGGAAATCCTGCAAGGTCTGCATCATCTAAAGGAGTTGAGTGCAGCAAGATGCAGCAGCAACATATTCCGCTTCAGCTGTAGACAAGGCAATCGAACTCTGTTTCTTGCTGAACCAAGATACTAGTCTGGAACCCATAAAGGATGCACCACCACTTGTGCTCTTCCTGTCATCCACGCTTCCGGCCCAATCTGCATCTGTATAAGCATGAAGTGTGAGATCTGTATCTCTAGGATACCATAAGCCATAATTTTGAGTCCCTTGAAGATATTTGAAAATTCTCTTCACTGCCTGAAGATGAGTCTCCTTCGGATTTGCCTGAAACCTTCCAACTATTCCAACTGCATGCATGATATCCGGTCGGGTACCTGTCAAATAAAGTAAACTTCCAATCATAGATCTGTAGGTTGGTTGATGCACTGTTGCAGATTCATCATTTGCACTGAGGCTACATCTTGTGACCATAGGTGTACATACTGGTTTTGCATCTTCCATGCCATATTTCTTCAAAATCTGTTTGAGATACTTGGTTTGAGACAAAAAGATCCCTCCTTTTTGTTGGATTTGCAAACCAAGAAAATATGTCAATTCTCGCAGCAAGGACATTTCGAATTCTTTCTGCATCACCAAGGCAAAGCTTTGACTCATAGCTTCTTCATTGCTGCCAAAGATAATGTCATCTACATACACAACAAGTATTAGCAATTTGTTATTTTCAACTTTTATATAAAGATTGCTATCTGCTGATCCTTTTAAAAAACCTTTTTGATGAAGATATTTGTCCAAACTATAGTACCAAGCCCTTGGAGCTTGTTTGAGACCATAGAGAGCCTTTTTTAATCTGCATACAAGATTTGGATCATTTCCAAGAATGAACCCATCTGGCTGCTCGATGTATACTTCTTCTTCCAAGTCTCCATTCAGAAAGGCTGATTTCACGTCCATTTGAAATACTTTGAAGTTTTGAAAGCTTGAGAGAGCAAGGAACATTCGGATGGCCTCAAGTCTTGCAACCGGAGCAAAGGTTTCTTCAAAGTCTATTCCTTCTTGTTGCGCATACCCTTTACAAACAAGTCTGGCCTTGTTTCTAATTACTTCTCCATTTTCATTCAATTTATTTTTGAAGACCCATTTTGTTTCGATAACATTCTTATCCTTTGGTCTAGGAACCAGCTCCCAAGTGTTGTTCTTTTCGATCTGCTCAAGTTATTCATCCATTTCTTTCACCCAACATTCATCTTTGCATGCCTCTTTCACATTTTGTGGTTCAGTGGAGGAGAGTAATGCCAAATAGCTTGAAGCTTCTGCAACTGTTCTTGTTTGTACACCTGCTTCTTTCTGTCCCACAATCTGAGATTCTGGATGATTCTTCTGAACATATCTGGATGGAGTCTTTTCTTCTATTCTTGTCTGCTCCTCTGGTTCTTCTTGAGGTTCTTCTTCTTCATCATTCTGTCTTTGAGGGTAGCCTTCATCTTCTTCGATGTCTTCATGATGTACTTGCCTAGGAATGTATCCCTTCTCATCAACCACTACATCAATGCTGTCAACAATTCTGCCAAGTCTTTTATTGTAGCACTTGTATGCTTTGCTATGTGGAGAGTAACCAAGAAGAATGCCTTCATCTGCTCTAGGTTCAAGTTTGCCAAGTTGCTCATCAGTGTTCTTAATATAACATTTGCTCCCAAAGATTTTGAAGTGCTTTACCGAAGGAGTCTCACCACACCAGAGCTCATGAGGGGTTTGAGTGCTGTTCACCCGGACATTTGTTTTGTTGAGAATAACAACCGCAGCATGTGCAGCTTCACCCCAGAAGGTTGCGGGAGTTCCTGACTCATCAAGCATAGCACGAGCCATTTGTTGGACTGTTCTGTTCATTCTTTCCACAACTCCATTTTGCTGAGGAGTTCTAGCTGTAGAGAATTCTCTTCTTATCCCATGTTCTTCACAGAAATCGAAAAATTCATTTGAGGTAAACTCCCCACCTCTGTCGGATCTGAGGCACTTAATTTTGTGTCCTGATTCATTTTCAACCAAGGCTTTGAAGGATTTGAATTTTTCGAATGCTTCATCTTTGTGCTTCATAAGTCCTAACTAGACAAACCTGGAGAAATCGTCAATGAATAATATCAAGTATTCTTCTCCTCGAGGTGTTCTTTTTCTGAATGGACCACATGTATCTGTATGTACTAGCTCAAGAGGCATGCTAGCTGATCCTTCCTTCTCTGGAAAGTTAGTTTTGGTTTGCTTTCCAAACTGACATGATTTGCATATGGTATTGTCTGGAATTTTGATATCTGGAAGATCGCGAACCGCCTGATATTTGCATGCTTTCCTTATTTGTGAAAAGCTTAGATGCCCCAACCTCTGATGCCATAACCAGTGCTCATCATCCTTGCTTAGATAGCATTGTTGTTGTCCTTCTTCAAATATGTATAGATTATTTGGAGTTCTTTTACCTTTGATCAATGTTTTACCTGTATCAAGATCACGAACAAGACATCCATTTGATCTGAATATCACCTCGGTTCTTTGATCACACATCTGGCTGACACTTAGAAGATTATGCTTCAATCCATCGACATACAAAACATTTCCAGCCTTGACCTTTTCTTTCAACTGAGCAATGCCTTTCCCTTTTATAGTTGCAGGAGTATCATTTCCAAAAGAAACTTTCTTTCCTTTTTCTAGAGCAGAATATGACTCAAGTTTGTCTTTATCACCTGTCATATGCTTCGAACATCCACTGTTAATGTACCATAGATTTTCTTGTCCTTCTGCATAAAATTCTATCCCACATCTTTCTATTTGTGGTTCCTTGATTCTCCATGTTTTGGTGCTTGAGGCTTGTTCCTTTGTCTGCTGAAACCTGCTCCTGCATTCAGAATCTTTATGACCAAAGTTATTGCAAATAGAACATTCAACTTCATTTTCAAGAGCCGAAAAGTTGTTATAGGTCCTTTTTGTAATCCCGGTGATACTTCTTTGTTTTTGAGCTTCTCTAGTCATGATTGTTCTATATGCAACACATTGAGCTGCTTTGTGACCAAAGTTATGTCAAGAGAAACATTGTCCATTGAAGTAACTTCCGCGGTTATCAAATCTACCAGCCAAATGATTGTAATTTCTATTGTCATCCATTCTTGAACCAAATTGAGAAGATTTTACCTGTGGCTGGTTGTAGCTTTTGTTTACCCTTAAGGCGGATTGCCCTTGATAGTCTCTGTTTGCAATTCATCCCTGCTTTACCTGATGGTCTCCATTGTGCTTTTGTTCATTCCTTCTTGCTGCATCAAGATAACTTTTTGAGGTGGATGCTTGAGAAGTTTCTCCATTATAGCCCAGACCTGTCTTGTTTAGTGGAGAACGCTGTACATTGATAATCTCATCCAAAGTTTCAGATCCTTTGACAAACTTAAGATTAATAGCTTTTGTTTTCTCAATCTCTTTTCTAAGACCAACAATTTCACCTTCTAATTTTTCAAGACGTTTTTACTTTTCATCAATTTGAAATTGTAGAGTATCAACGATCATATTCTTTTCTTCTATACATCTCTTGAGTTTAGTAATTTCTTCATAAAGGTTATCCACATCTATAGCATCCATATAATCATCATCTTCAAATGCCATTAACAGTTTATAGTCATTACCTCGTTCATCTTCATCACTATTTGATAGACCATCACTGTCTTCATGAGTGTAGTAGCTTTTCTTATTTGCACTTTGTTTCTTGTTCCATCTAGCAGGTTCCTTTCCTTTATCCTATAAGGGCATTTTGCAGCATAATGACCTACTCTTCCACAAGCAAAGCATTTAAAAGGTAACTTACCTCTGAACCTTCCAGAACCCCTTTGAAGATTTCTGACAAAATTTGATTCTTCTTCTTCTTCTTCTAGCACATGACTTGTTTCATAATAATCTCCTTTGCCTGAAGCCTTGAAAGCAGCTTCTCTTCTGTCTGATGGACCTCCCTTTCTCATTTCATAAGCAGTTAGAATTCCGTGTAGCTGAGACATGGTAAGAATTCGTAGATTTTCCTTTTCTTCTATTGCAAACACTTTAGATTCAAATTTGGGGGACAATGATCTTAGAACTTTTTCAACAACAATAGCCTCTTTTATTTCTTCACCCAAGTTTTTCATGCAATTAACAATCTCATCTACCCAAAGAAAATAGTTAACCACACTTTCATCATTATACATCCTGAGATTCTCATACTGAATCCTGAGAGTTTGAAGTTTAGCACGTTTTACCTGTTCATCTCCTTCATAGCTCAAGACGATCTTGTCCCATATTTCTTTTGCGGATTTATATTGCATAACCTTTACAAATTCTGTTTGCGATAAGCATCCCAGTAAAGTATTGACTGCTTTAGCATTTGTTTCATATTTCTTCTTTTCAGCAGCATCTGTAGGAGTAGCTGAAGGAAAAGTGTAGCCTGTATCTATGATATCCCAAACTTCTGTACCAAGAGATTGAAGATAGGCAGTAACTCTTACCTTCCAATAATTGAAGTTTGTCCCATCAAAAATTGGTGGCCTGATTGATGCTTCCCTCTCGTAGTTGCTCATGATGAATGATCTTCCTTCAAGCAATCAAGCTTCTCTGAAGGAACTGCTCTGATACCAATTGTTGGAAATAATACTGAGAGGGGGGGTGAATCAGTATTATCAAGTTCTTTTAATAAATCTTCCTTATTTATTCTTTGAATTATTTTTGCATGTCAGTACCATAAAATAATGAGCATGAACAAAGAAAACAGATAGTCACACCAAAGAACACAAGATGTAAGGTGGAAACCCAATGTGGGTGAAAACCACCTGCTGCAATATGTCTCTATCTTCTTTCAAATTAGAAACTCCTTTTACAATGGTTTTGTACTGGTGCAGTCCTTTACCAGTACGCAGGCTGCAACCTGCAGAGAGCTACAACTCTCTCTCGTTTTCTAGTCTCTTCTGGAAGGGAGCTACAACCCCCTACTTCTTTTCTTTCAAGGACCACTTTTCATAAATTTTCAAACTGCGCCTTCTGTGGCGTTGTGACCACCGCACCTGCGCCTTCTGTGGCGCCTCCGCACTGCGTCTTCTGTTGCGCCTCTGCACTGCGCCTTCTGTGGCGCCTCCGCACTGCGCCTTCTGTGGCGCCTCCGCACTGCGCCTTCTGTGGCGCCTCTGTGGTGTCTCCGCACTGCGCCTTCTGTGGCGCCTCCGCACTGCGCCTTCTGTGGCGCCTCTGTGGCATCTCCGCACTGCGCTTTCTGTGGCGCCTTTGTGGCGTCTCCGCACTGCGCCTTCTGTGGCGCCTCCGCACTGCGCTTCTGTGGCGTCTCCGCACTGCGCCTTCTGTGGCGCCTCTGTGGTGTCTCCGCACTGCGCCTTCTGTGGTGCCTCCGCACTGCGCCTCTGTGGCGTCTCCGCACTGTGCCTTCTGTGGCGCCTCCGCACTGCGCTTCTGTGGCATCTCCGCACTGCGCCTTCTGTGGCGCCTCTGTGGCGTCTCCGCACTGCGCCTTCTGTGGTGCCTCCACACTGCGCCTTCTGTGGCGCCTCTGTGGCGTCTCCGCACTGCGCCTTCTGTGGCGTCTCCGTACTGCGCCTTCTGTGGCGCCTCCGCACTACGCCTTCTGTGGTGCCTCCGCACTTCCACAGCTGCAGCGCTCGAGAGATCACCCTTCACAGATTCGCTTTCAACTTCCCTTTCATAGATCAAACTTTTAAAACAATAATCCAATATTTCAGATCTTAAGATATTCGATTTGCAAGAATGAATTAGCCAAGTGATCTCCTTTGCTTTATATAGGCTTAGGCCTTTCACAATACCACGGGCCAAAACCATAGGATCAAAAAACTGTTGGACTAATACCATGAACCAACCATGAAAGTACGCGAGATCAACACTTTTGGCGAAGTACCATGGTCCAAAACCATAGGTTCAAATACCAAGGACTAACTACCAGGGACCAAAGGTAAGTTCTCCAACATATACGCGCTTTTCCTCATAGATTCAAATACCAAGGACTAACTACCATGGACCAAAGGTAAGTTCTCCAACATATACGTGCTTTTCCTCATAGGTTCAAATACCAAGGACTAACTACCATGGACCAAAGGTAAGTTCTCCAACATGAAAGTGCGTGAACATTTTCTCTACATGAAATAAACTTTTCTCTACATGAAATAAACTTTTCTTTGCATAAAATTGCATGAACTTTTCTCTACATGAAATAAACTTTTCTCTGCATATAAGTGCGTGAACTTTTCTCTACATGAGATGAGTGGGTTGCCATCAAGTACAACATATGTATCATAAAGCCATACCAGAATCATAATGCCAACAAAGATGACATTGGAAAGGGAAGCTAGTTCCTTTCTGGTGTCTGACACTATCACCTTTTCCTTAATGAATGCAGGTGATGCGTGATCATCCAGAAAGTTATTCCTTCGTGCCTTTACAATCCTCTTCTGCAACTCATCAAATGATAGATTGTATACATTAATGACTGGATCATCATTAAGGAGAACAACCTCTCCTTTCTCGCTCGAGACTGGTTCTGACATTGGAGGTGGTGGAGATTGAGAGATGACCTCGGGTGCTCTTGGCATAATGTTAGTGTCTTCATTCTATGGCTCCTGTTCCAACTCCATGTCTATCAATTCAATTAGTTGCTAAATCTGCTAAGTAAGCTCCCAATCCTGCATCTTTTCACCGTCTCCCTCAGATGCTAGTTGTTCCAAATCCTCAACCTGTATGGGTGGTGTTTGCTTTGTCATCATGCCTTGCCTTTCGTTTTCCTCCTGTTTCTGATTCTCTTCTCTTTCTCTCCTCCTCAACTCCTTATCTTCCTTCAACTTCTTCTCCATTCCCTGTAGCTTCAATTCTTATTCTTGTAGCCTCTGCTTTTCTTTCTTCCTTCACTCTTGTCTCTTTGTCTGCTACTCCCTCTTTGCTTCCACTACCAAAGCTGCTTTCTCCAAGAGAGGATCTACCTTCATACTGCAAATTTTCTCTATCTCTAGATCCTAAAAAAACTTCCCCTTTCCCATGTCCTCCACAGGGTTTCTACTTATTGCTACTATTGTTTTTGCTTCTTGCGCTACTGCTTCTTGTAGAGAAACCTTCCAAGTTGTTACCACACTGACCAACTTGTGGTGTTTAGAGGCATTGTAGCAGTACCTCCAAGGGTCCTCCTCATGCCAATGAAATGTCATGTGGATCCATGGATAGTAAAAATTCGCACTTTGGTTATTGCGAATACTGTGGGAATCATATAGGTTAAAGTATTTGGTGCCAAACACAGATTTCAATATCTCCTTAGCTTCAACATCTGCATCTTTCAAGCTCTTAATCTCATACAATCTAATCCGTAAAGGAAGAGCGAGCCATGATGCTTTCTTCTTCCTATGCAGTCTCGTTGATAACTTTGTGGAGAGGTGATATGAGACCTCTTTCATGACCATATTTCCTGTGGCATACCTTGGTAGAACATGTAGAGACTTCTCTCTACCAAACACTTTGATGAAGGTGCCACCAGGTGAGGCATACCAATATGCAATGTTTAGTATCACCTCCATTGCTTCTTGGGACATGCAAGGTGGGTCTTGTTCAAATATAAGCTTGTACAATAGGATTATGAAATGGTTAGTTAGCCTTCCCATTACTCCTCAGTAGCTGCAATCAGAAAGTAATTTGCAATAAATGTTGATGACATTCTCCTTTGGTTTCCATGTCTAGCTCATGTTAGGAAACCGCTGTTGGGCACATATTGCATCCAGTAAGTATGTGGACATGTAGAATCTCACTTTCTCATTCTTGGGCAGATTCCAGGCACTAGTCACATGGATCTTCAACTGATGAGAAAACAAATCTGACTAGTTGAATGGCTTCCCATCACTCATCAACTGGTCCAGTACAACTACTCAACCTTCAAGAAAGGTTTCTGTGCTCTCTTGACCATATATTCGGTATGCAAAGATGATCAAGAACTAATAATCCTTCCTGAGAGACTTTGTCTTTTAAACATGATTAGGTGTTTGTCTGAACTTTGACGACTCTTTAACCCAACCCTTGACGATATCTCTAGTGTTCACAAAGCTATGGATGGCATAGAAAAGTTTGTCCATGCACTTTACCAGCTGAGGTAAATGATACATCTGCTAAAATTTCTCTGCCCTGAAGGTGGCAAGCTCTATCCCATTGGAACTACTCAATGTCATAGTCTTTGGATCTATGTGTGAGACAATCCAGCTGATAATTTCTGCACATGGGAAGGTGGGGTACCTGCATGCAACCTTGTATAAGCCTGACCACTGGATACTGATATATACCTGTCGATCCTCTAAGTATTCCTTGAAGTCCTCTGCAAAAGTATCTTTTATTTGATTCCATGTCAACTTTGTGCCCTTCTCAATGAAAAACTGAGTGTCTACATAAACTGGTAGATCAACTGATATCTACTCAACTGCTTCCCCAGTACTACTCTCAACAGTTTCCTTTGATGCAACTCTCTTATAGGCCATGTTAACTATAACTGCTTTAGAGATGCCTAACAATTGATGTACCTGTGCGATAGAGAGGACAATCATGGCAAGAAAATTTCAGCTCAGAAACCAAATCAACTTCGAGACATGATCAAACAACAAACCAGGCTCAAGATGGGAAGGACTGCGCAATTCCAGTTGGCGGGGGTCATCGAATGACTGTGGGAACTGTGCATTGCACAATGAATTAGGGGAATTTTGAGGTCTAAAATGGGCTTCCTAAGAAAAATGTACAACCAAAATAAACTTTATAAGAACCAATAGGATTCAAGATGATGATGTCAACCATGGGGGATGATTCACCATCTTTGGAGTCAAAAAGTAAAAAGATTAAAAAATAATAAAATAATAAAACTACCTTTTCAACTCGTATTTTCAACTTATCTCCCTAAGGCTTTACTAAAATTTCGAGTGGTAGTACTTGTTGGATGAAAAATTCCATTCCTCATACAAGGAGTACCCATGTTTCATACTTTTGATGGACCGTGCTACAAGGAAAATGAGAAATATATGAAAAACATGATTGCAATAATGTTTTTCATGTATTTCTCAATTTTTACATGTAGCGGGGTCCATTGAATTTATGCAACATGGGTAATCCTTGGATGAGGAATCAATTTTTTCATCCAACGAGTGTTTCCGCTCAAAATTTGAGTAAACCCATAGGGAGATAAGTTGAAAAAATAGTTTTGTCTTTTTTCCCTCTAAAATTTGATGATGTAATCTAATCTTATTTTATTATTTCCACTATTATTTTATAATTTCCTTAGCAGGCCCATTTTAGAACTCAGAATTCCCCTAATTCCCTATAGTTAGTTGGGAAGCTTACTGATTAGAACTACACAATGAGTAGTTTAGTCAGGGGCCAAGGTCGGGAGAGATTGCACATTGCACAGTCTCAATTACTTGTCTGGGAGGTTGGCTCCTGGAACTACGTAGTGTGCAGTTGGAGCTAGGCTAGGAAAACCTCTGCAAAATTCTAGAAGCCAAGGCAGATGCCTTGAGCACCTAGAATGCGCAGTGCATGCAAGGAAACAAAAGATACAGGGAAGGGGAGCCCAAATCTGCACAAGGGGAGTGTGAAATCGAGAAGATTTGAAGGATGATGGGATGCTAAGTTAAGATATGACTAAGTGATGATGCATTCAGGTGAAACGAGTGCAGGAATCAATCAAACTGAAGGAAAATGAAGCATGCGAAGGGATTCACCGCAACAACGACCGTTAGTGCAAAAAAAGGGAAAATACATGTGACACTCGGGAAAGAGATTCTAAAACTTGAAGCAACACTTCTAAAATATAAAAAAAGTAAAAAAAACCAGCAGTCATTCAAAGAAATAAGTGAAACAACAATCTCACAATCTAAACAACAAAAAGCGATAGAAAAAGCAACAACAAATTAGAAAAGAAAGATTTACTCGGAAAAGTGACGATGATCGCACCGAGGTTCCTTGATCTCATCGGGAATGCCAAATCTCTAAGTTCAAATGTGAAAATGAGCTCTGGAAGCGTCGATTAAATAGATTTGTTCAATATAGGATTTATGACGTGAAGGCTAAAAATCAAGGAAAAAGCAACAGTTGGTGGAAGTTTCCAAAATAACTCAAGTGCCTCCTTTGAACTACTAAAAATATATCCCTATTTTTAGGGATGCTTTTTCACCTTTTTTTTTCCTTTTTTTCCTTTTTTTTTTTGGGAAAAACTACTATGCATTTCCCGAAGATGTTGCAGAGTTCTGGGAGGGACCGATAAACTCTCTAGTTCATGCACTGAGTAGCTTCTGAGCAGAAAGGCTTCTGCGCAATTTTTGGGCTAAGGGGCTCTGGGCTGCCTCTCATGCTATGTGTAATTTCCTAGCTCAAGGTTGGCTGTCATCTAATGCTGCACAATTCTTGAGTTCAAGGCTCACTGTCAATTTGGACTGCGCAATTCCTAGGAGCAAGGTTGGTTTCCCTCAAGGATTGTGCAATTCTCTAAGGCAAGACCAAAATTAGATGAAAACCAAGTCAAGAGATCAGTTTGTGGGTTAGAGAGTAAAAAGTTAAGAAAACACAAGCCAAGATGCAAAGGATGAGGCTCAATCAAATTACAAGTACCTGGATCAGTGCAAGATGAGTTGTTGTGATTTAGATGGGAGGCTCCAAAATGAAGCATAGGAAAAATTTCAGAGGGTGGTTGTAGTTGCTACAATAGGTCATTAACCATTATGTGGTAGGAATACCTCTTTACAAGCTCTTAAAGACAATGTACCTGCAAATCACATCAACAAGTACAAACAAGCACAAATATATATGTACAAGAGCATGGGTTATCATGTTATCATAAGGAGAGCATCTAGGGTTATCAAAAAATTTGAACAAGAACTTGAACTTTAAATATCAAATCCTAAACCTAATTAGGATAGTAATCATAGGGGAAGAAATTAACTAGGGTTACACTTTCATGCCCTGGATTCTCATAACAACCTTTGCTAGGGTTTTTGTCACAAATCCTAGATACCATCATCAAAACTTTACTATTAAACATTAGCTATACAATAACTAAACCAACTTAGGGTTTTAGTCATAACGAAAGCATATAGGGTTTCATCATCATGCCCTATAATCTTATATCAATCTCTACTATGGTTTGGTAATAAGCCCTAAATACAATCATCAAACCCTAAACGGCTAGGGTTTTCTCGTATGCCCTAGATATCATCAATAAACCCTAAAATCAAATGGCTAGGACTTTAACGAAATTAATAAATGACAAGGGTTGATTTAATCTAGAGATTAATTGCCATAACAAAATAAGAGTCTTTATGATTCTATAGCAAAACCCTAGACACGAGAGAGTTAATAATATAAAGAAACTTTCAAAATGATCATACCTTCTTATCTACTAAAAATCTTGCAATTTTACATACCTTGAGTTTCTCCTTTTACAAATTTTGTAAGGTTTCCTACTGACAAACTCCTTTTGCAAGAAAGCTTCTTACAAGCCTCCCTTTGAATCTAGTCACAATCTTTATTCTTTAGAATATGCCTACAAGCTTTCCTTCCAAGGAAAATTCAAGAGAAAGGATAATAATAAAGCTATATATATATATATATATATATATATATATATATATATATATATATATATATATAGGAAATAAAAAATAATACTTATCTTTTGTGAGAATATGGAAGCTGCCTTTGGAAGGATTCCCTCTCACAATAAAGTACCAACATCCTCGTTTCTTTATGTACTTGCAACATTGACTGACAAGTATTACCAAAAGCATACAAGTACAAGAGTATGATTAAAAACTAGGGATTTCATAGAAATTTTTAGGGAGAGAGAGAATTCCTAGGGTTTTCAGATCCAACCCGTAAGTTTCTATATTATATATTTCAAAACATCAATTCTAGGGTTTCAAATCCAATTCTATACTTACCAAGGTTTCCAATTTCTCCCTAGACTACTTACAAACCCTAGATACCAAATACTCATATTTCTATGAGGGAACAAAGTAGAATATGGTTAGGGTTTCTCAACTAGGCCCAAGAACCTCCAACATTATGAAGGATACAAACCCTAGACCCAAAATGGGATTTGAAAACCCTAATGTAATATGGATAAGACCTTATATAGATACAAACAATTATCTGTACCTCAAGAATTACATACCTTAGTCCTCCAAGATTATAGGAAGTCTACTACAAAGGTTTCTTCAAGATAACATGCTATTCTTCTTCCACAGATGCCGAGTTCAATGAATTTATTTAAATGCTTCCTTCAATTTGAATATGCACTTCTTTAGGCATGCTTCGACTTCTTCAAATATGCTTCCTTCCATTTGAATATGGAAGCAATCTATATGTTTCAAATTTTTTCACATGAATTATAGTTCATTGTAGTTTTGATTTCCTAATCATCTGAATATTTGAGACCTTTGCTAAATAAATGTGTCTTGTATTGCTTTGTATTATCCTTATAACATGTCTCAAAATTACTGTCAATTTGGATCATATTGTCATGTTGAAGATTTCACATTGTTCTACTTTTGCAACATAGAACCATGTTGTAGTAGCAACTTACATCATATAGCAAAGATTGTTATCATAAAATATGTAATCATTGGATAAAAGCCTTAGTATTTCAGATCCTTATGACAAAACTTCAGATACTTATGACAAGGCTTCAGATCACCCATCATGCAACTCCTTAGAAATTTCACAATGTGTCTCAAAAGTTGTCACGCAATTGCTTCAGAATTGTTCATAAAATATCTACCAAGTTGATTTAGAGATATGTCAACTCTAAGTATATGACGAGAGCTAAAGATCTTCAAGCTACCTTTTCCCTTCTACTTCACCTTAGCTCTGATACCATGTTAGAAAATCATAAAGGAAAAAATATTTTCTTATCTTGATAATTACTTGTGATTTCTTTGTATTCTTATTATATTCTTTTGTGTCTTCTTATTATCAAGCAACTACCAAAAAATAAATGCATGCATATCAAAACAACGAGAATATAGGATGTAGGTTCTCAATCAATGAAAAACCCATCTTATAGGGGAAAACCTAAAACTTATCTTCTCTTCTTTTAGAACCAAATCAAATGATATAACTAAGACCACTTCCTCCAATCACCAAGTCATCCTCTAAGAAAGGACTAGTCAAACTCTAGTCAGGCCCTTCAATAGTCAACATAATTTAAGCACATCAAAATAGGTCAACCAGGGTCTTTACCCTCTCTTTCAGTTCTAAAATCTTTGGTCTACTACTTTAGTCCTATACCTTTGGCCTTGTAGTACCCTAGTCTTCTCACACATGTGGCTGAATATGAGCCCTTTCATACCTCTTCATTTCTAGGCTTCTAGTCTTTTTTTCTAGGATTCCTTCACTTCTTGCAATACGATAGGCTCCTTTTCTATTTGTCTCGCATTTCCTTTATTTACTACATTGTAGATAAAGTTCTTCTTGTGTATGGACTGTCATAAGGTAAAATTTTGGTCTCCTTTGCTAGAAAAAAATCTTCTTCACCTTTGCTTGAATATTCTTCTACTTTTCCTTGTCTTTGCACCCTTTTTCTTATGTATCAATTGGAGATTGAATGTGAGATAATGATTGTAGTGTCCTATCTAGGGTGCTAGATTAGGCTATATTTATTATCGACCAGGATGCATAGACTTAGAGGCATGCGTCTACAATATATAGACATAAAGGATTATTAGCTAAGTGGTTATGATGGTAGGTTACAGAACTTCTTTACGGAAGATTGAGGTGTGTTACCTATCACCCAAACACTTAGGTTACTCAGTTAATCTACCTAATTAAAACACTGTCATTCAATTCATTTACCAAATTAAAACACTGTGTATCACTTTAAACCAAGATTTCAATCTCCTTACGGAGACACTGTGCATAAAACCCCTGTTCAACAAATACTCAGCATTCAACTAATATTCATGAAAGATAAAGACATACTGAAATCATAAGCATACTTTAAAATGATAACAGAGTTCATGACATTGCTTTAAAAGACAACAAAGGATCGAATCCCTTACAGGATACGATTCATGATCTCAGTGATGAACTGTCAAGCACTATCATAAACATCACTCATACGCATTCTAGTGAAATCAAAAACCAATTCTAATTGCTGTGCATATCATTTAATACCCTAAGTTGCGAATAAAAAGAAATGACAGTATACCAGTTTAACGCAGGGCCCGTCCGCATTTCAGAGGTATACTGGACTGTGATCAACCAATTATAGAATCAACGCAACAAGGAAATCGTGACTGCAACCGTGTTCTTGGTATTAAGTTCAAAACTCTGTTTTCAAAACGATACAATGATAATCCTTAACTGACCACACAGAACTGTGTTTACATATGTTTTTACAACCTTTACATTTCAAAACGAATGTACATTCATGATGCGGCTGTTGCCGCTTTTATCATGTCATGACTTTTTAAAATGTTTCTATTCTGAACTGATTTCAAAAAGGAACAAAACTAAATCAGTTTAGAATGCTATGTTGTTGCTGCCTTTGTCGCCAACATGCTATACTTTGACCATCGTTGACCGCGCATGCAGGAGGGTCGGTTCTGCTGTAGGATAGGTATTCGTCCATGCTTTGACATTCTACTTTTCATGCCTACCCTTTGCTCTAGCCTAGCTATCATGCCACATGTCAAACAATAAACCAATTACAGGATGTTGTAACTTCCTGTAGTCATTTTATCAAAAATTCCTAATTCTTTAACATAAAACTCCTAAATCAATTTTAATGCATTTTAATAACTATAGTACTATTAACTAATCAGTTTCAAGGGATCTAGGAGATGTATGATGGAAAGAGGTAAGAAAATGATATGTTTTAGGAGGAAAAAGGAGGTCATGGGATGGTACCAACATCTCTCCCCGACTTAATGAATTAGCATGACCTCATGCTAACCCCGAAGTGCTTCCCTTGAACTCTGTCCCTGCCTGTACCTCTACTGCCTTCAGCAATGTATCCACATTCTTTTTCACCTGGGCATCTTTTTGACCATGGAGCTCCTGCTTTAATATTTTGTATTTTTCTTTGAGGGTCTTCTTCTGGTTGTACCACTTAGTGGCCCATTTACAGATATCTGTTTGCTCAGCCTCAAGTTCATTGATTCGCTCCCTTAACTTTTCATTCTTCTGTTGAGTCTCTTTACTCTGTGCTCGGAGCATTTCATTTTCTTTCTTGATAACCTTTTCCAGCATATTAGCCTCCATGAGTTCTTCCTTTAATTTCTCAATTTGTTTCTCCAGTTTCTTCTGTTTCTTAATGGGAGGTGCTGAACCTTTTTCTTGCTTGTTATTGCTTTCAACCTCTATATCAGCTCCTGGTCCTGGTTGTGAGTGGGCACTACTCTCAATATCCATCGGTATAGGTGCATTGGATTCAAGCTGGTCTTCTTGTAACTGGGCTTTTGATGCTCTCCTCGTTCTTCTTGAATAGGTGGTGAAAATTTTATCTTGCTCTTCTTTCTGAGCATCCTCTTTTCTCATTTTCCTAGTCCTTATGCTGCTCACAGGTGGAGGTACCTTGCTTGCTTTGGGTACTGGGATCTCTTCATCGATATCCTTCATGAATCCTGAGTTCTCCTGCAGTTCTTCTTTGTCTTCTTCGTCTTTAATTTGGTTAGCAGCTAAGAACTCCTTCCACGTTTTCCCTCTTCTCCGCAATTCATGCTTAATACGAATTTTAATTAACCCAAAGTGATATAAGCTCTTGTCTTCATTTCCCTTCTGCTTTTGGATGGTCTTCGACATCTTGGTTAGGCTTTGCAATAGGAAGTATGGTAGACTGATAACACACTGCCTTTTCAAGTGTAGCAGTAGTTTAATATGGTACAGATAAACAATACTGTAACGGCCTTCACAAGTTACGAATTTTTGGAGGATATAGACCATCTCGTCCCAGGGATGCATCAGCCAACTCCTTGGGACGCCTTTCTTCCAATTAACTGATGAGACTCTGGATCTGGACATAAATTGAGTCCATGACTTCTCTTTAAATTGCTTTGTCTTGAAGTACTTTTCCCCTTCTGGGCTGATCCCTAGGGCTTGAGCTATGGTGTCTTCTGAAACTCTGAATGAAAAATTACCTACCAGAGCTTTCTCTCCGTTGAATGTAAAAGCGAATTGTTTGGTAACCTCTTCATTACTTCCACGAAATTTCTCTAAAAAGGGCAGCCACTATATCTCTTTGAGAATTGAAATGCAATCTTCGTGATACTGGGAACTATCGAACATGCTCGGCTCGACCCTATTGGTCATTTTGGCAGAGAGTTGTGCTCTAACTCTTCTCTGTTTATGTTTTGCAATTTCAACAAAGAAGTTTCAATTTGTTACCTTTTTGTCTTCCGCCCCAACACTGATGACCTGGTGGTGTCGCTCCCTTAGTAACCCATATGATGCTCGGTTGACTGTCTCATGATTATGGTGGAAGTCGAACCCGAATGGCTATATTTCCCTTTTGTGGTGCTCACTGCTTTCAATCCTTACTGTGGAAGTCACTGGAGTCGAATGCCAACGTGAAATAACTGATAATGATGGTGAAATAACCGACTACACTTACTTCATAGCGTATTCATCTTTTGGAACAAAGGAATGGTTGTACTGCTTGTATGGATGCCATCATAGAAGCGCTGGAAGCGTATATGCAGTACTGGGGTATGATTTCAGGGAGTCCTCTGTATCATTTGGCTACGTCGGGTGGTGGAATCATAATTCGGCCGTGTGGGATACAATGAATAAGCCCGCTTAACATTTGTTTTTTTTTTTTTTTTTTAAAGAACAATTCACCACGTGTCCTGCTTCTATTGGTACTCAGCCAAATGGAAGACGTTGGTATGGCTGTAAGATCTGATTGACATAACAAAGTTGATATGAAAAGGGGGTAACGAATTTAGAGGTATGAAATAGGTTTGAGTATGAAAGATGATAAGAATTAACAGTAAGATAAGGGATGATGGAAAATGTAGTGTCTTTGAAATTGATCATAACAGTCACAGTTATTAAATTCAACATTAAAAATTAATCTAAGAAATTAAATGTTAAGAATAAGGAATACATTACACTTTTGTTGGTTGTTCAAGCGTTGCATTGGCATGCTGAGTAGGACTAGTCTCTTTTGACTATTCTTTGCTGTTCATAACAGGTCCCCTGAGATAGATTCGAGTGCAACAGGTCCCTCTGAGATCTTGAAGATGTTCATGCAGCTCCTTTGAAATCCGGAGAAATAATTATATGTATACAAGTTCCTTGATCTTTGGTATTTGATGAAGTCTTGGTGCCTAGCAACCTGTGGATCCTTGTAGAAACTTGATGAAGCTTTGTTGAAGTAATCCTGAAGTAACAGTCTCTTAACAGGTCCCTTTTATGTGTCTTAAACAGGTCCCATTACTGCTGGTGTTGATAACATGGTCTTCTGGACAGAACAGGTCCCCCTGCATAATGTTTATAACCAGGGCCCTCTGAGATAAAACAATGACAAAACAACTTCTTTATTGAAATCTGGAATGCTGAAACAAACTGCTTTGGAAATTTACAGTGAGGAGATGAGATAAGAAATCTTTAAGAATTTACAATGGAGAGATAAAAGAGCAAAATGCTGATGCTTCTCTCCCCCACTAAAGTTTTGACTTGTCCTCAAGTCATTATTCAGTTGATAAATGAAACATGGAACAAAAGAAAAGGAATTCTTACCCGCCAACGAATTGGTTTTCAAGTAAGAATTCGGGGTTAGAGTGTGCCAGAGTCTGGTTTTCACATCTAACCCATTGTTATTATTATTATTATTATTTTTTTGTGTTTGTTTTTTTTTAGATTTTGTTTTTTTTTTTTTAAATTTCTTTTTGAATTTCTAAATTGAAATGAAATGAACTAAGGCAGGGATACTATAGCTGAAGGCTGTAGTATCTCAACCTCTCTTTGTTGAGATACTGTTTGGAGAAAATTTTGCTTGTTGATGGGCATAGTGTATAGTTTCAGGCGATGATCGTTGACAGTAAAGGAATGACCTTCTCCATCAATAGTTTTGAGCTTGACTGAACCATTATCGTAAGCCTGAATAATTTGGTATGGACCCATCCAATGGGTGGTAAACTTGGCTTTATGATCTCTGAATTTAGAGTCAAAAAGTAAAGCCCAGTCACCTTCCTTGAACTGCTTCTTCTTGATATGTGCATCATGCCACTGCTTCCTTTTTTTTTGCATGAGGATTGTGGTTTCCTCTGCTTGCTGCCTCATTTCATCCAGCTGGTTCAACTACTGAATTCTTTCTTGTTTTGCTTGGTCCAGGTCAATTTGCAAATCTGCAGCCAGTTTAAAAGTATGTATTTGAAACTCAATAGGAAGCATTACCTCTTTGCCATACACCAACTGATATGGTGTAAATCCTGTAGTATTCTTCCACGTAATTCTGTAAGCCCAGAGTGCATCTTTGATCTTCTCTTCCCAATTCTTCCTGTTCATTGCCACAATTTTAGTAATGATCCCTTCCAAAGTTTTGTTTGTGGATTCCACCTGCCCATTGGCCTATGGATGGTAAGGTGTACTTCTTCTGTGCTTGATTTGGTATTTGTCTGTGATGTCCTTCACTAACTTTGAAGTGAATTGAGTACCTTGATCAGTCACTATCTCCCTTGGTACTCCATACCTTACAAAAATCTCTTCAAAAAGGAAATTTACCACTGTTTGTTCGGTGGCTCTAACTAGTGCTTTTGCTTCAACCCACTTTGTGACGTAATCAATACATACTAAGATGTACTTCTTACCATTGGAGGTTGGGTTAATGGGTCCTATAAAGTCTAGAGCCCATTTTTCAAATGGCTCTAGGTGAACTTGGGGCTGAAGTGGCATCTCGTCTGTAGCTGTTGGCCTGCCCATTCTTTGGCAGCTGTCACAACTCTTCACATACTTCTTGGCATCCTTAAAAATGGATGGCCAGTAGTATCCAAGAGTAAGAACTTTGAATGCTGTTCGCTTAGCTGCAAAATGCCCACCACACGGTTCATCATGGCAAGATTTTAAAATATCAATTATCTCATCATTTCTTACACATCTTCTAATAATCATATCATAACCAGTGTAAAATAAATCGCCATTAAGCCATGAATATCTAGCACTTTGTTTGACTAGTCTCTTCTTTTCCTTTGCAGTAAAGTGTGGAGGTGTCCTTCCTGTAGACAAATAATTGGCCAAATCAGCATACCAAGGATTCACTATGGAAATTTCAAATAAATTTTCATCTGGAAAAGAATCTTCAACCGGAACAACCTCACCTGGATTTTGCAGTCTAGAAAGAAAATCTGCCACCTGATTCTCTTTACCTGGTCTATCTAACACTGTGATGTTAAATTCCTGTAACAATAATAACCATCTGGTAACTCTGCCACTAGTTATTGGTTTATTCATTAAATGTCTAATGGCAGAATGATCAGTATGTACAAAGACTTCATAACCAGTTATATAATGTCTGAATTTATTCACAGCATATATGATGGGAAGTGTTTCCTTTTTTGTGACTGTGTAGTTTGACTCTGCAGGTGTTAGATTTTTGCTAATGAAATAAATGGCATAATTACAAGATTCCTCTTTTTGGCCTAATGAGGCACCCACTGCAGTGTCAGATGCATCTATAAAGATATGAAATGGTAGGCTCCAGTTAGGCCCTCTTAAGACTGGTGCGGTTGATAATTTCTTTTTGAGTGTTTCAAATGCTTGTTGGCAGTTCTCATTCCAGTTGAAAAGTACATATTTTGTTAGAAGCTTAAACAAAGGTAAAGCTATTTTACTAAAATGTTCAATAAACCTTCTGTAATAGCTTGCATACCCAAGGAAACTTCTTACCTCTCTCTGATTCTTTGGAATTGGCAAATCAGCAATGATCTGGATTTTTGCTGGGTCAACTTTGATGCCTTGAAAAGAAATATAGTGGCCTAATACTATCCCTTCGTTTAACATCATAAAGCACTTTTCATTTCTCAGGGACAGATTAGCTTCAATACATCTTTTCAAAACTCTTTCAAGGTTCTCTAATGCATGTTCAAATGAATTGTCGTACACTGAAAAATCATCCATGTAAACTTCAACACAATCATGAACTAAATCAGCGAAAATAGCTAATACAGCTCTCTGAAATGTAGCTGGAGCATTGCAAAGTCAAAATGGCAAAACATTATAAGCATAAGTGCCCCAAGGACAGGTGAATGTGGTTTTGTCTTGGTCTTCTGAGGCTATCCTGATCTGGTTGTAGCCACTGAAACCATCAAGAAAAGAAAATGATGATTTCCCAGCTAAGGTGTCTAACACTTGGTCAATAAATGGTAGTGGGAAATAATCTTTGAGTGTTGCTTTGTTCAGTTGTCTGTAATCAACACAAATACGCCACTTACCATTTTTATTGGGCACTATAACCAATGGGGATACCCATTGACTGTCAGAAATAGGATATACAAAATTAACTCTCAACAGTTTTTGCAATTCTTCTCTGACAATATCCTGGAGCATGGGGTTCATTCTTCTCTGTGGTTGCCTCACTAGTTTGATAGTACTATCTGTATAAATATGGTGAGTGCATGTGTCGGGGTGAATCCCATGCATATCGGTGTAGTCCCAAGCAAATGCTTTCTGGTATTTTCTCAATAGTCGAATCAATTTCTCTTGCTGAGATGAGTCTAGGTGATTGCCTATGTTCATAGTTTTCCCTGGACTAATCTCTATGATCTGACTCTGTGTGTTTGTGATGGATTGAATTGGAAAAATATTGTGAATTGTGGTTTGCAAAGATTGAATGGTGCATGTTTCCTGAAAATTTTGGGCTAAAAGTACATCTGCAGCATGATATTGGTCGTTTCTCAAATTTTCGGAAATATCAGGTTGAGAAAGGAACAATTCTACCAAATCATTATTATTTTGTTCTTGGAAATCATAGATTTGGTCAATGCTAAAAACAGATTGTACTTCTTCTTTATTATTTTATTTATCATCAAGCCACAAATTGTGTGTTACTGCTGGTGATTGTGCCGATGGATAAAGAGTGAGTTGTTTTCTTTCGGTCCCTCTTGAAATGATCATGTTGCCCGATCGACATCCTATGAATGCATCAACAGTCGCTAACCATGGTCTACCAAGGATGATAGGGTGCCCTCCTAAATTGGATTTGGGTTGAAGAACTAAGAAATCCACTGGATACTCCCAAGAGTCCAGTGAGACAATTATGTCCTCCAAAATCCCTTCAGGAATCACTTTAGACCTATCAGCTAGTTCTAGAACAATCGTTGTATGTTGCAAATTTATGAGCTGGAGTGTTCTCATGGTTTCAAGAGTCATGACATTTATTGCAGCCCCAAGATCTATTAAAGTGTTTGGAATCTGTATGTTGTTAATGATTGTGGTAACTCTGGGGATACCAGGATCAACATACTTTTCCATTGAGATGGTATTTGTCATAAGGCCAGCTAAATGTCCTATAACATGAATGGTTTGAGGATCAATCCTTTTCCTAGTAGGCTTCTTGAGGCACATGTCTTTGATGGCTTTAGTATATATGGGAATGTCTTTTATAGCTTGCAGCAGCGGAATTTTTATATAGACATTCTTGAGTTCATCTAAGACATCAAACTGTGGTATAGACATTGGAAGTTTCATTTGGACCAATCGGTCTGGAAAAGGTGGATGCAATGGTTGCATCTGCTTATCTTTGGTATCATCGTTTGGTTTTCTTTGATTTGTCATTTCATTTTCATTTTCTGTGTTTTCTTCTTGCTTATCTGTTATTGGAGAATCTTTGTGGAGTACCCTACCAGACCTCAAGTTGATATTTTGCAAGGGTAGTGTGGGATATGAGGTTCCCTCTTCTACATTGTAGGCTGGCCTCTCTGCTCTGTTATTTGGATTTGGGACAGTTTGAGCAGGAATTTGAGTAGGTCTGGGAGGTTGTGAGTTAGATGGAAATTGCAGTTGTGGTGGATTTATTGGTGGAGGAGCAGGCAGTGCTTGTTGAGTAGGTTGAGGTTGGTAAACAACTTGCTGCTGAGGATACTGCTGATATGATTGAGAATGTGATGAGTATGGCTGATGATATTGTTGATATGGCTGTGAATATGGTTGGTATGATTGAGGATATGTATGATAGGATTGAGAGTATTGTTGAGATGGTCTCCACTGTTGCTGTGGGTGATTTTGGTGCTGCCATGGCATGGGTACATTCCATGAATTCTGAGCATACATTTGATCATTTACAGGGAATTGAAAATTTTGATTTGGAAACATACCTTGAGGTGCTGGCCTTGGCTGCCATGGTCTCTTTGTGCCCATGTAATACACGTTTTCCATCTCTGCATTAGCTGCCATATTACAGTTCTGCAAAACCTTAACTTTAGGACAATTAAATATATCATGATGTTCAGTACAGAAAGCACAAACTTGGATGTTTTCTAATGGGCAGTCTTTTAAGGCATGTTTCTTCCGGCATTTTGGGCAGAAGATAGCCATTATCTGATCTTCATCTTCTTGTTTCTTCTTAGCTTTTAGAGTGTCAATTTGGTTCCCTAGGGTGCTTAACAGATCTGTTTTAAATTCTTCTAACAGATTCCCTATTTCAGCCCTTGTGACACTTGCTGAAGCAGATTTTGTGACTTTGGATGACAGGGTTCTTTTTCCAATTTTAGCTTTGCTCCTTGAATACTTTTCGCATAACTCAGCGATTTCTTCAAAGGGTAAGGCAAAAATGTCACCTTTGCCCATCAAGTTAAGATCATCCATGTATTCCTCTCGGATGCCTTTCAAGAATATTGTGCGGATCAAATCAAGAGGCATAGTTCGGTGTTTGGATTTTTGTAAATTGTAGACAAACCGTTCTAAGTATTCCTCCAAGGTTTCATCCTCTTGTTGGCTCATTCTAAAGATATCGTCTTTGGAATATTTGGATCTACAATAAGGTTGATATTTCCTTAGAAATATTCTTCTCATGCCATCCCAATCAACTATCGCATGCTCACCAAGCCTCATGAACCATCTTAAGGCTGATGCCTTTAATGTCGCTGGGAAAAGTCTAAGCCTATGGGCATCATCTGTGTAACCATATGTTCGACATACAATGTCAAACTCGAACAAGAATGAGTCTGGATCTTCCGAAGCCATACCATAAAAGTTTGGTAGCACGGATGGAGGTATGTTTTTCATTTTGATCTCATCATCTTCTTGTGGTTCATGTATAGGAAACTTAAAAGTTGACTCTTCTTCGTCTCTCTGTCCTTGATTTGGTACTGATCCATCTCCTTCCTCAGCCATTCTAATAGGTTTCTCTATGTCAGTGTCACTTGTTTTAAAGAGGAGATTAAAGAAAGATTGTTCGGTCACTGTGCTACTTTCTCCTTGTGTGGAGGATCTAGGAAAGTGCTTCTTCTGCGATTTATGTGCTAATAAAGTTTGCCTTTCGATGAGAGTAAGTCTTTGTCCTGACTTTTGTTTATCCTCTAATGCTTGTATGGTGACTTCCTCAGCTGGTGTTGTATTCCCTAAAGAGTCTGCTCCTGATGATGGGTTAGTTTTTGAATGGTGGGGGGTTTTTATGAATCTACCTTGATTGTCTCTAAATCTAGGCATAAATGAACATGATTTCTAAATCTATGTTTTTGCTCGTTTTTGTTTATTGAATTTTTTTTTCTTTTTAAATCCTTTAAGTACGCCTCCCTGGCAACGGCGCCAAAATGTAGTGTCCTATCTAGGGTGCTAGATTAGGCTATATTTATTATCGACCAGGATGCGTAGACTTAGAGGCATGCGTCTACAATATATAGACATAAAGGATTATTAGCTAAGTGGTTATGATGGTAGGTTACAGGACTTCTTTACAGAAGATTGAGGTGTGTTACCTATCACCCAAACACTTAGGTCACTCAGTTAATCTACCTAATTAAAACACTGTCATTCAATTCATTTACCAAATTAAAACACTGTGTATCACTTTAAACCAAGATTTCAATCTCCTTACGGAGACACTGTGCATAAAACCCCTGTTCAGTAAATACTCAACATTCAACTAATATTCATGAAAGATAAAGACATACTGAAATCATAAGCATACTTTAAAATGATAACAGAGTTCATGACATTGCTTTAAAAGACAACAAAGGATCGAATCCCTTACAGGATACGATTCACGATCTCAGTGATGAACTGTTCAAGCACTATCATAAACATCACTCATACGCATTCTAGTGAAATCAAAAACCAATTCTAATTGCTGTGCATATCATTTAATACCCTAAGTTGCGAATAAAAAGGAATGACAGTATACCAGTTTAACGCAGGGCCCGTCCGCGTTTCAGAGGTATACTGGACTGTGATCAACCAATTATAGAATCAACACAACAAGGAAATCGTGACTGCAACCGTGTTCTTGGTATTAAGTTCAAAACTCTGTTTTCAAAACGATACAATGATAATCCTTGACTGACCACACAGAACTGTGTTTACATATGTTTTTACAACCTTTACATTTAGAAACGAATGTACATTCATGATGCAGCTGTTGCCGCTTTTATCATGTCATGACTTTTTAAAATGTTTCTATTCTGAACTGATTTCAAAAAGGAACAAAACTGAATCAGTTTAGAATGCTATGCTGTTGCTGCCTTTGTCGCCAACATGCTATACTTTGACCATCGTTGACCGCGCATGCAGGAGGGTCGGTTCTGCTGTAGGATAGGTATTCGTCCATGCTTGGACATTCTACTTTTCATCCCTACCCTTCGCTCTAGCCTAGCTGTCATGCCACATGTCAAACAATAAACCAATTACAGGATGTTGTAACTTCCTGTAGTCATTTTATAAAAAATTCCTAATTCTTTAACATAAAACTCCTAAATCAATTTTAATGCATTTTAATAACTATAGTACTATTAACTAATCAGTTTCAAGGGATCTAGGAGATGTATGACGGAAAGAGGTAAGCAAATGATATGTTTTAGGAGGAAAAAGGAGGTCATGGGATGGTACCAACAATGATATGCCATAATTGGTCAAGTGATTAGCTATATATAGTCTCTTGAAGGTGGTCAAATCCCTTCATGAGGCCAACTTGACAGTTTCTTGAGGCCAACTTGGTGGAGGAGGCATAAATGACATTTTTGACTCAATTACATATTTATTTCTTGATAGAAAAAGCCTAGGAAGGGTCTATTACATGATTACAAAGGCTAAGTATTCTAAGAAAGGTCTAAGAATTGTTTCTTTTAACACATACATAATAATTACATAAGACAACAATTATGAAAACTGATACTAGTTACATTTTTCAACACATCTCATCACATCTCATCTCAACTTGTTTCCTTGATCATTAGCTAAACAATGGTGTCTCTATCTAAAGACGAATAATCACAATAGGGGAGCTATGACTACCACCCTATATCCAAGGAAAATAAGTGATATCTACTTACTATAAAGGCAAGGATCACACTCTATCCTATTGACATGTGATAATAGGCGAGATTGATTTAAGGATCACACTCTATCCTTTCATCTAACGAAAATAGGCGAGATCTACTTAAGGATCAAACTCTATCCTATTTCTCATTGATCCTCCATCTAGACCCTAAATATTCAAGTGGTATAACACCTTCATTGCAATACTTGAGCGAGATTGACTTACCAGGCTGCGTAAGGATCACACTCCATCTCAAGTCACCTCAACCCATTGGCCAGATGGGGAGGACCAATCCCAACAAGCCTAGCTTGTGGTAGGATTCCAAATGGGGTATATTATCTCAAAACAACAAAGGAAGGATTGAATTACCAAAGGGGTAAGGATCACATCCTATCCTATTGTCCAAAGTTCCCTCAACCCAATGGGCTCTTACTGCTCCATTCCTCACCCTGGGAGCTCAACATGGGGGAAGAACACACTTAATGTTCTCGATCATCCTGGGACCCCTTCCTTTCATCAATGCATTTACTAGGCTTACAACTATTAGTCCTCACCATAGTGCATGACACCTAGAGAACATTGGGTCGACCATAATCATACATGCTGCAAATCAAGAATCCAATTGTCTACTTGTTCATCAATAAAAGGGTGATGGAGTCTCATTCTCCTCTTATATCCCATATCTGATCTCAATGACCTCAGAACTATCATGGAACACAAGATTCTCTTCATGTCAGATCATATAATATGTCATAGTATATCATAGTCATGCCCAACATATGCTCAAATAACTTTCCAAAGAGCTTTCTTAATCACACTATCTTGCAGCCAACCATGCTAGCAATAATGCATAATTCCTCTCAAAGCAACAAATTTCTATGCCATGAAATCATTCAGGAAACCAGAGCAGACCAAAGGAAACACTCAAATTTTCTCAGCATTCTCACCATTTGTGTATCCATAAAGTCTCAAGTATCCAACAATGTGTCTCAGATTACAATGTCTAAGTATCCCAATAACAACTTTGCAGCATATACAGGCTCTATATAGCTCAAATCAAGAATCCATCTAATTTTCGGCTCATCATGGGATTCCATCAAAACTATATCTAAAGGGGAGGCTCTCTCAACTACTTCAGTATAATATAAATATCAAATGCACGCCTTGAATAAGAGAGATCAAAGGTCACATAAAATATCCATCATTCCATCTTGCCAAGCCCAACGAACCTACTAGAGTCTAGGTGGGGCTTTCTTCAATCTACAATCATGATTCCTTTACTCATGCACCTCTAAGTTCTTCAAGTACATCATATGAAACAAGAGCTGGAATAGCCTTATTTATTTGAGAGCCACATCGCTGAAATCAAGAATAATCTTGTCATGACAGACATATCACTCTTAGCAGCATATCATAATGTTGCCCTCAATCTACTCCCTCTGAATAGGAGGCTTCTTCAATCAACTAGTGAGACTACAATCCTTCCTCTGAGGTCTTGAGCTCTTATCCATTTCATGAGTCATGGGATGGCTCTCCATCATCCTTAATCTTTGACATAGAGGGCTTGGTAATCTCATTCAATAGATGTACCTAAGACCATATAACAAGAGAAAGAGAAGTAATAGTCAAATAATCATAATGAAAGTGTACTTGGTGATGAAGCGAGACTATAATCCTTCTCTAGATGTAAGAGTGGCTCTTGCATTATCCTGCACCAACTCTCTCTGAAGTTTCCTGCATCATATTCCTCTAGGAGCATTCTCTTCCTACACAACTCTGCATCTTGATGATCCTCAAGATGGATCACATCCTCACCCAAGAAGTTAGTGAAACAAATAAAATAATCATGTAGGACGAATTACCAATAACTGAAAATAATAGATTAACAAGAATAATGACATGAATAGATGGCATCATTCAAGAAAGTACTTAACTTTAATATATATTTTAGAAGGCTCTCAGCTCCATCTGAGTGTTAACTCTTCTTGTAATGCTTCCACATGATTATCTTCAAGAAGGATCAACTTTTTTTATCCAAGCTATTGGTAAAAGAAGTATTGAATTATCCATATAGGAGGAATAAACAGTAGTCCAAAAGTTACACATCTAAACAAGAGCAGTGTCATAACATAAGCTTTGAAAAAATACTTATCTTTAATGAGGTTTGAAGGAAGCTATTAACTCCCTCTAAATCCAACCTCCATTAGTCATCACTATCTATCAACCATATGCTATCGGCAAAAGAAATGCATCTTCTCGAGCACCACCTATATCCTTTATCTTCTTACATCAATAGCCAAAACCAACCATCAATGATCACTGCAACTGCAACATACCCTTCTCCTTTCAAATCCATCTAAGGTTTCCCTGAATCAATCATATGTACTTGAATAATTGAAGCCTTTTCAATGATTTTAATCATACTTAGGCCTTTTACAAATCAATACCACTCTTAGGGTTTCTCTAAACCCTAGCTTCCATACAAAATACTTCCCTAGGTTTTCCTCTAAATATATCATGGTCTTCTCACTGATTATATCAAGGAGTTCCACTCAAGGGTTTAATCCTTTTACCATATCCAAGGCTACTAAAAGGGTTTTATCACAAACCATAATCTCTCTTGAAAGAACAAGATCTTCCAAGGGTTTCCTTCAAACCCTAGTATTCTTTTATGTCTCTACCATCTTCATCCTTTTTATTTTGCTTTGCCCTCAGAATCCCTCATAGGTGTCTTCATGGGTGTGATCTTAATGAATTTTCTTCAACCCAACTCTGATACCATATTAATTTTTCTTAGGGCTACATTGTTCTTTGCTTTTGATAATTGCATTCACAAATTTTTCATCATTTACATATTGTATTCACCGCACAACATCATTAGCAATTACTGTAGAAAGAAAAATAAAATCAATAATGCAGTGGAACATAAAGGAACAACAGAATAAAATATTGTACAAATGGGACACCAATATTTAGGTCAAAGACGAGGGAAAAACCCACGAAGGGGAAATCCCATCAAAATTCTTATCTTATTAGATATTCATCAATTTTTCAGTTGAGATAAAAAGTACAATGAGACATGTAAAACCAATTAGTCTACCTAGGGCCAACTAGGGATCATTTATGATCCTCATAAGTCAAACTACATCAAGTCAAGAATATCAATGTCACATGAGCTACCATACATCCTTGCCACTGTCATATTGATACATCAAGATCCCATTTGTAATCAAGTCACTGTTATGAAAATCATAGTCAAGGACACTACCAACATAGGGGTATAGCTATTGTCATCATCATGTAGCATAGTAGTCATCAAAATCACTATTTTTTCAAGTCACTGAAGTACATAAAGATCATTTCCCTGAGTTAAGGTCACTGTCACAAGCTTACTACTATCTGAATTTCACAAACATATGTATGACTGTCTGTCACTGTCATAATGAAAATGACATAGATTACTTTCTTACTTTATTATTGATCACTTTAAAATTACAAGAACATCACCAACTAGGTCACGTCTCATTATCATCACGAACATCACCCTTCTTTTGACAATCAAGGGCACCGTCTAGCTGGAGCATAGAAAACTGCCATATTAGAGCGCTTCCATTCCTTACATTGTTTTTATTGCTACCTATCGTCAAGTATGATATACAAACTTGGCCACTCATAAAGACAGGGAGCCATATCACAGATGAAAGAAAACCAACATTTAGAGTGATACATATCATCAAACCATAGGTAATAAACCACAGAGAAAAAATATACAAGTTACTGTGAGAACCATAGAAGTCTGAGGATTTATTTGATTATATAATATGAAGCTACATAACAAAGTGATGCTATAGGTATCAAATATGAAGCGAAGCCATAAATGATGCTACTGTTGGAAAATGTTGTCATTGATTTCAACATGTTATCCAAAATTGTTGAAGCAACTCCCATGTTTATGATGCAATAGCTTTAGCACTGAAAGGTTGATGATGGAAAACCTTAGAAGGTTGGTTGGAAAACCTAGAAAGGTGGATTGAAGATATCGTATATGCATTGTTGAAATCAGCCTTGGGAGTAAACCCTAGGATGAACCCCTAGGTGCTAAATACATTAATGAAACCCTAAGATGACCTAATGCTAAATGCATGGATGAAACCCTAAGATGACCTAAGCATGAATATATGCTAATAACAATGGCACCCTAGATGCTTTAAAAATCCATAAGCCATAGATAATTTATGTCAAGCCCTTAACATTGTTAATTATATCGTCCTTGTTGGATCATACCCTAAGAATACACATGAAAGAATCCCTAAACCTACATATGCTTAAATGAAACCCTAAATTCATATGCCAAATACATGAATTGATGCCCTAACATAAGAAACCATAGATATTCCCTTTTTCATGCCACATGATGTATATGATGTATATACCAAATTCCCTACCTGCATGAAAGAAATTCTCAAATAGGGCTGTCATGAAAAACAAGGCTGTGAAAGAAGGAAAAAAATGATATTTTTATCAATTGAAACAACTTCTTAGGAAAATGATTGTACCTACTTGTAGAGGAATTCTACACCTTTCCAATGAGTATTCACAAGCCCCCTGATTCCTTGAAATTGAGGAGAATTTATTTTTTTAAGAGTCTAAAATACACCATTTGAAGGCCTACTCAAGTCAACCTTCCTATACACAAGTCAGCTCCATTGCCAACCAACATAACTATTTAGATATGCTTAAACAACTATAAATAAAAACCTCGGCTCCTCAGTTTTGGGAATATTTTTGGTTAAGTACAGTAAAGAGTATTCAAACATTTGGGGCAGTGATCCAAAGAACAAAGTTTTCTCTTGGGAAATCATTTTTTGGATTTATGTGGCTTTTAGGTTTGGCATACACTTCAATTTATTTATTTATTAATTATTATTATTATTATTATTTTTATTATTTTAAATCTTGGGAAAAGTTCTCACATAATAGAATTTCTTGACACATTATGACTGCAATTTGGCCCTAAACATGCCTACAATTTCAGCCTTAAACATGCCTACAATTTCAGCCCTAAACAAGCATGCAACCTCGGCTCCAAGGAAGCCTACAATTTCAGACTTTGATCTTGAACTGAACCTATGAGAGTGGTTTGTATTTGGTCTAGTAGCAGCACTATGATTTTAAGACCAGAATAGGCCTGTGGAATAATTCCACTTAGATATGTGGTTTTGGTGCAAAAGTTGTGACCTTTGGACAAAAAATTGTAAGCCTGAAGACATATTTGTGTAGCTGACTTTTGGAAAAATAATTTGAGGGATTTGGTAAAAGCTTGAAGACTGTTTGCCTCAACTATTGGATAAAAAACTTCAGATTTGTTGGACTTGGATAACATAACTCAAAATTTTTTGGTTTAGATAAGCAAACCTTGTTGGAGTCTCTCCTTGTGAACAAAATAAGGTCTTGTTGACCTATTGAAGACTTGAAGAAGTACCCTTGAAGATGCATTGGAATAGATTTGTTGGATTTTCTTAAACATATGTTGAACTTTGTCTAAAAGAAAATATCCTTGAAGATTTGGTAGAACATTATTGAAGACCCAACTGAAGAATTGTGGAGATTTGTTGAAGGAGCTTGTAGATGACTTGGTGTGGACGACTTCTAAAGACATCTTTGGAACAACTTTGATGGAGTAGTCTTATAGAAGACTACGTGGGTGACATGAAGAGTCTTGGAGACACCTTCTAGATGCTAATGTTGACCTTTTTCCTTTGAACATAGTTAGAGAAGACCACTTGTAGCAACGATTGAAGATTTAAGAAGCAGTTACCTAGATCATTGTTGAATCCAGTTGAAGATGAGCATTGAAGGTTCATTGTAGACTCTTGTTGCCTTGATTGAAGACACTAGTGGAGACAAGCCTTGTATATATTGTTAAAATAAAACTCAAAACTTGTTTAAGATTCTTTTGGAAATCTTGAGGAAACACTAAAAGTATCTTGAAGAATTGAAGTAGAGGGTTGGAGCCCTAGAGGATTGGAGTCCTCACGAAGACTAGGTTGGAGCCTAAGCTAATAGAGAGGATTGGAGTCTTCAATAAGACCAATTTGGTGCTTGGTGAAGTATAGGTTGGGGCCTAGTTGGTTTGAATATTGGAGTCTTCATCTGGAGTTGGATCCTTGAACTATTATTGTACTTGATTTTTTGTAAAGAGGATTGGATTCCTTGTCAATTACTGTTAATAAAGTTATTTATTTTATGTTTGCATTTTGTATTCTATTTTTAATAGATCTTAATTGGTAAAATAACAACTGCAAAAGGAAATACTGATTCACCTCCCCTCTCAGTATTTCCAACAATTGGTATTAGATCCAGTACTTTTAGTCATATCCTAATAGTTGGAAGGTAGATTCTTAGAACACAAATGGAAAAGTCAAGGAAGAAAGGCTCCAAACCTTTTGAAGATGTATCCTTAGTCAATAATTTAGAATAAAACCAAGCTGATAAAACTACCTTGTTCAACGGAGAAAACTACGAGGCATGGATACATAGGATGGAATTCTTTTGATGGCTCAAGGATTTGAGGTATGGAATTCAGTGACTATGAGAAGCTTAGAGGAGTCAAAATAATTTGATACAAAAGATATAAAAGCAATCTTGAGTGACCTACCAAATCCTATAAATGTCAAAGTGGAAAAATGTTCATCAACAAAAGAGATATGGGAAAATATTCAAGTTCTTCAATCAAAAGGACTGTTAGTAATGAATTCAGATCTAGAAGATGGTGGAAAAAAGCACAAAGATAATCCATAACTAGAGAGGACAACTGAAAGAAAAATTGAAGACACCAAGAGCAAGGAAGACCTAGAAGATGAAGAAAATGAAGAAGATCTCAAGGCCAAACTTGTGGTTTCTCTAGAAGAGATAAGCAAATTGAAAAAGGAAAATGAGGAATT
Organism: Pinus tabuliformis; assembly: GCA_031772625.1. Taxonomy (NCBI): domain Eukaryota; kingdom Viridiplantae; phylum Streptophyta; class Pinopsida; order Pinales; family Pinaceae; genus Pinus; species Pinus tabuliformis. The sequence goes on from CM062817.1 coordinate 490,557,757, forward strand.
CAAGAAGCAGACACAAAATATTGATCAATATCATGACAAAAAAAAGGAATAAATTGTTATTTTGAAGCATCAACTACATGAAAGCGATGAGGATCTCAACAATCTTAAGGAGGAATTACATCAGAATGAGAAAAAACATAGTGAAAAAGTCATCTCTATGAAAACTAAATTAGAAGAAGCAAAGAGAAGGGAAGAAATTTTGATGATCCATATCAACCAAAGGTATGAGGATTTGAAGAAATTTGAAGCAAATATTGGTCAACATGAAGAAGAATTCAACTCCCTAAAAGCCATGCTAGAGGAAGCAAAGAAGCATATACAAGCAGCTGAAGATAAGAATTTTAAGAAAGAATTGGTTCTCCTAAAAATACAAGTTGATGAAGTTGACAAGGAAATAAAATCCATGGCATGCCAACTAAATGAAAAGGATTAAGAAATTAACGTATTTAAAACAAATGTCGTATCTTTTAAAGTTCAAGCATTTGAAACAATAAGGATGAAGTAAGAAATGGAGAGTCAATTGGCAAAGAAAGATGAGGATTGTGAGAAGATGAAAGAAGATATTGTTTCTCTAAGGAAAGAAGTTGATCAACTGATTTTTTTTTTTTGAAAATTTATCAAGCCTTGTGTTGGAAATACTGAGAGGGGGTGGGGGGGGGGGGGGGGGGTGTGAATCAATATTCCTTTTGAATTGTTACTTATACCAGTTAAATCAATTATATTTAGAACACAAAATAAGCAATAGGAATAAATGATTTTATTAATATAATCTTTATAATGAATCAAGTATAATATATAGGGCTCCAACCTTTTGATGAAGACACCGATCTTCAATTCCCCAGGCTCCAACCTGTTGCCAAGCACCAACTTGGACTTTTTGTGAGGCTCCAACCTCTAGGGGACCAACGCTGTCTTGTCAAGGCACAAACCTTGGATTTAGGAGAACCAACCCCAAGGACACCAATCCTTCCAATTCTGAGGCACCAACCCCAAGGGCTCTGACCCTCTACTATATATTGTCTAGATATGTTTGGTAGTAATTCTCTGTTCCCAAAATCTTCTTCACTAAATTTTGTCTATCTGCAACTTCACTGCTACATCAATGACAACCTGGCTTCATATGAAGGAGTCTTCACAACTCTTCATATTGCCCAAACAAAGTCTGCAAAGTTACCTCATGATGATTTCAAATAGGCATCATGATCTCCAATAATGTTTCCAAGATTTGTTGAAGCTTTCCAATAAGATATCTGTACTAAGCCTCAATGTATGCACAAAAGAGATTATCTGTTTTCAAGCCTCTATTCTTATTGTTACAGTCCTACTTTAGGAGTGATTGTCGTGGTATCTTACTGACAAGGAACAAACTCATAAAGACTTCAACGTTGGTGTTGTCTACTGCTCCATTCAACTGATGACTAATGAAATCTTACTTCACTGGTTCGTGGTCAAACAGATCTTCACAAAAAAATGTTCTTCAGGTTGAGGTCTGTACTTCTTCTAATTCATCACATGTCCGGGCCTTTCAAAGATTAACCCAATCAACATAATTTCTTGACCTTCGGCTTCCTTCTTTCCTGTTGGATCTTCGGCTTCCTTCCTTCCCGCTCAACCTTTGACTTTTGCTGTTTCTTTAAGTTCACGAGTTGTGAACTGTTACTTCTTCTTTGTGTTAGATGCACAAAATCTGTTGCCTGAAGTGAAGCGTTTCAACTTGTATATATATGAGTTTTGCCGATAACCAAAAGACACGTTCATTAGGAGGAGAGGCCGACTTATGAGTTTGCACATTAAAAGATTTTATCGGAGAGGCCCTTTTTTTAATATTCATCCAAGGCTATACCTACATGGAGGTCCCACATTAATTGCAACCGCAACATTATCACATTAATCGCAGTCGCAACATTAATGAAAATCAGAGTTATTCCTTTAATCTCGCAATCGTAGTTTTCAGAGGTTTGCACATAACATAGTGATTCCCTTAATGTCAACAGAGCAGATGCAATATGATCTTAAGAAGTTGTTAATAAATTTGTCGGGTCCACAACCTTATTGCAATCGCTGGTTTGACATCCCTTAGAAACTAGCGATACTGCGGATGTGATATTGTATAAAGTCATGTTATAGTGGTGCAGCGGATCCACAATATTATATCGCAATCAAAGGTTTTATTGTGACCTTTATGACCTACAATATGAAATTTCATATGGTAGATGCGATATAGTATTAAGGTGTATTATAATGGAACCATCGGGTTCACAGTACATATCGCAATTAGCGTTTTAATGTGACATCCCGTTAATACTTGTGATATGAAAGTTTTGATGAGGCGGATGCGATATAACATAATAGTATATTCTAATGGAGCGGTCGGTTCCGCATATCAAATCACAATCGGGGGTTTTTTGTGGTGGCATATAATAGAACTCGCTGATATGATATGTTAACTCCTCTGGTTTATGCACTGTGAACTTTTAAAAGGTTTCCATGGTTTATTCCTTCCTTCGGTATTGCTCTTACTGTTGGCATATGCGATAGGTCTGCTTTGTCTTGGCTTGTCACTCCTATGGCTTCTCTTCACTCCTATGACTTCTGATACATTGCTCCAATAGCTCTTCTATCATGGCTTTCGATATCTTTCCTCCTCGGTGGTCTATTATGTTTGTATTCAATCCTTGGATCCTCCATGAGAATTATCATGATCAATGAGAATCAATGGGCGACCTCACATGTCACAAGAATTTGCCATCACAAACACTACCATATTGACATCAATGACAACCTAGATTAACAATCTCCCCCTTTGTCATTGATGGCAATATTCTTTTCCTTTCAACATTCTCTCCGCCTTTGACATCAATGGCAAACGGGGTGCTCAAGGACTCCCCCTATCAAACTGCTTCTGTTCTTTATGAATAGTAGATCTTCATGGGTATGTTACTCCCCCAGTTGTGGTGCTCTTCTTTTTACTCAAGATAGAAGGATTGCTGCTTCATCATCAGCTAGCACATTATCCCTTCTTTATGTCTCAAAAACTACTTTATCATCGCTTCAACAATGCTTAAATATGCTCCATTTCAATGCTTCCAAATAGACTCCAAATAGCCATACACCAAATGTTCAAGTCCAAGTTTTTATGCTTCTGCAATCTGAATTTTGTTGTCTTCACAGTAAGAATTAAGGAGTCTTTATAGTCTGAATCAGGAGAATATGCTACTAAAATTGCTATCTTTCTTCATATCTAAGTTCCTTTGTATCTCTGTGCTTCTCCTTAAGTTACTGAGCTATATTCGACTACACAACATTCTCCTTTCTATAGCCCTTTTGATGAGCCATCTTTTCCTTGTGTTCTTGTAAAAGTCTCTGAAAGTTATCTCCACTAACAGATTTTGATATCCAATCTGTGACTGTCTTTTAGATTCTTTTTACTGATTGGCATCTTTTTGCAATGCTTTAGCTTTTTTAGATGCTGCCAACTGCTCTTGCTTCAAGCTCCATTCCTAGATGTATCTGTTTGTTTGAAGGTTGTCTCTATTTGTGTCCATAATTTACCTCTTCTCACATCAAATCACTGAGTCAAGACATTTAGCATCTGTAATAACAACAACATAGTTATTTTCCTTATTAGCATTAGATGGCCTTCTCTGCTGCTCCAATTTTTGCTTAGTGATCAAGTGGAAAACATCTTCAATAACAATCCATTGGATAGTTAGGAGATCATGTTTTTCAATGGAGTGTTCCTGAGAAATGATCTTATCAAAGAATGATTATCAATATAGCTCATCAAGGATTTCATAAGGATCCATTCATGAATAACTTCTGCAAGAAAGCCTAATCAACATAAGCTCCCCCTAATTGTATGCTTTTGGCAAAAACCTATCATCAAACGCTTGGAATATTAAGGATATATTCATCAAGTCAACAACATGTGTTTTTGGCTGGAGAGTTTAGGAGATTTTCGATTGTATTTTCATTCTTCTCCATACTTGTGTAACTTTCTTCTCTGGCATGGTTCTAGCTTGTGTAGGTGCCCAAGTCAAGTTACACCCATGTGCCATATGTCCAATGTTATGACACTTGAAGCACTTTGTGTTGTTCATGAATAAGAATTCATGACTTCTTCTTGCAAAATTGCTTATGGAAGATTGTCGGGGACCATAATATTTATCTATGTCATATGCCCTACAATCTTTTGCCATGTGTCCAAAGTTTGTACAAGCATAACAATAACCAAGAAATAAACTTTGGTACCTTGGATATGGAGATTTCCTTGAATTACTTCTGAAGTCTTTCTACCTTGAGATCCTTCGATGATAATTATTGCTTATTTCATCCTTGACAACATCTGCAATTCTTCTTGGAATAGGACTTCCTTCATTATTGCCTTAACTCTTATCTTTACCTTTGTTGAAATTGGGAGCATAAACATTTCTTTCTGACTTCCTCATATCCTTGTTGTTTGAAGCATTATCATTCTTGCTTGAGGATTCACCTGCATACCTGAGACATGATTTATCAAATGGAGATCTTTGATGGCTGAGCATGTCATCCAAGGCTTGAGAGCTCTTCAAAAATTTGTCCATCCCTTCAACCTTTTTCTTGAGGGAGACAATTTCTTCTTCCAATATTTCGCAGTCTTTATTCTTCTTAGCAAGTTGTTTCTCAATCTCTTCCTTAATACAAGTTGCTTCATTTGCTTCTATTTTAAGAGAGATGATATTTGATTTCATTATGAATATTTCTTCATTTTCCTTAGCTAGATTCCTCTCCATTTCCTCCATGATCCTTGTAGTTTTACATGTTTCGACCTTGAGAGGTTGAGGTCAGATTTTAGTTTGAATATTTCTTCATCCTTTTCTTTTAGTTGGCATATCATGGTGTTTCTATCCTTTTCTACTTCATCAACCTGTCCTTCTATGATTACCAATGCTTCCATTGTCTTCTCAGCTCCTTGTGCTAACTTTCTTGCTTCTTCTAGTTGAGATTTGAGAGAGGAGACCTCTACCTTGTACTGACCAATCTCTTCTTCAAGTTTGTTCAAGATTTTATGCCTTTGTTCAAGGTGACTTGACAAGGTATCTTCCTGTTTCTTTGCCTTATCCAATTGATTTGTCATGGATATGACTTCTTCATGATGCTTTCTTTTGTTTTAATGAAATTCCTCCTTAAGCTTGGCGAGCTCTTCATCTCTTTCTTGTACTTGAAGCTTTATAAGGTCAACTTCCTTCCTTGTTTGGTATTGGTCACCAGCTAGTGCTTTCTTCTTAAGTTCCTCATTTTCCTTTTTCAAATTGATAATCTCTTCCATGGAAGCCATAAGTTTAGTGAGGAGATCTTCTTCAAAATATTTTTCATTCTCTTCCTCTTCTAGGTCTTCTTTAGTTTTGATGTCATCACTCTTATCTTTAGCATCCTTGATGGGCTCTAGATTTCCTTCTTGTTTTCCATCATTTTCTTGACTAGAGATCATTGTCAATGCTCCTTTTGAGTGAAGATCATGAAGTTTATCCCATATGCCTTTTGTTTATGAACATTTTTCAAAATTGGCCTTCATAGAATCAGGTATCCCATTCAAGATTGCTTTCATTGCTCTTGTATTATGTTCCTTGGATTCTCCATCCATCATGCTATCAACAATCATTAATTTATAGACTTCAATGCCTCGAGTCTTTAAGAAATTCCTCATTCTTTCTTCCCATATATCAAAGTTTCCATTGAACAATGAAGCCTTCACAAATTGATTGACTTCAATTTCGGTGGTTGAGGGAGACACATATTTAGGAGGATTGGAGACTTTCTTCCTTGGCTTCACCATTTATGTTCTAATTGATCAACCTTCAAGCTGTTAGGCTTTGTGTGAAGGTACTGGCTCTGATACCAATTGTTGGAAATACCGGGGGGGTGAATCAGTATTCCTTTTGAATTGTTACTTATACCAGTTAAATCAATTATATTTAGAACACAAAATAAGCAATAGGAATAAATGCTTTTATTAATATAATCTTTATAATGAATCAAGTACAATATATAGGGCTCCAACCCTTTGATGAAGGCACCGATCTTCAATTCCCAAGGCTCCAACCTATTGCCAAGCACCAACTTGGACTTTTTGTGAGGCTCCAACCTCTAGGGCACCAACCCTGTCTTGTCAAGGCACCAACCTTGGATTTAGGAGCACCAACCCCAAGGACACTAATCCTTCTAATTCTGAGGCACCAAACCCTAGGGCTCCGACCCTCTACTATATGTTGTCTAGATATGTTTGGTAGTAATTATCTGCTGCCAAAATCTTCTTCACTGAATTTTGTCTATCTACAACTTCACTGCTACATCAATGACAACCTATCTGCATATGAAGGAGTCTTCAAAACTCTTCATATTGCCCAAACAAAGTTTGCAAAGTTACCTCAGGATGATTTCAAATAGGCATCATGATCTCCAATAATGTTTCCAATATTTGTTGAAGCTTTCCAATAAGATATCTGCGCTAAGCCTCAAATGTATGCACAAAAGAAATTATTTGTTTTCAAGCCTCTGTCCTTATTGTCGCAGTAACTACTTTAGGGGTGATTGTCACGATATATTATTGACAAGGAACAAACTCACAAATACTTCAACATTGGTGTTGTCTACTTCTCCCTTCAACTGATGACTGATGAAATCTTAGTTCGTTGGTTCGTGGTCAAACAAATCTTCACAAAAAAAAACTGTTCTTTAGGTTGAGGTCTGTGCTTCTTCTAATTCATCACATGCCTGAGCCTTTCAAATATTAACCCAATAAATAGAATTTCTCGACCTTTGGATTCCTTCTTTCCTGCTGTATCTTCGGCTTCCTTCCTTCCCGCTTAACCTTCGGCTTTCCCTATTTCTTCAAGTTCACGAGTTGTGAACTATTACTTCTTCTCTGTGTTAGATGCATGAAATTTGTTGCCTGAAGTGAAGCATTTCAACTTGTATATATATGAGTTTTGCCGATAACCAAAAGACATGTTCATTGGGAGGAGAGGTCGACTTATGATTTTACACATTAAAATATTTTATCGGAGAGGCCCTTTTTTTAATATTCATCCAAGGCTATACCTACATGGAGGTCCCACATTAATTGCAACCACAACATTATCACATTAATTGCAGTCTCAACATTCATGAAAATTAGAGTTATTCCTTTAATCCTGCAATCGCAATTTTCAGAGGTTTGCACATAACGTAGTGATTCCCCTAATGTCAACGAAGCGGATGCGATATGATCTTAAGCAGTTGTTAATAAATTCGTCGGGTCCACAACCTTATCACAATCGGCGGTTTGACATCCCTTAGAAACTAGCAATACTGCAGATGCAATATTGTATAAAGTCATGTTATAGTGGTGCAGTGGATCCGCAATATTATATTGTAATCAGAGGTTTTACTGTGACCTTTATGACCTACAATATGAAAGTTCATACGGCAGATGCGATATAGTATTAAGGTGTATTATAATGGAACCATCGGGTTTGCAGTACATATTGCAATCGACATTTTACCGTGACATCCCGTTAAGACTTGTGATATGAAAGTTTCAATGAGGCAGACACAATATAACATAACAATGTATTCTAATGGAGCGGTCGGTTCCACATATCAAATCGCAATCAGGGGTTTTGTGCGGTGGCATATAATAGAACCTATCGATATGATATGTTAACTCCTCCGGTTTATGCGCTGTGAACTTTTAAAAGGTTTCCACGGTTTATTCCTTCCTCTGATATTGCTCTTACTCTTGGCATATGTGATAGATCTGCTTTGTCTTGGCTTGTCGCTCCTATGGCTTCTCTTCACTCCTATGACTTTCGATACACTGCTCTGGTAGCTCTTCTTCTGATAGCTCTTCTTTCGATAGCTCTTCTATGATGGCTTTTGATACCTTTCCTCCTCGGTGGTCTATTGTGTCTATATTCAATCCTTGGATCCTCCATGTGAAATATCATGATCAATGAGCATCAATGGGCAACCTCACATGTCACAAGAATTTTCCATCACAAACAATGCCATATTGACATCAATGACAACCTAGATTAACACCTTGGATGATATTCTAAGCCATCATAGATCCCCAATTAACAAATATGGTCTTGCATATGCAGGTGATCCTTCTAGAAAATGTTATGCTCCCAGTTCCAACAAAAGCAAGGAGAGGAGTCAAAATGACAATGAAAGGACCTTTGATCCAAGAATTCATGATGAAAGCGATATAGAATATCATAAAAAAACCTCAAGGAAAAATAACTTCAGAAGAATACCTAGGAAATCCTCATTCTCCACGCATCGAACTATATTTTTTGGCTATTGTTATTATTGTACAAATTTTGGGCATATGGAAAAGGATTGCATGGAATATAACAAAGCCTGACTCCAATCAATTCCCCTCAAGTAAAATTTGTGGGAGATACTCCAATACATTCACAAAAATAAATTATTCTCCATCATTCATGTACAAAATGAATGCTTAAAATGCCATAACATTAGACATATAGCTCGAATTTGCAACTAATTGGGTTCCTAGATAGTCCAGGAAATCATCAACCAACCATAGAAAAAGAATCATGCAAGTATGGAGGAGGAAGCATGTTGAACCTAAAACAGAACGCCTTGAGCAAGCCTTGAATGATCAAGGCATGGATTCTAGCTGTTGATAAAATTTGGGCATCATAGGCATAAATTATGTTCCACCAAGAATATGCCTATTATAAATAGAAAGATCATGCATACTATTAACGAGGAGCACAAGTAAAAGAATGGTCACTTAAATATTGTCTCACATTTAAGCACTAAGTTAGGGGGAATTGTCCTTGATGAAGAAAGGGGGAGAAGCATAATGACAGGGGGAAAACCATATGAAGAAGTCACCATTGATGTAAAAGGGGGAGAGAATGCTAAAAGAGGCAGATTTTTTCCATTAATGAAAAAGGGGGAGACTGTTGGATAACATTTTCATCGATGTAAATATGTTATCCAACATTGTTGAAGAAAATCCCATGTATATGATGCCCTAGAACTAGCCCTAAAAGGTTGATGATGGAAAACCCTAGAAGGTTGGTTGGAAAACCCTAGAAAGGTGGATTGAGATATCCTAGATGCATTGTTGAAATCATCCCTAGGAGAATACCCTAGAAGCAACCCCTAGGTTCCAAACACATTGATGAAACCCTAAGATGACCTAATGCTAAATGCAGTGATGAAACCCAAAGGTGACCTAAGCATGAATATATGTTAATAACAATGATACCATAGATGCTTGGAAAATTCCTAAGTCCTAAATAATTGATGTTAAGCCTTTAACACTGTTAATTATATAGTCCTTGTTGGAGCATACCATAAGCCTATGCATGAAAGAAGCCCTAAATCTATGTATGCTTAAATGAAACTCTAAATGCATACGCCAAATACATGAATTTGTTCCCTAACATAAGAAACCTTGGACATTCCCTTGTTCATGCCACATGATCTATATGATGTATATACCAAATGCCCTAACCACATGAAAGAAACCCTAAAATAGGGATGTCATGAAAAATATGGATGTGAAAAAAGGAAAAATTGATATTGTTATCAATAGAAACAAATTATGGGGAAAATTATTGTACCTACTTGTAGATGACTTCTACACCTTTCCATTGAGTATTCACACACCCCCTAGCTCGTTGAAATTGAGGAGAATTTAATTTTTTTAAAGTATAAATACACCATTTGAAGGCATAGTCAAGTCAACCTTCCTATACATAGGTTGGCTCCATTTCCAACCAACATGACTATTTAGATATTCTCAAACAAATATAAATACAAACCTTGAATCCTTAATTTTTGCAAGATTTTCAGTCAAGTACAGTAAAGAATATTCAAACATCTGAGGCAGTGATCCAAAGAACAAAGCTTTCTATTAGGAAATATTAATTTTGAATTTCTGTCAGTTTTAGGTTTGGCAAGCCATAAACAGGCTTGAAATTGCGTCCCTAAGCAAGCTTGCAATTCAACCATAAACAAGCTTTAAATTTTGGCCCTAAACAGGCTTATAATTCAACCCTAAATAGGTCTGTGATTTCGACACCGGATAAGCCTGCAACCTCAACTTTGAGGAAGCCTACAATTTGAGATTGTGATCCTGAGCTCATACCTCTGTTAGTGGTTTGTATTTGGTCCTATAACAACACTAGGATTTTAAGCTCATAATAGACCTTTGGAATAAGACACCTGGGATATGTGGTTTTGGTGTAGAACTTGTGATGTTTGAATTGGAGTTGGTAATCCTGAAGACATATTTGTGTAGTAGACTCTTGGAAAAATACTTTGAAGGATTTGGAACAGACTTGAAGACCTCTTTCCTTAGATATTTGATAACATACCTCAAATTTGTTGGGCTTGGATAAAATAATTTATATTTGTTGGGCTTCAATAGACAGAACTTGTTTGAGTCTCCTAATGTGAAAAAAAATAAGGGCTTGTTGACTTATTGAATACTTGGTGAAGTACCCTTGAATATGAATTGGAACAAATTTTTTAGATCTTCTTGAAAAAATGTTGAACTTTGTCTAAAAGAATATTTCCTTGAAGATTTGGTAGAACATTGTTGAAGACCTAGTTGAAGCACTGTGGAAATTTGTTGAAGGATCTTGTAGAGGACCTGGTGTGCAGGACTTCTGAAGATATCTTTGGGATAAATTTGATTGAGTAGTCTTGTAGATGACTAATTGGGTGACATGAAGAGTCTTGGAGAGACGTTCTAGTTTCTAATGTTGACCTTTGTCCTTGGAGTAACATAGTTGGAGAAGATCACTTGCAACAACCATTGAAGATTTAAGAACTAGTTCCACAGAGAATTTTTGAAGCCAGTTGAAGACAAACATTGAAGGTTCTGTTGACAAGCCAAAATGTATTGCCAATGACTAAGGGGTCTCCCCAGTGTGATGTCCCAATTAGACCTTACACTGTTTGGGATAGGAGCCCCATCCAGTTTGTAGGCCCGACTGCTACCATGAATGTTTTATGCTCTTGGTTATCCAATGAGAAGGTGGTAGAGTGGGGTGAGAACGAAGTGCTCGGGAAATGAAACAAAATCAGCCCAAGATTGACAAATTGTAGAAAAGAGGTTTAAACAAGTCACAACAACGATAAGAAGAGATAAATAATGAGGGTGATTAGTGAGCTAAAACCCCATCGGACATAATAAACAGGAACATGACGGAGGTCAATCACGAAGCAGTTCACAATAGGTCACCAACATGGTAAGGAACAAGTAAACATAGATTCGAAAGTGAAACATACATGAAACCACTATGTATTAGAACATAACAACTTGCGGTATGAAAGCACACATACAAATATGGCGAGGTACCAGAAAACGAATACAACCACCATGAGTGAGCATGGGAATTAGTGCCAAAGATAAAAGAAAAAATCTTATTAATATGTTGCAAATTCAAATACATATCATGCAATTGGTCAATACCCAATAGTGGAACATGGGCTGCTCATACCATTGCCCAATGTCAAAATCCTAGCCCTATTGAAAATCCACTCTCCTAGCTACCAAAATCTGAGTGGCCCTATCTCTCAAGCATGAATCAAATATCTATATGCCCTCAACTCAAGTGCTAAGTCCCTCTATATGATGTATGAGGATACATTTATAGGGGTCAGGTGACTGTTCACCTATCGTGACTCTTGACGTTCCCCCGTGCCCTTTCGGCTACCCTCTTGACTCTTGAGATTCCCCACTTCTTTCTCAAACCAATAATGCTTGTTACATGCTCAAATCGGTCCCAACATACTGGCTGATATAATGGTGGGTGAAATTTACATTATGATGACACAAAGAGAGAGGGGAGGGAAGTAGAGGGTTATTGGAAACCCTAAAATGCTTGTTGCCCATATCTCACAGCGATGGAGATTCTTGGTCCTGGAACCGACTTGTTTTCCTGCCACTATGCTTCACTGACATTCATTAATCATCTGGTGATGATCCTTGGGGTGTATTGAGGGGCTCTTGAAGCTTGTAAGGGACCATTTGGCTTGCTGGAGGATAACCTTAGCCAGGTAAGCTTCATGATAAAATGTAATTCTTCTGCATGGACTAGCTTCTTGCTTCCTTATTTCCAACTTTGAGATTCGTCCTCTACTATTACCGGAGGTACCCTCTTGTCATTTAGGTTGTTGCTCTGAGCTATCATCCATCTAATGAGATTTGAATGCATCTTCATGTTATGAAATGTCGGCTGGTATAATGCTTAGAAATTGGATGATATCTTCGTTACATCCACAAACTACTCACGTCCTTAACCCTGCAAGCACATACAACCATCGATTAATTATCAATATGAATTTACTTAAATAAGACAAGTCAAATATAAACAATAATAATAGGCAAGAATTCATCTACCTTGATATATTGTCCTTAAAAATAACTCAATCTTCCGTGGTGCTTTATAATGGCTTTCGTCATTCTTTGTATGATTATTTTAATATGTTCTCTAAGACGTATCCTGGCATATTGCTTGACACTATATATTTTATCAGCGAGCTTGGTGAGACTTGCAATGTGACTTTGCAATATGGGAGGAGATCGCAAATCTGTTACACAAGATTGTGACTTAGGAAGAACAAAGATCCCTGAATCTAGATCGCATAGTCCTGGTCTGCTGAAAGTTGCCCACCCTGTGCTCGCATGGGGAAATGTATTGTGACTATGGTGATATTTTTGAAGAGTGAAGAGGTGACCCAGTCTAAGTCGCATCTACATGTCACAGCTGACGGCTAGTTGCATTTCCGGTGAGGTCACCTGGGGGGTTGTAATGCGACTCAGCAACTTGGCAGAAAGTGCGACCCTCTTGAAAGTCGCAAGGTCGCCATTCACATCTCTTGGATGCCCACCTGAGGTCTTCGAGTGTGATTTAGTGGCCATTAGTCACCTGGTCGCATCTGGAGTGAAGTTTCACTTCTATCACTTGTTCGAGGTTCCGAAATTGCGATATTGCGACTCAGAGGAGCAACATGGTCGCGGGTCACGTTTAGAGCTTCATTTCTGAGCCTCGTGTCTTGTGATATCGCTAGGCTTTCAAATGTTTGTGTTTTGGGTGTGAATCATCGTGGTGCTTGTGTTCCCTATCATTTCTAACGTAGGCCCGAAAGTTCAACTCAACGTCTTCTTGATTACCTTGTAGTTTACTTCATTGGATGGTTGAATCTCCTCAGCGAAGCTTACGAAAGTGAATGGATGAGGAATGGAGTGGGGGGACATGCGACCTTAAACATGAGATATGTGTTGTGTGAATAGAAAAACAGTCACAAAATAGTTGCTGGCCCTACTATATGTTTGATATTCGAGATTGCAGAGTTTGTACACCTCTTACACTGTTGCATTTTCATGGGTCGATGCCATGTAACAAGGCAAGTGCGTGAAGCTGGAGGGGTCTGCTGTCAACACATGGTATGAATTGATTTGGAGCTTGCCAAGTGATGTGCCCTGATCGAAACCGTGCAGTTAGTGTGAAGTGATCAGCGAAGCTTCGGTACTGTCCAAAAATTAATGCGTTCCTCATAAACATCAATGCGTTCCTTCCAGCATGACCATCCTGTCCAAATGCGACTACGACGAGTAGACATGGCTTGTTAAAAATATAAGTGATTGCATCGTTTGATGTGAAACCCAACCACCCTTAGTCTCCATAGGACCATGGTGCCTGGGTTTTCCATATCATTTTGGCGATGTAGTTGCACATATTCATAGGTTCGATTGGCATATAAACAACGCCTCTGTTTGCGCAAGGGATCCATGAACTTGTTGGTCGTTTTATGAGGAGTTGAGTTGAATGTTGTTAAAAGGTCCTCAACACTTTTTCACTTTAGCATCGATCATTTTTAGGGCCCTCTCTCATAGTTTCAATCAACAAAACAATATAGCCACTGCAGGTATTGACTACACGACCCTTCAACTTGTGCTCAAGGTGTTGCTCCCACATGGGCATCTAAATACCTCAGTTGGGCTCGAAACATCCTCTTCGACCTGTGCCTCTGATAGCACCTTAAACATCCTATGCTCTCTGTCCCCTCAGTCATCTATGCCCCCAACTGGTTTTCTATCCAGACTTATATGCTAATACTATCATGTGTGGTGTGGGGTACAAACACAAACAATGGTCATAATTCCAGATAATAGGTTGCACTGTGAGAGGCAATGGGAAAAGATGACTTTGACGAGTTATCGTGGCAACCAAATGTTCAAAAGGCTCATTTGTTTCCTCTGTTGAAAGAGGGATTAGACAAGATTGACGCATTCGGTATAACGTATCCTGCCGAAACAAGACGGTCTCCTGTGTGTAAAATTAATTCTGCAAGGATTGCTAGAGAAGATAGCATTCAGAACATGCTTGGTAACCTCTTCAGAAAAATACTTTGGAAAATAACACCTAGGAAGCACATTTGCTGGACCAACATCATCAGGATCTGGTATAAATAAGAATCGACTCCCTTCTTTTAAGTGGGGATGTTCAACAATAATTGATATGAGCTTACCAAATTGTGTTCAAAGCTCTGGAAAAGCATGGAAAGCAAGATTGCATGGTTGAGAGAAAAAGTTGCCCATGAGAACAAACAAAGAAGGTACAATTTCCATCGACCCATATCCATTCAAAACCGTGGTTAACTTTTCCATGGTCTTTTCTCTGCACTGTCAACCCACACATCAGAAAGAATGACAAACATGTCATTCAATGCCTTTTGTTCTAGATCAGTGAATCTGATAGTTTCCTTTGTTGTCAGATTCCCACCCCCAAAGAAATCAAGGCTTACTGTTATTGAAAGAGATACATCCCGATTCTCTAATGGCAGAAAACCACGTGTATGAACTTGTGATGACCATATAATACCCCTTATGCTCCATGCCTCATCTCTCGCGTGTGTTGGCCTTCAAGGTAGGAAACTACATGGATATAATTCCCTCTTTGGCAAAACAAACTTCCATAATAATTTCGAGTGGGTTACAGTGGTTTAACTAAGCATTAACCTTTATTCGTTAACAAAAAATCCACCATGTCATCTATTAAATAATCACCACACACTCAAGAACATATCTTGTGTCCAGTTCATTTTTCCATTCGATTCCTTAGGAGAGTAGGTTAATTTCATCTTGAGAGCATCTTAGCATTGTCGGGTCAAGTGATTGCTTGTTGCATAGTTGAATGTATACCCTTGGTATCTTTGATCAATTTCCTGAAAAGGAGGTGGGATGAAAACAAATTAGCCCTTAATAGTGATATTTTCATGTGATAACATGGAAATCAATGAATAAATAATCTATTTCACTTCAGGCGTATAGACAATGGTTTATCCAAATCAAAGTGCTACGAATTATATGGGTTGGTCAAGTGCACTCAAGTTTGGAGACTGACTTAAAACCCTCTAGATTTATTAATTGTGCTTGTCTATGATATTTCATGATTCCCAAGGTGATGGTGCACTCATAGGGCGTGTTCCTTGAAATGCTCATGACCATGCATTTAGAGGGCAAATTAATGCAAAGTCAGGCTTCAAAGATGCACGTAATGGTGACAAACTTACAAACCCTAAAGAACATGTTGGGATGGGGAACCAAATATGAAAGGAGGTGAAACATGAAATTCAATGATTCTTACCATAATGCTAAACAGTGAATGGAGCTCTGGAGGAATATGAATTAGGTTAAATAATGTAGGGAAACATTCTTGTGCCAATTTAGGGTTTCTCTCCAAAACCTAGTATGGCCAATCATAATGAAAGCCAGATTAGGGTCTTGCCTGCCTATGTACGGTGTCACCATTGATGTGAAATGTATAGGGAAAATATCTGAAGTCTTGGGCAAGAAATCACACTTCCAAAACCCTAATGGAAGGGTTGGGTTGATGCGCAAGGTGGGTCATGACAAAATAATGCAATATATATCCCATTATTACATGAGCGAATGCATCGACAGGGTTCGACCAGAACAAGCCATGCGGTGAATTAGCCAATGAACAACTAGAGTGTCCCTGGATGGCTTGAGGCGAGCAGTGGGGGACCTGAAATTTTAGATATGCCCAAAATTTTGGGTGGTGTTATAGCAACTACAACAGGTTCATTGTAGATTCTCTTGTTTCCTTGATTGAAGACATTCTTTGAGATAAGCCTTGAAGTATTATGAAAATGACACTCAGAACTTGTTGAATATTGTTTTGGAAAACTTGAGAAAGCATTGAAAGTATCTTGAAGAACTGAAGTGGAGGGTTGGATCCCTAGAGGATTGGAGTCATCAAGAAAACTAGGTTGGAGCCTAAGCTAATAGAGAGGATTGGAGTCCTCAAGAATACCAAATTTTTTCTTGTTGAAGTATAGGTTAGAGCTTGCTTGGTTTGAATATTGGTGTCTTCGTCTAGGGTTGGAGCCTGCTTGATTTGAAGATTGGAGTATTCGTCTAAGGTTGGAGTCTTGGACTATCATTATACTTATTTCACGGTAAATAGGATTGGGGTACTCGTCAATTCTTGTTAATAAAACTATTTATTTTATTGTTCATTTTATGTTCTATTTTTAAGAGATCTTAACTAGTAAAATAACAATTGTAAAAGGAAACACTAATTCAGCCCCTTCTCAGTGTTTCCAACAACTACATGTATAAAAAATTAAGTGAAGCCCTAAAGAAATGCTAGAGATATCAAATATGATGCAAAGGAATAAAAAGATGCTACAGGCATTAAAAACGATCCTTGAGAATCTTCATCATGCAAGACATAGATAGATGTAAGTCACATTGTTGTAATACAAGAGGTATATCTACATAATACATTATCACTGTAATGTGATTCTTGAGATGCGAGGCAATAGAATAGACATACCAAGTATGTTGACCATGTAAGAGAGAACCATATACGAATCATGTAGTATGCATACCATGCAAGAGTGAACCATATGTGAAGAATAATGTATGTGGATGATATAAGAGCGAACCATATTCGAACCAAAAATGTGATTCAAAAATTTTATATTTAATCCTTAGACAGATGATTGATATACAAGTCATGGTATGTGCCTTTTATGATCCATCCAATTTTCATAATATATAATCATCTGGTGGGTGAAAGAGTTCCTTAAAAAGTGAATTAGTCTTGCCCTTGTCAATGAACCTTTCTTTTAATTTTGACTTTAATTATATTAAATATATCTTCTTTACCCATTTTTGAATTTTATAGATTTTATTTTAATGTTTTCCACATTAATAATAATATTTTAATATTTTCCTCTAATAAATATATTTTCCAGTGTACCAAAATGAATTCTTCTTTGGGCAGATTGCATTTTTCTTTAGGGTAGTGGGCTTTCCCTTTACAGAAATTCATCCTGAAGTTGCGTAAATTTCAACATGAAGGCATTGTTTTAGGTCACTATCTCTCTGGTGCAGGTATTCAAGTTGATCCAACAAAAGTAGAGGTAATTAAGAAAATTTCCAGTCTTAAAACATAAAAAGAGGTATCTAATTTCTTAGGGAAATCATGTTGTTATAGACGGTTGATATAAAAAATTTCCAAAATTGTAGTTCCGTTGTTTTCCCTGCTAACAAAAGATAAAGAGTTTGAATGGATTGACAAGTGTAACAAGGTTTTTTTAAAATTGAAAAGATGTGTAACAACAACAGCTATTTTGAGAGGACCTAACTAGAGTATGTCATTCCACATCTCCACCAATGCTTTTGATATAACCATTGGAGTTGTGCTTGGATAATAAGAGGAAAACAAGCCATATGCCATCTATTACATCAACAAGAACTTGGCTGTCTTGGAGGTAAATTATATACTAATAGAAAAAGACTTTATTTCTATTAGGCACTACACAACTTGTTATCAAACTTTCGTTCATACTAACCATTATGCTATCTGGTTCTTAATGAATAATCCAGTTACAAATGCTAGGGTTACTAGGTGGTTGTTGTTAATCCAAGAGTTTCATATCACTATTATAGATAAACCTAGGAAGGATAACGTTTTTGTATATTTTATTTCTATTTTGAATCATGTTAATGATGATTTTCTTATTGAATATTCTTTCCTAGATGAGCATTTCTTTGTAGTATCCACTTATTCATCCTGGTATGTCGACATTGCCAACTTCTCGGCTGCAGGAAAGCTTATGCACCACCTTTCTCCCAAGGAAAATAGGGGAATTGTACAACAAAGTTCTTGGTATTTCTGGTTGGATGGGAACCTTTTTCACATTGGTTTTGATCAACAGATTAGAAGATGTGTGAGGGAGGATGAGGTTAATGAAATTCTTAAAACTTGTCATGATGGACCGTGCAAAGGACATTTTGCAGACAGGAGAACAAGTCACAAGGTGTTGTAGATGGGGTTTTATTAGCCTACTGTGCTATGAGATGCAAGGAAATATGTGCAAGAATGTGATATCTATTAGAGGATGGGTTAACCTACTCAATTAGATGAGATGTCATTATAGCCTCAACGAGTGGTTGAACCTTTTGAGTGACGGGCTTTAGATTTTGTGGGATCAATTTATCCCCATCTCAATAAAAGGCCTATATTATAGTATGCATAGGTTATGTCACCAAGTGGGTGGAAGCTAGAGCACTCACTAGGGTAGCTGAACGTGATGTTTTAAAATTTTTGTTTGAAGGAATTTTCACTCATTATGGAGTGCCAAAAGAGATAGTTACAGATGGAGGAGCATAATTCACCTCTTGGTTGATACATGACCTTATCAAAAAGTATATGATTCATCATGGAGTCAATTCACCTTATCATCCACAGGAAAATGGGCAAGTGGAGAGCACCAATAAGGTACTTGAAGCTATTCTCACGAACACTGTGGTAGGCCATCGAAGAGATTGGTTGGAGAGACTTCCTGAAGTATTTTTGGATAGTTGGAATTGTATGGATGGCTAGTGGTAGCAAGTGTGTTGGAATTGATGTCAAAAACCATGCTGGGAGATGTGTTGGGCAGTTGGCATTGTCTAATAGTTGGAAAGGATGTTGACCTTGATGTCCACTTCTCTAGCTATGATGGTAACTGAGCTAGAATTGATGGGTTTGATGTGTCAAGATCATGGGGAGTCCCATGGTTTTTGTAGTATCTTGTAGGGAATCATCATAGTAGCATTCTTATATGAGAATCCATAAAATGATGGCTATGATGGTTGGGAGTCCTAGACTTTGGACGAGATTCTGCCTCAAGAGATCAAATCAGATGCTCTTGGTTATGGCATAGTCAGATAGTGCTTTGGAAGAGCTTTCTAATGGTATGCCAGACTATAGAAAAGGCCTTCTAGGTCAAGAGTTATAGTCAGTTGAAGTTGGCAGATAGAAAATTTCATTCTCATAGGACTTAGGCATATTTTGAACTAAGGTTGGGACTTAGGTGAGTCAGAACAGCCAGAGGTTGGGCTACATAGCAGAGTCAATAGGAGAACAAAGGCCCGACCCTCGACCTATGTGGGACTAGCTCCAAGTCAGTAGTTGGACCAGTCAAAGGTCGGGTAGCACATCAAGGTTTAGTGAGAAGAACAAAGTGCCGATCCCCGACCCCCAACCTATGTGGGACTCGATATAGGAAAACAAATGGCAGAATATGATTGGCTCACGATGATGTGTTGGCAACAACATGGAAAATGACGTTAGCATGATGTGGTAGCATAGAGCACATGTGGCAAGTAGATTCGAGATTAGCAGGTATGCAAATGGGCCAAATCTAGGTGATATGTGTCACCATGTAGAAGGATCCACGTGGCCTAGATGATGTCAACATGGCATAAGCTGATGATGTGGTAGAACCTCAAAGTTTGTGCCAAATGGGTTATTTTGTGAATTTTTTCCCATGTATATGGTCTTCAGAATTGAACGAATAAAATGGGCCAAAATAGTGAAAAAGGACCCAAGTTAGGCCTATAAGCAAATCAAACCCCCAAGCTAGTCGAGCCTATGGGCAAGTCGGGAGATGAGGCATATTTAGGCACATAAGCAGGAAGATCGGGTCAACTCATGACCTTCAGACCAACATTGAAAGGAGTGCCCATGAATTAGTTTCACATGGTCTTCCTGTGTTATTGGTGACTTCATTAACCATGGAAGAGGATCAGAGTTGGTGCCAATATTAATAGCGACTGCAGAGAACATAGAAAAGGCCACGATGACCTCAAATTGTAGAGAAATTTAATGGGATTGGATCAAACAAAACAAATCATCCCTGATCTATCTTGCACATTATGACGAATTCAGTTGAAAATATGGTTGGGTACAGAAGAGTTGATTGACGAGTCAACAACTCATGGGAACTGTGTGCCATATTTAGTAGAAACACCAACTAGGTTATTAGCCATAACTTGGGTATATAGGTATGGATGGGTTGGCAACTGGCTAAGAGCGTAGTACCTTTGAGCATGAATATGAGTTGGAAACTTTGCAAAGAAGTTCTCTAGATTTGGCGGGTATACCATATTTGGTCATATCCATGGCTGGATTAGTAGGACCCCGGTATAGCTATATAAATGTGTTTAGAATAGTTGGTTGCTAGAATAAGGGTAGCTGTAGAAACTCTTGTTTCAAAGAACATATAGGACCACAGTTGCACAGGATGAAATTATGGGGTTTGTCATGAGTTGAGATAAACCATCCCTGATCTTGCTTGCACGCTACGAGGAATTGAATGAAGATCAAAGCCTTAGGGATGAGATATTTTTTCACCGAAAGAACAAAGTCTTGTTAGAGTGTGCATGTTTATTGAGGATCTATTTCTCAGCATGGGAACACTTAGGTGCACATCCTCATGTTTCATCAACAACAACAGGCGAGTGAACGGAACCCATTCCTAGTGGTTAATGAAGTTGCAATGCCTATGTATCAGACGTAACATCAAGATGGAGAACCATACAGAAGTACACTATGATAGTGTAAATGGCAAATATATGGTTGACATGGACAACATCAATCTCTTTGTTTTAGTGAAACAAAACCTAGGATTTCAATTGTGAAAATATAGGGGGGAATGCTGTATTGTTGAGAGAGATGTGTGGAGAGCTTTGGGTGTGAGTGCATTGTTGAGGAGAGGCCAAGTGTGTCTGTGCTGCAGAGAGAGGTTGAGAGTGCCTATTTAGAGGAAACAGGCCCAAAGTGTGCTAAGGATGTTGTGAGAGGCTAAGAGAGCTTGTGGAATAGAAGGGGTCGAGCATCATGTGTATGTTGTAGAGAGCAGAGGACTGAGTACAATGTGCTGCCGCGGAGTAAGCATAGGACATAGTGGTACGTGGGATGAGTAGAATAAATGTTGTTGAGGAGAACATAACTGAAAATAGGCAGAGCAACTACCAATTACAATGAGCAGTAAGTTTCCTTATTGAGTGTGGGTTGGATCCTGCATACAAGAAGTTGGTTCTTCCATATTTAGTGGGTGTCTAAAGAAAGATTGGGGGTTGGTGCCTCATGCAAGTTGGTGCTTTCATAAATCCAAGCATCTACAAGTTGGTGCTTGCAATAAATCCATGAAGTTGGTGCTTCACATGGTGCTTATGGTAAACTGATCAAGTGTCTACAAAAGGAGGCAGTTGGTGCTTCCTGCTAGTGCGTGCTAGCAAAAAATCAAAGGGAGTTGGTGCTTCCTGTGAGTAGTGTCTCACAAACGAATTGATGTAATAGAGTAGGTGCTCTTATTTTTACATCAATAACTAAAACAAGCTTTGGTGGTTTTTCTTCTAGAAGGGTTTCCACTTTAAACCTCTGTGTCATATGCATGCTTCTCATCATGTGTGTGCTTATGTTGATACATATGGCTGCTGTTGTGGTTTGTTGATGGTTTCTCTCATATAATGGATGCAAAGTTTGAATGAGTATACATTGGCATAACCAACAATATTATGGGCTTACAAGACTACTTGGAGAAACAATTCAAGATTATCTCCTTATAAATTGGTCTTTGTTTAGAATCATATATTTCTTATTGAATTTGAAATCAAAACACTGAGTATTTCTTTGAAAGTAGATTTAGACTTGACTACAACTCAGAGACATCAAATGGAATAGCTAAATGAATTGAATGAGAAGCACTTGGATGCTGTGCAAAAAACATATGTCATTCAACAACAACGTTCCAAGTGGAATGAAATTTTTATTAAGAAGTTGTTTCAGAGAGGTGATTGGGCCTTATTATATGATTCTAGATTTAAATATTTCAAGGGCAAGTTGTGCAGTAGGTGGCTAGGTCCTTATTAGGTAGAATTAGTCTTTGACAATGAGGATGTAAAATTGACAACCATTCATGGCTCCCAAACATCTTTTCTTTTCAATGAACACCGTCTTAGGTTGTATCATAAACCTACCTCTAAGGATTGATTTTTCAACATTGTCTCAATTGCAAAATAAAATCTTGAAGTTGTTGGGACAAGGGAAAATTTTCCTCTGCTGTCAGCCACTTAGTTTCATCAATAAAATAAAATTTAAAAAAAAGAAAATAGAAAAAGAATAAATAATAATAAAATATCCAATGGGGAAAACCCTTCTAGGGTGATATTGGATGAAAAAAGTAAAGAAAATAAAAAAGTATAATTATGAAAACCTCTTTGAGCACTATTAGATGCTTGTGGTGATTAACAAATAGCTTGTTAGTGATCAAAACATCATTTTATTTCCTCTGTAACAACACTATGATAGCTCTTCTATGTTTGTAATTGATTTATTGTTTGAACATTTTGCTGTTAGAAACTTTATTTTGAAACTCATCATAAGCTTCCATGTATCAAATTTGACTATT
This sequence comes from Pinus tabuliformis, assembly GCA_031772625.1. Classification (NCBI taxonomy): domain Eukaryota; kingdom Viridiplantae; phylum Streptophyta; class Pinopsida; order Pinales; family Pinaceae; genus Pinus; species Pinus tabuliformis. The sequence continues at coordinate 490,580,545 of CM062817.1, forward strand.
ATAGTTCAATATTTTGTTGATACAACTGAATGCATGAATAAGTCATTTGCATAGTTTCATATTGTTGTTGCTTATACAAATTAAGGATATTTTTACTTGGTTTCCCTCACAAGATTACAAACATGCTTCTGCACCTTCATATTGGGCAACATAGTTTTCAAGCTGTACCCCGATTCTGTTGCCACATAGGTTTTCTTTCTGATCACATCATTTCTGTTGAGCCTCGAACCTGCACCTTCCCATACACCCTCTCAGCCTTCTTTTCCACTCATTTTATCCACCAAGTTGATTAAATCATTGTATTTTAGTTTAAAAACGAGCTTTTGACATGGTTTTCTAACTACGCTGATGACTGTTGTTTGGTTTAGAATTTTGCTCAGACAGCTGCGGAAGCTTCTCAGTTTCCGTAGCCGATACAGGTTTCCGCCGCTGACCCAGGTTTCTGCAGCCAGCACAGGATTCCACAGTTGTTTTGTCAAATACCATGCTACAGGTGTCCTCTCAAGAAATGAGCCACATGGGCAAGTTACAGGAATCAAGGACATGGATCATGTCCCTCTAGATCATCCAGCACAGCCATAAAAGCCCGCGGTCAAACAGGGGGAAAAGGATAGTCAACGGAAGTGTTCAGTAGTGGCACGGCTCTGCGTAGCTCTGTTTTTGAGTACGTGAAGCTACGTGGCACAATCCTTAGCCACGAAGACATCCTGGCAGCGCAAATCCAAAATCCATACCTCTCGGATTTAATAAACATGATGACCGTTACCTAGATCCGGGCTGAGGAGGATTCACGTGTCTCTGGCAGTGTGGTTAATAGCGTAGATTTAGTTAATCTGTTTTAGCTTTCTTTCCTTATAAATAATGCGTCCATGAACGCTGTACAAGTTAATCGTTGTTAATGTAATTTGAAGATTGTTGTATTTCCCCACTGCACTTTTATGTTGTTGTTTAATATATGAGAAGACTGGTTTAAACTTCCGCGTGTAGCTGTTCGTTGAATTGGTTGAAGTGGCAGAGGGCCCCTGCTTACTGCAACCTTGTACAGTTGTCTTTTAACTTTTGCATTGCTTTATTTTTGTTCATGTATATTAGCTGTACAGTTGTCATTTAAATTCTGCGTTTTATTTCATCATGTATATTAGCTGTACATAACAAAGCTTTTGATTTCTGTTGATTTACATTTTTGTTGCTGCTCTTTTATGGTTACAACTGATCAGTGTTTTTGCAGGTGTTCTTAGGCAGCCCGGGGCAATTTTTCACCTTTTCTTTCCATAACTATTGGCATACGAGATCATCTTGTCTTTGTCGCTGACTCTTGTTTTCTGAAGTTTGATTTTCAGTATTGTCATTTCCTTAAGTTGAACAGTTATTTTCTGCTCTTAGATATCATGCTATTCATCTACTAACGGTTCCTTTCTATAACCAAATAACTTTATTAGGAACCAGAATATCACTCACTGTAGCTTGATTTAGTTTGCTTTAAATCTCACATTGCTTGACTTGTTCATGACTGTTTCTCATAGGGTACATTAAGCTGAAAGGCATAAGGTCAAGAAAGTTAAAGTAGTGTGATTAGCTTCTTTTATGCAGTTTAACTTCTTTTAGATTTCACGTTGCTTAAAATTTCATGATATCTTTTCACAAGGAAGATTGAGTTGAAGAGTTAAAATAGTGTGGATTAGTTGTTCTTACTTTTCATTTAGTGTAGATTTCACTTTCATTTTCAATCAGCAACAAAGATACTGGGCCGATGTCATAGTTCATTGTTTGATGTCTTTATTTCTTTTGAAGAATTGATTTCATTTCAGTTATTTTTAAAGCTTTCTTTCTTTTAAGTTTTGAAAACCACTTAGAGATCACCATAATCATCCATATTTCACTTGCTTTATCACCTTTTCATCATCTCACATTAGGGAAAGATAAATTAAAAAACAAACTTAAAAAAAACACTAAAAACGACAAAAGACTAAGGAAATGGTTATCTAGTACATACAGTACACTTCACTTCGTCAGTTTACGAACCCCGGGTTGACATTATAAATAGCAATTTAGATCACACTAAATTGACCAAACATTTTGGCGCCGTTGCCGGGGAAGTGAAATTAGGTAGCCAAATTCTTAAAAAAAAAACAAGAAAATTTCAAGGAAGGAAAATTGATAACCTCTCAAAGTATGCTCTCCTCTTGCACTTAATGTGATATGGAGGATCTAAAAATAGAAAGTTATTGGTTTAATAGTTTCTTGAGTATGCTCTCTTCTTGCACCTAGAGTGACCTGGAAGATCAGAAAGAGAATTATTACCCCGACTTGAAGAAAAATAAAAAATGACATGCATAGAGCAAGAGATTCTAGGGGAAGGTTTTTAGCTAGAGCCAAGAGTTCGATTTTTACAAGTCCATCTACTTCAAGGAATAGACAAGAGACACCTCCATCATCTCTAACTTCCACTCCTAGCCCTAGGATTCCTGGAATTCAAGAGGCATGAGTCGACTCTCCCACACTTTCCATCGAATCTGAGTTAGAAAGAGATCCTTTCCTTCCTTCTACAGAGAGACAAATTGTAATTGAAGAAGTAGAATCATCTGAAGAAGAAGAGGGAGAAATTCCTTCTCGTTCACCCTTAGTAGAAGAACCAGAAGACTCTGAAGTCTCCAGGGAAACTACCATGACAGAGGAAGGAGCAACTGGATTTGGTAGAGGTAGAGGTAGAGGAGGAGGAGGAGGAAACAATGGAGGAGGTAGAGGTAACATTGGGGGAAATAGGGATGGAGATAACTCATTTGCATTTCCTATAGTCGATGAGGACTCCCGAGCCACCATGAAAAACATCTCACCATCTGTCCTCCCAAACTTCCATGGGTTAAGGAATGAGGACCCTGAAACATTTCTATTTGAGTTTGAAGTCGTGTGTCGAACTTATGATTATCTAGAAGACTCTCAAAAACTCAAACTGTTTCCTTCAACATTGAAAGGAGCAGCCTTGAAATGGTTCATGGGATTACTCACTCAATCCATTAGGTCTTGGAATGATATGAAACAAACCTTTTTGGATAGATACCTGGACTATTGTATGCCCACCAATCACAAGGATGAGGTATTCAAAATGATGCAAAGAGAAGATGAAAACTTGGAGGATTTACTTGAAAGATTTCAATACAACCTGAAAAGAGCAAAAATGAGTAACTTAGATGAGGAGACCTTGAAAGCCCTTCTATTAAAAGCTATTAGAGATGAATGGATAGACATTTTGAACATGATGGGGAAGGGAGATATATCTCAACTTTCACTCAATGATATAGCAGAGCTATGTGTCCATCTCTCAAGAGGGAAATCTAAAACTCAAAAAGGGCCTAGAGATCCTTCTCTTATCAGAGCAAACAAATCTACAACTGGATCAATAAGTAGGGCTGAGATTGGAAACATGCTTGATGAATTCAAAACTGACATCTTAGGGAGTCTTAGTGAGCAACTAGACACCCTTAAGATTCGCAATAAGCAGAAAGCAGAAGCTAAGGCTTTGGCCATATTTTGCCCAAAGTGTAGGAAGAAACATGCTCTAAGGGAATGTCCCTTGGATGCAAAAGTTGTAGAAACATGTGTAATTTTTTCAGAGAATCATGAGACCAAGGATTGTCCTTCAATTCGTGGGCTCAAAGCTATCTTTCAAGAAGATCCAAATACAATCGAATCTCTCTGTTTTGTTGCAAGGAGACCTTGGCAGGGGCAACAAAATCAAGGGTTTAACAACTCTATGAATTTTCAACCCTCACCAAATTGGAATCCTTGGCAACAACCTTGGTCCCAACTTCAAAATCCTTTTCAATCATGGGTACAAGGTATGCAAAATCCTTATGGGAGATTTGCTCAATTTTACCAATATCCTCCATCTTTTCAAAACCAACAAGCTCCACAACTTCCAAATCAAAATCCACAACTATCATTGCCATTTCCACAACAACAACAACCTTCTCAACAGAATCCAAATTCTCAACTCTTGCTTCCATTCCAACAGAAGTCAAATCAACTTCCTTCTCAGCCATTGCCAAACCCCAATAATAAAAACCCTCAAAATGCTTACATGATGGAAGGTCAACAATTTCCTACCTATATGATTGTTCCTCTCAATGAAGTACAACTCAGATCAGGTAGAGTCCTAGATAAGCCTTCTATAAATGCTCAAAAGCAAAGTATTTTTGAGGAAGAGTCTCTTGAAGCCAATAAGGGTTCTGAAGCATCTTTTCAAAACCAAAACACTCAAAAAGAAAAAGAAAAAGAATTAACCCCCACAACTCCCATAGTTGAGCAACCTGCATCTTTATCCACACCTCCTTTTCTTGAAAGATTACAAATTGATAAAGGGGTGGAAAAACAAATTTGGTTGCCTGACTATAATTTTCTAGATGAATTGAAGAATGTGTGTATCAAGATTCCCTTGTTACAAGCCATTAAAGAGATTCCTATTCTAGCAAAAACAATAAAGGAGTTGAGTCTTAAAAGACCAGGAAGGAAACCAAGAGATACCAGAAGAATCCACCTGGTAGGGAAAATTGCAGATATCATGATGGGAAAAATTACTATGCAGAAATATGTAGATCCCGGTAGTCCAATTGTCAAAACACACATCAATGGGGTAGAAATACCAAATAGTTTGATTGATTTATGGGCTGCTATTAACATCATGAGTAGATAGACTATGGAACAACTAAAACTTCCTAATCTTCTTTTTACACCTACTTTATTGCAACTTGCAGATCGATCAATTATTAAACCAGATGGTGTATTAGAAGACATTCCAGTCTCCTTAGACTCTTGGGAATATCCAGTAGATTTCATGATTTTAACTCCCAAGAGTAATCTAGGAGGACATCCTCTTATTTTAGGAAGACCTTGGCTAGCCACAACTGATGCTTTCATAATTTGTAGGTCTGGGGATATGTATATTTCTGATGGTAATTCGACAAAGAAGTTCAATCTGTATCCTCCATGTTGTGGGGAAAAGTATCCGATGCGGATGACCCTATCCCTACTCTAAAGGTGACAGTCTTTAGCAACAACTGAAAGTAAAGTTTTGATGATTTCCTTTATGAAAGTACAGAGAGAATGAAGAAAGATTAACCAACCTGGTGTCTTTCGCTTAGTCGATCCTTGTTCTCTCTCTTTGTCTCTTGTTCCCAGCTCCTTGCTCTCTTTGCCGGTCCAGCTACACACAGATCCTGCACAAAACAAGAGAGCAAACTACAAGATACAAGTACTCATAACTGATACATGGATTAGAGTGAATCAAATATACATGTAAATACAATACATCAATGCAATACAAGTATATAGGAGAACATGCAAAACTTTATTGATAGAAGTAACAGGGTTCTGAGAAGGTTACAACCAATGATGGCTCCAATCCAGCAGCACCTCCCCAGCAGCAAGAACTCTCCTCTTCACCTCTAGTAAAACAATCACCCAATAGCTCTAACTGTAAACCAACAGCACCTCCTTGCTTTACACAAAATTCCAGCCTCCTTAGACCTCATAGAAGAGCTCTATATATAGGAGAGAAGAAGAAAGGATGAGTCAGCTTGAGACTGACATGAAGCTGCCTTGTGTCCTCTCCCTCTTCAGTTAATCTTCAGTTCTTGAGTCCACTTGGAGATCCTTGCTTACACATGGTGATCAAGTACCTCTTACTCATCACAGGGCGAATCTCATGAACCAAGTGTCAGTTTGGAAGCTTCCTGGGCAGTTGACACCTTGCAGGATGACTGTGCCACTTGGCCAATCTCGCCCAGCGCAGGTAGCCTTCATTAATCTTGACTTCCAGCGCAGGTACAAGGAGGGACAGTTGCATTCCAGCGCAGAAGCTCAGTGGAGCAGCTGACATGATCCAAAATAAGCCTGTTTTGAAGTGTTTTCAGGTGGAGAACTGATTGGAAGTGCTGTTGTTTGATGACCTTGTTCTTTTAGGGGTAAGAACAACATGTTTAGGGACTGAGGATCCCTGTGATTATTGACATTTCATGCTCCATGATGCGAGGCACAAAAATGTCTATAACACTCCAGCAAAAGAAATTACAGAAATAGGAGATAATGAGTGGGTTGATGATGAAGATACTATACAACCTGTCTTTACCATTTCTGAGATTAGTGAAGATAGTCAAATTCTGAACACATTAGAAAACTTTGAACCATCTTCAGAATATGACCACACACAATTTCAGTTGGATTCTGACATTGAGTGTCTATCATCTAGACAAATGTCTCTTTTCTCTATGGAAGAGTTTGGTAGTTCTGCCATTGAGATTTTTCCAGGAAAAACATTGAATATCAACAGAAACTTGGAAAAATCACAACAGGAGGAGCTAACCAAAATCTTGCAAAAACATTTTACTGCATTTGCATGGGAGTATACTGATATGAAAGGTATTGATCCTAAGACTTGTATTCATCACATCTACATTGAGGAAAACAGTAGACCAATCAGACAACCTCAAAGAAGGATGAATCCAAACCTTAGGGAGATAGTGAAAGAAGAGCTCCAAAAGTTACTTAATGTAAACTTCATTTACCCCATTTCAGATAGCCGGTGGGTTTCTCCTTTGGTTATAGTACCTAAAAAGAATGGTAAATGGAGGGTTTGCATTGATTACAGGGAATTGAACAAAGCAACTTTGAAGGATCACTTTCCTTTACCCTTTATTGATCAAGTATTAGATACTTTAGCAGGCAAAAAGTATTTCTCATTCTTGGATGGTTTTAGTGGTTACAATCAAATTCAGGTAGCACCTGAAGATCAGGACAAGACCACATTTACCTGTCCATGGGGAAATTTTGCTTACCGAGTACTTCCTTTTGGATTATGTAATGCACCTGCAACATTTCAAAGGGCAGTACTAGGAATCTTTTCTGATCTAATTCATGATTGTGTAGAGGTCTATATGGATGATTTTACAGTTTATGGCAATTCATTTGAAGAGGCATTAGAAAATTTGGAAAAAGTTCTTATAAGATGTAAAGAAACAAATCTTTCATTAAGTCATGAAAAATGTTTTATGATGTTTACTGAAGGGATTGTTTTAGGACATCATATTTCAGGAGATGGGATTAAAGTTGATAGATCAAAAGTTGAAGTCATCTCCAAGTTACCTATTCCAAATTGTCAAAAAGATGTTAGAAGTTTTCTTGGATTTACTGGATATTATAGAAGGTTTATTGAAAACTTCACCAAGATAGCATCTCCACTCTTCAAATTACTTACAAAAGACTGTGAATTCAAGTGGGATCCTGACTGTCAATTTGCATTTGAAACTTTGAAAACAAGAATATCTGAAGCACCCATTTTGAGAGGGCCAAATTGGAAACTTCCTTTCCATATTTCTACAGATGCTTCAGATACAACTCTAGGAGCTGTGTTGGGTCAAAAGGATTTAGTTCCTTATGCCATTTACTACACCAGTAAAAATTTGACTCCTACTGAGTTAAATTATATTGTGACTGAAAAAGAGTTCTTAGCCGTTGTTCATGCAATCAACAAGTTTAGACACTATATAACTGGCTATGAAACTTTTGTCCATACTGATCATTCTGCAATTAGATATCTCATGAACAAACCTGTTACTAATGGCAGAGTTACAAGATGGCTTTTACTTTTACAAGAATTCAATATTACTGTGTTAAATAGACCAGGGAAACAAAATACAGTAGCTGATTTCTTGTATAGAATCCAAAATACTAACGAAGATTCTCCTGTAGAGGATAAGTTTCCAGATGAATATTTGTTTGCAGTAACTACTAAAACTCCTTGGTATGCAGATATTGCTAACTATTTGGTTACAGGGAAGCTACCTCCGCACTTATTTCCTAATGAGAAAAGGAAAATCATTCAGGAGAGTTCAAAGTATTCATGGATTTCTAATGAATTGTTTAAAACAGGGCTAGATTGTGTGATCAGAAGATGTGTTCGGGAAGATGAAATGCCTGACATCCTTAAGGCATGTCATGATGAACTGTGCGGTGGACACTTTGATGACAAGAGGACGGCCTATAAAATCCTTTGTGACAGCTGCCAAAGAGTTGGGAGACCAACTCTTTCAAATGAAATGCCATTACAGCCACAGGTACTCATCGAACCCTTTTTAAAATGGGATTTAGATTTCATTGGACCCATTAATCCACCATCTAAACAAAAGAAGTATATATTGGTTTGCACTGATTATGTCACTAAATGGGTAGAAGCCAAGGCATTGCCTTCTGCCACTGAAAATTCAGTTGTTCAATTTATTTTTGAGGATATTTTTACTCGTTTTGGTGTCCCAAGAGAAATTGTGACAGATCAGGGAAGTCAATTTACATCTAACTTGATGGAGAAGCTGATGGAAGAATACAAAATCAAGCACAGAAAATCTACTCCATACCATCCACAAGCAAATGGTCAAGTGGAATCTACAAACAAAGTTCTTGAGAGTATCATCACCAAAACTGTTCATCTCCACAGAAGAGATTGGGCAGAAAGGCTTCCTGAAGCCTTATGGGCCTATAGAACTACATGGAGGAACACAACAGGACATTCTCCCTATGAACTTGTTTATGGGAAAGAAGTCCTGCTCCCCATTGAGTTTCAAGTCAAGACCTTCAAGATGGCAGTTCAGTTGGGGATGAATCTATCAGAAGCCCAAAAGCACAGAATGGAGCAACTGAATGAGCTAGATGAAATAAGACAAGATGCAATTTTAAGGACTGATCTAGTTCAGCACCAAAGAACTAAGTGGCATGACAGATATATCAAAGAGAGAAAGTTTCAAAAGGGAGATTGGGTGTTACTGTTTGATTCCAAGTTTAAAGACTTCAAAGGAAAGTTTCAGACTCATTGGCTTGGACCATATGAGATTGATGAAGTCTTTAGCAATGGAGCAGTTCGAGTCAAGACTATTGATGAGTTTCAAACTCCTCTCATTGTGAATGGCCACCGATTGAAAATTTATCATAAGCCACTCTCAAAAGAGGACTTTGTCAAAATGTTTCAAGAAAATTCTGCAATGAGGCTGGTGGAGAAGAATCCTTCTCCTCCATCAGCCTAGTCTTTGTTTCTTTCAGTTAAAAAAAAATAAAAATAAAAAAAAAATAAAAAACCTTTTGTATAAGCCTGAAAACCAATCATGGACTGGCAGTCTTATACAGAAAATGTAGAGTGAAAATCAGGGGCACCTGACACTCTATATTTTCCAAAAAAAAAAAAAATCTCTCTTTCTTTCCACCTCCATCTCATTCTCACTTGTCATTCCACTTCACTCCATCTCATTTTCATCTCCATTCCACTACACTCCACTCCATTTCCATCTCATTCCACTCATTTCATCTCATTCCATCAATAAAAGTCCCTCTCAGGACTATTTTATTCAGTTGGTTCTTCTCTAACTATCTTTGTGCAGTTAAAGGGGTGTTGTCTTAGTTTCCGCAGCTGGAAACCGTTTCCGCAGCTAGAACCAGTTTCCGCAGCCATAAACGATTTCCGCAGCCAGCATCACTCTGTCTCCACAGCCGACATCACTCTGTTTTCAAAAAAATCACAGTCAAAGGTTAGTGTCATCATCACCAAGTGCAGCAAAGACATGGGGCATCTTCAAGATCAAAGAACAACCATGGGTCAGAAGCCTTAATCAGGAAATGATAAACTTCCAAAGGTATGATCAAAAATCTCTACCAAATAACAATTCAATGTCATTATTATGCATAGTTATTTAAACCATGACAAGTTCCACTAAATGCAATGATTTGATTCGACAAGCCCCATACCACTCCTCTTCCACCGACGTCATTCCACACACCCTATTCATTTCTAACGGTTCCATGATCATTCTAAATTTATGGACTGATCTTCCATTTATTGGCCATACTGTGAGACGTGACCTACTGTACTACGGCTCTCCTTCACCATAATTCCCGCAGCCGTCTGCTGAGACGTGTGCACAAGTCATCCGATTCAAAAGGGCTCAGCCGTTATTCTGCCCGTTTATCACTTCACTCCCGCATGCATTCGATGCTAAACTCGTGACTGTTGCTTACCTCGGTGCTCATACCATTCTCTGCTCTCCATTTCCGCTGCATGCACTATAGTTTGTTCCAAACCCTGACTCCAGTCACCACATACATCCTAAACTCCGATTACGGCTACTCCAGTTATCCTAAGAATCCTGTAATCAGCCCATTTTTTCCTGAACCTTCATACGCAGTAGAATTCTCAGTCGGAATTTAAAGCCGAGAATGGGAAAGCTACTAAGAGCTGAACCGGAGGGACCAAAGTACCTGGAGGGTTATCCTCAAACGAAGGAGTCGTTAAAGAAAGCAAGGTGGCTGAGATTCATTCAAAAGTTCACGGGCTATAATAAAGAAGTGACTAAAGCTTTTGCCAGGTCCTTTAATGGACAAACAGCGGAGGTGGGAGACCTGAAATTTACAGTGACCGAGGCCACAATAGCAGCTGCAACAAGTCTCCCACAAGAAGGCGAAAGGTGGTTCAAAAACAGAAGTGTAGACGATCAAGGATGGAAAATCATGCTCAAAAATCCAGGTATGGATACCTCTGTATTTACCAAAGGAATCCCCGTGCATGCAATAAAAGAAGAATGGTCCACTCTGTTATTACTTGTCCAGAAATTTATCACATGCGAGGGTCGTTTTGGTACCATGTATATGTATCATGCCAGGATAATGATGAATTTCATGGAGGGTTGTACCCTTAACTTGCCTTATTTTCTGTTATCAAGCTTGAAGAAAATGAGCTCTACTGTTCAAAAACACGTAGGTAGTATTGAATCCCATCTTTACCATCACGGGTTCATAAAAATCCTTATTGAAGATCAGTTGAAAAACACTAAGGATACTTGGGAAAAGTTTTTGACAAGAAATCACTTCCAAGAACTGACTGAAGCCTCTGCAAGCAGTTCCCCAAAAATTCCAAAGAGAAGTAGGAGGAAAGAAAAGAATGTTACAGCCCAAGACTCTCCTACAGTAGATATTCAGGAAACTGTTCAGAAAGAAGAAGAGGAGGGAACTAAAAACAAGAAACAGAAGAAGGACAAAGGCAAGATAACCATTCAAGAAACCTATCCATCCCTTGAACAATCTGTAGAAGAAGATTATCAACCTCTATCAGAGAGGTTAATAGATCTTCAAGCTGCTGCCATAACCAAGAAAAAGCAAAGAGGAAAACAGGCTGCACAAGAGAAAAGTACTAGTTCCTACCTAAGAAGGAGCACTAGGCTAAAAGGGAAGGGGAATAAAACCAAAGAAAAATAGTCTCATTTTATTGATTTAGATAAATCCCCAACTCAGCCAAGTATTGAGCCAAGTCCTCCACAAGAGGAAAGCCCTTTTCAGCCGGAAAGAGAAAGTAGTCCTCCTTCACCAGAATTTGAGTTCAGGCCGAGAAAAACACCTGAGGTAGATTCCACCCAGCAAGAAGCATATAACTACTTAGAGTCCTTGGAACAATCAGCTGCAGGACCAAGCACTACCTTGCCACTTGATGCACAAGTACAGTGTTTAAAATAGGAAGTGTTTGAATTGGAAGTCCTAAATAGGCACATCAAACAGGAAAACGAAGCACTCAAAGAGCAGAGTAAGGTAGACAAGATTGTCCATGACAATACTATGCTCCATTTAGGACTGTGGCAGAAGAAGAACAGGAAGCTGAAGAAGAAATGTAAAAAGTTGAGCAGGGCATTGATTAATCTTAAGTTTAAATGTCTAGTCAAGAAACCAAGGACCATTTTAGCATCAAAGAGAAAGAGAAGAGGGCTAGATGTTCTTGCAGAAGCCTCAGAGCATATGGATTGAGGGAAAATAACTAAGTTTTGGTTGCATGAGGACATGCAACACCTTCAGAGTGGGGGTATGTTGAGCCTCAAACCTGCACCTTCCAATACACCCTCTCAGCCTTCTTTTCCACTCATTTTATCCACCAAGTTGATTAAATCATTGTATTTTAGTTTAAAAACGAGCTTTTGACATGGTTTTCTAACTACGCTGATGACTGTTGTTTGGTTTAGAATTTTGCTCAGACAGCTGCGGAAGCTTCTCAGTTTCCGCAGCCGATACAGGTTTCCGCAGCTGACCCAGGTTTTTGCAGCCAGCATAGGATTCCACAGCTGTTTTGTCAAATACCATGCTACAGGTGTCCTCTCAGGAAATGAGCCACATGGGCAAGTTACAGGAGTCAAGGACATGGATCGTGTCCCTCTAGATCATCCAGCACAACCATAAAAGCCCGCGGTCAAACAGGGGGCAAAGGATAGTCAACGGAAGTGTTCAGCGGTGGCACGGCTCTGCGTAGCTCTGTTTTTGAGCACGTGAAGCTACGTGGCACAATCCTTAGCCACGAAGACATCCTGGCAGCGCAAATCCAACAGCCATACCTCTCGGATTTAATAAACATGATGACAGTTACCTAGATCCAGGCTGAGGAGGATTCACGTGTCTCTGGCAGCGTGGTTAATAGCGTAGATTTAGTTAATCTGTTTTAGCTTTCTTTCCTTATAAATAATGCGTCCATGAACGCTGTACAAGTTAATCGTTGTTAATGTAATTTGAAGACTATTGTATTTCCCCACTGCACTTTTATGCTGTTGTTTAATATATGAGAAGACTGGTTTAAACTTTCGCGTGTAGCTGTTCGTTGAATTGGTTGAAGTGGCAGAGGGCCCCTGCTTACTGCAACCTTGTACAGTTGTCTTTTAACTTTTGCATTGCTTTATTTCTGTTCATGTATATTAGCTGTATAGTTGTCATTTAAATTCTGCGTTTTATTTCATCATGTATATTAGCTGTACATAACAAAGCTTTTGATTTCTGTTGATTTACATTTCGTTGCTGCTCTTTTATGGTTACAACTGATCAGTGTTTTTGCAAGTGTTCTTAGGCAGCCCGGGGCAATTTTTCACCTTTTCTTTCCATAACTATTGGCATACGAGATCATCTTGTCTTTGTCGCTGACTCTTGTTTTCTGAAGTTTGATTTTCAGTATTGTCATTTCCTTAAGTTGAACAGTTATTTTCTGCTCTTAGATATCATGCTATTCATCTACTAACGGTTCCTTTCTATAACCAAATAACTTTATTAGGAACCAGAATATCACTCACTATAGCTTGATTTAGTTTGCTTTAAATCTCACATTGCTTGACTTGTTCATGACTGTTTCTCACAGGGTACATTAAGCTGAAAGGAAGAAGGTCAAGAAAGTTAAAGTAGTGTGATTAGCTTCTTTCATGCAGTTTAACTTCTTTTAGATTTGACATTGCTTAACATTTCATGATATCTTTTCACAAGGAAGATTGAGTTGAAGAGTTAAAATAGTGTGGATTAGTTGTTCTTACTTTTCATTTAGTGTAGATTTCACTTTCATTTTCAATCAGCAACAAAGATACTGGGCCGATGTCATAGTTCATTGTTTGATGTCTTTATTTCTTTTGAAGAATTGATTTCATTTCAGTTATTTTTAAAGCTTTCTTTCTTTTAAGTTTTGAAAACCAATTAGAGATCACCATAATCATCCATATTTCACTTGCTTTATCACCTTTTCATCATCTCACATTAGGGAAAGATAAATTCAAAAACAAACTTAAAAAAAAACTAAAAACGACAAAAGACTAAGGAAATGGTTATCTAGTACATACAGTACACTTCACTTCGTTAGTTTACGAACCCCGGGTTGACATTATAAATAGCAATTTAGATCACACTAAATTGACCAAACAATTTCAATTTCATCAATTGACATGAGCCACGCATAAGACATTGTAAAACATTGATCAATTCACTTCCCTTGTACAACCCTACATCATCATAATGGTAATTTTACAGTAGGTATGTTTGGTTGTCATTTACTTGTAGGATTTGGATTTAAAGGATGATATGACTTTTCTGTTACACAAGCCGAGGACGGTTGTTATAATTAAGTTGGGGGGAGGAGTGTACCGTATCTATCGTACGATACACTACGAATGCACCCCAATTTTCTAGTTACCCCTTAATTGACGTATGATACACCCTATCTTAATTTAGTAATTACTAATTTCCATCATTACTCTTTCTATCATTTTTGAAACCAATGTGACTACCTGAAATTATTCCTAGTAGTTGTCATTCATGATGGATAGTCAAAATTCAATAAAAAGGGTAACCATAACCATTTCCAAATTTCTATCTAACTGACATTCTATACCCTAACAAGAATTTTTGTGTACCAAGTGCAGCTGTGATCTGAATTGTGGTAGATTAGTAACGCTGTTCTAATTCCCCTCATCAGAATATAAAAATGTGCTTGAGGTTTGACCCCAAAATAACAAGTAAAAGCATGGATTTTATATGTTTTTACTTAAGATAGTTTCATGAAGATAACTTAAAACATGAAACCAAAACACTTAATAGTAGCATGCATAAAATAGTAATACATCAGCCATTGATAAAGGATTTCACCCCTCCTGGGCTACATCTCCTTGGATTAGCTCTAAGGGCATGACCCCTTCTCATTATGCTCAATATCGAGAAAACAAGAGTACATAAGCTGCTGAAATGGAATGGCTAGTTTCTCCTTTAAAGAAACAACTTCCTACAAAATTTCTCACTCCATACACATGTTAACGTACAATTAAACACGTAAATCTTCAGCAAACACATGAATATTACACCAAGACCCCATACTCCAACTTCCAAAAACATAAATAGTACTACAATCCACTTGTAAGTACTTAAAAAATTCTCTTTCTCCATACACATATAGAACAAAGAATAAATAAAACTACAACACTACTTTAATGGCTACTGTAGAAAGGAAATGGAGGCTGGAAGACCCCTGCAAGGTCATCTCCATCTTCAAATTCCTGCATAAAATGAATCAACACTCTGGTTGACAAGGGCACCCATAGGCTTCACTTTACAAAAATCTTATCCAAAAGTGCTCCTTTGATCCTGAAACCTATTCCAGTGGGTTTAGAATGCCAAAAAATGGAAATCGAGCCTCTTTTTGCAACTCATTTGGTCGCAAATTGCCTTAGTTATGACTTCTATGAGTCCCTCCATAATTTTCTCCTCCAAATATGGCTTACTCTTAGTCAAATTCAATATCCATAGTTAAAACTGGTAGTTTTTCTGAAATCAGTGGTTCCCCCATCATTCCTGCCTATCTCGCAGTTAAGGGCCAAGTGGTCACATGTGGAGTGGTGGTACGACGGGTAAGGCTACAATTTTGCAGCCCTGTCGGGTATCGCAATCAAAATTGGCTATCGTCGGAGAGACAAACATCGACACTCATTCAGAAAATGCGATCGCCAATCTAGCAGACCCAACGAGTTATAAATTACAAATCTGAAAACATATTGCTTCCGAGACTTATCGCAATCAAAACTCATCGCATTTTGGTATCAGCGATTATTGCTAGAACCATTTCGCAAATCGCAATCATTTTCTGCTATTGCGATATGCGATAAATCGCATCACAACCGGGCTTCACTAGGGGCCGATTCTAATCATTATGCGATATGCAATTTGCGGGGGCCAATGGAAACTTGCCACTTGGCACCTCCTGATTTTCTGGGACCTTTGCCATGTCATCTAGTCAACCCTGAATTTTGACTTGCTCTAACTTCTTCATACGAGCTCGGATTTGATTGTCATTCACACCGTTGGATTCAGAATGATGAACTCTTTGATTCGAAGCTAAGCTTATTAGGATTTTGACACTTCATTTTTTTGGCAAATTTTGAGCTCCTGATCACTCTTCCCCACTCAAAAACTTTTGGTCTCCAAAAGTTTAAATAATTTTCAACTACTTTTTAATTTATCTACATCGCAAGTGTCCTACAGGTCATCCTTCCTTCTCCTTCATCTTTTTTCTTTGGAGCCATAAGCGATGAGTCGACACCTATTCCCTGCAAACCTGTAGTACAATATCTTGCAAATTACATGTTTCGCTATGCGACCAAAGAATTCAAGTTTTATGTTCTTCTCGACTTGTCCATGTTACTATGGCCATCCACAACAAAATCCTTCCCAATAATAATTCCAAGAAGATGAGCACCTTGGAATTGCTTATCTGCAAAATCCTTATTGAGGATAAGATCCTAAAAGACTTTCCAAATGAACTAGAACAAGTTTCACATAGTGAATACTTGTATAACTTGAGTGGTAAACGCATTTGGAACATACTAAATGTGCTGCAACTACTCATACATCAATTTTTAAAATGCTTTCTTGAACTACAAATAGAAATGCATTTTTCAAAATGGAATAAACTTGACTTCCAAATTTTCCATTCAAATTGAATATCAACAAGCCAAACTAGCATTGTAATGCTTAAAGAAAACACTGTTGCATATAAGTGATTTATTTATGAACATCACTTTTACAAATTACCCAACTATGGGGATATGCAACTAGTGAAAAACAAGAATTTACAAAATTCAGTTGGACAAATAGTCCACCCATTTCTTACTCAACCAGGTAAATGAACCCTCTATTTGAACTTTCTCTTCTTCTGAAGCTGCTTTAGGGATGGTCGCATCTTGCACCACTTTTTCTGTTGTTACTTCCTCTTCTAGTGCTTGCATGATTTGCTTGCCCTTATCGGGATGAAGTTGTGGACACAATTTCCAACACTTCTCGACCCAATTCCCATTGATATTGCAGCGAGTACAAAAGTTCTTTTGAGCTCCTTTTGGTTCACTTGCCTTTATCCTTGGATGAGATTTTCTCCTTTTGGTCTCAATTCCAGTAGACATAAACATCTTCCTGATGATTTCTTTCCTTTTATCGCACTTATCTACACAATAGTTAGATGAAAGGAAAAAGGTGCATGGAAACATTTTCCTCAACACGTTATTCAAATCTGCATGTTGTTTTCCATCATGAAAAGAATTCGAATTAACAACATTCAAATTAACAGAACGGTTATACCTCTGTTTGATGTCCTTTGGCTTACGCTGCCTGCGTGAGGAACTTGTGTGGTAAGAAGAACTAAACTTTCCTTCTTCTTCAACTTTTTCATCTCTCTTTGGAGATGTTTTTCACTTTGAGTCCTCCTTACGCTTGAGGAACCAAGCGGGAACCATTTTTGGATGCAACTCCCAACATCTTGCCTCCTTATGTCCTTTCCTACGGCAAAAGGAACACGATATCCATGAATTTTCGCTAGAAGACCACTCTTCTTTTGCAACATAGCCTAAGCCTTCGTATTTAGGCCTCTCCTTGGCCACAATTGGATTTTTAATGCCTTGTTGGTTTATGCCAAGGCCTCCTCCCTTGTAACCCATTTTGGTCAAGATCTTGGATCCAATGCCTTTACTGTGTTTTTCAAAGGCTGCAAATGAATTTACATCAATATGTTCACATAAGGAATAAGTATGTAAATTCTTACCATTTGCTTCATCTTTCGATTGACACACGAATATGTTTTCGATTTCCCTTTTTATTCAAGATGTGTCCTCTTGGACTCTTCAACTCTCTTCTTTCAGCTCCTCAAATTTGGGTGCTAATATAACCTCATCTTCCACATCATGTGCACGAAAGGTACAAACTTTTCCATCTACCTTCTCAGAGGGACTGTCTACACTAGCATCTTGCATAATAGTTGTAGAAAAACATGAATATTGTGGAGAAGATGGTGGTTTATCACCATTCTTGTTACCTTCTTCCCTTGGAGAACATTCTCCTCTTGGAGGTCTAGAGCTTTCACCTTGCAATTTGGTATTCTTCTCTTCATAGAGGACTTTCATCATTTCTGCCATGTCTAAGGAAGCCTTTCTAAAAGCCTTCACATCCTCTGACATTCTTACAGGCTCTCTTCCTTGGGACATGCTTTGCTTGAAGCTTCTACTGCAATTTGAGGTAGAACTTGGTGGTAGATATTGTAACATCCTTGCTCTCCTTTCCAAAACCTTCTCCTCAATGAGCTTCAAAACACATTCACTTGCAAACAACAATCAATTCATCCTTGCACAAAGAAAACTATAGCTATGATGCCAACTTGATTTGAATTGGGACAAATTAGTAATGATGTCCTAATTCCCCTCACCAAAATATAAAAATGTGCTTGAGGTTTGACTCCAAAATAGCAAGTAAAAGCATGGATTTTATGTGTTTTTACTTAAGTTAGTTTCATGAAGAAAACTTAAAACATGAAACCAAAACACTGAATGGAAGCATGCATCAAACATTAATACACCAACCATTGATAAGGGAGTTCACCCCTCCTAGGCTACATCTCCTTGGATTAACTTTAAAGGCATGATCCCTTCTCATTATACTCAATATCAAGAAAAGAAGATTACATAAGCTGCTCAAATGGAATGGCTAGTTTCTCCTTCAAAGAAACAACTTCCTACAAAATTTCTCACTCTATACACATGTTAACCTACAGTTAAACATGTAAATCTTCAGCAAGCACAGGCATCTTACACCAAGACCCCATACTCCAACTTCCAAGAACATAAACAATACTACAATCCATATGAAGTACTTAAACAATTCTCTTTCTCCATACACACATAGAACAAAGAAGAAATAAAACTACAACATTGTTGTAATGGCTACTGCAGAAAGCACATGGAGGCTGGAAGACCCCTACAAGGTCATCTCCATATTCAAACTCTTGCATAAACTGAATCAACGTTCTGGTTGACCAGGGCACCCATAGGCTTCACACTATAAAAAACCTATCCAGAAGTGCTCCTTTGATCCTGAAACCCATTCCAATGGGTTTATAATGCCCAAAAATGGAAATCTAGCCTCTTTTTGCAAATCATTTGGTCGAAAATTGCCTTAGTTATGACTTCTGGCAGTCTCTCCACAATTTTCTCCTCCAAATCTGGCTTATTGCAATTTAAATTCAATATCCGCAGTTAAAACTAGCAGTTCCGTTAAAATAAATGGTCTTGCTATCATTCCTGCCTATCTCACAAGTAAGGGCCAAGTGGTCACATGTAGAGTGGTGGTTCGATGGTTAAGGCTACGGTTCCGCAACGCTGTCGGATATCGTAATCGCAATCGGCTATCAGCGGAGAGATGGATGTCAACACTCCTTTAGAAACTGCGATTGCCAATCTAGCGGACTCGACAAGTTATAAATTATATTTCTGAAAATATATTGCGTCCGGGACTTATCACAATCAGAACTCATCACATTTCGCTATTAGCGATCACTACCATAACCATATTGTAAATTGCAATCATTTTTTGCGATTGCGATATGCGATAAATCACATCGCAAATGGGCTTCACTGGGGGTCGATTCTAATCATTATGTGGTAGGCAATTTGTGGGGGGCAATGGAAACCTACCACTTGGCACCTCTTGATTTGATGGGATCTTTGTCATTTCATCTAGTCAACCCTGAACTTTGACTTGCTCTAACTTCTGCATACGAGCTCGGATTTGAGTGCCATTCACACCGTTGGATTTAGAATTATGAGATATTTTATTTGAAGCTAAGATTATCAGGATTCTGAAACTTTGATTTTTTGGCAAATTTTGAGCTCCTGATCAGGCCCTATAATAGTTTCTGAGAAGTAACACTTCTGAGCATCCACAGGAGGAGTGACAGTGCGTATTGAACCTGATTCCATTGATGCACTGTTACACCATACAAAAGCCCTAGAGATATTTTAGAGAGAAGGTTGGTTAGCTTACTTTGAGAAGTTGCAGTGTTTTAGCAAACAAATTGCGCTATAATTTGCATAGGCTTTGAATGAGCGAAATTCAAAGGTTAAAGGGTTTAGAATTTTAATTACAAAGACATAATTGCTAGGGTGACGGGTTTACCTTAGACATGGACCCATTGGTTTTCAAGGAAAATAACAACCCCAACAGCTAAAGTAACATTTTGGCAACCACGAGAGGACATAAGAAATTAGGGAAGATGTATTGATAGGACATCCTTTCTTCATCCTTACGATGATGTGGATTTCTTCATCCAAAGGTTTTTTTACTTGTTAGGGATGCTTTTGGATAATATTTAATTATCATTTTCAGTTATTGGCACATATTTGTAATGGATAGTTAATAAATTTTCCCTATTATATACTGAAGTCTTTACAACATATGATAGAGGTAGTGCATGTGGATTTTTTTTTTAAATAATTGCTTAACCAACCATGCACTATTTAAGTTTATTATAATTCATTCACTGTAACAACATGGACATGGAGTGATTTTCTAGGAGAGTCGCATGTACTAGCTCCTGAACTAGAGGAAATTGAAGAAGAAGAACAAGAAGAAAATGTTGAAACAACACCAAAAAATAGAGCAGCTACACCTCCTAGACAAGATAGAGTAGTTACACCTCCTAGATCCCATCACAAAAATTCTATAATATGGAGTTCCCTAAGGATGTCTATTGGTACACATGTTGAATGACAAAGGGCATACATTGAATAACTTGTGGATATATCTAGTGGACATTATGAGAGTAGTAATTGTGGATTCCCTATTGAAGAAGAAATATTGAAGTAGAGACTACTGAAATATGGAAACTTGGAACAATGTTAGCTGAAGCAGGAGTTCAAGAGATAGAAATGTCTTGGAAATTCAAGGAAGTATATGAGAAATCAACTCCTCTGCAAATAGGGGAGAAAAATAGTTCATTAAAGAATCCATTGGGTGGAAAGAATCCTAGGAAGAGAGTGTAGGTAAATGTTACACCATCGATTGCTCCAACATCTGAGGAGTATACTGATACATCAGAATCAAAGGAGTCCAAGGAACAAAAAAATGAAGAGAAAGAAGAAGGATGTGTAAAAGAGAGTACCCCAACACGAAAGGTCCATGCCACTCCACCAGATTCAAAGGACATTGAGGAATAATAGAACAATCAAGAGCTCACAAAGGAACATGTTAATTTGGTAGCTCAAGGACAAATTACCTCCTTTGGACAGTCTTCCTCATCAATAAAGACCCCTCCTAGCCCTTGGAAGAATTTAATTTGGTTAAGGAAAAATGTATTTTTGAAGAGGAAATCCACATGTGCACAAAAGTATAGGTCAACTTTAAAGAGAAATTGGGCACCCTTGGAAGCACATAAATACCAGTCAAGTTAACTTCTTTTTGACATCATAATCATTGAGCACCTTCTTTGTCTCTTTTATTTGGATTGGTTCGTACAAGTCTTAATTTGGTTTGTGAGATTGGTTCATATAGGTCTAAAATTGTAGGGTCCAAGCTCACACATGTGAAAACAAGATATTGTTTTAGAGCCACAGGGTTGGTTTATGGAAATGCCGCCTACAACCGCTCACTTGATAGGGTTCTCCCTGTGGATGGAGATTCACAACCATACTGATGGTTACTATCTCCATGTATCTGTGACCTAATATATTTTTGACAGTTGAACACAAAATTTTACCATTGACCGTAGACTTAGTAACTTTAATTTTGATCAGATTTTTCTATTTGGTTCATCTCTTGGATATTGTTTTATTGCTTTTGCTGGATAGTATTTTGATTGGTGAATTGGAATATTTCACTCTCTCTTTGTTGAAAATTTTATGAAAATTTAATAAGAAGAAGAATTTGAAAGGTTTTCCTCGTTGTGAGTTTTTCCCTTGTATTTGACCAAATCCTTGTGTCCCTTATTGCTATTGATTGTCTTCTACTGTCTATTTCATTTTCTATTCTATCTATAATTTCTAATGATCATTGGAAGATTAAATTATGTTGAAATATTGCTAATTAAATAAAATAATTGGGCTAAAGTGATTGTAACAACATAGAATAGTGGAAAATTAACATGGTATCAGAGCTAAGGTGAAGACAAGCCCAATGAGATAAGATATAAGAGAAATCATTCTTGAAAGAAGCTAGAGGAATCTATTTGATTTGGTCAAGATGTCTACTTCTTACTTCAAGGATAATGAGAATTTGGGTGATTCATCTAAGTTTGCTGCTTGGAAGATCAGGTTGGAAGCTATATTAGATGACAATGATGTTTTGGAATATGTGCAAGGAAAGGTACCCAAGTCTATGTCAAATT
Source organism: Pinus tabuliformis (assembly GCA_031772625.1). Taxonomy (NCBI): domain Eukaryota; kingdom Viridiplantae; phylum Streptophyta; class Pinopsida; order Pinales; family Pinaceae; genus Pinus; species Pinus tabuliformis. The sequence goes on from CM062817.1 coordinate 490,602,551, forward strand.
ATTTCGCTGCTGTCAAATCCAATTATAAGAAAGGTGAGCTCAAGGCCAAGAAAACTATCATTGATGGTTTGCAAGATTATTTACTTGTTTATGTTTGTAGCTTGAAGAAGTCTAATGATATTTATGACAAGCTGGTCGGGATGTATGGAGTCAACAACTTGAATCACATACTCTCCTTGAAAAATAAACTCAAAGAGATGAATATGAACAAGGGTGAATCCGTACAATCCTATATTATGAGAGTTTCCCACCTAAGGGATCAATTGTAATCTGCTGGTGAATAAATATATAACAAAGAAATGGTGGTGGTGACTCTTCAAGGTATTCCTCCTACTTGGGAAACTTCCATTACTACTTTAAAAAACAACAATGTCCTTCCATCATTCTACAAGATCGTTGGTAAATTCACTCAAGAAGAGGCTAGGATGAATTCCATAGGAAGGATTCAAAATCATGAAGAAGGAGAACCATTTGCATTTGTTACTCAAGAAAAGAATAAGAGAGGTAGAAAGAGACCATGAAATCCAATAAATTCTTCTCCCAAATCCAAGGATTCTAAGAGAAGGTTTAGAAAATATAGGCCTCAAGTTGATTGATTCAACTGCCACAAGTATGGTCACTATGCTCGAGATTGTCCGATAAAGGGAGATGCTCCAAAATTCAACCGAGGCTACAAAAATAGGTACATGATAGGAGAAGAAGTGATGAAAGAAGAAGAGGATATTATAGAAGAATGAGGGATGATAGAAGGGGAAGAGATACTCCGGATGACTTAGAAGAATTCCATTGTCCTCAAAAGAGAGCAAGAAACCCTAGGTATGAAAATAATGCAATTGCTAGCCAATCTAAATACATTCTTATTTCTGGTCTTTCTAGTTCTTCCCCTCTGTATTCATATGATAGTTGGTTGGTAGATAGTGGGGATTCTAGACATTTATGTGGATACAAGGAAGTCCTCCCTAACCTGGTTGAGAGGGAGACAAGTTTGAAAATCATTCTTGGAGGAAACTCTACTTATGTAGTGAAGGGTTATGGAATTGTCAAATTTGATTTGGACTCGGGTGAATTTGTTCTTCTTCGTGATGTGATGTACGTTCTGGGATTAAAGAAGAAATTGGTATCTACTTATGCTTAGGAAGACATGGCTATGAGAGTAGCTTTCATCAAAGGAAAATTCCTCACATGGCCTATGGAATCTCGCATGAGGGATTCTTTTACCTTGAGATATAGAGTTGAAGGACTTTATAGAGTCAATGGAAGACCTCTACTAGCAATGGTCCATGCCATTAATCATCAAAGTGAGTTATGGAACTGATGATTAGCACATATGCATTATGAATCCCTACTGAAATTGAAGAATCTAGTCTCTTAGATGCATGATTTTCAATCTATTCATGATGGAGAATGTTCATGGTGTGCCAGTGGAAAAAAGACAAGGGGACCATTTCCTTCTAGCAGGAACAAGGTCGATGATATTCTTTAACTCATTCATTTTGAACTATGCAGAATGATTCCTATGCACTCTATTGGTGAATATCTCTACTACATAATCTTCATTGATAACTTCACCAGGAATACATGGATATATTATTTGAAGCATAAGGATGATTATTTCAACATGTTAAATAAATTCAAGGAATTGATAGAAAATCAAACAAGGAATAAAATCAAAGTCTTCATTCCGACAATGGTGGAGAGTACATTTCAAATGAGTTTGTTTATTTTGTAAGCATGATGGAATTAAAAAGGACAATATTGTACCTCACAACCTCAAGCAAAATGGAGTGGTCTAAAGAAAGAACATGTCCATCATGGAAGTTTCCTGATCTATGCTAAATGATCAAAAGTTGTGAAAGTTCCTCTTAGGATAAGCTACAAATACATCGTTATATGTACAAAATAGAGTTCCTCATCAAGCTTTGGATAGCAATACTATATATGAAGTCTTCACAGGTGTGAAGCCTGATATTGGACATCTTAGGATATCTGGTTGCCACGTATACTTTCATGTGCTAAAGGATATGAGGAACAAGTTGGAAGCCACCAAAAAGAAAGGTAGATTTGTTGGATATTGTGAAAATTATAAAGCATTTAGAATATACATATCTAGCCAAAGTGAGATCAAGTTTAGCAGGGATGTAACTTTCAATGAAGATGTTTCCCTTGGAAAAGAAAGGGACCTTCCTCCACTTACTGAGAAGAAAGGCGATGATGACATAATCGGTCCTTCTATGACGAAATATGAGAATGAAATATTTGATGATCCCATGGAGTCTATGGACCCATTGGATCCTCCTCCAAGTTATCACCCTGCCACAAAGAGACCATTATGGCTTCATGATACTTTACAAGATGCCCAAAAATATGTTCCTGCCAAAATGAGCTTTATAGAAAGTAAGAAGCCATGTTGATATTAGGGATATGTTGTAGATATGAGCACTGTGATATAGGTTGAACCTCCCACTTTTAAAGTAGATGTGAAAGAACAAGTTTGGAAGGATTCCATGACCAAAGAATATGAATCTATTATGAAGAATGATGTATGAGATATTGTTCTGAGACATAAGGGAAAATTTGTTGTAACTTCAAAATGGCTATATAAGATCAAGCATGGAGCCGATGAAAGAATTTAGAAGTATAAATCTAGGTTCATGGCCCGAGGTTTCTCCCAGATAGAGGTATAAGAATATGATGACATATTTTCTCCCATTTCCCGTTACATCTCCATTGGATCAATTTTTTCCCTTACTACTAGTCAAGGATGAACACTTCACTAGATGGATGTAAAGATGACATTTATTCATGGCATACCATATGGAGAAGTATATATTGAGAAAAATTAGGGATTTGAAGTGAAGGACAGGAAGATGCACATTTTGAAGAAAACATTATATAGTTTGAAGCAAGCTCCCAAAGCCTGCTATGCCCATATTGACAGTTGCCCGGTGAAGCTTGGATTCACAAGGAGCAGCATTGATTTGAACCTCTACTTCAAAGTGGATCAAGGTATGCCTTTGATTTTGGTTTTATATGTTGACTATCTATTCTTGACAAGTAGTGAGCCCATTATGATTGAGTGCAAGAGGGATTTGGCATCCGAATTTGAAATGAAGGATCTTGGTATGATGTTTTACTTTCTGGGACTAGATGTGTGGCAGAGACCTGGAGAGATTTTATTTTCTTAAGGAAAATATGTTGTGAAGCTATTGGAAAGATTTGGAATGATTAAATGTAAGTCCATGGGCACACCCACAGAGATGAATTTCAAGAATTTGTGCAAATATGTTGTTGGACCTGACTTGGCTAATCCTTTTGAGTATTAACAGTTGATTGGGGAATTTATGTTACTTGTGAACACTTGTCTGGATATATGATTTGCAATGAAATTTTGAGTCAATTCATGACTGAGCCCCTTCATGTACATTGGGTTGTTTCTAAACATGTATTGAGATATTTTCATTGGACGATTAACCTTGGTCTAAGATATTCTGCTGTTGATATACGACTTCATGGTTACATGGATGTTGACTAGGATGGAAATGTTATTGAAAGGAAAAGAAATTTAGTACGTTTATTTAGTTCAGGGTCTGCGATGATATCTTGGATGAGAAAGAAACATAATTTTGTGGATTTAAGCACGATTGAGGTAGAGTATATTGCTGTTAGCATGGCTAGTTGTGAGGCAGTTTGGTTGAGGAAGCTCTTTGGAGAGCTACTTAAGTAGGTCCTGGACACGAAAGTTATATATCATGATAATAATAGTGGGATCTGATTGGAAAAGAATCCCATATTTCATGAAAAGCCCAAGTTTATTGAGATCAAGTATCACTACATTTGAGACATGGTGCAAAGAGGAGCCATGGGACTCCATCACATTTCGACCGATGAGAAGATAACATACATTCTTACCAAGGCTTTTCCAGTAGGGAAGTTCTTGGTCTTCAGATAGAAACTTGGATTGATAGATTTGACCCTCCTGGGTAAGGGTCCTAATTGATAGAGGTCACTGAGCTATGATCTTTCCCCCTGTCTAAGCTCCCAGGGTGAGGAATTGAGTTGAAGAGCTCCAAGGGTTGAGGGAACTCATGGACAAAAACTGTGTCTGATCCTTACCTCATGGTAAGTTTGTATCTCTCCTATTTTCATATAAGGGTTGTGTCTAATCCTTACCTCATGGTAAGTGTGTATCTCCCCTTTTCGAGTATACCCCAATATGCATCCTACCCATAAGCTAGGCTTGTTAGGATTATTCGTCCCCATCTGGCCAATGGATTGAGAGGTTACTTGGGAATGTTTGATCCTTACCTTGCTCAGGTAAGTGTGAATCTTCCCTAAGTGCCTTAGGTTGTGTTTGATCCTTACCATTCTATTGTCGCTACTACAACACCCTCCAAAAATTTCATTACATTCAAATTTTAGAGCCTACTTCATCGTCTTATATAGTGTCGCTTTGGTCATCAAGTGTCGTTCATGTTATCCTATGTGTTTCAAGTTTTCTTGATTGTTCTCATGTGTCGTCACACTGGTTAGGACATATTTAGTTTATTTCATGGTCAAGACACCTTTGTTGTTACAAAACAACACTTTTTTTGTCACAATCGCACACACTTGTCTCCTTGAGTGCACAATACACTTGGGAAGCCTGAAGCTTTCTCATTCATCCTTCAGACTTGTGCCATGCACCCTAGCCTAATTTCCTCTTTCTCTTGGGCACATGAGCACATGACGAAGCCCTGAAGCCTCTTCCTTTCATCCCTTCAGCCTTTCAAAGTGTTCCCTTGCACCCATAAGCTCTCCTTTCTCTTTCCAAGCGCATTGATAAGGCATGAATAATAAATATGTATAAATAAAGTTAGAATAGGATATTTTCAGGCTAAAGGTTGATTGTCACAAGTGATTGTAGCTACACATATTTCAGGAACATCTTGGTCAACATGCATAAACAAGATTGGGCAAAGAAGGAAAACAAAGGAAGCATTAAAAGAATAGGAACACATTGAAGTCTTGATGATCGAAGTACCCTAAAATCTCCATAAGATCAAACACCCTTTAGAGGGTGAAGACATAAAAAAATTAGAAGATGCATCTAGAATGAAGACACAAGTGGTAACCATGTCACCATTGAAGAACGTCCATGTCATCACTCACTATTTGTCCCAGTCATCAAGGATAGTGACTTTTCATGTCTCATCACATGATGATGTGGAAGTCATGATGTAACTACGTAATTATTGTAAAGAAAAATAAGTGGAAGTCCAAGAGTCATGTATGGAAAAAAAGAACCATGGAAGTCCAAAAGGCATGTAATACCAAGATTCATGTAATTCCAAAAGTCATTTGGAAGTCCAAAGGTTGTATGAGTCCAAAGGTAATTAGAATTTGGAAAGTCAAGGGTCACGTGGATGTGAAAGGTCATGCCTTAAGTTACAAAAGGATCCTCATTACTCATACAAAGGAATTTTAACCTTGGCTTCTCCCACAAGGCATTAGAGAGTTATAGTTAGTACTTTTGGGGAGAAATTAGTGGCTCTAACGCTCCACTATTAGAGCTAGCAATGTTCATTCTACTTATGTATCTTGGAACTTTTTCTTAATACTTGAAGCCTTTCGGCCATCACATTTTCACACATGGATTGTGGATGTTTCTAAGATTATTCTTTGAATGTTTATGATTAATGTTTTCTTTCACATGTACTGAAGTAATTTAACTATTCCAGTGACTTTGGAGCTTAATTTATTGGAAATGTGTTGTAATGATTGTAATGATCATCACATCTAAGTGAACTATTTCGCTTGATGTTAGACAAGCCTTTCTCATTCATGTGTGTCTCCATTAGGGTGGTACTATTACTTCTCTCCTATAGGCTAACTTTATTTCCCCTTTGCAGTGAAATAACATTGATACATCCACAATCAAACATTCACAATGCACACTCTCTTGCTCATTCAAAAACACATGTGTGCTTCTCTCTTATGCTAATTGATAAAGCCAAGGCATATATTTAAGTAAACGGTAGCCAAGATGTATTTCATATGGGACTCCTACACCAAATGATGTGAGGTATAATTGGAACCTCATATAAGGGAGATCCCTTATATGTTGCTAACATCCAACACCATTAACATTCTGGCACTAGAATAAGGACAACTAGTTTTTCATGGCTGATAACTTTGCACACCCTAATCATTCTTCTTCTGGACAATGAAGTAATATTCCAAGCACCATTCCAACTACTATTCCTGAAGTACGAGGGTCTTCTTAGCTTGGTTTGGAGTTGGCATACAATGTTACCTACGAACAACTCTGGGCACTTCAACCTATAAGCCATAATTTTGCAAAAGCTATCATTTTACTTCCTGTTGTGCATAATCTCCCGCATCACCCTAAGAAGAAAGAAACAACACGTACCATTGTATTAGTTGAAATAGTGGAAGATTTGGTTTTTCCCACTCTTGAAGAATTAGCAAAGTATTATAAAGGACATTTCAACAATATCCACTTCCACCCATCAAAAAAGGGTATGAGGAGGACATTGTTCTTTCTGAGGAAGAACATCTAGGAACTTATTTTGAGTTCAATGATGGGTTAGACGGTGAAGGAGAAGGATCCTCAAATTTTGAAAAGGAACATAGAGACGAAAACATGGCCACCCAGGACCCAGATTGGATGGCCCAAGGGACTCTTTCTCTTTCGAATAATCTTCATAAGATGCCTATGCATACGAAAAAACTATTATAAAATGATAAGAAGAAAAAGGCAGAAGATCACATCGATGACTTCTACATGCATCTACAGAAGTTGGATGTATGGTATGATGATGTTTCTTGTAGTATTTTTCCTTTTACATTAGAAGGTAGAGCAACAACATGTTACCATAGTCTGCCTATCAATTTAGTCCACAGTTGGAGGGAGTTTAAAAAACTATTTTTGTAGAAATTTGCTGATGACAAGACTCCCACCATGTTATTGAAGGAGCTCGAAAACAGTAATATGGGGGGAAAGGAGAAAGTGAAATACTTTAATAAAAATTTCAATCACATATTTAACAAGCTTCATCAGGGCACAGAACCTCATGATTCAATTATTATTGATTATTATACACTGCCTTGCCCACCAACATTTCCTCGTTCATTAAAAGAGATGAAAATGAAACATTGACACTAAAATTTACAGAAGAAATTGCCGTAGAGAAAGAATTGCATGCTAATGGAGTTGTTACTGATGATGAAGAACATAAAGACTCCAAGGAAACTGGTAGGAAGTCTCATCCTTCCTCAAGTAAGGCTAAAGAAAATGATTCATCAGATATTGAAAGCTTGACTAGGATAGTAAAAGCACTTACCAATGAAATCTTAGAATTAAAGTGAAGGTGAAGAGAGACTTCTACAAGTAGCAAGCCTCCCAAGTATTTCAGATTCTGAATGAATAATACAAACAAAAACAATTAGGTCACCAAATCTACCCAAAGTTTGAATTTTGTGTTGAATATTGAAAGTATGGGTATGTATAAATTTTTGTTTGTTTGTTTGTTTTTTTTTTTTTTCAACAGGAATATCATTCAGGAAAGACATGCTCACAGTGGAACCACAACATGAATGCTCTAGACACACACATTGTTGATTCATTACTAGTAGATGAGCAGTCAAAACAAATAGAAGAAACAAAAGAACCTGCAATGACTGAAGAAAGTATTGGTATTGGACATGTAGTGAATGCTTTTGATTGTATTCTTAGCCCTTACAAGAATAATGCTGAAGAACCACCACAAAGTGAGCCCCCCCTCATCAGAAGCAAAATGGTTGATATAACTTGAGGAGTCAAGGGCTCATTTATGAATAGGAGGTGACGAGATAGAAATTGAAGGAGAAATTGTTAAGAAGAATCTCACCACTGGTTAATTCTGCTCATAATGCACAAAGTAAGTCTAGAAATGAAACTAATTCTTAGAAAAATTCCTCCAACAGTAAAATTCTATCAATCCAAAAGTCTTAAATAAAGCTACTCCTCCAGACACTTTAGCACTGCCTGCTAAAGGTGAAATGATTTATTATAACATAGTTGAATATTTGAAGAGAGTTCGAGCCAATATTTCCATTATGAGCCTGTGAAGATAGTAGGCCAACGTGAACTACTTGTCCAAGCCTTTCACAACCTTCACCAGGTGAAAAAACTTCTACCTCTCAAAAGTTGTCCGGTAAGACTTTTGGTTCCCTTGAATCTATGGTTGATATTGTAACATTAAATGATAACACTCTTTGGCCTCCATTTTTGTTAACTTTTGAAATTTTTAATTACAATGTCCATAATTGTTTAATTGATTATGGTGCATATATGAACGTATTTCCATTATCTGTTGTTAAGAAAATAAATTCTAAATGGGAAAAAACCAATGCACAAATCATTCAACTTGACAAATATTTTGTCCAAGCTATTGGTGAACTAAAAAATGTTCTTATCCAATTATCATTCAATCATCGACTTCATTAGTGTATCAATTTTGAAATTGTGGACATCCCTGAAGCCTACACCATGCTTCTGATATTTTTCAAGGATATTTTTCTACATATTGGTCACATTTATGGATTCCATATAAGGGAAGGAATAATCATATTCGAGTGGAAAGTGAATCATACATGAAATACATTGTGACACCACTTGAGGGCCACAATGAGCCTGTTGTCTTTACTGATTTAATATTTGGAAATTGTTTCTTGGAATCTAATCACAGGTGTTATCAATCATAGCCATCACCCATCCCACAAAATACACAGTTGAAGCTCCTTCCTTGTTCTCCAACTGGTTAAAATGAATCTTGTTATATAGATGTACATAGTAATAATAATACCAATATAGGAAGCAACTTAGTAATTAACAATATTTGGACGTTATACTTTGATCGCTCTAAGACACAGGATGGCTTTGGATCTGGTTGTGTACTTATAGACCCATGTAGGAAGAAGCATATCCTTTAATTCCATTTGGAATTCAAGTGTATAAATAATATTTTTGAATATGAATAACGCATACTTGTACTGAAGAAAGCCATCGATATGAAGGTAGAGTTACTCAACGTAATCAATGACTCAGAGGTTGTCACTCATCAAGTATGAGATACTATCCATTGTGTTTCACTGAATATTAAAAACTATCAGTATGAGGTATGGTGTTTGATTAATTATGTTAAAGCTTTTACTATTATTTATGTTCCTAGGATTAGAAATGTTGTAGCAGAAGCATTAGTGAAAGCAACTGCTAGCATGTTTCCATTGAGAAATGGTTTTCTATTAAGATTATATATAAAACATATGTGCCTACTAACATCACTAAATTTCACATTTTTAATGGCGACCAACATATAATACATTTCATGGATAATGTGGACATATTCAAAGATGATACCATAGAAGAGGATGAGCACATTAAGGCTTTGCAGGAGGCATCTAATGCAATGAAATGTAACACTATTCCTAAAGGTATGATGTCCCAAGAAAAGTTATATGACCTATCAAACTAGTTCAGAGGACTAATCAATGTGGAGACTCAGAGCTCAAAATTATCATCTTAACAAGTCAATTTAGGAATTCAAGAAGGTTTGAAGTATGTAAACCTTAGTAAATGTGGTTCTCCACAAGAATGAAAATAATTTATCTTCTTATTCAAAAAATACCGTGATGTTTTTGCATGAAAATATGACGATTTAAAGACATATGATACTCGTATTATCTAGCATGTCATTCCCATAAAAGAAGGGTTAAAACCTTTCCAACAAAAACTAAGGAAAGTTCATCCAAAGTTGGAGCCCCTCATCCAAAAGGAATTGAGAAAGTTGCTATATTATGAGATCATTTTCAAAGTCAGACATTCAAATTGAGTTTCCAATTTAGTCCCAGTTAGAAAGAAGTCCAGGGAAATAAGGATATGTGTAGATTTCCACAATCTCAACCGAGCATCCGATAAAGACAATTATGTAGTGCCATCCATGGAATAGATCCTCCAAACAATATTTGGGTCTGAGATGTTTTTGCTACTAGATGGTTTCTATGGTTACAATCAAGTGCTACAGGCATAACTATATTGTTTGAATACTCCCTTCAGGACCAAATGGGGAGCATTCACCTTCAAGAGAATTCCATTTAGGCTTATCAATGTTGGTGCTATGTTTCAAAGAGAGACAAACATCACTTTCTGTGGCCTTATCAGTCATAGTGTAATTGTTTATTTGGATGATTTTACTATGTTTTCCAAGATAAGATCATATCATGTACGTCATTTAAAACAAATATTTGAGCGGTGTCGTGAATATTGGATTTCTCTCAATCCCAAGAAAATCATTTTTGGTGTTTCAGGAGGGACTCTATTAGGGAACATCATTGAAAAGAGAAGAATTAAAGCTGACCCTGAGAAGGTTAATGCTATTACAAAAATCCCATTCTCGGTGAACAAGAAAGCTATGCAATCTTTCTTAGGAATGATTAATTTCCTGTGGAAATTCATCTCTAATTATGCTTAGATAGTTAATACTTTACATGATATGATTAAGAAATATGAGACTTACAAATGGGATAAATGGGAGAAGGATGCTTTCACTCAAATATAATAGGCTATCACTGAGTCACCTACACTATTCAACCCTGACTATGGAAAATATTTCCTGCTTTATACCTTCGCTTCAGTTTCATCTATTGCAGTCGTATTGTCTCAAAAATATACTAAAGGAAATGAACAACCTATTTTGTTCATGAGTGTTGGTTTACAAGGATCAAATCAAAACTATCCTGCCATCGACAAACAAGCACATGATGTATACAAGGCAGCAAAATGCTTTAGGCCCTATCTTCTAAAATTTCATACGATCATTTTTGTGCCCCATACAAGAGTAAGAACACTCTTTGTACAACATGAGTTGGGTGAGAAGAGAGGAAATTGGATGACCTTCTTAAAATAATATGATATGGAGTTTAAACTAATTCATACCATTAAGGGTCATGACCTTTGTCAGCTAGCAACTGAAGCAAGAGATGCTCCCGAGAAAGATATTTCATGTTGGGAGTAGGAAATAGAGATTTAAAATGTCGAACATGTTCCTCAGTCCATGTCTACAATGCCATGGTATTTCGATATACAAAAATTTCTAGAACATGGAACCTTACCCACACACTTATTGAACAAATAAAAGAGGAAAATCTGCTTAAAAGCTCTATCTTACCAGCTTGTTCATGGAGTGCTTTTCAGAAAGCACCACAATGGTGTCCTACTAATATGCCTTGAGCCATAGGATACAAAGAAGGTACTTAGAGACTTGCTTGATTGATTAGAAGTTGGTTACTATATGGGCGGCACAATTGTGCACAAAGCAATCAGGGTTGGTTATTATTGGCCCACTTTGTTTAAATATGTCATGCTTATGTCCGCAAGTGCCCAAATTTTCAGAGATGTGTCAATCAGGATCAGAGGTCAGCCGCCCCACTACTACCATTCGTATTCGAGGAACCTTTCCAATAGTGTGGCCTAGATGTTATTGGAGAAATATTCCCACACTCATCAAAGCAACACCAATACATTTTGAAAACTACAAATTATTTTACTCGGTGGTCAGAAGAAGTTCCCTTTAGACAATTAAATGACCAGGAAGTCATCCACCTCTTGTAGCAGAATATTATAACTAGGTTTGTCATTCCAACGTCACTTGTATTTGATAATGCAACTTATTTTTTTCATTAATGAATTTGCATTAGAAAATGGGATTGTATTAAAGCATGCATCTAATTATTACCCGTAGGGAAATGGTTTGGCTCAATCAATAAATAAAAATCTTATTTGCATCATCAAGAAAACCATTTTCACTTAGCAAAGGAACTAACACAACACTTTGACCAATGCATTATGGGCTGATAGTGTAACTCCTAAGCCTTCCCTTAATATCTCATTGTACTTTTTGGGTTATGGTAAAGAAGCTGTCTTCCCCCGAACCTGTATCTCCCAGCCTTGCAACTCTCCTAATAGTCCCAAGGTAGACCTTTCCTTTTCGTTTAGAGTAGGATACATACTTTAATCAATCTCAAGAAAGAAAGACTCAAATCCAAAGAGAGATTTATCATTCATCAAAACCGTGTTAAGGTTCAACAAGAAATCCGCAGAGGCAAAGAGTTTCGATGTGGGTGACCCAGTACTGAAGTGGTATAAACCCCATGAAGAGAAAGGAAAACACACGAAGTTACAACCTCTATGGATTGGCCCATTCACCATTGAAGAGAAGCTCGATCATAACACCTTCACACCGAAATATTTAGACAAGAGGATTGACCCCTTTCCCGTAAATGGCCGATATTTGAAACATTATTTTCAATAGCAGCTACAAGCTATGCTTCCTGTATAATTTGTTGTTTTTATTTTATTTTATTTCTCTGTCGATCACATGTGTGTCATGTTAGTCATCTGATGTCATGTTCAAAAGGACTTTGTGGTGGGAGAAAGAGGAAATGTGGTGACCACAACGATTGGCTATCTGTTTTTTCTCCTACTTTGTTTTGGAAAATTCCATAGGTTGAGCCAAGTCCATAAGGAAAATATGATACATCCAAAAGGAAAACCCTGAAGGATCCTATTAGACCTATACCTATGTTGGTATCCAAACTAATCAACTTGGTATATTTAGTTGTGTGTTAATGCTTATCCAATCTAGTAGAGAAAGTATAAGGGGAAAATCTAAAGTGAGAAAACCTATATTGGCGTTATAAAATACTTCTCTGAAGGGGAAAACTCTGCTACTCTAAATAAGTCAGGATCCCTCTTCTTCCCATTGAAAATAATAAGTGTTGATGCACAGTCCCACTAAATAAATAAATAAAGGGTGAAATAAGAGAAAGGCTTCCTATGCAGGGAGGTGAAGCAAGTGAATTCTCCGAGGTACTATCCAAATCTGCTGGTTGTGAAGGGACGTTTGTGCTCTTGAAATGACTTTGTCAGGGTATTGTCTAGGCCTTCTAGCAGCAGAGCAACAAGAGAGATGAAAACCCATACTTTGAATATCGTAAAATTTCCATGCATATTACCCTTTCTTGGATTTAAACAATTGTGATATGGTGTATCTTTGTGTGTTCAACCAAGTAGGAGAAAGTAAGGTACTATGTGTATAACTGGGTCAAAAGGGGGAAGTCAAGGTAATCCAATTGGTGAATCAATGATTTTTGAAGGGTTGACCCTTTAACTGAAATATATTCCTAAACAGAGAAGCTGAAGCTCTCCCAGTGTGTCGCCAAGTGTTTTTGCTGCTACAACACCCTCCAAAAATTTCACTACATTCAAAATTTGGAGCCTATTTCACCTTCGTATCTCGTGTCACTTTAGTCGTCTAGTGTCATTCAGGTTATCTTATGTGTTTCAAGTGTTCTTAATTTTTCTCATGTGTCGTCGCACTGATTAGAACATCTTTAGTGCATTTCATGGTCAAGACACCTTTGTTGTTACAAAACGACACTTTTTGGTCGCAATTGCACACACTATTTTCGTTGTACTTGGGGAATGTATGTAAAGTGGCGTTTTGATGTATATTTATCCTTATTCAATCTTGTCTAAGTTTTCTCGATGAGTTGGTATGTGTCGCACATGGTTTTATGTATGAACTCATCATGTTCACCCCTTGTCCCATATTCTAGACTTAGACAAATTTTGGTTGCAAAGTGAACCCATTGAGGCAAGAAGTGCATGGGTGCACTCTTAAGCCTTGATTGGGAATCCTTCAGTTTTTGGAAGTGATAGAGCACTCCTAAACCATCATTCCCCTTCCTTGTTTTGAACTGCGCCCTTTGAGAAACCAAGTGTGATCCAAAATTAAGAAGAAATGCAACAAAATACAAATATAAACATAAATACAAAGATGTAGCATAAATCAATCTTCATTTCATTAATATCAATGAACTAAAAGATGCCTAAAAAAAAATGGAAACAAACTATCTCGGCCGATGGTAGCTTATCTTTGAGAAGAGATGTTGCAACTACATGCCTCTGAACTATATTACAATGAGGCTCAAAGGTATTTTATTATTGAACAAGGGGAAACCCTAAAAAACTAAAAACCTAACCTTAGGAGATGGAACACCAAGAGTTTGTGGGCCCTATTGGGGTTAGTTGGGCAATCAACTTCCCGAGGTCGTAACTTGGTCATATAATCTTCATTTGGTGTGTACGATACCTCATTAGAAATATATATCTGAGTACTACAGGATTTGTGGGAAGCCTCTACCTATGGCTATAGGCCTACTACGAACCTCAAAAAAACACCGTTTAGGGGGTCAAAACAACTCTGGAAGTTTAGGACCTAGAAAACTGCTAAAAGTAGTAAATTGTGTTATAATCAAGGAAATTGGAGAAACCGACTGGAGGTTGAGGTGGGATAGGTGGGTGGCCACAAATATCCACCTGGATTAGTCTTGCCCCCTTAGGAAGTAATGGTCCCCATTGCATGTAGTGCCTCTATGAGTTGATGAACTTTTTGTTGAACCTCGTCCCTAGTGAGCCAGTTTCCCCGGTGAAGGAGTTGGCCTGCTTTGACAACTCTATATAGTTGGATCCTTTGTTGGTGAGTGTTCTTGATCTGTGTGTCCATGATCCTATAAGTTGTTTCCTATTTAATGGAGCTTGGGTTGAGCTCTGTTGGTGTTAGATGCTCAACAATGTTTGATGTGTCCAATAATGGGGGAAAGTATGGCCGCAATCGGCCCACATTGAATACTGGGTGCAGGCCAAAGAACAGTGGAATGTTGAGCTCGAAATCATTATCCCCTTGCTGGCTTGAGGGGATTTAGAACTAGGTTCAGACTCAGCTGATCTAACCAACAAAACCCTACATTATCGGTCCTTTGGGCAACAACCCGCTTAGCGTAGGCTGAAGTCTCACCCGAGGTAGTATGGGGGATGCTAGAACTAGGTTTTTGCATCTAGAAGGCTATGTGATGTGGGGGGTAAGGCATTTATTTAGTTTAAGTCTTGATCTGACCTTGCTGAACCCTTATCCTCAAAATCCCCAAACTTAAAGGAATTTTCAATTAAACAGAGTTATGAGCTTCGTCTAAGGGTCTAATCATGCATAAAATAACATCTAACAGTAGATCCAGATCTTCATGGTGTAACTAAGATAATAATACAGATAAATGGCATTAAACTGAGCATAAATATGAAAAGCACATAAGTATGCAGTTCAAACACATAATTGCTTCAAATAATCTTTTTTATTCCAAATCTTCAATACATATACTTTCAGACCCTGTGCACATAGCTATAGGGACCCGCACACTCAACTATTGACTTACCAAGGTCTCAACACACACAACAAGAGGAGCCTTCCAATTCACCCAAATAAAGAAGATTAGAGGATCTAAAGAAAAGTATCTTTCATGACATCACATATTTGTTTGCCTTAGACAAGCTAAGACATCCCTTTATATACTTTTTCCTATTACAATACCATGGTTTGCAAACCATGGGCGGAGATCAAAAAAATACAAAAACTAAGGGGTTTTGACCTTCCTAAAACCCCTTGGCTCCTAATGAACTACGCGCTACGCGCCACACTCCTTAAAATGTAGAGGCTTTTACAAAACTTAGTCAAAATTTGACCTAGGGGACCCCATCCCAACAGGCCCCCAACACAAAGATGTGACTTGTCCCCGAGCCACTCTGCTGGTATGCTCTATATATTTGCTTTTACGCTACTGAATGAAGACCTCACTGGGTGAAGCGCCTCTATGCATTATGCTACTGCCTGTGGAAATTCTTCAACCAAATTTTCTATAGTTGGTCTTGCTGCTGCTAAGATGATTATCTGTTGTGTTTGCTACATACTTTTGAGCTTGCTTTCCACGTTCTGTGAGAGATGCCCTTCCTCTTCTTCGTCTGTTCAGTGATAATTTGCATCTTTTCCTACAACTCTCTGATCTATGCTTGTAGGGATGTCCCTTCTTTCAACTAGGCAAATCTATGCACAATTGCTAAGGTGCGAATCATTGCCTTGATCTCATCGTACTGTAATTGCTTCTCCTGGATGCTTACTTCAATATTTTTCACTTGCGGGTCATCCTGCAGTGAGGCCCACAGTTCTAGTGTTTCTTCAAACATTTAGCTATAGTCCTTGACTGTAGCGTCGAGTGTTTCCATGTCTGTTCTGATGGTAGCCTCACGCTGCTCTCGAATCTCAGGTAGAGTGATGGGATGTAGCTTCAATTGAAGCTTAGTAATTTTCATCTGTAGATAAAAATGGACATTATCCATTGGTGCCTTTGACTCTTTAAATGCATCTGCTAGCTGCTACACTTTTTCTTCTAAAGTGGCCTCAGACTGAATTTTGAGTTTGGAATCTCACTGCATACTCTGGAAATGGCTTGCTCTAGTTGCATCCTTCGCACGATTGCCTCATCACGATCTTGGAGAGCATTGTGCTTTTCATCGTATATCTACTAACTAGTGATATTCACATATTTGATCACCATGAGAGCTCGTTGCTCTCGCACCTTAAGTTCAACTGCTACACCCTCACATAGCTCATGAAATGTGTGTAGAGGGAGTGACGCGAGGTTAATAATCATGTTCTTAAGAGGCTGCATGCTCTCCCTATCGTCGACATTATTCAGTTGTAAATATCCATCAGGAAAGGGTACAACATAGAGCTCTAAAGTGAGTACCGACTACACATTTCCCAATGTCGTTGGTTGCACTCTCACTTGAACCTGGCTCGCCTAAACCTACAATTCTTTGAGGCCCTTTTGGACCTCTGTCAACACTGTTTTGTACTGATCCTCGATGTTTCCCCAAATCTCCTCTGTTGCAACTTGGTCAATGTCTCCAATTTCATCGAGGTTCCCCTCAGTGAGGACCATGGTCTCCACATCGATGGACTTATCAACTTTCTGCTTTTTACGTGTGCCTCCCGCACTGGTCTTCTTCTGCTTCTTTAGAATAAATGGAGAATCAACACCCTCCAGGTCTATATAGGGGTCTGTGCCACCCTGATCAGGTTCCTCTGTGCGATGTTCTTCTTCTTCCTCATGCTCTAGTTCCTGTGTGGTATTCTTGTCTACATCGATGGTCACCTTCTTCATTTCCTTCGGCACATCTTTACTAGTCCCTGCTACACCTTCTACAACTTCTGTCAGAATGAGCTAGTCAGTTAGCCACTGAAGGACTAGCTCGGCGATACCTTCTTCGATGACCAGAAATGACAACACCGTCCATGTCTTCATCAAATCACGCCTCACGCGGATATACACATAATGGAAATTGGCCTTGAAGTTATCGATGCACTGATATTCCTTGAATGGATTCAGTGAAAAGCTTGGCTTTTGGCTGATCACCATACGTAGATCCATTTCGAATAACACCCAAAACATCTTATTTTCAATAAAGCAGCTGATGAGCCCCAAAAATAGGTAACTTATTGGGCTCATTTTGCCTATTATTCTCGATTAATCCACCATTATTCATAGTTTATGCATGCTTTTGAGTATATTTCTGTTAATTGAATGAATGAGGATAGTCACTTGACCATGAAGTATAATATGTGCTTATTGCATATTTTTGGACATCTGTTGGACCAAGGTCAAGCATTTATGAGCCAATTGATAGCCAAATACGAGGGAACAAGGCCAAGGATTAGTAGGAAGGGTGTCCCCTGCACTAAATGGCCCCTTCCTCGAGTTCTCCACCATCAGCTCGGAGTTCAGCAGCCCACCAAAGATGATTTCCAAGGGTAGCCGAGCAGCTTTTGTGAAGTGGTTGATTACTGCAGTTTTGAGCAGCCAAGACCCTCGAGTTAAGGAGGGCTGTTGGAGGTCCTTGTGGTGCATAAGAAGGAAGGCTTCAAGCCTTGGTAGTTTAGCTCTTGAATAGTTGTTTTCACACTTTGGTGCTGCTCTGCCTTTCAGCTCATTTTCGAGCTTTTGCTGTAAACATTTCTGTGACATGGTTATTTTTTGAGTAATGGAGATACATTTCACTTTGCACCAACTCTGAGCTTTTCTTAGGAGGCTGTAGCTCTTGGGGTTGGGCCCAACCCAAGTGCCAGTACCTCCTTTGTGTACTATTATGTGTTTTCTTTGCATTCATAGAATAATTTCTGATATTTACGTTAAGATCTTGCTTTGTTACTTAGGTTGCTTTTGATGATTAAAATAACTTTTCACGCTTCAGGTTGATTTGACAGTTTGAATACAAAAAATTTCTTCAAAAAAAGGCCATCAAGCAACCCTTGATCTCACCTCTCCCTCCTTGGGACCATGAGCTGAGACCAAGGCATACTTGCTGCCACAAAAACACTGTTTTGCCTTTCAATGCAATTGCAAGTGTTGGATTTTTAGATGGAAAAGTGATATCAATCATGCTTGCATATTTAGATCTGTTCTTGCTTAGATTTCCATAGTTCTCTTGCATGATTTCCTGTGCATATCTTGCTGTTCATCATGATTCTGGTTTCTAGGTCAGATTAGGTCAAAGTAGATAGATCTATGATTTTTTTAGTCTTTCCTTGATTAGTTTTGAGAGATAGTGTGCAGATCACTTGTAATCCATCCCTGCCTATCCTTCCTTCCTCACACAACCTGCTTCAACCCCAAATTCCGGATTCCTCCCCTTCATTTGCCACACTTTGCCAGTTTGACCTAATTTCTTCATGTTTGTGCAACCTTGCTCCCTCCATCCTTAAACAATTCCAACCATCTTCATCACTCCTTAGTCTCATTTACCAAGTCCTAGACCCCTTCATAGCCTCATCCATCGTCCATTTCCACTTTCCCACCGTTTTTCCTCCATCAACCCTCAAAAATCCTCTCTCGGCCCTTCCTGTAGAACATCCTGTAGAACCCCTGCAGACTTCCTGTAGAAGATCACGTGAGCAGTTTCTCGAGATATGATCACTGTGAAACTCTTTGGAAGGGTGATAGGGACCCCTTAGGCCCTCTTCTCACCTTCCCAACCTCCCGCAATCACCCACTCCATCTCCTTTCGCAAATAAACCCCTGCACAATTAAACATAGTTAAAGCACATGCATAATAATCCTGCAAAATTACTCAAAAATACAAAAAGATGTGTTTTCCATATTTTCCTTCAGAAGTAGCTTAGTCACATGCATTTCACTATTCCAAGTGTCAATGACATCCATTTCTGCGACTTTCATCTCTTTTCTTGCACCAGTAGGGCTAGTCGGTAAAACTAGGGTTTGCTAGGGTTTGTGTTTCCTTTCAGCTTTCAGCTTCTTTCTGCAAGTAGATTAGCTTCCTTTGAGTTAGCTTTCATCCATCACAGTTAAAAGCTTATTCTAAGAGCTCACAGAAGTTGGCTTAAGCTCCTAGCAGACTTGTGCCAGCTGATCAAGTGACAGCCTGTAGCAAGAGCTAGTACTTGTGCATACAACACCGTCGCTTCCAAGTTTGTTACGAACTACCGGGTTGATAAAAGTAAAGAAGGGAGTCCCAGGAGTTGCAGCATCATTGATGTAATACTGGAGCCCACCATCTTTTTGGCGCCATTTCCGGGGACGCGTCAGAGTATTTGTGATTGCTGCTTTTCTTCTATTTTCTACTACAACTTTCTGCTAAGTAGTTTATTTTAACAAGAGTAGAGTAGTTGTTTCATTTCCATTCTGCAATTTCATTTCTACAAAAGTAGATTAGACATTTCCTGCTTTCCTAGACTAGAATTTCAATGCTGCAAGCGTAGATTAGCATTTCCATTCTGCAATTTCAATTCTGCAAGCATAAATTAGCATTTCCATTTTGCAATTTCAATTCCGCAAGCGTAGCTTAGCACTTCCTTTCTGCAATTTCATTTCAGCAGCATAGATTAGTCCTTTCTTGCTTTCAATTCAACAAGATAGATTTTAGTTAGTTTCAGTTCAATCTATTTCAGTTTTGCAGGTACAAGCATAAAAAAACAAAGATCAACAAAAAATATTTCATTTCATGCCTCATAGGAATAGAGACCATATAGGAAAATTCTTACCCAACACCCCCACCACATCAGTGAGTCACCCTTCTCTCTTCTTCGGTGGCAGTGATCCAAAAGAACTTATAGGTGAACCTCCAGAGATATACGAAGATCCTATAACAGAAGAAGAGCAAGAAAATGTTCCTCTTGAGACCGTGGCTGAACACAGGAACGGTATAGGGAATGGGGAGAGAATAGAAGGTGCCTTTCCCATCCGAGAGACAAATGGGGACACAAAAATGAAAAACATAATTCCCTCAGCCTTACCTCACTTCCATGGATTGACCACTGAAGACCCTGATACCTTCTTGTTTGAGTTTGTTGTCCTTTGTCGAACTTATG
Source organism: Pinus tabuliformis (assembly GCA_031772625.1). Classification (NCBI taxonomy): domain Eukaryota; kingdom Viridiplantae; phylum Streptophyta; class Pinopsida; order Pinales; family Pinaceae; genus Pinus; species Pinus tabuliformis. Next base: position 490,622,866 of record CM062817.1, read on the forward strand.
ACTATGTAGAAGACGAGCAAAAGTTGAAACTCTTTCCCTCTACCCTCAAGGATGCAGCAGTACGCTAGTTCATGGGGTTACCTAGAAACAATATCACAACTTGGGCTCAAATGCAGCAAGCCTCTAACAACAAATACCGAGACTACTGTAGGTCTAAGGAAACAAAGGGAGAAATCTTTTGAATGACCATGGGAAGTGATGAGTCTCTAGAAGACTATGAAGAAAGGTTCCCACTCAGTATTAAAAGGGCCAGGTGCACACTTGACCCTGAATCTATGAAGCTGGTTCTACTCCGAGGAGTCCTTGAAGACCTTCTAGATACCCTCCATTTGCTAGCTGGAGGAGACATCTACCAACTACCTTATGATGACATAAAGACTGTGTTTAGAAACCATTCTAGGGCAGCCCGGAAAAGAGGTAGGGGGGAATCCACTTTCAGCTAGTGCCACCTTCTCCAAACACGAGTTTACAAATCAGATGGAAGAACTTAAAAGTGAGGTGAGATAGACCATTTCCATGCAACTAGATACTTTACAAATCCAACAGAAGAAAGAGGAAGCTGAGAGGGCTTTGACCATCTTTTGTCCCAGATGTACAAGGAAGCATCCTAAGAACGAGTGTCCATTGCACTCAGTAGAGGTATGTTTCGTTTGTGAGGAATACCACCATACAAACTAGTGCCTAACCTTACCTGGACTTAAATATGTGTACCAAGGGGCTGAAGGAGCCACTGAACCACTCTACTTCCTCAACCAAAGGAGGCCACATGGATCTAGACCTTACCAGTAGCAGATGCAAGGGACATCCCAAATGTATTACAACCAAAACCAATCCACTCACATACCTTCTTGGGGTCCCCCTGCTCATCCTTCCTGGTCCGCGCCCCCTCCTTGGTCATGTTCACCTCAATACCATACTCAACCTGCTGCTCATTCGTTTCATTCTCATGTTCATCCACAACCTCAGTGGAATGCACCGCAACAGGGGTGGAGGCCCTAGTAAAACTCTCCTCCAGCCATTTTTCCTCCACCACCTGCTCAACCACAACCATTACCTCCTGCTCCTCCAAGACAACCCCAGATGCCTGCTTAACGGAACCCTAACCCTAATAACAGATAGGCCCAGAAGGTATATACTGGAGAGAAAACATGCCCTACCTACGCTGTGTTGGCATTTTGGCACAGATGTGGCGCTATGGTACAGGTGTTGTCCTTGATGGCAACTCACTTTGGTGACAGATCTAAGTTCAAGTGCTCAGAATGAAGGAAATCTTGTATACGCAGGTACATCTTGCCAAAGATGCGTATACACGCGGTTTATACGTTCCAAAGTCGCGTATGCGTATACACGCACTTTTATGCACATAAAAGCGCGTACATGATGGGAAACTTATTTTTGGTCCATGGTTGTTAGTCCTTGGAATTTGAACCTTTGATTGTGGACCATGGTATCTCGGCAGAAGAGTTGAAAACAGGTTTTTTTCCCTTGGTATTGGCTTATTATGGTTTTGGACCGTGGTATTGAGGAAGGCCTAAAACTATAAAAGAGGAAGTAGATCATGTGGCAAGGCATCATCTGAAATATTGAATATTTGATATTGTGATAGATCTGGAATACGGGTGATTGGGTTATGGTGCAGATCTAGATCTGGATGAAGGTGGAACCTGAGCGCAAGAAGGATAAGGACTATTGACGGATCTAAATCTCAAGGCTTGAACATTGGTATCTCTGTATGATTTTGATCTGTTATATGCGGCGCACTCTTGATCTATAAATCTGGGTTAACTAATGTCTGAATGCTTAAAAGAATAAATTATCCTTTATAGATCTGTACGCAGGTTCAGTGAATTGAAGGTGCGTATATACGCGTTTTCTGTGAATGAAAGACGCGTATATGCAGGTTGGTTGTGGTACAGAAGCGTATACTCGCAGGTTGATGAACAGTGAAGTAGCGTATATGTCTTGATTTATGTTCTAGCTGCTTCTGTTTTATTGCTGTAGTGTTCTGGGTTCAGGATTGGTGTTTGATTACAGTTACTGTGTTCTGGGTTCAGTGGTCAGAGGAGTTCTTAGTTGTTTCAGCTTTTGATTGGTGAAAAGGAGTTTGGGTTATGCAGAAATTCTTGATGTTTGATTGATGTTACTTGTGGATCCAGTCTGAAAATTAATGAAACGAGGTCCCTGAAAGCAAAGAGAAGGTTGCAGCCTTCTGCAGGTAGGAGCCTGCGTACTAGTATCTCAAGCTAGTACAAGAACTAAGGGGGTTGAAGCTCCCTTCCAGGGAAGCTGGAAAACGAGAGAGAGAGTTGTAGCTCTCTGCAGGTTGCAGCCTGCGTACTGGTAAAGTCTGCTCTAGTACAAGACATTGTAAAGAGAAGTTTCTAATTAAAAAGAAGATAGAGACGAATTGCAGCAGGGGGTTTTCACCCACATTGGGTTTCCTCCTTATATCTTGTGTTCTTGTGTGTGACTGTCTTCTGCTCTGTTTCACTGTTTCTGGTACTGTTTATGTGCATCTGAATCACAGATTAATAACTGACATCTGAAAGATAATTCAAATTATAAGTCTGATTTATATACGCGGGTTTCTTTATCTGTAGTTGCGTATATACGCGGGTTGTATTAACTGAAGTAGCGTATATCATCTGGAATTTAAAAAGGAAATATTTGGCTTGATAATACTGATTCACCCCCCCCTCTCAGTATTATTTCCAACAATTGGTATCGGAGCCGGTCCTTCAGAGAAGCTTGATCGCTTGAAGGAAGATCATTCATCATGAGCAACTATGAGAGGGAAGCATCAATCAGGCCTCCAATTTTTGATGGGACAAACTTCAATTATTGGAAGGTAAGAGTTACTGCCTATCTTCAATCTCTTGGTACATAAGTTTGGGATATCATAGATACAGGCTACACTTTTCCTTCAGCTACTCCTACAGATGCGGCCGAGAAGAAGAAATATGAAACAAATGCTAAAGCAGTCAATACTCTGCTAGGATGCTTATCTCAAACAGAATTCATGAAGGTTATGCAATATAAATCTTCAAAAGAAATATGGGACAAGATTGTCTTGAGCTACGAAGGAGATGAACAGGTAAAGCGTGCTAAACTTCAAACCCTCAGAATTCAATATGAGAATCTCAGAATGTATAATGATGAAAGTGTGGCTAACTATTTCCTTCGGGTAGATGAGATTGTTAATTGCATGAAGAACTTGGGTGAAGAAATAAAAGAGGCTATTGTGGTTGAAAAAGTTCTAAGATCATTGTCCCCCAAGTTTGAATCTAAAGTGTCTGCTATAGAAGAAAAAGAAAATCTACGAACGCTTACTATGTCTCAGCTACACGGAATTCTAACTGCTTATGAAATGAGGAAAGGAGGTCCATCTGACAGGAGAGAAGCTGCCTTCAAGACTTCAGGCAAAGGAGAGTACTATGAATCAGGACATGGGTCAGAAGAAGAAGAAGAATCAAATTTTGTCAGAAATCTTCAATGGGGTGCTGGATGGTTCAGAGGTAAGTTGCCCTTCAAATGCTTTGCTTGTGGAAGAGTAGGTCACTATGCTGCCAAATGTCCTCATAAGGATAAGATCGACAAGGGAAAGGAACCTGCTAGATGGAACAAGAAACAGAGTGCAAATAAGAAAAGCTACTACACTCATGAAGATAGTGATGGTCTATCAAATAGTGATGAAGATGAACGAAGTAATGACTATAAACTGTTAATGGCATTTGAAGATGATGATTATATGGATGTTATAGATGTGGATAGCCTTTATGAAGAAATTACTAGACTCAAGAGATGTATAGAAGAAAAGAATATGATCATTGATACTCTACAATTTCAAATTGATGAAAAGGAAAAACATCTTGAAAAATTAGAAGGTGAAATTGTTGCTCTTAGAAAAGAAATTGAGAAAACAAAAGCTATTAATCTTAAGTTTGTCAAAGGATCTGAAACTCTGGATGAGATTATCAATGTACAACGTTCTCCACTAAACAAGACAGGTCTGGGCTATAATGGAGAAACTTCTCAAGCATCCACCTCAAAAAGTTATCTTGATGCAGCAAAAAGGAATGAGCAAAAGCACAATGGAGACCATCAGGTAAAGCAGGGACGAATTGCAGGGGTGAACAAGAGCTACAACCAACCACACGTAAAATCTTCTCAATTTGGTTCAAGAATGGATGACAATAGAAATTACAATCACTTGGCCGGTAGATTTGATAACCGCAGAAGCTTCTTCAATGGACAATGTTTCTCTTGCCATAACTTTGGTCACAAAGCAGCTCAATGTGTTGCATATAAAACAATCATGACTAGAGAAGCTCAAAAACAAAGAAGTATGATCAGGATTAGAAAAAGGACCTATAAAAACTTTTCGGCTCTTGAAAATGAAGTTGAATGTTCTATTTGCAATAACTTTGGTCATGAAGATTCTGAATGCAGGAGCAAGTTTCAGCAGACAAAGGAACAAGCCTCAAGCACCAAAACATGGAGAATAAAGGAACCACAAACAGAAAGATGTGGGATAGCATTTTATGCAGAGGGGAAGGAAAATCTATGGTACATTGACAGTGGATGTTCGAAGCATATGACAGGTGATAAAGAAAAACTTGAGTCATATTCTGCTCTAGAAAAGGGAAAGAAAGTTTCTTTTGGAAATGATACTCCTGCAACTATAAAAGGAAAAGGGATTGCTCAGTTAAAAGAAAATGTCAAGGCTGGAAATGTTTTGTATGTTGATGGATTGAAACATAATCTTCTAAGTGTCAGCCAGATGTGTGATCAAGGAACCGAGGTGATATTTAGAACAAATGGATGTCTTGTTCGTGATCTTGATACAGGTAAAACGGTGATCAAAGGTAAAAGAACTCCAAATAATCTATACATATTTGAAGAAGGACAACAACAATGCTATCTAAGCAAGGATGATGAACACTGGTTATGGCATCGGAGGTTGGGGCATCTAATCTTTTCACAAATAAGGAAAGCATGCAGATATAAGGCAGTTCGTGATCTTCCAGATATCAAAATTCCAGACAACACCATATGAAAATCATGTCAGTTTGGAAAGCAAACCAGAACTAACTTTCCAGAGAAGGAAGGATCAGCTAGCATGCCTCTTGAGCTAGTTCATACAGATACATGTGGTCCATTCAGGAAAAGGACACCTCGAGGAGAAGAATACTTGATATTATTCATTGACGATTTCTCCAGGTTTGTCTGGTTAGGACTTATGAAGCACAAAGATGAAGCATTCGAAAAATTCAAATCCTTCAAAGCCTTGGTTGAAAATGAATCAGGATACAAAATTAAGTGCCTCAGATCCGACAGAGGTGGGGAGTTTACCTCAAATGAATTTTTCGATTTCTGTGAAGAACATGGGATAAGAAGAGAATTCTCTACAGCTAGAACTCCTCAGCAAAATGGAGTTGTGGAAAGAATGAACAGAACAGTCCAACAAATGGCTCGTGCTATGCTTGATGAGTCGGGAACTCCCGCAACGTTCTGGGGTGAAGCTGCACATGCTGCGGTTGTTATTCTCAACAAAACAAATGTCCGGGTGAACAGCACTCAAACCCCTCATGAGCTCTGGTGTGGTGAGACTCCTTTGGTAAAGCACTTCAAAATCTTTGGGAGCAAATGTTATATTAAGAATACTGATGAGCAACTTGGCAAACTTGAACCTAGAGCAGATGAAGGCATTCTTCTTGGTTATTCTCCACATAGCAAAGCATACAAGTGCTACAATAAAAGACTTGGCAAAATTGTTGACAGCATTGATGTAGTGGTTGATGAGAAGGGATACATTCCTAGGCAAGTACATCATGAAGACATTGAAGAAGATGAAGGCTACCCTCAAAGACAGAATGATGAAGAAGAAGAACCTCAAGAAGAACCAGAGGAGCAGACAAGAATAGAAGAGAAGACTCCATCCAGATATGTTCAGAAGAATCATCCAGAATCTCAGATTGTGGGGCAGAAAGAAGCAGGTGTACAAACAAGAAGAACAGTTGCAGAAGATTCAAGCTATTTGGCATTACTCTCCTCCACTGAGCCACAAAATGTGAAAGAGGCATGCAAAGATGAATGTTGGATGAAAGCAATGGATGAAGAACTTGAGCAGATCGAAAAGAACAACACTTGGGAGCTGGTTCCTAGACCAAAGGATAAGAATGTTATCGGAACAAAATGGGTCTTCAAAAATAAATTGAATGAAAATGGAGAAGTAATTAGAAACAAGGCCAGACTTGTTTGTAAAGGGTATGCGCAGCAAGAAGGAATAGACTTTGAAGAAACCTTTGCTCCTGTTGCAAGACTTGAGGCCATCCGAATGTTCCTTGCTCTCTCAAGCTTTCAAAAATTCAAAGTATTTCAAATGGACGTAAAGTCAGCCTTTTTGAATGGAGACTTAGAAGAAGAAGTGTACATTGAGCAACCAGATGGCTTTATCCTTGGAAATGATCCAAATCTTGTATGCAAACTTAAAAAGGCTCTCTATGGGCTTAAACAAGCTCCAAGGGCTTGGTACTATCGGATGGACAAATACCTTCATCAACAAGGATTTTCAAAAGGATCAGCAGATAGCAATCTATATATAAAATTTGAAAATAACAAATTGCTAATACTTGTTGTGTATGTAGATGATATTATCTTTGGGAGCAATGAAGAAGCTATGAGTCAAAGCTTTGCCTTGGTGATGCAGGAAGAATTCGAAATGTCATTACTTGGAGAATTGACATATTTTCTTGGATTGCAAATCCAACAAAATGAAGGCGGTATTTTCTTGTCTCAAACCAAGTACCTCAAGCAGATCTTGAAGAAGTATGGCATGGAAGATTCGAGACCAGTATGTACCCCCATGGTTACGGGATGCAGCCTTAGTGCAAATGATGAATCAGCAGCAGTGCATCAACCAACCTATAGATCCATGATTCGGAGCTTGCTTTATTTGACAGGTACACGACCAGATATTATGCATGCAGTGGGAATAGTTGGAAGGTTTCAAGCCAACCCAAAGGAAACTCATCTTCACGCAGTCAAAAGAATCTTCAAGTACCTTCAAGGAACTCAAAACTATGGCCTATGGTATCCTAGAGATACAGATCTCACTCTTCATGCTTACACAGATGCAGATTGGGCCGGAAGCGTGGATGACAGGAAGAGCACAAGTGGTGGTGCATTCTTTATGGGTTCCAGATTAGTATCTTGGTTCAGCAAGAAACATAGTTCAATTGCTTTATCTACAGCTGAAGCAGAATATGTGGCTGCTGCATCTTGTTGCACACAACTCCTTTGGATGATGCAAACCTTGCAGGACTTTCAAATCACTTGTAATCCACCTGTCTCTATCTTATGTGATAATACAAGTGCAATAAGCATTTCAAAGAACCCAGTCATGCATTCAAAAACCAAGCACATACCGATCAAGTATCACTTTCTCCGGGAACAAGTATTGGAACAAAAGGTCAAATTGGAGTATGTTCCTTCTAAGGAACAAGTTGCTGATATACTCACCAAACCACTGCCCAGGGAAACGTTTGAATATCTCAGACAGAAGCTGGGAGTCGTTGATGCTTCATCCTGCTGTTGAAGCTTGTCTGTTCCAAGAAAAGTTGGTGTACGCGAGTTGGATGAGGGGTATCCACGTACATACGCCGTTTTATTCAGGTGCAGTTGCGTATATGGAGTTCTGAAGAAAATCAGCAAGGGTAGACTCTGTTTGGAGAGAGTCTGAGATGGGTCTGTCAGAGACCATCAGGCATAGATTCAGGGGGAGCAGATAATTTTCTAATAATTCATTGTTGGAATTACCTTAGAAGCTCTTGGGTCTAGTACTCAAGTTGTTTTTGGCTCAGGTGGATCAGCTGCAGAAAGAAGGTCAGAAGGTGAACATGATTGCTGATATGTACAGTGATTGTCAGATGCTGCTGATAGTAGTTATTGGTCATAAGTCTTGATATTTCATCTCTATGTCATGTATATTTGCTTATCAAGGTCATGTAACGGCCTATTTTGGTTTCCCCACTATGCCTGGGATGATTGTTGTGATCTGTTGTCATATGTAAATTTCTGATGTATCCCCACTTGGTTGGGTGATGGTTATATGTATCGAGTCTTTTTGGATAGGAAGGTCTTTTATGATGTATAAGCCATGGTTCTTCTTGAAGAACATCTTTTTGCAGATCTTGCCTACAGTCAGGGGGAGCATGTTCAGCACAGCAGAGCAGAGATATCAGCATGTACTCAGGGGGAGCATAGCCCTTTGTCCTTGATGACAAAGGGGGAGAATGACTTTGAGGATCATGGGGTTTCCATCAAGTCCAAAGGGGGAGATTGTTGGCATTTTGGCACAGATGTGGCACTATGGTACAGGTTTTGTCCTTGATGGCAACTCACTTTGGTGATAGATCTCAGTTCAAGTGCTCAGAATGAAAGAAATCTTGTATACGCAGGTACATCTTGCCGAAGACGCGTATACACGCGGTTTATACGTTCCGAAGTCGCGTATGCATATAAACGCACTTTTATGCACATAAAAGCGCGTACATGATGGGAAACTTATTTTTGGTCCATGGTTGTTAGTCCTTGGAATTTGAACCTTTGATTGTGGACCATGGTATCTCGGCAGAAGAGTTGAACCCAGGTTTTTGGCCCTTGGTATTGGCTTATTATGGTTTTGGACCATGGTATTGAGGAAGGCCTAAAACTATAAAAGAGGAAGTAGATCATGTGGCAAGGCATCATCTGAATTATTGAATATCTGATATTGTGATAGATCTGGAATATGGGTGATTGGGTTATGGTGCAGATCTAGATCTGAATGAAGGTGGAACCTGAGCACAAGAAGGATAAGGACTATTGACAGATCTAAATCTCAAGGCTTGAACATTGGTATCTCTGTATGATTTTGATCTGTTATATGCGGCGCACTCTTGATCTATAAATCTGGGTTAACTAATGTCTGAATGCTTAAAAGAATAAATTATCCTTTATAGATCTGTATGCAGGTTCAGTGAATTGAAGGTGCGTATATACGCGTTTTCTGTGAATGAAAGACGCGTATACGCAGGTTGGTTGTGGTACAGAAGCGTATACTCGTAGGTTGATGAACAGTGAAGTAGCGTATATGTCTTGATTTATGTTCTAGCTGCTTCTGTTTTATTGCTGCAGTGTTCTGGGTTCAGGATTGGTGTTTGATTACAGTTACTGTGTTCTGGGTTCAGTGGTCAGAGGAGTGCTTAGTTGTTTCAGCTTTTGATTGGTGAAAAGGAGTTTGGGTTATGTAGAAATTCTTGATGTTTGATTGATGTTACTTGTGGATCCAGTCTGAAAATTAATGAAACGAGGTCCTTGAAGGCAAAGAGAAGGTTGCAGCCTTCTGTAGGTAGGAGCCTGCGTACTAGTATCTCAAGCTAGTACAAGAACTAAGGGGGTTGAAGCTCCCTTCCAGGGAAGCTAGAAAACGAGAGAGAGAGTTGTAGCTCTCTGCAGGTTGCAGCCTGCGTACTGGTAAAGTCTGCTCCAGTACAAGACATTGTAAAGAGAAGTTTCTAATTAAAAAGAAGATAGAGATGAATTGCAGCAGGGGGTTTTCACCCACATTGGGTTTCCTCCTTATATCTTGTGTTCTTGTGTGTGACTGTCTTCTGCTCTGTTTCACTGTTTCTGGTACTGTTTATGTGCATCTGAATCACAGATTAATAACTGACATCTGAAAGATAATTCAAATTATAAGTCTGATTTATATACGCAGGTTTCTTTATCTATAGTTGCGTATATACGCGGGTTTTATTAACTGAAGTAGCGTATATCATCTGGAATTTAAAAAGGAAATATTTGGCTTGATAATACTGATTCACCCCCCCCTCTCAGTATTATTTCCAACATGCTGTCGAGATTCAAGAGATCAACCTTCGATCTGGGAAGGTCCTCCCAGATAGCCAACCTCCTCCTAAGGAGGATGAAGCAGAGGAGCATGAAAGTGAACCCAAAGCCATTCCACCCTTTCTTGAGAGACTAACTGGAAACATGCAACCAAACCTAGAAGAGACTGAACTTCTGGGAGAACTTAAACAACTGTGTGTAAAAATACCACTTCTCTAGGCCATCAAAGATGTACCAATCTACAAAAAACTGAACAAAGAGAAGTGTTTCAGGCACCTAGGCAGGCGCAAGAGAGATGCCCCAACTATCAATGTCATAGGACAACTGTCCGACATAATGTTGGGACAAGTAATCTGTCTAAAATATTTGGACCCTGGGAGTCCTATAGTGGATGTCCACATCAATGGCACCATAATCCCCCACACCCTGATTGATCTAGGGGCTACCATTAATGTGATGACCAGGGGCACTATGCTCAAACTTAACCTTCAGGGTTCCCTGAGAAAGACCTCGACAGTACTGCAGTTAGCAGACCGCTTCGTTGTGACTCTCGAAGGGATTGTGGAAGATGTCCTGGTCTCTGTTGGTTCTTGGGAGTACCATGCGGAATTTTTGGTCCTTCAGCCAAAGGCAAAACTCACTGGATAACCCCTCATTTTGGGAAGGCCTTTGTTGGGTGGATAAATCGTTCTTATGGACAAGACCGATCTCCCTAGTATCTATGGATATCCAGCGACAAGCAAACCAAACAAATTCTATCTTTCTCTAAATATGCGATTTATAAATAAAGGTTAATAGGTGTTTTAGGCCTACCTTGGGTCCAGTGCTAGTTTGTGGAAGCAATGCTCTGTTTGTCCAAATGAGTTCCCTTTTGAAGAATCTGCAAACACAAACAGGCACACATATCAAATAACACCTGAAAAACCAATATAATAAACCATATTTATCATGATGATCAAGGAATTCATGAAATAAACCATAGAAGACAATTTATTGAGAAAAATGAATATGATTGTATTAACTTTAATTAAAGAAGAACTTTACAACCTTGGTGCCTTGATGCTATATAAGCTCCTCCCAGGGTCCAGTAAGAATCTCCTCTACTTTGACAAGTTTCACTCTCTTCCCAAAGAAGCCAAAAGGTATGTAATCTCTCCTCTCAAGCTTAACTAGGAAGTCTCAATTCCAACAACATTTACCCTAAAAAAGGTTCAACTTTTAACCTCTCTAGCAACCAACCCAATGCCTCAATTTATAGAGCAGAGGAGGGAAGTTACCAAGTCCACCTTCAAAGGGATAAGTCCTCCTTCAAAGGGATAAGCTCCTCTCATCAAGGGGTTAGCTCCTTTAATTATGGGATGCATGAACCACATAGGAGTGAACCAACCATGTCAAGATTCCTTCTAGAAGCGTCCAAAATTAACCCAAAGTGATTTTTTAAGAATAAACTTGCACCTTTTTGACTTTCACAGGGGTCCGCACCCACTCCTTTAGAGACAGAGCGGGCAGGTCTGTAGGTAACATGACCAAGGGGTGCGGGACCACAGGTAATGGTAAGAGAAAGTGCGGAACTAGAGTTTTATAGATTTTCAAAGACTTTCTCTCATTTTTAAAGCTTGACATGAAGAGCTGAGGTTTGAGACTTGCAAAGGAGGACAGTATGAGTGGTGATAGACTCATACTGACTGCAGAAAGTCATGGTGACAATATTTTGTGTAACAGATTGCCCCCTAAATTGTGAAGTCTGTAGTAAATGAGGATTTCATTTATCATCTAAGAAGAGTGAAGTACTTTATCATTTCGAGGATCATCTTGTGGAGAGCCTGGTTGGAACCTGTAAAAACATTCAATGCAAAATATATATATGGGATCATATCATCGTTGAGGTAGGAATTCCCATACTCAGATCAAAACTGACTAGAAAACTAACTAAACTGCTATGATATAGGAATGATGTTGCAATACATCATAAGTATAGACACATGTAGACACAGTATGGATGCAGCCATCTATTTATTAATAGTCTACTGTATAATGAATACAAAATTCCTCGCAGCCTGGATGGTGGAAACTAGATCCAAGGTCTTGATTTCTACTTTCCGAAATAGTATGATTCTATCCATGTGAATGAATGTGTCGAAGTCGAACATGGTAGAAACCACTTGATTACCAGTCAATGATGTAAACTGTTAACAAGTGTGAGAGAAACCACCAATAATGTCAATGGCTCTCAAAGTGCTCAGTACAATCCATGAAATCTGAATAGATTTGTTGATGTTAAACATGTCACAGAATCCTTTGATCGAAGGTCAATGATGCAACCTATTGTCGAAGGCGAGAAACCTGCCATTGAGGCATGCAGATCCCAAGGTACTGACGATTTCTAGATCATCTTTCTAGATAATGAGCTGAATTCGATAGAAAGCAATCCGTCGTAGGCAAGCCCACAACATGAAATCATAGATCAAGTTTGAAGAAATATAGTTGTCAGGACTGACTCAGGGATGGTCAAGATGGATGACAGATACTTTGCAAATGAATGGTTTATTTGCACTGACCTCTTGAACACATAATGACACTGCATATGGTTTGGTGATAATTAACCCAAAGCTAATACCTAGAAACCGGCTGAAGATTTTCAATATGGTTTGATTAACTGTTAGGCATAGGATTTCCCAACCCAGGTGAAAAAAAAGTGTCGTGTTCAAGAGTGGTTAAATGTTTTTCTGAGACACAAAGTATGAAAAACAGGTTCATTTTTCTATCTTTTCCCCCACCATTTCTGGCAAGTACCTCTTTATTTTTGACAAGCTTGAGGAGGATAACATTTGCTTGATTATAAGCTCATCCTTCAGATGAGTCCAACTTAGTTTAAATTCAAACCCTAAGAAGGAGTGGTCCGTTCCTGTTTGTAATTGAACAGGTCCTTTATTGTTAAATTTTAATGAGTCCAGTATAGGAGAAACTCGGCGTTTTTCAATTTTAGGGAGTCTGAAAGAACTTAAGAAAACTACATGGTTGTCCTTTTTCGTAAATTTGTGTCTCCCAAGCCCAAAAAAGTATAAAATAATACTTGAGAGAACCGCTTGACCATTACGATCAAGGAGTACTTTTCATAATTAGTGTCTCTGATCTGAAAAAGTAAAAAAGTGATCAATGACACGTCGTTTTATAACCAATATCGAATTTGAAACGACAAAAATACGCCAATCTTTTCATGTTTTTACGGTCAGAAAAGAGCTGTAAGTGGACCGTATTTTAATTCCGTTTTAACGAGCTTAAAAAGAAAAACTCGACAATCTTTTCATATTTTAGGAGTCAAAAAAGAGCTTAAAGGTGACTCTAATGTTTTTTGTCGAAAATGATCAATTTTGCCTGAAAAATCTGTTATCCTGCACAAAAACTCAAACATTACTCATACCTGTTTAAAATAAATAAAAATGCATCAAAAGTTACCTCTTTAAAGTGAAAAATAAACAAATTAAAAATTCATTTATTCAAAAAAGCTTATAAAAAGGCTTTTGTAAATTAATTTTTACCGTTTGACTTCAGAGTGAGAAAGAGAGCTTTTGGGTAAGAAACTTCCTGTGAAGATTGCGGAAAATCCGTCCGTTGGAATCGAACACCGTCACCTCCAGGTAATCTACGTCACTTTACTCTTGCATTTCAACTGTTTGAAATTTTGTTTTTAGGTTTATATTTTGATTTTTTGGAAAAATTTTGTTTAAAGGTCCGCAGGTGCAGCATGCGAAACCTGCGGACCCCGACTTTTTCGCATGCAGAAAAAAGTCAGGGGCCCGCACCTATTGTATAGGCAGAGTGCGAACCTACGCACTGTCTCTAACTTAGAGGTTGCGGTCCCCGGAGCATATGTTCTAAAAATCCAAATTTTCCAATATTTTCCCAAAAACTTTGATTTAAGATGTTCTAATTCACCTTTTCTTTGAATGTAGGGTATACATTATGCTTAGCTGGCAGGAATGGGAGCACGAAGATGTGGATGTTTCCGCACTAAATCATCAACCCTCAATGGATGCATTGAGGGCATGCGGGCTATATAAATTCTGGGCCATACCTGGCATGAGGGCCCAAGTAGACTTTTTTCAGTGGCTGGTGGACAGGTGGAATGTGCAGGACCAGTGTTTCATTATTCGTGGCCATCAGCTCGAAATGGAGCCGGAAGACATTTAATTTTTGATTGGTTTTCCTAAGAGAGGTGAACAATTGACTCTATTCGGGACTAGGCCAGGTGGCCAGTCTGTCAATAGCCTCCGGCTAGAGTTTTGTAACGACCAAACCAAGGACAAAGGGATTGATATTAAAACCATTTCTCGTCCTGAACTCAAAGTGATTGCATTTACTGTCACCAGGCTCTGCGGAAGCACAACACTACATATGGCCACTGGATCCCAAATGCGGATGGCAGTAGACTGCTTTCGAGGCACCGTCTTCAACTGGTGCGAAGCTGTGTTCGCTAATGTAAAAGGCCAAATGACTAGAACAAAGAACGGACAACTGAAAAACTTTGGATATGGTTTCTTAGTTGTGAGCTTTTGCCTAGAGAGGGTCCCAATGTTGGTCCCACAGCATCTTTCCGTTGAAGCTGGATTTCCCCGAGAGCCCAAACTGATGCGTTAGGTTGCAGTTATGGCCCGTCATCCTAAGGGGGGTTTAGAGGTTGTTTGAGTTCCTCCTGAGTATTTTCATTGGTTAGAGAACCAAGTTTTTGCTATCCAGGATTTTCCTTATGCTGGGATGGATTATCGTGGTGACCCAGGCATGGCTCTTCCACCAGGAGAGCAATGGGATGACTCAGGTAAAATTATTTTCAACATTTTTCTAATTTATATATTTTTTTGTTTTTTAAATCGTCCCAAAATTGATAGTAAAAAGTTTCAAATGTAGATATAGGTCCACGGTGACCAGCGACTCTCCGGTCGTATGAGAGGAAACAACTAGCTGCAGCAGCACCGGCCCCACAGGACAAATCTACAGAGACCCTGGCTGAATTGGAAAACCATCTAGAGCGTTTGATAGCAGACATTCCAGAGACTAGCATAGATTACATTCCTCTTAGGCTACGACGCTATGTGATTGGGGTCCCAGGACCTTTCAGGAGGTTCCTTTGTAAGGTGGCCCCTACAGTGGTTTCTTATCGTGATCATCACCAGTGATAGGATGATCGCCTATTGTAGACTCACATGACATTTTTGCTTTTTGCACTATCATTTTTGCCGATCATAAGGTGTTTTTCAACCATGATCGAAGACGATGTATATTTGACACACTTCTATTCTATGCTATATCACTATTACCGGCTATCTTGTAAAACATATTATGGAATGTTTTTAAATTTACTTGTTTGATTATTGCAAATGTCTAAACATTTGAGAAGCAATTGCATCTGCTAATGTATTCAAATATCTTGGAATATGCTGATATTCAATATAGTCAAATTCACATTCCAAGAGACGAACTCTCAAAAATAATCTCAATAACACTGGATTTCTAATGGCATAAACTCTATTAAGCTATAACACTACGAGTTCAGAATCTAACCTCACAATCAAACTCCAAATCCCAAATGAGATGGATTCAGATAATAACTCAATCACTGCACTATACTCTACAATGGTGTTCATTGTTTGACCGAGGCTTACCCCATGCATAGATACCAACTCATCAGAGGGTGAATAGATAACCCAAGCTGCGGAAGAAATGTTTTGTGTATTACGACAAGCACCATCAGCAAAACCAATGTATGTTTGGAGAGACGTCGACATCTGCAATATCAAGAGTAAAATCAAGATAAGCAGGAATAATGACAAAAACACTCTCTAAACTAAGCACACTTTTCTAATCTAAAACACACCAGCTAGAAAGAAAACTAACCTAACTAAAATCTCCACACCCAGATTTAAGCATAATATCTCTTCAGGTAAAGACCATTTCTGGGTTTACCTAAAGAGACTCCGTCAAAGTCTACCAATTCATAGGCCCCTTTTTCTAGCTTTCTCTTAACAACATAAGGACCATGCCACATGGGTACGAATTTTCCAGTGGCTAACTTATCATTTGCTTGATCTTACAGTAAGACTAGTTCTCCTTCCGAAAAATTACAAGGTGCAACATTTCGATCATACTGAGCTTTAATACATTTGGCATGAGTTTTGATTGCTAGTGTAGCATCACGTCGATTCTCATCTAGCTGAGCCAAGTACAACAAACGTTTCTTCTCTTCAGAAGTGGCTAAAAGTAATTCTATGGCCATTTGCAATGACGAGATTTCGCATTCAATGGGTAACACATCTTCCAAACCGTAAACTAGTTGGAAAGGAGTGAAACTGGTTGATGTTTTTAATGAGGTTTGATACGCCCAAAGCACTGAAAATACATGTTATGCCAATTCGACCTATGAATCCCAATGATTCGTCGGATGATAATGACTAGAACTTTGTTGATGGCTTCAACCAGACCATTAGCCTATGGATAATATGGATTTGAACTATCGTGATGCAGGCCAAGTTGGTCTGTTAGTTCAGTCATCATAATATTTCGAAAATGATGCCCATGATCAGTGATAATCGCTTGTGGAACACCAATCCTAGCAATTATATGATTGAAAACGAAAATCGCAGCAGTTTTGCCGTCTGCCAAAAATGTAGGCATCGCCTTGGCCCACTTGGTAAAATAATCTACCGCAAGGATGATATACGCATGCCCCGGCCGAGTGAGGGTTACATGTAATAAAATCGATACCCCATTTTGCAAAAGGATCGATGGAAATTATAGGGTGGAGAGGAGCAGGTGGAGTGCGCATCTTTCGATCAAAAACTTGGCAGTTGTGGCATTTTCGGACTGTGTTAATACAATCTTTAAACAAAGACGACCAGAAATAGCTATAGCGCAATATCTTTTGGGCCGTGGCAACCCCAGACATATGACCACCACACGCTCCAAAGTGACAGTCATTTAGAACCCTTTCAGCTTCCTCATGAGTTAAACAACGTCGGAAAACAAAGTCCGCCCCATGACGATAAAGTGTATCTCTAATAATTTTGAATTGTTGGGATTGGAATCGTATTTTCCGACGCTGAGATCTTGAAATTTCAGGCCGAAAGGATTGAGTTTGGAGATAAACTATGATATCTCCATTCCATGGATCAAGGGTGCTGATTAGAAACAAGGATTCGTCTGTAATGGGCTCTTCCGCCACAGTTTCAGTATCAGCACGCGGGAAGTCACACATCAACTCCGCAAAAACTAAAGATTTCTTTGACTTAGATTTTTCAAACTCCAAGTCAAATTCCTGCAGGATTACAATCCATTTGGAATACTTGCCCCCTAGCAATTGTTTTTTCAAAATATAGATCATAGGGTTGAAATCAAAAATTACAGTAGTTTTGCATAGTAAAATGTAATGACAAAATCATTGGAAAGCTTGAACAACTGCCAAGGCC
This sequence comes from Pinus tabuliformis, assembly GCA_031772625.1. Taxonomy (NCBI): domain Eukaryota; kingdom Viridiplantae; phylum Streptophyta; class Pinopsida; order Pinales; family Pinaceae; genus Pinus; species Pinus tabuliformis. The sequence continues at coordinate 490,640,217 of CM062817.1, forward strand.
AATTTCTCCACATGTGAATATTTTAGCTTAGTTGGATTTAAAGTGCGACTAAGGTAATAAATCACATGTTCACTACTGAATTCATCTTCCTAAACTAACACCATTCCAATGGTGGAATGAGAGGCGGCGAGATATAAGAAGTAGTCCTGGTTGTAGTTGGGAGGATGCAATAACGGTGCATGGGTCAACGCGTGTTTTAGTGCATCAAAAGATTTGTCAGCTATCTCATCCCAAAAGAATGGAGTATCCTATTTCAACAACCTGGTAAAACCATTTGTTATCTCGGCGTAGTTAGGAATGAACCAACGTAAAAAGTTTGCTTTCCCTTGCAAACTTTGGAGTTGGAGAAGAGTTGAAGGAGGAGGCAATTTGACAATAGCTTCAACCTTCGAGGGATCGACATGAATGCCGGCTTTCAAAACAACAAATCCCAGTAACCGACCCGTTTCTATACAGAAAACACACTTGTGTGGATTCAACCTAATTCGATAATGCCTACATCTCATAAAGATTGCTCGTAAATGAATGAGATGATCTGCTCTACGTAATGAATGAGCAGGTAAATCATCGAGATAGGGTTGCAAAATGTGCTTGATGTCATGAAATGCGTAAGACGTGGCTCTTTGAAAAGTTGCACTAGCGTTCTTAAGCCCAAAAGGTAATTTGAAATAAGCAAACGTTCCCCATGGACAAATGAAAGCCATTTTTGGTTGATCAACAGGTAGAATGTTGATTTGATTGTAACCGGAAAAACCATCCATGAAGGAGAATATTTCACTGCCAGCACAATCATCAATGATTTGATCGATATAGGGAGTCGGATAATTGTCTTTTGGACAGGCTCGATTAATATCCCTATAATCGATACATATTCTTATTTTTCCTTGCTTTTTGTTAACAGGAACGCTATTCGATACCCAATCTGTTAAGGGAATTGGATAAATGAAACCTCCTTTAAGTAATTTTTCAACTTTTGCTTTAATAGCAGCAGCTTTTCGCGGGTGAATCTGACGCAAACGTTTCCAGACGAGTTTAGCATCCGGGTAAGTTTTGATTTCATGAACAACAATTGCTGGGTCAATTCCTGGCATTTCCTCATATGACCAGGCAAACACGTCACGAAATTCTTGAAATAGGGCCTTATATGTTTGAATTTCATCTTCCGTACAAGAGGCACCTATATGAATGTTTTCAACAATTCCAGGCTTAACCAAAATGTCAATAGGAATAGTTCGAGAAATATTTCCCAAATTTAACTTAGAATCAAGATTTTTCAATGGATTCTGAGGTTCCTTAACATAATCAGTTGTAAAAATAGATGAAAAATCATTTTCAAAGTGATCAATCTCAGGTAAAAACGAAGATCTATGATGAAGATCTTCTCATGGTAAATCATAAACAGACAAGATTTCGCGAATTTGCTCATCAGTGTGAACAAGTTAGGAAAACGTTGTTGAATCTGAGTTTGATATTGAAAGTGATTCTTCATGGAGCACATTCATTAAGTCAATTTCGGTTGAAGAAGGGTTGGAAAACGACTGTACGGCTTGATACGCAATTTCATAGGGACTCAAAAGCATAGCATCACCAAATGAATCCATCTCAGATTCAGAAGGTACGAACCAAGGATGATCATATACAATAGTTCTGATGAAATCATATGAATGGTTGCAGTAGAAGGCGATACATTGGGAGGAGGAAAGGAAAAAGTTCCTAGTAAACCAAAATCTTTAACTAGTCCTACTCCAACATCCTTATAAGGGATAGTTGTTTTGCCGACATGCTGGATACTTTCAGAAGAGGCTGGGTCAGATGAAAAGTAAGTTAGCTGGTCTATAGTTACGATATTTCTATTATGAGGAAACTTTATAAGCCGAAAGACCGATGAAACAACAACAGTCATAGCGTAAGACCAACTACGAGCCAGGAGAAGGTTGTAATCTAGAGGGGCATCAACCACCTCCACATCTAGATTAATAGTTTTGCCTTCAACCCCTATAGGTAAATCCTGTAGAATGCCAAAAGGATGGAACCCACGGCCATCAAAAGCCTTTAAAATCGTCGAGGATTGATTAAGTGTAGGAGAACCAAGCGATCTCCAACACTGGATCGACATAATACACGTTGAAGCTCCCTCATCAATTACAGTCCTATAGCAAGGTCTGTTTTTGACTAACACTGGAATTTAGAAAGCCATTTGATGAGGTAAGTGAGGTGTACTATTTTCTAAATCGAAGATTATAAGGTTCGAGTCCTGAATATCAACAGCTCCTATAGCCGACAATAGCAATTTACGCTGTGCTGGACATGATTGCAGCACCTCCAAAGCCAACATTGCCGAAGGTGAAATAGCTAGATCTTCAACAATGTTATAGTTCTGAGCAACTCTCGCATGTGGATTGAAAGCTGACTTTCGAAGTATACCCTTGGCGGGCGATTTGATTACTAAGTCTGTGTTAGGTTTCTCGATCTGTAGTGGATCAGAACCGGGAGTTGAAGTTGATGGGTTCGAATTAGAAGATTCTGCTTCCTTACCACAAACAGGACTTTTACTTCCATAATCTTGCGATCGTGTCGCAATCCTAACATGGGACATCATCATTATGGGTTCTTCTGAGGCATTTGAGGAAGAACCTATCATCTTACTGTCTTGACTAGGAAAATGATCCTTCAAAACAGCAGGCGTTTGAGAACCTTTGACAATTTTCGCAACCTCAGCGCAATGATGACAGTCTCTTGTAAAATGCTCTTCGTCACAAATGAGACAAGGATAACGAGGTTTGCGTTTCTCACTAGTAGATTCCATTTTTTTTGGTTTCTCTTTCGAATTTTTATCTGTTTTATTTTTCTTCTTCCCCTTCTTCTTACCGTCGGATTTTGATTTGGCCTTAGATGACTCTACAACATGAATACCGGCAGAAATTTCCACGGAAGAGTCTCCTGTTGGGGAATCTGGTAAAGTTATGATAGGAGAAGAATTCTTGGAAGATTTCTTCTCACTTTTGGTATTAACTGTACCAATCATACCATCAATGGCATGAGACCCTGAAGGAGCTGCAATTATTTGATTTTGTTTAGGAAGATTGGGGATTTTCTCGTGTAAGGTACCTGACTGCGTATAAACGAGGTCAAGGTACTGAGCTTGAGCAATTACTTTCTCTTCAGTAACGACTCTTGCCTTAGCTACATCCTTAGTGATTTTAGGTAATAATGATTTGACAAACCATTCTGCTAAGATCTGATCCAGAATAAAAACTTTCACTAAATGTCGTCGACGTCTCCATTCATGAATGTGATCCTAAATGTAAGAGGACGTTGACTGTTTTAATGAAGTCAATAATTCCGTACCATTTTCATATCTGAATGGTAACTGAAAATGAGTTAAGAATGAAGTAGCTAACTGACTAAAGTTATAAAAATAGGCTCACGGTAACTCAATGTACCACTTGGCTGCAAGACCAATTAGAGTGCGTTGAAAAAGACGTAAACAAATCGAATCATCTGAAATGGAGTTAGATGCACACCAAAGGTGATAAGTCATCACATGGTTCGACGGATCCTCTCCTGATTTTACTTCAAACTTTGGGATGTCACTGGGAAACTTATTCGGCATTGGCGGCCAAAACGGAAGATAATTTATCGGATCATTCGTAAGGCGCGACAAGTCAGGCAAGTCCAAAGTTTCAATGAATGGTAACTAACAATTAGGGTCTCGAAAACCCTGGGTCATGAGACCACCCCAGGAGGAGGATATCCAGGATAACTAGGAAATGGAATTGCATTTGGGATATTATATCCTCTCGGAAAACTAGGATTAACCGGACCGTACTGGGGTTGTTGAGGTTGCTGATAAGTATATCCAGGGTACGGTTGATACTGATAGACTGGGTTCTGCACAGTAGGACCGAATTGGTACTGTCCCTGGTACGGTGGATAAGTAAATTGAGGTTGACTTGTGACAACCGTACTTGGACCAGGTTGCCCTACAGGAATTTGAACTGAAGTCTGAATTGTGGGTCCAGACTGAAGTAAAGATGCTTGAGGAATTGATGCAGGAACAGTACAAACTGGGGTTGTCGATACTCCAGAAGTAGGTGGGTAGATGGAACAGATGTTGCAGCAGTCGTTTGAGGCGGAGTTCAAGGCGAACTAGGCTCAGGATGAGAAATTAAAGAAGGTGCAGAAGTTTGAATAGTAGGCTGAACAGGTTGCTGGGTTGAACCAGAAACCAAGGGTTGTCCAAATTGAGATGACAACTGCACATTCGGTTGCAAGATCTGTTGGGATTGAGATGGATCCCACACTAAGTTCATTCCGGGGTATGGACCCATAGAAGGTTGAACATATTGAGGACCATAACTGGTTTGAGGGTAGGGTTAATAATTCAAAGGTACATTTCCAGTTCCTTGGACAAATGATTGACCTGAAGGTGGTTGGAAACCTTGGGTTGGGTACTGACCTTGAGGTTGATAACCTTGAGGCACGTACTGATACTAGGGTTGACCTTGAGGTACATATTGATACTAGGGTTGACCTTGAGGTACATACTGAGTCTGGGGTTGACCTTGAGGAATGTACTGTCCCGAAGGTATGTACTGTCCTTGAGGTTGCCCCCCAGGCAGTAATTGGGTACCTTGAGGTTGCCCCCCAGGCGATAATTGAGGACCTTGAGGCTGCCCCCAAGGTGGTAACTGGCCACCTTGAGGTTGCGGATTTGGAATGGTACCTGACATCATAAGAATATCTTCTACACTCAACGGCTTAGTTCCATTATTACCAGTTAATAACCCTTGTTCAACAGGTTGAGGAGATGCTCCCGAAAAAGTACCAGTAAGTGACTGATACCCAGAGGGAACAGAAGGACTGCCATATAAAAATGTTTCTGGAGATTGAGAAAACATGGATGACTGTCTCGACATATTCAAAGGAGGATAATAACCTCTAGCTGTTGGATGATAAGGAATGCGAGGTGGTGAAAAACTTAGTCTCGGGTTTTCCAAAAAATTGGTCAATGAAAGATACCAAGCATCCCTCCTAGGTGGACTGTAAAAGATCAATTCACACTCCCTAAGTTCTATAGCTGGTTGATTTTCAGGGCTAGATATACCTTCTTCCAGAGTAACAAGTTCTTCAATAGCAATAAGTCCAGAAGGAAGATTTTGGGTAATGACTCTTTCTACCCTGGGTGAACCAGAACCACTGGAAGTTGGAGAGGCAAATCCTGATGATGGAGTAGCAGCAGGTTCAGTTTCAGGTTCAGAAATTTCAGGTTCCTCGGCTAATTCACTAGTAGAAGAAAAACTACCAGTAACTTCAGAAAATTAAACAGGTTCAATAATATACTCTAGTGCTTGAACTTGATAATCAGGATGCACAAATAAAGAAGATTCTCCTTCTTCGGGTGACCCAACTCTACTGTCACTAGGAGTTACAAGGGATCGTAGCCCTTCAAGCTGGCTTGGTGAAAACTCAGGAGGTTGACCCCGAAGTCTATGGGACTGCCTCGATAATTCAACCACGATTAAAAATTTTAATTACTTCACACGCAAACAAAGAAAAATCTCAATGAAAACCACCTAAAGTCTCTAAAGAACCAAACAATTTTGAATCACACGCCTAAAGAATCTAGGAGGTCAAACCACACACAAACAGTAACTTTCCGTACCGAAAACACTAGTTGGTGATGAAATCCAACGTCACAGAATTCAATACAGAAATGGCAGTTGGAACAGTTACCCCGACAAACTGCTTAATGAATAGACTAGCACAAGTTTCTCCACTAAACCATCTCGAGTGAAGAGAACCCCCCAGAAAATCCAAGTGAGTCTAGTCGACGTCTGCTCCAGGTACAGTGGGATCTTCCCTCCACCGTCACCTTAGGAAAGAATCCTATAGATTATGGTCACTATGGTTACCAACGGAAACAAATATACCTGGGGGAACAGTCTGTGATCTGATACACACGCAAGGGCAGAGTAGCAAAGCTCAATCCCCTTGAAGGCTCCTTGACATAATCCAAGGTTTACCAACAAGTGACCCCAGGCTCCTCGACAATGGTTAATCCAAGGTTTACCATTTTTAATACGTGTATATCTGCTATCGTTCCCAATGAGGAAGGATTGATTACCCCACTGGTTCGGATATGACCTCGTGCTTGACTCCTTTAAGAGGAGCTTCCCAGAGCATAGATGTAACAATTGGAATTTATGTCCTACCACAAGATACAGCTACTTGTTTGTTTTAATATCTTGGAGAGTTAATTACTCCCTACTCCAAGATACTGCCTATGTTGTTGATAAAGAGCCCTAGAAATAAAAAGATTACTAGATAGATTTTACTTTAAGCGTTATTTTATTGGTTTTTTCTTAAGTCAAAAGGTGTGGAGATGAAACTTTATGGTGTGAAAACTTGACTCCAAAACACTAAAAATGCACCTAAGATGATAAACAATCCTTTTTCTTCAATGAATTTCTAGCTAAAGAAAGAGTTGAGAATGCAAATGCTTGAAAAACAAATCTTTCCTTAACAAACAAATGAAAAGAAGAACTTTTTGTCTTTTTCAATAAACTCACAAACGAGACCGCTAATTATGCTCACGAAAAAATCCTTTTTTCTTCAACAATAAAAAACTACAGAAAACAAACTTTTCAAAAGAGATTTTTTTTAAATTTTTATATAACACTCAAAACTATTGAAAAATCTAATCTTGAGATCTGTAAATTCTAAAAAATTAATTGAAGTAAAAGCTTACAAGATTTCTTTTCAAGGATGTTTTACTTAGTTATCAGCAAACTAAGGACTAATTTGTCCAGAATAACAAATTAATCAAAAAGCAACCAAATTTTGTTTTGTTTTTAAAAAATGAAATCCAAAACTTTCAAAACAAGTTCTTTTCGAAGCTTTGCAAAGAGAAAAACGAGATGTATTCCTCAACAAGGGCAGATTTTACAAATCGGTCAGACTCATAAGAAGACCAGCAAAAACCAGGGTGATCTGAGGTTTCTAAGGCTTCTAAGCTCTGAATTACTACAAAGACCAAACAAAAATCAAGCCAGTCACACAAAACTTCTAGAAATTTCACCTAAAACCTAAATGCCAATGGAATTAACCTACAAAAAGTTTCCGACAAGACAAGTGCAGATCTGGGCAGAGGCTAAAACATATAAACAAATCCTAGGCTTAACTAGATGAAAATATTTTAGTTTTTCAAAAATTTGACAGGGTCCACAGTCCCTTGGTTATATCAGGTGCGGTACCGCACTGTGTAGTGAACAAACAGTGTGGGTATGTCTGCACTGTGTTACAAACAACAGGTGTGGTCCACTCTAAAAAACGTGAAAAAAAAAATTCAAAATCTAAAATCCTACCCAATCCCACACATCAAGCAAAAACCAGAAACAGAGAAATAGTTTCTCAAGTCAAAGTAAAAGCAAAGGCAAAAACCAAAAATTCAAGTCCCTAGTGGAGTCGCCATTTTGTCGGGCAGATAAATCATTCTTCCGGACAAGACCGATCTCCCTAGTATCTATGGATATCTAGCGACAAGAAAACCAAACAAATTCTATCTTTCTCTAAATATGCGATTTATAAATAAAGGTTAATAGGTGTTTTAGGCCTACCTTGGGTCCGGTGCTAGTTTGTGGAAGCCACGCTCCATTTGTCCAAATGAGTTCCCTTTTGAAGAATCTGCAAACACAAATAGGCACACATATCAAATAACACCTGAAAAGCCAATATAATAAACCATATTTATCATGATGATCAAGGAATTCATGAAATAAACCATAGAAGACAATTTATTGAGAAAAATGAATCTGATTGTATTAACTTTAATCAAAGAAGAACTTTACAACCTTGGTGCCTTGATGCTGTACAAGCTCCTCCTAGGGTCCAACAAGAATCTCCTCTACTTTGACAAGTTTCACTCTCTTCCCAAAGAAGCCAAAAGGTATGTAATCTCTCCTCTCAAGCTTAACTAGGAAGTCTCAATTGCAACAACATTTACTCTAAAAAATGTTCAGCTTTTAACCTCTCTAGCAACCAACCCAATGCCTTAATTTATAGAGCAGAGGAGGGAAGTTACCAGGTCCACCTTCAAAGGGATAAGTCCTCCTTCAAAGGGATAAGCTCCTCTCATCAAGGGGTTAGCTACTTTAGTTATGGGATTCATGAACCACCTAGGAGCGAACCAACCACGTCAAGATTCCTTCTAGAAGCGTCCAAAATTAACCCAAAGTGAGTTTTTAAGAATAAACTTGCGCCTTTTTGACTTTCACAGGGGTCCGCACCCACTCCTTTAGAGACAGAGCGGGCAGGTCCATAGGTAACATGACCAAGGGGTGCGGGACCGCAGGTAATGGTAAGAGAAAGTGCGGAACCAAAGTTTTATAGATTTTCAAAGACTTTCTCTCATTTTTAAAGCTTGACATGAAGAGCTGAGGTTTGAGACTTGCAAAGGAGGATAGTATGAGTGGTGTTAGACTCATACTGACTGCAGAAAGTCATGGTGACAATATTTTGTGTAACAACCTTAGTTAGCTACTGCAGATGCTTACATTAGTTGTCGAGCTGGGAGCATGACTATTAAGAATGGGCCAATGTCCAAATAGCTAGTCCTATATCCTCCTGCCCAACCTTTGCTCGAACATGACTTACCTCTCTTGTTGGAGGAGGAAGATGAGGATGAAGTCTACTCTGCACCTGTGTGCATCGTGGAAGCCACCAGGGGGGGTCCTCAAACCGAGGATGACCTTATTGAGAATTTAATCCAAAATCCACCTCCCAGTGTGCTACCATTAAAAGAGTTGGTAGGAGACACCCAAGCTAGTGCTTTAGTGGATCTCTGTGTGGTTGATTCGACCTCTTCCCAAGTTAAGAATGTGGAATTTGGCCCTGAAAGAACCTTGAAGATCAACTCATCCCTATCTCCTTCTCAAGAGAAGGAGTTGTGTAGCTTATTGAACTGCCATTTGGATGCTTTTTCTTGGAGCTACAAGGAGATGAAGGGAGTCTGCCCTTCAGTCTGTACCCATCACATTTACATTAAAGAGGATTGTAAACCAGTCAAAAAACCTCATAGGAGAATGAATCCAGCCCTTAAGGACATTTTCAAAGAAGAATTGCAAAAGTTATTGGATGCAGGATTCATCTACCCCATCTCTGACAGTGAGTGGGTTTCTCCTCTGGTGCTTATGCCCAAGAAAAACGGGAAGTGGAGAATTTATGTAGATTATCGAGAACTTAACAAAGCTACCAAGAAGGACCATTTCCCTTTTCCTTTCATAGATCAAGTGTTAGATGGCCTGGCAGGGAAGAAGTCCTTTTCCTTCCTAGATGGGTTTAGCGGGTATAATAAGATCCAAATCATGCCAGAAGACCAAGATAAGACCACTTTCACTTGTCCATGGGTACCATTGCCTACCGGGTCCTTCCCTTTGGGTTATGCAATGCTCCTGCCACTTTCCAGAGAGCAGTACTGAGCATATTCGCTGAGATGGTTCATGATTCGATGGAAATCTATATGGATGACTTTACTCCTTATGGGTCCAACTTCCAAGAAGCATTGACTAACCTAAGAAAAGTTTTAACCAAGTGTATTGAGATGAACCTGTCCCTCAGTCCTGAGAAATGTGAATTCCTGATGACTGAAGGAACTGTGCTAAGTCATACAATTTCTCAGCAAGGCTTACAGGTGGATCCCAACAAGATTGCTATCATCCAAAGGGATCCACCTCCTCAAAAGGTAAGTGATGTTCGGAGTTTTTTAGGTTTAGTGGGATATTATAGAAGGTTCATTAAAGATTTCAGTAAGCTAACCTCTCCATTGTTTGGTCTTTTGGGGAAAGATGTTGAGTTTATATGGACTGATAGCTGTCAAGAGGCTCTAGATGTGTTGAAGGATAAGATGGTAACTGCCCCAATCTTGAGAGGTCCAAACTGGGCCCTACCTTTCCACATTCACACAGATGCCTCGAACAAAGCTATAGGAGCAACCTTAGGACAAGTTGAAGAGAAGCTACCATATGCCATATATTTTGTCAGTAAAAACCTGTCCAAGGCATAATTAAAATATACTATAACCGAGAAAGAGATCCTAGCTGTAGTCCATTCCCTAAACAAGTTCAGACACTACATCACTGGTTATCAAACATTTGTACACACTGATCATGCTGCGATTAGCTATTTGATGAATAAACCTAATATAAATGCTTGTATCATTAGATGGTTACTTTTATTGCAACAATTTGATTTGACCATTGTTGACAAGCCAGGTAAGGAAAATGTTGTTGCTGATTTTCTGTCTAGACTAGATTTGCCTGTAGGAGAAGAAGCGGTGGTGGATGATCAATTGCTAGATGAACACCTATTTTCTATTTCAGTACTGCCATGGTTTTCTGATATAGCAAATTACTTGGTTTCAGCACAATTCCCACCACACCTATCCTCAAAAGAGAAGAGCAAGGTCGTGAGGAAAAGCACCCCATTCACTTGGATTGGGGGAAACCTATTCAAACTTGGACCAGATCAGATTTTAAGGTATTGTGTCAGGGAGGAGGAAGTTTTTGACATCCTCCTGACATGTCATGATGGACCCTATGGAGACCACTTTGCAACAAAAAGAACCGCTTTCAAAATTCTACAGGCAGGCTACTATTGGCCCACTCTTCATCAAGATGTCAGAAGATACATCAGCCAATGTGACCGATGTCAGAGGATGGGGAAACTGATTCCAAGGGATGAAATGCCCCTCCAACCTCAAGTGACTTTCAAGCCATTTGAGAAGTGGGTCATGGACTTTGTGGGTCCTATCAACCCTCCTTCAAGACAAAAGTCTTACATCATTTTGTGCACGGACTACCTGACAAAGTGGGCAGAAACAAAGGCAATCAAGGTAGCAATAGAAGAAAAAGTGGCCACGATTTTAAGGGAAAATATCTTCTATAAGTTTGGCTACCCAAGGGAATTAGTCACAGATCAAGGAAGCAAGTTTACCTCTAACCTGATTGAAGACCTGCTTGCTCATCACAAGATTAAGCACAAAACTTCCACCCTTTATCATCCGCAAGAAAATGGGCAAGTGGAAGTCACTAACAGGGTTTTGGAAGAGATCTTGACTAAAGTGAGGAGTAGCAGCAGAAAGGATTGGGAAGATCGCTTGGTTGAGGCCACCTGGGCCTACGACACTACTTGGAAAACTACAACAGGTTTCACACCTTCTGAGCTGGTCTACGGGATGAAGGCTTTGCTGTCCATAGAATTTGAATACAACACATTGAGGTTGGCAGCTCAGCGAGACCTAGATCTCAGCCATGCACAACAGGAAAGACTGCTTCAGCTGAATGGACTAGATGAACAAAGAATGCAAGCCCTCCTCCACTTAGAGGTAGTCCAACTCCAAAGAAAAATATGGCATGACCAACACCTTAAAGAGAAGCAATTTCATCCAGGAGATTGGGCACTGTTATATGATTCAAGATACAAGGATTTCAAAGGGAAGCTGAGGACAAGATGGTTGGGACCATATGCAGTAGAGAAATGTAACGACAATGGTTCAGTCCTTATCAATACCATTGATGAAGAAGCCATCTCCATGCTCGTCAATGGGCATCGATTGAATATCTACAGGAAGCCCCTTTCTAAGCAGGAGTTCATTGAAACTCTGGATAAATCAGTCCTAGTAGTGGAGCAGACCCCTGTCTCCACCCCATCCACATTCTTAGCACCAAAAAAAAAAAACAGGAAAAGAATAAAAGATCCTTGGGTAAAAACCTCTTGGAGGCGCCCAGGGTAGGCATTGAGGGCAAAAACCTCCTGGAGGCGCCCCAGCTATCTCAGAAAAAAAGAAAAAAAAAGAAAAGATAAAAGAAAGAAAAAACACACAAAAATAAACCTGACTTCTGTTGAACAATTTGCAGGTCACAGGAAGGACATTGCAGGTTAGGAGGATCGCACAAAATGAGGACATAGGTCAGCACCAGGCTGCTAGCATCCCTCACAATCAATTCCTCCATGACCACTACCCTTTCCTAAGATTTGATCTCATTCGGGCCAAAATTTCACCTTCTAAAAGAAGTTCTGTGACTTTTACAGGAAGTTCTGTGTCTTCTACAGGAAGTTTTGTGTCATCTACAGGAAGATCCCGTAGAACCCATAGACGAGCAAAATTGATCTCAAAAGGGAATTTGAAGGTTGGGAATCTGCCTATGAGACCTGCAAACATCCCTATTTCCGTCCATCGCCATATGTCACCTGCTTCCATCTCTTTGCACCTCCATTGCACCCATTTTTTATTTGTTCCTACATAGTCACACACAGAAAACCTTGTTTTCTTGATACTTCCAGCAAAAAATTTTATTGAAAAATCAAGCAACATTTTTCTCACTCACCATGCCTATCAATCTCCATCTGGACCCCTCAACAGCCAGAACCCTTGTCAGCAGTGTAGCCCTGCTCATTCTAGTTTGCATTCCAAGAGGAGAAGCAGCTACAGGACATCCTACAGGAATCCTGTAGCAGCTGATCTCACCAAGAACAGCAACAAGGACATGCAAAGAGCTCTTCTTGAACGTCAGAATATCAGTAGCAGCCGAAGCCAAGCATGTAGCATGCATGCAGAAACAACAAATGAAGGAATGGGTTCCAAAACCTGTGCATGCAGCAACAATAAACGAAGGAATGGGTTCCAAAACCCGTGCATGCGGCAACAGCACACAAACGAATGGGTTCCAAAGCCCGAAATCTGCATAACGTGGCCATGACCACGTAGGTAAGTGCCTAAACTCATTCGTCAATTGCATAAATCATATTTTAAAAGCTGCATGCCTATGGGAATGGTTCAGATTGAGTGGAATCTATGGCCAGTCAACTGGCCACCCTCGGCCAGTTACATATCCTCGTGGGATCCAAACGAGCCCTGTTACATTCAAAATTTCTGATGAGAGGTGCAACCAACACGTGTGGAGTGTCCATTCAGGGAGAAATCACTGGGACTAGTAGTGGTGGCAGTGGATAACGACAGAGAGGAGGTGATGGCGGTCATAAACACGCTGAAAAATTATGGCTGTGACGTCGAACCAACGGTCCGGTCTAGCCACCTCATCCCCTCACCATGAATCACGCCGCAATTAAAATATGCTCAGCCGAAACATGCACCACCCTCTGTTCACTTTGCACTTACAACGTCCTCGACTGGAGTATACATCCACCACTTCCAAAAACAGTTATCTAGTCATCCTCCACTAGTTTTTCTGTCTGTGTTCGAAAATCTCCCGTGTATCGGGCTTGCTTGGAGGCACAGTAGCATTCTACAGGAACCGGGGGCCTTCTATAGGAAGGATTCTATAGGAAAGGCATAACAGCTTTACGGAGCAGGAAAACTTGGGATTTTCATTGAATTTGGAGCTCCAAACGAGACAATCGAGTTCTGGGTGACAACGGTTTTCAAACAAGGGAATTGTTGCTAGTTGATCTTGAACACGAGAAAGTCCTTGAGTTCAGGGGAAACCAAATTCAACTATCCTCCATTTCAGATTGGTTTTTTGGTTGTCTGAGCATCTCCTTTTCTGATTAAAACATAAAAAAACACTCTCACCATGCTAGGAGGATTCATAAAGAAAGAACCATCGGACTCTAGCAAACTGCACGAGCATCATGAGGTGGTGGACCTTTTCACTCGAGAAAATTGGATATCCTTCTTTGACAAAATTTGGGGTCATGATGAGGAGATAACTGAGGAGTTTTTAATGTCCTTGAGACCACAGTCAAAAACACATGCCACAGTTAGTTTTAGGGGTTTGACCCTAGAACTCACCCCTGAGCTCATCAATGCAGTTACGGGTCTACCATTGGGGCTCCCTTGGAGAAAAGAAGAGAGATCATTGGGCCAAATTGCTAAGAAGTCATTCTTTCTGCCCAAGGAGCATCTTGTAGAAGACAAAAACGAGGTTAGAAGAACCAGCTTGCCTCCTCCCTAGAGTGAAGTTAGTTTCCAAATTATGAAGTACATCATATGTGAAGGGAGGCTTAGCATCATCTATGGATATCATTTTAGGTTACTGTGTGAACTAAGTCATAGGATTGACTTTCCTCCAGCCAAGAAACTGAGCATCCCTATTTCCTTCTTTAGTCACTAATTGAATCTGATACAAAGCTCAATGAGGGGATCCCAGATCAGTTGGCCCATCATGGGCTCATCAAACTATTGGTGGAAGATGCTTTGCACACCTACATTGTCCCCATATCTTGGGAAATCTTCTGAAACATGTCCAGGGATGACAACATTAGAACTTTGGCTGAAAAAATCACACCATCGAGCAGTGAGGAGGGAGAACACACTGAAGAAGGTGAGAAAACAGTGATGAAGGAACACAGGACACTCAAGCACGGAAAGAACAGAAAGAAAAAGGGGAAATGGGCCAGATTGTTGAGCCTAAGACAGAGGAAGAAACAACAACAAAAAAACCAAGGGAAAAGAGGATGCAGAGTAGAATAAAGAAGGCTAAAAAAGCTCAAATGAAGGCTGCCACAGCCAAAGTAGGCACACAGAAACAAAAAGAAAAGACACACCCTGAAATTTCAGCAACACAAACAGAAACAGTTGACATAGTGATTTCTACATGAAGCAAGGAAAAAGGACAACAAGAGGAGAAATCACTTGAGATATTGGCAAGGGAGGTAGCAACTATGCTTTCTGCCTTAAGCACACCTCCAAAATAAAAAGGGAAGAGAAAGAGGCAAACCTCCATGTACTTTAAAGCAAGGAGAAGCACAAGGATAAAAGTGGGCAGACCCCAACCACAGTCAAAGGAGCCAATTGTCATTGAGGACACAACAACTAAACCAAAAGAAGAGTCTCCTTCAAAGATGTCTATCACCTATGAATGAGGAATCCTAAAAACCTCCACCTAGAGAGAGAGAATTAGGATGATGGACTCAAAGACAGCTCTACAGGAAGCCGAGACATCTCTATAGGAAACTCTGGCTAAGTTAAAAGAGACCGAGAAATTGGAGGAAAAGGCAGCCAAATCATCACAGGCAGAGGAAAATACCAAGGAGATACTAGAACCAAGCCCTCAGCCTAGCTTGGGCTCATACTACAACCTGTTAGAGGGTGGGAAAATCATCCCATAGAAATTTGATGTGCCACTCTTCTTTGCATTGGAACAGGAGAGGATCAGAACACACACATGGATGAAAATTGCCAAATCTAAGGGAATTGAGGACATAGGCCACATGGAGGAGAAGTTAAAAGAGTTAAGAGGAGAATTGGCCATGGTCAGGCATGTAGAAAGCTGCAAAAGAGCCCAATTGCAGGAGGAGAATGAGCTGCTAAGAAAACAGTTGCAGCTACAGGAAGTCCACAAGGAAGGTAGCCCGTCCATTTTGGGAGGGAAACAACAGCAAGAAGGACCTCCAGTAGACAAGGACACAACTGAGAAACAATAGAAGGAGATAGAGCTACAAGCTAATGTGGAAATGCTCACAAAACTGCTGCAAGAACAAGAGTCTCAGGTAGCAGAAAAGATACAGGGTTTAAAACAACAGTTGCAAGAAAAAGACGCCCAGATGGCCTACATGGCCAGCTGGGCAGTAGAAGCCTTACAATGTAGGCAACCTGCCAAGTCATATGCCTTATATCTTAAGGATCAATGGTTGCAATTTCAAATTAACACCTTGGCCGAGAGGGGCACTTTTCCATTTCAGAATTACCATCAGTTTATGGACTTGTGTGATAGTAGCTCAGCAAAAGATAAGGCCAAGTTATCAGAGTTCTATTTACACAATCTGGCCCTTCCAAACATGAATCTGTGGGACCCTAATGCTTCATTGGGAGATGTGAAACTCATGTCCATGGCCTCTTGGTTAAACCATGAGGAAAAAAGGGCAGCAGAAATTCAGAATGTTATGGACAGGGAGCTACGGGAGCCACTCATGATCAGAGCAGAACCAAGAGATATTTTAGCTTTAGTACCTGCCCATCAGCACCTCGCCAAAAACCCCCAGGTTCACCCAAACTACATTGAAATACAAGCTCAGGCTATTGCTCACTTTGAGGACATGGAAAGACTGTTGGGGGATAACTGCATTCATGCTTGCACAAGGAGATGGAACACACTGTCCCACAGTCTGAAAATCAGAGAATACCACTCCCCAACAAGGATGAGGGAGGCCTTGGCAAGAGTACCACTCTATAAACAGTCAATGCAAAATCTGCAGCCAACTGGATCGGCCTAAAGTTTAGTCCTCCATTGCTTTTAGGACTGCTAGAAGGGGTCAAAGAAGAAGAAGAGCACAGGCAATGGGAGGAAGTAGAGAGAAAAGCAGGGTTTCATGACCAAGAAGAGGACATCACCTCGAAAGCCTGGGATGTTAGAGAGGCAGTCAAAGCAATCAAAGATGATGAGCTAGATTAGTTGCTCAGAGGATGAGCAACACATTTAGTATGGGGGTGATGATGAGCCCCAAAAATGGGTAACTTATTGGGCTCATTTTTCCTATTATTCTCGATTAATCCACCATTCTTCATAGTTTATGTATGCTTTTGAGTATATTTATGTTAATTGAATGAATGAGGATAGTCACTTGACCATGAAGTCTAATACGTGCTTATTGCAGATTTGTGGACATCTGTTGGACCAAGGTCAAGCATTTATGAGCCAGTTGATAGCCAAATACGAGGGAACAAGGCTGAGGATTAGTAGGAAGGGTGTCTCCTGCACTAAATGGCCCCTTCCTCGAGTTCTCCACCATCAGCTCGGAGTTCAACAGCCCACCAAAGATGATTTCCAAGGGCAGCCGAGCAGCTTTTGTGAAGTGGCTAATTACTGCAGTTTTGAGCAGCCAAGCCCCTCGAGTTAAGGAGGGATGTTGGAGGTCCTCGTGGTGCATAAGAATGAAGGCTTCAAGCCTTGGTAGTTTAGCTCTTTAATATTTGTTTTCGCACTTTGGTGCTGCTCTGCCTTTCAGCTCATTTTCGAGCTTTTGCTGTAAACATTTCTATGACATGGTTATTTTTTGAGTAATGGAGATACATTTCACTTTGCAACAGCTCTGAGCTTTTCTTAGGAGGCTGTAGCACTTGGGGTTGGGCCCAACCCAAGTGCCAATACCTCCTTTGTGTACTATTATGTGTTTTCTTTGCATTCATAGAATAATTTTTGCTATTTAGGTTAAGATCTTGCTTTGTTACTTAGGTTGATTTTGATGATTAAAATAGATTTTCATGCTTCAGGTTGATTTGATAGTTTGAATACAGAAAATTTCTTCAAAAAATGCCATCAAGCAACCCTTGATCTCACCTCTCCCTCCTTGGGACCATGAGCTGAGACCAAGGCATACTTGCTGCCACAAAAACATTGTTTTGCCTTTCAATGCAATTGCAAGTGTTGGATTTTTAGATGGAAAAGTGATACCAGTCATGCTTGCATATTTATATCTATTCTTTCTTAGATTTCCTTAGTTCTCTTGCATGATTTCCTATGCATAGCTTGCTGTTCATCATGATTCTGGTTTCTAGGTCAGATTAGGTCAAAGTAGATAGATCTCTGATTTTTTTAGTCTTTCTTTGATTAGTTTTGAGAGATAGTGTGCAGATCACCTGTAATCCATCCTTGCCTATCCTTCCTTCCTCACACAACCTGCTTCAACCCCAAATTCTGGATTCCTCCCCTTCATTTGCCACACTTTGCCAGTTTGACCTAATTTCTTCATGTTTGTGCAACCTTGCTCCCTCCATCCTTGAACAAGTCCAACCATATTCATCACTCCTTAGTCTCATTTACCAGGTCCTAGACCTCTTCATAGCCTCATCCATCCTCCATTTCCACTTTCCCACTATTTTTCCTCCATCAACCCTCAAAAATCCTCTCTCGGCCCTTCCTGTAGAACATCGTGTAGAACCCCTGTAGAATTCTTGTAGAAGATCACATGAGTAGTTTCTCGAGATCTGATCGCTATGAAACTCTTTGGAAGGGTGCTAGGGACCCCTTAGGCCATCTTCTCACCTTCCCAACCTCCTGCAAACACCCACTCCATCTCCCTTCGCCAATAAACCCCTGCACAGTTAAACATAGTTAAAGCACATGCATAATAATCCTGCAAAATTACTCAAAAAAACAAAAATATGTGTTTTCCATATTTTCCTTCAGATGTAGCTTAGTCACATGCATTTCACCATTCCAAGAGTCAATGGAATCCATTTTTGCAACTTTCATCTCTTTTCTTGCACCAGTAGGGCTAGTCGGTAAAACTAGGGTTTGCATTTCCTTTCAGCTTTCAGCTTCTTTCTGTAAGTAGATTAGCCTCCTTTGAGTTAGCTTTCATCCATCATAGTTAAAAGCTTCTTCTAAGAGCTCATAGAAGTTGGCTTAAGCTCCTACCGGACTTGTGCTAGCTGATCAAGTGACAGCTTGCGGCAAGAGCTAGTACTTGTGCATACAACACCGTCACTTCCAAGTTTGTTACGAACTACCAGGTTGATAAAAGTAAAGAAGGGAGTCCCAAGAGTTGCAGCATCATTGCTGCAATACTGGAGCCCACCAGCAGGTAGGGTCCTTTTTTTCCCACGGTGAGGCAAATTTGGCAACCTCGAACAACTCTTGATCTGTAGTGGGGAATTGTGAATCATCTGACGTCCTCCAAGCTATTGGCGTGATCAATAATAAGAGGCATGTGTAGTGGAATGCTTTTCCCTCCTCCTGCGCTTTGCAACAATCTTTGAGAAATTATTGGCATAGATAGTCTACCTAATTGAATTGAACCGCCTTGTTGCACCACACAGCCAAGGATACCACTGGTCCTGACACTTCAGCTACATGACACTTTCTCTTGATCTTTCCTACCAAGATCTGTGTAGTAAATCGCACAACTTCGTTTGTGATTGAACTGATGGCATATCCCCTAGACTTCTTGATCAACCCAAAGTCACTCTTCATCTAGTCTGCCAACTTTTTCTCAAGTTACTTCCCCACAAAAGCATCTCTGGGGTTTGTGCCTTCATAGAGAAACACTGTGATTATCCGTATGAACATGTCGTTAATTGAGATGGGCTCTCCCATCCATAGGCACCCATCATGGACCAGCGCTAATAACTGGCACACACAAATAGTGTTGATGTTTCTTCGGCCAAAGTGTGGGATGTACAACATGTTCAGAAATCCTATGCGCTCAATATCAGCTATCCATTTCATTGGTTCAAGTCTTCTGAAGCCCGCCTTCTCATAGTACACCGCCTTAATATACTTGATAGGTTCTAGTTGCGGAAGTTTCTCACGGTCGCTCAAATCCAAATCTTCCATGCAGAGCTGGGGTACCGTTGCCAAAAATTCACCTTCAATAGGCACTTCCTCCAACAACAACGGTGTGAATACCTTAAATTTGATAGAGCCTGGATCCTTAGGCAATTTTCAGGTTGGCTTCCACAGTGGCATATATGGTGGAAACTAAGAAATTGGTTCTACTTATTTTGCACTGATATCCTCAAGCCCTTCGTTCATCTCTTTTTCTTCCAAGTCCTGCGGATCGATTGGCTGCTTGTTTTTATCCATTTTTCCCTTCTGTCTCTTATTGGTTGGAATTTTCTGCGGTGATTAGAAAATCGAGGTCCACTACGACTTTTTTTCTTTTTATCTCCTACTGTGGAGGTAGTAGGCTTTGGCCTCAGCGACCGAGGTGTTGTAGTGTGTAATGGTGGTGTTGCAGTTATGATGTTTCGTACTCATCTCTTAAAAAAATCTTGCTTAACTTCCTCCAAACTCAGGTAACCAGACATGCAGCAACACACCTGGCTCTTTAAGTGCATAAACACATAAAAAATTTTCAAGAAGAAAAGTGTCCAAATGTGGCGCTGGGTGCGATATTTATAACCCATTTCAAATTCAAACTATCTGTTCCCCCTCAGATATTCCTCATAAATTTGAATTTGGTGGCAAATTTTCATAGATATGCTCCTTAAATGAATTTTCCCCATTCCTTTTAATGACAAAATCATTGTCAAATCAACTGTAGCTGTTTCAATGCTCACTTTTTGGGCAAGCTACGCGGGACCCCTCTTGGTGCAACTACCTCGTCACAGCTTCCACTTGCGCCATCTCCCTAAACATCATGCAACCCTTTCATGATTTCATGTAGTCATTGCATAGGGGCGAGATCCTCTCTGTAGACTTTCAATCTACTCCCATTAATCCTGTTAGGAAACACTTCCCCATTCAGCTTCGTGATCTGAACTGTGCCACCATCTGAAATATCCTTAATCACGTACGAGCCTAGCCAATGCATCTAAAACTTCCCCAGAAATTTGGTAAACTTGTTGTCATACATCAGAACTAAATCTCCATTCTTAAAAGTACGCTTCTTAATGTGACGATCATGCCATGTCTTTTCTCTAGCTTTCTACACCTTCTGATGAAAGCTAGCCAAAAAGCGGTCTTCCTCTAACGCAAGTAGTTGGGCTAGGTGTTCCTCCATGATGTCGCAATCTGCCATCTCAGTTACTGTTGCAATCTTGAGGCTGGGCACTATATATTCCATCAACATTATTTCTTCTTGTCCATAAACTAGTCGCAATGGTGTTTTCCTAGTCAATTTCTTATAGGTCGCCATATATGCCATAGAACCATCGGTATGCACACATCCTAACCATTTTGATTAACATTGCATACCTTTGTTAGGGAATTCTCCAAGATCTTGTTGAAAGCTTCGACAATGCCATTTGCCTGGGGATGATATAGTGTACTCTTCTGATGGTACATCTGGTATTCTTTTGTTAAAGATGTAATTGTCTCATTCAAGAAGTGTCAAACTTTGTCACTCATCATAATATTTGGGCATCCAAACCTTGACAAAATAAATTCAAATATAAACTTTGCAGCAGTTTTTGCACTACAATCCTTCAAAGGCTATGCCTCAACCCGCCTGATTAAGTAATCTTTCGCAATGATAATATAGCATGCCCCTGTCTTCTTCCTTAGTGGAGGAATAGGTCCAACGAAGTCAATTTCCCATTTATCAAATGTTTGTAGCGTGACTTATGGATTTAATGGCAGTTCATCCTTGCACGATGGCCTCTCAGTCCTTTGACACACATTGTTAGGTTCCTATACCAATACGAGTCATAATTTTGAATGTCTGAGATTAAACTTGTAATATGTACATACCTTTGCTTTCTGCAAATGTTTTCCATATTGAAGAATTAAAAAAAATGTAAAGAGGGTATGTCCTAAAAAAATAATCAAAGGACAAAAAGAATAAGAAAAGGTCCAAAAAAGTGAAAAATATGAACCCCAAAAAAGGAAAAAGAACATGAAAGTGAGCAAGCCAAAATGACACTACTATTTACTTTTATGCATAATAATGATTGTGTGCAACTTGTTATTCATGCCACAAACCATGGTAATCAAACTATTTAATCTTGATTATGCCATGCTTTATATTCATGTTGATAGTTAAAGAATAAAATTTGACCAAACTGTTGAATCTTAGCAGATCATTAGATAGGTAGAGTAAATAAAAGGAGATCAACTATTTAAACTGAGCCCTTGAATGTAATAAGGTTAGATTTAGTTAGTTTACTATTGTAAAGAGAAAGAAAATGTTTGACAAGGGTTTGCTGGCTCAAATGTACCCTAATAAAGAGAAGTGAAAATGGTAGGATGAGTAGATGGGTAAGTAGAAGAAAGGTTGCAGAAGTATGATGATTGATTAGACAAAAGCATATTTATCATTCACATCATAAAAGTTACAGATATCAATGAACAATAAAGCATGCAAATGATTTACAAATTCAGTTAATTAACTTCCCCCCATTCATTTTACCCCTTTCCTTTACTAATTTCCCGTTATAATGTTCTAAGTACTTGAAAACCCTAAGTCAAAGAGGCTCAAAGCATTTCTCTGACTTTTGGAGGGACCTGACCCTCTGCTCAATGATTTAGGGATAACAAGTACCACATTCCCCTACAAAAAGTCATCCCCCCTTCAGTTCATTCATTTTCCCTAATAATACTCCTTTCCTAAGGTTAAAATACTTTTACATACAAAAAGTATTTATCCCCCCCATAAATCATTTTCATATCAAAAACCCACAAAAACACCTTATCCTAAGTATTTATGTTAATATTGGAAAAGCATTAAAACGTGAAAAATCATTTACTTATGGTATTGTGCCCCTTTTTGCTAATTTTATTAATTACTAATTTTATTTATTAAATCCCGATAAAAACCCATTTCCCCGTATATATTTAACTCCTACATATAAATTAACCCTACCCTTAGTTTAAATATAAACTATAATTTCACCCAAACCCCGAAAACCCACTAACTAATCGATCTGCGATTAAGTTAGGCAAAAACCCAATTAATCCCTTTGCTAATGACCCCGACGCCTTAACCCCACCTTAATCTGTCATTAACTCAAATACCGCCGCACTTAATCACTCACCGGGCCCCCCCGTTAGCCTCCGTGCAGCTTCCCCGCCCGATCACCGTGCGATCATCTTCCTTCACATTCGACAACCCTTATCCATATCGTGAAGACCCAACGTCTGAACAATACCCGCCCGATAAAGCTATTTTCTGTCGGGACCCCGATGCTATGTGTCTTTCAATGTATGGAATCGGGCGGCCTCCCCCCAATACCACCGAGTGCCCAAAAGCAGTGTGATGGAAACCATTTACCGCTCGCCCGCTACGTGACAAAATAGTTATTTTTCACCCCGCTACACAACAAAATGACCATTGTTCACTCATACCCACCAAAACTGACTTTTGTGCATAAAGCCAAAAAGCCCCAAATCATTTGTTTTTATTGTTTTTTCAACTGTAAACCTCCATGCATGCACCTACGAATGTCGAAGCTATCAACCTACGTCCAATTGCACCCTAAAGACGCCACAGAGCACCCAGTTTTCTTTCTAGCCTACTTAGAGCCTTTTCGACCGTTCACAGTTGCCAGTCACCCTGTTCAGAGCCAGTTCTCCTCAATTCCAGGTATTTAAGCCATAATTCACTAGAAAACCCTGTCAATTTCAGAACCAGTTACTGAGTTTTCTTAGTTAAGGTAAAAAATTAATTAAAGAAACTCTAGCAACTCAAACCTACTCTCTATTGAACCACCATTGCTCTAAAAGACTGAAAATCACCTTCTCCATACTCAAATCCACAAGAACTGAGAATGGTCGCCCCAATTTCCATGGATGTGAAACCCATTTATACACCCCACTTAGATCTAGACCACCTTCCCCTGGATGATAGGGATTTCCAGATAAAGGACACCACTATCCATGAATCCCTACTCAAAGTATACTGCCAAAGTAGGGATAGATACTTGAACTAGGCTGATGAAATTGGTCTGTGGGAGTCCAATTTTCGTAAGTACCAGTTCCCCAGAGTCCACATTTTCCCATAAATTGCACATTATTGCCATGCCAACTATGTCCCTAGTCAAAGAGTAGTCATGTCCCCTAACCAGGCCATACTTTTCACTATCACTGCTGAATCTATAGATGAGATGCTACAACTCTAACCTGGCCAAAACTTGACTTCCCTCTCCATTGGAGATCTATTGGACTTATATCCCAAACTTAGCCTTGCAAGATTGGCCCAAATAATCCAAACCTTCATCATAGAAGAGAAGTATACCCGAAAAGACCCCCCTCCATATGTAGCAGCTTTATTTTCTCCATGGGGTAGAAGTATTGTGGATATGATATCTAGAGTCCTAGGTAATACCACCAGTGAATATATTGATGAGATTATTTTAGCCTTCATGTCCATATACACTCCAGGACAGGCTCCTACTGTCATATATGACTATCCTCAGTTCATAGCTGACAGGATGCATGAACAATTCCTTAGAATGAGTAATGAGAGAGTTTTTAAGTACTCCTCTATTTTCTATCACCTTTTTCTATACTACCAAGCAGATAAGTTTCCCTTTACTCTCTAGAAGCTTGACACCAAGGGCCAACCAATATCAGTTATCTTTTGGACCCCATTGATTCATCAACATCCCTCCCCCTATTCATATAATGAGTTCATTGATTCCTTTGTCCACCGTGTGATGGCCATGCTCACTAGAACCCCTCCACCAAGAACCAGTCTTGAAATCAGGAGAGTCCTTCATCTAAACATCAATCATCAGGTGGGAGATTGGTACCTATACCAAAACCACACTAAAATCAAGATTTATGGTTGTAAGCTAGCCCCATACAAACTACCTAAATACCTCCCAATGAGGTTATTTGCCTTGGAGTACTACAGGCAAATAATAAATTCAGATGAGGTAAACTTTGTTAAAGCCAAAAAGAAAGCCTAGCTCAAAATCAAAGACCAATTGGGTCCCTTTATTTGTAATAGCAGAGAAGCTGGAAAGGAGGCAGACCTAATCCTTCAGAGATTAAAACTGAAACAAAGCTTCATATGGAGATATGATCCCTTGGACTTCATCTACAAAAGAAGGCAGAAGAACAAGATGGTGCCCTATATCCATCATTGCATCCCTGAGATAGAAAAGTATGCCCACCAATTGCAATGGGTGGAAAACACTTTAGAGGATAGGGATAATGCAGAAGTTTTTGTACAAAACACATTAATTGATCTGGAAAAAAAACTTGATGAGGATTCTTTCCTGCAGGTGCCAGAATAATTAGATAGGCCAAACTAGTCAACCAGGATAGAACCATCAGAGGTACCAGAAAAATCAGACATACCAAAGCAATCAGACATACCAGATAAACTAGAAACCACCATGAGTACCCCTCCAGTTCTACAGACTCCTCTAAATGAGGAGAAAAGCCTCAAGAGAAACAGGGAAGGGGCCACTACTTCAGAAAGAGCAACATCACAAGCCTATGCAGAGACAAGCCAGGCTAAGAGACAAAGAGTGAATCCTGTCTCTGAACAGGAATATACAGAGGAGATAGCTGAGGTTACAAGCACAAAAAGAGATATGAGTAGGCTTTCCACTCCATCTAGAGGCATCCTAGAACCTTCCACATCACACACTCAGATGTTGGAAAGGCAACAAAGTGTTGAGGTATCCTCTTTTAGAATGCTAACAGATAAAGACCAAGATATTAAGGAGAGATACAAAGAAATAAAGGCTAGAAATGAGAGGCTGAAAGCCCAAACCTATGCACAGTATCTGAAAATGACCCCTACCAATCAAACAAGGCTTATGTTAGCCTTTGATGTCAAAGAGGGGAAAATGCAGATGACCTTCATCAAGCCAACCACTCAGCAACCAAGGACAATAATAGATTTTAAGAGGATGGATTTCGAAGCACTGGTAAGGAATATTCATCCCATTTACCAGATTGAATTGCACAAGAAAATAGGGGAGATGATATACTCCACATTAATAGGGAAGGCTATTGTTTCCCACCAATTACAGAACTCCCTGAACAATATATCAGCCCAATTTCAGTTGGAGAAAGCCTCCTCACAGGCTAAAGATAATAGAATCAAGTCCTTAGAGGACTTAGTCATAGAGTTGGGACACGATCCCAAACGTGTAAAAGCTGCAGAGCAGCTGATTTAGAAGAAAAATGATGACATTACTACACTCAAGAAGCAACTAAAGATACCCCAGCTGCATCATCCTCAGACACAGGAAGTCCTAGAAGCACAACAAGGACATGAAGAGCTCATGGACTTGGTCTTGAAACTAAATGATCAACTTAAGGAGACAGAGAAGGAGTTGGACACTTTAATTCAATTGAAGCAAAGTGACATGGCCACAACTTCTAGAACTATCATCCCCATAGTATCAACAACAGTTCCTTCCACATTGGCAACATCATTGGCACCTGCAGCTCCACCTTCCATAGCACTGCCAATTACAACTGAGTCCACTACAACAGCAGGTACATCAACTGAGAAAGTATCAGAATCGGTAAAATCCATGGAGGAGATGTCCATCCATGCTACAAAGCTCAAAAAGTTAAAGGAGAAAGTGGAAAGTTTGGAAACTGACTGTAAACTTGCCCAAATTCAGCAAAGAGAAGAGACATAGAACGCCCAAAGGATGGGTGAGAAAATCAAAGTACTGGAGAAAGATTTGACACTGTAGAAGCCACTAGGACAGACTAAAGAGATGCTCTGGGCCAATATCATTAACTCTGTCAATGATATTTGGCCATCAATTCAAGTTATATTTAAGCAGACAGAATTAATGAAGATAGCCACTAAAGCTATCCAGAAAGTAAGAGAAGAATTAGGAGACAAACCTGAGGATGAAAATCGACTCCTCCACTGCCTAAACAACAAGAATAGATATGAGATCCAAGAGCTTAACATAGAAGACAGGACTGAAGCCATTCTGGAGATTAGAAAGGTTCTTTCCAAAATAAACCTCATGCACAAGTTAGAAGAGAAGTGCCACAACATGCAAGTAGCCATTGACAGGTTCATGGCTAAGTTTCATATTTTAAGGGACAAAGGTCTTCCCAGTCCCATGGTCATCAATGACAAACTCATGACCCAGTTGGACTATAGTGATAGACTCAGGAAATTGGCCAAGGAACAAGCCAGCTCTTCAGCTATTAAAGCTTTGCCTACAGGCAAAGTATTATATGATACATTGGAGAACCTGTTTTTCCTAGAACATGAGGTGAAACATTTGTTTCTCACCAAGCCCAATTTTGCAAAATACACAGAGGTAGATGAAATCTATAGAAGAATGGTAAAAATAAAGTTGCCTGAGGTAGAATGGTGGGAGAAAATGATAGATTTACTATGAAAAAGTTTTACATCAGAAAGTTACTACAGTAAATCTGAAGGTAGCCAGGTGAAACAGGTAAAAGACAGATCAACAGGGTCAAAGAGTAACAGAGTCAAAGAGTATCAGTGAAAGATCAAAGTAAAGAAGATTCCAGTGTAGAAATACCACAACTATTAGCTAGCTTAAAGAGCTCAAAACTCAACAGAAACAGCCAGCAACACCACAATAAAAGGGACAACAAGAAGCAGTTCTACATCTGTCTCTATCTTCATGCATGAAGATATTTTATTCCCTAGATTAAATCTCAAATTTTTATGAGATATTTTGTAATTATTTTTGTATAAATGCTTCACATTTTGAAGTATGTAGTGTGGATTCCAAGACATTTCTATAGACGTTTTCTCTCAAATTAGAGTTCTATTGTATCAATGACTGGATTGGCTTGTTGGATCAAGGAATAAAGATCAGATATTTTATAGGATTCTTGTGTAAAGCGAAATACAAATAAGTATTCTCTCATGTTCACTGTTGTTTTTTCTTATGTTTTTTCATAATCTTACTTGTTTCTCTAAAAATTGAAATGTATAACAAGGAATGATATTTCAGAAATTGCTTGAATGCACTCTGTCTTGACTATTTTACATTCTGAATGTTTTCTCCTAAACTATCTTAGCTAGGGAATTTTTAACTGCTCCTTAGCTTCTGTAATTTCTTCTCTGGTCTCTAACAAAGGATTCTTAATTGCCCTTTCTTCATGATCACCTTCTGTTCTTCATTCTGATCCCAGTCCAAGGATTATTAAGTTCCCTTTCACCCTGGTTAGGATCACTTCACCCATTAGGCCTAAAGATTTGCCTTTTGCTTTGCTAGCCTGTCCTGTGAACATTCCCTTTAATGATCTGGTCCAATTATGCTATCCATTTATTGATTCCATAGCCCAATGGCTTAAAGATCTAGCTCTATCCATCTGCTCTAAGAATTCCACCACCCTAACTTCAATCCAAAATCAAAACCCCATGAACACTAAGAACTAGCCTAAAATCCCATAAAAACAAAGCTAAATTATAAAGAGAGAGCCCTCTTGAACTTAGGTTGGCTAGAGCCTAAGCCTAAAATATTGGTTTGTGGTTACCTCGGTTGCTTCCTTATTTTGATAACTTCTAGGGAAAACTTCTGAGTGATAACACACATCACACGTACTGCAGTACTCCTTAGAATCTTTATGTATCGTAGGCCACCATAATCCTGCTCGCAAAATCTTCTATGTAGTTTCCTTGACTACATAGTGTCCTCCAATGACACCATCATGTGCTTTAGCTAGAATACAATGTCTTTCATATTCAGGCACATATCGGCGTAGAGATTCATTTGATCCCATATTATATAAGTGTCTTGTAATCATAAAAAAATTTGCATCCTTGAAAACTAATTATTTGTTTTGTTGTGTCATATAACATTGAGGAGCTATGCTAGTAGATAAGAAATGAATAATGTCTGTGAAATGCTCATCCGCAACTCTGACAGCAAAGAGCTGTGTGTCAGGTAAGCCTTCAGCAATATTAGTGGGCTCTTTGCCATTCTCGATCCGAGAGAGGTGATCAGGTCCAACATTCAATCTCTCAGGCTTAACTATCACTTCAAAATCATACTCCTGGAAAAGAAGCAACCATCTACAGATTCCCCCCCCCCCCCCCCCCCCACCAACATAGGCGTATTGACCAGGTACTTCAAAGCAGAATGGTCCGTGTACATTTTAAAGTGTGAACCTAGCAGATAATGCCTAAATTTTTGTAGTTCATAAACCATGGCCAATCCTTCTCACTCTGTGGTTGAATAGTTTTTCTCTGCCTTAGATAATTTTTGACCAGAGAAGACAATTGGGTGACAATATCTCCTGCCCCTGGTTGAGTTAAAACAACTCCTAACACTATACAAGACGCATCCACATGCATATGAAATTCCTTCTTCCAATCCGGGAATACTAGGATTGGTGCCGTAACCATCTTTTCCTTAAGAATATCTAAGCTCTTCTGACAATCATCATCCCAGCAAAACATAGCATCCTTCTTTAACAACTTCTCCATGGGTGCAGTGATCTGTGCATATGCCTTAATAAACTTCCTGTAGTACCTAGTATGACCCAAAGTTGTGCGTAGCTACTTTACATTCTTAGGGGGATCCAAATTGATAATTACAACAATCTTAGCAGGGTCTACCATCAATCCCTGCTTACAGACAACATGTCCCAAAAGTATTCCATAAGGTACACAAAAAATGCATTTCTTCAAATTCAAGGAAATATGATACTTTCTACATGCATCCAACATCAGATGCAGAATAGAGACATGCTTCTTGTCTAGCCCAAACATTGTCCAATCATCAAAGTAGACTTCCAAAAATTCATGAATAAATTCCTTAAACGCTGCGACTACCACCCTTGAGAATATCGTAGGAGAATTTTTTAGTCTGAAAGGCATGACTATATATTGGAAATATCCTCATTCAGTAGTGAAAGTAGTCTTTCTTCTATCCTCTAGCACAATCTTAATTTGGTGATATCTCAAAAATCCATCTGTGAATGAATAAGCTTCTTGCCCACCAATATTTTCTAGAACTTCATTTGTAAAAGGCATAGGAAATGGATCATGTACACATGGAAGCATCATTTAAATTTTGCAGACCAACACAGATCTTGAAATCACCCTTCGTTTTCTTATCCTAGACCACCACAGGACTAACCCATTCTGATTATTCTACAAGCTCAATTATTCCTACCATGAGCATCCTATTGAGTTCCTCTCTTACCTTTCCTTTTATTTTGGATTCAACCGATATGGGCACTGCTTAACCGGCTTTGCATGTGGTTTTAGATTGATCTTCATGATACCTAAATCTCTACTATCCCCTTCAAGTCAGAGAACTTAGTTGGAAATAAATCCTGATAATCATGTAATAATTCTGTGACCTTATCCATTGTTTCTTCATACCAATAGTCACCAATTTTCACAAATTTCAGTTTTGCTTCTGAGCCAATATTTACTTGTTTTGTGTGCACAGGTTGTGAGATATCATGGATCTCCACATCAGGTCTATCAACTTCGCGTAGTCCTTCTGACTAAGGGATATTAATATTTTGCGCATCCTCATCGCCTTCTTCCATAGTAACATTGTAACATTCCAAAGCATGTTGTAGCTGCATACTCCAGTCGTGCTGTATCCAAGGGATAGGCTCTACAGGTGTTCGAAGGATTGTTGCTTTAATCTCCTAAAGCGCTTTATCAATGCATTCGAACCCATATTCAAAACTAAATGTTAGCAAGAAACTCTCCATTTCATCCCAATCAGCAGTCTCGTGTCGCAGCTCTGTTTCTAAATACCAATTCCTTGGGATAACATCCAACATATGAATAAATATATGCACCCACTCTGGTTGAGGTACCTCGCCCCATGCCTTAGTCCATCGAGCCAGATGTTCATGGATCATTCTTTCCTGTGTATGTTTTAGTGAGTTGGGTGTACACGTAGAAAAATCTTAATCACATCATTCTACGATATTCCTTCCAGTCAGCAAATTATCCTTGTGCATAACCCACAATCTTGCAGGTGTAGCTCTTAACGCTAAATCTAAGGCCTGGAACTGATGCTCCTTTGGTACATCCCTTTCAAAACGATCAAGAAACATATTTACATCATCCAAGCCATCATAATAAGGAAACTTACGTACCTCAGTAGATATATAGTGTAACAACTTTGTAAGCTAATTACATCGTAGCGTAGAGACCTCATGCAACCAATTCTACCAGTTTTCTAACTCTTCATCTGAATCTAATTGGCAGGAACTTCCCTTCTCCCAGATGATCCTTCCATCCATAGTGGGATTGATCCAATCTTGATTTCACGTAGTTATCTTATATATATGATTGATGTCTTTGTCATCATAATAATCACATACTAGTTCTGTGTATCGTGCACCTTCTGCTGGATCCAACAGAACAATTACTTGAAGATCACTATTTTCAAATACCATGATTCGCTTCTTTAAATTAATGATTGCATTCATGTCGAAGTCCCGATCAATCCAAAGAAATTTTGGGTATGGATTACTTTCATCTGCTATCTCAATAACTTCAAAATATGCCACTGCATTTGCACCTTCAATATCTACAGTTACTCCATGCAGGCGGCCCATTGGAATGATCTTTTGCTGGTTCGCCATGCGCAAAAAAATTGGCAACCACTATAACTTAGGCTTCCCCATACATTCCCAAGTTTTGTTTGATAGTATGCTAGCATTAGAGCCCAAGTCTAGGATTACTTAGTCCATTTTGAAATCACCAATCTACTCTATCAATCGCATCTCCCTACCAGTTCTCTTCTTGGTTCCATTCACCTTATTGACTGTGCGTTGTTTTGGTAACGACTTATCCTTGTTGGCGCAATTATCTATAAGCTCTTGTAGTCCTTCAACTGCCTTCTGATCTCGTAATAACTTCATGTAGGTCAGAATAAATGATTTTAACACCGTGGTATCTAAATCCTATGTTGCGGTAACTTCTTCAGGTTTCTGCTTTTGTCGGACTAGTGGAATCTGATTCTAAGACGTAAAAGCACCTGGATCCATAAAAAATTTTCTTGCCTCCGTGAACGCCTCTTTTTCTTTATGTAAATTAAACCCAACATTCTTCTCACTGGATTTTTGAAACCATAGATCTGATACTGGCTGTTTGCCTTCGATCTTGTCTTCACCAGTGGTTATGCTACTTCACGTGAATATGTTGATAGTGGAATCATCTTCACGCATCTCAGATCTCATCATCTGAATATTCTGCATCGATTGTTGGTTCTTCTTCTCCTGCATGTTCACTATTAATACTGGGAAATCTTCTATGACATGATCAAATTTCCGACAATATTGACAAGAAGGGTGAGTTGGATTCTGACAGTCACACACAAAGTGTCCTGGTTCTCCATAGTTGTAGAAAATGATCTGGCCCTGACCTCTTCTAGCTCCTCCTCCTCCTCTTCCCTATCCTTGGAATCCTCCATGAGCCATAGGTGAGCCTTGATCATTCTGCACAAGGTTTTCAACCTGCATTCTTTACATTGGAGTCCTGCCCATCATCAATTCATAACTTTGACAATTCCTTTCATCATAACCAGCTGATTTACAAAAGTTACAAAAGAGTTGATTTGGAGATAGTAAAAACTTTTGTAATAGAGAACAATTATCTGTTGAATGGTATCCTGACACTTGGCAGATGCTACACCAGGCACTTGCACCTGTGATTGATCCAGTGAAAGATTCTAGCTTTAGCAGGTTAGGACCTGTTAAAATTGAAAACTAGGGCCAAACTCCATGTTGGTCATATTATTTATGGCAGCTGATATTTTTATTGGATCCCTCTCATTGAGAGGTGTAGGATTGATCTAAAGATCATCCAATTCCGATAAGTATTTATGAAGTTATGAATTTATTTATGTTTTGGCAAATTGCTAAGTCGACCAACAACTTATGTAGGCTCAGAAGCCCAACAATCATGTCTATTCAACCTCTACATTTTAGTATAAATAGAAGAGGACTTCAAGTCATTTATACACACACACACATGGATCTCTTCCTCTCTCTACTTGTCTTTGGGTTTTAGTAGGAGGAGAGATCCTAAGGAAAAGTCAGAAAAGCTAGAAAAGCAGTAAATATCGGAAAAGCCAGAAAAGCCGGAAAAGTCGGAAAAGCTGGAAAAGTCAGAACTGCCGAAAAAGCCGGAATTTCTAGAAAAGCTAGACCTGCTAGAATAGCCGAAAAAGCTGGAAAAGCTAGAACTACCGGAAACGCTGGAAAAGCTGGAACTGCTGGAAATGTCGAAAAATCCAGAATTGCTGGAAAAGCCAGAATAGCTGGAAAATCCGGAAAAGCTAGAACTGTCAAAACTGCCAGAAAAGCCAGAAAAGCTGGAAAATTCAGAACTGCCAGAACTACCGGAAAAGCCATTTTTTCCGGAAAATCCGGAACTGCTGAAATTGCCAGAAAGTCGGAACTGCTAGAAATACCAGAAAAGCCGGAAAAGCCGGAAGTGACGAAACTTTGGAATTGCTGGAAAAACTGGAAAAGCTGGAACTACCGAGAACTACTGAAAAAGCTGGAGCATTTGTCTTCGAAGGAAGGCAACATGATGTATGAGATCATGGGAAACATAATAAGCAGCATGATGATATGAGCATGGGCAACATAATGATGCATGATGATATGAGCATGGGCAGCATAATGATGAATGAGATCATGAGCATGGGCAGCTTGATGATGAATAAGACCATGGAAGATTCAGCATGATGAGCAACATGAAGATGAGAGCAACTCAGTCATCAAGGTTCAACATATGTGACAGTACAACAAGGTATCACACGGTAATGTGCAACAAATAGACGAGATGCAACACTATGATAGGTGAATGAGTCACCTAAGAGAATCAATTGAAGCAATATGTCTTCAACTGATCTCATGACGATATCAAAAGTCAAAGTGATTGGCTTCTATTGTAAATGTACTATCTCTCTTAGTTTCTCTGCTGAAATTTGAAGAACATAAAAGAAGAATTGATCAAGGGTTTCCCCACATTATGGGGTTTGTCCCTGGCTACTACCACATCTTGTGTCCTCTTGTCTTGGCTTGTCTTCTGTGATTTATATTTATGTTATATCTGCAGTTTAATTTATGCTGATGTGATTGCTAATGTGGAAAAGAAATTGAAATAAATTTCTCTAGAATAAAACATACCTAAAATTAACATGGTATCAGAGCTGAGGTGAAGACAATGCCCAAGAAAGAGTGAAAGAGAAATCACTAGGATCAATGGGTTCCACATCTCTCTTCTAAGTTTACGAAGGGTGGAAGGAAAGGCATATGCCTTGGTTGCAATAAGTTCAACCATCACGTGAAGGAGTGTCTGAAGGACAGGGACACATCTCTTGATGAAGATAACAATCATTCCAGGGTCTTCAATGATCAAAGGAATGACTAGTAATGCAGGTCATCAAGGAAATGGTTGACTCTTCAAAGAAAGCAAGGAACCCCAGAATCTCTTTTATGTACCTGATTGCAAGAAGAACCTGGTGTCCATTTCAGCGATGGAAGTCAAAGGTTTAGGGTGGCACTCATCAATGGAAAGGTACGTGTTTGAAAATAGATTTTTCAAAGATGTTTTTTTTGAGTTCAGGGTTGTAGCAAGTTGTAGGAAGTCCACTGGGGACCATGTCCATTGACACAACACCGGAGGTCTATGAGTCAGATAGTGACCAGGATGCTTGAATTCAAAAAGAGCATGAAGGTACATGTCTGAGATGTACCAAAGGAAAATCTTACAAGGGGACCATTCCCCTCATGTAGCAGGTCCACAAGTTTGGAACAACCCGAGGAGTTTGAGATTCATGATTAGGAATCTCACGCATGCAGGTGGTGGAAAGCCCTCTATGGCTTGAAGAAAAACACCCCCAACATTGTATGAGAGGATCAACAGTTTTCTGATGAAGTTGAGATTCACTAGGAGTGAAATCGATCCAAACCATCTGAAGGTTGTGGATGAAAAACCTCTTATACCGGCACTTATGTCTAATAGGTGCAGACCCTCTCATTTGTAGAAGTAAGAGGAAGTTGGATTCTAGACATATGTTTTACAATTAGCATGGTGAGATCATATTTGGTTGAGCCTCACTGGATTGGTGCCAAGAATATTTTGAGATATCTTCAGGGCACAATCTCTCATGGATTGAGATACACTTCCAGAAATATGAAAACTGCATGATTATTCGAATGCTGATTGGGCAGGCAATGTGGAGGATCAGTAGAGCACTTCTCAATTCTGGTTCTCTTTGGATTATGCTTCGATATCATGGATTAGTAGGAAGTAGAAATCGGTTGTTATAAGTAATGCCGAGACTGGATACATAACTACGAGTATGACCTCATATGAAGTTGCCTGGTTATGGAAAATCTTTAGTGAGTACACATGATGAATACCACTGTGATTCTTTGTGATAACCAGAGGTGGGATTCGATTATTGAGGAATCCCGTATTTAATGATTGCTCCAGCAGATAGACATCAGATACTGCCTTATCTGGGATATGGTAAGTTGATGAGCAAGGAGGCTCCATTGCACTGAGATGATGTATAGGTTGCTACAATTTGTCAGAGCCTTGGGGAAAGATCAAATTTGTGATTTTCCCAAACGACTTGGAGTCATTGGGAGACCCTTGTAAAAGGGTCCTGCATGTTGCATACATTGAGCTCTGGGAGCTCTGGGGGCTTGCAGTTCTTACTGGAGCAAAATATGACCATAGGGTGACTCACCCTCCCCTGGTGGTGCGCACTAGGACAGGATGATTCGCTCTCCTATGGACATGATGATTCGCTCTCCTATGGACAAGATGATTCACTTTCTTGTGGGACAAGATGATTCACTTTCTTGTGGGATAGGATGATTCGCTCTCCTGTGGATAGGATGATTCACTCTCTTGTGAACAAGATGATTCGCTCTCTTGTGGGACAAGATGATTTGCTCTCTTGTGGGACAGGATGATTCGCTCTCCTGTGTAGCAGGATGATTAATTCTCCTGCGAGTTTTGGATGATGTGTTCTCCATGACGATTGTGTAGCAGGATGATTAATTCTCCTGTGAGGTCTGGATGATGTGTTCTCCATGACGATTGTGTAGCAGGATAATTAGTTCTCCTGTGAGGTCTGGATGATGTGTTCTCCATGACGATTGTGTAGCAGGTTGATTAGTTCTCCTGTGAGGCCTGGATGATGTGTTCTCCATGGTGATTGTGTAGCAAGATGATTAGTTCTCCTGTGAGGACATGATTGATTAAGTTCTCCTATTGAAGCATCCTACCCATGCAGTCTAGGACTCATGGGAAGTACCTCTCATCTGATCAATGAGCAGGGAAATGAGGAAAGGGACCATAGTAGTACTGATGGACGCATCGTTGTATCTACCATACTCCCTATGCTAGGATGACCTTCATTGATTTGGGATCAATGATACTAGTTTGGGACCAGTGGTAGGAGTTGTACCTACTATGACGCTGACTTCAGGTCACTTGAGACTGGTCTGGGACCAGTGGTACATAATGTGAGACTGACTTCGGGGTAGTGGAGGACTGGTATGGGACCAGTGGGAGTGGTAGATACTATGACGCCGACTTTGGGTCGGTTGAGATTGGTCTGGGACCAATGGTACACTCTCTGAGACTGATGATACTGGCCTGGGACCAGTAGTAGGAGTGGCACCTACTATGACGCTGACTTCGGGTCAGTTGAGACTAGTTTCAGACCAGTGGTACATACTCTAAGACTGACTTTGGGTCAGTGGAGGACTGGTCTGGGACCAGTGAGAGTGGTACATACTATGACGCTAACTTCGGGTCGGTTGAGACTAGTCTGGGACCAGTGGTACACTCTCTGAGACTGATGACAATGGTATGGGACCAGTAGTAGGAGTGGTACCTACTATGACGCTGACTTTGGGTCGGTTGAGACTAGTCTGGGGCTAGTGGTACGCACTTTGAGACTGACTTCAGGTTAGTGGAGAATGGTATGAGACATTCTTGATCAGTTCTTCTTCTTCATGGTTCAATAGAGCTAAGTTGAGTAGAGCAGAGGTAGCAGAGCTGAGAAAAGAAAAGCTAGCAAAGCTGAGGAGAGCCAACAGAGCTGAGCAGAGCTGAGTAGAGCAGAGTAGAGCCAGCAAAGGTGAGCAGAGTAGAGCAGAGCCAGCAGAGCTAAGCAGGGCAGAGCCAGCAGAGCAGAGCAGAGCCAGCTGAGCTGAGTAGAGTAGAGCAGAACCAATAGAGCTTAGCAGAGTAGTGCAGGGCACTGATGGTAGAGATAGTACAGTTGGACATATGGATCAGCGAATGGAGTTCTCCTTA
The DNA here is from genome assembly GCA_031772625.1 of Pinus tabuliformis. Lineage (NCBI taxonomy): Eukaryota > Viridiplantae > Streptophyta > Pinopsida > Pinales > Pinaceae > Pinus > Pinus tabuliformis. The sequence continues at coordinate 490,676,859 of CM062817.1, forward strand.
GTTGAGAGGGAGTGTTAAAATTGGAAACTAGGGCTAAACTCCATGTTGGTCATATTATTTATGGCAGCTGATATTTTTATTGGATCCCTCTCATTGAGAGGTGTAGGATTGATCTAAAGATCATCCGATTCTGATAAGTATTTATGAAGTTATGAATTTATTTATGTTATGGACAAATTGTTAAGTTGGCCAACAACTTATGTAGGCTCAAAAACCCAACAGTCATGTCTATTAAACCTCTATGTTTTAGTATAAATAGAAGAGGACTTCAAGTCATTTCTACACACACACACTTAGATCTCTTGCTCTCTCTACTTTTCTTTTGGTTTTAGTAGGAGGAGAGATCCTAAGGAAAAGCTAAAAAAGATGGAAAAGCCAGAAAAGCCAAAAATACCGGAAAAAATGGAAAAGCTGGAAAAGTTGGAAAAGTCAGAACTGTCAGAAAAGCTAGAAAATATGGAACTATCAGAAATGCTGGAAAAGCTGGAAAAGCCAGAACTGCCGGAAAAGTTGGAAAAGCCGGAATAGTTGGAAAAGATGGAAAAGATGGAATTGCCAAAACTGTTGGAAAAGTCGGAAAAGCTAGAAAATTCGGAACTGCCAGAACTGCTAGAAAAGATGGAACTGCCAGAACTATCAGAAATGCTGGAAATACTGGAAAAGCCAGAAATGTCGGAAATGCTGGAAATGCCGAAATTGTTGGAATTGCCGGAAAATCCGGAAAAGTCGAAACTACCGAGAACTTCTGAAACAACCGGAGCATCTGTCTCCGAAGGAAGGCAGCATGATGTATGAGATCATGGGAAACATAATAAGCAACATGATGATATGAGCATGGGCAGAATAATTATGCATGATGATATGAGCATGGGCAACATAATGATGAATGAGATCATGAGCATGGGCAGCTTGATGATGAATAAGACCATGGAAGATGCAGCATGATGAGCAACATGAAGATGAGAGAAAATCAATCATCAAGGTTCAATGCATGTGATGGTACAACAAGGTGTCACACGGTAATGTGTAGCAAATAGATGAGATGCATCACTATGATAGGTGAATGAGTCACCTTAGAGAATCAGTTGAAGCATTATGTCTTCAACTGATCTCATGATGATATCAAAAGTCAAAGTGATTGACTTCTATTGTAAATGTAATATCTCTCTCACTTTATCTGCTGAACTTTGAAGAACATAAAAGAAGAATTGATCAAGGGTTTCCCCACATTGTGGGGTTTGTCCCTGGCTAGCACCACATCTTGTGTCCTCTTGTCTTGGCTTGTCTTCTGCGATTTATATTTATGTTCTATCTGCAGTTTACTTTATGCTAATGTGATTGTTAATGTGGAAAAGAAATTGAAATAAATTGCTCTAGCATAGAACATACCTAAAATTAACAGGACCCCCCGCAACTATATAATCCCATAATACAGGGCATTGATCTTTATGATGACCTTTCGTCTTTCTCTTTATGCAACAAACTTTGGAATGTGTTTCCTATTTAACCTCCTTTCCCTTCTTCAGATCTTTCAAATCCATATGTAGGCTTGCTAACTGCGGCTGGATCTATTGAAATCCTATATTCGTGTCTTGGATTAGCGAAGATTCTAGCTTCATCGTGATATCCAATGATTCGGCCTGAGACCCAATCTTCTGCTGAGATAATGACAATCTTAAGTGAGGTAATAGTGTATCTATGTACCAGTCCCTATTTTTTTCATCTGAAATCTGAAGATTAGCTTGGCTCAATAAACACTTCAGTCATTGATCTATATCCCACGCAGACTCGTTAACCCTCTACTTGATCTCCTTTATTTCGGTCACACACTGAGCTTGTGACTTTAGCTTCCTAAATTCTACATTCAATGCATCCTTTGTCTCAGCTAACGAAGCAGCCAGATGAGTCATACTATATTTGATGTACCAGGTAAGTTCTCTATCCAGTAGTGTTGTAACAAGTTGCGCTTTCTTCATGTCATCATTGTTGACCTGCTGTGCCTTCCATACAACTTCTGCTGTGAACCAAAACTGACCGGGATCCTCTGATCCTAACCCATGAATATAGGCATTTTCGCTGTATTCACCATACTGAATAGCGAAAGTGGAGGTGGAGGTGGAGGTGTAGTTGTATGAGGTGGAGGTGAAGGTGGAGGTAGAGTGGATGGATGTGGAATTCCAGAAGTATCCTGATCTACTGATTGCATCACACCTCTGGGCATACTAGGGCTACTTATTTCTTCTTCATTTCCAGATTCTCCCAATAAAGGACTCTATTCACTCTCGACGAATTTGCCTAGATCTACTCTGAATCGCTTTCCACTTCACGTAGATCTAGTCTGACCTCTCTTAAACATTAATATAAATACATATCCCCCTTTTCACACAAAATAATTTTAATCCAGGTCTTAAGAGATTTTAGGTACTTACCTCTTGGACCTTTGAAGAATTGGAATTCAGCTTCGCCATAAGACACAAATGTATCAATTGCAAATTCAATGATGAAACCACCCAAGATATTATCAATATAGTAATCAACAACCCTTGCAACCTTATAATCAGATTCTTCAAGATGTTTGACTAATTCTGTGGTCCACACAATAGGATCATCGTGCTTCCAAGTAGGTTCACTTAATTTGGACAACTACTCGTGTAATTCGTAAGGGAATGTTGAAAATAGAACTTCGTAGACTTCTGTGTAGAGATATCACTGTAATCACTTTTATTTTTAAAAACACAGATTCTGATTCTCTTGAGCTACAAACTCATGCAACTTCCAATCTATCCACTTCTTGATTTCTTTCTTAGTTGGTATTCAAGGATGCCACATCACGCATCCCTCAGATAGATCCTGATCCCGACAATAGAACCATTTAACTGTCTTGAGGGGGCTTGGACCCAAGTCTAGAGTTAGTTGTGCTAACCAAAAAACCCTACCCTACTGACCCTTTCGACATCAAACCCCTCAGCGCAGGCTGTAGTCTCACCCGAGGCAGTATTGGGGGATGCTAGAACTAGGTTTCTGCATCCATAAAGCTATGTGATGTTGGGGTAAGCTGTTTCTTCATTTTAAGGCTTGATTTGACCTTTGCGAACCCTTATCCTCAAAATCCTCAAACTTAAATAAATTTCCAATTAAATGGAGTTATGAGCTTTGCATAAGGGTCTAATCATGCATAAAATAACATATAACAATAGATCCAGATCTTCGTGGTGTAATTAAGATAATAATACAGATAAATGTCATTCAACTGAGCATACATATAAGAAAAAACATAAGTATATGGTTTGGACATAGAATTGATTCAAATACTCTTTATTATTCCAAATCTTCAATACATGTAATTTTAGACCTTGCACACACATCTGCAGGGGCCCGCACACTCAACTACAAACCTACCAAGGTGTTTGTGCACACAGTAGCATTAGCCTTCCCCTTTGCCCAAATACAGAAGATTATAGACTCTAAAGACGAGTATCTTTCATGAAATCACATATTCTATTGCCTTAGAAAAGCTAAGACACCCGTTTATATACTTTTTCCTATTACAGTACCATGGTCTGCAAACCAAGGGAAGAGCTCAAAACAATACAAAAATTAAGGGGCTTTGACCTTCCTAAAACCCCTTGACTCCTAGTGACCTACGCGCTTTGCACTCCGCTCCTAAAAATGCAGAGGCTTTTACAAAAATTAGTCAAAATTGGACCTAGAGGACCTCGTCCCAACACCCCTACAACTTGAGTGATGGTGTAAGGCCCATATCGGAGTGGGTGAATCTTGCGGTGGGGCCCAATGAGGCACTCCTTCTGCAAATGTAACCAAACATTGTCACCCACCCAATGTTGGTCATGACACTATTTATACTTAGAATTTTCTCTGTCTAATATGTCATGGACCTACTGGAAGATGTGTTGAATCTACTAAATGAGGTTTTTAGCCTTGTCAAATTTAGAATAGACATGATCCAAATCTACCTGAGTAGTTTCAAATGGTATGGAAACATCAATAGGACATAGTGGCTAAAATCCCAATCCCACCTGAAAGGGGCTATGGCCAGTTAAGTTGTGGAGAACTTTGTTTTAGCTATGTTGGACATAGGTAAGGCTCTCATCCCATGTCCATGGGTGCTTTGAGTTGTATGTATAATATGTGCACAATCATTTAGTTGACCACCTCTATTTGTCCATCAATTTGGGGGTGGAAGTCCTTGGAATTAGTGAGCTTGGTATCCAACAACAACGAAAGGCTTAAATAGAATGCACTTAGGAACTGGCTATCCCGATATGAGATAATTGAATGTGGGATCCCAAAGTGTACCTATACTCGTTCAAAGAAGAGTTTGGAAGTGGATTATTCTATGATACTCTTCTTGTAGGCTACCATAATGGCCATCTTAGAGAATCTGTTGATGACCATGAAAACACAATTGTTTCTATGCTTGGAAGAAGGAAGGTTTGACAAGGAATCCATAGAGATGGATTCCCAGGGTGGGCCAAGAGTAGGAAGGGGAGTATATAGGAATTGCTTCTTGATTGTAAGTTTGGAAATGACACAGGTGAAGCAAAACCTTACATACTTCCCAACATCCTTTCGAAGGTTTGACCAGTAAAAATATTTCTACAACATTGCCACTGTCTTCTCTACCCAAAAATGTTCAGCGATCTGATTGTAGTGCGCCTCCAAAATCATCTTGGAATGCTCAATTGAAGGGACACAAAGGTTTCCCAGGTGGCATAACATTGTGTCCTAGAGGTTAGATTCTGGAAATTTCTTACATTCCAGGAGCATCTAGTATGTGGTGCCGAATTTTGGATCACTCTTGTAAATATGTGGCCATTCCAAAGTCTTGTGTCCATAAGAGTTAAGCACAATGGCCAATGCTATGAACGATGTTCGGATGAGGTAGTATGAAAGATTATTGGTGTTTCCCTTATTGTACTTGATGTTCAAATGAAATTTTTGTAGGTATGTGGATCATTTATGATGCCGATCATTATACAACTTTCCTTGTGTCTGTATGAATTGCAGGGTTCGGTGGTATGTGTGGATGAATGTTTCCTTCCCCAGAATATAATGCTTCCATTATTGGCAGGCCTGCATAATGGAATATATCTATTTGTCATAAGTGGGATACTTTCAGACAGTGTCTGAAAGTGTCTCACTATGATATGCCACCGGATCATGCCCCTTATGAGTAATAATTGTACCAATAATATAGTCAAAGGCATTTGTCTCAATCTGAAATGGTTGTTTTAGGTCTGGTAATGTGAGCACTGGTGTAGAGCAGAGGTGATGCTTCAAATTGGAAAATTCCTTCTATTGGGATTCATACAAGAAGAAATTTTCTTTCACTCTACCATTTGTGGCTTAAATCAAAGGCCAAGCGATATGAGAGAACTCAATATGAACCTATGTTAGAAATTTGCAAGACCTAGAAAGATGCATAGCTCTGTTAGAGTGGTTGGGGCTGGCCAATCTCAAATAAATTTTATCTTGGGTGGGTCCACATGCATACCCCACTCATCAATAATTTACCTCAGATATTGAACTTGGGTCATACCAAAAGTGCATTTCTCCAAATTGGCACACAACCTGTGTTTTCGCAGGGTTTGGAGGACTCACCGAATATGGTGTAGGTGCTCTTCCCAACTATGGCTAAAGATTAGGATGTCATCCAAAGACACTACCATGAATGAGTTGGTGAAGGTCCAGAAGATGTCATCCATTAGCCTCATGAAGGTTGCAAGAGCATTCGTCAACCCGAAAGGCATGACCAACCATTTGAAAAGGCCCTCCTTAGATTTGAAGGAAATCTTCCACACACCGGAGGGTTCGATTGGCACCTTGTGATAACCGAACTTCAAATCAATCTTGCTAAAATATTCCCTCCCCTTGAGCTAGTCCATAATGTCATCAATCTATGGGATTGAATACCTATTCCAAATAGTGATCTTGTTCAATGCTCGATAGTCAATACAAAGTCTCTAGGTGTCATCTTTCTTCTGTACCAACATGATCGAGCTCCCACAAGGTGATGAACTTGGCCTGATGTGCCCTTTCTGGAACAACTCTTGAATCTACCTCTTAATTTCATCATTCTCCATAATATAGTGTCGGTAGATCATTCTGTTAGGTAGCGCGCACCCTGGGTCAGATTGATGGAGTGTTTGACCTGACAGTGTAGGGGTACCCCTGTGGGTGAGGTGAAGATGTCCTTGTACTCCTACAAGACCTTGTCCATATATTGCTGCCGTGTGGAGGAGTCCTATTTGGAGGTTGTGGATATGGCCACAATATTCTTCTTTCTCTGAGAGAGAATCATAAGGAAGGAAAAATTCCCAGTATGGGAAATGATTTTAGTACATTGCTTCATAGAGATGAAAGATATGGTGGTAGGTAGTGCTACCTCCGCTATCCTGTATAACTTATTTCCCAAAGAAATAATAATAGTGCGAGGCCTAGACTCATACATAACATGAAACTTCCACAAGTATGGTTAGCCTAATAATAAATCACAAAATTGAAGAGGAGAAATATCACATAGTACCTCTTATGTAAAGGGCTTGATGCTGTAGGGAAGGTGACATGGTTGGCTGACACAAAGATCTCGTCCTTGGTGAAGACACCCAATGCTGTATAACTGCGGGTGTGGAGTGGTAGTTGGGCCTAACTTATTCATGATCTCTATTGAAATGAGGTTCTTTTGGTTTCCGCTATTGAAAATAAACTGTAGCGAAGAACCCTTCACCCACATTTGTGAGTGGAAAAGCTACTCCCCCTCCTCTGGATCTTCAGGCTCAATCTGCTAGATCTTGGTGGTGGCCATGATGGTGGAACTGGGCTCCGCATCAATATTTTTCTTCCCTTTTTCATTCCCCTTTTTGGGTTTTGACTCAGATTCAGTACATGCATTTGATTTAGAATCCTTCATCTTGGCCACCAGTGAATTCTTGGCCCGACACTCACTTGTGTTGTGAGTGGGTATATTATGAAACTCACACCATTTTCCTATGTCCTTATTTTTTTTGTGGTGTTTTTTTTTTTTTTTAATTGCGGCTTCGATGGGTTGTCTCAGGTCACCCTACCTTGGCTTTATCCTTTGTTCTACTATTTGGGGGTGCCTTTCACTTACTTTGTATTCATAGATCCAAAGTATCGCTTCTTCTATTTAAATTTTTTCTCAATCTTGATAGTGTATTGATAGGCGACACCAAGCGAGGAGATGTTTAGGAACTCCATCTCATCCTAGATGTACTTGTGTAAACAACAGTGGTACTTGAGTACCAAATGCATCTTAGAATCCTTGATACCCAACTTTGTGTGAAGGGTATGAAAAATATTTGTGAACTCTGACATGTCTTGGTCCCTTACCCGTCGTAGCATGGTCCATGTTATGTATTTATCTTTTTAGCTGCTGACAAGGTAATATTTTTCCTTGATGGCACCTTGGAAAGAACTCCAAGTGGGTGTGGTTGAAAATAGTGAGGGTTCCCTCTCATCCTGCTGTTCACAATAGGTATTCCACCAATCCTTGACATGGAGGGTGACTTTGAGGAGCGCATGAGTAATCTTTTCCCGATTGGAAAAGTCATGAACCAAAAAATATCCTTCCAACAAATTTAACCATCTATCTATAATGTCTGCATCTATCTGGCCTTCAAATATGGGAATGTCAAAGTTGACTTGTACCTTAAAGGGAGTGGTGCCTCTAGAGTGGTTTCTCGATGAAGATGCGTTGCTTGTGGGTAGCTACCAAAGGATATGGGAAAAGTTATCCATCATCACATTACTCTGTTGCTTGAGGGCTTCCTCAAGAAATATTTTGGAAAGAATCTCCTACTCCCTCATTTTTCTTTTCTTTCACCATGGAAGGTCATAAGGGTTTGTGAGGATTTTCTTGCAAAGGTTCAACCAGTTCGAGCCCTAACTCTTTATACCCCGACCTCGTTGGGTACATGCAAAGAAAAATAGAGAAAGAGTAGACTTATCTGATACCACTAATCCAGACTTAAGCAGGAACATGATGGAATACATATATAAACATCAACACAGATATGTGGCAGAAATAAATCTTCATTTCATTAATATCGAAGAACTAAAAGTTTCTTATAAGAAGAATATAAATAATTTAGCTCGATCGATGGTAGCTTATCTCTAAGAAGAGATGTGGCAGCTACATGCCTCTGAAATATATTGCAATTAGGCTCAAGGGAATTTTTATTATTGAACAACAAGGGGAAACCATAAACAATCAAAAACCTAACCCTAGGAGATGGAACACCAAGAGTTTATGGGCCCCATTGGGGGTAGTTGGGAAACTAACTTCCCGAGGTCATAACTTGGTGTAGTGGGTCCAGCTAGGGTACTAGACTAGACTCTATATTTAATATCGACCGAGGTGCGTAAGCTTAGAAGCGTGGTCTAAAATATATAGACATAAAGAATCTCTGGCCAAGTGATTATGATGTAGGTTACAAGGCTTCTTTACGGAAGACCGGAATATGTAGCCTATCATTCACACACCTGGATTACCCTACTGATATGCTTGATTACAGTGCTTGTTATGAGATGCATCTATTAAATCAAACCATGAACCTAAGTACTGTGTATGACTGTAACAATGATTTTAACCTCCTTACAGAGATATCACCCAGAAAACCCTTGTTTGGCAAACACACACACAGCATGCAGAGATATTTACACTATCAAACTATATAAAGAGAACATAAATGAACTGTGAAATAAAACAGAGTTTATGATAATGTCTCTATAAGTCACACAGGGATCGAATCCCTTACAAGACTCCCTTCCAGATCCTAGTGCTGACCATTCAACATAACCATAAACCATTCATAAGCGCACACCATATACATGCAATGAAAATCAAAGGCTATAGAAATCAAAAGCTATGTAACTGCTATGCAAACCATAAGCTGTGTAAATTGAAAGCTATGTAATCGTAACTGTGATGCAAACCATATGCTATATAAATCAGATCCAATATAAATACTGTGCGAACATGTGATAACCGAAATGTAACAAAACAAGTGAACAGTATACCAATCGAAGAACGCAGGGCCCGTCCGCGTCCTAAGGGTACACTGGCTATAACCGATCAGCTATCAAATCAATGCAAGAGGTATACACACGTCTTGACTGAGAATAAGTCTTTTGTATTAACTTAAAAACTCTGTTCTGAGAAAACGATTCAACTACTAAACTCTCAAACATTAACCTGACTGTATTTACATATGCGTACGCACAGCCATGTCATCGATACAATGAATGTACATTCGGCTATTGCTGCTTTTATCACATAAGCCTTTTCAAAATGTTTCCATGCTAAGTGTTTCAAAAAGAACAAAAAAAACTAAAATGAAAATGGAACGATGTTGTTGCTGCTTTTGTCTGTCAGAGTGCCCTGCTTTGACTTGAGTTGACCGCATACATAGGAGGTTCGATTTGGCTGGGAGATAGGTGTTTGTCCATGCTTGGACATTCTGCTTTTCACCCATGCCTTTCGTTCTAGCTCATCTGCTGCGCCACATGTCAAATGATAAGCTCATTACAGGATGTAGGTACTTCCTGTAATCATGTCATCAAAAACTTCCAATTCTTGAACATAAAACCCCTAAATTAATTTCTATGCAATTTAATAACTATAAAACGATTAATAATCAATATTCAAGGATTTTGAGGGATATATGATGAAAATGTATGGATAAATGATATGTTTTTGGGAAGGAAAAAGGGTCTTGGGATGATACCAACATCTCTCCCCGACTTAAGGACTTAGCATGTCCTCATGCTACTCCAGAAGTACTCCCCTTGAACTCTGTCCCTGCATGGATCTCTGCTGCCTTGAGCAAGGTATCTACATTCTTCTTCACCTGGTGATCTTTCTGTCCCTTGAGCTCCTGCTTTAACTTTTTATATTTTTCTTTAAGAGCCTTCTTCTGATTGTACCACTTAGTGGCCCAGTTGGAAATCTCAGTTTGCTCAGTCTCCAACTCACTGATTCTTTCCTTTAGCTTTTCATTTATTTTCTGTGTTTCTTTGCTTTGCGCCCTGAGCATTTCATTTTCCCTTTTAATAACTTTTTCCAACATGTTAGCTTCCATGAGCTCTTCCTTCAATTCTTCAATTTGTTTTTCTAATTTCTTCTGTCTTTTGGTGGGAGGTGGTGAACATTTTTCCTGTTTGTTATGGCTCTCTACCTCCATGTCAACTTCTGGTGCTGGTAGTGAATGGTCACCACTCCCAACATCCATTTGTGCAGGTGCATGAGATTCAAACTGGTCTTCTTGCAGCTGAGTTTTTGGTGTCCTCCTTGTTCTTCGTGAGTAGGTGGTAAAAATTTTGTCTTTCTCAGCCCTCTTGGCATCCTCTTTTCACATGTTCCTGGTCCTTATGCTGCCCACAGGTAGAGGTGCTCTGCTGGCTTTGGACACTGGAATTTCCTCATCAATGTCCTTCATAAACCCTGAATCTTCTTGCACTTCCTCTTTTTCCTCCTCATCTCTGATTTGATTGACAGCTAAGAATTCTTTCCATGGCTTCCCTCGCTTCTGCAACTCATGTTCAATGAGGATTTTAATTAGGCCAAAATGGTACAGGCTTTTGTCTTCATTCCCTTTTTGCTTCTGGATAGTTTTGGCCATCTTTGTTAAACTTTGCAGCAGAAAATATGGCACACTGATTACACATTGTTTCTTTAAATGGAGGAGTAGCTTGATGTGGTATAAATAAACAATACTATACCTACCTTCACAGGTTATGAACTTTTGAAGAATGTAAACCATTTCATCCCAAGGATGAACTAACCAGCTTCTTGGAACACCCTTCTTCCAGTTTACTGAGGAAACTCTAGATCTGGACATGAACTGTGTCCAATTGCCTGAGCTATAGTATCCTCTGAGATTCTGAAGGAGAAGGTGCCTATTAGGGCCTTTTCTCCATTAAAGGTGAAGGCAAATTGCTTGGTGATTTCCTCATTACTCCCATGGAATTTTTCCAGAAAAGGTAACCACTGTGTTTCTCTAAGAATCTCAATGCAATCCTCATGGTATTGTGAGCTGTCGAATGTACTGGGTTCGACCCTATTAGTCATGGTGATGGTAGAGGGTTGTGCCTCTAACCCTTCTCTGTCTATACTCTTTAAAATTTAAACACAGAAATGTCAAGTTGGTTACCTGGTATATATCGCTTCCTTCAGTCTTCAATATGGTGCTTGGCCGGTCGATATGACTGTGATGGGAGTTAGAAGTAGAATGGTGATGCTTTCCCTTTTCGGCATTCACTGGTTTCACTATGTAAACCGACCCCAAACAGTGATACTCTCCTCGACGCTCCTTGCTTCAGATTTTCACTTTGTAACTCCACCCAAATGATAATAATCTCCTCGCGCTCCTTGCTTTTGATTCTCACCTTGGAAGTTATGGGAATCGAGGGTGGAAAGGATGGTGAAATAACCCTGTACTCACCTCACAATGTAATCATTCATTTAAAAACAGAGTGTTGTACGCTTGCATGCATGCTATCACAAGAACGCTGAGAGCGTACCCATAGTGCTGGGCTATAATGCTGGGTGGCGAAGTTATGATTCGGCTGTGTGTGGAGTAGAATATATATAGGCCGCTTATTATGATTTGACTGTATGAGTAGAATATATATATAGGCCGCTTCCACATCTATCTCATCCTTTATATTTAAAAATACACAACTCACCACGTGCCCTTTTCAATGAGTATTCGGTCATATAGAGAATGTTGGTATGCCTGTAGGGTATATGCATGGAAAATTTTAGGGGCTAATGTTCGCCCAGTGGGCTAATTTTCCATGATTTTTCCACAAAAAAGATTCGCCAATTTCCAATTTTACAAAAGACGATTCGCCCAAATTTTAGAATATAAAATTATTTTACCTGAAAAATCGCCAACATTATAGAGAGACATTATAAATTTGATTAATTTTACAAATATATCAATAAACAGTTATAATTTGCATATTAGGGATTAGTGAGATTCGCCAATGTTTTAAACTTCAAGAAAATTTTCCATCCTTAAAATTTTCCTTGGGTATATGACAAGGTGGATGTGTTGGTAATGGGTTTTTAGGGGTATGGATAGGTTAATGTAGGGGAATGATGAGAATTGGTGGGATAAGGGTGATAGATTGATGCATATAGGTATCCTTGAAATCAATTACAACAGCTTATAGTCACCAAAGTTACATTAAAAACCAATCTAGGAAATTAAATGTTTAAGAATAGAAATACATTACTCCTTTGTTGATCATTTGACATGCTGAGTTGCTAATTATTTTTTACTGTTCTTTTTGACAGTTCCTCTGAGGGAGGTTGAATGCACAGGTCTTTTGAGAAATTTTTTTGAAGATATAACAGGTCCCTTTGAAAGATTTGAATGTACAGGTCCCTTGAGAAAACTAAATGTAACAGGTCCTTTGAGAAAATTGAAGGTGTTCATGCAGCTCTTTGTATTGTTACAGGTTCACTGAGCTTGCCATTTGCTGAAGTGTTGGTGCCCAAATCCTTGTAAAATCTTGGTGGAAGTCTGTTGAAGTAGCCTTTGGTGTCAAAACTTTGTTTTAACAGGTCCCAACTGAATGTTTTAAACAGGTTCCATTACTGCTGGTTGGAATGTCTTAACAGGTGTCAATTGCTTTAACAGGTCCCTTCTGAAAATCTTAAACAGGTCCCATGACTGCTGGTGTTGGACTACTGGTGTTGGTAGCATAGATGTCTGAACAGAACAGGTCCCCCCTGCAAAATATTTATAACCAGGTCCCTCTGAAATAAAATCATGACAGAACAGCTTATTTGTTAAAGTCTGGAATTACTGCTGGTAACAAGCTGCTGTTGGAAATTTACAGTGAAATATAGAATAAGAAATTTGAAGTATTTACAAGGGAGAGATAAAAGTAACAGAAAACAGATGCCTCTCTCCTCGACTTAAAGGTTGACTTGTCCTCAAGTCATGAGTCAACTGAGAAATGAAACAATGAACAAAAGAAAGAGAATTCATACCCACCAATAAATTGGTTTTCAGGTAGGAATTCGGGGTTAGATTGTGCCAGATACTGGTTTTCACATCTAACCCATTATTTTTTTTTTTTAGTTTTTGTTTTTTTCTTGTTTTTTTTTTCTTTTTATTTTTTCTTATTGATTTTGAAATTGAAAGGAAATGAAACTAAGGCAGTGATACTGCAGCTGAGGGCTGCAGTATCTCAACCTCTTCTTGCTGAGATAGTGTATGGAGAAAATCTTGCTTGCTGATGGGCTTGTTGTACAGCTTCAGGCGATGACCGTTGACTGTGAAGGAATGACCTTCGCCATCAATAGTTTGGAGCTTTACTGAACCATTGTCATAAGCCTGAACAATTTCATAGGGGCCCATCCAATGGGTGGTGAACTTAGCTTTATGATCCTTGAATTTTGAATCAAAAAGCAGAGCCCAGTCACCTTCCTTGAAGTGCTTCTTCTTAATGTGTGAATCATGCCATTGCTTCCTGTGTTGTTGCATGAGGATGGTGTTTTGTTCTGCTTGCTGCCTCATCTCATCCAGCTGGTTCAACTGCTGGATTCTCTCTTTTTGTGCTTGATCCAAATCAATTAGTAAATCTGCAGCTAATTTAAAAGTGTGAATTTGGAATTCAATAGGAAGCATGACATCCTTACCGTACACCAATTGGTATGGTGTAAATCCGGTGGTATCTTTCCAAGTAATCCGGTAAGCCCAAAGTGCCTCTTTGAGTTTTTCTTCCTAGTTTTTCCGGTTCATTGCAACAGTTTTGGTAATGATCCCCTCCAAGGTCTTGTTGGTTGATTCCACCTGCCCATTGGCCTGTGGATGGTAGGGGGTACTTTTCCTATGCTTTATTTGGTACTTGTCCGTGATGTCCTTCATGAGCTTTGAGGTGAATTGAGTACCTTGATCAGTGACAATTTCTCTTGGCACTCCATACCTCACAAAGATCTCCTCAAAAAGGAAATTGACTACTGTGTGTTCGGTTGCTCTTACCAGTGCTTTTGCTTCTGCCCACTTTGTGACGTAATCAGTACATACTAGGATGTACTTCTTACCATTAGAGGCTGGGTTGATAGGTCCTATGAAGTCCAGAGCCCACTTATCAAATGGTTCCAAGTGAACTTGGGGCTGAAAGGGCATCTGATCGGTAGCTGTTGGTCTACCCATTCTTTGGCAGCTGTCACAACTCTTTACATACTTCTTGGCATCCTTGAAAATGGATGGCCAGTAGTATCCAAGAGTAAGAACTTTGAAGGCTGTCCGCTTCGCTACAAAATGCCCACCACATGGTTCATCATGGCAAGATTTTAATATGTCAATTACCTCATCATTTCGTACACATCTCCTAATGATCATATCAAAACCAGTGTAAAAGAGATCGCCATTAAGCCATGAATATCTAGCACTTTGTTTGATCAGTCTTTTCCTTTCCTTTGCAGTGAAATGTGGAGGTGTTCTACCTGTAGACAAGTAATTAGCTAAATCAGCAAACCAAGGAGTTACTATGGAAATTGCAAATAAGTGCTCGTCCGGAAAAGAATCCTCAACAGGAACAATCTCACCTGGATTTTGCAGTCTAGACAGAAAATCTGCCACCTGGTTTTCTTTGCCTGGTCTATCTAACACTGTGATATTAAATTCCTGTAACAATAGTAACCATCTGGTAACTCTGCCACTAGTTATTGGTTTATTCATGAGATGTCGAATGGCAGAATGATCAGTATGTACAAAGACTTCGTAACCAATTATGTAATGGCGAAATTTATTCACAGCATAAATGATGGCAAGTGTTTCCTTTTCTGTAACTGTATAGTTTAGCTCGGCAGGGGTGAGATTTTTACTAATGAAATAAATTGCATATGTACAAGATTCTTCTTTTTGGCCTAAGGATGCACCTATTGCAGTGTCAGATGCATCGGTAAAAATATGAAATGGTAAACTCCAATTAGGCCCCCTCAGGACTGGTGCAGTAGATAGTTTCCTTTTGAGTTGTTCAAATGCATGTTGGCAGTTCTCAGTCCAATTGAAAAGTACATCTTTGGCTAAAAGTTTAAACAAAGGTAAGGCTATCTTGCTAAAATGTTCAATGAATCTGCGGTAATAACTAGCATAGCCAAGAAAACTTCTTACCTCTCTCTGATTCTGTGGAATAGGCAAATCGGCAATAATCTGGATCTTGGCTGGGTCAACCTGGATGCCTTGAAAAGAGATATAATGGCCCAACACTATCCCTTCATTTAACATCATGAATCACTTTTCGTTGCTGAGGGACAGGTTAGCTTCAATACACCTTTTCAAAACTCTCTCTAGATTTTCTAATGCATGTTCAAAAGAATTGCCATATACTGAAAAATCATCCATATACACTTCAACACAATCATGAATCAAATCAGCAAAAATAGCTAACACAGCTCGCTGAAATGTAGCTGGAGCGTTACAAAGTCCAAATGGAAAAACATTGTAGGCATAGGTGTCCCAAGGACAGGTGAAGGTGGTTTTGTCCTGGTCTTCAGAGGCAATCCGGATCTGGTTGTAGCCACTGAAACCGTCAAGAAAGGAAAATGATGATTTGCCGGCTAGGGTGTCTAACACTTGATCAATGAATGGCAGTGGGAAGTAGTCTTTGAGCGTTGCTTTGTTCAGCTGTCTGTAATCAACACAGATGCCACTTGCCATTTTTTTTGGGCACAATAACCAATGGGGATACCCACTGACTGTCAGAAATAGGATATATAAAGTTGACTCTCAAAATTTTTTGCAACTCTTCTTTGACAATGTCTTGGAGCATGGGGTTCATTCTTCTTTGCGGTTGCCTCACCGGTTTAATGGTGCTATCTATGTAGATGTGGTGAGTGCATGTGTCGGGGTGAATCCCATGCATGTCAGTGTAATCCCAAGCGAAGGCTTTTTGGTACTTCGTCAAGAGTCTAATCAATTTCTCTTGTTGAGATGAGTCTAGGTGGTTGCCTATGTTCAAAGTTTTCCTTGGACTGATCTCTATGACTTGACTCTGTGTATTGGTGATGGATTGAACTGGAAAGATGTCATGAAATGTAGATTGCAAGGAGTGGATAGTGCATGTTTCTTGAAAGTTTTGAGCCAGAAGTACATCTGCAGCATTATATTGTTCATTTCTCAAATTTTCAGATACATCAGGTTGAGAAAGAAATAGTTCTACCAAATCATTATTGTCTTCGTGGAAATCATAGATCTGGTCAATGCTAAAAACAGATTGTACTTCCTCTTTGTCATTAAATTTATCATCAAGCCACAAGTTATGTGTTACTGCAGGTGATTGTGCCGATGGATAGAGGGTGAGTTGTTTCCTTTCGGTCCCTCTAGAGATAATCATGTTACCTGATCGGCATCCAATAAATGCATCAGCAGTCGCTAACCATGGTCTACCTAGAATGATAGGATGTCCTCCTAGATTGGATTTGGGTTGAAGGACTAGGAAATCCACTGGATACTCCCAAGAGTCCAGTGAGACAATGATATCTTCCAAAATCCCCTCAGGAATGACTTTGGACCTATCAGCTAGTTCAAGAACAATCGTGGTATGTTGCAAATTCATAAGCTGGAGTGTTCTCATGGTTTCAAGGGTCATGACATTGATTGCGGCTCCTAGATCTATCAAAGTGTTTGGAATCCGTATGTTGTTAATGATGGTGGTCACTTTTGGAATGCCCGGATCAACATACTTCTCCATGGAGATGGTATTGGTCATAAGGCCTGCTAAATTTCCTAAAACATGAATGGTCTGAGGATCAATCCTCTTTCTAGCAGGTTTCTTGAGACACATGTCTTTGATGGCTTTGGTGTAGATAGGAATGTCCTTTATAGCTTGCAGCAAAGGGATTTTTATGTAGACATTTTTAAGTTCATCCAAGACATCAAATTGTGGTGGAGGCAGTGGTGGTTTTACTTGGACCAACTGGTCTGGAAAAGGTGGTTGCAGTGATTGCATATGTTTGTCCTTGGTTTCACTGCTTGGTTTTGTTTGAGTTGTCATTTCATTTTCTTTTTCTAAATTTTCTTCTTGCTGATCTGTTATTGGAGAATCCTTTTGAAGCACCCTACCAGACCTCAGATTAATGTTTTGCAAAGGCAGTGTGGAGTAGGAGGTTCCTTCCTCTACATTATAGGCTGGCCTCTCTGCTCTATTGTTCATATTTGGGACAGTTTGAGCAGGTATTTGTGTGGGTCTGGGAGGTTGTGGGTTAGTTGGAAATTGAAGTTGTGGTACATTTATTTGTGGAGGAGCAGGCAAGGTCTGTTGAAAGGGTTGGGGCTGATAAACAACTTGCTGAGGGTGCTGCTGATATGTTGGAGACTGTGATGGATATGGCTGTTGGTACTGCTGATATGGCTGTGAATAAGATGGGTATGATTGCGGATATGGATGGTAGGATTGGGAATACTGTTGAGACGGTCTCCATTGATTTTTTTGTTGGTTTCCATGCTGCCATGGCATAAGTATATTCCATGAGTTTTGTGCATACATCTGATCATTCATAGGAAATTGCATATTTTGATTAGGAAACATACCTTGGGGTGCTTGCCTTGGTTGCCATGGTCGCTTTGCACCCATGTAGTACACGTTCTCCATCTCTGTGCTAGCTGCCATGTTACAGTTCTGCAAAATTTTAACTTTAGGACAGTTAAACATATCATGATGCTCAGTACAGAAAGCACATACTTGGATATTCTCTAGAGGGCAGTCTTTTAATGCATGTTTCTTGCGACACTTGGGGCAGAAAATAGCCATGATATTGTCTTCTTCCTCCTGTTTCTTTTTGGCTTTTAAGGTATCAATTTGGTTTCCTAGAGTGCTCAACAAATCTGTTTTGAACTCTTCTAAAAGATTACCAATTTCAGCCCGGGTGACACTAGCAGAGGCAGTTTTTGTGACCCTAGATGACAAAGTTCTCTTTCCCATTTTGGCTTTACTTCTTGAATATTTCTCACACAGTTTAGCTATTTCTTCAAAGGGTAAGGCAGAGATGTCACCTTTGCCCATTAAGTTGAGATCATCCATGTATTCTTCCCGGATACCTTTCAAGAATATTGTGCGGACTAGATCAGGAGGCATTGTTCGGTGTTTAGATTTTTGCAAGTTATAGACAAACCGTTCTAGATATTCTTCTAAGGTTTCATCCTCCTGCTGACTCATTCTAAAGATGTCATCTTTAGAGTCTTTGGATCTGCAATAAGGCTGATATTTCCTCAGAAATATCCTCCTCATGCCATCCCAATCTACTATGGCATGCTCACCTAGCCCCATAAACCATTTCAAGGCTGCTGCCTTTAATGTGGCTGGAAACAATCTGAGTCTATGAGCATCATCCGTATAGCCATAAGTTCGACATACAATGTCAAACTCGAATAAGAATGAGTCCGGATCCTCTGAAGCCATACCATAGAAATTGGGTAGCACGGATGGGGGTATATTTTTCATTTTGATCTCCTCATCCTCCTGTGGTTCTTGTATAGGGAATTTAAAAGTTGATTCCTCCTCCTCTTGATGGGGAACTGATCCAGATCCCTCCTCAGCCATTCTAATTGGTCTCTTGGTGTCTCTTGGTGGAAAAGAGAGAAAGGAAGATTGCTTGGTAATGGTACTACTTTTCCCTTGTGTAGAAGATTTAGGAAAGGGTTGCTGCTGTGATTTATATGCAAATAGAGTTTCCCTCTCAGCAAGAGTAATGTGCTGTCCTGAATAAAATCTTTCTGCCAATGTTTGAATATCCTCCTCAGATGGTGTTGTATTCCCTGGAGAGTCTGCTCCTGATGATGATGGGTTAGTTTTGAGATGGTGGGGGGTTCTTACAAATCTCCCTTGATTGTCTCTAAGTCTAGGCATAAATGAACATGATTTCTAACTGTGTTTTTGTTTGTTTTTGTGTATTGAAATTTTTTTCTTTTTGTTTGAATCCTTTACGTACGCCTCCCCGGCAACGGCGCCAAAATGTAGTGGGTCCAGCTAGGGTACTAGACTAGACTCTATATTTAATATCGACCGAGGTGCGTAAGCTTAGAGGCGTGGTCTAAAATATATAGACATAAAGAATCTCTGGCCAAGTGATTATGATGTAGGTTACAAGGCTTCTTTACGGAAGACCGGAATATGTAGCCTATCATTCACACACCTGGATTACCCTACTGATATGCTTGATTACAGTGCTTGTTATGAGATGCATCTATTAAATCAAACCATGAACCTAAGTACTGTGTATGACTGTAACAATGATTTTAACCTCCTTACAGAGATATCACCCAGAAAACCCTTGTTTGGTAAACACACACACAACATGCAGAGATATTTACACTATCAAACTATATAAAGAGAACATAAATGAACTGTGAAATAAAACAGAGTTTATGATAATGTCTCTATAAGTCACACAGGGATCGAATCCCTTACAAGACTCCCTTCCAGATCCTAGTGCTGACCATTCAACATAACCATAAACCATTCATAAGCGCACACCATATACATGCAATGAAAATCAAAGGCTATAGAAATCAAAAGCTATGTAACTGCTATGCAAACCATAAGCTGTGTAAATCGAAAGCTATGTAATCGTAACTGTGATGCAAACCATATGCTATATAAATCAAATCCAATATAAATACTGTGCGAACATGTGATAACCGAAATGTAACAAAACAAGTGAACAGTATACCAATCGAAGAACGCAGGGCCCGTCCGCGTCCTAAGGGTACACTGGCTATAACCGATCAGCTATCAAATCAATGCAAGAGGTATACACACGTCGTGACTGTGAATAAGTCTTTTGTATTAACTTAAAAACTCTGTTCTGAGAAAACGATTCAACTACTAAACTCTCAAACATTAACCTGACTGTATTTACATATGCGTACGCACAGCCATGTCATCGATACAATGAATGTACATTCGGTTGTTGCCGCTTTTATCACATAAGCCTTTTCAAAATGTTTCCATGCTAAGTGTTTCAAAAAGAACAAAAAAAACTAAAATGAAAATGGAACGATGTTGTTGCTGCTTTTGTCTGTCAGAGTGCCCTGCTTTGACTTGAGTTGACCGCATACATAGGAGGTTCGATTTGGCTGGGAGATAGGTGTTTGTCCATGCTTGGACATTCTGCTTTTCGCCCATGCCTTTCGTTCTAGCTCATCTGCTGCGCCACATGTCAAACGATAAGCTCATTACAGGATGTAGGTACTTCCTGTAATCATGTCATCAAAAACTTCCAATTCTTGAACATAAAACCCCTAAATTAATTTCTATGCAATTTAATAACTATAAAACGATTAATAATCAATATTCAAGGATTTTGAGGGATATATGATGAAAATGTATGGATAAATGATATGTTTTTGGGAAGGAAAAAGGGTCTTGGGATGATACCAACACTTGGTCATATGATCTCTGTTTGGTACATATGATACCTCACTAGAAATATCTATCCAAGTACTATAAGATTTACAACCTAATGCATACCTCAAAGAAACACCATTTAGGGTATCAAAACAACTCTGAAAGTTCGGGACCCAAAAAACTGCTAAAAATAGTAAATTGTGCTATAATCAAGGACACTGATGAAAGAAACTAGAGGTCTAGGTGGAATAGGTAGGTGTCCATCTATATCTACTTGAATCAAAGTTTTCCTTTTACCGCACTCTTTCGACCCAAAAAAATGCACCCTCCTAAAGCACATTAGCACATCCCGGAGTCCTCAAGCTCCACCCTTCATCCTTCCACAGTACGTTGTGCACCCTCTTGACCCTTTGAGCACATGAGTGCACTCTAAAGGCACGAAGCCTCCCCCTTTAGCCTTCAAATTTCCACCATGTTCCCTCCTTTTCCTTCTTGAGAGCATGGGTGCACCCCAAAGCCCTAAAGCCTCTCCCTTCAGCCTTCAGCTCTGTGGCATGCACCCTCCTTGTCTCCCTTTAGTGCACAACACACTTGGGAATCCTAAAGTCTTCTCCTTTGTCCTTTGGACTTGTGCCATGTGCCTTACCTTGATTGCGTATTTCTCTTGAGTGCATGAGCACATGTCAAAGACTTGAAGCCTCTTCCCTTCATCTCTTCAGCCTTTTGAAGTGTGCCCTTGCGCCCAAAAGTTGTCCTTTCTCTTTCCAAGTGCACTGATAAGAAATGAACAAAAAATATGCATAAATCATGTTAGAATAGGATATTTTTAGGTTGATGGTTTCTTGTCATGAGTGATTTCAGCTACAAATATTTCAGGAACATCGTGGTCAACATGCGTAAATAAAATCGGGCAAAGAAGGAGAACAAAGGAAGCATTAAAAGAATAGGAACACATTGAAGTCTTGATGATCAAAGTAATCAGAAATCTCCATAAGATCAAAGACCCTTTAGAGGGTGAAGGCATCAACAATCAAAAGTTGCATCCAAAATGCAGACACAAGTGTTAGCCATGTCACCATTGAAGAAAGTTCGTGTCATCAGTCACTATTAGTCCCAATCATCAAGGATAGTGAATTTTCATGTCTCATCAAATGATGATGTGGAAGTCATGATGTAATTATGTAATCATTGTAAAGACAAATAAGTGGAAGTACAAGAGCCATGTATGGGAAAATGAGCCATGGAAGTCCAAAAGGCATGTAATAGCAAGAGTCATATTTAATTCCAAAAGTCATTTGGAAGTCCAAAGGTTGTAGAATTCTGGAGGTCATTATGATTTGGAAAGCCGAGAGTCATGGGAATGTGAAAGGTCACACCTCAAGTTATAAAAGGATCTTCACTACTCATGCAAATGACTTTTAACCTTGGCTTATCTGACAAGGAATTAGAGAGATAGAGTTAGCACTTTTTGGTAACAAGTAGTGGCTCTAACAATCCACTATTGGAGCTAGTGATGTTCATTTTACTTATGTATCTTGGAAAATTTTCTTAATAATTGAAGCCTTTTGGACATCACATTTTCACACATGGATTGTGAATATTTATAAGACTATTCTTTGAATTCTTATGCTTCATGTTCACTTTCACATGTACTAAAGTAATTGAACTATTTCAGTGAATTTGGTGCTTAATTTATTGGAAATGTGTTGTAATGATTGTAATGACCGCCACATCTAAGTGAACTATTTCGCTTGATGTAAAATGAACCTTTCTCATTCATGTGTGTCTCCATTAGGGTAGTACTATTTCTTCTCACTTAAAGGATCACTTTATTTCCCCTCTGTAGTGAAAGAACCTTGATACATCTAAAATCGAAGATTCATGAGGCACACTCTCTTGCTCATTCAAAAGCACATGTGAGATTCTCTCTTATGTTAACTGCTAAAGCTAAGGCATATATTTAAGTAAAAAATAGTTGGTCTATATTTTGGATGGGACTCCTGCACCAAATGGTGAGAGTTCTAATTGGGACCTAATATCATGGAGATCCATGTATGTTGGCAGTATCCAACATTGTCAACACATTCATGGTAACTGTGTATCTCCTCCTAAGGTAATGGAAGCAGGTGTTCTACCACTTGAGTCTTTAGGGCCCTAATGGTAGGATAAAAAAACAATAGGATAGTTGTGATCCTTACCTTCCATGGTAAGTCATATCCTGCCTATTGTCCTTGGATAGTGGGTGGTAGTACAAGATCCCTGATGATGATCATTCTGGGTGGTAACAAAGGCTCCCTGATGGATAGAGGGTGGTAGCTTAAGCTACCCCATGATGTCACATTATTATTATTTTATATTTGAGTATTCAACAATGATAAGAAGAGATGAGAGAGATGAGCACAAATGAGAAGTTACATCAATTGATTTTATGATGACGAGATATTTGAGATGGGACATATGTCGCAGTCAGTAATTTCTCCCTAGCAGAAAGGGAGTGTTAATTTGGAAGCTCAGGGACAAATTTCCTCCTTTGGAAAATCTTTCTCATCATGAAAGACACCTCCTAGCCCTTGGAATAATTTAATTTGGTTAAGGAAAAATGTATTTTTGAAGAGGAAATCCACAAGTTGACTTTAAAGTGAAATTGAGCACCTGTGGAAGCATATAAATACCTATCAACTTAACTTCATTTGGACATCATCAACAAACATCTTCTTCTCTCTCTTCTTTGGATTGGCTCGTATAGGTTTGAATTTGGTTTGTGAGATTGGTTTGTACATGTATGAAAATGCAGGGTCTGAGCTCACACATGCAAAAAGAAGATATCATTTTGGATCCTTAGGGTTGGTTCATGGAAATATCGTTTGTAGACGCTCGCATGATAGGGTGCTCACTGTGGCTAGAGATATACAACCACACTGATGGTTAATAGATCCATGTGGTTGTGACCTAAGACACTTTTGATAGTTGACCGCAGAATTTGAGCGTTGATCATAGGCTTAGAAACATTGATTTTGATCAGATTTGTATACATGACTCATCTCTTAGGTGTTGTTTGATTGGTTTTACTAGATAGTCCTTTGGTTGGTGAATTGGAATATTGTACTCTCTCTTTGCTAAACATTTTATGAAAATCTAATATGAATAAGAATTTGAAAGGGTTTTTCCCTGGTCTTTGACCAAATCCTTGTGTTCCTTAATGCTCTTGATTTTCTTCTATTGTCTATTGCATTTATAGCTCTATCTATAATTGATATTGATCATTGAAAGATTAAATTAAGTAGAAGATTGCTAATTAAATAAAAAAACTGGGCTAAAGTGATTGTACCAACATAAAACAATGGAAAATTAATAGAACAAGATCATGTATTTCAACCAGGTATGCTTGAAATTGACTTCCTTATTCAAAAAATGAATAAATTGGAGGAAAAAGAAAATTTAAGGAAACAAATTGCCATGGTTGAGGGAAAACTTTACTTTATAAAAAAAGAGGATTGGAAACCCTAGTAGAGGTGGAAAAAATAATGTCACTTGATGGTACAACAATAAGATTATGTCAAGGGTGCAAGCAAGTACTTGATGAAGCAGATTATGAAAGGCCAACCATTTTTTAGGTTGGAATATAGGTTGAAGAGCAAGATGAATTCCAAACAACTATTCGATAAGAATCTACTGAAGATTTTGTTGTTATACACGAACCAAAAATTGAAGCAAAGAAGGATGGAGAAAAAAAATATGTTATTCCATAAGAACCTATTTATGATGTTATTGTTACGCAAGAACTAGTAGCTGAAATAGAGAAAACTAGAATAAAATTGGCTGCTACGCCACAAGAACCTATCTACAATGTTTCAATCACATAAGAACCAACAATTGAATAGTGAAAAACGTGGATAAAGGGTATGAATAGACATTTGAGGAAGTTGTTTACTTTGTCACTGTAATAATAATAATTATTATTATAAAAACAATTAAAATTTGAAGAGTCGTTGAAGTCAGCGCTTTTGCTTGAGGAATTAGATAAATGGATGAAAGAAATTTCACTGAAGGATGGAGCTATTCCTCTAAAACAACACAAGAAAATTTTTGATGATCATAAGAGGACTTGGGATGATAAGCTAAAGGTTTAGGATTGAGTTAAACTTTAGAGAAAGGAAGCAAGAACTTTTATAAGTAGAATAATTGCAAGGGGAAGTACAATTGTTACAACAGGACAATGAGTCCATGTATGAACTTGTTGACAAAATATTGAGTTGTAGACCTCCTTCTCCATCCTATCCCCTATATCAGCAAGAAAAATGCTTCCTTTTTCAATTAACAACCCTTAAGGAGAAACAACTGTATGATATGAGGGAGGCTCAAGACTTTCTGGAAACCTTTCAGAAGGCCACTTTTCTAGAACAACATTTATTGTATGACTTGTATTTGCATGATTGTGCCTGTTTTGGAGAAAGAACCCTTAACCTTACACCATATGTTTGGGATTTTTAGTTGAGAGACTTTGTGTCCTTTATGCAAAATAAAGTTATTTGGAAGGTTGTTTGTGATGTTGTAACAAATAATGAAGGAAAGGTGAAATTGTTTATCTGAAATGAACTTGGACCTGCTGAAAGAGTCTCTATGGTGTATAATAGGATATGAAGATATCTAGACACCAAGAAGATGCTAATGGAATTCAGGAATAGAGTTTTGGAACACTGTCTCAGAAGTATAAAGGGGATGAAAAATAATGCATTAGATGGGAATAAGCTTAGATGGGATGATTTCCTAAGGAAATTGAGGGATGAGGACCCCTAAATTTTATACAGATTCTTTCCAGGGTTTCTCAATATGTAGAATGCATTAGGAGAAGTGGGCCTGGTTGGCTTGGACTTAGGTTCAAACTTCCTCTTTTTTGGATCCCTACCTATTAGTATCAACATTGACATCACCTCATTGATAAATTATGGGAAATGGAGTTGGTTCTTTCCCTAGGATACATAACAGATTTAGAGGATACTGCAGGAGCTTACAATTTCTTAAAACTCCATTCATAGCACATCATAAACTAGTTTTAAGTGTCTGCATGAAGACATGCAGATGCTTAAGTTGGGGGGACATGTTGGGACATGGAATTGACATTCTCTTATAATAATTTCCTAGATTTTGTTTACCCTTTTGACTCTCAAGACAATACTTTATCGTTGTAACAACCATTATCAACCTAAGTATGTCTCTTTTTATCTATCATCCTTATGATCCAATTATGCTTGTAATTTGGCATGAGAACTACTGGTTTTGGCTATTTTTATCATAAAGCTATAAATGTTTTGTTTCTTGGTATGTGGTCTATTGAGAAGTTGTTACAGGATTTGACTTTATAGTTTTTCCATTCCAAGGATAGGACAAGGACTTGTTGAATATTGTTGATACACGTGAGACCTTTGGATGTAGTGATCTCCTTTAATTAGTAATGAAGACTGATCCAGGAAAGTATTTGGTCAAAGTTAGTTCAAATTCCAAAGAAGATATTCATGGGCAACACAATTGAAGGAGTTATGATTTTCCTTAGATGAATTACTGTAATTTGGAAAACCTATTACAACTTTGTCCCAAACATGGAATTTGTTACCAAACTATTAATATGTATTCTCGATTTAGATCACATGAGAATTGTGAGATTATTATTATGATCTTATCTTTATAATCTAAAATTATAAAAATGTGTGCTCTTTTCCCGTGAGCATATATATATATATATATATATATATATATATATATATATATATATATATATATATATATATATATATATATATATATATATATATATATATATATATATATATATATATATATATATATATACACACAAATAGAAATAATAGAGGGTGGGAACACGAACATTGTAATATTGTATGTTTAATTGATACAAATCTTAATCATTCGTGGCATCATACCATTATGTTGACTAGATTGTGTGTTGTGTAGTGTACCTACCCCTGCTAGGAAGGAAGGGCCCTCCTTCTTAGCAGGGATCATTGGTTAGGAAGATATTGTAGAAAAACTATTTATTTTCTCTCAGTTATGATTCATGTATGATTACTGTTACTATTATTTTAAATATTGTTCATGCCTTAATAATTGTATAATTCTAACCTTTGTATTGTGTAACAACGTAAGTCCTAGACCAATCACTTTGTTAGTGTGACAATTATTTGATCCATGTCATAGTTTGATGGTATGTTTATTTCATTTGAATGTGTGTTTCAACATTTTCTTGAGTGAATGGTTTCTAGGAGTGATGCTTCTTTTTGAATAAGAGTGACTGCATGACATAGTGGTTTATTCTGCATTGTGAGTTTATTTTTTTAAAGTGTGAGTAAGGTTTGTGAGTGTAATAGCTAGAGCATTGGGTTGTTGAGAGTGATATCACAACGATTGAGTTTGATATTCATTAGCACTTGTCACTATTTGTCCTTGCATATACTTTGAATGATATCCTTGAAACAAAAAGGTCTACCTGGATTGACAATTAATGTGCGAGTTAGATCTGTTGCTATGAATTAGAAGAACAATTGTTTTGCCCAACACATACATTAATGATAAGGGGGTTAAAATTAATCATATAATAATAATATATGAGTAATATTATTATTAATAGGTGAGAGAATTTATGGATATCAACCTCATATAATAATATATATGCTAAAAGAAGATCAAAACAAAACAAAAGAAAGGGGGAGCATAATTAAATTATTAATATAAATTAGGGGGAATGGAACTTATGATAAATATAATAATAATTTCATTATTATTATTAAGTAATATCTAGTAGGATGATTAATATAACAAATAAATTATTCATAAAAGTAATGCTATAATTAAAAGGAACATAATTAGAAAGGGGAGTTAAGCTTAAAATTTTCATATACAATTAAAAGGGGGAAAACCTGAAACCGAGGGGAATTCACTATGAAGCAAATATGGAGGAAAGAGTAGGAATCCATTTTCAACTAATTTTCCACCTATCATCCTTGTTTAGATTGGTGGTCCATTTTTCAATTTTAATGGTTTACCTTAACTTTTTGTGGTGATAATGGTCCATAGTAGCCAAGACCTAAGAATATTCAACACAAATATTGTTATGAAACCAGCTCAAGAAAAGATAGAAAAGAAAGATCAACGCCTTAGAATTCAGCCTCTTCGAGGGGGCAACCTCCTTTACATTACATAAATGAACAATTCTTGGATGATACAAATGACAAAACCTCCTTTCTATATATAGGAGTCTAAGGAGTCACAATATAATCCAGCCGACCTAACAATAATAATATAAAGCCACAAAAATAACAATAGAGGGATTCTATGGGGCACAGAAATAACAATATGGGGGTAATAGGGGCACAACAATATAAATAAGGGGTATAACTACAATAGTAATGGGGTAATCACTAGTATTATAGGGACCCAACATGCCCCTCTCCTTCAAAAAAGTGTTGTCCTCAACGCTTGAGCAGTTCTGGATACTTCTGCATAAAATTCTCATCCTCCCATGTGGAATCTTCAGCGGATAAGTTCTACCACTTGATAAGATACTCTGAAATTGATTGATTTCGTAGCTGTCGAGTTCTTGTTTCTGTGACTGCTTCCGGTTCCAATATAATTTTTCCTTCCTCGTCAAG
Source organism: Pinus tabuliformis (assembly GCA_031772625.1). Lineage (NCBI taxonomy): Eukaryota > Viridiplantae > Streptophyta > Pinopsida > Pinales > Pinaceae > Pinus > Pinus tabuliformis. The sequence goes on from CM062817.1 coordinate 490,704,932, forward strand.
TTCTGGCAATATTGTTTGAACTGGGAGCTTGTCGCCTATAACCTTCTTTAAACATGAAGCATGGAAAACTGGGTGCAATCGAGAAGCTGCAGGAAGCTCCAATTTGTATGCCATAGTACCAATCTTTTCCAACACCTTGTACGGACCATAATACTTTGGTGATAATTTATTATCCTTCTTAGCTTGCTTTAGGGACATTTGCTTATATGGTTGTAGCCATAGGAATACCCAATCACCTACATCAAAACTTCTTTCACTGCGATGTTGATCTGCCTGTTGTTTCGTTCTATTTTGTGCCAACACGAGGTTATCCTTTAAGAGTTGGAGGACTTGTTGTTGATGTTCGATGTGATGTTCCACTGCCTGAACCTTAGAATTTTCTCTTAAATATGATGTGATTGATGGTGGTTGGTACCCATAAAGTGCCATAAATGGGGTCATTTTTGTTGCTGTATGGAAGTGTTATACCACCATTCAGCCAGAGGCAACCATTTGACCCATTGTGTCTGTTTATCAGATACAAAGCAATGAAGATATCCTTCCAAAAATTTGTTTACTATCTCAGTTTGCCCATCAGATTGAGGATGATAAGATGAGCTATGAGCTAACTGAGTACCAAGACAAGAAAATAATTCTGTCCAAAAATTTCCAGTGAAAATGGGATCTCTGTCACTTACAATAATCTTTGGATTTCCATGTAGCTTTTGAACTGTTTCCATAAATGCAGTAGAAACTGTACTGGCTTTAAATGGATGTGATAATGCACAAAAGTGTGCATACTTGGTAAGTTTGTCGACTACCACCATGATGACACTCTTTCCCTCAGACTTGGGTAAACCTGTGATAAAATCCATTGAAACCTCCAACCAACGTTGGCTTGGAATGGATAAAGGTTGTAATAGACCTAGTGTCTTAATTGTTTCAACTTTATTTTGTTGGCAAACCAAACATTCCGCCACAAACTTTTCAATATCTGATTTAAGGCCATCCCAAAAAAATTCCTTCTTAACCCTGTGGTAAGTTTTTAAAAATCCTGAGTGCCCTCCTAAGGGAGAAGTGTGCAATTCCATAAGAATCTTTTGTTTTAGCTGGGAATTCTTACAGAGGTATAAGCGATCTTTGTACCATAACGAATCATTTTGCCAGCTAAATGTATTAGAAGTACTGGAATCTTGTTGTAGCTTTCGAATAAGTGCCCACACTTCTTCGTCATTCTTCCATTCCTTCTTTGCTTCGTTTATCCAATCTGCTTGGATAATAGAAATGGCACACAACAATGCTTCCATATCCTCATCCTTTCTTGAGAGTGCATCTGCCACCACATTTTGCTTCCCTTTTTTGTAGATGATTTCAAAGTCATAACCCAACATCTTTGTGACCCACTTTTGTTGCTCTTCAGAGGATAATCTTTGTTCTAAAATGTATTTAAGGCTATCATGATCCGTTTTTACCTTGAAGTGTCTTCCCATTAGGTAGGGTCGCCATTTCTTAAGTGCATGGAATATTGCCAACATTTCCTTCTCATAAATAGCTTTGCTTAAAAACTTTCCCTTGATTGGACGACTTTCAAAAGCAATGGGTCTTTCATCTTGCATTAGAAAAACACCAATTCCATTTCTTGAAGCATCTGTTGGAAATAATACTGAGAGGGGGGGTGAATCAGTATTATCTCATTCTTTTAATAAATCTTCCTTATTTGTTCTTTGAATTATTTTAGCATGTCAATACCATAAAATAATGAGCATGAACAAAGAAAACAGATAGTCACACCAAAGAACACAAGATGTAAGGTGGAAACCCAATGTGGGTGAAAACCACCTGCTGCAATATGTCTCTATCTTCTTTCAAATTAGAAACTCCTTTTACAATGGTTTTGTACTGGTGCAGTCCTTTACCAGTACGCAGGCTGCAACCTGCAGAGAGCTACAACTCTCTCTCATTTTCCAGTCTCTCCTAGAAGGGAGCTACAACCCCCTACTTCTTTTCTTACAAGGACCACTTTTCATAAATTTTCAAACTGGATCCATAAGCATCAAATGATCATCTAGTATAAGAGAATCACCCAGTCAACTGTAGTAACCAGATCAACAATAATAGGACCAAACCCAGAACACAACAATGATAAACAAAGATTTTAAGAGAAGTAAGCACCCTGCTCAATTGCTCGCCTGCTTACGTAAGCACCCTGCTCAACTGCTTGCCTGCTTACAGTACACACCCTGCTCAACTGCTTGCCTGCTTACAGTACGCACCCTGCTCAACTGCTCGCCTGCTTACGTATGCACCTTGCTCAACTGCTCGCCTGCGTACCTCGCTCTGAGTCCATTGAACTGCCTGCGGACCTCCGCACCTGCAACCCTTCTGTGCCTGCGTATGTATGCACCCGAAACGCTTCGTTCCTGCGTATGTACGCACTTTTCTTTCACTGTATCTGCGTACCTTCGGGCATAGATGATTTCAAGACTTCAGAAATAACCCAGACAGTCAGATCTACAGATCTGAACATGCGCCGAAGAGATCTCAATCCATCAGTAGATTCGCCTTATTTAGATCTAGACATACTCCCAAGAGATCATAATATTTCAGATCTAGCCCTCATAAGATATTCAACCCAAAACATACTCAAGCCAAATGATCTCCTTTGCTTTATATAGGAAAGCTCTTCCTTAAATCATGGATCAATACCACGGGCCGACACCATAATAACACAAAACCGTCGGCTAAATACCAAAGGTTAAACATAAGAAACCCCACGTGTGCTTTTCTCTGCCTTGAAATGTGTGTACTGGGGGTACGCACCTCCTGAACGGGATAACTGCGGGTATGTACGCACTTTATGTAACACCGACCTGCGTGTACGCACCTTATGTAAGGTGTACCTACGTACCCCTTATTTTCTTCAATATTTGATAGCTGATCATCAATCTCTGCTGCTGACTTGAAGTACTGTGATCTATCACCTGAATGGGTTGCCATCAAGGACAACACTTTAGCCATAATGCCAACAGCATCACATTCCACAATAAAGGTTTTTGTGAAGTCCGGTGTAGCTAAGACCGGTGCTTGGCACATTGCCTCTTTAAGATGTTTAAAGGCCTTTGTTGCTTCCGGAGTCCATGAAAATGAATCTTTCTTCAATAATGTTGTTAGAGGTGCTGCTATTCTCCCATAATTCTTAACAAACTTGCGATAATACCTTGTCAACCCAAGAAATCCTCGCAGATGCTTTATGGATGTGGGGATTTTCCATTCCTTAATGGCTTTAATTTTGCTAGGGTCTACCTTAACTCCTTCATGAGATACAATATGACCCAAATATTCCACCTCCTGGACTCCAAAGAAACATTTGGATCTTTTTGCATATAATTGTTTCTCCTCCAATAGTTGTAGCACCTTGTCAACATGTTCAACATGATCCTTCCAAGACTTGCTGTAGATTAGTATATCATCAAAAAATACCAACACAAATTTTCTAAGGAATGGTTTGAAAATTGAATTCATCAAACCTTGAAATGTTGAAGGTGCATTGGTAAGGCCAAAAGGCATGACCAAAAATTCATAATGACCCTCATGAGTTCTAAATGCTGTTTTCGGAATGTCTTCAATCTTCATTCTGATTTGATGATATCCCGAACGAAGATCCAACTTGGTGAAGTAAATTGATCCATGCAATTCATCCAGTAATTCATCAATGACAGGAATGGGGAACTTATCTTTAATAGTGAGCTTGTTGAGCTCCCTATAATCTGGACACATGTGCCATGATCCATCCTTCTTGTGCACCAATACTACTGGAGCTGAGAAAGAACTTTGACTCGGTTGAATTATACCAACCTCTAGCATTTCTGCAACCATACGTTCAATTTCACTTTTTTGGACATAGGGATATCTGTACGGCCTGATGTTTGGAGGAACACTTCCTGGAATCAGATGAATAGCATGATCATGATCACACATAGGTGGGAGACCTTTGGGAGTCTCAAATACCTTGGAATGATTGTCCAGGACTTTTTGGAGATCTGGAGAAATAGATGATTCCAATGTGGAAACATCTAGCGAACATAATTGTGCAATTACACCTCTTTGCTCCTTTTTTAGAAGCTTTGTCATGCCATTAGAGCTGATTATCTTTCCTGGTTTCCCTGCAATACCCCTTAATTCAACTTCCTTTCCTTCCACAGAAAATTTCATGAAAAGTTCTTGAAAATTAAAAGCTATTGTACCCAAGGATTGTAGCCATTGGACTCCTAGTACAACATCAGCACCTCCCATTGGAATGGAAAGCATTGGGCTAGTCAATACATATTCTCCCATGGATAGCTTGATATTATGGCACTTTCCAGAACAATTTATTGTTCCTCCATTTGCAATCATCACTTGACACTCTGGTGCTGGATATAGGAAGCAATTCAATTCTTTTGCTACCCTACAATGAATAAAATTGTGTGTGCTTCCTGAATCAATCAACACTATTACCTTTTTCTTCTTGATTTGTCCTTCTATCTTGATGGTTTGAGGAGTGGTAATTCCTGCTAATGCATTACAAGATATGGGCGGATTTATTTGTTCTTCATCTAGGCTTTGTTCCTGGAATATATCCTCTTCTTTTGACCTTTCTTGCTCCTTTTCTTCTTCCTCTTCACAATCTATGTAGAATAATTTCTTCTCAGCACACTTATGACCTTTTGTGTATTTACTATCACAATTGTAACAAAGCCCTTTTGCTCTTTTTTCTTCCAATTTTTGTGGTGTCAACCTTGTAGGTTGTGGAAGACTATGGACAACAACACTTTCGTCTTTATAGTTGTGAATGGTATGCTTCCTAGTTGCCATAATTTTGCTTTCCATTTTTCTTGCTAATCTGAATGCCTTCTCTAATGAATCCGGTTCCCAAAGGCGCACATCATGTTGGATATTATCCTTTAAAGACCCTATGAACACATCAATCCTATGTTCCTCTGGAATATCTTTTACCCTTATGTTCAATTTTTGGAACTCCTCAATGTGCTCCATTATTGAACCCTTTTGTTTGAGACTTATCAATTGGCTAAAAAAAGTGTTGCTTTTTGTATCCTCATAATGTGCTATCAATTCTTCCGTAAAAATTGCCCAAGTGATAAATTGTTTACAAGAACAAAGCCATTGATACCATACAAACTGATTTGGTTCCAAATATAAAGTTGCCATACGTACCTTTTGTGTGTTTTTCACATTATTGAGATTGAAGAATTGCTCCATCTGTAATATCCATGTGGCGGGATCCTTGCCATCAAACTTCCTCATATCGATTTTTGGAACATGGTGAGTCTTCGATCCAACATTAGAGTCTATGGAATCATGATTAACATTTCTTTTGTTCTCATCATGAGTTTCCTTTAGTACTCTTTCACCCTTAGTGACCATTTCTTGTAGCAACTTATTCATATTTATCTTCAATTCTTCCATCTTATCATCCATGCCATCAATTTTAGCGTCCATGCCATTCACCTTAGCTTCCATGCCATCCATCTTAGCTTCTACGCCTTTCTTTAAATAGTCCATCTTAGCTTCTACACCTTTCTTTAAACCATCCATCTTAGCTTCTACATCTTTCTTTAAACCATCCATCTTAGATTCTGTTCCTTTTTGTGCAAGGGACAGTTGTTGCACTTGGTCTTGTAATTTTGATATATCATGTTGTATTTCTTCCTCTTCTTCATGAGTCATGCTAGAGCTTTCAGGTTCCTTACTAGGTGTTTGCATTTTCTTTCCTTGGGGCATCAGTTACCGATAATAATGCTCTACTATGCCCTTTGAATTCCTTCAAAATAAATTTTCAAACCAAGCTTAAGCAAAAATTAAAAAAAATCTACACACCTTTTTTCACTTTGTAGGAGCGTGATATTGCCTCTGATGTATCTCTGTACTTTCCAATCATCTAGTTCTGCAATTGTGACCTGTAGTAGCTCTCTGTGTCCTCTTTCCAATGCCACCAGTCTTATCCAAATTGGATTCTCCAAGAAAGAGTTATGCACAATCTCCCAAGATGACCTGATTATAGACCTTTCCAGAAGAGTGAACTTGTATGAAGTGCCACGTGTACAATTTTCGACCTTTGGTTCTGAAAATGATATACAAGAAACTACAGTCCGTCCTCTTTCTGTACCTTCTTACGAAATTTCAATCCGATCACCAGAGAGAAAGTTATGATGATTTTCCCTAGGTCACCTGTTTTGAATGTAATTCAGAAGTTTGCAAAAAGACCAACTTCCTCAGAGCATATCTCCCCAAATATCGCGCGAAAAGATCTGAAATTGGACCCAAGGTTCAGTGTGATTTCTTATCAAATGGGTTTTTTTTGCGACTTCTGAAACGTCACAGAAAAAAAATTATAGCGAAAATGCCACGATGACCTGTTTGGAGCAGCGAAACCCTAGAATCCAAAGCTCTGATACCAAATGTTATGAAACCAGCTCAAGAAAAAGATAGAAAAGAAAGATCAACGCCTTAGAATTCAGCATCTTCGAGGGGGCAACCTCCTTTACATTACATAAATGAACAATTCTTGGATGATACAAATGACAAAACCTCCTTTCTATATATAGGAGTCTAAGGAGTCACAATATAATCCAGCCGACCTAACAATAATAATATAAAGCCACAAAAATAACAATAGAGGGATTCTATGGGGCACAGAAATAACAATATGGGGGTAATAGGGGCACAAAAATATAAATAAGGGGTATAACTACAATAGTAATGGGGTAATCACTAGTATTATAGGGACCCAACAAATATGGTGCTTAGTTTTCTTAGAATGTAAAACTAGGGATGAAGAGCATGAGTGATTATGTTTCATATCAACAACATGCTCTTGAAGCATAGTCTAATTGAGCAATATGTTTCACCAACATAGGGCTTCCCATAGGAACACAAGATCATATAAACACATTTCATGAATAAATCCTAATGTGATGGACCTAGAAGAAGTATCTCTAAACTATACAAGATAACAAAGGAAGCTCCATCTATCACCATTTCATTGATCTCTACTACGAAATTCAAGAAGGTAATCTCTCATACCAATAATTTGTCTTCTTCTTGATTCGCTCTCAAAGTGAGTAGAAGGTTGTGGCCTCCATGGACTCTACACAAAGCCTCTCCAAACATCAGAAGCAAGTGGACAAGGTCATGGAAGAATACAAAGACAACTTATCCTCATCCACTAGGGGAACTTTTCACTGTACGTTCAAGCATTTAGTCGATTTGACCACCAACACACCTCTATCAAATGGGCCAATCTATTGTTTCTCTCTTCTGAAAATTGAGGAAATCAAGTAGGAGATCCAAGAGATGCTCCAAAAATGGCACTTCTAACTGAGATCCTCACCCTCCATAATCCCAATTGTACTTGTGCAAAATAAAGATAGGACGCGGTGACTTTGCATTGATTAAAGGGCTCTAAACAAAATGATAGTAAGGGACTGGTACACAATTCCATGAATTGATGACCTTCTTGACTAGCTCAAGGGGGCCAAGTACTTTAGCAACATTGATCTGAAGTACGACTACCACCAGGTCCCAATAAAATAAATTTATTTATGGAATATTGCTTTCAAGTCCAAAGAATGTATTTTTGAAAGGTTGGTCATGCCCTTTGGTTTGACAAATACAACAACAATTTTCATGAGGCTGACGGATGATATCTTGTGGCATTTCACCAATTTGTTTTTGGTGGTATATCTGGATGATATCCTTATTTTCAGCAAGATTTTGGAAAAAAAACTTGCATCACATTCAACAAGTCCTTCGAAATCTATGACATCATAATTTATATATGCTAACTTGGAAAAATTCTCCTTCGACATGAACAAGGTACAATACCTAGGATACATTGTTGATGTGCATGTTGTGCATGTGGATCCAACCAAGATTAAGGTCATTCATGATTGTCTAGCCTCGACCACACTAATTAATCTTTAGAGTTTCTTAGGCCTTGCCAAATTCTATTGTAGTTTTGTTATGGGATTATACCATATTGCATGGGTCCTTAGCTAAGTGACCAAGGGCGGTAGTGAAGCAAAATTCATTTGGGGAAGTCACAACAAAAATATTTCAATGATTTGAAACTGTTAGAAAATCAGAAAGGTAGAAATATTTTCTTATGTTGACAATTACTTGTGATATTCTTGTATTATTATTAGCTTTCTTTATGTTCTTCTTTTATATTTTTCACATCAAGCAATCATCAAATCAAAAGAATGAAGATAAATAACACCAGATATATGCACTCATCCAGGGAAAAACCCATATGAAGGGGAAAACCAACCAAAATCTTCCACTAGTAGATTTAAAATCAAATTGATATAATCCAAGACCTTAGACCTAGACAAAGATCCTCCTTTTATCCATCAAGTCAACCTCTCAAGATGAATAGATACATTTCAATATTCAACCCTAGTAAAACAAATTCAAACATGCAACAAACCAAATTTCAGCCATTCTAGCTTCATAATTTCGGCCCTACTGCAAACCTGCAACTTTAATCCTCCTATAACAGTCTAGAAACTCACACGTGTGGCAAAGGAGAGAATTTCAGCTTGCTTTTGCTTGAAAAGTGTCTCCTTCTTCTTTGCTAGGGTTTTCTCATTCTTCTCTAGGTATTTCACTCTTCTTTATTCCTCTTGCAACTGTAGATCGAACTTGCTTGGTTGGTGTCCAAATGAAATTAAGTAGCTGCCAATATATAGTGGTTTCTAGCTCCTTTTGAGGCTGAATTGTAGAAATTGAGGCTGAATTGGTGGAGGAGGGTTATTTGACTCATTCTACATAAAAATAATTTTCTTTCTTGATATACAAAGCCCAATAAGGGTTTATTATGTGATGGAAAGGAATAAGACCCAAGACATAAACCCTAGAAGCCTATAATGGAGGCTTTGACCTAAAAATAAAATAACAAAGTATGAAATCCAGGCTAATAAATAATTTTTCTTTTTCTTTCTTATTACATCATGATTCAAATACAATAATCAGGACTCACACTAATTACATTCTTCAAGACTCCCTCTTAATTAGGGAGGTATTCATAATTATACATATATAGGTACAAGGATGAACTCAAAATGATATGTTATATGAAGAGTCATAACATACATAATGCTAAAGATTAAATACTTGACTAAGGTATCTAATCAATTGGGACTAAGGTGTTATCCAATATTTTTCCACTATAGGTACCATCATGCTTCAACTCTAACACCAACCCATAGGGATCTAGGTATCATATTCAAGGTTGGAGCTCCACAAAACCATTGATAGCCTCCCTACTTTAGGATCTAGACATCATCATAGGTTGACCAAATTTCCCTCCAAGCATCATACATGTATGTAGTCCAAGGTGCTTCATCTCTCCCTATAAACTCAATCAGATATATCGACCAATCCAATCATGCTTCTAAGATTCAAACTTCTTATGGAGAGATCTTGCACAATCACAACCCCAAATAGTAACATATATATATATATATATATATATATATATATATGTGTGTGTGTGTGTGTGTGTTTATCTTTTATTCTGTTTTCTAATCTAGTTACATAACATTTGTTATCATAGCTTTGGATTCTAGGGTTTCACTGCTCAAACTAATCATCTTGGAATTTTGCCATAACGTTTTTCTACGAGGCTTTAGAAGTTGAAATTTCTACCATGTGGATCTGAAATATTTGTGAACTTTGTGTTAAAAATTCAGATCTTAGGTTTCTATATTTTTAGAGATGTAGTATGAAGAAGTTATGATTTTTGTACACTCCAGAATTCAGTCTCAAACTTTCTCTTCGAGCCTCAAATTCGAATTTCATAAAAAGTGACCGAAGTTTCACAAAATGTAGTTTTTGTATATAAATTTCATGTATGAAGGCTGAGACAATGACACATGGCATCCCATACAAGTTTGCTCTACTGAACCAGTCCATAATCAGGTCATCATGGGATATTCAACATAAATTCATCCAGAAGAAGCCAATCTTAGTGTGACTTGTCAAATTGGAAATAATACTCAATGAGCTACCATAGGACAAAATTTTAGACCTTGGGACGCTAAAATTACATAGATATAACAATTTCGAGATTGAGCTCCTAAAAGAAAGAAAAAGGTGTGTATTTTTTAAAAATTTTGCATATATTTTGTTTGATAAATTAGTTTGAAGTGATTTAAAGGGCATAGTGAAACACATATATCATTGTTTGATTCCAAAATGCCTTGAAACAAAAAATTGGATACACCTAGTAAACAACCAGAAATAGCTACTATGACACATGAAGAAGTGGAAGAAATGCAACATGATATATTAGAATTACGAGACCAAGTGCAACAAATTTTGCTCTCATAAATAGTAACAAAAAATGAATTGTAAGGTAAGATAGAATTAAAAAAAAAAGGCAATATGGAAGGTGTTGTAGCCAAATTTTACAAGCCTAAAATATTCAATTTCTCTTCAACAAACTTCAACAAGGAAACATAAATAAGGGTAACTTTATGGAACATCCCCAATACACTACTACGCTCATAACATGTCAAATATTAAGGAATACTATAGACATGTCTTGAATGTTTATTATCTCAAAGAACATAATGTGGAACAAAAAGAAATTGATCAAAATATGAAGATTTAAAAAAAAATGAAGATCATTTCTTTCAAAATAAATATTGTCCATAGTGTATCCAAGTTAAGCGTTAGAGCACTTCCTAGAGTTTTATCATCATGTATAGTGGTCAATTACAAAGAAGATTCGTAAAAATGAACAAAAAATGTTATCATTTAATAATATTCTGCGATTTTATACAGCTATTTGTATTATTATTGGCATAGGTGGACAAAGTGATAAGGTAATACATGTGAGACTTGGGAAAACCAGTGAACGAATAAAATAAGCAGTGTTGGGTGAGAGTTCAATAGCCAAAATTAGTCTTGGGAAAATGTGATTAACATAATCACTACATGGAATATGCATCCACATGAGTTTGGTATCATGCTTTAATTTGGATATACAAATCTAAAGTTGATGGGTCCTAATGAAAATCATATTATCCAACTGTTTTTTATTTTTAAGGCCGAGATATTTTTCTTGACAACTCATCTGAAGAAAGATTCGAAAAGGATTGGTGAAAGTAAATGGATTGTAGATACGTGGACTTAAAACCCCCATAAACATTGCAACAATGAAGTTTGACATTTATTAGAATCTAGAAGTTGATGTATAAGCCCAAGATTGTGCACATAGAATTTGCCAAAAGAGAGAAATTCAAGTTTTCCAATTTGTACAAGGTATATTATATAAGACAAGTGAATTATTCAAGAACGAGCACTCATATATAAATCCATAATTTTTGGAAAAGATTTAAATGCAAACCTGTCACTGTGTAAATTAATTTTTGAAGGTGGCCCTAGGAAGTCAATTTCAGCTACTTATTACGGGAAAACAAATAAAAAATTCAAAAATGTGCGTTTTGGTTTTTTTGCAGAAGGACCCAAGTTGACATTTTTAAGGGCGGTTTCCAAAAATTGAGGGTAATTTTAGAGATTTTGCTAGTTCCTTCAACACTGGTTTTTGTAAAAATGCCTTGCAAGTTGTGAATGGTTGGCAGAAGAAAATATGAACATAGGGAAAGTAAAGAAAAATACAAAGAAATAGTAATTGTTACACCACTTGAGAAGGATTATATTATGCACCCAACTCCCAAAATAGAAGAAAATATAGAGCAATGACTTCAAAATTAGCGTATTCAAGGGGAAACCTCCTTTACATTACACAAATGAACAATTCTTGGATGATACAAATGACAAGACCTACTTTCTATATAGAGGAGTCCAAGGAGTCACAATATAGTCAAAGTCGACACAACAATAATAATGTAAGGGCACAACAATAATAATAGTGGGCTTCTATGGGGCACAATAATAACAATATGGGGACAACATGGGCACAATAATAACAATAATGGGCTACAATGACAATAATAATAAGGGAATACACTAGTGTTATAGGGGCCTAACATGTCCCTCTCCTTCATAAAAGTTTTTTCCTCAATGCTTGAGTAGTTCTGGATGCTTTCGTATAAAATTCTCATCCTCCCATGTGGAATCTTTAGTGGGCAAGTTCTTCCACTTGATGAGATACTCTGAAATTGATCGATTTCGTAGCTATCGAGTTCTTTTTTTTGTGACTACATCAGGTTCCAATATGATTTTTCCTTCCTCATCAAGCTTTGGTAATATTTTTTGAACTTGGAGCTTGTCACCTATAACCTTCTTTAAGCATGAAACATGGAAAGATGGGTGCACTCGGGAAGTTGTAGGAAGCTCCAATTTGTATGCCATAGTACCAATCTCTTGCAACACCTTGTACGAACCATAATACTTTGGGGATACTTTATTATCCTTCTTAGCTTTCTTGAGGGACATTTTTTTGTGTGGTTGTAGCCGTAGAAATACCTAGTCACCTACATCAAAACTTCTTTCGCTGTGATGTTGATCTGCATGTTGTTTCATTCTATTCTATGCCAAAGTGAGGTTATCCTTTAAGAGTTGGAGAACTTATTGTTGATGCTCGATGTGATCATCCACTTCTTGAACCTTAGAATTTTCTCTAAAATATGATGTGATGGACAGTGGATGATATCCATAAAGTGCCATAAATGGGGTCATTTTTGTTGTAGTAAGGAAGGAAGTGTTATACCACTATTCAGCCAGAGGCAACCATTTGACCCCTTGTGTCTGTTTATCAGATACAAAGCAACAAAGATATCCTTACAAACATTTGTTGGCTACCTCATTTTACCCATCATATTGAGGATGATACGATGAGCCATGAGCTAACTAAGTACCCAGACAAGAAAATAATTCTGTCCAAAAATTTTCAGTGAAAATGGGATCTCTGCCACTTACAATAATCTTTGGGTTTCCATGTAGCTTTTGAATTGTTTCCATAAATGCAGTAGCAACTGTGCTAGCTTTAAATGGATCAGAGAATGCACAAAAGTGTGCATACTTGGTAAGTCTATCAACTACCACCATAATGACACTCTTTCCTTTGGACTTGGGTAAACCTGTGATAAAATCCATTGAAACCTCCTCCCAACATTGACTTGGAATGGATAAAGGTTGTAATAGACCAGGGGTATTAATTGTTTCAACTTTATTTTGTTGGCAAATCAAACATTTTGCCACAAACTTTTGAATATCATATTTAAGGCCATCCCAAAAAAATCCTTGTTAAACTTGTGGTAAGTTTTTAAAAATCCTGAGTTCCCTCCTAAGGAAGAGGAGTGAAATTCCATAAGAATCTTTTGTTTGAGTTGGGAATTCTTACAAAGGTATAAGCGATCTTTGTACCATAACGAATCCTTTTTCCAGCTAAATGTATTAGATGTACTGGGGTCTTGTTGTAAATTTTGAATGAGTTCCCACACTTCTTCGTCATTCTTCCATTCATCCCTTGCTTTGTTTATCCAATCTGGTTGGATAATAGAAATGGAGCAAATCAATGCTCCCACATCCTCATCCTTCCTTAAGAGTGCATCTGCAACAACATTTTGCTTCCCTTTTTTGTAGATGATTTCAAAGTCATAACCCAACATCTTTGTGACCCATTTTTGCTACTCTTCTAAAGATAATATTTGTTATAAAAAGTATTTAAGACTCTCATGATATGTTTTTACCTTGAAGTGTCTTCCCATTAGGTAAGGTCATCTTTTCTTAAGTGCATGCAATATTTCCAACATTTCCTTCCTATAAATAGCTTTGTGTAAATACTTTCCTTTGATTGGATGACTTTTCGAAAGAAATGGGTCTTTCTTCTTGCATTAAAAAAACACCAATGCCATTTCTTGAGGCATCACATTCCACAATAAAGGTTTTTGTGAAGTTTGGTGTAATTAAGACTGGTGCTTGACTCATTTCCTCTTTAAGATGTTCAAAGGCTTTCGTTGCTTCTAGATTCCAAGAAAATGCATCTTTCTTCAGTAATGTTATTAGAGTTGTTGATATTCTCCTATAATTCTTAACAAACTTGCGATAATACCCTCTCAACTCGAGAAATCCTCGCAGATGCTTTATGGATGTGGGGATTTTCCATTCCTTAATGGATTTAATTTTTCTAAGGTCTACCTTAACACCTTCATGGGATACAATATGACCCAAATATTCCACCTCTTTTACTCCATAGAAACATTTGGAGGTTTTTTCATACAATTGTTTCTCCTCCAATAGTTTGAGCACTCTATCAACATGTTTAACATGATCCTTCCAAGACTTGCAGATTAGTATATCATCACAAAATACTAACACAAATTTTCTAAGGAAGGATTTGAAAATGGAATTCATCAAACCTTGAAATGTAGAAGTTGCTTTGGTAAGGCCAAAAGGCATGACCAAAATTCATAATGATCCTCATGAGTTCTAAATGTTTTTTTCCAAATGTCTTCAGTCTTCATTCTGATTTGATGATATCCTGAACAAATGTCCAACTTGGTAAAGTAAATTTCTCCATGCAATTCATCCAATAATTCAACAATGACAGGAATGGGAAATTTATCTTTAATAGTGAGCTTATTGAGATCCTTATAATCCGGACACATGCGCCATGATCCATCCTTCTTGTGCACCAATACTACTGGAGCAGAGAAAGTACTTTGACTAGGTTGAATGATACTAGCCTCTAGCACTTCTGCAACCATACGTTCAATTTCACTCTTGGGCATAGGGATATCTGTAAGGGCTGATGTTTGGAGGAATACTTCCTGGAATCCAATGAATAGCATGATCATGATCATGAATAGGTGGAAGGCCTTTGGGAGTCTCAAATACCTTGGAATGATTGTCCAAGATGTTTTGGAGATCTAGAGAAATAGACTATTTCGACCTCTAGCGAACATAATTGTGCAATTACACCACATTGTTATTTCATTAGAAGCTTTGTCATGCTGTTAGTGTTGATTATCCTTCCCGATTTCCCTACAGTACCCCTTAATTCAAATTCCTTTCCTTCTGTTTTTTTTTCAAGAAAAGTTCTTCAAAATTAAAAGCTATCGTACCCAAACATTATAGCCATTGGACTCCTAGTACAACATCAACACCACACATTGGAATGGAAAGCATTGGACTATTAAACACATATTCTCCCATGGATATCTTGATATTATGGCACTTTGCAGAGAAATTTATGGTTCTTCCATTTGAAACTATCACTTGACACTTTGGTGCTGTATATAGGAAGAAATTCAATTCCTTCGCTATTTTACAATGAATAAAATTACGGGTACTTCACGAATCAACCAACACTATTATCTTTTTCTTCTTGATATTTCCTTCTATCTTGATAGTTTGAGGAGTGGTTATTCCAACCAATGCATTACAAGATATGGTCAGATTCATTTTTTCTTTCTCTAGGATTTGTTCCTAGTGTGTACCCTCCTCTTTTGATGTTTCTTGTTCCTTTTCATCTTCCTCTTCACAATCTATGTAAAATAATTCATTCTCAGCACACTTATGACCTTTAGTGTATATTCTATCACGACTGTAACAAAGCCCTTTTGCTCTTTTTTCTTCCAATTGTTGTGGTGTCAACCTTGTAGGTTGTGGAAGGCTAGGGGAAACAATACTTCCATCTTTATAGTTGTGATTGGTAGGCTTCCTTGTTGCCATAATTTTTCTTTCAATTTTTCTTGCCAACCTGAATGCCTTCTCCAATGAATCAGGTTTCCAAATGCAAACCTCATGTTGTATGTTATCCTTTAATGTCCCTATGAACACATCAATCTTATGCTCCTTTGGAATATCTTTTACCCTTATATTCAATTTTTGGAAGTCCTCAATGTGCTCCACCATTGAACCTTTTTGTTTGAGATTTATCAATTGGCTAAAAAATGTGTTGCTTTTTGTATCCTCATAATGTGCTATCATTTCTTTCGTAAAAATTGTCCAAGTGACAATTTTTTTACGAGAGTAAAGTCATTGATACCATATAAACTGTTTGGGTTCCAAATATAAAGTTGCAATGCATACCTTTTGTGTGTTTTGCACATTATGGAGATCGAAATATTGCTCCATATGTAGTATCCATGTTACGGGATCCTTGCCATCAAACTTCCTCATATCAATCTTTGGAACATGGTGGGTATTCAATCCAACGTTAGAGTCTATGAAATCATGATTAACATTTCTTTTGTTCTCATCATGAGTTTCCTTTACTACCCTTTCTCCATTAGTAAGCATTTCTTGTAGCAACTTTGTCAAATATGTCTTCAAATCTTCCATGTTGCCTTTAAGTTTTGCTTCTATACCATCCATATTAGCTTCCATGCCATCCATCTTAGCTTCCACGCCATCCATATTAGATTCCATGCAATAAATCTTAGCTTCCATGCCATTATTCAAACCATCCATCTTAGCTTCCATGCCTTTATTTAAACCATCCATTTTAGCCTTTGTTACCTTTTGTGAGAGTGAAATTTGTTGCAATTGGTCTCGTAATTTTGATATATCATGTTACATTTCTTCCTCTTCTTCATGAGTCATGCTAGAGCTTTTAAGTTGCTTACTAGGTGACTTTCCATTTTCTTTATTTGGGGCATCGATTAATGATAATTATGCTTCATTATGTCCTTTGAATTCCTTCAAACTAATTTTTCAAACCAAGCTTATGCAAAATTTTAGAAAGGCTACACACCTTTTTTGGCTTTGTAGGAGCTCGATATTGAATCGGTTGTATCTCTATAATTGCGGATCTCCAAGGTCTGAAATTGTGTCTTGTGGTAGATCTCTGAGTCCAAGTTCCAACCCCACAATTCTTCTCAAGATTGGATTCTCCAATAAATAGTTATTCCAAATATCCCACGATGACCTGATTATAGACTAGTTCAGTAGATAAAACTTGTATGAAGTGCCACGTGTCACTATTTCAACCTTCGGACCTAAAACCGATACAAAGAAAACTACAGTTATCCTATTTCTGTACCTTTTTAGGAAATTTCAATCTGATTCTCAGAGAGAAAGTTATGCTGATTTTTCCCAGGGCACATATTTGAGATATAATTTGGGAGCCTGTAAAAACCTTAACTTCCTTGTATCATATCTCTGAAAATATTGCAAGACAAGGTCTAAAATTAGTACTCAAGGTTCATCAAGATGTCAGATCAAATGGGTTTTACTTTTAGCTTCTAAAGCGTCGTAGAAAAAAAGTTATAGTGAAAATTCCACGATGACCTGTTTGAAGCAGCAAAACCCTAGAATCCAAAGCTTTAATACTAATTGTTATGTAACCAACTCACAAAATAGAAGAAAAGATCAAGCAACGACTTCAAAATCAACCTATTTGAGGGAGAAACCTCCTTTAAATTACACAAATGAACAATTCTTGGATGATACAAATGACAAGACCTCCTTTCTATATATAGGAGTCTAAGTGGTCACAATATAGTCAAAGCCGACATAACAATAATAATGTAAGGGCACAATAATAACAATAGTGGGCTTCTATGGGGCACAATAATAACAATATGGGGACAACATGGGCACAAAAATAACAATAAGGGGCTACAATGACAATAATAATAAGGGAATACACTAGTATTATAAGGGCTTAACATATTACAATGAAGCAAATGAAAATTGTCATGACAGGGATTGAAATTTTTAGGGTCAAAATGAAGAAGTGGAAAATTAATAGCAGAGGTTGGAGATTGAGTTGCGAAGAAAATATTTGGAATCTTCGAGGGAAAGAAAATGTTGTTAGCCACTAAATAATCTCCAGTGACTCCTATTTATTCAAGGCTGCTATTTTCTCATCGATTTTTTCATCAAATGAATCAAAGACATTGTTTTCCTTCCTATGCAAACTATTGCAGATTTATTTTTCTCAAGATATGAGCCAATATTTCTAGAAATTGATCTTATTAGTCCTTTAATAGAAATTATTTTGAACTATGTTTCTCTTCACAAGAAATTTGTGGAACCCAAGGAATGATATCCTTGATTTTGTTATTATTAACTCATTTACCACTGCACATGAAAATCAATGAGCTGGAAATTCAGTTAAATAAGTTACTTGGTAATTTATTCTGGATTTCCAACCAAATGGAAAAACTACTCATAATTGATTATATTAGACAAAAAAAAGAGAAGGAAGGCATCGATCCCATAGTCAATCTGCAAAAACTTAAGGAGTACAATGCTATTGGCAAAGTTGGAAAAGTTCCACCATGGGATTTTGTATTTTGTTGAAGAAAAAATGAGATTAAAATAATTCTTTAGGGCACAACTAATGTAGAAGTGCAGATCATAATATAATGAAACTATAAGAATTTGGTCATGTTTCTCACATTTCACTAATGACTCAAGCAAATTCTGAGCAGTTGATGGCATTTCTAGGGTTTCATAGTCAAAAAAGAGTGTTAGACTAAGCATTAAATTGCTCTCGGCTACCTTTGGTGATGATTTTTCATCTAGATGTATTGACACTATGTGCACTAATGCTAGAAAAATTGATTTTATATCTTCAGTGCAAAGGTTAATGATAATTCAAAATTTATACATCTTACAAATATTTAACAAAGCAACAGTTCATAGTGATAGTGCTTCAAACCAAGGAAATCTCAACGACATGATATGCATGAGGTTTATGTGTTAGGGAGCCCCTACGAAGTAGTATTTCAAAACAACCATCTAACATATCTATGACCAAAGTTTCTCCTCACACCACCCCTTCGAATTTCCAGAAACCTCTATGAGTGCTCCCAGAAGCAGTCTTATGCTTTTCAAAACCACAAGAGGTTTACATGTGGGTAATGTAAGTTGGAACCACCCATTTAATATTGTATTTGTGGATTTAAAAAAAAATACAATATTAAATGTGTGGGTCCAACTTAAATTGATGTTTTTTGTAATTTTATTATTTCAAAACCTTCCCAAGAGAAACCATTTCAAAATTGTTTCAAGAATTAGTTTGTAACTGACTATACAACTAGCCAAGGAGCTTGAATAAGAAAATAAAAGTTAGAAACAGAGACAGGGAAAAGCTTCAAAGTCTGGTATTCATGACTTATAACAATGAAATCTCTCTGAAATCAAAGAAATTAAGGTAGTTTGATTCCAAATTTGGGTGTGATTGCAATGAATGTTTTTCTCTAGCCTTCATCTTTTCATCTATGTTTTTCCTCTCTTGGATGGTGTAAGATGCAGCTGGTTGTTCCAGTTTAATTTTTCATGAATTTACTTAATTTTACTCGTGTTATTTTAACTAGAAACCCTTAATGAAGCACTCCACATCTAGGAACTCATGCACATTTTCTCAGTCTTCCATTATTCCTTTTGCATAAGTTTAAATTAATATTGTTAATTTCTTGGTTTAAACTCTGTCCTCTTTATTTATCCTCAAGCCACTCCTTCAATCCAAAGATCCTGCAACCCTCAAAGTTTTTTG
This sequence comes from Pinus tabuliformis, assembly GCA_031772625.1. Lineage (NCBI taxonomy): Eukaryota > Viridiplantae > Streptophyta > Pinopsida > Pinales > Pinaceae > Pinus > Pinus tabuliformis. Next base: position 490,724,391 of record CM062817.1, read on the forward strand.
GCCATTCTATTTTGGAGGCTAGGGTTTCAAAATTAGAATATTTGTTGTAATCCCTCATGGCATGTCCCTCCAACCACTATTTTTAACAATTTTCATTAATATTGAGATGTGTCAGGCATTGGTTCCCTTACAACCAAGAATTATCTTCTGGTAAACAACAAAAGGTTTGAAGGATGGTTTAGAAGAAGACACGGGAATTTTTAAAGTAGATAGGTACGCGGTGAATGTAAAGTTGGAAGGGTTGACAAAGTTGCTCCAAGAAAGGCTTCCCAGTGGTGGCAAGGTAATCCATGAAAATCTTGATGAGGAAAACATGAACATGCATATGATTTTAGAGACTCCAATGTTGGGTTTAAGACCCACCACATTCCAAAGATATATATGAGGGACTTTGATGGCAAGGATCCGGTAACATGGATACTACAGATGGAGAAATTATTTGATCTACATTATGTGCCATGCACACAAATGGTATGCATTTCATCTTTATATTTAGAACAAAATCAGTCCATTGTCACTTGGAAGTGTTGTTGCTCCTAGCCTCCCATAACCTACAAGGTTGAAACGAAAACAACTAGAGGAAAACAGAGTAAAAGGTTTTTTTTATAGTTGTGATAGAAAATACACTAAGGGTTGTAAGTGCGTTGAGAATAAATTATTTTACATAGATTGTGAAGCAGAGGAAGAAAAAGAATAAGAAACATCAAAAGAAGAGGATATAAACCAGGAACCAACCCCATAGAAAAAAGATGAATCAAACAATATCTTGTGATGCATTGGAAAGAATTACCACTCAAACTCTCAAGATAGAAATATATATCAAGAAAAGAAAGAGAATAATGTTGATCGATTCTATTAGTACCCATAGTTTAATCATTGTAAGATAGACAATGAATTGAATATATTTCTATATCCAACACCAGAGTGTCAAGTGATGGTTGCAAATGGAGGAACTATAAATTTTCCATCGAAGTTTTATAATATCAATCTAACCATGGTGGAATATTTATTAAATAGTCCAACGCTTTCCGTTCCAACGGGTGGTGCTGATGTTGTATTAGGAGTCTAATGGTTATAATCTTTGGGGATGATAAATTTTAATTTTCAAGAACTTTTCTTGAAATTTTCCTAGGAAGGAAATAAAATTGAATTAAGTGGCATCATAGGGAACCCAGGGAATATAGTCAGCTCTAATGGCATGACAAATATTTTAAAGAAATAACAACAAGGAACAATTCACAATTATTCTCACTAGATGTTCAAACATTGAAATCATTTGTTTCTCTATATCTTTAAAAAATATTGGACATTCATTCCAAGGTATTTGAGACTACCAAAGTTCTCCCACCTATTCCTAATCATGATGATGCTATTAAATTGATTCTAGGAAGTGTTCCTCCAAACATCAAGCCTTAGAAATATCCCTATGCCCAAACGTGTGAAATTAAACATATGGTTGCATAAATGCTAGAGGTAGGTATAATTCAACCTAGCCAAAGTTATATCTCTGCTCCAATAGTATTGGTACATAAGAAGGATGGATCATGGTGTATGTGACCCGATGAGTTGTTGTATGAATTACATGGAGAAATTTACTTCAACAAGTTGGATCTTCATTCAAGTTATCATCAAATTAGAATGAAGAATGAAGACATTCCGAAAACAACATTCAGAACTCATGAAATTCATTATGAATTTTTGGTCATTCCTTTTGGCCTTACTAATTCATCTTCCACATTTCAAGTTTTGATGAATCTCATTTTCAAACCCTTCCTTAAAAAATTTGTGTCAGTATTTTTTGATGATATACTAATCTACAACAAGTCTTGGAAGGATAAGGTCCAACATGTTGACAAGGTGTTTAAACTATTAGAGGAGAAACACTTGTATACAAAAACCCCAAAATGTTTTTTTGGGGTATAGGAGGTGGAATATTTGTGTCATATTGTATCTCATGAGGGTTTTAAGGTAGATATTAAAAAAATTAAAGCCATCAAGGAATGGAAAATCCCCACAATCCTAAAGAATTGTTGAGGATTTCTTAGGTTGACAGGGTATTATTGCAAGTTTGTTAAGAATTATGGGAAAATAGTAGCATCTCTAACAACATTACTGAAGAAAGATGTATTTTTTTGGAATCCATAAGAAAATAAGTCCTTTGAACATCTTAAAGAGGCAATGTTCCAAGCTCCAGTTTTAGCTACTCCGGACTTCACAAAAACCTTTATGGTGGAATGTGATACCTCAAGAAATGGAATTGGTGTTGTTTTAGTGCAAGAAGGAATACCCATTTCTTTTTAAAGTCATCCAATCAAGGGAAAGTATTTACATAAACCTATTTATGAGAAGGAAATGTTGGCAATACTACACACCGTGAAGCAATGGCTCCCTTACCTAATGGGAAGAGACTTCAAGGTAAAAACAAATCATGATAGTCTAAAATACTTCCTGGAACAAATATTATCTTCAGAAGAGAAACAAAAATGGGTCACTAATATGTTCGGTTATGACTTTGAAATCATCTACAAAAAAGGGGGGAAAATGTTGTTGCAGATGCACTCTCAAGAAGGGATGAGGATTTGCAAGCATTTCACTATGCCATTTATATTATCCAACCTAACTATATAACTGAAGCAAGGGAGGAATGGAAGAATGATGAAGAGGTTGGACACACATTCAAAATTTTCAACAATATCCCAGTACATCTGATACATTTATCTAGAAAAATACTCATTAAGGTACAAATATTACTTATATCTATGTAATATTCCTAACTCAAACAAAATATTCTTTTGCAATTGCACACCTCTCCTTTAGGAGGGCACTTAGGATTTCCAAAAACATACCACAAGGTCAAGGAGGATTTTTTGTGGGATGGCCTTAAATCTTATATTTAGAAGTTTGTGGCGAAATGTTTAGTTTTCCAACAAAATAAAGTTGAGACAATTAAGACCCTAGGTCTATTACAACCTTTATCCATTCCAAGTCAATGTTGGGAGGATGTCTCAATGGATTTTGTCACAGGTTTACCCAAATCTGAAGGAAAGAGTGTCATCATGGTGGTAGTTGATAGACTTACAAATTATGCATATTTTTGTGCATAATCTCATGCTTTTAAAGCTAGTACAATTGCTACTACTTTTATGGAAACAATTAAAAAACTACATCGAAACCTAAAGATTATTGTAAGTGAAAGAGATCCCATTTTTACTGGAAATTTTTGGGCATAATTATTTTCTTGTCTTGGTACTCAATTAGCTCATAGCTCATCTTATCATCCTGAATCTAATGGGAAAAATGAGACAGTGAACACATGTTTGGAAGGGTACCTTCTTTTCTTTGTATCTAATAAACAAACATAATGGGTCAAGAAGTTACCTCTGGTTGAATGGTGGTATAACTCTTCCTTCCCTACCACAACAAAAATGGCCCCATTTATGGAACTTTATGGATATCATCCATTGTCCATCACATCATCTCTAAGAGAAAATTCTAAGGTTCAAGCAATGGAAGATCATGTCAGGCATCAACGACAAGTTCTCCAACTCTTAAAGGATAACCTCACTCTGGCGCAAAATCAAATGAAACAAAAGGAAGAACAAAATCGTAGCGAAATAAGTTTTGACATAGGTGACTGGGTATTGGTACTATGGCATACACATTGGAGTTGCGTGCATCTTCCCGAGTACACCCAGTTTTCCATGTTTCATGCTTAAAGAAGGTTATCAGTGACAAGCTCCTAGTTCAAACAATATGGATAGAACTTTATGAGGAAGGAAAAAACATATTGGAGCTTGAAGTAGTCATGGAAACAAGAACCCGACAACTATGGAGTCAATCAATTTCAGAGTATCTCATTAAGTGGAAGAACTTACCCATTGAAGATTCCACATGGGAGGATGAGAATAATATAAAAACATCTAAAACTAAAGAATTGAGGAATTTTTTGTTTTGCTTTGTTTTTTTTTGTTTTTTGTTTTTTGTTTTTTTTGTTTTTTTGTTTTTTGTTTTTTGTTTTTTGTTTTTTTGTTTTCAGTTTAGTTTAGTTTAGTTTGTTTGTTATGTTTGTTTTTTATTTATTTTGAAGGAGAGAGGCATGTTAGGTTCCTATAATACTAGCGTAGCCCCCCTATTGTTATTGTTGATGTATACCCCTTATTGTTATTGTTGTGCCCATTTAGTCCCCATATTGTTATTGTTGTGCCCTTACATTATTATTGTTATGTAGGCTATGATTATATTGTGACCCCTTACAATCCTATATATACCAAGGAGGCCTTTTCATTTGAATCATCCAAGAACTGTTCATTTATTATTTTTGTTTTTTTGTTTTGTTTTGTTTTTTGTTTTTTTTTTTGTTCTTGTTTTGTTTTTGTTTTGTTCTTGTTTTTGTTTTTGTTTTTTGTTTTTTTTCATCTGATTGCATAAAAAAGAGGGAGTTAAAAATTCCCTTTCAATACTCAAAGATAAGTATTTTATATCTCTGTTCCTTGATTATTATTTCTTTATTATTAGTTATCCTCTTGTCTTTATTTCTTTTTAATGGATCATAATCATTTCTTAAATGACCTCCTAGTGAGGGTTGTAGGTACACCATAAAGGCTTCCAAGGCTTTGGCAACAAATGAAAGCATTAGGAAGAACGCAACAAAACTTATGACAAGAGGATTCTCCTAGAGTGAATTATGTTCAAGAGGGAGAAGTTGCACTGACATTTAAAACCATGTCTGACGACTAGAAGAACTCCTAGTTAGAGGGAGAAGGCACACCAACCAGTTTGAAGGATGCCAAAATGAATACTATTTCTATATTTGAGGAAATTTAGTGGTGAATTCCAAGTGGATGTACAAGTATGTGGAATATGGAAATATAGAGAAGCACCAGGTACATTTTTTTTAGAACTGTTATTTCTATTTGTTTGAAAATTGCACAAGCTGGATGTAGAGATCACTTTTATCAATGGAGTAATTGAGGAAGAAGATGTGTACATAGAGATACCTAATAGATTTGATGTACATGATAAGAAGTCTCATGATTTCAGACTAAAGAAAACTTTGTATGATCTTAAGTCGGCACGTTGGGCTTGCTATTCATGGATTGATGAATATACGATGAGTCTTGGTTGATCTTGTTATTGTATGAATTGATTCTAATGGAAGAATAAGGAATTACATGATAGAGGGAGCAACAGTGGAAAGATGAATTTCTTCTGTGATAGAGGGAGCAGCCAAGCACTGCTTCATTCCTAGAGGGAGTTAACGTTTGAGTTTGATATGAAGGATCTTGGTGGAATACATTACTTATTAGAATTAGAAGTATGGTAGAAGTTGGGTAAGCATATTATCATGATCCTTTAGATATTTGGGAAGATGAATAGCCAACCCATGGCCACTTCCATGATAAATAATATGGAGAAGCTAAGTGGAAAAGGGAGTAGCCAAATTTCTACAACATGATCTGCTTCATTGTCAAGCGGTCATTGTGATGGTTCTAGTGAAGGAAGCAACTACAGGGATATACAGATTTAGATTGGGCAGTGTGTTCTAAAAACCAAAAAAGCACATCGAGATGATTATTTGGTTTTGGTTTTTCTTGGGTAGGAAGAAAACATCTGCTACAATCAAGACTACAAAGGCCAAGTATATTACAACTAGTTTGGCAAGTTGTTAAGTAGCGTGGCTTTGGAAGCTACTCATAGGATTGTTTGATTAGGTGTACAAGACAACGATATTGATAGGTTAAAGCACATTAAGATTAAGTATCTAGACATGGTACGAAAGGAAGTAGTGAGGCTCCAATACATTTCTACATTCAAGGAGGTTGCTGAGATTCTCACAAAGCCTCTATCCTAGGGAAAATTTTGTATACTACAGGGACAAGCTTGAGAAGTTTATACGCTTCAAGGAAAATATTGATAAGTTTTTATGCTTTAGGGACAAGCTTGAGAAGTTTATACACTACGGGGAAAAGCTTGAGAAATTTTTACACTTCATGAACAAGCTTGAGAAGTTTGTATAATTTAGGGACAACCTTGTTTGCTCAATTTAGTGTCCTAAATTGCTCTACATAAATTATCAATCTGGGTATCGTAAACTAATGAAGTGTAGTGCACTGTTTGTACTGGATAACCCTTCTTACTTCGTTGTTTTTGTGTTTTATGTTGCTTTGGGGAGTTTTTGGTCTTTTAACACATAATGATTTACAATGTAATTATCCAAGAATCTTAAATCTAACTTTTGTAAGGACTACTCAAAATAAAAACAGAGCTTTCAAGAAAGAAATGAAAATAGAGCTAAGAAAGACTTGGAAGAAAAGCTTAAGCAAGAAGTGAAACATAGTTTCTATTCCTATTTTACCATTATTTCCAAATCATGAATAAGATCTGAAAGTGAAAATTGCAACTGATGCCTAACTAGTTACAAAAATAAAACTAAATGAAATACTTAGTTACTCTGCCCCTCAATTTTGGGAGAAAGTCCCCTTGGGATGACATTTGAGGAATTTTGTACTTCATTAATCTAATAGAAAGCAAATACAGAGATGCAGCAAGGAGTCATTGCATAAATGAAATGCTCAACCACTTAGTTTAGGATGAATTATCAACTTGAAGGGTTTTTCCAGAAACATTCATTAACACCATGAGTTAGAAAACTGAAAAATGGCAAAGACAATAAATGGCGCTGATCAGTTAAACTTAGCAAAACAATGAATGAATAAGAAAATGATGAAAATTGCATTATAAACATGGTTTAGCAAGAAAATGGTTATAAACAGTGTGAAAGGAAATGATGAATTTATAGTTAACAGGAAGAAGAGAAACAAAATGAAATGAAACCTTCTTCAGTACAGGGGTCCTCTGCAACTGATCAAGCTACACTTGCTCAATCAACTCCAAGAAAACTCCTTCAGATTCTCATAAAACATGTGGTCTTCATATTAAAAACAAGGACACAAAATGCCCAGAAATTACAGAGTTTAGAACTTGATTTCATAATAAAACTATTACTATCACCTTAACTTTCTTGGTTCTTTACATAGGTATTTATAAGAAAACCATACAATTGTTTGTGGATAAAAATATTCTACAATCAAAACACGTAGAAGACAGGTACGCGGAATTTCTTCCTCGGCTGCTGGAGACATAAATCCAAGATGGTGGATGTTGGATTCGGTTGCACAGGTGGCTGTTGGAGTCCGTAGGTTCAGGTAGCTATTTTGGATAATGATTCCCATTGCTGTGAAACATGTTAGTTAACCACGAAGCAAAGTCCTGTTACCTTCGATCTTTGCATTTGACTTCTCCATTGACTGTAGTCTTATACCAACTTCCTTGTCGACCCGGGCTAATTCATAGGACAAGGTCCATGTCACGATGATTTCCAAGTTGCCCATGTTGTTAATTTCTCCTTCTGATACCTGGAACCTGTTAAAGAATGAAGGTAGCTGCGGAATAGCCAATTAGCTGCAAAATAGGTTGTGTTTCGTAGCTAATATACAAAAACTTATTCAATCAGCAAAACATAAAAGCATAATATGTAAATCACTAAATGTCCTCCTTAAGATAGTATATACTGGTCATTGGTGATGAGAATGCATCTTTCTCAAGGAAAAACAAGGAAAAAGAATGAAAAGGGTTGCTATGGAAAGAGTAATTTTGAGGTTCAACAAACCTTGAGAAGTTTTTATACTTTAGGGATAAGCTTGACAAGTTTATACACTTCAGGGAAAAGCAAGAGAAGTTTTTACACTCTAAGGACAAGCGAGTGGTTGAGAATATTTTCCTTAGGTAGAGGGAGTGTTGATGTTGTTGCATCAAGGGGTAAACATTTTCCCTGGATCATAATATATAAATGTCAAAGTATTGACCAAAGGCCATGAAATGTGGCTAGGGAGAATGTCCCAGAGAGCATCAAGGTTTGGAGTGCTCCCTAGGTGGGTGGGTGAGTACCTCTAGCATTGAGCAGGAGTGTTACCAATCAATTAGCATGCAGGAATGGAAATAGCGCAAGGTATCACCATAGGTCATAAGTGTTGAATAGGTTCCAAGTGACGATTTGGATAATTGGTGAAAGAATCCAAGTGACAATTTGTTAAACATGATGCTCATGCAAGATGCTTTCCATAGTTAGTGGATAGATACATCAACATAGCTAGCTCATTCAACCTTTTCCTATAGAATTTTTTGAATAAGAGAACATTTGGATAGTCATTATGAATACCTCCCTAGCTAAGAAGGAGTGTTGAATTTTGTAGCTATGGTTAGTCTTAATAATTAATATTGTTTCCCTTGAAATATATGTGATGATAAATATAATACATGTTATTCATGTTGGTTTCAAAACATAAATTTTTGAATTTTTGAATCCAAGATGATCAAGTTGGCCCTCCATCAAGTTAAGTCAGCCCCAGTTGAAGTAGTACCCATTCGATCTTCGAGAAGAATATAAATAAGGAACTTGAATTCATCCTCTTGACACACAATTTGGATCATCCATTATCTATTATTTTATTTATATATGCGAAGGAGAAAGAGAATAGGAAGTACACATGAGTCACAAGAACTGTGCATGAGTCAAAAGAGCTGTGCATGAGTCATAGGAACTACACGAGTCACAGGAAGTTTGCATGAGTAACAAGAAGTGCACATGAGTAACTAGAAGTTTACATGACTTGTTGGGGCCTAGTTTTGTGGGTAGTTTGACCAAGTTTGACTAAGGTTATATTGCTAGTCATTTTGACTTTGTGTTTGAATAGAATAATTAGATGTATCTCTTGCTGAATTGAAGAATTTCTCTAAGGAAAAGGTTGTTGTGTTTTCCACCCAAGTGGGTTTTCCCAGGTTAAATCTTGTGTTGTATTTGTGCATTGTGATCTCTACTATCATACTACTTTTTATGGCTGAATTTCTGAAGTGTAATTTCTTAATGATAATCTAGAAGTGCTAAAATAATCTATACATCATTAGAAGTATTTATTAGTTTCAAAAATTAAGTGTTTGTAAATATTACACTTGAAAAATCAACAATTCCTCTATACAAGTGGATTCCACACCCATGTTGCAACACCATCAAGGCCAACACAATGACCATGTTGCAACAAATCACCACCAACCTTATGACTAGGTTGTTTCTACAATTGCTATAATGCTAATTTGAAATATTATTGCAACACCCCTGCTAGCAGGGACTACAATTTTTTTTTGATATAAGTGACATCATAAAAGGATATGGGATATGAAAACCTATCATTGTCAGCCTCGGAAATGATGACAATTCATGTTAAGTAGTGAAATGTAGATATTTCCTTTGGATAATGAATGGAATTTATGGAAATGATTTTCACTTACCTCGAAAAGATTGCATGAACCAATTGTGATAACACTCCATCACTTCCACAATCACATGGCACAATCTACACCATCAACCTATGATTGCATTATCTTATTTAGTATCCATCACCCTAGAAAATTGTTCATTTGAACTTGTGACTAGTATATTGTTTGAACTTTCAACATGAATGATGGGATGCTTATCGAAGAACAAAGAGCCCATAGTGACCCTCTTATTACATGCTTACAATAATATTTGGGAATTTTTGCAAGAAGTTGGATGGATTGGGTATGTAAAGTAATTACAGGGGTATTATGATGCCATTTCCCTTGAGTTTGGACTCAATTTCTAGCATGACGAATTAATCTTTGGTAGGGGGGATGATGGTATAGCTAGACAAAGACATTGTAGAAATAGTTTCTAGGATGCCACAAATTAGATAATGGTTGTATTTTAGAAAAAATCCAAAATTAGAGTTAATGGAGCATTTCCTCAAGCCACAAAAGGGTTTGGTAAAGATAGGTAATGAATTCGACATGAAATATCTGTTGGAACCCTAGGTAGAAATAACTTTCATTGTCCAAAGATAATTTACATGTGAGGGAAGCCATTGGTTGCTTATTGGAACAACTTAAGGCTATTGGACCACCTAAGGCATCAACAATTGGTCAACTTTCCCTTCTTCCTCTAGATGACACTCCAACAAGTGGCCACTAGCATTCAAAACTCCAGTCAGCTAAAGGATTTTCTTGCACATCACTGTGTGATAAATCTTTAGTGGATCTTGCACTCTAGAGAGAAGGTTGCAACTAGAATTATGTTGTGAGATTACTAAGGTAGTTGAAGTTCCATCAATAGGAGAAGCAACTGTTGTAACTCCACTAGAAGTTGCACCTACTGCAACTCCACCAGAGGTTCCAACTGTTGTGAAACTAGAACTACTACAACCCTAAATGAGGTAATTATTACAACTTTTGAAGAAAAAATAACTACTGAGTGATGAGCCCCAGAAATGGGTAATTATATGGGCTCATTTAGCCTCCTAATTCGACTTAATCCACCATTCTAATTAGTGTATTGCATGTTTTTTATTATATTTATGCTAATAGAGTGAATTGGATTAGTCATTATGCCAAAAAGTCTAATGTGTGCTTTATGAAGATTTTTGGTCAATTATTGAGACAAAATCAAAGGTTTAATGAGCACTTGGCAGCCAAATTCGTGGAAGAACAAGGGAGAGGATTTGTAGGAAGGTGTCCCTTTCATTTATGAGCCCTTACCTCGAATTCTCCACCAGTAGCTTGGAGTTCAAGGGCCACCACATCGATGATCACAAGGGCAGCCGAGCAGGGCTAGTAAAGTTGTTGTTAACTGCAAGTTTTGGTAGCCGAGTTCCTAAAGTTTAGGAGGACTATTGGGGTTCTCAATTTGTATAAATAAGAAGGCTTAGAGCCTCAATTTTGTTAGTCAGATTGTAGTCAGGAGTTAGTCAGATGTTAGTTATATTTTAGTCAGTAGGTTAGTCATTTTGTTAGTCTATTTTCGCACTTTAGTGCAGCTCTGTATCAGCGCATTTTCGAGCTTTTTTCTTATAGACAGTTTTTGGGATGTAACTATTATTTTTTTATCAATAAAGATGAATCCATCTTTGCACCAGCTCTAATCTTTCTTAGGAGGCTGTAGCTCTTGGGGTTGGGCCCAACCCAACTGCTAGTACCTCCTTTGTGTACTTTTATGTGTCTTTGTTGCATTCATAGAATAATTTCTATTATTTAGGTTAAAATCTCGCTTTGTTACTTAGGTTGTTTTTGGTGATTAAAATAGCTTTTCATGCTTCAGGTTGATTTGACAGTTTAGTAACAGAAAAGATCTACAAAAATTCCATCAAGCAATCCTGGATCTCATCTCTCCCTCCTTGGGACCATGAGCTGAGACCAAGGCATACTTGCTGCCACAAAAACACTATTCTTGCCTTTCCATGCAATTACTAGTGTTAGATTTTTAGTTGGAAAAGTTGATACCAGTTGTACTTGCATGTTTTGATCTGTTCTTTCTTAGTTTCCATAGCTCTCTTGCATGATTTCCTGCTTATACACTGCTGTTCATCATATTTCTGGTTTTTAAGAGGAGATTAGGTCAACGTAGGTAGATCTCTGTTTTTCTTGTCTTTGTTTGGATCAATTTTCAGAAAGTAATGTGCAAAACACCTGTAACACATCCCTACCTATCCTTCCTCCATCATGCAACCTATTCCAACCCCTCATTCAAGATTCCTTCCCTTCATTTGCCACACTTTCCCAATTTGCCCTAATTTCTACATTCTTGTGCAACATCGCTCCCTCCATCCTTGAACAAACCCAACCACCTTCATCACTCCTTGGCTTCATCTAATAGGTCCTAGACCCCTTAAAATCATTATCCATCTTTCATTTCCACTTTCCCACCATTTTTCCTCCATCAACCCTCTAAAATCCTCTTTTGGCCATTCCTGTAGAACTTCCTGTAGAACCCCTGCAGACTTCCTATAGAAGTTCACGCGAGCAGTTTTTTGAGATTTGATCACTGTGAAATTCTCTAGAAGGGTGCTAGGGACCCCTTAGGCCCTCTTCTCACCTTCCCAACCTCCTGCAAGTGCCCACTCCATTTCCTTTCGCCAACCAACCTCTGCACAGTCAAAAATAGTTAAAGCACATGCATAATAATTCTGCAAAATTACTCAAAAATAAAAAAAGATTTTTTTTCCATATTTTCCTTTAGAAGTAGGTTAGTCACATGCATTTTATCTTTCCAAGAGTCAATGGCATCCATTTCCGCAACTTTCATCTCTTTTCTTGCAGTAGTAGGGATAGTCAGTAAAACTAGGGTTTGCTAGGGTTTGCATTTCCTTTCAGCTTTCAACTTCTTTCTGCAAGTAGATTAGCCTTTTTTGAGTTAGCTTTCATCCATCACTATCAAAAGCTTCTTCTAAGAGCTCATAGAAGTTGGCTTAAGCTCCTAGTGAACTTGTGCTAGCTAATCAAGTGACAACCTACAGTAAGAGCTAGTACTTGTGCATATAGCACCGTCGCTTCCAAGTTTGTTACGAACTATCAGGTGGATAAAAGTAAAGAAGGGAGTCCCAGGATTTTCTACATCATTTCTGCAATACTAGAGCCCACCATCTTTTTGGCGCTGTTGCTAGGGAAGCGTCAGAGTATTTTTGATTGCTGCTTTTCTTCTATTTTCTACTGCAACCTTCTGCTAAGTAGTTTATTTCAGCAAGAGTAGAGTAGTTGTTTCATTTCCATTCTGCAATTTCATTTCCACAAAAGTAGATTAGACATTTCCTACTTTCATTTCATTTCAGCAAGCATAGATTAGCATTTCCTGCTTTCATAGATTAGCATTTCAATTCTGCAATTTCGATTCTGCAAGCGTAGATTAGCATTTCAATTCCGCAATTTCAATTTTGCAAGCGTAGATTAGCATTTCAATTCCGCAATTTCAATTCTGCAAGCGTAGATTAGCATTTCAATTCTGCAATTTCCATTCTGCAAGCGTAGCTTAGCATTTCATTCCTGCAATTTCATTTCAGCAACATAGATTAGTCATTTCCTGCTTTCATTTCAATTCTGCATTTTCATTTCAGCAAGATAGATTTTAGTTAGTTGCAGTTCAATCTATTTCAGTTTTGCAGGTACAAGTAGAAAAAAAGAAGAAGCAAAAATCAACCAAAAAGATTTCCTTTCATGCCTTGTAGGAGTAGAGATAATTCAGAAAAATGTTTGCACAACACCCCCACTGCTTCACACAACCAACCTTCTCTCTTTTTCGATGTCTGTGATTAAGAAGAACCCGTAGGTGGACAACAAGACATATTTGAAGAACCTCTAAGGGAGAAGAAGAAGAAAACATTCCTCTGGAGCAAATGGCTGAAAACAGAAATGTTGGGAGTAGTACCTTTTCTTCCAACTCATCCATTGAAGGTGAAATTGGAAACATGTGGGAAGATTGCAAGAGTGAGATAAGGCAGATGGTTTCCATGCAAATGGATACCTTGCGGATCCAAAGGAAGCAAGAGGAAGCCGAGAGGGCTTTAGCCATATTTTTTCCTAGGTACACTAGAAAGCATCCTAGGAACAAATGTCCATTGCACTCTATAGAAGTGTGTTTTGTCTGTGAAAAAGACCATCCTACGAATCAGTGCCCTTCCTTGCCCAGAATCAAAGCTGCATATCAGAGGGCCAAAGGAGCCACTGAACCACTCTATTATATGAACCAAAGGAGGCCACATGGACCCATACCTTACCAGCAGGGGATGCAAGGGACATTCCAAACCTATTACAACCCCTATCAAGCCACTTCCATACCTTCATGGGGTCCCCTTGCTTATCCTTCCTGGTCCACACCTCCTCCTTGGTCCTTCACATCTCCATATTATGCCCAACCAGCTGCTCATCCATTTCACCCCTTCGCTCAGCCACAACCTCAGTGGAATGCAACTCATTAGGGGTGGAGGCCCCAGTACAACACTCCTCCCGCTCCTTTTCCTCCACCACCTACTCAACTGCAACCATCGCCTCCTGCTCCACCAAGGCATCCCCAAATGCCTGCTCAGCCGAACTCGAACCCAAATAATAGGCAGGGTCAACAAGCATATAGTGGGAAACCACTTGCCCAACCACAACCCCATCCACATCCATCTCAAATATACACCCCCACTCAACTACCCATACCACCATTTCCAAACTCGCACATTGGAGTAGCTCAACCCAATTGCAAAGCTGAGGTACAACACTTCCAAACAACTCCTCTTGAGCTCAATGATATTCACCATAGCTTAGGAAGAGTATTGCAAAAAAGAGATTATATTGACAGCATTGAAGGACCACATCCAACAAAAGAAGATTCAAAAGAGGAGATCACTGAACCATGGGTTGCACTTGATGAAGAGGAGACATCAGAATCAGAGATTGAGAGAGCTCCCTCATGGTTACCATCAAATCCTCCATGTATTCAAGAGAAAAATCAGCAAAAAGAGGAAGATGAGGAGGTCATGGTAGAAGGTGACATGAAGAATGATCCAGATCAGCAAAAGGACCAAGGATATCAGAGATATATTGAGATATGGTTCCAGACAGTCACTAAGTTGCAGCAGTACTCTCTTCCTTAGCTATGTTTAATCCCTTCAAATTCAAATCATTTGGTCTTTGAAATCCGAATACTTGTCAAAGCATGCATTTCAAGCCTCCACATCATTTTGTCTATCCTCTCGATGTGCACATGGCTCCATTGGAAGTATTCTTATACTTGAAAATGATTTTGTTTTTCAAGTAGGGTAGGGTAGGAAAAAGGAAAAAAGAAAAATGAAAAATGAAAATAAGAGGAAAATAAAAATCTAAGGTGAAAACCTCCTTAGAGGCACCTTAGATTAGCTCATTGATTGAAAACCTCCATGAGGCGGTCAATGGGTTGGAAAGAAGAGAAAAGAAAAAGAGAATAAGATCCCTGGGTGAAAACCTCCCTTGGAGGTGCCCAGGGCAGGAAATTAGGGTGAAAACCTCCATGAGGTACCCTAGTTGTTTTCAAAAAAAAAAAAAGAGAAAAAGAAAGAAGAAAAGAGAAAAAGAAAAATAAACCTAATTTCTATTGAATAATTGCAGGTTGCAGGAAGGACATTGCAGGTTAGGAGGATCGCACAAAACAAAGACAGAGGTCAGCACCAGGCTACAAGCATCCCTCACAATCCATTCCTCCATGACCACTACCCTTTCCCAAGATTTGGTCTCATTCGGACTGAGATTTCACCTTCTACAGGAAGTTTTGTGTCTTCTATAGGAAGATCCTGTAGAGCCTACAAACAAGCCAAGATTGATCTTCGAGGAGGACCCAAAGGTTGGGAATCTGTCCATGAGGCCTGTAAACATCCCTGCTTCCATCCATCACCATATGTCACCTTTTTCCATCTCTGTACACCTCCATTGCACTCATTTTTTTTATGTTCCTGCACAGTCACACACAGAAATCCTGTTTTCTTCATACTGCCAGCAAAAACTCCTTAATGACAAATCAAGCAGCGGGTTTTTAGTCACCATACCTGTTACCCTCTGTTTAGATTCCTCATAAGCCGAGACCCAAGTCTACATTATAGTCTAAGCTCATTTTTTCCTTACTGTGCAAAAAAAAAACTGCAGAATGCTTTGAAACAAAAATACATAGAGTAGAAATTTGCTTTTTCCCTAACTTGAAAACCGTGCATCAGTTTAAAAAATTGTTTTATGGGGAGTTGTATAGGGATGATGGAAACATGCCCAAGCAATGTTAGCCAATTCCAGTGCATGGTTTCCAAGAAATCAGCCTCCATCACCTTCAGCCATTTTTGCATTTTCTCCATCTCCGTACATCCATTTCAAAACCTGTTTCATGGGGAGATGCATATTGGTGATAGTAACTTGCCCAAGCAATTTCAGCCAATTCCAGTGCACGGTTTCCGAGAAATTGACCTCTGTCACCTTCAGCCATTTTCAATTTTTCTCGAAATCTGTTCATCCATTGACCACAATTTTTCTATGGTAGGTGCATAATGATGATAGAAACATGTGCAGAAAGTTTCAGGTCAATCCAGTCTATTGTTTGGGAGCTATGGACAAAACAAGTCGCTGTCCTGCAAAAATCTAGCATCAGCAGCATGAGGGTGCAAATCTGAACGTTGAAACAGACTCCTGCAGCTTAGATCTAGCCAGAGGATACCTGCACAAGAAAAATAGCCATGTATCAGCAACCAGACCATCATGCATCCACAGAAACAAAGGCATGCAGCAGAAGGAAAAACCACAGCACCTCACAACAAACGCATTCGACTTCTAGGTACATGACTAAACCCGTTCCTCTGTTGCATGAATGTAATTTAAGAACTGCATGGACAGTGAGATGGTTGTGATTAAACAAGATTGGTGGCCAGCTAACTGGCCACCCTCATCCAGTTTAGATAGTGCCTCATCTAGTTCAAATAGCACTTAGTGGTGTAATCGACATGTGTGCTCAGCCATCTCGGGAAGAAAACTGAAAATAGGTAGTGGTGGCTATTTAAACTCCAATGTAATTGATGGAAGTGATTACGGGCAAGCAACATATAGTTTCATAACAACACTGTAGTCTGCATTGGGCCAACATACATCCGGCCACCTCATCTCCTCACCACGAATCACACCAGCAGTTAAAAGATAGCTCAGTTAACGCATTCACCACTCTTTGTTCACTGTGCCTTCACGATGTTCTCGACTGGAGTACGCATCTACCACTTCCAGAGCAGCTAACCAGTCACCCTCCGCCAGATTTCTACCTTGTTTTTTGGAAAATCTCCTGCCTATCGGGCTCTACAGGAAGCACAGTTTCATTCTACAGGAGTTGGGTGACTTCTATAGGAACACTGTCTACAGGAAGATTTCTACAGGAAGGGCAGAGAGCAGTTCTGCAGCCAGAAAATTTGAGATTTTTGTCAAAATTCGAGCTTGACAAGAGGTAGGCTTGGGAAACTGCTCTGCATATGATATATTTATATAAGGTGGAGGATTAAAAACACAGTATTGGGTTGAAAGAAAGGAAAGTGAAGAATTAAAAGTATGCCTGTGTTTTTTCCCTTCTTTGAGTTCTACACAGTCTCTCCGTTTTTTTGCTTTGCATCCAAAATCTACCTTTTTCTTTCTCACATTCTTCTAAAAAAAGGGATGCAACCATGGAAGCCAACTTGTGAAAAACCAAATTTGCAAGACTGTCCACTCTCTGAAGAAAAAAACACTGTGTTATAAATATTCTCTGTTCTGTCAAAAGTATTTATTTTTCTCAAAAATCGAGAAGCAAATTCAAGTTGGAAACAATTTGAAGAAAAAATTGCAAATTGATGTTGTGAAAAAGAAGAACATGAGAAATTCATGATTCCAGAAAGACAAACCTCAACCATTTCTCTATTTCCGGTTTTGAAATTTTGTTTCCTCCCTCCTCACCTGAACATTTCCAACAGTCACTACACATCATGATAGGGAGATTTTTAGAAATATGGTAGGGGAAGATGAGGAGGAAATAGAAAAAGAGGAAAAGACCAAAATGGAGAAAGAAGAACTTGAAACAAAGGAGTAAATCAAAATAGAAGATGAGAAGGAAGACCTAGAACAGAAAAGAAAAAGACTAAAGCAGAGAAGGCATAAACTAAACAAGATGAGAAGAAAACAAAAACAGAGCTTGAGGAAGCAAAGCTAACAGAGGTAGAGAAGACAAAAGAAGAGAAAAAAGGAAGAAGATACACAGCCTCAGATATCAGTGGCACAAGAAAAAACAGTGGGCATAGAGATTTCTACAGGAAGTGAAGAAAAAGAACAGCAGAAAGAGAAATCCCCTGAAATGTTGGCAAGGGAAGCAACAACTGTGCTTGCTGCATTAAGCACACCTACAAAACAAAAAGAAAAAATAAAAAGGCAAACCTCCATGTATTTCAAGGCCAGGAAAAGCACAAGAATTCAAACAAGCAAAATAGGAGGAGTAGTGGAAGGATATGGACAAGAAGGCAGAATTTTATGGCACACATGAGCAGACCACTTTAGAAGCTTGGGATGATAGGGAGGCTACCAAGGCCATCTAGGATGAGGACATGGATTAGTTGCTCAGAGGATGAGCAACACCTTCAATAGGGGGATGATGATGAGCCCCAGAAATGGGTAATTATATGGGCTCATTTAGTCTCCTAATTCGACTTAATCCACCATTCTCATTATTTTATTGCATGTTTTTTATTATATTTATGCTAATAGAGTGAATTCGGTTAGTCATTATGCCAAAAAGTCTAATGTGTGCTTTATGCATATTTTTGGTCAATTATTGAGACAAAATCAAAGGTTTAATGAGCACTTGGCAACCAAATTAATGGAAGAACAAGGGAGAGGATTTGTAGGAAGGTGTCCCCTTCATTTATGAGCCCTTACCTCAAATTATCCACCAGCAGCTCAGAGTTCAAGGGCCACCACATCAATGATCACAAGGGCAGCCAAGCAGGGCTAGTAAAGTTGCTGTTAACTGCAAGTTTTGGCAGCCGAGTTCCTAAAGTTTAAGAGGATTGTTGGGGTCCTCAATTTGTATAAATAAGAAGGCTTAGGGCTTCAGTTTTGTTAGTTAGATTGTAGTTAGGAATTAGTCAGTAGGTTAGTCATTTTTTAGTCTATTTTCGCACTTTAGTGCAACTCTGTATCAAAACATTTTCGAGCTTTTTTCTTGTAGACAGTTTTTGGGATGTAACTATTATTTTTTTATCAATAAAGATGAATCCAGCTTTGCACCAGCTCTAATCTTTCTTAGGAGGCTGTAGCTCTTGGGGTTGGGCCCAAACCAAGTGCCAGTACCTCCTTTGTGTACTTTTATGTGTCTTTGCTGCATTCATAGAATAATTTATGTTATTTAGGTTAAAATATCGCCTTGTTATTTAGGTTGTTTTTGGTGATTAAAATAGCTTTTCATGCTTCAGGTTGATTTGATAGTTTGGTAACAGAAAAGATCTGCAAAAAGGCCATCAAGCAATCTTTGATCTCTTCTCTCCCCTCCTTGGGACCATGAGCTGAGACCAAGGCATACTTGCTGCCACAAAAACATTGTTCTTGCCTTTCCATGCAATTGCTATTGTTAGATTTTTAGTTGGAAAAGTTGATACCAGTTGTACTTGCATGTTTTGATCTGTTCTTGCTTAGTTTCCATAGCTCTCTTGCATGATTTCCTGCTTATACACTGTTGTTCATCATATTTCTGGTTTTTAAGAGGAGATTAGGTCAACGTAGGTAGATCTTTGTTTTTTTGTCTTGGTTTGGATCAGTTTTCAGAAAGTAACGTGCAGAAAACTTGTAATACATCCCTACCTATCCTTCCTCCATCATGCAACCTATTCCAACTCCTCATTCAAGATTCCTCCCCTTCATTTGCCACACTTTTCCAATTTGCCCTAATTTCTACATTCTTGTGCAACATCGCTCCCTCCATCCTTAAACAAACCCAACCACCTTCATCACTCCTTAGCTTCATCTACTAGGTCCTAGACCCCTTAACATCCTTAGCCATCCTTCATTTCCACTTTCCCACCATTTTTCCTCCATCAACCCTCTAAAATCCTCTTTCGTCCATTCTTGTAGAACTTCCTGTAGAACCCCTGCAGACTTCCTGTAGAAGTTCACGCGAGCAGTTTTTCGAGATCTAATCACTGTGAAATTCTCTAGAAGGGTGCTAGGGACCCCTTAGGCCCTCTTATCACCTTCCCAACCTCCTGCAAGTGCCCACTCCATTTCCTTTCACCAACCAACCTCTGCACAGTAAAAAATAGTTAAAGCACATGCATAATAATTCTGCAAAATTACTCAACAATACAAAAATATGTTTTTTCCATATTTTCCTTTAGAAGTATCTTAGTCACATGCATTTTACCTTTCTAGGAGTCAATGGCATCCATTTCCACAGCTTTCATCTCTTTTCTTGCACCAGTAGGGTTAGTTGGTAAAACTAGGGTTTGCATTGCCTTTCAGCTTTTAGCTTCTTTCTGCAAGTAGATTAGCCTCTTTTGAGTTAGATTTCGTCCATCACAGTTAAAAGCTTCTTATAAGAACTCATAGAAGTTGGCTTAAGCTCCTATCGAGCTTGTGCCAGCTGATCAACTGACAGCCTGCAGTAAGAGCTAGTACTTGTGCATATAGCACCGTCGCTTCCAAGATTGTTACGAACTACCGGGTTGATAAAAGTAAAGAAGGGAGTCCCAGGAGTTGCAGCATCATTGCTGCAATACTGGATCCCACCACTGAGTTGCATTCACATGAAGAAGAAGCTACTAGAGGCCATGGAAGTGATATGGAGATCACTGGAATCCAACCTCCAATAAGGAGATTGAGGAAAATGATAAAGAGACCTGCATTCATATCCGTGCCCAAAAATAAGAGAAAAGTTACAACAAGAAGGAGTCAGAACTAGCTAATATAAAAGAGGCAATAACCCCTACTACAACACAAGAACCAAAAGGGGTGGAAGAAGAAGTTGAGATACCTATTATAACATAGACATATTTTGAAGAGGTAACAACCCCTACTGCAACACAAGAACCAACAACAATTAAAGAGGGGGTACTTGATATAGAAATGATGGAGGAAGTACCTATTGCATCACAAGTTGAAGAAGAGGTAATGCCTATTAAAACATAAGAACCAATTGGGGAAATTGAAGAAAGAAAAGACCCTACTAAACCTCAAGAACCAACAGGGATGGAAGAAGGAAAAAATGAAGCCCTTGATACAATAAAAGAACCAACACATGAAATATTGTAGGAATATTCTACTACAACTCAAGAGGAATGACAACAGAACATCAAGTGTGGAAGTAGAAATATAGAAGAAATCACAACTCCTTGGACTATTTCTATTTTTTATAGCCCAAGGAATATCTGCAAGGATAGAAATAAGAAAATGCCTATAGGTACAATGTCCTTAATGCTTTGAATTCATTTATTGTTAGGAAGAATAAATTATTGGAGAAGAAAAACAAGGAATTGCAGATAAAAATCATAATTTCAGAGGCCAAAATAACGGAAATCAATCTTATGAGGGATTATATTGTCTTTCTTAGACAATGGGGATCCTTGATGCAAGTGATAAGGAAAACCTTATTCCCAAGGAAGAGGTATATATATATATATATATATATATATATATATATATATATATATATATATATATATATGAAATCCCTACCTAAGAGGAGGTTGTCCAAACTTGAACCATCTAAAGAATCCACTCACACAAATCCAAATATAATGGAAGATGAGGCTATTTAGATAGACCTTTTAGATGTAAAAGCCAAGGAATATATTTGGAAAGAGATGTTGGAAACTTATGGAGAAGTGGTGTTTCCCATTTGAGAACTTGCTAGGCTATAAAAGGCCTCAAGGAGAAGTAGGCATAACAATTAGAGGTGCATATAGCTAAACGGGATAACTAGAGGAAGGGGATGAAAGAAGAGACAAAGAAAAGCTTCAAAAACCAGAGACAGGTGGGAAAGTT
The DNA here is from genome assembly GCA_031772625.1 of Pinus tabuliformis. NCBI lineage: Eukaryota > Viridiplantae > Streptophyta > Pinopsida > Pinales > Pinaceae > Pinus > Pinus tabuliformis. The sequence goes on from CM062817.1 coordinate 490,745,772, forward strand.
GGAGATTGAAAAGATTTAGCTTAGGTTGTTGGTGGAGTCTACACTTAGTTGTAGGACACCCTCCCTTGTCTACAACTTGTACGTGTAGGAAAAATATCTCATGCTTCAAAGGAAGGCTATAATGACCAATAAAACATATGAGATTACTTATCTAAGCACCTTCTAGGAATCCTATTATGCAAGCACAAATGAAGAGAATAAATTGTTGTGTGAGATATTACAACATGACATTTTATTGCATCATGATATAGCTTGGAATACCAAACACGTTGCGGGAGATGTCTAGTTGAGGGCCTTTGTGTGTTACCTAAATAACCATGTTGACTGGGTGATTGCTCATAAGGTGGTAGAAAATAAATTCAGAGGAAAACTATGGATCAAGCGAGAATATGGTAGGCCTAAGGATTTCCTCACCACACATTATATTTGGTTGTAAGGCATTGTTCCTTGTATAGAACATGCACCTATAGGAAAAATATGTCAAGCTTCAAGGGAAGGCCATAATTCCTAGTAAACCATATGATATTACTTATCTGAGCACCTTATTGGAAGCCTATGCAATAAAAAATGAATAAAAGAACTTGTTATGTGAGATATTCCAACATGTAATTTTACTGCATCATGATCTATCTTGGAATTCCAACCACTTTATGGGAGATGTCCATCTAAGAGCCTTCGTGTCTTACCTAAATAACCACGTTGACTGGACGACTGCTCATACGGTGGTAGAAAGTAACTTTATATGCAACCTATGGATCAAAGAAGAATATTGAGGCCTAAGAATGTTCTCATTACACATTATAAATGGGTGAAATATTGATGACATGCAAATTTAATGGCCCATAATAGATAAGAAATCAAAACACACTGCAAAACATAAATTGAAGTATTGGAAAATACAATTATGGATGGTTTCACTCAGCGATGGAAGAAAGCCACATAGGACATATGATCCATAAATTTCGATGGATATTCCAATGGATGGTTTGTCACAATAACTTTGATAATACTATATTCAAAATATGAAATTCTACACTATTATAGATTTATTAGATTTATGGATCTATAGATTTACTGTTAGTAGTGCATGCATGCAAATGAAAACTATACAGAAAATAAAGAACAACAAAATGAAATCTCGCATAAACATTTGACAAAATATATGATCTAGGAAATCATTTTAGGAGAAAAACCCAACTGGATGGTGAGGTCGCTCCACTCTCTTTCTCTAAATGGATATATGGCTGCGAGTACAAAAAAGTAGGGCTGGTGGCTTGGGGGTTTCTATAGTGCACAAATCCTCTTTGTGTGATCTATCTCCTATCTCTCTTGGATTAGCTATGGAACAAATTCACTGAAAATAATGGAATCCCTTTTCTTCCTAGTGGCCCGGTTATAACATAACCTGATAACCTACTAGTGGTTAGGTTTGACTACCTCAACTCTTAACTAGAATTACAATATAGACTCTTCTAGAGTGTTCTACATCATAATCATGTGGATATCCCCCTTTCCATGAATAATTGGGGTTGACATGGCATCCTCTTGAATTATGGTGGTGAAAATAGGAAGGTTAACTTCTGAATGTCATAATTTTTTAATACAGAGTTGGATTGACGTTATTATTGCACCGTTGGAAGGTATATGTGTGTAGAATATCATTAAAATATGTTGTGCTAAACTAGTGATTTTTTACCCCCAAAAATTGTCATTTTATGCCTCAAAATTCTCTCGGAAGGTTTTAGACCTTGTTTTGCCAAACTGGGTACTATCGGTAAAAATAGTCATGTGAGTTGATTCCTCCACTTTTTCCACTCTCAAGGCATAAACATGGATACTGTTAGTGTCAGTCTTTCCAGCCTTCCTCCAGTGATCAAATATGCTCTTACAAAGTGGTCTCAGAGTGTCAAGGTCAAATTTTGTCATTTCAGTGAGTCTTCAAGCAAAATTTGGTCACTAGGCATTAGGTCTAGGGTTTGCTCTCACTCTTTTCAAAGTTGCCCAAATGCCAATCTATGTCACTATTCAGCTGAGTCTATCATCATTCATAGGGTTTTCATTATCATCTCAGTGTCTAATGAGTCATTTTACACCTTGCTCATGCTTCAGTTGCACCTAGGCAAGGTCATTTCCCTCTCCTAGGGTTTTGACAGCAATATCTCTTGGACGGTCAAATCATCAGCAAAACTTGTATCCAGATGTTCATACACCTTCCCCTATCCTTAAAATACCCTATCAAATGCTTCCCATCCCTTAGATCCCCCAAATTCCTCATTTTTGCACAAACCCTAGTTTCTAGCTACAACCTGGCAATTTTCTAGGTTGGGCCTGTGTTTTGCCCTTTTGGACCCCTTCCCCTCACTCAATCTCTGCGATTCCACTTTCCCCTGCTTCCTAACATCCCTCCCCACTCCCAAAAATTTCCCCAAGAATTTAGAAGCCCCCTATCCCCTTCATTTCGCTCCATTTCGACAAAATTCCTTGTTTCACACATCGGGACAAGTCGCACTCAAATGATGTTCCAGAGAAATAAAAGATGAATTTTAGAAAAATGAGAGAGGTTTTTGTCCATAACATGCCAAAGAAGAAAAACCTCCTTCACTTTTTGCACAGGTGTCATGGTTTTAGAGAAATGTCAAAATTGCAATCGCTAGATCCAAGGCGGTTGGTCAAAGCACAAAAAAGGAGAAAGAGGCCCGATCCCCTCCACATTTTGGCCGAAGCTTCCTTGAAGGAGCAAGGCACTAAATAGCTCAGCCACAGCACAAATCCCAAGAAATTTTGAGCATTTTGGGTAAATTTTGGTTTTTTCAGGCAATTTACAAGTTTTCTCCATTAACGGGTCTCACCCCCCGCGCGACCATTCATCCTGGCAACTCCATTTTGCAAAAACTCAGCATTTCCAGATTTTTCATGAGAAGTTACATATGCTCATCCATGGACAAGAGATTTTATGAAGTTTTGGGCCTCCAGAAGGTCAAAAAACAAGCAAAAAATGACTTTCTGCCACATTTTTGAGACACAGAAAGCAGTCTTGGGAGATTGCAATTTTGGAGGGGCAAATGACCACCAAATTCAGAAATTCCAGTTGGGTTGGAAAGTAGACTCATAGACCTTTCCAACAAGCTTATGCGTGCCCAATTTGGACACCTGGAAGTGCCCCAAAAGTTCCCTCAAAGGCGCGCGACCCGTCAGGCAGAGACGCACGACCTATCAGGCAATTTTCTCAAAATTTCACTGTACAACTCAGAAAAACGCAGATTTGACCATGTTTGACTTTTTGGAGTGGATTTTTATCCTCCTTGATGTAAATAATGTAATTTTTTGATACTTTTACACTTATGTATCTCTTCTAGAAGATTCATTCATGAAAAAGGTGAAAATTAAATGAATGAATTGGTTTCCTAGCTTATAGAGGCAAGTTGTTTTGACTACCTAGTTTTCAGTGCTTAGTTTAGAAGTGGTTGAAATAGCTCCTAGGATAGTGAGATCGACCCATGGAGGCAGGGAAAGAGGTTAGATGATCTATATTATGTACTTTCTTGCTCATTTTCATGGTTGGAATCTTGAGGGAAAAGCTATCATTGTATTATTCACTGTATCTCTGCAATTTTTGGCAAAGGAAGACCAGGGTTTTGCAGTCCTTTTTGGGATTCTTGTGGTTACATGTATTGATGGTGTGTTTCTCTGTGTACTTGTAAGTGTGTTATGTGAATCATTTCCTTTCTTTTCCTTCTGCACATTAAACAAATGAAGTGTTAAAGTAGAATTCATGACTGTCATGCTCTGCTTTTAAGTTTGTTTAATTTCAATGTTTTCTACTGTTTAAGGAGAATTCAAAGTTATTGTTTGCTCTCCTTAGCTCCTCACCTGTCTTTCTCATCCGTTCACCTCAATCTAAGGCATCAATACTGTCTCCTACCTCGCCCCAAAGAACCCCCTGCAGAAACTGTGTCCAATCCCCGCACCGAAAATTGCCATCTCCTCAATTTGCCACCAAAAACCCTAAAAATCCCAAATCAACCCCTTTGATCAGTTTACTAGCCTAAAATCAGTGTTACCCTATTGGTAATCTCACCAATTGAAGATCTTTACTGAGATAGACCGGAGAGAGCCCTCTCTTGCCCCGTAGGGCTAGCTACGAGGCTAAGTGGTTTGATGTTGCCTTGAGATTTACCTTTCTCAGCCTGAGGTGAAATTTCAAGCGCTAACATATTGGTGACCATACTGGGGAGAACAAAATTGTTTGTTGATTGATGTGTGTGTTTCATAAGTCTTAGACGGAGCCTGAAGTTACACCAGGTAGCCTTCGAAACGCTTTTGCTTTGCATAAGCGGAAGTAGATAAACGCTGCTTCAGTCAATCTCCGTGAGCTTGTGAATATGGCCACTTCATTTGCATTTTACCCCAGTACATGTATCAAGTTCAGATCTGATTGTTGATAGTGGACAACGATCAGACACTGACAAGGCTGAAATCATTCACTGGCGACTCCTTCACTGAAAACTTCAGAGATCAATACTTCATGGTGACTTCACTGCAGAGAGATCAGTAGCTTTGAGCTTTTCAAGATGGATCAGATTGCAAGAAGATACGCTCCCTTGAGCCGAGATCACATTCCAGGTTTTCCGAATAAAATTCCGAAGGTAGATTGGTCAAGGAATCTGCCTATATTTAATGATGATGGTAAGAAGGATGCTGCTTTACATCTAGTTAGATTTCATATGCATATTCGCAAGTTGAAGGTGGATTTTCTTGAAGATTGCTTGATGAAGATATTCTTGGCTACTCTGGAAGGTAAAGCCCAATCTTGGTATGAAAGTTTGCCGCCTGCTTGTATTTACTGTTTAAAGGATTTTCATACTATGTTCATTGAACGATATAAGGACTCTTATCCATCATTAAATTTAGTTCAAGACTGTTGCAAGCATGCTTATAGTTTTATTGAAAACCTTGAGAAATATTATGAAGATGATAATTTTATGGATGTTGAGATCATGGAGGCTCTATATGAAAATCCGTTTCAGCAACACACAGAAATATTAGAGGATACTTGTCAAGATCAGCAGGCTGAAGATTTCCATATGGCTGAAAATGAGGAAAGAGCAAATGTTGTTTCAGATCTGCCCACAGAAGAAGACCAGATTGCAGAATGTGATAATGTTAGGACAACTACTTCAAAACAACATTTAGATTATGATGACCAGGAATATCTTGTGCTGAAGCCCATCAAAGAGAGCTCTACTGTTGAGATCATAGACAGAGTTTTGGATTCAGATGTTCATGAACAGCAAGGTGAGATCTTTGCTCAAGCAAGTGATAAAGTTTCTTTGAGTGAACTTGTGGTAGACGATGTAAATGATAATATTGTGCTTGATAATATTGAAGAATGTAATAAGGAACTTGATAATTTGGTTGTGATATCATGTGAAGATGACCTACCATATTGTCAGACTACAGAAGAACAAAACATTCAGGATTTCCATTCAGATTCCTCTTCATATGTTTCATGTGCTGAAATGCTTTTCCAGGAAGAGATATGCCCATCCATTTGTTCAGAATTTTTTGAAGCCCATGAGCATACTTTTACCGAAGCACATGATGAAGGCAGATCAGAATTTGAAGCAAAGGACACCTTGTTCTTTCAGCAAGAGGTGGCAATGTCAAGTCTTCATGTTTTCCAGGATCCAATGGCAGATTTTTTACAGTCAGCAGTGAAAGTGATTATTGTTGTGTTCAGTGATGAAGGAGATCATGGTCAACTATGTTTTTGGATGCCCAGATACCAGTATCTATTGTTGATCATGAGATCTGATTGGGAGAATCATTCAAGAAGGCATCTGCTTGATTGGTTACATTGGCATTATGATATAGTTTGATGTATATTGTCTTGCAAGAAACACAGGTGGTTGTCATCATGATTTCAAATCTTGATGTACTGTTGCCCTTCAATAAGCTTTGTAAGTTTTTGGTTTTAGTTAAGTCAGTCATGAGTCATTTGTGAGTCATTTTTCAGTCATGTAGGTTTCATAATTGTGTCGGCTTGAGTCAGGTTTCAGTCAATAAATGATTCAAAGTCTTGTATTGTTTGTCAAATAGTGACTCCATTGCCCAATGATTGAAAGGCACTGGTTTGCTCTCCCAGAGGTCTAAGGTTCTTGGTACCTCCAAGGAGCTACCATCCCCATTGGAGCCAATGTTAGTGTCAGTCTTTCCAGCCTTCCTCCAGTGATCAAATATGCTCTTACAAAGTGGTCTCAGAGTGTCAAGGTCAAATTTTATCATTTCAGTGAGTCTTCAAGCAAAATTTGGTCACTAGGCATTAGGTCTAGGGTTTGCTCTCACTCTTTTCAAAGTTGCCCAAATGCCAATCTATGTCACTATTCAGCTGAGTCTATCATCATTCATAGGGTTTTCATTATCATCTCAGTGTCTAATGAGTCATTTTACACCTTGTTCATGCTTCAGTTGTACCTAGGCAAGGTCATTTCCCTCTCCTAGGGTTTTGACGGCAATATCCCTTGGACGGTCAAATCATCGGCAAAACTTGTATCCAGATGTTCATACACCTTCCCCTATCCTTAAAATACCCTATCAAATGCTTCCCATCCCTTAGATCCCCCAAATTCCTCATTTTTGCACAAACCCTAGTTTCTAGCTACAACCTGGCAATTTTCTAGGTTGGGCCTGTGTTTTGCCCTTTTGGACCCCTTCCCCTCACTCAATCTCTGAGATTCCACTTTCCCCTACTTCCTAACATCCCTCCCCACTCCCAAAAATTTCCCCAAGAATTTAGAAGCCCCCTATCCCCTTCATTTCGCTCCATTTCGACAAAATTCCTTGTTTCACACATCGGGACAAGTCGCACTCAAATGATGTTCCAGAGAAATAAAAGATGAATTTTAGAAAACTGAGAGAGGTTTTTGTCCATAACATGCCAAAAGAAGAAAAACCTCCTTCACTTTTTTCACAGGTGTCATGGTTTTAGAGAAATGTCAAAATTGCAATCGCCAGATCCAAGGCAGTTGGTCAAAGCACAAAAAAGGAGAAAGAGGCCCGATCCCCTCCACATTTTGGCCGAAGCTTCCTTGAAGGAGAAAGGCACTAAATAGCTCAGCCACAGCACAAATCCCAAGAAATTTTGAGCATTTTGGGTAAATTTTGGTTTTTTCAGGCAATTTACAGGCTTTCTCCATTAACGGGTCTCACCCCCCGCGCGACCCTTCATCCTGGCAACTCCATTTTGCAAAAAACTCAGCATTTCCAGATTTTTCATGAGAAGTTACATATTCTCATCCATGGACAAGAGATTTTATGAAGTTTTGGGCCTCCAGAAGGTCAAAAAACAAGCAAAAAATGACTTTCTGCCCATTTTTGAGACACAGAAAGCAGTCTTGGGAGATTGCAATTTTGGAGGAGCAAATGACCACCAAATTCAGAAATTCCAGTTGGGTTGGAAAGTAGACTCACAGAAATTTCCAATAAGCCTACTCTTGCCCAATTTGGACACCTGGAAGTGCCCCAAAAGTTCCCTCAAAGGCGCGCGACCCGTCAGGCAGAGGCGCGCGACCTATCAGGCAATTTTCTCAAAATTTCACTGTACAGCTCAGAAAAACGCAGATTTGACCATGTTTGACTTTTTGGAGTGGATTGTTATCCTCCTTGATGTAAATAATGTAATTTTTTGATACTTTTACACTTATGTATCTCTTCTAGAAGATTCATTCATGAAAAAGGTGAAAATTAAATGAATGAATTGGTTTCCTAGCTTATAGAGGCAAGTTGTTTTGACTGCCTAGTTTTCAGTGCTTAGTTTAGAAGTGGTTGAAACAGCTCCTAGGATAGTGAGCTCGACCCATGGAGGCAGGGAAAGAGGTTAGATGATCTATATTATGTACTTTCTTGCTCATTTTCATGGTTGGACTCTTGAGGGAAAAGCTATCATTGTATTATTCACTGTATCTCTGCAATTTTTGGCAAAGGAAGACCAGGGTTTTGCAGTCCTTTTTGGGATTCTTGTGGTTACATGTATTGATGGTTTGTTTCTCTGTGTACTTGTAAGTGTGTTATGTGAATCATTTCCTTTCTTTTCCTTCTGCACATTAAACAAATGAAGTGTTAAAGTAGAATTCATGATTGTCATGCTCTGCTTTTAAGTTTGTTTAATTTCAATGTTTTCTACTGTTTAAGGAGAATTCAAAGTTATTGTTTGCTCTCCTTAGCTCCTCACCTGTCTTTCTCATCCATTCACCTCAATCTAAGGCATCAATACTATCTCCTACCTCACCCCAAAGAACCCCCTGCAGAAACTGTGTCTGATCCCTGCACCGAAAATTGCCATCTCCTCAATTTGCCACCAAAAACCCTAAAAATCCCAAATCAACCCCTTTGATTAGTTTACTAGCCTAAAATCAATGTTACCCTATTGGTCATCTCACCAATTGAAGATCTTTACTGAGATAGACCGGAGAGAGCCCTCTCCTGCCCCGTAGGGCTAGCTACGAGGCTAAGTGGTTTGATGTTGCCTTGAGATTTACCTTTCTCAGCCTGAGGTGAAATTTCAAGCGCTAACAGATACCAAACAATATAATGATACAATTTGAATAAAAATATGTTGAGGGACTTATTCAATCATATTAATCTTGTAGTAGCACACATCAATACATGAAATGCATGAAGAGTTAAGGAAATCAATGGATAGGCCTCAATTTCCACTATTCAATGATTTGGATGCCATCCCCAAAATATAATAAAGACTATAACATGACCAAAAAGGACTAGGTTTCTTGTTGGAGGGAGATTGAAAAGAGAAAGGGCTACTTTCATGCCCATCAAGCAGGGAAAGTTGAGTATGGTGTCAACACTACCCATGAGAGTCACACACTCTCTAATTTAGAATAGTAACTTGGTTTCATAGGGAAACATAATAATTTCAATTGGGCGAAGATGATGGACACCCAAATTGGCTATTTTTTTATCACCCATCCAACACATTTTTGAGTACCCTTTTCCATTTTCATACTGCCCCATCACCTATTTTTCCCATATAGATACATTTTTTTATCAAGGTACAATTATATGTTGATTGTGTCACTTTAATGTTCATTATTATCTATTTGGGAATATAATTTTCCTCTTTTATGATAATCAATGAGAATCCATGAGAATCACTTTAGGTAGGCCACACAAATTCCCTTGAAGCAACATAAAGTTCCTACAAATCCCTTTTGTGTTGTTACAACACTTTTAGGTTACAACAACACCCCTACATTGCTACAACACCTTAGATACCTCATTGATGCAACACAACTAGGATGAAATGTTACAAATATTGCTACTAAAACACTATCAAAGAGAAAATGTTGCAACTCCAGTTGTTGCAAAACAAAGAAATTTGAGTGCTACAACATTTAACTACAATACAATAGAGTGTAGTGTTGCAACTCCATTGCTACAATAAATTAGAGCACATTTCTTCAATTATGTTGAAACAAACCCAAGTTTGATGTTGAAACATGTTGGGAATATGTTGCCATTGATGGCAAAGGAAAATCATTGATGGCCAAGGAAACAAACATGATGAGAGGTATCCATACGTTTTCAATGAGGCTCTGATTAATGTCAAGTATTGATATATTGTTATTATCAAAGTTGTTGTTGATGTCACATATGTCAATGGTGGTGTTTCCAAACAAAGGTATTTCAATGGAAAAAGTAGAGAAGACTATAAGAAGAAGGAAGATTAACACATATATGGAAAAGGTGTGGCAAAGCTCAGATGTTTTTAAGTCAATTGGTGAACAATATTGGTGGAGATAATTGGTTAAGGAGAAGAGATTTTGGAGCCATTTATTGTATGGAAAATCACCTCAAATGTAGTTGGGACTCATTATATGGAAATAGCTCTAAAAGAGCGTTCCAGTGGTATGTGGAAGATCAAGAATGGCCTCTTGGATTGAAAGTTATGGCCAACCAAAAGAAAGAACCCCAAAATTTAAAATTGTACAACTAATAGTGTATAGAGGAATTTGGGACCAAGTTTAATTTTGGTGCATTTCCAAATGTGACAAAGCCTTCAGCAGAGTGGTTGAAGGAAGACTAGTTAGACATGGCTATGACAACTGTAGGCGGAAAACATTTTTGATTGGCCAAATGATGAGCTAATACAACATATAATCTTGACGAGGATTCCCTAAGAGAACCTCGAGCAATGCAAAGAAGGGAAGTAGGGATGACGCAATCCTGGTGGGAGTACCTCTGAAGGACCTTCCTAGAAGGATTCAAAATAGTGCATACGAGGTAAGCAAGATTAGGCAAGCTAGGGATGACACAATCCTAGTGGGAGTAACCTAGAAGGTTTCAAATTCCCAAAGAAAGTGAAGAACGAGAAACATGATGCAAAGAAAAGGTGTAGCTTAGTGTTATAAATTAGCCGAGACCTGTAATATTTTATAAAGAAGTTCAATGCAAAAACACAAGGCCCAAGACCCTTTTATCTCTCCTCTTTGATAGGCACATGTCATCACTCTAGAGGCGCCATGTGAGAGTGTTGACTTAAGCATGATGTCATCCCATAGGTTCTATCCCAGAGCGTTTATAAAGTGCATGGTGGAGGATTTTTGGGCCAATTAAGTGTCAAGTGAACATGGCAGTTTTTAGTGAAAATTAAGGCTGATTTGTTGTTTATTGGTTCACATTTACAACGATGGTTCCATTGGAAAACACAGCCTTATACTCAAACCCAAAGGTAACAAAAGTTAGCATAGTGAGGAACCTCCAAGCTGACAGAGCATTGGGATGAGTCAACGACTTTATGACATAACAAAAACCAATGAGAATGGTTGCAAGGTGGCCCCACACAAATTGTAATATTGCAAGGCAAGTCCTAGAGGGAAAACAAAGGCATAGAGTTAAAAATTGTTGGGATGATAGAGTTGGGAGATAGAAATATGACCAATAAGTGACATTCCATCAAGTCACAAAGAGTGCATCAGGACATGGTTTTGGTGGCATTTTCATGTGTTAAAAGAAGTAAGAGTGTAGAGGAATTTTCAATGCAAACTAAGACCTTGGGGCTTAAGGTGCAAACATGCCCAATGGATTTATGTTTGGTGTTGTTTAAAGAACTTGGGATGAAACTTTTACATGGTAGCAAAGAAATAAAAAATTTGTTTGGGGATTTTTGTAAAACAAATCTATAGTCTTGATCTTTTGTCATTTTGTGGAGTGCTTTATCGTTTAACGAAGCGCTAAAGACAAAGGCATTTGGGCTAAAATCAAGAACAAGGCATATGGCACGGGAATGTATATTTGGTAGTGTTTTGGACGAATGATTCGACAAATTGGTGTTTGGGCTTATAACAAAGGATTAGAGCCTAATGAATGAATGAGTCGGAGCTTGGTGTTTGGGCTTATAATAAAGGTTTAGAGCCTAACAGATGAACTAGTTAACAACTTATGAAATTTGGCAGTTATGCCAAAATTAATAGGAGGGCTAGAAAGCCTAATAAGCATGCATGAACGAGTTGGCAATGAAATATCGACATGAATAGATTTAGTGGTAGATTTGGTGGTTTTTCCAAATTTGTAGCCATCTAAATATATAAGAACCTCTGCTAAATCTTCTAACAAATTCTAGAATAGTAAATTGAGTAGTTAAGTTCAGTTTCTCAAGCAGAGACAGGTGAGAAGTCAATGAAGACTTGAAGTGCACAAATATAAGCCTTAATTGAAGAAGGAAAAAGGAAAAAATAAGAGATCTATGTAAGAATTCAGGAGCAATTTAATGAAAGTCTCAATGTAAAAATATCACTGCAAATTCCTTTATAAGCAAAATCAAATTTGGAAAGTAAAGGTGTGTGAAAGAGTGCGCCCATGTTGATTGGAAGAGGTGAGTGAGACGTTGTTTGTGCAACAATATGCATAGTGTTGGTATGCATCAGAAATGAATCAAGGACCAATCTTGGTGTCTGAAAGGCATTGGAGAAGGAAGAGAATGAATTGGTGATTGGTGTTTTGGTGTGTTCATCAAAAGTGATTTTATGGTAATTTCTAAGGATTGATGTTACTGATGTGTTTGGTAATTGTTTCAATAATTAGTGATTGCTAAAGATGTTTGGTAATTAGTTCAATAATTAGTGATTATTGAAGGTGTTTCATAATTTTTTCAGTAATAAGAAATTGTTGAAGGTGTTTTAAAGGTGATTTTAATGAGTAGTTGAAGTGAGCAGTTTATTTGTTTATGAAAAAAGTGGCCTATTGATTTTATTTTGAAAATGGATGAAAGATGGATCGACAGGGCCAAGAAGTGGTAGTTTTCATTCCAGGGACAAGTGTAACTTTCATTAGTGGTTGATAAATGAGCAGGGGCAAGGGTCCCTTTCAGTGGTAGCTGATAAATGAGTAGGGATAGAAATTCCTTTCAGTAGTATCTTATAAACCTAAAAGTAGAAGCTTGTAGGGAAATGATGTAATCAAGTTGAATCTTGTATTTTAAAAAGAAATAAAAATAAGATTGATGTCTTATGTATATGTTGCACATGTGATTGATGATGATAATTATTTTTTATTTACATGATTGATTACAAGAGTGATTGCTAAAGTATTTGATAAGTATAATTTGTGAAGAGTTATTTTTCCACACTATTGTTTCACCCCCCCCTCATTAGTGTTTCGGTTTCCATTATTTCTAACACAACACCCTAGCAGTTAACTATTGAGGATAATCACTACAACTTAGGGATAGTTTGTATAATGCACCATGGGTCAACTTCCAATCGCATAGTTGTCATAAAAAACTTCTAGGTTGACAATTTGAACATCAAATGAAGGAAGTGATACAAGATAATTTGATTCCTATAACACTACCTACCACCCCCTTTTGATATTGTGGGCTATGGAAGGTGTTACTAATATGTTGAATCTTATTTTTATTGTTTTAAAATAAAATGAGGTCATGGAAAAAATGCCATTTTCTAAAAATTTACAAAATTAGATAATAAATATTATCATTGTTTCCTACTCGATGACATATTTCTAACGACATAATTATTTTGTCAATTGAAGACATCGATTAAATTTTATGCTAATGAGAAAATATATTTTATTAATGTTAGCCACATCAACAATAGCATGCCATGTGGCACTTGAGGCTTTGGATTTGTTCCACATGGTGATGCCACATGGATTAGTAGTCTCACACACTAGTTCACAACACACTAATTATATATATAATATTTATTGGCAACCCTGAGTGGTGAAAATTTTCCAACCTATATGTGTATATTATAATTTAAATTGTAAATAGAGTGGATCCAACCCACCGCCCCATTAGGGATTACAGTTCCAAGCCCTGAAGAGTTTCCACTGCTTAGTGATGATGACATGATTATATTACCACTGTGCATGCCTAAAATATATTTGTGATATGAAAATGCATTGCATATATAATAATTTCACAACATATATTTATAACTTAAAAAATTGTGCATTAAAGGGTTGGGGTCCAAGCCTTAACACATTACTGCACCACCACACTCACACAGACAGCTTTATCACACAGTGTGACCCACCCCTCATCGCATCGAGGGTTGGGTGCTTATACCATAGCAAAAATGAAGTGCAGAGATATCATCCCGACGTTGGATGTATAACACAATGTGGACCCAATCCTTGCCCCATCAGGGTTTGGGGGTCTAAACTGGGAGGTTGCACATGACCTACACATCATCGCATTGGGGCTTGGGGGTCCCAACCAATTATAGAACATTTTAGTTCTATTAAGTGTTGACAATGGGATATGTATGCATATACTCGTTGGTAGTTCCAAAAATATTTTGGTTCAGTTATGTGGCCTAGGGATATTTTATTTATGGCCAAAATAATATGTCAACTACCCATTGAATGAAATGTATAAGTGTTTTGTACAATTTGTAAATGATTTATAAACAATATGTTGGATTCCATCAAATTAATTTGGTGTATCACAAGTGTCCTAGGCCAAAACTATTTATATTGATTTATTGTATTGCTCACGAACCTAAAAAAGTTATTGATACAAGGTGTAATTTTAGGCCCCTATACTACTAGTGTAACCCCTTATTGTTATTAGTACAACCCCCTTATTATATTGTTATACCCATGTAGTCCCCATATTGTTATTATTGTGCCCTTACATTATTACTATTATGTCGGATCTGATTATATTATGACCCCTTAGACTCCTATGTATAGAAAGTAGGTCTTGTCATTTGTATCATCTAAGAATCGCTCATTTGTGTAATGTAAAGGAGGTTGCCCCCTCGAAGAGGTTGAATTCTAAGGTGTTGATCTATCTTTTGGTGAGCTGATTTCCTAACATTTGGTATCAAAGCTTTGGATTCTAGGGTTTCACTACTCCAAATAGGTCATCGTGGAAATTTCGCTAAAACTTTTTTCTGTGACTTTTCAAAAGCAAAAAAAAAAAAAATCCGTTTGAGACGAAATCGCGCTGAACCTCAGGTCTAAATTTCAGAGCTTGTCTCGCTACATTTTTAGAGATATGATCTGAGGAATTTAGGGTTTTTGCAAGCTCCATAATTTAAACTAAAATAGGTCATCATGGGATTTTTGCTATATCTCTTTCGCTACAAAGTTTCAGAAACTAAAACAAAAACCCAATTGAGAAGAAATCAGTCTAAACCTCGGCTCCAAACTTCAGATCTTGTCTCACTATATTGTCGGAGATATAGTCTGAGGAAGCTAGGGTTTTTGCAGACCCCCGAATTACATTCCAAACAGGTCACCTTGGGAAAATCATCATAACTATCGCTCTGAGCATCGGATTGAAATTTCGTGAGAAGTTACAAAAAGAGGATGGAATGTAGTTTCTTGTATATATTATTCAGATCCACAGGTCAAAATAGAGACACGTGTCACTTCATACAAATTTTCTCTTCTAAAAAGGTATATAATCAGGTCATCTTGGGAGATTGTGCATAACTCTTTCTTGGAGAATCCAATTTTGATCAGAGTGGTGGCGTTGGAAAGAGGACATAGAGGGCTACTGCAGGTCGCAATTTCAGAACTGGAAGAGTTGGAATTATAGAGCTATAGTTGTTTCAAGATCGAGCTCTTAAAATCAAGAAAAGGTGATATGAGGAAGTTTGATGGCAAGGATCCGGTAAATTGGATACTACAGATGGAGCAATATTTTGATATACATGAGGTGCAACTGTTACAAAAGGTACATATTACATATTCATATTTGGAACCGGATCAATTTTTATGGTATAAAGGTCTTTTTTCTCGTAAACCACTTGTTACGTGGTCAATTTTCAAGGAGGAAATGATAGCACATTATGAGGATACAAAGAGAAACACCTTCTTTAGCCAATTGATAAATCTCAAACAAAAGTGTTTAATGATAGAGCACATTGAGGACTTCCAAAAATTGAATATAAGGGTAAATGATATTCCAGAGAAGCAAAGGATTGATGTCTTCATAGGTACTTTAAAGGATAACATTCAACATGAGGTTTGTGTTTGCGAACCTGATTCATTGGAGAAGGCATTCAGGTGGGCAAGAAAAATTGAAAGCGAAATTATGGAAACAAGGAATCCCACCACTCACGACTATAATGTTGAAAATTGGCAACAAGAAATTGCTAAAATAGAAGTGCTAAAAATAGCACTGCTAAAAATAACAGTTTTGGCATTAGTGCTAGATTGGGCAACAGGGAATGAAAAATGGAAGTGCTAAAAATATAAGTTCTATTTTTAGCAGTTCAAGTTGGATTCTTATTTTTAGACGGTCCTTGGTCTAAAATAGGAAGTAAAATTCGAATTTGGTCTTACCAGCGGTTTGAATATTAATTAATTAATTCTCCATGAATTAATTAGTTAAGGAAAATCAACTTGAAGTCTTGTGAGAACATGCAATAATTTCTCCACTAATTGGGGAATGTGTCCTTGATTTGCTCCAGTGATTGAGGAATTAAGGATGAGTTCTATATTGAGAGGATCAGTTGACTTAGTTTAACTTAGTCAAGTTCAGTTAGATTAATTTAACAAGTTTTTAAATTAATGAGATACAGTTTGTTAATGCTTGCATGCATGTGACAACTGTTATTTTCAGATAATTGAGTATTCTCTCATGGATAACTGATGCATGGCATTTTAGACAGAGACCCAGTTGAGATCAGAGAAGGGACAATGTACTATCAGTTGGATGAATATTTTTCCTATAAAGGAATCTCATCCATGATGAGGATTTATCTCCTTCAGGTTTGTCCAGTTAGGTCAGAGGTTAGTGAGTGTGTGAAGAGGCCAATTCACATAGGTGATAGCACTGGACCTCAAGGAAACTCCACAAGGAAATAGGAGGCTTGGAGGGAAAAGGAAAAGGTTTGTGAGAAGCCTTTGACTGTCTATGAGCAACAGATGGACTATACTGAGAGCTGGATAGCTTCCGAGCTAAGGCTTTGTGTAATCTGGACTATATTTCCACTTGTATGATAATACAGAGATGGGGTTTTAGGCAAGTGCTTTCCCCAGGTAAATTCTTCTGTGTTATGTGTGATTGATTCCTTCTTATTAGTTATATGTGTTCTTATTGATGTTGCTCATGGTTGATTAAGCTTCCACTAAATTTTTTGTAGAAGTAGATCAAGTGTTTTTCTTTAGTACATTGCATTACCAGGTTCATCTACAGATGGGAAATTTCTACATGGCATCAGAGTTGACTGATTTGTAGAAAAATTCTACAAAATTCTACATATAACTATGGAATTTTTTCTTCTCCTAGCCTTCCACAAACTACAAGGTTTACACCACAACAATTGGAAGAAAAAAGAAAAAAAGGGCTTTGTTACAATTGTGATAGAAAATGCACTAAAGGTCATAAGTGTGTTGATAAGAAATTATTTTACATAGAGTATGAAGAGGAGGAAGAAAAGGATCAAGAAACATTAAAAGAAGAGGATATACATTAGGACCTAACACTAGAGAAAGAAGAAATGAATCCAACCATATCCTGTAAAGCGTTGGCAAGAATTACCACTAAAACTCTCAAGATAGAAGGACATATCAAGAAGAAAAAGGTTCAAGAAGTGAAAGATCACATCGACAATGAAGAAATGAATCCAACCATATCTTGTAATGCATTGGCCAGAGTTACCACTCCTCAAACTATCAATATAGAAGGACATATCAAGAAGAAAAATGTTCAAGAAGTGAAAGATCACATTGAGCATCAAGAAATGAATCTGACCATATCTTGTAAAGCATTGGAAGAAATTACCACTCCTCAAACTTTCAAGATAAAAGGACATATCAAGAAGAAAAAGGTTCAAGCAGTGAAAGATCACATCGAGCATCAATAACAAGTTCTCCAACTTTAAAGGATAACACCACTTTGGTGCAGAATTAAATGAAACAACAGGTAGATCAACATCGCAGTGAAAAAAGTTTTGATGTAGGTGATTGGGTATTTTTACAGCTACATCTCAAGCAAGGAAATGTTGGCAATACTACATGACTTAAGAAATGGTGACCTTACCCAATGGGAAGACACTTCAAGGTAAAAATGGATCATGATAGTCTTAAATACTTTTTAGAACAAATATTATATTTAGAAAAACAAAAAAAATGGGTCACAAATATGTTGGGTTATGACTTTTACATCATCTACAGAAAAGGGAAGAAAATTTTTGTTGCAGATGAACTCCTAAGAAAGGATGAGGATGTGGAAGCATTTTTTTGTGCTATTTCTATTATCCAACCAGATTGGACAAACGAAGCAAGGGATGAATGGAAGAAGGACAAAGAAGTGTGGCCACTCATTCAAAAGTTGCAGAATATCCCAATTCAAACAATATTGCCAGAACTTGAAGAGGAAGGAAAAATCATATTGGAACCTGGAGCAGTCACAGAAACAAGAACCCGACAACTAGGAAATCGATCAATTTCAAAGTATCTCATCAAGTGGAAGAACTTACCCACTGAAGATTCCACATGGGAGGACAAGAATTTTATACAGAAGCATCAAGAACTACTCAAGCATTGAGGACAACACTTTTTGAAGGAGAGGGGCATGTTAGGCCCCTATACTACTAGTGTAACCCTTTATTGTTATTAGTACAACCCCCTTATTATATTGTTGCACCCATGTAGTACCCATATTGTTATTATTGTGCCCCATAGAAGCCCACTATTGTTATTATTATGCCCTTACATTATTATTGTTATGTCGGCTCTAATTATATTATGACCCCTTAGACTCCTATATATAGAAAGGAGGTCTTGTCATTTGTATCATCTAAGAATTGTTCATTTGTGTAATGTAAAGGAGGTTGCCCCCTCGAAGAGGCTAAATTCTAAGGTGTTGATCTATCTTTTCTATCTTTTGGTGAGCTGGTTTCCTAACATGTAATCAGCCCAGGACAAACCCTTTACGTTGTTTTTATACATATTACTTTGGTATTGCAAGTTTTGAATGGATAACTTAATTAACCAATTTTAAATATGAATTACAATGTTAATTTGATATTGCATGAGTTGGATGGGTGACTTCGTTAGTCTGGTTTTAAAGGTGGGTAAAAAAATAAAAGGGCACGACTTCAAGCTGATTTAGACCATATATATATATATATATATATATATACATGCTTTAACTAAGTATATTATAGTGAGAAACTATGGGTGAACACACACACACACACACACACATCAAAGAAACAAAAAAGAAAATGAGGGTGCAACCAACCAATTCCTCAACACGTAGGTGTGTGTTTTCTCAGAAGATCACAATTTCCATCATGATAGATCCTAAATTAAATAGTTACAGGTAATTGTATTAAGTGGAATTATTACGAACCACAAAGGTGGAGTATGAATATTAAAAAAAGATGTGTATGTGTGTGTGTGTGTGTGTGTATGTGTGTGTATATATGTACATATGTATGTATGTATGTATGTATGAATGTATATATGCACATGTAATTTCTAGAAACATTAAACATACATAGTACAATTATGTATCCTTTCAATAGGTAATTATAATAGAATGCATGACTCTGAAAGATAAAAATATTCTAAGCTCTGTTAAAGTAAACCAATATGTTCAAAACTTCATTTACTTTAAACATCCAACATATCTCACACAATATTTCACACTTAGGTAGTTACATGAGAGTTCAATATTCATAAACAGTGCCTAGGCCATGTTAATTATTTGTATAATTAAATCCTATTAAGGAATGGAAAAGGGTTTCATGCTATCCTCCAAACTATAGGCAGTTACACTATTTTGTTTTTGTAACTCACCACCCTTGTGCTAGGTCTAGAGTTTGAGAGGTAAAAGTTATTGGAAAATACACTAGTTGAGTTAAGGGAGTGAAATCACTTGTAGGTGATTTATTAGAAATCTAGCAAGCACTTGTGGTTTCTCAGTCATAACAATCGCAAATGGTTTCTCAACAACTTGCAAGCACCCATGACCCATTGCATAGGTGGTTTCTCAGCGAGAGATAAATATAGTGGTTTATTAGCTGCAACAAGCATCAATGGTTTATTAGTCTCAACAAGCACCCAATATGTTCATTCAATTTCACTCCATAATGTGGCTTGGCAACATCAAGTAAAAACCAAAAATTGGGCAGAAATAGTCGAGTGCAAGTGAATGCTCACCATGAGCTATTTCCAACACTATATTTTCCACAAAATTTACTATAGTAAGACAAAATTGAACCCCTTATCTTCAAGTGGCCAACATATTTATGTCTTTTAGCTACTTCTCAGGCATGGCCAAGAGATTCCTCTATTCCCTCGTGCTTCCTTCCTTTGTAATTTACCCTTTTCATTCACGGGAAGGGAAAAATCGAAATGACAATGCCAATTGCATTAATGACCATATCTTATCAAAGAGTCCTTTCCAACTTTACGAGGTTCATTATTTTATTGTATGAGATGGGTTTGGTGGTTCACATCATACCCAATCTCCTCAAAACTTGGGTCCTTCATCCATTCTCCTTAGATTTAATAATAATAACTAATTAATTATTAATATTATATTTAATAATTATTATTAATTAAAACATTAATCCATAATTAATTTATTTCCAGCATTAATATATGATTAATCTAACTTTGGCAAGGATTAGAGTGTTAATGCATTATTAACATTATGCAAAGCATTCATACACTTTGGTACCATGATCAGGATATTAATGAATTTCAACATTAATAATTTCATTATATTAAAACAAAGTTTCTGCCAACAATTATATATCACACTTAAATTCCCAATTATACACAAATGTTTAAAAGGATCATAGTCAATGTAAGGGATGCTACAAACACCACCCCCTTAAAGGAACAACATCCTCCGTGTTCTACAAAACCAAAAAAAGACACAAAATTTTGAGCTTTATATGAACAACTATTTTACATCCCTTAGATATTAAACAAAAAAAGGTTACAACATTTTCATCTGATTTGCTTGTTCCTATATTTCCTCATCGGGTCCAAAGAGCTTCCATTACACCTTGAATTTGAGCACTATCTATCTTTGTTCCAGGATGCACAAAGGTTTTGGTTGAAACTCTCCCTCGGGTTCCACCTATATCAGAGACCAATCAACTGCATGATTAGAATCACACACATGATTTTTCAATAAGGATTTGTGTAATACATCATGTGCCTTTATGGCGGGAGAAAAGGCTTGTATATAAGTTAGTGGCTCCACTCTCTCCAAAATATGAAATAGTCAGCGAAACTTGGGTACCAAGTTAGCATAGGACCCCACTTTTTGTGATCTCCTCAGTTTAATTCATAGATACATGTGATCCCCCACTTGAAACTCTCTATGCATTCTCTATTGATTTTCATAGCTCTTTTGTTTGTCTTGGGCTACCTTCATATTTTTTGTAATACTAATAAATTCATGTTCCGTCTCCTTTAACATATTCCATCCAAGCATTACCATTTTAATAGGGTCATCCCATATAATAGGTGCATTACACCTTCTACCATATAGAGCCTTAAAGGGGATCATCTTTAGTGACTCTTGATAGCCTTAGTTATATGAAAAATAAACTAAGGGAATAAACTCTTCCCACCTTTCTTGTTGGTGCATAACATACATTATCAACATGTTCTCCAACACCCTGTTCACTCTCTTTGTTCATCCATTAGTCTAAGGATGGTATGTTATACCAAATTCCAACTGGGTTCCAAATCTAATGGATAGTGCTTTCCAAAATTTGGATGTGATGTGAGTTTGGCATCCCAATCTGAGATTATCTTCTTAAGTATGCCATGCAGCCTAAATATTTCCTTCATGATGCTTTGTGCAATATTAATGGCCTTCTAGGTGGACTTAATAGGCATGAAGTGAGTTTCCTTTCTAAAAATTTTCACTACCACCATGATGGCATCATGTTTTCCTGGTGTCTTTGGCAAACCTATGATGAAATCCATGGATATGAATTCCCACTTCCACTTAGGGATTAGAATTGATTGCAACAGTCCAGTTGGATTCCTTCATTCCACCTTACATTGTTGACACTATAGAAAATTTGAAATGAACTCAGTGTCTTCCTTTTTCAAAAACATCCAATAATACATATTCTTGATAATAGTAATCATTTTCTGATACCCAAGCTGACCTGATTAGCGTATTTTATGAAACTCGTCTATAATGAGATTCTTCAATTTGTCCACACATGGTATATACCATTGGTCTTTGAAATTTATCATTCCATCATCTGTGAGTGTGTAGTTCTTATTCAATTTTCCCTCTCGCTCTTTTTGCAAACAATCCTTCACATGCTGGAAGTGTTCGTTTTGTACCAATGCTTCCTTGATCTTCTCCTTGATTTTAAATTCGCAAAAGCTCATGGCTGGCAAGTGAGTCTTACAATTTTTTTCTAATTGCATCAACCACCTTGTTTTCTTCACCCTTGATTTACTTGAATTTGAGGTCAAATTTAGTGATGAGGACTAACCACCCGGCCTGCCTTGCATTTAGTTTAGGTTGGTCAAACAAATATTTTATCCCTACATGGTATGACATCATTACGAATTTCCACCTGATTAAATAATGTCTCCACGTTTTTAATGCCTAAAAGATCGTTGCGAGTTCTAAGTCATGGGTGTTTTAAATTCCTTTGTGCTAATTTCACTTCCTAGATTCATATAAAATTACACGTCCTTCCTACATTCGTACTCCACCCAATCCTTATTTACAAGCATCTATGAAAACTAATTAGTCTTTCTTTGGATCAACAATCCTTAAGACGGTTACATGTGTGAGCAAGTGCTTGAGTTGCTCAAAATTAGTTGTGCACTTTAATGTCCACTAAAACTCTATCCCTTTTCTCTACAAAGTTGTGATTGGATGCCAAATTTTTGAAAAGTCATGAATGAATCTTTGATTATATTTAACAAACCCCATAAAATATCTGACTTCTGTGACATTTCTAGGAGTGGGCCACCCCATGGTGGCCTTAATCTTCTCGAGGTCCATAGACACACCTTCTTTTGAGATTACATGCCCCAAATATTGTACCTAAGTCTTAAAGAACTCACACTTACGAGTTTATCATATGACTTGTGTTCCCTTAGCAGTTGTAATACTATCTTCATGTGTTCCTCATGATCCTCTCTAGTTTTTCAATAAACCAGAATGTCATAAAAAAATACTAACATAAACTTATCTAGGGATTCGCTAAGCACATTTTTCATTAAGCGTATAGATTTGGTGGGGGAATTTGTGACTCCAAATGACACCATCATGAACTCATAATTCCCGTATCTTGTTTTGAAGGATGCCTTATGAATGTATTCATATTTAATCCTGACTTGGTGCTAACCATACCTTAAATCAATTTTTGAAAACAAAGTATCTCCTCTTAACTAATCAAATAAGTCATCGATTCTCGGTAGTGGATGTTTATGTTTAGTCGTCGATTCTTTGTTCAACTTCTAGTAGTTGATGCATAGTCATAATGCCCCATCCTTCTTCTTCAAAAATAGGATTAGTTCTCCCCAAGGTGACACACTGGGTCTAATATAACCTTATCCAATAGGTCCTTTAGCTTTAGTTTCAATTTCGCTAATTTGGGGGTGATCATCTGATATGGTTTCTTAGAGACTGACACCAAACTAAGAATTAGATTGATAGAGAAATTGTTGTATCTCTTAGGTGGTAATCCTAGTATATCATCTGAGAATACATCATTGTAAAGTTGTAAATGGGGCGATCCTGAAATAAATTTTTATTTCCCTCTGCTACACTATTTACCTAAATCATGAATAGAATACACCCTTTTTGACTGCATTTCTTGCTTATAATGTTGAAATATGTTTGATAAAAATAGGATTTTTCTTTCCTTGTAGCGTTTTTCCCTCACCTTCTTCATCAAGGCATTCCAATGATTTATTGTAATAATCCACCTTGGTCCTATGGTTTTTCAGCTAGTTCATACCAATTAATACATCATATGACCCAACGAAATGATGTTGAGGTTCACTTTTGTATACATGCCATCTAGTTCTAAGTGGCATGATTTCATTAATTTTGTTACTTTCTTCCTAGCTCTTGTGGCCAACTGGACCAACAACGGATTGATATGCTATTTATTTTGTATGGTACAATCCTTTACAAATTTAGAGATAATGTAATTGAGGTTAGATCCTAAATCAATTAAAATTGAAATTAATTGGTTAATGATATAATCTTATATATCGATGATTGAGGCTTGATGATCTTCTTGTCGATTATCCAATGCTGCATAAATTTGAGGCATAATTTGAGTCACATTGTTCAGTATAATCAACTCTTCTACATTGTATAACCTTTTTTTATTTTTCTTCTATGGTTGACGACAATCCCTTAATAGATGGTTTCCTCCACATTTCTAACATTGAAGTTTCTTGTACCGCTTAGATTCTACTTTTACTGTATTAGAGGATTTCTCTCTATTAAAGAGATATGTCTATTGGAATTCACCTTTGGAATGAGTTTTAAAATTCCCCCCTTTTCCCTTCTTATTCCCAAAGGGTTTTGATGATTTATTGATCCCTAAATTTCCATATATATTCAACTGGATAGTTCATCACAACAAATCTAATA
This sequence comes from Pinus tabuliformis, assembly GCA_031772625.1. Lineage (NCBI taxonomy): Eukaryota > Viridiplantae > Streptophyta > Pinopsida > Pinales > Pinaceae > Pinus > Pinus tabuliformis. Next base: position 490,769,884 of record CM062817.1, read on the forward strand.
AAACTACATTTAAAATTATGAAATCTGCACTATTAGGGTTTTATTTCTCTCTATTTTTCCAGATCTTTAGATTACTATTAATTGCATATGCATGAAACTTAAAATTATGAAGAAATAGATAACAATGAAATAAAAACTCACAAACCATGGTTTGACACAAGATATGACTTGGGAAACTTTTATGGAGACAACCCAACTGGAAGTTGAGGCCACTCTGTGCTTTCTCTAAATAGAGCATGGCTATGAGTACAAAGAAGTATGGCCTATGGCCCGTGGGCTACTACAGTGAAAAAATCCTCTCTATGTTCTTTATCTTCTATCCTTCTTGGCTATTTTTTCTCATCTATGGAACAAATGCACTTGAAAGATTGAAACTAATTTTCCTCCTAGTGGACTGGTTGTAACATAGCCCTATAACATACTAGTGGTTAGGTTTGACTACCTTAACTCTTAGCTGGAGTTACAATATAGACTCTTATAGATTATTCTTCATCATAATAATGTGTCTAGCCCCTTTTCATTGAATAATGGAGGGCTATGTGGCATCCTCACAAGTTATGGTGGTGAAAGTAGTAAGGTCAAATTCTGAGTGGCATAAATTTTGCATACGAACACCGACTGAGGTGATTCCTGCATCATTGGAAAGGTATCTATGTGTAGAATATGAAAATAAGGTGGAAACTAAAGAAAAACAAATGATCTGCAGGTGTGGGAACTTCTCGCAGTCATCGAGGTTCCAATCTTCAAACTTCGTGGTTGGCATGCGGCCCAGGTATGTGCCTTCAAACACAATGCCGTTTGGGAGGAGTGGGGTCTATAGTGAACTCTTGGTTTCATCCAGGTCCTTCGACACTTTTGTCTTTCCTTTCCATGGAGGGACATATGCAGGCAGTTTTGTTGTAGAGCGTGTAGGTTGAATATCCTCCTCCATGCCTTCATCTTCTTCCTTGGCGATGATCAGGGCCTGCAAATCTTCTTCTTCCTCATCTGTTTCTATCGTGACAGCTTTCCCCTTCTCTGCCATCGATAGTTTGTTGTGCAACAAATTCCTAGGGGACACACATAAGGGGGCCATTGCTTGTTTATCTTTCTTGGGCCTTGGCGTATGCAGTAATTTGGGGATATCTACCACAATCCTGGCACCTTCTAGAACATCCTCCACCATTAGGGTCTACGCGTCCTCACCGACGATTACCTCTTCAATTCCCAAACCATCCTTAGTTGTTGTCATTGTTTCTAGGCTATATTCTGTCACTCATGAATTCAGGGACTCAATTATCGCTCGACTCTCAATGCTCATGGCTCTGCTCAATCACTCAAGTCTCAAATGACCAAGTGTTGTTTTCTGGGTAGCCCTTTGTGTTTTATAGCACCTTTTGAATTCGAATTCGACCATTCCCCCCAATTCCGGTCCATTAATGCTTTCTTGGTGGCAGATTTTCCCATATCTTGCCCATAAATCGCGCCTTAAATGCCCGATGCCCGCTCCATTTGACCTCAAGTCAAGCATCCCATTGTGAATAGTGACTTCAACGGTCACTTTCTGGCCAACCCACGTGGAAGTGCAGCCCTCCATGCACAGTTGCAGACCCTGTGACACTATTCTTTTGTGCGCATCTCCAATATCACGTAGCTCCTAGGCAGAATAGTTTATAGTCCCGCGCTTCCTTTCAACTGCCTGAAGCACTAAGACTATCCTTCCCGTTGCTAGTTAGGTGATTGCACCAACCCTGTGGGGCTCCATCCCATCCTCCACCATGGTTCGTGGAGAATCCTCACCTTCCATTGTTGTGGTCGGCATCGTGCACTTTACTACTTGCAATGTGCTACCCTGGTTACTACTTTTGGTGATATGCGGTCCAAGCCAAGGTAGCAGACTAACCAATTCACGAAAATAGTTCTCAAACTTGTCAGTATGATCGTACGCACCTTGCCTTACCATCCTAGGTTTTTCGTCAAGAAACGCTTCTTGTATCTCGTCTTCCAGCTTCTTGACCTATGCATCCATCATAGCGCTGTTATTCCTTAATCGTACCCTTTCTCTTTCAAGTTCACGAAGTCTAAAGTTTCCCCGTTGAATTTCTTCCTCAAGTGTAATGTGTTTTGTTTCTTGCGGCTGTGTGATTCCTTTGTTCAGGGCTTCACAGACCATCATATCTACTGGTGCTCCTGGGCTCCATTGGGATTATAGCTCCTGCTTCATACTTCAGATTCGGAAGTGCTTGCACAGTCAGGGTTTTTCACATGGTCCTAAAAGTCCATAGAACCGCTGGTACGCACAGGTCCCAGTTAGTGCGTCTCACATGGTGGACCGTGTTTAGCACTTCACACACCTTGTCAAAGGCTTCCCCATGTATAATATTTGGCACACTTGGTCTTATCATACTTCGTCGTTCGCGCCCTCATCTTGCTCACTCCTGCTTATTGGTCCTGGTTCCTATCGTGAGGATGGTGTGCGTTCATGTAGGTTGCGTACCATCTGCCTATACCCATATGGAGAGGTGGGCGTGTAGGCCGTCTCGTCCATCATGTTCAACTTTCATCCACATCTGAGGCTTTCCAAACCATATGAGCATCATCCTTCTACATTCCCACCAGTCCTCAAAATTCTGCTGGTGCGTACCCCACCACCTTGCGAGCGTAGCACACAATGACCATTTTAGAGCACTGTTCCGGTACTTCTCTTTCAAATTTGTTCAGGAACTCATCTACTGCGGTCAGTCCATCATACATAGGCAGAACTCTTGCTTTTGTTGCTACACAACGTAGTGACTTTATCATCATGTTGCAATTGAGTGTGGTTACCTCGTGTAACCGATTTTGCCATTGTTCTATTTCCTCGTCTGAATCTGATGTGCAGGAGCTTTCGTGCTCCCACAAAATCCTGCCATCCGCTGTAGGATTCACCCAATCCTGCTCCCAAGTAGTTATTTTGTAGATATAGTCTAGATCGTCATCGTTGTTGCAGTTGCGCACTGGATCTGTGTAGCGTGATCCTCCACAGGGTCTAAATGTACCACTAAGCATAGTGACTTTTTCTCAAAAATCATTTTGCGCTTCTTTAGATTTATCATTCCATTCATATCAATGGCCCAATCTATTCCTAGTTGCACAAGATAGGGATTTCTATCATCGACAATCTCTATCACTTCGAAATTTTCAAGCGCACTCACACCTTTGATATTTACCATTATTCCCTACAATCTTCCCATCGGTAGGATCATTTGCTGGTTCGCCATTCTCAATTGAATAGGAGACCATTGTAACATGGCCTTGCCCATGTGCTCCCATGTCCTCTTTGGCAGTACGTTCGCATCCGATCCTAAATCCAGAATCACTTGATCCATTTCATATTCCCTGATTTGCGCAGTCAATCTCATCTCCCTTCCTGTTCACGTTGTGTGGTTCTTGAGCTTCAGGACTACGCATGGTTCCCTTGATCCAACACATCTAGTGATGAGTTCTTGCAGTCCCTTCATAGCCTTGTTGTCGCGCAGCACTTCACGCATGTCTCCAGAAAGGTAGTAAGCATTGATGGTTCCATCTCCAGTTCTAGTTTGTCTTTACTACCTGAAGTGGAGGCCTATGTGAAGCTCTTCCTAGCTTCAATGAATGTCTCCTTCGCACACTCCAAATCGAACTTTGGTTCCTTTACTAGAGCCTTGCAAACACAAGCACTCACTTCTAGCTACTTACCTTTGTCATCTCCTATCGTGATACCACTTCAGAGCACGATGTTTACATTCAGGTCCTCCTCGCATGGCTCAGACCTCATCATTTGCAGGTTCTGAGTCGGGGGAGGCTGGAGGATTCCTTAATCGTACAACCTCACTATCAATGTGGGGAAGTCCTCCATCTCATGATCAAACTAGGTACAATATAAACATGATGCTCTTGTTGGATTTGTACAATCACGGGCATAATTCCCTGGCCCTCCGCAATTGTAACAAATCAGTTGTCCGCAACCCCTTCCTGGTCCCATTCCACCTCGACCTCGTTCACGCCCCTGAAATCCAATGCGCTCCATCCCTGTATTTTGATCGAGGGCTCGCATTTCAGTCTGAACTCTGTAGGTAGGAGTTTGATCCATCATCAGTTCATAATTTCTACAAGTGCTCTCATCATGGCCTACCAACCTACATAAATTATAGAACAATTGTTGGGACATCTGAGTATACTTCTGTAATAGGTGGTAATTATCTGTAGCATGCTTCCCTCCTATCTGACAAATCACACACCATAATGCAGGCGCTGCACTTGGTCCTACTTGTGCCTTTGGTCTAAATGGCATTGGCCCTCCTCTCGCCAGGTAGTTCCCAAAGATTGGAAAATGGTTCTTGTTATGTCCCTGGCCTTTGCATTTTATGCACCATACCTCCTCACGCGCCTCTCGGCGAGTTGTCTTGTCCAGTTTCAAACTCTGCATCTCAAGACACAATTTTTTCAACTACGCATGGATCTGTTGGACTCCCAGGCTAGGATCTTGTATTAGGGTCTCGTGTAGCATCATTGCAATCTCAAAGGCTTTGGCCTGAGTGGATAACTTCTGCTGTGATAGCGTCGTCCTTAGATGCGGCGTTAGTGATGCTACAAACCATGCGCACTGCTACCCATCTATCAAGGTCATGTTGGCTTCGCGAATCATACCTTTCAATCTTTGATCCAGCTCCTAGGGGGTCTCGCCTAGAAGCATTTCGATTTCCTTAAGCCGATAATCGACTATGTTTCTTATTTTGTTCTGCTAAATTCCATTTTCAGTGCAACTTGGATATCTGCGATCCCCACTTTTGGATTGCCATTAGAATGCTTAATGTACCACGTCAGTGCGTGATCCTGTAATGTGCTTACCAGCGTCACCTTCTTTATGTTGTCATGCGTGATTCCTTTCACTTCCCATACAACCTTTACCACGAACCAAAATTGGTCCAGATATTCGTTCCCTACCCTTTTGAACACTGAAAACTTTATTGCGCTTTCCATATTGAACTGTGGTGGTGGCGAAGTTGGTGTGAGCGAAGATGGGGGTGAAGATGGTGAAACTGGTGGTCGTGTAGGTGGAGGTGGTATGCACAGAATTCGTTGCCTTATTAGACTGATCACACTCCTTGGTGAAACCTTCACGAGCTCTTCCTCACTTTCTCGTTGAGTTGAAATCAAGGGGCTAGTTTCTAATTCTTCGCTACTTTTGTTTCTGTAGATCCTCCCACTTCGCGTAGCCCAAAAATATCAATTTATTTGCATAGCCCGCTTTTCACACAGTAGCATTTTAATCCAAGTGTTCAAAGATTTAATGTACTTACATCATGTTCCTTTGAGGAAGCATCGTTCCGCCTCGCTGTAGCTGACTGATGTGTCTACCATGAATTTGGTGATAAACCCTCCTATAATTCGATCGAGCCAATGGTCCACAACGCGCGCGATCTTATCTTTCGATGCTTCTATTCTGCACACCAACTCTGGAGTCCACACAATAGGTTTGTCGATCGTACACCTTCCCTGACTCTCTGCTAGCTTCGCAATCCACTCATACAACTCAGAGGGGAAGGATGCAAAGAAAACTTTGTGGATTTTCGTATATAAGTAGCACTCTAACCACTGTTCCTTTGATACTCACGGATTCATATTTTCCTGTGCCGTGAACTCATGAATCTTTCTGTACAACCACCCTTAAATTTATTTCTTTGTTGGATTCCAGTGACACGACATCAAACATCTCTTATGCAAATCCCTGTCCCAGCAACGGAACCATTTTTTGGCTTGTTGGGGCCTGACCCAAATTCAGAGGTGATTTAGTCAAAAGAATCCTAGTACTACTAGCCCTTTCGGTAACAATCCGCGGAACACGGATTAAGGTCTCTCTCGAAGTAGTATGGGAGGGTGCTAGAACCAGGTTTTTGCACTCTGGAGATGTCTGATGAGTTCAAGTGGTCTACGGTTCAACCCTGCACACACATCGCTATGTGAACTGACCATACCTTGTAGAAATTCCCACCTATAGATCACCTGATAATGCAATATACTAAAGAAAAATACTTGATCTACTTCTACAAACAATTATGCGGAAGCTTAATCGAATTGAGCAACATCAATAAGAACACATATAACTGATAAGAAGAAATAAATCACACATAACATAGAAGATATAACCAGGGAAAAAGCAACTGCCTAAAACCCCAACTCTGTATTATCATACAAGTGGAAATCTTGTCCAAGTTACAAAAAGAATTAGCTCAAAAGCTTTCCTGCTCTCTCTGTAATCAAACAATGAAGCTCATAGACATAATAGACAAGTATATATCCTCATCAAGTCCTCCAAGCCCCTATTTCTTTATGCAATTTTTCTTGGGGTCCAGTGAAGCCACATGTGTGAATTGGCCCCATCACACTCATTGAACAAGAAGAAGTAACAACACAATTCTCTTGGATAGAAATCCTTCTGCATGCAAGGAATATCCTAGCAACTGACAATACATTGTCCCTCCATCTGATCTCAACTGGGTCTCTGTTTGAACTAATATGCATGAGTTATGTATGAGAGAATATTCAATTATCTGAAGAGCAACAGTTATATGCAAGCATGCATTAACTAAATGAACTTACTTAATTTAAACAAACTGTTTAAATCAATATAACTGGACTTGACTTAGTTAACTGAGCCAACTAATTACTACTCAAAATAGAACTCATCCTTATCTCTTTAACTGATGGATAAATTCCTCAATTAATGGAGAAATTTTTGCATGTCCCCACATAGACTTCAAGTTTGATTTTCCTTAACTAATTAACTCAAGATGAATTAATTAATTAATTTTCAAATTGTTGTTAATATCAAATTCGAATTTTACTTCCTATTATAGTTTAGGGACTAACTAAAATAGGAAGGGATCTCGAAATGCTATTTTTAGAAAAGCTATTTTTAGCACTTTCACTTTTCATCCATTATAGCTAAGTTCAACACTGGATGAAATTGCTATTTATAGCAGTGCTATTTTTAGCATTTCTTGTTGCTATCTTCAACACTCCCTCTCAACAAGAAAGGGATTATCAGTAACCCCAATTCTGTCTCTGTAGAACTCGAACTTGCATTTTGATAATGCCTTTGTCAAAATATCTGCATCCTGTTCCTCAGTCGAAACATACAACAACAACATGATCCTCTTGACCACACAATCTCGAAGATGATGATACCAGATATCTATGTGCTTGGACCTGTCATGAAAAACTGGATTCTCAGAGAGTTTGATGCAACTCTAATTATCACAATAAATCACTATAGGATCCATCCTCTGACCAAACAATCCCACTAGAATCTTTCGCATATAAATGGCCTCACATGCAGCTTGACTAGCAGCCATGTATTCAGCCTCTGTTGAGCTAAGTGCAACTGATCTCTATTTCCTGTTGTACCAAGAAATTGTAGCTGAACCAAGGTTGAAGATTCCTCCAGAAGTGCTCTTCCTGTCTGATGGACTCCCTGCCCAATCCGCATCTATGAAGCCCTAAAGCTTCACTCCCTCTATCCATCTATACCATAATCCAAACTGAGATGTGCCTTTGAGGTATCTCAACACATGCTTTGCCGCCTTCCAAAACAGCTTGGTAGGCTGAACCATAGCTTGACTCAACTAGTTCATTGCAAAGCACAAGTCGAGTCATGTGTTCGCCAGATACATAAGTGAACCCACCAGTTGCCGATAAATAGTAGTAGCTATTACCTCACCTGAAGTAGCATCCTCCTTCCTCCAATTCCTAGCTAGAGGAGTATGCATGGGTTTGCACTTCTCCATGTGAAAGTGCCTGAGTATTTCATTGGCATACTTGCCTTGAGACACAAATACTTCCCCATCTTTCTGCCACACCTCCGTGCATAGAAAGTAGTGCATAAGGCCCATGTCCTTCATCTCGAACTCTATTGCAAGGTCCTCCTTGCAAGACTGTATCAGCTGATCATTACCTGTCAAAATCAGATCATCGGCATAAAGTACAATGATCAATGGCTTACCTTCAACCATGATGTGGTAAAGGTTCACATCTACTTCACTCTTGGTGAAGCCCAACCTAGTGAAATAACTGTCAATCCTAGTGTACCAAGCAAGGGGTGCTTGCTTCAGCCCATACAGAGCCCTCTTGTGTCTGCACACATGCGACTCACTGTCGAAGGTTTCGAAACATTTTGGCTTCTCAATGTACACCTCCTCCTCAATTGTCCCACTGAGGAATGTTGTCTTCACATCCATTTGGTGGATCTTCCACCCCATCTGAGCTGATAGTGCCAATATTGATCTAATCAATGAGTAGCTTGCTACAGGAGCAAAAGCCTCATCATAGTCAATCCCCTCGACCTATGAGAAACCTCGGGTAACAAACCATGCCTTGTGTTTCTCAACACTGCCATCAGCTGCCTGCTTTGCCTTGTAAAACCATTTGGAACTCACCACTGACTTGTCCTGAGGTCTTGGGACAACATCCCAAACATAGTTATGTATGATGGAGTCATACTCCTCGACCATTACATCAACCCACACTGGTTGCTGCATTTCCTCCTCGAATGAAGACGACTCAAAATCTACACACTCCCCAACTAGGGCCATGTAACCAGTGTAACACTCTGGTGACCTCCTCTGTCTGCGCTGAGAAGATGGTTGTCTCACATTCTCTCGTGCATCCAACATCAACCTATTAGCTTCCCTTGAGCATTTTCGCTCATCTCTAGAAGTCTCAGCATGAGTGGAAGTCCAATCTTCCCTAGAACCACCCTACCTCCCTGAAGTGTTCTCAAGCTCCAACCTAAAGGAGACTCCACTCTCCTTCCTTGCACCACCATGCCACCTTATTTGTTGGCTTCGTTGATCTACAATACTGGCACAAGGTCGTCAACAATGATAAAAGATAAAATCCTAGTAGCATAAAGTTTGTCAAGTCCACTATCATAATCAAATCTGCTTCTGCTCAACATCAATACCAAACCATGTCAATAAACAATTCACTGCTCAACATCTATGTTACACTAACAATTGATAAACAATATTATATTTGCAATGCTGTGAAATCCTAGTGTTATTCAATGAACCCTAGATAAATGCTAATTTTCTTCTACCATATCACTTTGCTACAAATATCTCACCAACTTAATAGCAACAATGTCCTTATACTCACTCAATAAATCTTCCCTTACACATGTAAAAAACTATCAACCTTTACTTCAGTCCAACAATCACTTATTGGTACACACCTTGTCATTCACCTATAGTAGCATACATCAAAGTGAGCATTCCCTATAAAGTACAAACCATAGTAGTGGAAAAATATAGCAACATCACTACAAGCTTTAGAGCATCAACAATCTTTCTGTAATACCACTTGTCAGCTTCTCAATCAATTCTATCAGCATCAAACACTGAAGTGATAATATTCTCAATCAAACCCTAGCAACATCATTACATCAAGATTCCAAACCCTAGGAGCATGTAACACCAATATGATATCCAACTCTCTCTTTTCTCAATATATGCATCAAATCCAAACACTACATCAACTCATTCTAGTTCATCATAGCAACAAACCTTGACTCACAAGACTAAAATAATCATGTACTCAATCAACAAAATAATGCATGCTATCACTTCATTATGTAGGAATACTACAACAATATAAGTGCTTCTAAGAACACATGGTTTCTATAGTGCAATATTATAATCCAAACAATAATATCATTCTCCTATACCAATATTATAGTCAGAAAAACAAATGGCAATATATGAACAATTCTTAAATAGTAGCATTTAAGTAAATGTTTTCTCAGCCATATTGTAGCAGCATCACTTTGTATTACAACATTGGTACCCTTCATCAACACATAAAGCCAACAAAAATGAAACATAAGAAAAATATATTCAACTCAAATTAGCATACTAGAGCTTTGCTCATGACAACACTAAATATAGTTTTATCAGATTATAAAACAACTTAAGATGTGTACTCCATATGCAGGGCTGTGACAACATGTCTCCCTTTTTATGAAAAAAACCTTAGTAATAGGTATTGTTGTACTCAAAATTATTCATATATACACACACAAGGATTACCAAACAATTGAAAATTCTAGGCAATAGATCCAATGTATAATATCCCACTTCATGGTACATATCTGCATTGTTCTAGTCCACTGCAAAGATAAGCCTTACCCACATGCTTTGTTGTTGTTTTGATTTTCAATACACATTGTTAGGACCTACAAATGTTTCATTTTTGACCATATATTATCCTTATCTATCCCCTATTTTACAAAACTTGAAGCTTATGTCTACACCTCCTCGTCACAACTTGTTAAGATCTAAGTGTGGTGTAGTTATTTTGGTTTGTTTATGGTGTGTGTTGGTTTGTCATTTTACTTTGATTTTAAAAATACCCTGTTTTGTTCTGAAGCTATATGGTCTTGCTATATATCTCTTAAAATTTGAATGAGTGAACATAGATCTGGCTGATTTTTGATGAATGCATGGGGGATATGTTTCATTGCTATTTAATGATGCAAGCGTAGGCACAATTCTTGGAAAGAGTTATGATCTATTTTTATTTTTAAAATTAATCCAAGTACTTGCAAATATTTGGAAAGAACAATGTTTTTTTACAGGTGCAGGAAGAATATATGTAGGAATCCATACTTAATCGTTTTTTGTAAACCACTGGAAGTGCAGGCAAAACTCCTGTAATGGGGTTATGTTTGTCTTCATTTGTAAGTTGTTATAGTTTGTATGCCTGGACTATTTAGATTGTTGATTCAGTACATGAAGAGTGATTGAGTTATTATTATTGTGTACATTGTGGTTTTGTTATTATATTTGTAGTCTTCACAACTTTCCTGTGTGAAAAGAGTTAGTGAATCAACGTTAATCTTAACATTTTGAATTTGATTTAAGAATTACATGAACAACGTGTGTTTTCTTTTATGTTTGACAATAAATGCATCGATTGATCTGCATCCATAGAAACCACATTTTAAAACACAAGTTAAATAGAAGTTTGGACTTGGTGAATCTAATTGAGAGATTGCAAGAAATTTGTTTGGCACTGGTTGTACCTGCACTATTTTTTAATTTTTATTTCATTTTATTTATTTATTTACTTATTTTTGTTTTTTGCTTCTTTTTTTTTGAGTTCTTGAAATCAAAGCAATGAATGGTTTGAGTAGTGAAGGTAAGATTTGACTTGATTGATTTGCTAAAGTTGCCAATCGTATAGGAAGTTAGTTTAATGATTTTATTTACTGATATGGAATCTGAAGTTTGTGATTAAACTAGAAATGTGAGTGATTTCTCAGAGTTGTTGGATCTATTGAAATCAACTATGTTGCACTTCAAAGTATATGCCCCCCTTGGTTTGACAATTAAGTATTTGGATTTGTAGGAGACAGAACTAGAACCCAACATTGTGGCACCATTGTCGGAGAGGCGCTTGGAGAGAATCTGGTAAATTATGGTTGAATTTATTTTAAGCAGTAGAGGTAACATCTACACTATTTTTAGCAATTTGATTCTATTTTCTGAGTGACTATAGGAAGGTAATTTATTTTGACTGAAAATATTGATGCAAGTAATTTTTTTGGATCGCTGCAACATTGAATTGATTTTTCCAGCAAGTGCCTTTTTACAATTTTGAATTTTCTGATTTGAATTTTTTTTCCTTTTCTTTTTTTAAACATGAATGACTAGGAGGGGTAGAGGTTTGGAGCTCAAGAAGGGTAGAGGAAACACTGATAATTTGGAAAAATTTTCTCATGGTGGGCCCTCTGTTGTAGGTAAAAGCTCCACACATATGCAAACCAACGAAGCAAGAACTTTACACTTGGAATCTGGTGACAATAGTTCAAGGGTATCACAACTAGTGGCAGGGAGGAAAGTGACTTTTGAAATTGAGGGATCATATTTGAAGCGCAATTAACCTTCACCATTCACAAAGGGTAGTTTAGTTGGAGGAAAGAAGATGGAAGATCATGACGATGCCAATGGTGAAGGAGTTGGTAAAAACCAACCACATGAAGAACAATCCACCTTTGGATTTCCAATTATAGACCTTGATACAATGGTACAAATGAAGCATATCCCACCTTTCGTTCTTCCTCATTTCCATGGTAATGTACACGAGGACCCCAATGCTTTTCTTTTTGAATTTGACATATTATGCAGGAGTTATGTCTAGTCAATCGATGCCCAAAAAATGAAACTTTTCACCGCTACCCTTAAAGACTCAGCTTTATGATGCTTTATGGGGCTAGGGAGAACACTATAAATACTTGGGATCAAATGAGGATTAATTTTATAAGTAAATGTTAGGAATACTACAAAAACCATGAGATACAAGATGAGATATTTACAATCACACAAAATGAGGAAGAGAATTTAAAGGACTATCTCAAAATATTTCTATATATCCTTCAAAGGTCCAAACACAAATTTGATATTAGTACTATCATAACCTTATTTTTACGAGGGACTTTGGATGATTCCATAAATAATTTGAATCTGTTAGGACAGTGAGATATTTCTCAGCTCACTTTTGACCAAATTTGTGACTTGTGCAGGAAGTTTTCAAGTAATCAGTCTAGATCTGGTAAGGGAATTAGAAGTAATTTTAGAAATAGGAAATATAGATCTACTAATGCTACGATTATAGGACTTGAAAATAAAATGGATAATGTGAAAATTGAAATAACGAATATTGTTAGTAAGCAAATCGATTCTTTAAAATTTTAGCAGAAACAAGTAAAAGAATAAGCTTCATTGTCCATTTATCATCCAAAGTGTAGAAAGAAGCATCTTTTATGTGAATGTCCTGAAAATTCCAAATTTGTTAATAGTTATGTGATATGTGTAGGTAAACATCCTACATAAGAATGTCCATCCATACCTGTATTTAAAGAAAATTTTGAAGAGGAGCATTTAACACCTGAATTAATGCACGCCATTGGAGCTTGAAAAGCATGGCCTCATGTAGGTATAAGTATGTATTCTAAACCTGCACCATATTTTTCTGGTTCTCACGAGTCACCACCATATCCTTATTGTAATTTAAATTATTCTCAGTCTTGGTAGCAAGGGTATTATCCAAAGTTTGGACAATCTCCTCCTCCTTGTCAACATGGATGGAGGGGACCATCACACTCTCATCTTCCTTTCCCTATGCCTCCCATGCCTCCTTAGACTTGCCATACATAATATGCATCATATCCATTAGTGCAACCCTCATTGCTAGCTACTCTGCCTCAACATATGCAGTCTATGCCACCACCATTCATGCCACCCTAGTTGCTTACACAACTTGTGCCCAACCTGAACAATAAAGAGGTATAAATGATCCATTCTATAGGACCACTCCATTACCCTACTTATCAAACTATGTCAGTTGGGGTCCATGAAATACAACTAATAATGGGAAGGGTGATACGATTAGAAAAACAAAAACAAAAACAACCCACAATGATCATTTAGAAGAAAATTGAGGAGGAGGCTCTTGATCAATGACATAATGGTACCACATCATAGACTATTCCTATAAACTCATATTCCTCACCTTCTTCTTCAAACCAACCTCCTTATCAAGAGAGGTTGGTTATGGAGAAAGTCAGTCCTCCCCCTAAGTTTGACCTAGTTACTGAACTAAGGAATACATGTATCAAGATTCCTCTACTTTAGGCTTTAAAAGAGATCCCCATTTATGCTAAAACTATTAAAGATATCTATATAAAAAATCTAGGTAAGAAGAGAGTAGAGCCCTGTACTATCCCATTTGTTGGGAGAGTTGCTGAGTTGATGACAAGATGTGCTCAATTTGAAAAATATTTTGATCTCAGGAATCCAGTCGTTTTTTTTCAAATAGGTGACATCCTTATTCCCAATGTGTTGATTGACCTTGGAGCGACCATTAATATAATGACTAGGCAGACAATGGAGTAGCTTAAACTAACTCACATACGTCGAACTCCCACTATATTAGAATTAGTTGACTGAGCTAAAATTAAACCAGAGGGGGAATTGGACGATGATGATCTCAATAGATTCATGGGAATACCCTGCAGACTTTACTGTCCTACAACCCAAGAATCCTAGTGGGGGGCATCCCTTGATTTTGAGATGGCCATGGATTTCCATGAGTGATACTTACATTGGTTGTCGCTTTGGAGATAGGTTTATTACACATGGGGGCTCTAGGAAAAAGGCCACCTTGTACCCTCTTGCCAAATTTATTCAGGAACTCTGTGATAAATTATGGTTAGATGATGATAGTAATGATGAGGAGACTCAGTCCCTCTCTATGATAGACCAGATCCAATAGTATGTTGAATGTACTGAAGAGATTCAGACCCGTGACGTCCTTGGTAACTTGGACACTATGCAGAATTTTGAGCCACTTTGTCAAATATTTAGTCCAATCTTCCAAGAGAAATGTGGTCCACAATCCTCATCACCACTACAAAACCTAATAGTTACCATATATTTTCATGAGCTGGACACTACACTTGTTGAGGTGAGTCCAGGAAAATATTTTCATATCAACCCAGGCCTTCACTCATCTCAACAAGTGCAGCTTGTGAAATTGTTGCGAGATCACCTTGATTCCTTCACATGGAGCAATGAGGACATGAAGGGCATTCCTCCTAAAACCTGCACTCATCATACTGATATTCAAGAAGGTGCCCGACCTGCTCGACAACCCCAAAGGAGAATTAAATCCACGCTATGAGATATTTTCAAAGAAGAGCTCCAAAAACTCTTGGACGTTGGTTTTATCTATCCTATATATGATAGCCAATGAGTCTCCCCGTTGATAGTGGTCACAAAAAAGGATGGGAGGTGGCAGATTTGCATTGATTATCAGGAATTGAACAAAGCGACCCTCAAAGGCTACTTCCCACTTCCCTTCATTGACTAGGTACTAGATACCCTTGTGGGTAAAAAGTACTTCTCTTTTTTGGATGGTTTCAACAGCTACAACCAAATACAAAAAACAGTAGAGGGTCAGGAAAAGATTGTTGGCCCTTAATTTTGACCCTTATTCACCATGCATAATCCACTTATCTATCATCCCTTACCATCATACCATGGTCATATTTGCCATATTTTTTCATATTTTTTCACATTAAGGTAAAATAATTGTGTCTTTTAATTTTTAGAATTTTTAGTAAAAATTGGGTATTAAAAGTTATTCTTGACTAGAACAAAATTTCTCGTAATCGCTCCATTGAAGTCGTATGTGCAGGACATCTGGGTGGAAACTAAAGATATATTTGAGAAGTATGGGAACCAAGGATGGAAAAAATTCCATTGGCACAATCCAAATGAGTCAGAACATCCCTGGTCAAAGCTGGTTAAACTTGACCAATCACCTAGAAAATCCCCTGATTTAAGGGGCAGTTTTGTTATTTTTTGTAATCTTCCCAAATTTTGTGCAAAAAAAGGGATGAGTTTGAACTTATTAGATGTATTAGGACTCTTATTGGTTGTCACACCATTTTAGTTGAGCTTGTTAGACTTTGGGCCTATTTAAGCACAACTATTCAGCAACTATGGACATCCATTATGACTATGGAGACTTCTTTATTTCATAATATAATTTGAAGAAATTATCTTCTATCTTCTTATTGTTCTTGTTCTGGGATTCGATTTCAATCTATTGTAGACGATAGTGTACCAAAGAAGAGTGGAGGGCCCCCATTCTGAGCTAAGTACACTACAGTGTAAGTTTGTGTATAATTGTGAATATTTTAGATTGTTGTTTCCTTTATAGTTTCTTTTGAATATTTTATGAATAGATTCATTATATACCATGTTCATTTATGTTTTTGAATGATTTCCTTTCAATAATTTTTTTAAGTAGGGAAGGTCAACCAAGGCATCTAAGTTAGATCCTCTTCCTTCTAGATTAAGAACCGAAATGGAAATTGTGCATTTAATCTTTACTGCTTTCTTGATTTAAGTTATCATTTATGCTTTTGGAACGATTTATTTTTAGTAATTGGTTTAAGTAGGGAGGTTCAACCAAGGCATCTAAGTTAGATCCTCTTCCTTATAGAAATTGTGAACTAGAAATTGTGTTTATGATCTTTACTGCTTTGATTATGATATGCTTTATGGTGGAACTGATCTTGTTGGAATAGGGATAATGAGGAAGAACAACCAGGACCTCTAAGATAGTGCCTCTTCCTTGTTGGCTATGCTCCATAAAGATTCATTGCACTCTTTCTTTTAGATAAGAATTTCAATGGTTTCTTTTCAGTAATTTTATATTTGTAATATGCATTTCCATTATTTTCATTTAAACAACTACTTCCTATGACTAGTTTAATCTAAGATTCCATATACTTTGGTTTACTTCTAATTTTACCAACTCGGATTGATAAGTAAAATAGATTCTCTAATTCAACTCCATAAATTAGAATGACATTTTTGGCATTGTTTCTAGGGATGCATACTTAGATATAACTAGTTAGGAAGTGTTAGGTCCCTATAATACTAGTGATTCCCCCATTACTATTGTCATTGTAGCCCTTATTGTTATTGTTGTGCCCCTATTGTCCCCATATTGTTATTATTGTGCCTCATAGAAGCCCACTTGTGTTATTGTTGTGCCCTTATATTATTATTGCTATGTCAGCTTTGATTATATTGTGACCCCTTAGACTCCTATATATAGAAAGGAGGTTTTGTCATTTGTATCATCCAAGAATTGTTAATTTGTGTAATGTAAAGGAGGTTTCCCCCTCAAAGAGGCTGATTTTGAAGGTGTTCATCTATCTTTTCTTCTATTTTGTGAGCTGGTTACATAACATTTGGTATCAAAGCTTTGGATTCTAGGGTTTCGCTGCTCCAAACAGGTCATCGTGGAATTTTCGCTATAACTTTTTTTTCCATCATTTCATAAGCTACAAGAAAACCCATTTGAACCTCGGGTCCACATTTCAAATCTTGTCTCACTATATTTTCGGAGATGTGATCCAAGGAAGTTATGGTTTTTGCAAGTTCCCGAAATATATCTCAAACAGGTGACTTGGGAAAATCATCATAACTTTCTTTCTGAGCATTATAATTAAATTTAGTAAGAAGTTACAGAAAGAGGATGACTTGTAGTTTTATGTGTATCCATTTCAGGTCCCAAGGTCGAAAGAGTGACATGTGGAACTTCGTCCTCGTTCACTCTATTGAACCAGTCTATAATCAGGTCATCGTGGGAGATTTGGCATAAATCTTCCTTGGAGAATCCAATCTTGATCAGAATTGCGAGGTTGGAAAGAGGACTCAAAGGGCTACAGCAAGATGCAATTTCAGACCTTGGAGATCTAAAATTACAGAGATATAACAGATTCAATATTGAGATCTTACAAAGTGAAAATAAGGTGTGTAGTTTTTTTTAAATTGTGCATAAGTTTGGTTTGAAAAATTAGTTTGAAGGAATTCAAAGGGCATAGTGAAGCATTATTAATTGATGCCCCGAAGAAAGAAAATGGAAACACCTAATAAGCAACCTGAAAGCTCTAGCATGACTCATGAAGAAGAGGAAGAAATGCAACATGATATATCAAAATTATGAGACCAAGTGCAACAAAATTCACTCTCACAAAAAGCAACAAAAGCTAAGATGGATAGTTTAAAGAAAGGTGTGGAAGCTAAGATGGATGGTATAGAATAAAAAATCAAAGGAAACATGGAATATTTGAAGATAGGCATGGAAGCCAAGATGGATGGTATAGAAGAAAAACTTAAAGGCAACATGGAAGATTTGAAGACAGATTTGATAAATTTTCTACAAGAAATGCTTACTAATGGTGAAAGGGTAGTAAAGGAAACTCATGAGGAGAAAAAAATAAATGGTAATCATGATTTCAAAGACTCTAATAGTGGATTGAAGACCCACCATGTTCCAAAGATCGATATGAGGAAATTTGATGGCAAAGACCCCGTAACATGGATACTACAGATGGAGCAATATTTAGATCTCCATAATGTGCAAAACACACAAAAGATATGCATTGCAACTTTATATTTGGAACCAAATTAGTTTGTATGGTATCAATGGCTTTGCTCTCATAAACAAATTGTCACTTGGGCAATTTTTACAGAAGAATTGACAGCACATTATGAGGATACAAAAAGCAACACTTTTTTTAGCCAATTGATAAATCTCAAACAAAAGGGTTCAATGATGGAGCACATTGAGGACTTCCAAAAATTGAATATAAGGGTAAAATATATTCCAAAGGAGCATAGGGTTGATGTGTTAATAGGGACTTTAAAAGGTAACATCCAACATGGTTCACCTTTGGGAATTTGATTCATTGGAGAAGACATTCAGGTTGGCAAGAAAAATGGAAAGCAAAATTATGGCCACAAGGAAGCCTACCACTTACAATTATAAAGATGGAAGTGTCGTTGCCCCTATCCTTCCACAACCTATGAGGCTGAAACCACAATAATTGGAAGAAAAAAGAACAAAAGGGATTTGTTACAGTTGTGATAGAAAATACACTAAAGGTCATAAGTGTGCTAAGAAGAAATTATTTTACATATATTGTGAAGAGGAGGAAGAAAAGTAACAAGAAACATCAAAATAAGAGGATATACACTAGGAACAAACCCTATAGAAAGAAGAAATGAATCCGACCATATCTTGTAATGCATTGGTTGGAATTACCACTCCTCAAACTATCAAGATAAAAGGACATATCAAGAAGGAAAAGGTAATAGTGTTGATTGATTCAGGAAGTACCCATAATTTTATTCATTGTAAGATAGACAAGGAATTGAATTTCTTCCTATATCCAGCACTAGAGTTCCAAGTGATGGTTGCAAGTGGAGGAACCATAAATTTCTGTGGAAAGTTCCATAATATCAAGCTATCCATGGGATAATATGTATTGAATAGCCCAATGCTTTCTGTTCCAATGGGTGGTGCCGATGTTGTACTAGGAGTCCAATGGCTACAATCCTTGGGTACAAAAGCTTTTAATTTTCATGAAATTTTCATTGGAAGGAAAGAAAGTTGAATTAAGGGGTATCACAAGGAAACCAGGAAATATAATCAGCTCTAATGGAATGACAAATCTTCTAAAGAAAGAAAAATGAGGTGTAATTGCACAATTATGTTCCCTAGAGGTTCCCACATCGAAATCATCTATTTCTCCAGATCTCTGAAACGTCTTGGAAAATCATTCCAATATATTTGAGACTCCCAAAAGCCTCCCACCTATTCGTGATCATGATCATGGTATTCATTTGATTCAAGGAAGTGTTCCTCCAAATATCAGACCTTACAGATATCCCTATGCCCAAAAGAGTGAAATTGAACGTATGGTTGCAGAAATGCTAGAGGCTTGTATAATTCAACCTAGTCAATGTTATTTCTTTACTCCAGTAGTATTGGTGCATAAGAAGGATGGATCATAGCGCATGTGTCCAGATTATAGGGAGCTAAACGAGCTCACTATTAAAGATAAATTTCCCATTCCTGCCATTGATGAATTATTGGATTAATTTCATTGATCAATTTACTTCACCAAGTTGGATCTTCATTCAGGATAGCATCAAATTAGAATGACGACTAAAGACATTCCAAAAACAACATTTATAACTCATGAGGGTCATTATGAATTTTTGATCATGCCTTTTGGCCTTACCAATGCACCTTCTACATTTCAAGGTTTGATGAATTCCATTTTCAAACCCTTCCTTAGAAAATTTGTGTTTGTATTTTTTGATGATATACTAATCTACAACAAGTCTTGGAAGGATCATGTTCAACATGTTTACAGGGTGTTGAAACTATTGGAGGAGAAACAATTATATGCAAAAAGCTCCAAATGTTTCTTTGGAGTACAAGAGGTGGAATATTTGGGTCATCTTGTATCTCATGAAGTTGTGAAGGTAGACCCTAGCAAAATTAAATCCATTAAGGAATGGAAAATCCCCACATCCATAAAGCATATGCGAGGATTTCTCAAGTTGACATCGTATTATCGCAAGTTTGATAAGGATTATGGGCGAATATAAGCACCTCTAACAACGTCATTGAAGAAAGATGCATTTTCATGGACTCGAGAAGCAACGAAGGCTTTTGAACATCTTAAAGAGGCAATGTGCCAAGCACCAGTCTTAGCTATGCTAGTCTTCACAAAAACCTTTATTGTGGAATCTGATGCCTCAGGGAATGGAATTGGTGCTGTTTTAATGCAAGAAGAAAGACCTATTGCTTTCAAAAGTCATCCAATCAAAGGAAAGTATTTACAAAAATCTATTTATGAGAAGGAAATGTTGGCAATACTACATGCACTTAAGAAATGGCGACCCTACCTGTTGGGAAGAATCTTCAAGGTAAAAACACATCATGATAGTTTTAAATAGTTTTTATAACAAATATTATCTTTAGAAGAGCAGAAAAATGGGTCACAAAGATGTCGGGTTATGATTTTGAAATCAACTACAAAAAAGGGAAGAAAAATGTTGTGCAGATGCACTCTCAATAAAGGATGACAATGTGGAAGCATTGCTTTGCGCCATTTCTATGATCCATCCAGATTGGATAAATGAAGCAAGGGATGAATGGAAGAATGACGAAAAATTGTGGGCACTCATTCAAAAGTTACAACAAGATCCCAATACATTTGATACATTTAACTAGAAAAATGATTCGTTATGGTACAAAGATCGCTTATACCTATGTAAGAATTCTCAACTCAAACAAAAGATTCTTATGGAATTGCACACCTCTCCCTTAGGAGGGCACTCAAGATTTTTAAAAACTTACCACATGGTTAAGAAGGAATTTTTTTGGGATGGCCTTATATTGGATATTCAAAAGTTTTTGGTGAAATGTTTGGTTTGCCAATAGAATAAAGTTGAAACATCTAAGACCCCAATTCTATTACAACCTTTATCCATTCCAAGCCAATGTCGGGAGGAGGTTTCAATGGATTTTATCATAGGCTTACCCAAGTCAAAAGGAAAGAGTGTCATCATGGTGGTAGTTGACAAACATACCAAGTATACACACTTTTGTGCATTATCACATCCATTTAAAGCCAGTACAATTTCTACTGCATTTATGGAAACAATTCAAAATCTACATGGAAACTTAAAGATTATTGTAAGCGACAGAGATCCCATTTTCATTGGAAATTTTTGGACATAATTATTTTCTTGTCTTGGTACTCAGTTAGCTCATAGCGCATCTTATCATCCTCAATCTGATGGGCAAGCTGAGATAGTAAACAATTGTTTGGAAGGATATCTTTGTTGCTTTGTATCTGATAAACAGACACAATGGGTCAAATGGTTGCCTTTGGTTGAATGGTGGTATAACACTTCCTTCAATACTGCAGCAAAAATGGCCCCATTTATGGCACTTTATGGATATCATCCACCGTCCATCACATCATATTTAAGAGAAAATTCTAAGGTTCAAGCAGTTGAAGATCACATCGAGCATCAACAACAAGTTCTCCAACTCTTAAATGATAACCTCACTTTGGCGTAGAATAGAATGAAACAATAGGAAGATCAACATCGTAGTGAAAGAAGTTTTGATGTAGGTGACTAGGTATTCCTACGGCTACAACCATATAAACAAATGTCCCTCAAGCAAGCTAAGAAGGATAATAAATTATCACCAAAGTATTATAGTCTGTACAAGGTGTTGCAAAAGATTAGTACCATGGCATACAAATTGGAGCTTCCTAAAACTTCCCTAGTGCACCCAGTTTTCCATGTTTCATGCTTAACAAAGGTTATAGGTGACAAACTCCCAATTCAAACAATACTGCTAGAACTTGACGAGGAAGGAAAAATCATATTAGAACCTGAAGCAGTCACAGAAACGAGAACTCTATAGCTATGAAATCGATCAATTTCAGAGTATTTCATAAAGTGGAAGAACATACCCGCTAAAGATTCCACATGGGAGGGTGAGAATTTTATACAAAAGCATCCAAAACTACTCAAGCATTGAGGACAACACTTTTTTGAAGGAGAGGGGCATGTTAGGTCTCTATAATAGTAGTGATTCCCCCATTATTATTGTCATTGTAGCCCTTATTGTCATTGTTGTGCCCCTATTGTGCCTAAATTGTTATTATTGTGCCCCATAGACGCCCACTATTGTTATTGTTGTGCCCTTATGTTATTATTATTTTGTCAGCTTTGATTATATTGTGACCCCTTAGACTGCTTTTTATAGAAAGGAGGTTTTGTCATTTGTATCATCCAAGAATTGTTCATTTGTGTAATGTAAAGGAGGCTCCCCCTCGAAGAGGCTGATTTTGAAGGCGTTCATCTATTTTTTCTTCTATTTTGTGAGCCGGTTGCATAATAGGAAGATTGTTTAGTAAACATATAATAAAAAAATAACAACAAATCATAAAAACAAAAACACTTTTCATTATGGTTATTCATGCTTAGACATAGAAATTATAAAGGTAGATCCCCAAAACAAAACCCCCAACCACTAACAAAAACACGTTAACTACAAAACCCATTTGTAAAACAAAGATCTACAAAACATGATGTTAAATTAGTCATTTAGAGAAGGAGGGTATGCAACCACAAGGATATTCTTAAATCCTTGTCCACAGTTTAGAATGGTCACTAGGGATGAATCTTCATTTCAAAAGATAGAAGAGCAACAAAACATCCATGAAGAGGATCCACAAGAAGAGAACCTAGAAGCTTCTTGTAGTTATCTTTGTAAGGAGATCAAACAGTTATGGATCACATGCAATGCAGTACAAACAATAGAGCTAGAAATTAAAGAATATCTAGCATATGTATCACAATATCCCTTGTGCATTCATGATTTTGAACAAGTTCCACAAGAAGAACTTTGTGTTATGATAGTTGAGGAGAATCAAAGACTTAAAGATCACACTCAAACTTGGTTTTAACTAGTCATTAATGGCTACAACACCACTCCATTTTTCAACATTCCTTAGCATCAAATATTTATTATAACCTAACTTTCAATGTCCAAGCATTCATTAAGGTATATTTTTCAAAATTGGATGTGAGTCTACTTATGACCTTCCTACGCAAATGGATGCATTGGAAATTCTCTTATACTTAAGAGAATGGTTTATTTTTCTACAATAAAGCAGGATAGAATTGAATAAATAAAAAATAGGTAAAATGAGTTCACAATAAGACTTTTCGTTCAAACTCTTATGAATAATTATTCAAATCATTTTCAATACTCATTTGGAAGGATTTTATGGCAAAATGAAGTAAGAACAATCCTATTTTGGGTAACCATATAGGATTATTCTAAAATCATGTTTTTAAAAAACAATCTCTTAAAATCTAATTTTTAATCTCTATTTGAATTTTTCAATTTGGATCACAAATAAAACAATATGATCAAAATAAATACAAGGTCTCAAATGAAATTTTGAGGACAGAGTTAGTATAGCCTTGATTCGAGGGGTTTAATGGAAACATTTTTACATGATATGTATAGAAAATCTATCCCTTGTAATCTAGTTTCAAAATAAATTTGAATCACCTCAATTTGACATCATATGAAAAAGTTATGCTCAAAATATTAATTGTCTTTCAAAAAAATCTGCATGGTGACAATTTTAGGCCTTGACTGTTCATTAGCATATTTCACATAACAAATATTTTTATTTTCAAAAAATATTTCTAAGGGAGATATATATGAAAATATAGTTTATGAAACAATTTAATCATCCCATTTGGAGGTTAAATGAAAAAGTTATGCCATATTTAATGACTGCATGTCTTCAAACCAGCATAGTGAAACTCTGCCTCCTAGGTCTGTTCATCAACAATTTTGGGATAGAAAAACTATGTATTTTAACAAACCAGTTTCAACTAGATAGAAAAAAATTAATATACCTTAATCTCCAATTGGAATTAAATTTATCAGATCTTTAACGAAAAAGTTACACTCCAAAAAGTGACTACTGGTCTAGTAAACAATTCACAAGAAGCTCTATCAAACATGGTACTTCTAATCATTTTTAGCATATAATTTTAAACCATTTTGAAAGCATGTTTATACTGGAAGTATCCATATGAATTCAATTCAACTTGGCTTTGGAATCACTCTAATTGGACATAAAACGAATATTTTGTGAACAAAATACCGCTATGAGGTCTAAGTTGACCACCATTCCTCAAAGGGTAAACAAATGCATTTTCTTTGTATATCATCTTTGAAATTGTTTTTAAGCAATGATTGTAATTAAATTACATATTTATTGGAAGAAGAGATACTATAAAACTCTCTTCCCCCATCATTTAATATTGTATTGCAGACAAATGCTATGTTTTTGCAGGTCATAAGAGGATTTAAGGAGTGAACTCCAAAAGGACTTTTCAAAGTCAATTTTTAAAAATTCATATTTCAAAATGTAAATACAAATTTTCAAGTCAAAAGAAAAGTGAAAATGCACTTGACATTGAGTTTATCCAATGAAACTCAAACTTTTGAAGCTTGTCTTTAGTTGCTAACCAACAACGCCAACAACCCTATAAGATGAATCGATATCGAGGCAAACGATATGAAGCTAGCCATCAGAAGAAGAAATCAAGTTTTGTACCATGACAAGTCACATCCATTGCCAAATAAGCATTTCATAAGTCATGTTGTTAATAATTTCATTCATCTACCATATTGTATGCTAAGCTTCACAATCATTCAGAATTATCATGTTGAAGTCCAGATGTTTTATCTATTTATCCATCTACTACTAGACCTTAATGACTTCAACCTATATTACTTTCAAAAGAGCTCCATAATTCCATACTCCATTATACCCCATCTCCATCCAGAAAATAAAAAGAAAAAACAAATAAAAAATAATAAAGAGGTTTGGTTGTGAAAATCCATATTAATGGCACAATACAAACCTGAATTCATATTGGAAAACCAAGCACTTGGCTAATGCTAATTCTATTTTCTTTCTATGTTTTCAAAGTAATTTTATAATTATTTTGTAGAATATCTTCTCCAAATTCCAGACTTGAGGACAAGTATCCAAATAAGCAAGGGGGAAGATAGAAAAAACAAGGTGTGTTTTTTTTAGAGCATAGCAACTGAACTTGGAAGAACAATTCAACAAACTGCTCAACTTGATATGGAAGAAACTCAGAATGTAAAGGACCTGTTAAAATTACAAATTTTGCTTCGGTAGGGACCTGTTAAAATTGCAAATTTTACTTCAACAGGGACCTGTTAAAATTGCAGATTTTACTTCAGTAGGGACCTGAAAATTCAACATCAAAATCTGTTAGAAGGGACCTGAACATGAGCATCATCACATGAGCAACATTACAGAGGGACCTGAACATATATGATTCAAAGATTATTCCTTAAAGGTACCTGAGGATCAACATAAATTTTTTGTCAGAATGAAGTTGTATACAAAGAACAACTAATCAAGTTCATCAATCAGTTCACTATTCAAGTTCATCATCAGAAGGAACATGTACTCAATCAACTTTACTATTCAGTATTCATCATCAGAAAGGACTTGTGCTCAATTAAGATTCACTATTCAAGATCATCATAAATTGATGGAGTTAATTAATCAAGGAAAGTATTGTTAGTTATAAATTTATTTTTAATACCTTTTGGTTTTGAAAATAATTCTTAACTTAGAAGACTAATTAAACCTTAATGTATAAGAGTGAAAACCCTTCATCCCATGTACATACCAAAATTTATTTGTTCATAAAATCCTATATTCCTCTTTCATAAAAACCTTCCACCTTACTACCTATTCAAGTCATGTCTCTTTGCCTACAAATCTTCTCTGCAAAACAAGCAAGCATGGGTTAGTGTCATAAAAAGAAGAACAAAAGTGGAATGATGCATTCATCTATGATATCAATGATGCATTCACATGATCTAAAGTGAAATTTTTTTCTTTATTATAGGTCTTGAAATGACCTTAAAATGGTCATTTCAAAAATCTACCTTAAAGAGTAATAATGATGAGAAATGCATCATGAAAAGAAAGACATTCAACCTTGAAGGACAAAGAAGAAAAATAAATTATGACAAAAAGGACTTTGCAAAGATCAAAGTAATCACTAAATGGAATGTGGTTTTGATGGATATGAATATGCAATGAAAGGTGCGAATAAAACTGGGAAATATATGAAAGGTGAAAGAAGGGCGCATACCAAGTAATTCTTTTTAATCTTTTTATGCATGAAATGGTAGGGCCAGTGGAGAGGTTCACCTTTGTTTGTCGAATGGTGAAAATTTTCCCAACTTGCATGGGAAAATTGATGTGAGAGGATTGGAGTTTCAAATTTTGGATGCACCTTCATCCTTTTTTGCTTTAAATGGAAGCCTATGCTTTCGTGGCCAGAGAATATTTTTTCATAATGCTCATTGCTTCTTTGGTGAAGTGTCGTTGGAAGTTTCGAGAGATTTTGGAATAAATCCCAAGGATGGAGAGTATAAACTTTTGTGCCAGGTTCCAAATGATGAGGTCAATGCTCTTATAAGGACCCTTGATGCAAAGCCTCTTTTGTTTCCTTTAGCAGGCTCATTGAAAGCAATTTTCAGTTGTCAAAGCCAATTGGATATTTATTTATTTGTAGGTAGTGGCATAATGTTAAAGAAAAACAATAATTTCATATCAAATATGGCTTCTTCTACTACGGCTGAAGCAGTCATGCGAAACAAGGAGTTTGGGTTAGTAGCAGCTATAAGTCATGTGCCATTATCATATGTGTCAGCCAATTTTACTTTCCACATTGATAGTCACATCACATATGTGTATGGGATTCTAGCAACACTTATAGATAGTGGTGGAATACATAGTGCTGGAAATGCTTGGATCTGTCTAGAGGGTGAGATGGATGACTCTGTAGTTGATTAATTGTTTTGGAAATGTTGATTTTGACAATGTGGTTCAACACTTTCTTCATATTGGAGTCCAAAAAATGCCTATGAAGCTTTGGCTATTTAAATAGGGAGGCCAAAATATATGGTTCAATTTTGAAAATGAGGTATGACATCAAAAGGTACAA
Organism: Pinus tabuliformis; assembly: GCA_031772625.1. Classification (NCBI taxonomy): domain Eukaryota; kingdom Viridiplantae; phylum Streptophyta; class Pinopsida; order Pinales; family Pinaceae; genus Pinus; species Pinus tabuliformis. Next base: position 490,796,931 of record CM062817.1, read on the forward strand.
TACTAAAGGCTAAAGGCTCTTTCAATGATGCACGTGGTGATATTATAATATCTGATGAAGCCATTATAATAAACTCTTCTTCAATTACTTTTGATCTTGTACAAAAAATCAATATCATACCTAAATGGAGACTATTTAAAAGAAGAGAGTTCAGATCTCATTGTTGTTGTTTCCCCAGATATGCTGGGTGTTGATGTGATTTGTGTTTGTAGGGATTTGATATCCTTAGTTTGACTCCTTTTAGTGGCATTGGTTCTCCAAAGCCAATGCATATGAAACTAACGGGCATGGCTAAATTTCATGGATCTGTAGTGGAATCCTTAGAGAGATTAGTTGCTGAGAACATTACAGTTCAAGAGGAGATCTTGAGTTCTAATGAATTTAATAGGATGAAAGCATTAGGACCTGTTAGATATGTACAATTATTAGGAATAAAATTGAATCCACTTCTTGTGGAAAAAAATTCGTTAGGGTTGTTGGCTATTTTCCCTCAAAATTTCAAGTTAAATGTGATAGGAAGACCCGATGAGAATCTTGTTATTGAATTTATTTGTGGTTCAAATCCTGCTAGCTCAGAAACTTCACCGTATGATCTGATTTTGAGAAAAATGTACCTTTGTTTACAAAAGGGCCAACTTAGAACCAATATTTTCTTTCAACATGACAATTCCAAAAGTTTGGAGGTACGACACTGGGAACTTGATAAACTTGAGCTCACCTCATTGCATGGAATGGTACAGAAGGAAAAAATCGAACTTAATTTTCACAAAATGAAAGCTCAAGGAAAATTCAAAACACTGCACAAACACAAACCTGGTCAAATGCTGTTAGAGAGAGAGGCAATGTTCAATAGAGAAATAAAGCATACGTAGAACAAATAAACAACACCTACGTAGAGCATGTTTGGTTGTGTTATATTCTTTCCATGACTATCATTCCTAGTAAACCGGGGGGTTAGAGGCGGGGCGGAGCCCCCCCTTTGTTGCATCGATTGTGCAACAGGGTGATGAGCCTCAGTATTGCAATAAGAATGCTGCAACTCCCAAGGCTACCGACTTTAATTATCAACCCGGGTTTGTACAAACTTAAGAGGTGCCAACACTATATGTGGGGTATACAATGTGTCCTTCCTTTTCTGTCACGATGTAATAGAGCGCACGTACTGAAGTCAAATCCTAAACTAATTACAGAAAATGAAATGTTCGAAATAGAACCTTAACCTATTGCAAGAAAGCAAGTACAAGGAAAGAGAATGAAATCAAATTCTAAAACACACCATTTTCTAACTAAATGCTAAGAGGATTTGCTTCAAAATAATTCTAAGTTAACATGTATGCAATCCTACTGACCTAAGAATTCAATTCAACCATCAAACCTTCTACTGCTGTGCATGTAAATGAATAAAATAAATTTGTTTTTCTTTTTGTCTTTTTTCCATGTGAGAGTGTGAAAGCTAATCTCTTTTAGTGATGTGGAAGGTGGCTTGGAGATGATGGTGAATGGTCATAAGGTTTGGGAGACAAGTAGGGACCCTTTTCTAGTTCCCAGAGGATTTTTCCTCAATTCAGCCTCAAAACAAGCTTTCCTATAGGATGCTACAGTGATTTCCTACAAGATCCCCTGATTTTCCTACAGGATGTACAAATTTGCTATAATTCATCGAATGACCAAACAAATCAAATCCAAATTGGATGGGACAAATTTTGGTATTAAATAGGATATATTAAGTCCCCATTCCAAGTGGAATCACTCAAAAATACCTTTGTTAACCCATGCAAAAAAAATAAAAAACATTACTAGTCGAAAATCTAGAAATTCGAGAACTAGTGAGCTAGTAAATCTAAAAAATGCCTAACCAAATCAAGTGAAAATGCAATGGGATAATTTTTTTTATGAAATAGAATTTTTTTTTGATCTAATACAAGTGGAATCAATTAGATTGAGCTCACTAGCATGCTCTAAAAAATAGCATAAATTTACTGTTCTTTGCTAAAAAGGAGGTCCAACAATCTAGATTTGGGAATAAGAAGACTAATCCAAGAAACTCAATGATTATTATGAACTTCCAAATCTTTTCCAAGGATTAAATAATTCTTGTGATCCTGCAAAATAACTTACATCAACCATTTAACTCAATCCTACAACAAGAAATCATTAATACTAAGTGCAGAAATAGAAAGAAATAAAAACTAGAGATTCATGTGAATAAACAATGAAAAGAATGAAATAAAATGATACAAAAGAGCTCTAAGGCTCCTAGGATCGCCAAGCGTAAGGAAACTCAGAGACCTGTGGAGGAGAACAATATTTATAAGTTGAACATGACACCAATCTTCATTATTTTCATCAAAAGAATTACATCCCTGCAAGAAAATACAATGGAGCTACAAAAATACAAGCTCTCTCCACAATAAGACTAATCAAAATATATCTCTAGATGAAAATTCAACTTCATACTTATAAAAAATGATTAGGAATCATTCTCCATGAATGGAGGAAGTTTTCCCCACCAAAATCCCTTGATTAGTGGATCTAGTCCCCAATACTAGGAATTTGCATTAAATGGCAGGGAACACATTCTTAGATTTTCTCAATCATTCCCTAGAGGCAAATTTGACTTTGTACTTATAAAAAATGATTAAGAATCATTCCCCATGGATGGAGGAAGATTTCGCCACCGAAATCCCTTGATTAGTGGATCCTCTCCCTTGATTAGTGGATTTGCTCCCTTGATTAGTGAAACACATTCCTAGAATTTCTCAATCGTTGGAGTTCCACAATTTGTGCCATATTTCCATAATATCTTGTTGACTTATTTATTTATTATTGATCCTCTAGTAGTAGGGAACAAGTCCCTAAATTATCTCCTCCTCCAGCTCTTCATAATCTGCCCAATATTCTCATAATATTCCACAAAAAATAAATAATATTAGACACAAATATTCAATTATTCATAAACCTTCCTAATGAATATATTAAATTTAAAAATAAATTCTCTAATGCAAAAAGAGAGGTTTAATCTGTTGAAGGATGGTCATAGGCCTTAAGTTATTGTTTGATTTAGAGGCATGGGCCTTAATTTATGTCTAATTTAAAGGCCTATCATACTCCCCTACTGAAAGTGTTCCTCATCCTCTGAGCAACTTAGTTTCCTCATTATGCCTCACCCATGGCCCTAGTGGCCTCTTTCATGTACATTAATAATATTGGTTGCAAGTTCTGCAAGGAGAAGCCCAAAAACATATTTGTGCAAAGAAAAATCATTGTTTCTTGAGACCATTAGCTTGCCTTCTTCCCCTTATTCAAGATTGGTTCTTGAATATTTTTCAATTTGAAAAGGTCTTCCACACCCTTATCAACCTTCCGATACATTGTTCCACCATTTGAACACCTCTAATACCTTCAAAATGCATTTAGATGAGAACTAGGACATCCTGTAGGAATTCCTGTCAAAACTACAGGAAACCCTGTTAAAACTACAATAAACCAACTTTGAGCATAAATGATAAACTAAGGTTTGATCAGGCCCTCAACTTAACTCCCATGCATTTCTCCCATTTTTAGGCCTTGGACAAAAGCTAGAAAGATATTGGAGACCTCTTGGAACACCTCTTTTCATCACTATAGTTTGATTTATATTTTGATGGTGAATGCCTTATTTCTTTTTGTTGCCTTCTTCTTCTCCCTTGTGGCCTAGATGATTACCTAATGGCCTTGGAGTTCTCTATTTTGATTAGGTCTCTCTTAGGCACTGTCATTTTGGGTTTTAGCACAATTTTTTCATTTCTTCCTTCTTGTAGCAGCATTCTACTTTCCTGTAGTAGTCATTCCTTCTTCCTTAAGAGTCTTCTAACTGTATGGGAGTGATGAGAAATGATGAAGAGGGATTGGATGATGATGCTAGGGCTCAAAGGGAGTAGTGTAGGTTTGTGAAAATGGAGAGGATGCTCTGTTTGATTTTTTTCAAGAATGAAATGGGATGGATGAATGATGAATAGATAGTGAATATGAAGTGGATGGAGGGCTTGGAGTGTTATGGTGACTTGGACTTTGCAATTTTTTTTCTTTTAACTGCTGTCCTCATTCCTTGAAATCATCACGCTTCATAATTTGACTTTCCAATATTGCATGAGTGAAGGAGTGAGTTGCAATCAACTAGTTGAAGGCAGCTGAGACTGTTGACCCATCCTTAGCTTATAAAACCTCGTCTCTCATGCATTGACAACAAATTTCTAACTGTAATGTGCTCAAGAGAAGAGGTCAAGAATATTGCATACCTGTACCTACCTAATGGTTGTTGGAGAGACATGCATGCTACTATTGAGTTGATGTTGATGTGCAGGTGTTGATGGTGATGCTGATGATCTTGATGTTGTTGCTAAGCTTTGGAGGAGCTTCTTTGACCTTTGGATCTCCTTTAAAACTGCTCACTGTCAATCCTGTAGGTGATGTTCTGTATCCTATAGGTTTATAGGACATTGACTTTTTGTCCATATCTCCAAAATGGTAGACTGGATTGGGTTGAAACTTTTTGAGAATGTTGCCATCATCATTATGCACCTCTCCATAGAAAAATTTTGGTCAATGGATGCATGGATCTCGATAAAAACTAAAAATGGGTGAAGGTGATGGAAGCCTATTTCTTGGAAACCATGCACTGAAATTTGCTGAAATTGCTTGGGAATGTTACCATCATCCATATGCATCTCCCAATGAAACAAATTTTTAAATGGATCCACGATATTGAGAAAATGAAAAAATGGCTGAAGGTGATGGAGGCCAATTTCTTGGAAACCGTGCACTGCAATTTGCTAAAACTACTTAAGCATGTTACCATCATCCATATGCATCTCCCCTTGAAACAACTTGACAAATGGATGCATGGTTTTCAAGTTATGGAAAAATAAATTTTTGCTCTATGTATTTTTGTATCCTGTAGGAAAATAGAGCATCCTGTAGGAAAATAGAGCATCCTGTAGGAAAGTAGAGCATCCTGTAGTTTTTTAGGACAACAAGCAAACTGAACGGTATAAACTTGAGAATGATGGGTGGATTGTGAAAATATATTAGGGTGATGGATTGGCATGGCCTTGGCCTTGTTGGAGCATTTGGGCATAGTAGGAGAAAGTCAAAATTTGTCTTCTTTTGACGAGGCTTGACCAATTTTCCTTTTGGTACTGACTTGTTCTTATTGCTTGCAGATGTTGGAGAGTACATGCATTCATAAGAGAGATACATGAAGCAAAGATTTTTTTATTTTTTCCTCTTTTTTTTTCTTCTAGGGCTACTAGCCATCTCAAGGAGGTTTTCAAATAGTAGGTCTACCTAGGCACCTCAAAGGAGGTTTTCACCTAGGATCTTTTCTTTTTTTCCTTTTTTTTCTTTTTTCCCAACCCATTGACTGCCTCATGGAGGATTTCAATCAATGAGCCAATCTGAGGTGCCTCAAAGGAGGTTTGCACTTGAGATTTTTTTTTTTTCTACCCTACCCTACTTGAAAAACAAAATCACTTTCAAGTATAAGAATACTTCCAATGGAGCCATGTGCACATCAATATGACAGACAAAATGATGTGGAGGCTTGAAATGTATGCTTTGACATGTACCTGGATTTGAGTGATCAAATGCTTTGACTTTGATGAATACAAGCACAATTGAAGAAGAGAGTATTGTTGCAACTTAGTGAGTGTCTGGAACCATATTTCAATATAGTTGTGATGTCTCTGGTCCACTTGCTGATTTGGATCATCTTTTATGTCTTCTTCTACTATGACCTTCAAGTCTTCCTCTTTTTGCTGACTGATCTCTTGAATACATGGAGGATTTTATGGTAACCATGAGGGAGCTTTCTCACTCTCCAATTTTGATGTTTTCTCTTCATCAATTGCAGCCCATGGTTCTGTGGTCTTCTCTTTTGAATCTTATTCTTCTGGATGTGGTCCTTCAATGATATCAATATAATTTCTTTTTTGCAATACTCTTCTTGAGCTAGGGTGAATACCATTGATCTCAAGAGGATATGTTTGGAAGTGTTGCACCTCAGCATTGTCAGTGGGATGAGCTACTTCAATGTGTGGGTTTGGAAATGGTGGTACAGGTAGTTGAGTGAGAGTGTATTTTGAGATGGAAGTGGATGGGGTTGTGGTTGTGGTGGAGGTGAATGGTAAGGATAACATGAAGTTTGGTATCTAGGATATTGAGAAAGAAACTGAGGATATTGTGGATGGATCCCATAAGTTCCTTGCCAACCTTGTTGCCAAGATTGCATTTTGGGTTGAGATGGCCAATGTTGCCAAGGAAAGGGTGTGTTCCAATTACTTTGAGGTGGATGTGCATAAGCTTGAAATTTTTAATTAGGCTCTTGCATCATATTAGGATGAATAGGTTGCCATGGTCCTCTTGGAGCTACATAACATAGCTGCATTGAAAATGGATTTGCTCCATTGTTCTCTTGGTGAAATTCCTTCAACCTTGGTAATGATGGACAATGTTTAACATCCTGTGATTCTGCAAAACAAATATTAGCATCTTCTTTTCCTTCATCTTGCATTCTTAACATTTCTACTTGTTTTGTTAGATTGCTAAGAATTTCTGTTTTAAAATCATCAAACAAATTTCCAAGTTTAGCTTGAATTACCAATCTTGGTGCTGATTTACCTACCCTTGCTTTTCCTCTTGATATGTGTTTGCATGTTTCAAAAATTTCATCAAATGATAATTGGTATACATCACCTCTACTCATGATATTAAGGAGATCAACACATTCATCCCTAAGTGTTTTAAGTAAGAAGGTTTTTAGTGTGTTAGATCCTAAATGATGTAGTTTTCCCCTCTTAACATTGTACATGAACCTATCTATTAGATCCTCAAGACTATCATCTTCTCTTTGATTCATTCTAAAGATTTCTTCTTTAAAATCATGACCTTTATATTTTTCTATGAATATCTTTTGCATATCATTCCATGATCTTATCGAATTAGTCCTTAAACTCATGAACCATTTAAGAGCTCTATCATTCAATGTTGCCAGAAACAATCTCAATTTTTGAGTTTTCAATAAGCAACCATAAGATCTACAAACAATTTCAAATTCAAAGAGAAAGGTTTCCGGATCCTCTGACCTTAGACCATGAAATTTTGGAAGAAAATATGGAGAGATGTTCTTCATGTGCATACTACCATCAGTATCTTGAATGGGAAATCCGAGAGGATCTTCCTCATTGTCATCATCTCCGTGCATTTCTTCTACATTCTTTGCCATATTCTTCTTCTACCTGCAAAAGTGAATGGCGATATGGCTCTTACTGCACCATGTGATCAAATGGGGGGGAGGGTTGGTGTTGGAGAAATTTTGTTTTTATTTTTATGATTGAATGAAAAACTATAATGCAATGCAATTTTCTACTTTTGAAATTAAATATGCCTACGAAAATATTTTTTTTGTTTTTTCAAAAATTAAAAAGAAATGAATCAACTAGGGAAGAAAAAAATGCATACTTTGACACCTCCTTGGCAACGGTGCCAAAAAGTGATGAGCCTCGGTATTGCAACAAGAATGCTACAACTTCCAATGCTATCAACTTTAATTATCAACCGGGGTTCGTACAAACTTAAGAGGTGTCGGCACTATATGTGTGGCATACAATGTGTCCTTCCTTTGCTATCATGATGTAATGAAGTGCATGTACTAAAGTCAAATCCTAAACTAATTGCAAAAAATGAAATGTTTAAAATGGAACCTTAGCCTATTGCAAGAAAGAAAGTACAAGGAAAGAGAATGAAATCAAATGCTAAAACACACCATTTTCTAACTAAATTCTAAGAGGCTTTTCTGCAAAAGAATTCTCAGTTAACATGTATGCAATCCTACTGACCTAAGCATGCAGTTTCAAACCATCAAACCTTCTACTACTGTGCATGTAAATGAATAAAATAAATTTGTTTTTCTTTTTGTCTTTTTCCATGTGAGAGTGTGAAATCTAATATATTGATGTGGAAGGTGGCTTGGAGATGATGTTAAATGGTCAGAAGGTTTTGGAGACAAGTAGGGACCCTTTTCTAGCTTCCTAGAGGAATTTTCCTCAATTCGGCCTCAAAACAGGCTTTCCTATAGGATGCTACAGTGATTTCCTACAGAATCCCTTGATTTTCCTACATGATGTACAAATTTACTATAATTCATCAAATGACCAAGAAAATCAAATCAAAATTGTATGGGAAAAATTTTGGTATTAACTAGGATGTCTTGGTCCCCATTCCAAGTGGATTCACTCAAAAATACCTATGTTAACCCATGCAAAAAAAAATAAAAAAACATTACTAGTCGAAAATCTAGAAATTCGAGAACTAGTGAGCTAGTAAATCTAAAAAATGCCTAACCAAATCAAGTTAAAATGAAATGGGGTAATTTTTTTTATGCACTAGAATATTTTTGTGATCTAATTCAAGTGGAATCAATTCAATTGAAGCTCGTTAGCATGATCTAAAAAATAGCAGAAATTTAATGTTCTTTTCTAAAAAGGAGGTCTAGCAATCTAGATTTGGGAATAAGAAGACTAATCCAAGCAACTCAATGATTATTATGAACTTCCAAAGCTTTTCCAAGGATGAAATAATGCTTGTGATCCTACAAAATAACTTACGTCAACCATTTAAATCAACCTTACAACAAGAAATCATTAATACTAAGTGCAGAAATAGAAAGAAATAAAAACTAGAGATGCATGTGAATACGCAATGAAAAAAGGAAAGAAAATCATACAAAAGGGCTTTGATGCCCCTGGGATGGCCAAGCCCAAGGAAACCTAGATACCTATGGAGGAGAACAATATTTAGAAGCTGAACATGACACCAATATTCATTATTTTCATCAAAAGAATTACATCCCTGCAAGAAAATACAATGGAGCTACAAAAATACAAGCTCTCTCCACAATAACACTAATGAAAATCTATCTCTAGATGAAAATTTGATTTGTTACTTATAAAAAATGATTAGGAATCATTCCCCATGAATGAAGGAAGCTTTCCCCACCAAAATCCCTTGATTACTTAATCTAGTCCCCAATACTAGGAATTTGCATTAAATGGTAGGGAACACATTCCTAGATTTTCTCAATCATTCCCTAGAGGAAAATTCGACTTGGTACTTATAAAAAATGATTAAGAATCATTCCCCATGGATGGAGGAATCTTTCCCCACCAAAATCCCTTGATTAGTGGATCTTCTCCCTTGATTGGTGGATCTGCTCCCTTGATTAGTGGAACACATTCCTAGATTTTCTCAATCATTGGAGTTCCACAATTTGTGCCATAATTCCATAATATCTTGTTGACTTATTTATTTATTATTGATCCTCCAGTATTAGGGAACAAGTCCCTAAATTATCTCCCCCTCCAACTCTTCATAATCTGCCCAATATTCTCATAATATTCCACACAAAAACAAAATATTAGGCACAAATATTCAATTATTCATAAACTTTCCTAATGAATATATTAAAGTTAAAATAAATTATCTAATGCAAAAAGACAGGTTTAATGCAGTGAAGGATGGTCATAGGCCTTAAGTTATTTTTTAATTTTGAGGCATGGGCCTTAATTTATGTCTAATTTAGAGACCCATCACGAGGGGTTTGAGGGGGGTAGTTAGCCCTCCTCTATGAGGTTCGGGGCAGCGCCCCAGGGAAAGTTTTGTTTGGACCCTATATTATGTGGGCGGACCTACCTATGGTTTTGTGCATGGTTTTCGCACATGGTTTTGGGCACAATGGTTTTCGGTCCATGGAATTGGATGCTTCAACATGTATATATATGTATTGTAACATTGAATGGAGCATAATGAAAAATCAATCTGGTAGTCCCAATTTTGGGATCCAGGGGAAATCTCTGTGTATATTTGTTTTATATGTTATGCTCTCACTATTGTTTATTTTCTGTGTTTTAAAATTCATATGCAAGTAATCTCTGTACCGGGTTAAAACCTACATTTGGTATCAGAGTTGTTTTGGCTTCAAGGGGACGCCTTTGTTGCTAAGGGTTTTTGCTTAGGCATGTGGTAGACCCTGTTCAGTGGGAGATCTACGAGATCGATTCTGGTGGTGAAAGAATATGGCGAGTAGTGGAAAGATAGAGATAAAGAAATTTAATGGTCATAGTTTTGAGTTATGGAAACTCAAGATGGAGGATCTGTTGGTAGAAAAAGATCAGTGGATCATGGTAGATCTGGGTACTAAACCAACAGGAGTGTCCAATGAAGAATTGAAGAAGTTGGATTGGAAGGCAAAGAGCACAATACGATTGTGTGCCTCAAATTCAGGATTGTTGAATGTCTCAGGGGAAGCTACGGCTAAGGCTTTATGGGACAAGTTAGGGAAATTGTACCAATCTAAGTTTTTGGTGAATAAACTGTTCCTACGAAAAAAACTGTATAACCTGAGGATGAAAGATGGAGGCTCAGTGATACAGAATCTGAACACATTTAGTACTATGGTAAGTTAGTTGTTATCTGTTGATATCAAAATTTCAGATGAAGATAAGTGCATTAGTTTGTTGTGTTCTCTACTAGATTCGTGGGATACTTTGGTTATTGCAATAGGTAGTGTTAGTGTCAGTATCTTCATCCCTCCATCAATGATCAAAATTCTCTTGTTGCATTGCATTTTAGGTGTCTCATCTGATCATCTGCATTCCATTAGGGTCATGGATCATCTGATGGCAGTGGAATATTATCAATTTTCCCTCATGGTCTTTACTTGCTGCCCATTTTCATACATTTAGGTCATTTGTAGTCATTTTTTGTCTTTACATCTACAAAAGTCATTTTTAGGGTTTTAGGTCTCATTAGGCCTAGGGTTTTGTCAATAAAGTCTTGTAAAAGCTCAATGATGGTCAGTAGGCACATGAGGAGGTCAAATAAAGTCTCAGCAACAAAAATTGCAATAATCACATGCTCAGTGATTGATTTTTCCTCAAAACCCTGTTTTGAAGAAAAACAGAGTTTTTTTATGTTTTATGTACAAAATTTCATGTAATTTTATTTTTTCCTATACATAATAATTCCGAGATGTAGCCCTGGTCACCTTGCCAAGCTCCTGCACTCCAGCTCTTGTAAAAGAGTCAAAGTTTCAAAGCATTTAGTCCATCAAAGGCAAAAAGCAAGTCAAACTGCCAAAACAAAGTTTTAAAAAGCAAGTGAAATCCAAACATTAGAAAAGTGGGTTTTATAAGTGAAAAATTAAAATCATTTGTATATAAAGTTTTTTCATGTTGAAGAAGCTCATTTGTGTCCAAAGAGTGAAAGAGAACAAGAGCCAAGTCGTTTTTGAGCTGAAGGAGTGAATTTGCTGCAAACTGTGAAAATTTTGGAGGCCTATGCGTCGTGGCGCACACAGCGCAGGTTTAACACTGGAATTGTAACTGGCACGACGCACCAGAGAGGTGCAGTGCACCTATTAGTGGGTGCAGCGCACCTGCCTCCAATTCCCAAACTCATCCAAATCACCTCCTCCAAGCTCCAAACTTGCACACTTCCTCCTTCCAAGTAAGTCAAGCATCTCATATTGCCATTGCAAGGGTTTTCATCAGTTTTTATGGTGTTTCAATAGATAAAAAACAAAACCATAGTTCCTTGCACAGTTATATTAAAAACCTGCCTAGGGTTTGCAAAATTGCAAAATTTTGTTGTCTTATCCCCCTCTACCATTTTCACATCCCCTCACTACATTTCACTCACCTCATTTCATTTTCCCTCCTCTCTCATTCAAACTTATCCATTTCCCTATCCCCAAAACTAGAAACCCTAATCCCTAATCCCACTACTCCCAAACCCTAATTAACATCTCTAAATCCTAATTATTATTGTTCCCCAAACCCTACCATTCCTAAAGACCCTATAGTCATCACAAACTTCCACATTCGCAATCCCCATCATCAACCCCTTTCATTGAACAACAAATACTTATTGTTCATATAAAATCTCTTCATACTCATCAAAGAAAACCAAACAATGGCAAACATGGAGACAGATTCATCTTATGACAAAGATGAGGAAACATTAAGTGATTCCTCCAAAGAAATTCATGCACCAAGGAAACCTCACAAGGGAGGGAAACACATCCGGGAGGAGCCCACTACACTTACTGAGCTATTGGCTTGCCCTCTTGTTGTAGCATGCTTCAAACACCAATCTTGCTACCAATTTTGTGAGATTGTGGAAAGAGTCAAATACCACCATGAGCTTGCCAGACTTTTTGTGCTCCATCTTCATAATGGCCAGGTCAATTTGGCAGGTGTGACATTCACTTTGACACTTGAGACTATAGCTGAAGCAACAGGCATTCTGAATGTGGGTGAGCAGAACAAGGGACAGCTAGTGGACAGAGATCATTATGAGCCTTATATCAAGGCTGGCTTTTAGAGGCATATCAGTAGGGTCTTCCCTTTTAGATACCTACAGGACACATATGCTCCCCTTATGAAAATCATAATAAAATATTTTAGTTGTGAAGGCAGATTTTCTAGCCTATACACCTATCATGTTAGATTATTGATGCATTTTACTAGAGTGAGGATGATGAAGATCCCCTATTTCATATGCCAGAATATTGAGAAAATGACCACATTGGTGCAAAGGAAACCTCCTCATCAGCAATATAACAACATTTATCACTTTGTATTGATCAAGATTGTGGTTTTGCATCAGCTTAGTTTCCTAAATGTTTCATGTGATGATTTCATTTCACATGAGGTCTTCACAAGCCCTCAAGTGCCCCCATCATTTTTTCATGAGGCAAGAGAGCCTTCACATCAGCAAGAGGTGCATGAAACTCAAACCACCAGTGTGCCAGTGTTTGTCACTTGCCAAAAGGGCACAAGGAGGTTATTTGCAGCAGCAAAACAAGTACTATCTCCACCCGGGGTGGAAGGGGTCTCGTTTCCTTCAACAACAAAGCAGGTACAGGACAAAGGTAAATATCCATTGCATGATGAGGGGCCTTCTGAAGGTCAAGAGAGGGAGTTCACTCTCATTCAGGATGATGACATTGATTTGGGCTCCCAAAGCTCAAATTTCAAGGAGATCATTAAGGAACAGCAAGCTGACATTCATGACTTGTCTCTCAACCTGGAAAGATCCAAGTGGATAGTAAACTATCTTGAGCAAAGGAACAAATAGTTAGAGGATTAGCAAACTATCATGGAGCTGCAAAATATAAGAGAAAACCGGCAAGCAGCCAAGAGGAGGAAAATGAAGTTGACACCCCTAGAGCAAGAGATTGAAGCTGATCGTGAATCTTGGCTTGAAAGGGAAAACATGCACTTGGAGAAGATGCTAGAGAAGGCCAACAAAGAGAAAAATATGTTGAGGCACATGGCCTATCACTATTTGGCAAGAAACAAAGTTTGCAAGGCAAGAATAAGGACTTTGAAGACCAAATTGAGAAAAGCTTTGAGGAAGAGGAAAGAGCAAGACAAGTTCAAGATTTTGGTTGAGGCTTCCTTAGCCCAACATAGCACTTGATGTAGGACACTTAGCCCAAATTTCAAGAAATTTGGCACACTTTTTGTCAATTTTGAATTTTTGGAGAAAAACACAGATTTTTTTGCCTGGTGCGTAGCGCCACCTGGCACTCGCTTTTGCTAGGGACCTCCTCTGGAGGAAAACTCAACATTTTTGGATTTCTCATTTAAAAATATGAATTCCCAAAAATGGCCAAGAAATTTTGTCAAATTTTGAGCTTCCAAAAGGGTCAAAAATACTTCAAAAATGCCCTTTCTGCCCCTTTTTGGCCACACAGGAAGTAGTGTTGGGAGAACTCATTTTTGGAGGGGAAAGTTGACATCAATTTCAGAAATTCCACTTGTTATGGAAAGTAGACAGATAGAACTTTCCAACGAGACCACTTGGAGCAAATTTGGTGTACGGGAAGGCCTCCAAAATTAGCTGCAAAAAGGCACTATGCACAAGGACAGTGGCGTGGCGCATAGGATGGAAAATTGTCATTTTTGCCAAAAAGCTCTGTTTTTCGCCTAGTCTTTTCTCAGTTTGACTTTTCTCTCTCTCATGGTCAAACTCTTGTTGTAATTTGATGTACATGGATGGAATTTGATGTAAAAATGTTAAAAATTCACTCATGGAGGTAGATACATCATGAAAAGGTAGTTTTGAACTGAATGAATCAGTTTCCTAGGTTTTAGAGGCAAGTTGTTCCACTGCCTAATTTTCAGTTCTTAGTTTAGATCTTGTTGAAACAACTCCTAAACTCATGAATTCAACCCCTAAATTCTAGCATGAGTTGTTTGCTGCCTATATCTAGTAGTTTTTCAGTCATTTGTAAAGGTTGGACTCTTGTGAATGCTTTGAGCATTATTGTACATTCATCTCTGCAGTTTGGCAAAGAAATAGACCAGAGTTTGCAGCATTTTGTGGGATTCTTGTGGAAACTTGATTTGGTATTGTTTTTTCCTTCTGTAATGCAAGTTTACATGTGTTTATGTATGCCATCATCTCTCTTTGTTCAGCTTAACTAAATGAATCAAGGATAAAGGTAGAATTCATTGATGTTGCAGTGCTCTGCCTATGGTTTGTTTAGTTTTCTATATTTGCAGCAGTTTGAAGAGGATCCCTGAGACTTTCATGCCCTCTCCAACTCCTCACCAGCCTTAAGACTCTTCATCTCACTTATTTCAAAGTACTAAACCATTTTCCTACCTCGCCCCACAAAAACCTCTACAAGGCTATGTCCATTCCCCGGACCCAAATCTGCCTTTCACACTTGAGCCAGCAAACCAACATTAAATTCAATAAAACTCCTCTGAGCATATACCTAGCCTAAAATTAGTCTTTATATCAGTCATCTCAAGCTTCATTGATCATATTTTCCTAAGATTGACAAGGAGAGAGCCCTCTCCCAACCTGGTAGGGCTAGCTACCAAGTTAAGCGTGGTTTGATGTTACCCTAGATCCTGCCTTTCTCAGCTTGAGGTAGATTTAGGCCCTAACACGTAGCAATGCAACTGCCTTGCAGTTTGATGAAATAGCCTCATCCTTATTGACAGAGGAGATGAGACAGAAAAATATGGAGAGCCAGAATGTTGATGCCTTGTTTGTACGAGGAAGGTCCCAGAACATAAACAAAAATAAGTCATCGAGTGGAAGATCTAAATCTAGAGGGAGATCTAAATCTCCAGGAAAACCTGTAAAGGTGTGTTGGAAATGCGGAAAGAAATGGCACTATAAAAGGGACTGTAAATCTAAAACTCTTGACAAAGGAAAGGGATCTGATGATGCTCCTTCTGCAGAGATGAAAACCACCTCAGATGAAGGTGGGGATGTGTACTTGGCTTCTTCAAGTACACATGTAGATCATGAGGCATGGTTGATTCACTCAGGTGCATCCTCTCACTTCACTCCCCATACAGAGTGGTTCTACGAGTATGAGAAATATGATGGTGGTGATATCTACTTGGGGGATTACATGAAGGCTAAAATCGTTGGTCGAGGAAAAGTTAAGTTGAATTTTCAAGGTGGAAGGATTAGAACACTTCCGGGTATTCTGTGTATTCATGCATTGGTCAGAAAACTGATTTTTGTAAGCAAGTTGGATGATGCATGTGTATAAGCAGTGTTCAAGATGGATACCTGCAAGATTGTTCGAGGAGCATTGGCATTGATGTAGGGAGTTCGGATTGGAACTCTGTACAATCTACAAGGTATCATTTTTGTTGATGGGTGCAATAGTTCTGTGGTTCCTAAAAGTGGAGTATAAAATCTAGTGGTCTCTGGACAAAAGACCAAAGGCTTGGACATATTAGAGAGAAGTACCTTCGAATACTTCATGGCAAAGGTATGGTAGAAGGTATGACTAACAACTCTCTAGATTTTGATTTCTATGAAAATTGTGTATATGGGAAGTAGAATTGGGTGAGTTTCCCCTTTGGTTGTAAGAGGGCGAAACATATATTAGAGCTTGTGCACATTGATGTGTTTGGACTTGCGAAGGTTCAATCACTGGGTAAGTTTGTGTACTATGTATCATTTATTTATGACTTCTCAAGGAATACATGGATATATTTCTTCAAGAAGAAACCTGAAGTATTTGATAGGTTTAAAGAATTTAAGGCTCTAGTGGAAAACTTGATAGAGAAGAAGATAAAGATGTTGTGGACAGATAATGGTGGAGAGTTTTGCAAGAAGGAATTTGAAGACTTCTGTAAGAAGTGTGGTATAGCACAACAGAAGACTACTCCATACACACCTGAGAAAAATGGAGTTGCAGAAAGAATGAACAAGACGTTGATGGAAAGGGCAAGAAGCATGCTCAGTGATATTGAGTTAGGACAGGAATTCTGGGCAGATGCAATGGAGACATCATGTTACCTGGTCAACAAATCACCTTCATCAACATTGGAGGATAAGACTCCATAAGAGGTATGGACTGGTAAGAAACCCTCTCTTTCACATCTGAGGCTATTTGGATGTGATGCATATGTACATGTTCCAAAGGAGAAAAGAACAAAGTTGGATAGTAAATCTGAAAAGTACATATTTATTGGGTATAAGGATGGTTTAAAGGGTTATAAGCTTTGGAACCCAATAACAAGGAAGGTTGTGTACAACCGAGATGTAGTGTTCAGAGAGGTGAAAGATGTTATTAAACATGAAGTCCAACCAGAGGAACTTGAGAAGATAGAGTTTGAGCTTAAGGAGGAAGACCCAGAATCTATAGCAGAAGAGGAATTAGAAGATGAAGAGCCACAAACTCTGGTTGTGAGAATATCAGTTCAAGAAAGAAGGCAACCAGAAAGGTATAGTCCATATGATTTATGTTTAAAATTTTCTTTATCTATTATTGATGATGATCCCAGAACTGTGAATGAAGTAGTAGATTCAGAGGATGGAAAACTCTGGAAAGAGGCCATGGTTGATGAAATGGCATCTTTGCACAAAAATGAGGCTTGGGCTCTGGTGGAATTGCCAGCTAGAAGGAAATCCATTGGCAGCAAATGGGTGTTCACGAAGAAGACAAATGCAGAAGGAAAGGTGGAGAAATACAAAGCTCGGTTGGTAGCAAAAGGTTATTCCTAGGTGCCGGGAATTGATTTTGGTGATATTTTTTCTCCTGTTGCCAAGATATCTTCTATTAGATTACTTTTATCTGTTGCTACTGCTTTTTATTTTGAGGTAGAACAGATGGATGTGAAGACATCATTTCTTCATGGGGATCTAGAAGAAGAGATCTACATGAAGCAACCTGAAGGCTTTGTGGTGAAGGGTAAGAAAGAACTGGTATGCAAGTTAAAGAAGTATTTGTATGGGTTAAAACAGTCACCAAGGATGTGGTATCAAAAATTTGATACATTTATACGGGAACTTGGCTTCACCAGAAGAAAATTAGATCACTGTGTGTATTTTAAATTAATTTTGGTGACCGTGTTATTTATCTCGTCTTGTATGTGGATGATATGTTTCTGATTGGAAATGACAAAGAAATTATCCAAGATTTGAAGACCCAATTGTCCTCCAAACTTGACATGAAAGATCTTGGTGATGCAAACTATATTTTGGGCATGGAAATTAAAAGAGATCGAGCAAATAGGAAGCTCTGGTTAAACCAGAGGAAGTATGTCGAGACAATACTATAGAGGTTTAATATGTAGGATAGTAAACCGGTGAAGGTTCCTATTCCTGTAGGTGTAAATTTATCTGCTGAACAATGTCCCAAGACACAAAAAGAGGAAGAGAACATGTCTTGCGTTCCATACGCAAGTGTAGTCGGTAGCCTGATGTATGTGATAGTCTGTACTAGACTAGACATTGCACATGTAGTGGGAGTATTGAACAAGTTTATGTCAAAACCAGGGAAGGAGCATTGGACAACAGTGAAGCAGGTCTTCAGGTATTTATGTGGCACTAGTGGTTATGGTTTACGCTACCAAAGAAGACCAAGATTGGATAGAGTTTTGGATATCTGTGGCTTTGTTGATGCAAACTAGGCTGGAGATCTAGATCAGAGAAGATCTACAAGTGGGTATGTGTTTAAGCTATTTGGAGGTGCAGTCAGTTGGATGAGTAAGAAACAATCTGTAGTGGAATTATCAACTACAGAGGCAGAATACATGGTAGCCAATCATGCAATCAAGGAAGCAGTCTGGTTACATAGATTGTGTTCAAGTATGGGGTTTGTACAGGGAGCTATAAGAATAGACTGTGATAGCCAAAGTGCAATTTTCTTGGCAAAGAACCTTGCTTACCATTCAAAGAAAAAGCACATTGATATTCAGTATCACTTTGTGAGGGACATGATAGAAGACAAAAAGGTGTCGCTGGTAAAGGTGGACACTTTGAAGAATACTGCAGATGCATTGACAAAATATCTGAGCTCTGAAATGTTCTCTTGGTGTAAAGAAACAATGGGTGTTGTAGGTCTGGATAAATGACTAAGCTCTCCTGTGGCCCCCTATGGAAAGAAAACAACAAGTGGGAGAATGTTGGGTTGTGTTATATTCTTTCTACGACTAGCATCCCTAGTAAATCGATGGGTTAGAGGGGGGCCGGAGTCCCCCTTTCATTGCATCGATTGCGTAATGGGGGGGGTCACAGGGGGTTTGAGGGGCGCAGTTAGCCCCCTTCTACGGGGTTTGGGGTAGTGCCCTGAGGAAATTTTTTTTTGGACCCTATATTAGGTGGGCGAACCAATCTATGGTTTTGTGAATGGTTTTCGCACATGGTTTTTAGCGCGATGGTTTTTGGTTCATGGTATCGGATGCTTCGGCATGTATATATATGTATTGTAAAATTGAAAGGAACATAATGAAAAATCAATATGGTAGTCTCGATTTTGGGATCTAGGGGCAAATATTTGTATATATTTGTAGTATGTGTTATGCTCTCGCTATTGTTTATTTTCTGTGTTTTAGAATTCGTATGCAAGTAATTTATGTACGGGGTTAAAACCTACAGAGCAAAGGTTCACCACCCACATAGAGAAAGAGAAACGAAGGCTGAGACAACCAAGTGCCAGTGCCTTCATTCAGGAAGAACAAGAGAAATAAAATCCCATAAAAAAAATGATACTACGACTCAAGTAAGAAGTGTTTAACCTAGAATCGAAATCAATTTTATAAGCATAGACAGGAAGAATTAATTCGATGAAACCAATTAAAAAGTATGAGTGATTAAATTCTAGGGTAAACGCAGATCCCAATGTTGAGGAAATTAGGGACTAGCTCTGAAAAAAACAAAAAACAAAAAACAAAGAAAAAAACAAAAAACAAAAAACTCCAGGTGTATGGTTGGAAGAACCAAGACCCATTTACGCTATTGATCTCTGAAAAAAAAACTTGAAGTGAACAGTGTGTTAAGTGGAGTCAAAAGAATAGCTCAAAGGGTTAATGAGTGCACAAATTGAAGGTAGCTGTGCGAAAACAAAATTCTCATTACCCAAGAAGAATAAGAAGACCCATAGGATGTTTTACATGTCCTAGAAAATTGATTTATGAGGAAGACATTTTCTAGAAAATCGATTTTTGAGGAGGCATTTTTCCAGAAATTGATTTCTGACGAGGTTATTTTCCAAAAAATTGATTTTCGAGTTGTAAAAGCAGAGCCCAAGTGTTGGTGAGTCAGTGGTCAAGATGGTTTTGAAATTTTCACAGTAATTAATGGAATCGGGGTTTTGTGGGAGTTTTTGGAACCTTTTCCTTCCATAAGACATCTAAGAATGCTACTATGAGTAGCTCCAATTTTGAGACATCATGGCAACATGCATCACTTCTAGATAACATTTTGCAAGGAGAGCTTTTAGGATCGAAATCCGAAGCACAGTCAACTACACTGAGGTAATAAGGGAAAACCGAATATTGATTTGGAATTTTTATATATAACTGAAGAAATTGCTCGAAATGGGAAATTGGTGTTTTATTTTGATAGCTAAATATTTGAGAGAAAAATCTAGTTAAAACATCAGTAATCTCCTCATATATGGTAAGCATTCAAAAGATCCCTAAAACCAGCAAATTAAATCTGAGATTTCATTTTTCAATGATTTATTTTTTAAACTTTGATTTGAACATGTCAATAGTATGATATATATCCAAAGCCTATGCAGTTAAAATAATAATGGAGTTTGAGCTAAATGGAAGTGGAAGGAGGTAAGGATTTAGGCACCATATCTTCTAGAAAACATTGAATTCAGCTATAGTTTTAAAAATTCAAAATTTTTAAGAAGCCACTATTTTTTGTTGCTTTTTCTGAGCAAACAAAAATGAAATTTGAAAAATGAAAACGTGGGTTTTCTTCAGAATGAGCCCAATTATGCTCCTTGTAGACAATTTTCTTAAATTCATTGCTATTTGTGATATCTTCTTGGTTCTTTCAACCCTTATTTTGTAGATTGCATGGGAAAAATAGTTGCTAAGTTGAAAGTGAACGCCTAGTCATAAAAAGGATTAGCACAAGTTATTTTGTAGCAAATTATGGAAACAAGAAAACCCCCTACACAAGTGAAAGAAAATTTGATGTGTTTGATTGGTTTTTTCTCTATGACTGTGTGACATTGCAAGATTGGCACAAGAAGATGTTGACGGTACATGAAGAATACAACTTATTTGTTGAAAATAAGAACTTAAGTATTACAGGTTTCAAAGCATGAAGGTACCCTTCATATAAAGAAAATAATAATTTATTATGACCATAACCATATTGAGAATTTCGTATTAATTCTATGTGATTTTTGGAATTAGAAACAATCTACACACTCTTGTTGATTGCCAAGGTGTTCATCATGTATAAACTGTGACTATAGTTTTCAAAACATGGTCATAATTAATAATGATTATTGGAATCCCATAGTACAAGGTCAAAAATTTCAAATCTTATTGGTACTATAATTTGTAAATGATGAGAATTTAAGTATGAAAAGAAAAAAAGTGAAGACATAAATTTACAAGAGAGGGGAGATAGAAGAAGAGGTGATTGATATGATTTTGCAGGTAGCTCAGCTGGAAGTTTCTACATCAGGGGGCAGATCCACAAGTAGAACATGAGGGAGGTTAGCTTGCAGAGGTAGAAGATCAAAGAGACAAAGACAAGCATGAGTACATGTTTGAGAATCAACAAGGGGGAGATGTTGGCCCTCAAATTTGAGCCTTTTTCACCATGAATAATCCACTTATCTATCATCCATTACCATCATACCATGGTCATATTTTCCATATTTTTGCATCTTTTTGCATGTTAAAGTAAACTAATTATGTCTTTTAATTTTTGGAATTTTTAGTAAAAAATGGGTATTAAAATTGTTTTTTTACTAGAACAAAATTTCCCATAATGGCTCCATTGAAGTCGTATGTGCAGGACATCTGTGTGGAAACTGAAGATATATTCAAGAAGTATGGGAACCAAGGATGGATAGAATCATGTTGGCATAGTCCAAATGAGTCAGAACAAACCTGGTCAAAGTTGGTCAAACTTGACCAGTCACCCAGAAAATCCCCTGATTTAAGGGGCAGTTTTGTGATTTTGTGGAATCTTCCCAAATTTTACATTAAAAAAGGGATGAGTTTGACCTTATTAGATGGATTAGGACTCTTATTGGTTGTTGCAACCATTTTAGTTGAATTTGTTATACTTTTTGCCTATTTAAGCACAACTATTCAATAACTATGGACATGTATTATGACTATTGAGACTTCTCTATTTCTGAATATAATTTGAAGAACTTGTCTTCTATTTTCTTGTTGTTCTTGTTATGGGATGTGATTTCTGATCTACTATAGCTGATAGTTTCAAGTGTACCAAGCAAGGGTGGAGGGTCCCCATTCTAAGCTAAGTACACTACAGTGTAATTTTTTGTATAGTTGTGAATATTTTAGATTTTTGTTTCCTTTATAGTTTCATGTGAATATTTTCTAAATAGATTCATTATATGTCATGTTCAATTATGTTTTTGGATGATTTCCTTTCAGTAATTGGTTTAAGAAAGGAAGGTCAACCAAGGCATCTAAGTTAGATCCTCTTCCTTCTAGATTAAGAATTGAACTGCAAATTATGTTTATGATCTTTCCTGCTTTGGTTATGATATGGTTTATGGTGGAACTAATCTTGTTGGAATAGGGATAATGAGGAAGGGAAACCAGGACCACTAAGTTAGAGCCTCTTCCTTGTTGGCTATGCTCCATAAAAATTCATTGCATTCTTCTTTTTAGATAATAATTTCAATGCTTTCTTTTCAGCGATTTTATATTTGCAATATGCATCTCTATTATTTTCATCTAAACAACTACTTCCTACACTAGTTTAATCTAAGATTCCATATAATTTGGTTTGCTTCTAAGTTTACCAACCTGGATTGATAAGTAAAATATATGCTCTAATTCAAATCCATAAATTAGACTGACAAAGACCACTTTTACCTGTCCTTGGGGGACATTCGCTTACCGAGTGCTTCCCTTTGGACTCTGTAATTCCCCTGCCACTTTCCAATGGGTTGTCTTGGAAATTTTTGTTGACCTCGAGTGTGTGGAGGTTTATATGGGTGATTTTTTAGTATTTGGTGATTCATTTGAGGAATCCCTCCAAAATTTGGAGAAATTGTTGATTAGGTGCAAAGAGGCCCGTCTTTGTTTGAGTAATAAACAATTCATATTAATGTACAAATCAAGAGTGGTCCTTGGAGATCTTATTTCATACAAGGGAATACAGGTAGATCTAGCTAAAATAGAAGTTATCACACACCTACTAGTACCTAAAACACAATGGGAAGTGAGGGGTTTCTTGGGTCATGCGGGATACTACCAAAGGTTCATTTAGAACTTCTCTAAGATAACCTCTCCTCTTTTTTGGCTATTGGCTGAGGATAGTGATTTCTGCTAGGCTAAAGCTTGCCAACGAGCCTTTTAGAAATTGAAGGGGAAATTAGTAAGGGAACCTGTCTGGAGGGGACCTAATTGGTCTGTTACCTATCACATCTCCTCCAATGCTTCAGAGACTATTGATGGGGAAACTTTAGGCGAAGAAGAAAATCAAACACCTTATTCCATCTATTATGATAGTAAAAAACTTGTCTTCTGCTAAGTTGAATTACACAATAACTGAAAAATATTTTTTTGTTGTATTCTTTGCCATTAACAAATTCAGACATTATATTACCAGATATGAAGTTTTTGTTCACACAGATCATTCTGCAATTAAATATTTAATGAATAAACCTTTTACCAAGGGACGAATTACTAGGTGGTTACTATTGCTACAGGAATTTAATATTACTACAATTGATAGGATTGGTAAATTGAATGTTGTAGTTGATCTCTTACCTAGGATTAATAATCGACGTAAAATTGTTCATATTGATGATTTATTTCCATATCAGCATTTGTTTGTTGTGTTTTCTAATTCCCCATGGTTTGGAGACATAACCAATTATTTGTTCATAGGAAAAACACCACAACATTTGTCCACTAGAGAAAAGAAAAAGATCATAAAAAATAGTGCTTCATATTCATGGATACAAGGAGAACTCTTTTACACATGTGTTGGTTTTATTATTCGCAAGTGTGTTCAAGAGGGACATATGTTTGATAATCTTAAGGCAACCCACTGTGAGCCATGTGGGTGCCACTTTGCTGATAACTAATCAACATGCAAGACATTACATGAAGGCTGCTTTTGGCAATCTCTTTTTAAGAATACCAAAACATATGTTAGCAAGTGTGATGGTTGTCAGCGGATGGGACATCCAGTGTAAGGAACTAAAATTCCTTTATGTCCACAGGTGATGATTGAACCTTTTAAAAAAAGGGGCAATTGATTTTGTAGGGCTAATCTCACCTCCATATTTAAGTAAATGGTATACTCTTTGTTTATATTGATTTTGTTACGAAGTGGGTAGAGGCTAAAGCTATTTTATATGCTACCAAAAAAGTTTGTAATTGATTTTCTGTTCAAAGAATATTTTGTCAGATTTTGTGTTCCCAGGGAAATAGTTTCTGACAAAGGAACCTAGTTCACTTATGACCTTGTGAAAGGAATTATGGAGCAGTAAAAGATCCACCACAGGAAGTCATCGCCTTACCATTAGCAAGCCAACGATCAAGTGGATTCCATGAATAAAGTGATTGAAACAATCCCTACCAAAACAATAAATATGAACAAAAAGAATTGGTCAAAGAAGTTACCAGGGGCTTTGTGGGTGTATAGGACTAGCTAGAAGAATAGGACTAGTCATACACTGTATGAACTGGTTTATGGGAAGCATGTTTTATTACGAATTGAATTCTGGATCAAGACTTTTAGCGTTGTAGTCCAGTTAGGTCTAGATCTTTCTAAGGCACATCAACAACATCTTTTGGAGCTGAACGAGTTCGATGAAATGAGGAGA
Source organism: Pinus tabuliformis (assembly GCA_031772625.1). Lineage (NCBI taxonomy): Eukaryota > Viridiplantae > Streptophyta > Pinopsida > Pinales > Pinaceae > Pinus > Pinus tabuliformis. Next base: position 490,821,307 of record CM062817.1, read on the forward strand.
TTATATGAAATAGACTACTTTGATCCAGAAACAACAAACAAAGTGGCACGATAAGATGATCAAGAGAAAACAATTTCAGGCAGGTGACTGGGTACTTCTCTTTTATTCAAAATTCAAAAACTTTAAAGGGAATTTTTATGCTTGCTAGTTGGGGCCTTATGAAGTGGTTAGAAATTTTGAAAATAGAGTTGTCAAGATTAAAATAATAGATGAGCATGGGACTATATTCTTGGTGAATGGGCATAGACTTAAGCTATATACTCAACCCATCACCAAGGAAGAGTTTATCAAGAAGGTTGAACAACAAGAAGATCTGAATATGGTTAGAAGATCTGATACCCAACCTGCTATGAGTATTTCATGATATCTTTTCCTTTGAATTATAAAAAAAAAATCAGAAAAAAATAATGCATAACTGTAAAAATTAGCTTGCTATTGCAGTTGTGTAATGCTCTGCTTGAAAACTAGGTCACTAGTAGGAAGACTCTTTTTTTTTAATAAAATGGAATTGTTGGTTGAATTTTTATGCATGACTAATCTTCCTATGAGAATAAGCAGATTTCTATTGGTAGTTACTGGTGGAAACAAAAAATAACCAATGGAAATACAACCCTTATCAAAGTTCAAGGCATGTAACATGCCTAATTTGTATACAACCAACTATTGTAGATTTGATGGTGTATAGGTGGCTGTGTAAGTGTTGGCATTGATGTCAAACAAGGGTCAACATGATGATTTGGTGTTTGGATGGAAATCCATGGTGGCTTCAAGCTCCTTGAAGAGAATCGCCATAGTAGTATGCTTATTGAAGAAGCCATAAAATCATCATCATGGTAGTTGGTGTTCAACTGACCAAAGAGTCAATGAGAATATAAGTTTTCAGACACCTTTCAAGTAATAGAAGGACTCAAAGCCTATATCGAACCCTCCCCATTGGAAAGTGCTCTGAATAAACTTTCCAACAATAGGCAGAAGTCCAAAAATGGACTCTTGGATCAAAAGTTATGGTTTACTAAAGTTTAAAGGATTAAAGCCCCAAGAAGGAAAGAATATCGACAATCACATATCGGAGGTCCAGAGATATAAACGATCACAACATCAGAGCATCAGGCATATCAGCACATTACATATCAAAGGTCCAGAGATATCGACAATTGCATATCAGAGGTTCAGAGCATCAGACATATCGGCAACCGCATATCAGAGGTCAGAAAAATCAGCGCATCATAACATCAGAGGTCCAGAGAAATTAGTGATCGCATACCAGAGGTTTAGAGGTATCGGTGATTGCATATCAAAGGTCCTGAGATATCATAGCATTGACACATCGGAAGGTTGACGAACTGGAGAATCACAACTTCTTAAGGTGACAACATTTAAAAAGTTACGATATGCATAATGTGCCGATAATGTTAAAAGGTACCTGGAAACTCCAAGAAAGATTAACAAAGGATTCCATCACAAAACAAAAGGTGGACTTGCCATTTTCTCTCTTCTCCAATAGGACACATGGTGGTATATGATTGGTCCCGATAAGCTATAGTGGCATCTGACATCATTATGACGTGGCAGTATGACAATACACGTGGCAGGCCGTTTTGGCATTTTGAGGGGCCTAAGGGGGAAAATATGGGTGACATGTGTCACCACTCAGGAAGTGCCACGTGGAGTGATGATGTCATATCAGAGGTCGGCATATTGAAGGTTGAGGATGTCGGCACTTTATAATAGTTGGCAATTAGAAAAGTGTCAATAAGGGGGCTCTGATATTAGGGCTAGCACATGGTTGAGAAGAACTTATAGAACCAAGGGTGCTAAGCTCTTAACAAAGGAAAAACGGTCCCCAGGCAGGAACAAATTTCCCTAGCGCCTTAAGGCTAAGCCTTCGGTCACCGCACCCAGTCCCATGGAGGAAACTAGAAAAGGGCTAAACAAAAGGGGCCAAGGACATCAAAACCCTTTTTTCTTAATGTCTTTAAGAATAAAAGTCTCGATGAGTAAAAGCTCTGATATAACACTATTGCTATAATACAAGACATATTGGGCTCTGATAGTGTAATACAGAGAGTTAAAGTTGTATGAGTTGGAAAATACAAGATTGAATGCGGGAACATAGGAGTTGGTCTTAGGAGTAATGGGGACTATCAAATAACTGCTAGGCTTGCCTTGATGTTGAAAGAAATCCATATCTAATATCTCGTGCATGTATTATAGAAATAAATGAAAAATGAAGAAGCCATGCGGAAGTACATTCATGCTTTGTGAGCCATGAGTAGGCATGGAGAGTCTTAGTGGAGTGTGCAGGTGGAATAAGATTAAATTCTTAGCATGGAGAGTCACACAGTGAGATGGTGAAGTGAACGAATCTCATTCTTATGTTTTAATGCATCAACATAATTTGTAGAAAGTGATGCAATAGAAGAATGGACTGTGATGCCAGGAGTACACTTTTGGGCATTATGGATGGCGACAGTGACAACATTGAGCTCAGTGAAACATAGGAACTAAAATCAGAATTTCCATTGAGCTACTGGGGAATACAATATTGTTGTGTATGTGCTGAAGAGTGTGGAGCAGTTGAGCAACTAGCCCAAGTGTTGAACTGAAGCAGAGTGATGAAGAGAGCTTTTGCAATAGAAGGTCAAGAGAAGAGTTTATGCTATTGTGAGCAGAGGACATGGTGCTGTTGTGTGAGGCCGATAGAGCCCGTGGAGTAGTGGAGGACCGAGAGAAAAAGTATGATACTATAGTGAACCAGATTGATATTTCTCTGTATATGTAATTGGCTCTATTTTCAATTTGAAAATTGTATGAAATAATAGAACAGTGGCAAGGGCAGGTTGGTGCTGGAAAACTAAAGAGGTTGGTGCCTCATGGCAAGTTTGTGCTTGCTAACTAAAGGGGGTCGGTGCCTCCTGTGATTGGGTTCTCACAAACAAACAACAAATTGGTGGTTTTTTTCCTCTGGGTTTCCACGTGAAAAACATTGTGTCAAATGTGTGTACTGATGTGATTGTTGTTTAAACGTGTGTATCTGAAATATTTCTAACTCGTTGTATTTGTGAATGAGTTCTCTCACAAGTTAAAGAATATAAAAAGGAACTAAAAGCTTAATAAAAAAAAATGAAAATAGTTTCTTAATTACTAATTCAACCCCCCTCAAACATTCCTTATTCCAACACCAACATGAAAATTTTGCTCTAGTTAACTGTTTTTCATAGGTTACAATGTGGTTAAAACATTACCTTCACAGAGACATCATTATTTCATATTGGAGTACTCTGTCTTTCTTCTTTTCCCACTTTTGAAATCCCTCTTTATTCTTAATTAATCCTTATATATGAGTCCTACCCACTATTCTAAATGAGTCATTATCCCACTTTTACATTTTTTCCCTCTTACATCCCTTAAATTTTTGTCCCTCGATCCCCTTTTCTATTTTCCCTCCTAAAATATTGATTACTCTACTCTATTTTAATTTCTAAATGTCCTTAACAATACGCTTCCCATTCTTTTAAAAGATATTCCTCTTCCCCATTTTTATCCACACTACTTTTGGATTCCTGCCAACTCTCCTATACTGTGGCAACCCTTGGCATCTGGTCTTGTAAAACTAGTCCAATGAGAATTTTGATCCAATGTATTTAAAATAATCATCTCCCTCTACATGATTGAAGTGCAATAATGATTTTTTTTTCACAATGCAGCTTTATTAGTGCAAACATATTTTGTTAGTACAGGCACACTTGCTAGCACATGCATATATTATCAAGTTTAGGAACATTTTTTTATTAGTGTAAGCATGCTCCAACAAGTACAATTATAACCTATCAATGCAAGCACAATTTTAAAATACATAAGTAACTGACAAGACATGAACTTGTGAAAGTTTGATTCTTTTTAATCAGATTACTTTTTCTTCTGTACATGTGACACTTTGATTGTTCATTTAGCAGTATTGATTAATCATAAAATAGACTTCAATATGTATATGAATGGTTATCATATTTAGTGATTTATAAAACCTATGATAACTTTCATAATTAAAAGTAATAGGCTTATCTCTTGTTATTCATTCACTAAGAATGAATTGTGATGGCGAGGTTATCCCCTATTTTCCTTTATCAATAATAATAATAATAAATTTGCCTCTGATTTAAATGTACTTTCCACTTTCTATGATAAATTTGTTGCATGACCTGAAATGATTGCTCATATTTTTCCCTCTTATCAAAATATTTCACCAAGTTTGGTATTCATAACCATGATTGCACACAATTTTGAGCCGTATATATTATGATTGCATTGGGATTTGAAATCGAGAGTGTCATATCATTGCAACGAAAAGGTAATTCGGTGTGGCATCATGACTCTACTTGGACTGCACACTTGAGTTTGGGGTTGTATCATTTCTTCCCAGACCATATGATGAAATGAAAAATCGTGGATGTACTCACTGTTATCATGGCTGCTATTTGAAAATAGGGAGCTAAGGACTGCAATCATATAATTTTGGTGTGAATCTGTAAGGATAGAACCATGGTTTGCTAAAGAAGTTGAAGGAATTCTAGAGTATGATTTGAGCTTGTCGATTCTTCAATAAGTAGGGTGGCTCTCATTGTTATATAAATTCGATGGCTCGAATACATGGGTGGCAAGGGAATTTGCAGAAATTTGTGATGGAACGATTGCCATGGTGGGCACATTGGCATTTGAGGTCACTAAGAAAAGCATATCACAAGCCATTGAATTACGTTTCACTGACAAGAGGTGTTTCAAAAAGAAAAAGGTAGAATAAGGGATATGGTAGCATTTCCTTGACAAGGTAGATTACGACATCGACTGGAAGGAAGGAGTTATGATGACCTACATGATAGAGGAATGGAGACATATTTTATAAATAATGTATAATTTTTTGACCTGTGAAGGGAAACATTCCATTACCTATATATGTCATATCAGGCTCCTCTTGCATTTTGAGTGAGGTCAGTTGATAAATCTCCTACATTTTTTATTTTGAAGCCTATCTAAAATTTCTAAGTTAGTACAGATAGGTCATCTCACTCAACTAGGGCATAAGCTTTATCATTACAGGTTATTCAAGATTTTGATTGTTGAAGAACTGAAAAAGAGGAAGTCTACATGGGAAAATTTTCTAATGACATTGCAATTTGGAAACCCTAAACGAGTGATGAATGTTAAAAATCAGCCAGTAAAGGAGTCTGTCATAAAAACTAGAAACCATAGTTCTAAATATGCTGAGGAATCCAGTTCGAAATATGTTCTAGGTAAGAATGATGGTTCTAAATACACTCATGGAAAGAGGGTTAATAAGTCTGTGCAGAGTAAAGAAGCTCTGGTGAGTATACCTACTCAGAATGAGGAAGTCAATCGTGAGTCTGTCAAGGATATAAATACTAGTCAAAGTAAGAAAAAGAGTGTTGGGAAAGGATAGGGGAAATTTAAACTAAATCTAAAATGGATTCCAAGAATAATCATAAGAAGACAAACAACGTTAAAAATGAACAGGCAGGTTCTAAGTTGAAGCAAAATAAGGACAAGGGAGAGGTGCCAATAAAAGAGGTGGTATATGTATTGACCTGCTTCACTAGAGGGTTGAAGAGAAAAATAAGTGACCCTTATTCTTCCAAGAAAGTAAATGTGATATATGGGACCTAGATTCCTTTGTTAGATGATGAACATGATACTGAGTAGGTGCCACAAATGAGTGAGAAGACACATAACCCTGATGATGTTCATATGGAATAGTTACCTGGAGAGGAGCAAGATCAAAACCTTACTGAAGAAAATTGTTCATAGGACCTCCATGTAGATGAGCTTACTTAGAAATTTTATGAGATAAATTTTGTGCAAGACGAGAAACAAAAATTAAAAACAAATGAATAATTAGAATTCCATGGTGATGAGGGCCCTTCACAAGAAGTTTTCATGGACCAGGAAGCTAAGAATATTTCCAGTGATAGAATGTCGGTACTGGGTAAATGACCAACAACAAAAAAGGTAATATCTCTTTTTTATTGGAAGAAATATATGTTATGGATACTTCAATCAACAATGTAGAGGTTTCAGCTCTAGAGGTACAAGATGATACAATTCCTCTTTCATTTTTAGTAAAGAGAATTAAGAAAGATAAGAAGGCTCAGTCGTTGGACGAGAAGATTAAAGAAATGGAAGTCTTAAATCATCGTATAAATGATCAAAATTTTTAACTTAAGCAAAGAAATGAGGAGCTTATAAGAGAAATAGAGAGATTGAAGGAAGAATCCAGAAGGTGGAGAATACAAGAAACATACATGAATACCAAGGTCATAAGGTACACGAGTCAATTAAAGAAAACTCAGACTTCAGAGTCTAAGATCAATATTCAGTTATTAAGAAGTTTTTCGGTGATAATCACATCCAAATTCATTTGTCGACATGTTTCAAACCAGCAAGTGTGGTTCATTTTCAGGACAAGATGAATAACCAAATCATCATCTTGTCCTAAAGATGAACCACACTTGCTAGTTCGAAATGCATCAGTAAATGAATTTGGATGTGATTATCACTGAAAACTTTCTCAATAACTTGATATGGATCACAGAAGCCTAAATTCAATAATCAATATTCAGATCAAGAAATTATGAAGCGAGAGATTCAAAGTTTTGCTTTTCACAGTGGACTGGATGTTTTTGGTTGTGTGAGGACACCCATCAGAATTGGGTTGGGGGGATGTTAGGACCTGGAAATGTTTCATTTTTGAACTTATATTATCCCTATCTATCCCCTGTTTTTCAAAACTTGAAGCCCATAATTACATAATTTCATGTCTTTTGCATTTTAACTTGAGAAGTAAGTCTAAGTTACTTATTATTAAAAAGCTACATAGGTTAATCTTTAAATATACCTAAATTGATCCATTTATTGCATTATTAAAAGTCTATTATAATTTCTAATCACCTACCAATTGTTATGTATTGTTCACATTTATTATCATGTACCTAAACTATTTTCCCTACACTAGTAAAGGACTCGACATTATGGTCAAAGAGGAAGATTTTTGGACAAAGAGTGCTAGTCATGGGTTGACTGACATATTCGATGATCTTAAAAATATTTGTCAGGTATGAGGATAGTGGGATATGTGCATTCAATTCCCTCTAACATTTAACAGAAGATTTAGATTAGAGCAACAATTCTCCCAAAGATAACCGTTGCGCTGAAGGACATAATCTGAGATTGAGGGGATGTTGCACTAGAACACCATGGATAGTCATTTGTTAAGTTTTCTTTTCTTATATGTAAGGCTCTATCGCATCTTGAGAAATTACAGTTCTATATAATGAAAATATCTAGACAAAGCTAGGTTATAAATACCCTTATACAATGTTTATGTAAATACTACTAGTCTTTTAAGGGATTTCTTTGGATCAAACAGGTCAAAGCCTTTTATCTCCATATGTAAGACTGGTTTTCAAGCAATACAGAATATTGTTGCCAAGTTTCATTTTATTTGATATTGTATTATGCTTATGATTCATCGTACCTTGTGACTTAACCTTTCTTTAAGAGGGTGCGAGTTGGTTGGTTTGGTACCAAACAAACCAACTTATCACACCTCCAAGATCTAAGTGTGGTTTGGTTGTTTTGGTTTTTTTATGGTGTGTATTGGTTTGTTGATGCTATATTTATCATTTTACTTTTATTTTAAATAATACATTGTTTCATTCTGAAGCTATATGATCGTGCTATATCTCTCTTAAAATTTGAATGAGTGACCATAGATTTGGACGATGTTTGATGAATGAGTGAGGGATATGTTTCATTGCTATTTAATGATGCAAGTGTAGGCACACTTCCTGGAAAGAGTTATGATCTTTTTTTATTTTGAACATGAATCCAAGTAGAAGCAGAGATTTTGGAAAGAACAATGTTTTGTTACAGGTGCAGGCATAATCTTTGTAGGAAGCCATACTTAATATTTTTTTTTAACTATTTCAAGTGTAGGAAAAAATCTTGTAATGGGTTGCATATGTCTTCATTTATAATTTGTTGCAAGTATAGATTTGTGTCTTGTTTTTATTTATAAGCTAGTGCGAGTGTGGGTAGAACACATGAGAGTGTTCTTTCTATTCAAACATTGAGGAATTTATAAACATTTTGGAAGATTAATCTAAGAAAGAGAAACCTTAGTTCTAGAGGACCATAGGTTTATCTTAATTTTTATTATTTGGAATCTATTGAGTCATCTAGACTCAAGAGTTGAGAAATCTTGATTATTTCGATAGACTGTGTGTTCAAGAGTAACAGGTTGAGGTCATTATTCTTTTGTCCAGTGACTTGTATTGAGAACTGTTTCTTGGGACATGGACTTAGAAATGATTTGATCTCATTCGACTCAATTTGTATCCCTTACACTAAGTATAAAAAAATTATTCATAGTCTCAATTCTAGATTTTATTGCATGAATATATGATAAGCTTCTTGCCTACACTCAGAGTATTTATAGCCTAAAGTAATCTAGTTGGATTTTGAATTAGACTATTTATGCTTAGATCTTATATCATTTTCTTCCGTAACAGTTTGTATGCTTGGAATGTTCATATTGTTGATTAAGTACAGGAAGAGTGATTGAGTTATTATGATTGTGTACATGGTGGTTTTGTTATTATCTTTGTAGTCTTCACGACTTTCCTATGGGAAAAGAGTTAGTGAATCGAGGATAATATGAACATTTTGAATTCGATTTAGGGAAAATTTTAAGAACCCCCCCTAAATTTATATATATAATAAATGGGCGAATCTCCATGGTATATAGGAAAAATGGAAGGCGATTTTATCGATAATATGATATGTATATATAATTTTTTGGCGAATCTCTCACTAGGCATGGCGAATATTTTACTCAATTATAAAATCTTGTGTTTATTGAATACACAAATGAAATCATTGCATTTCTTTAAAATATCTTTTCAAATCAAAATTACCGAAATTACATATCGATAACCTAGTCGTTGTAGGATAAAATTCACCCGTGCCATTCACAGAAAGCATGAGAAAAAACCTAATATTATATATAAAACCAAGAAAAATTCAAATTCATCACCTCTAGGGACCTCGTAACCACCCTGCCAATACACAAGTATGTTCCTGTTTGCAATTAGAAAAATTACCCAAATTACAATCTGTTTACTCCAGCATATGTTGGAAAGTTATATAAGGATGACTAGTGCAATCAATCCATTCCTTTTAGCCCTAGATTTGTTTCAGTTTAAAACAGAAGTATACAAATATACTTGTCCAATGTCTATGCTTTAACCATTCACCTTAAGATGTTTTTACAATATAATTTCCTAAGTCTATTTAATATCTTCATTATCATAAAAACGAACCTATATCCATCTTAACTCCACATCTACCACTCTTAGGGGGATGAAATCTATTTATCCCTCTAAGCACTTGGTAGACCCAAAATTAAGATGGATCTAAGATGATAGAATTTCCCCTTTAAATAGTCTATGCTCACATGAATACCATGGTATTACCATGGGTCAATACCACGGGTTATCATAAACCTGGAGCTTAAAAATTACTATTAGTAATTTATAAAATTTAATAAAATTTATAGTTGATTTTTATTTTATTTTTTATTTTAACCAAGCTAAAATGTTTAACATACATTAAATTACAACATCCATTTTTACTCTTGATCAGATCAAATATTTTTTCACTCTATCCTAGTTTGCATATCACGATATTTGATACCTCTGGTAGATCCAGAGTAAAGATGGATCTATGCTGGTTTAATTCCCCCATTTAAATAGGCTACATTCCAGGTGAATACCATGGGTCAATACCATGTGCCATTTTTATTTTTATTAATACTAATATTAGGGTTAATAATGTTTTTTTCATGGTATTAATAACAATCTAGTCCATGGTATTTGTCCCATAGTATTTTGTCCATAGGTTTCACCTAAATATAACGCATTTTTTGAGTGTTCGTAAATATAAGGTGACTTATGGAGTAAATATAAAAAAAAAAATTATTTGTTTACCATACCTCTCGTTTATTTATATTTTTATTAATTTACCATACCTCTTTTACAAATATGGTATTTGGCCCATAGGATTCACTTAAATAAAACCTCTTTCTTGAGCCTTCATAAATAGAACGAGGGTTATGCGCTAAATATAAAAAGAGATTTTATTTATTTACAATGCGTCTAGTTTATTTATATTTTTATTTATTTACCAAAGTATAAAAAGTGGTTTTATTTATTTACCATACCTCCACTTTACTTATATTTTTATTTGTTTACACCCTTGCATGTATATAAGGTGACTTATGAAGTAAATATAAAAAATGTTTTATTTATTTACCATACCACTCATTTATTTATATTTTTATTAATTTACCATACCTCTTTTATAAATATGGTATTAGGGCCTTTGGCCCATAGGATTCACTTAAATAAAACCTATTCTTGAAAATGGGCGAATGGATTCACTTAAATAAAACTTATTCTTGAAAATGGGCGAATGGAAGATTGTAACTCCTAATTTCAAGGGCTAAATTTACCTTTTTTACCCTCTCCCTTAAAATAAGGTGGGCTATTTGAGGTGATTTGTAAAAATGTACTATGATACAAATACCTTTTTTACCCTCTCCCTTAAAATAAGGTGGGCTATTTGAGGTGATTTGTAAAAATGTACTATGATACAAAAGATTCGCCCACTAAAAATTTAAAACCCCTTAATTTCGCCAAAGGGCGAACATTCGCCCCTAAAATTTTCTATGATTCGATTTAAGAAGTACAAGAACATAATGTGTTTTCTTTTATGTTTGACAATAAGTGCATCGATTAATCAACATCCATAGAAATCACATTTTAAAATAGAGGCTAAATACAAGTTTGGAATTGGTGAATCCGGCTGAGAGATTGCAAGATATTTATTTGGAATTGGTTGTACTTGCACCATTTTTTTTTTTGCCTGAGTTCTTCAAATCAAAGTGATGAATGCTTTGAGGAGTGAAGGTAAGATCTGAGTTAATTAATTTAAAAAAAATTCCGATAGTATATGAGGTTAGTTTAATGATTTTATTTACTGATATGGAATCTGAAGTTTATGATTAAGCTAGAAATAGGAGTGATTTTTTAGAGTTTTTGGATCTCTTGTCATTAACTGTTTTATACTTTGAAGTATACGACCCCCTGGTTTGAAAATTAAGTGTTGAGATTTGTAGGAGACAAATCTAGCACCCAACACACATATTAAAATTATATTAGTCTCTCATATTTCTCTATTCAATTAGGTCACATAAGTCACAAAGACATATGCCGAAAATAGGCTAAGAGATGAAGCACAAATATGATAGTCATAGTTTAGAGCACAAATTCCAGTGAAGAACTTCCAAAATAAATTAAAATTTTAAGCCCCAAAACTCAACCTTCTATGCTTGTAGAAAGTGACCCTTAATTTGGTCAGATGATAGTCATATCCATAAGAAATAATTATCCCAAAAAATGTTTTTGTTTAAGGCTAAAATGAGGCTTTAGGCTTGCAATTTAACCTTAGAAAGAGCCTAAAGAATAGGATCTAAATGGCCTCATGGATCAATGCAAGACTCAAGAATGAGGGTCCAAAGAGCCTCAGAAAAAGGTAAAAAAGTATCTATAAACATGGTTGCAGTAGCCTCATAAGAGTGACCTTTGAACAATGAATAATTTCCACATAAATAGAATTTAATGAAACACTGATACGACTTCAGATAAACTTCCATCCAACCTCAGAATGTGCTGATGTATTAAAAAATCCCTCAACCAAAAACAAAACATTAACCCAAAAAAACCCCTTCATCAGATTTGGCCTACTTCTTGCCTCAGAAAAATTATAGAGATATGAGAGATATCCATTGCATTTGTGAAAAGTTCATGCCTTATACTTGTACTCAATGAGAGAGCTATTAGGGGGGCTGACTAGCCCTGGAGACAGCCTAAAATTTTGGAGGGATCCAACATTAAATGTGACAATTTAAATTCAAAGTTAAATATTGGAGCAGAAAAATGCGAGGTCGACCTCAACTAAAATTTGGATTATTTTTTCCCTTTGATAAATATTCCTTGAGGTCAAAAATATTTAATTAAGTCCTTCAATAAATTTTCATTTTCATCTCACAATTTGAGCAATTTCTAGCCAATTATAAACCACCACATCATCTCCTTTTGGGGACTTTAACCATAGGAAGGGGGATTTGACCTTCCAAGAGGTATATCTTTAAAAGCGCGAGGATCCTCATGGCGTGCCACATACCATTGGAAATAAACATGATGAGGATTACCAAATGGTGATGGTATTATGATCAAATCATTGTTCACTACATCCATTTTACTTAGCCAGTGCGGGGAATCTAGAGTTTCCCATCATTTCTTCTAAGATTCTTGTCATTTGGAGCTTCCAACTAATGCAATCTGGACAATTATTAAGAGATTTCATGGACTAACATTGGAATCAAAGAAAATACCATTCAAAAATCTCCCCCTTGTCATTGATGGAAACACACAAACTCCCCCTGCGATTTGTGCTTCTCTGACTCCATGCTCTAATATTTATTTCCCCATTTCTCTCCCCTTTTGACATCAATGGAAAAGGGTTACTTCCCCCTGACCAAATGTCTTCCTCTATCTTTCTGCAACATACTACTTTTCTCTCCCTAATATGTTATGCATTTCATGTCTTGCCACAATTGATTATACATGTCAATATGAAGCAATGAGAACGAGTCCTTTTGCAATTTTGTCCATGACTACTACTCAATTGAAAATTCCCTTAATTTTGAATTCTTCTTTGAAAACTACTTCCATATAATTTTTTTTAAAGGATGAATCTTCAAATGTGCAACCACTGCTACATAGACTCTATTGGATAGTTGGCATTGTCTAGATGGCTAGTGGCTACAAGTGTGTTGGAATTGATGTCAACTAGATCAACATGGAGGTTTTTGGCAGTACATGCTAGCATTGACATGCTTGATGTGTCTAGTGTGTAAACCTCAAGGGGAGTCCTATGGTTGCTGCAGTCTCTGGTAGAGAATCACCATAGTAGTGGGCTTATTGGAGAAGCCATAAAATGATGACTGTGGTGGTTGGGAGTCTAGGATTCTAGGCACAAGAGAAGGGCAAAGGTGTAAATTTTTTTTTTTTTTTTTTGCAGCCATTTCTCAAGAAGAAAATGGACTCAAATCCTACATCGAACCTTCTCCACTAGAAATTTCTTTGAAAAAGATTTCCAACAGTGTTTGGAAGTTGGCAAATGGTCTCTTGGATCAAAAGTTATGGACTGCTGAAGTCAGGTTCTTGAAGTCCTAAGCAGGCCGAAATATCAGAGTAAGCTAGTATATCGGGACTTGGGAACTTGGTAACCTCAATGAATTTCATTTTAAGAAAGTTCTAATCTAAGAATAGGGAAGTGGAGCCAATTCTTGGAACATTGGATATTGAAGAAGGCTCAAAGCATTGGGACCCGATATCGAAAGGACCGAGCATGTCATATCGGAACCTCGGAGCAACAGAATATTGGGGAGAAAGCAGAACCTCTAAGGTTCAGAACTTCAAGTTTTTGGAACCTCATAAGTTATTATGAATGCAATTATTTAAAAGTGTCGAGGGATGCAAAGCAAAGATTTAAAAAGGAATTTGTGTGCAAAACCAAAGAACCAGGGACCCTTTCTTTCTCCTCTGATAGGACACATGCAGTAGGTGAATGACCCTAGGAAGAAGACGAGGCAGATGACGCCAGCATGACATGGCAGTATGGAGGACATGTGCCAACCAATTTCAGAAATATTGGGTGGCCTAATGGGGAAAATATAGGCAACACGCGTCACCACCAAGGAGATGCCACGTTGAGTTGATGATCTCAGCATGAAGTTCTCTTGGAGGTCAAAATTTTGGAGTGATCTGATAATCACTCTATGAGTGACCTCAGTTAAAGATTTATTAAATACAGGTATTACAGACTCATGTGCTAGTGTGTGTGTCTATGTTATTTAAGCAACAGATCAATCAGATTGCCAATACACAAACACTTGAAATGGAAAGACAAAAGAGAAATACAATAAGCAAATACAAGAACACAAGGAATTAATAAGGAGTTCACCCTATCCTCCAGGGTTACATCTCTAGTCCAGCTTTCAGTGGTGGCTTGTTTTATTGTGTCTTAAGCAGAGAATTACAATGCAGGAGCTCAATATGAGTCACCTGAAATGGACTTGCTTGGCAGGGTGGTTCTTGGATTCCCTAAGCCACTGGAGTGCACAAACTCGTTTGCTTACCAGCTCTGTGACCTTCTGGTCTTCAGTGGAGAGAGCCTAATGTGGTTCTCAATACAGACAAATCCTCTCTAGGATGGCTTAAATATCTCAAGCTCTCTGGTGCTCGATGCTGCCTTTTGTCAGCTCAGCCCTCTGTCTTCCGTCTTCTGCTTTTGCTTCACTATCTTCTTCTCTATGTTCCATCCTCCTCTCGGGATTCTGGTCTCTCTGTCTCTCGTCCTCCTCTCGGGATTCTCTATATCTTCTGTCTCTGTTCATGGCTTTGAAGCCGTTCGTTCCCATGTATGTTCAGTTCCCATTCCACCTCCATCAAATCACCTTTTGCAGTTGCGCTTGGAGTTCCTTGTTCAGTGTCATCATCAAGCTCATAAGGAGTGGCCACATGTCCTCTTGTGAATGGCGCTAGCCTGCTTCGTCGGTTCAATTCTTCAATTACATTCGTGTAATGAGTCTTCCTCCATCGTGGCGGTCAAATGGACCTCAAATCCTTCTAAAACGCGGCTTATTCCCTCATCGATTCCACTTCCCCATTGGGTTCAATCTCAGCTGTCTGATCTGGGTCCCCCAGATCCAACACCGTTCACTCATTTCACGTGGTTGACTTTCTCGACCGTTAGCGCGTGATGAGCAGTGGTTTTCTCTCTCCCTCGCTTGCCACATGTCGATCGCTAAATGGGATCACTCCAATTTCTCCAAAACTACTTACCATTTGAGGGCGCACCGATCAATACCACTAGTTTTTTGGAGCGCGGGTCTCGCCTTCTCCTTTAATGCTTTTTTGCTTTTTGCCCGCGGTTCTCTGGCTCCCCACATGACCAAGTGCTCGGGGCTTCCCCATTTCGAGCCCTTTCACCCATCGATGCGCGATTAGCACTAATCGCTAATCACGCATCAAAATCCACCTCCTTTTCCCGATCCAGGCCTCCCAGGGGCTAATTCGGCCTCTTGCATAGTCTCCATGGGCCTCGGTCAGCGCGCTTTGACTGACGTCCTCGTCGTTCCACGCCGACTGCCATTGCCACTGGTTCAAGGAGTTTTTATCACTGTTTTGAAATTCTTTAATGTTTGTCCCGACCTCATACAGTCATGGTTCCTTTGATAGTTCTTTATGGATCCAATTCGGATTACGGCCTTCCCACTGAAAAATCTTTTGGAACACCAAAAGTTGGTTTTCAAGCATAGACTAAGCGAGGATACTGCTATCTCACTTGTCCAATCTCAATCCACTTTGCACTGCTTGGCTTTGAACCTTTGAGCCCAATCCTGAGGTACTCCACATCTCCCCTACGTGTTGTCCTCACCTTCCTCTCCAGCACTGTGTCTTCCTGCAATTCATTAAGATATTTAGGTAGCAGGTCATCTATAGAAGGCAACTGACTTTTCTCTTCAAGGTCCTCAATCATTGAAGGTTCAAACAATCTCAAGTAATCTGCATTTACGACTGAGTAGATGTGCATGTAAGCTGGTAGATCAAGGTGAAAAGCATTTTCACCGATCTTCTCAAGAATCCTAAAGGGTCCATATCTTATAGGCTTTAGCTTTTTACCTTCACCTTGCATCCTGTCCTTGCTGATATATAGCCAGACCTGGTCTCCAACTTGAAAACTATGCTCCATCTGATGCTTGTCATGCCTAGACTTGTATTTGGCTTGGCTCCTTTCCAGTTGTTCCTGTACTACCTGGTGGATCTCCTGGATCTGTTCAATGAACCTAGTTGCCTTGTCCACATCATTGTGTTCATCAACCATGGTATCTTTACCAAAGACAAAATCCAAAGGAGACCTTGGTGTGAAACCAAAACAGGTCTCAAAAGGAGATCTCTGTGTAGAAGAATGTTTTGCTCTGTTGTAAGCATGCTGCACATAACACAAGTGTTCATCCCAAAGCTTAGGATGTTTGCTGCAATAACCTCTCAGTAACTGGATCATTGTCCTGTTAACTACTTTTGTGTGGCCATCTGTTTGTGGATGAAAAGTTGTGCTTTTCTTCAGTTTGGTGTCCATCAATTCCCACAAATTCGACCAAAATTTCCCTACAAATCGGGTGTCTCGATCAAATACAATGGAAGTGGGTAATCCAAAATGAACCCATACATGTTCAAAGAACAATTTTGCAGTCTCTTCAGCTGTAATCTGTTTATTACAAGGTATCAAAATACACATTTTGCTTAACCTATCCATAACAACATATAGATAATCATGACCTTTCCTAGATTTAGGCAGTCCTCCAACAAATTCCATGGAAACACTTTCCCAAGGGTGAGAAGGAACTGGCAATGGAGTGTACAAGCCTAGTTTTCTATTGCTGGGCTTGCTTTTAGCGCACATAGCACACCCTCTTACATATCTAGAAACTGTCTCATTCATTTTCGTCCAATAAAAAAATCTTTGCAGTTGTGCAACTATTTTACTTACCCCAAAGTGACCAATATCAGAGAAGTATGTGCTTCCCTAATTATCTTTACTCTCTCAGTTTGTGGAATGCAGAGTTTCCCACAATGGTATTGTTGAGCTAATTTGTGTACCTAAATTAACACAATTATTTCTTATCAATCCGGGTTGTTTATACTTTGAGGCAAGTTCACTATATGTGAAGATCAGATGTAATCAAACCTTGAAAGATAAGTTATTCAAAAGCTTAAAGTAATACATCCTATAACTCTAATTCAATTAGTTTAAAAGAGGAAAAACATTGAAATGGTTCTTGACTCAAGAAGTCCACTTTTGCCTCAATTACCACTTAATGAATCGGAGATTAAAACCAAGAACTTAAGATGGATAAATTATTAATGAAAGAAGCTCTTAACTTAAGAGACACATAAGGTATTCCATCATAATTCATTCATCTCAATATCAAAATCTCAATAAGAAACTACTTGCATGCAAACAAAGGAAACTAGTTTTAATTCATCATTTTAGTAGAAGGGATGCTCAACTTGAACACTTGTTTTTCCAACTTGATAAAGTGATGAATAAGCTAATAACTAATGAAATCAATCACTATGCATGAACCATAAAGCAATCTGAAATAAAGCTTTGAAAAACCAGTTCTACAATAACCAGATTACAAGGAAATAAAACTAGTTAACAAGAAAGTGTACTTAGCTTGGAATGGGGGCCCTCCACCCTTGCCTTGCACACTTGAGAGGTGATATCAGAAGCTTAAATTCAGTCACACATCCATAGCATTGAACAGCAAAATAATAATAACACAAGTCTTCAAATTAACTCTTCAATCCAAATGTGTCAAACATAAAAGTATAATAATTCAATACATAAGCCATTAAAGTTTTGGCTTTTAAATAAGAAGTCTCATGAAACAAACTGATCTATATTCACTCAAACAAACCCATCTACTCTCATCCACCTATCTAAGTCGAATTCATTACTCCCATCCCAATAAATATGACCAATCCTATAGAATCTCAAAACTGCCCTATTTCTATGGGATTTCTGAATGACTAGTCATGATTGACTAGCACCAAATGGGCCTAATAAAGCTTGTTCTGTTCGAACTAAGCATAGATGGCTTAGTCCTAGTTCCCAAGCTATCCATCCATGCATTTAATTCGTGCCCAAGTGTCCTGCAACCATATCAACCATAGAGCTATTACGGGAATTTTTGAATCTGCCAATTTTGCACTAAAAATCAAACTTTCATAAAAACTTTAGAAATTGAGAAATTAAAATTAAATACCTGAATGGATATCAAATATACATCAAAATGGGATGAATGGAGGGAAAATGGATGGCAAATAGATGGATTAGTAAGTTTCTTAGAGCAAAAATAAGACCAAAACTAAGGCCCAACATCTCTCCCTTGCTTATCATCAAGCATGTCCCCATGCTTGCTTACTCCTCTTTGACCTTCTTCTCTCTGTAGTAGATGTTGTACCTGTAGATGCTTCCTGTTGTGCTGCCCTGACCAAACAATCCAAACCTGTGTCATGTCTTTCCCTGAACAAAGCTGCTTTTACCTTCTGTTTTTCATACTTTGCCTGCCACATATTCTTTTCCTTTAGCCATTTAAATGCTTGCTTAGAAAGTAGATCATTTTTCCATTTCAGTCTCCCAAATTCTTCATTTAATTTTTCATTTGCCTTGACCAACTTAGCATTATCTTTCTTATTTGCCTTGTTTTCCTCTTTTAATTGTTTTTCCAAAATTTGGTAATTTCCAATTGGTCAGTTAAGTCCCTGATTCTTCCCAAATTGATTTCTTTTTCAAAATCTTGTGTTGTTTTCATTAATGATGCTGCTACTGCATCATCATATGAAGAATCCCTCTCAAATACTTCTTGTGCAATGTCATTTTCTTCTTGTTGTCTTGGGGAACATGTTTCTACTTCCTTGTCTAAGTTAATGGGACTTTTATTCCTAAATCTTCTAGGAATAGACATAATAGATGTTTCATTTTTCTGCATGGCCATGTTATTCTGCTGTTTAGCTCTTGTTCTAGGATACAAGGGTGAATTCATCAATCCTCTGTTTTCCTGCTCTATTTTATCCTGTACTTCATTAATCTGTTCAATGAACTGATTTTTAGACATGAACTCTCTCCATACTATGCCTTGTGACCTCACCTGATACTCAACTAGGATTTTGATCAATCCTTGGTGGTAAATCTGTCCTGCTTTAGGCCTGTGTTCATGTTTTACTGTTTCAATCATTCTCAAGAGGCTCCTATATAGGAAATATGGCAAGTTAATCCTATCCTCTCCCTTAATATGTTGTAGAAGCCTGACATGATACAAGTGGGCAATGCTATATCCTCTATCACAAGTCAAAAACTTCTGGATGACCAAAACCAACTCACCCCATGGTTCATTGAACCATTCCCTGGGTATCCCTTTTGTTCTATCAAAATTCCCTTTCTAGTTCTTCTCAAGAAAGAAATTCCATGCTTTCTCCTTGAAGTGCAGGCCTTTGTAATATTTCTCACCTATCATGGGTAGATCTAAAGCTTGGGAAAGATATTCCTGGGTTACAGGAATAATAACATCTCCTACCCGTGTCTGGTCCTGACTGAAATTATTTATAAAGTCCCTGGTTATCTGTTTAGAGTGGCCATCAAATTTTTGTAAAAAGCTTATCATCCCTGCTTGGTAAAGTTTTTCTATAGTTTCCCTCCCCCAGCTCTCTATCTGAAATTTTGGCTGTACTCTGGATGACATTGTTTCTGAAAACCAGTGAATGAATGCCTCTGCTGTTTACTAATTTCATCTTGACAATAAAAATATAACTATTGTTCGTTTTCAAAATGAAATTTTGAAAGCAAAGAAGATTACCTTCCTCCTCTCAACAATTTAACTCTGATTTCCTTAACCTCTGTTTACTCTTTCTCTGCAACAGCACTGTTTTAATTCCCTGTTCAAGCAAGCAAACACCTGTATATCCTTGTCAATATGCTAATTTATGTTCTTGTAAACAAAATACATATGAAAACAATGTTCCATGTATGCTCATCACCCTATACTGTGTATACTGTTACCAAAATCAAGCCATAGTTTCACTGTGTATGTACAATCATGAAAAATAAGGAGTGTTTTGACTACAGCGCATGCATATGGCTCTCGGACTCATCATAAAAGTTTTTAAAATTGCCAAAATGCTCTCGGCCTCATCATAAAAATTTTGAAGATTGCAAACATGCTCTCGGCCTCATCATAAAATTTTGAAGATTGCAAACATGCTCTCGGCCTCATCATAAAATTTTGAAGATTGCAAACATGCTCTCGGCCTCATCATAAAATTTTGAAGATTGCAAACATGCTCTCGGCCTCAAAATAATAAAAAAACACAACGCATTTAAAATGAGTTTTAAATGGCTCGGCAAATGAACTCCCTTTGGCAATCAAAACTCGGTCTTATTACACAGCAACTAAATCGCACATGACATGGCTCGTTCGGCCCTTAGAAACTTCAATCCCTTGTTTCGGTTAAAACAAAAACGCGCAGCAGCAAGGGTTCATAACAGAGACATATGCCTTAAATTTTTTCCATTCGGCGTTTTCATGCATATGATATATTAGGGATATGACTATTGTTGAAGTGTCAATGGGACAACGCGCAATAAAATAAAATGTATAATCAAAACAAGGCGCAGTGCGCATTTCAACCAACAGCGCGCATTTAATCAACAACAAATAGTGCCATGCAACACAAACACGCCACAAAAATCACATTTCGGTGGTGCCTCCTCTGTTCATAGATTTCACTGTGATTTACGCCGTTAAAACTTCACATATGATTACATACCCTAACGTGTTATCCATGCAATGAGTTTACATTTAAATGCTACGTGATTCACTAGTATTTTATGCCATAATTTACGCAGTGAATCAACCGACTTATTGTTGTGGTTTCGGCGTTACCTAGTTGTCAACGAGCGCTGAGGAATATCCAGCGCTCCAAATCCCTGTTCAATTGTTCAACTAACTGGTGGCAAGGGCAGAGTAATGTAACCATTAATAACAGACAGTTCACAACTATACTCCACTGTTTGCCGAGCTTAAACAAATTATTCCATTACCTGATTGAATCCCGAAAATCGGTGATCACTTGTCATTAGAGCCGAGATAATTTTCCTTCTTAAATCCGCCTAAACCCGCTTCACTCTCCTTTTCACTAGTTTGCAGCTCCAAACATCGTCGTTCTGAGCTATTCAGCAATGAGGAATGAGGTTAAACAGTGCAAGAATTCGGTCGGTTCATGATGGTTTCATGGGTGTACTGTGCGCCTCTCGTTTATTGGTGTTACAGTGCGTGGTTGGTATGGCTGTCCTGTTTGACCAGTCGCCCGACTGTGTCATGAGGATGGCCGAATCATCATTCTAATTTGAACGGCATGCGCATAACCCTTGTACAGTGCACTACCCAATGACAACCTATTGCCATGCCACGGTGTTGACCTCGTACCTGTGTGTTGGCCGGTATTTGTCGTTTTGGTTATGTTGTTTTATTCATTGCTTAACCTTTGGTTGCATTCAACATAATTGCCACCGTCGTGTATTCATTCCCATGCTCCTCATGCGTGCAATGATATTCAGTCATGCGTTTGTATTGCAATGAGTGTGTTATGCAATTACCATTTAACAATACCCCGCCGCAATACTTATATGCACAGTCGTGCCATATGGTTTGCGCGCGGCCGTCCCTTCATACACCATTCCTTATATTATATGTGCCCTTCCTAAGTTTATACCATATGCTTTAACTTATATCATATACCATATGCTTTATACCATATGCTTTAACTTTTTATCATATGCGCTTTGGGTTATGATATATATATGACTATAGCGCATGCAAACCATTTGGACTATGGCATATAGTTTCATATGGTATATATTTGCTTTGATTTCCATATAGCGCATGATTTTTGTTTGTTTTGATTATATAACACATCTTTATAATTTTAAAATGACCATCTTGGGTCATAATTAAAATTATCACCATCACTGATTCTTGAGTTGTATGTGCAGGTTGAAAAGTTGTCCCAGTTTGGTCTTTTTAAGCTCTTAAAGAAAAATACTTAGGGGTTAATGGGGTTAATGACCATGAAATAAATAGGGAATATGTATGGAAATGAAATGGAATATGATGTATAAGGGTTATAGGGTATGTATAGGGAATATAGGATATGAAATGATAATGAATATCCTCAGGTACTAATTTCAACTTAACAAAACTAAAAATTTCTAAGAAAAATTTGAATTTTCAAGCACAAAATGACTATACATATACTCCCCTGGATGATGTCTGTACAAGTGGGATGAAATCAATTGATTAGATGTTGTAGATGGATTAAAAAGTAAACTTTATTGCTGCCCCTTGTTCTTCATGCTCCGGTTCTTGAATTGTTGGTCAGGTCCCTCTGTAATGATCCCTTGTTTCAGGTCCCTCTGCACTGCTTACGGAATATGTACATGTTGTTTTGACATTGGCAGGTCTTTTAGGTCCCTCGGCAATGATTTCTTATTTCAGGTCCCTCTGTTGACAATACAAGTTCCTTCTATACTTCAGCTTTCCAGCTAAAGATCTGATGCAATTCTCCCCCTTGTTTAGGATGTGACTTGTCCTCAAGTCAGTTGTTGGTGGAGAGTGCCTGCATTGAAATTATGTGAGAACACTAGAACAAGAATAAGGAATTCATAGAGTCCAAGTTGCCCTGGTTTTCCCCTATGAATTCGTGTTTGCTAAGTGCCAGTTGCCTGGTTTTCACTAGCAAACAAATTATTTGTTTTTTTTTATATGTTTTTTTTTATATTTTTTATATGTTTTTTTTTTTATTATTCAACTACAAGACTGGAAGATGGCTGAGCCTGGTGTGCCATGATTTCCAGTTCTGTATCTTCTATCAGTTGTTTCATAAATGCTTCTTTACTGATAGGCCTATTATAAACTTTGAGCCTATGTCCATTCACTATAAACGAGGTGGAGTCCTGGTCGATTGTCCTGATCTTTACTGCTCCATTGTTAAAGATTTCGTCAATTTCATATGGGCCTAGCCAGTGTGTTGTGAACTTTGCTTTGAAGTCTTTGAATTTGGAGTCAAAAAGTAATGCCCAGTCTCCCTTGTGAAATGTATTTGTTTTGATATATCTGTCGTGGCACTTCATTCTTTGTTGTTGCACCAATGTAGTATGTTCTATGGCTTGTTGACGATGCTCATCCAATTGATTCAGTTCCATGATCCGCTGCTGTTGTGCTTATGTCAGGTCTAGTCCTAGTTCAGCTGCTATTCTGTATGTTTGTATCTGAAACTCTATAGGCAATAAGGCCTCTTTTCCATATACTAACTGGTATGGACTAAAACCAGTTGTATTCTTCCATGTGATTCTGTAGGCCCATAGTGCATCTTTTAATTTTTCAGACCAATCTTTTCTGTTTAGTTGTACTGTTTTTGTCATGATATTTTCTAGGACTTTATTTGTTGATTCAACCTGCTCATTTGCTTGAGGATGATATGGTGTAGATTTCCTGTGTTTGATCTTGTATTTCTCTGTTAGATCTCGTACCAGCTTTGATGTAAATTGTGCTCCTTGGTCTATTACAATTTGTCTAGGTACTCCATATCTGACAAAAATTTCTTCAAAAAGAAAGGTGACCATTGTATCTTCTGTTGCTCTGTTCACTGCTTTAGCCTCTGCCCATTTGGTTACATAATATGTACATACTAGGATGTACCTCTTTCCATTTGATGGTTGATTGATAGGTCCAACAAAGTCAAGTGCCCATTGCTCAAATGGTTCTATGAGGACCTGTGGCTTCAGCGGCATCTCATCTGATGTGATTGGTCTCCCTGTTCTCTGGCAACTGTCACATTGCTTGACATATGCCTTAGAGTCTCTGAAGATGGATGGCCAGTAATAGCCTAGTTGCAGCACTTTATATGTTGTTCATTTGTCTGCAAAATGACCACCACATGATTCATCATGACATGCTCTTAGAAACTCTAATATTTCATCTTCTCGCACACATTTTCTAATTATCAGATTTGAACCAGTATAAAATAAATCACCATTTACCCAACTATACCTAGAACTTTCTCTAACAATTTTTCGTTTTTGCTTTTTAGAGAATTGAGTTGGAAACTTTCCAGAAGATAAATAGTTTGCAATGTCTGCAAACCATGGTGTTTTTACTATTATGGCAAACAGGTGTTCATCTGGAAAGTTATCTACAACCGGATTTGGATCGTTGGGTGAATGTATGCGGGACAGAAAGTCAGCCACTTGATTTTCCTTGCCTGGCCGGTCTTGTATTGTGATATTAAATTCTTGCAATAACAGTAACCATCTTGTTATTCTTCCATTGGTGATGGGTTTATTCATCAAGTATTTGATTGCTGAATGATCTGCATGAATGAAAACTTGATATCATGTTATATAGTGTCTGAATTTGTTTACTGCATGTATAACAGCTAACATTTCTTTCTCTATGACTGTGTAGTTCAATTCTGCGGGTGTTAGATTCTTTCTTATAAAGTATATTGCATAATTGAACAAGTTCTCTTTCTGCCCAAGAGAGGCACCTATCGCGGTATCAGATGCATCAGTTGATATATGAAATGGCAAAGACCAGTTTGGCCCATGGAGAATGGGTGCAACTTATAATTTTTCTTTCAGAATTTGAAATGCATTTTGACAGTCATTTGTCCAGTGAAATTCAATATCTTTTGCTAATAGTTTGAACAGAGGTTGGGCTATTTTACTGAAGTTTTCAATGAATCGTCTATAATAGCCTGCATAGCCTAAGAAACTTCCTACCTCTTTCTGTGTTGTAGGAGGCATTAAGTTAACTAGGACTTGGATTTTTGTTGGATCCACCTTAATTCCTGAAGCAGAAATATGGTGTCCCAGAACTATTCCTTCTGTCAACATCATATAGCATTTCTCATTGCTTAATGACAAATTTGTTTCAATGCATCATTTCATAACTTTCTCAAGGTTATTTAGGAAATCATTATATGTGTCTCCATAAACCGTGAAGTCATCCATATAAACCTCTACACATTCATGAATTAGATCAGCAAATATTGCAAGCACTGCTCGTTGAAAAGTTGCAGGTGCATTGCAGAAACCAAATGGAAAAACATTATATGCATAGGTTCCCCATGGGCAAGTGAATGTTGTCTTGTCTTGGTCTTCTATTGCTATTTTTATTTGGTTGTATCAGCTAAACCCATCCAAGAAGGAGAAAAATTTCTTTCCAGCTAATGAGTCTAACACTTGATCAATGAATGGTAGAGGAAAATGATCTTTTAGTGTAGCTTTGTTTAGTTCTCGATAGTCCACACATACCCTCCACTTTCCATTTTTCTTTGGTACAATGACCAGTGGAGAAACCCATTGACTATCTGAAATAGGATAGATGAATCCAACATTTAACAATTTTTGCAGTTCCTCTTTCACTATTTCTTTCATCATGGGATTCATTCGTCTTTGAGGTTGTCTTACAGGTTTGAGTTGATCATATGTATAGATGTGGTGGATACATGTGCTAGGATGGATTCCTTGCATGTCAGTATAATCCCAGGCAAGAGCTTTTGAATATTTCTGTAATAATGCAATTACCTCTTTCTCTTGTGTTGATTGCAACTGGTTTCCAATGTGTAAATGTTTTCCATGATATACCTCAATTGTTTTTATTGTTGGACTGGAGATTGTGTTTATAGGAAAGATGTCTATAAAAGATTTCTGCACAGGATACTCTCATGAATCCAAAGAGACTATGATATCTTCTAATATTCCTTCAGGAACAACTTTAGATATGTCTACTAGTTCTAAAATTGTAGAAGTTGATCTAATGTTGTTTAAATGCAAAGTTTTCATTGTCTCCATTGTCATTACATTTATAGCTGCTCCCAAGTCTATTAATGTGTTTGGTACTGAGAAATTATTTATTGATATAGTAACCATAGGGATACCAGGATCAATATATTTCTCTACTATGGTTTGCGTAGGCATGAGGCTTGCTAGTTTACCAATGACTTGGATTGTAGTAGGATCCTTCTTCTTTTTCCCTGATTCCTTTATTGTTTTAGCATATATTGGTATTTCTTTAATTGCCTTCAACAAAGGAATTTTTACATAAGAATTTTTTAACTCATCTAAAATATAAAATTCAGGAAGGGTTATTTCTTTTTGTTGTTCCACTAACCTTTCAGGATAAGGTGGTGTTTGTGTTGTAATGTTTGTTCCTTTCTGAATTTGTATCTCAGTTTGTAATGTTACAGGTGATTCTCCTTGTTCAGTTGGTTCTTCTATGATTGGAGGAGAATCCTTTTTAAGCACTTTTCCAGACCTTAGATGGACATAATTAAGAGGAAGAATTGAATATGTGGGAAAACATGTTGCTTCCTCTACAGTGTATGCAGATTTGTCCACCTTATTATTCGGATTTGCCATTGGTTGGGCTGGTAATTGAGTTGGTCTAGGTTGATTTGTGGGTAGCTGTAACTGTTGTGGTTGGGTCAACAACGGTGGTGGATTCTGCTCTGGAAATGGGATGGATTGTGGATATGCAGAATGTTGTTGTTGAAATGGTATGGATTGTGAATATTGTGGATATGCAAATGGTTGTTGGTATTGTTGCTGGTATTGTTGTTGATATTGTTGAGGTGGCTGTTTTCCATAACCATATCCTCTCCAACCTTGTGCAGGTTGTTGTGAATATTGTTGTGGAGGCCAAGCTTGCCATGGCATTGGAGGGGTCCAAGGATTTTGAGGTGGATAGAGGTAATTTTGTTGAGGGAATTGTTGTTGATTTTGTTGAGGCATCCTAGGTTGCCATGGTCTTCATGGTGCTACATAATAAAAACCTTCTATTCCTGGCACTTCTTCCATTGAGTTCATTTGTAATTCTTTCAATCTTAGACAATTTTCTGTGGAATGATTTTCTGTACAAAGACCACAAACCTGAACACTATCCAAAGGACATTCTCTCAATGGATGTTTCTTTCTACATTTGGAACAAAAGATTGCTAGAGCTTGTTCTTGTTCTTCTTTCTTCTTGTTTGCCTTTAGCACATCTACTTGTGTCCCTAATGTACTCAAGAGGTCTGTTTTGAAGTTTTCCAATAAGCTTCCTATTTCAGCTCTTGTTATCCCTCCTGCAGCTGACTTTGCTGCTTTTGAACTTGCTTCTCTTTTTCCTGTTTTTGATCTTCCTCTAGAATATTTTTGACATAACTCAACAATTTCTTCGAATGGTAGGTTTGAAATGTCTCCTTTACCCATCACATTCAAAATGTCAAGGTATTCATCCCTTACACCCTTGAGAAAGATTGTTCGAATGGTTTCTTGATTTAGAGAGTGTTGTTTAGATTTTTGTAGATTATATGCAAATCTTTCCAAATATTCTTCTAAACTTTCATCTTCTTGTTGTGTCATTCTGAAAACATCTTCCTTTGAATCTCTAGATCGACAATAAGCTTGATATTTTTTAAGGAAGACTGATCTCATATCATCCCAAGAAGCTATTGTTTGTTCTCCTAAACCCATAAACCATTTTAAAGCTGTTGCTTTTAATGTTGCAGGGAAAAGACGAAGTTTATGAATGTCATCAGTGTATCCATATGTTCTACATAGAATATCAAATTCAAACATAAATGCATCAGGATCTTCCGTGGACATTCCATAAAAATTTGGCAATACACAAGGTGGAATATTTTTCATTTTCACTTCTTCTCCTAATATTGCACTTGTGTCTACTATTGGAAAGCCAAAGGTAGCCTCTTGATCATTACCATATTCTTGTCTTTTCCGATCGTTTTCTATCTTTCTATCATTTTCTTGTTTTGCCTCTTCCTCTCTCTTTCTTCTCCATTCTCTTTGTTGTCTTTCATATTCAGCTCGTTGTTCAGGAGTAAAAATAACAGATCCATGTCCCTCTTCTGCCATTGGTTGATTTATTTCAATTTTGAGTGGAGATTCAAGTTGTTGAAAGATAGGAGGATTTATAGATGGAAAGACAGGTTGTTTTCCTTTGATAATTTCTTTTTGTTTTCTAGAAGATTTTTTTTGCTTTGCTTCCCAAACTAACAAATTTTGCCTCTCAATTAAAGTTAATCTTTGTCTAGTCCTTTGTTTTTCTGCCAATTCCTCAATTATTGGATTACCAGTAACTGGGGTGTTTGATGATCCTATCTCTATTTGTGGGGGGGTTTTAATAAATCTACCTTGAGGATCTCTATATCTAGGCATAAAGAAACATAACTAAAAAGGGATGTAACTAATGTTTTTGTTGTTTTGAAATTTATCTTTCTATTGACTATGCCGATATTTGCCTCCCTGGCGACGGTGCCAAAATGTTGAGCTAATTTGTGTACCTAAATTAACACAATTATTTCTTATCAATCCGGGTTGTTTATGCTTTGAGGCAAGTTCACTATATGTGAAGATCAGATGTAATCAAACCTTGAAAGATAAGTTATTCAAAAGCTTAAAGTAATACATCCTATAACTCTAATTCAATTAGTTTAAAAGAGGAAAAACATTGAAATGGTTCTTGACTCAAGAAGTTCACTTTTGCCTCAATTACCACTTAATGAATCAGAGATTAAAACCAAGAACTTAAGATGGATAAATTATTAATGAAAGAAGCTCTTAACTTAAGAGACACATAAGGTATTCCATCATAATTCATTCATCTCAATATCAAAATCTCAATAAGAAACTACTTGCATGCAAACAAAGGAAACTAGTTTTAATTCATCATTTTAGTAGAAGGGATGCTCAACTTGAACACTTGTTTTTCCAACTTGATAAAGTGATGAATAAGCTAAGAACTCATGAAATCAATCACTATGCATGAACCATAAAGCAATCTGAAATAAAGCTTTGAAAAAACAGTTCTACAATAACCAGATTACAAGGAAATAAAACTAGTTAACAAGAAAGTGTACTTAGCTTGGAATGGGGGCCCTCCACCCTTGCCTTGCACACTTGAGAGGTGATATCAGAAGCTTAAATTCAGTCACACATCCATAGCAATGAACAGCAAAATAATAATAACACAAGTCTTCAAATTAACTCTTCAATCCAAAG
This sequence comes from Pinus tabuliformis, assembly GCA_031772625.1. Classification (NCBI taxonomy): domain Eukaryota; kingdom Viridiplantae; phylum Streptophyta; class Pinopsida; order Pinales; family Pinaceae; genus Pinus; species Pinus tabuliformis. The sequence goes on from CM062817.1 coordinate 490,850,191, forward strand.
GTGTCACAACATAAAAGTATAATAAGTCAATACATAAGCCATCAAAGTTTTGGCTTTTAAATAAGAAGTATCATAAAAAAAATTGATCTATATTCACTCAAACAAGTCCATCTACTCTCATCCACCTATCTAAGTCGAATTCATTACTCCCATCCCAAGAAATATGACCAATCCTATAGAATCTCAAAACTGCCCTATTTCTATGGGATTTCTGAATGACTAGTCATGATTGACTAGCACCAAATGGGCCTAATAAAGCTTGTTCTGTTCAAACTAAGCATAGCTGGCTTAGTCCTAGTTCCCAAGATGTCCATCCATGCATTCAATTCGTGCCCAAGTGTCCTGAAACCATATCAACCATAGATCTATTACGGAAATTTCTGAATCTGCCAATTTTGCACTAAAAATCAAACTTTCATAAAAACTTTAGAAATTGAGAAATTAAAATTAAATACCTAAATAGATATCAAATATACATCAAAATTGGATGAATGGAGGGAAAATGGATGGCAAATAGATGGATTAGTAAGTTTCTTAGAGCAAAAATAAGACCAAAACTAAGGCCCAACAGGTATAAGAGTCGGTCCTTCACATGATAATCCAATTCTTCTATTCTTTTGCCTTGACTAAAAGTTGCATATACATCTTTAAAGTCCATATCTTGATCATATTGTTCAATGCAGCTTTCATGTAGTACAGAATTATGCTTAAGTATGGTAGATGCATTTATAATGGGTCTAGATAACATGTCTGCAACCTTGTTATGTATGCCCTTTTTATATCTGATGACTAAATGAAACTATTGTAGAAAACCCATCCATCTGTAATGTCTTGATTACTGCAACTTAGTTTGGGAGTGCAAATATTGAAGTGGTTGATGATCAATATGTATTACTGTCTCTTTTCCCATTAAGTAATGTTTCCACTTTTTCACACTCTGAACTAATGCATACAATTCTTAATCATATGTAGGATAGTTAACTACTGCAGGATTAAAACTCTCACAATGATAACATATGGGTTTACCGTGCTGTGTCAACACTGCTCCCATGGCATAGTCACTGGCATCAGTTTGGATCTCAAATGGTCTTTGTAGATCTGGCAATGCTAGTATAGGTGTTGTACTAATCTTTTCTTTCAAGGTGTCGAAGGCTTTTTGATGTTTGCCTCCCCACTGAAACACCTTATTCAATCCTGTTAAAGCATGTAAGGGAGTTGCAATTGAGGAAAAGTTAGAAATGAACTTTCTCCAATATTGTGCTGCTCCTAAGAAGCTTCTCACTTCTGAAGTAGACCTAGGTTTAGGCTAGTTCACAATGACTGCCACTTTAGAGGGATCTATTTTCAATTCACCTCCCCCTACTATATGACCTTAGTAGTTTAGAGATGTTTTTCCAAATTCACATTTTGAGAGTTTAACATGAACTTTTTCTCTTTTCAAAACATATAATGTCTACTTAACATGCTTTAAATGTTCTTCCCACATTCTACTAAAGATTATAATGTCATCCAGATACACAATAACAAAATCATCAAGAAAAGGTCTGAGTACATCATTCATTAATCTCATGAAAGTAGCAGGAGCATTAGTAAAGGCATAACCAGCCATTCATACAATCCCTGCTTTGCTTTGAAAGTAGTATTCCATGCATCTTGCTTTGCAACCATGACTTGATGGTATCCACTGTGCAAATCCAGCTTGGTGAAATAAACAACTTCCTTTAATTGATCTAAAAGATCATCTATGTGAGGAAGGGGATAACGATTTTTTATTGTTATCTTATTCAGTTCTCGGTAGTCAATGCACATTCTCCACGATCCATCTTTCTTTCTCACCAAAACGATTGGTGACCCACATGGTGATGTGCTAGGCCTAATGAACCTTTTCTCAAGCAACTCCCGCACCTGCTTCTTGATTTCAGCATTCTCTAAAGCAGACAACCTGTACATTCCAATGTTAGGCAATGGAACATCTTGCTGCAAAATAATATCATGTACTATTCGCTTTTTGGGTGGAAGACCTTTAGGTTCTTGAAATAAGACATCATACTTTGTAATAACCTTTTCTATATAAGCTTGTTGTTCATCATTACAACCCTCAAATACATTGGTTTTATCAGGTTTCTTTTACTTTAAAGGCATCAGTAAGAATTGTTTTGCATGAATTTATCATTCTTTTCATCTACCTTGAGTTTATGAGAGTATAATTATTCTTGAGCTTATGAGATCTTACAAAGTATTTGATTCCATCTTTAACAAGTAGATACTTGTTCTCAGCTCTATAGAAAATAGCCTTTCTATCATACAAGTAAGGGCTTCCTAAAACAATTCCACATATATCCAAAGGAATTATGTCTAACTCAACCTCATCTACAAATGTTGACCCAAAAGAAAACTTGAGTTTGCACTGTCTAGTCACTTGTATTTGTGCTTTATCATTTAACCATCCTAATGGGTATGGTTTCTTGTGAGGTGTAGTTGCTAATCCCAATTTCTTTACAATTGCTTCAGAAACTAGACTTACTTGTGAGCCACTATAAAACAAAGTATCAATCTTTTGATTTTTGGAAACAACTCGAATATGGAAAAGCTCATGTCTTTTTCTCTCTTTTTCTTCATCAATAATAGATTGAGAAGAATTACTAGTAGATGCCTCAGAATTCTTACCTTTTATACCTGTGTCTACAATAATTGTTTCATCTCCTGAGTCTGACTCCAAATCTTTCTGAATAGCTGCAGCAATCTTCTTCTTCTTCTTGCCCTTGGACTTTTTAGGTCTCAGCTCTGGATGCAGAATCCAACAATGCTCATCATCATGCCCATCCTTTTTACAGTGAGTGCATGAAGCTTTGCTTTTCTATGCAGTGTTAGCCTTCCTTGCTTTCCACTTTTGCTCTCTTTTCTCCTTACTATTGCTTACAGTGGGTTGGGATGGTCCCCCAACTTCTGGATTTCCATTCTTTCCTCTAGCTTCTAGATGAGTAGCTTGTATAGATACCTCATCTATACTAGTGGGATTAAACATGAGGATGGTATGCCTCATGTAGCTATGTAGACCACCAATATACTTCAAAAGGGTCTCTAGTGAGTCTAATGAGATACCCAACATCAATGCTCTCTTTCTAAATTCTTTAGTATACCCTTGCACACTTTGCCCTTTCAATTGTCGAAGAGTTTGCCAACTCATCATGGCTTGTTGCATGTAGGCCAATGGATAGAACTGCTTTTTGATTGCAGAAAAAAATTCACTCCAAACAGAGATAATCTTACCATGTCTTTTCATATCAGCTTGGGTTCTGCCTTCCCACCAAACTAAGGCAGTGCCTCCTAGGTGTAGGCTTGCCAGCTGAATCTTACTCTTGTCTGGGTCTATGTTTTGTACCCTGCAATACACATCAATTTGTCTAATCCAATTGTCTAACTTTTCAACATTTAGCTCTCCATCATATATAGGCAAATCAAATTTAACATCTAACTTGATCAAAGATGCTTTCTTATTATGCACATGGCTATTAGGAGGTGTGAGAAAGCTTTCCTCTTTCCCTTTTCCTTTGGAGTGGTCATGGAAATGAGACTCATCTTCTTCTTTATCTTGCTTAGAACCCAAGGAGTCTTCAACCTTATGCTTTCTAAAGTCCCTATACATTTCTTCTACCATAGACTTTATAGCTAGGAAACTTTCTATGAATTGAGGGTCTAGCCCCATAGAATCTTCCTCTGACATTGTCTTCCGAGGATAGACTCTCCCAATTTCAAGAGTAGTTTCCACCAACTCTCCTTCTCCTAATTTGAGCTTTGATCTAGTGAGCATTCAACAACTAAACCAACACAAGCTTGTCTAACCTTACAACCTAAAGCTCTGATACCACTTGATCTGATAATCACCCTATGAGTGACCTCAGTTAAATATTTATTAAATATAGGTATTACATACTCATGTGCTGTGTGTGTGTGTCTATGTTATTTAAGTAATGGATCGATCAGATTGCCAATACACAGACACTTGAAATGGAAAGACAACAGAGAAATACAGTAAGAAAATATAAGAACACAAGGAATTATTAAGGAGTTCACCCTATCCTCCAGGGCTACATCTCTGGTCCAGATTTCAGTGGTGGCCTTGTTTTATTGTGTCTTAAGCAGATAATTACAATGCAAGAGCTCAATATGAGTAACTTGAAATAGACTTGCCTGGCAAGGTGGTTCTTGGATTCCCCAAGCCACCGGAGTGCACAGACTCGTTTGCCTACTAGCTCTGTGACCTTCTGGTCTTCAATGGAGAGAGCCCAATGTGGTGCTCAGTCCGGATAGATCCTCTCTGGGATGTCTTGAATTTCTCAAGCTCTCTGGTGCTCAATGTTTCCTTTGGTCAGCTCGGCCCTCTGTCTTCCATCTTCTGCTTTTGCTTCACTGTCTTCTTCTCCGTGTTCCGTCCTCCTCTCGGGATTCTGGTCTCTCCGTCTCTCATCCTCCTCTCAGGATTGTCTGTGTCTTCTGTCTCTATTCATGGCTTTGAAGTCATTTGTTCCCATGTCTGTTCGATTCCTCTTCTGCCTCCATCGAATCAACTTCTGCAGTTGCACTTGGAGTTCCCTGTTCAGCGTCATCATCAGGCTCACAGGGAGTGGCCACATGTCCTCCTGTAAACGGCACTAGCCTACTTCGTCGGTTCAATTCTTTAGTTACATTCGTGGAATGAGTCTTCCTCCACCATGGCAGTCAAATGGACCTCAAGTGCTTCTAAAATGTGGCTTATTCCCTCGTTGATTCCGCTTCCCCATCGAGCTCGATCTCATCCGTCTGATCTGGGTCCCCCAGATCCAACACCGTTTGCTCATTTCACGTGGTTGACTTGCTTGAGCATTAGCGCGTGATGAGCAGTGGTTTTCTCTCTCCCCCGATTGCCATGTGTCGATCACTGAATGGGATCGCTCCAATTTCTCCAAAACTGCTTACCGTTTGAGGGTGCCCCGATCAATACCACCGATTTTTCACAGCGCGGGTCCTGCCTTGTCCTTTGGCGCTTTTTCAGTTTTTGCCCGCGGTTCTCTGGCTTCCCACGCAACCAAGTGCTGGGGGCTTCCCCATTTCGAGCCCTTTCACCCAATGATGTGCGATTAGCACTAAACCGAGCCTCCTAGGGGCTAATTCGGCCTCCCATGCAGTCTCCATGGGCCTCAATCAACGTGCTTTGGTCGAGGTTTGTTAGAAAATATATATCATGGAGCAATGGAACACATAAAATATTGCAAAAATATAAACACAGAAAACGCATAAAACAAGAGAGACACAGATATACGTGGTTCACCCAGTTTTGGCTACGTCCACCCCGAACAACCAGTCCTTCCTTTCTATTATCCAGCAAAATGAAGAGACACAACCTATAGCAGATCCACTGTAATATCCTATGTTTTCTCTCACAATGTGACCTCTCTATTTCCCGCTCACAGAATACACATCTATCACACAGCCCCAAATACAATGCCCTCATACAAAGAGAGGGGTTGCCTTCTAGGGCAAAAAAAAACCCTAAACTAAACACAAGTTCTACCATCAGATCATCCACCTAATGAACGACCCAGATTGACTAGAAATTACTATACTTTTACAAGGCAATTTTATAGTTGTTTTTAGCTTCGGGGGCGCTGCCCCCGAAACCCCCCGCCAGGGGGGGCCTCGGACCCCCCCTGCAATGAATATTTTACGGGCGGCGTTGCCACCCCCATTTCGAACTGGGGTCCAATGTGGCGATACCTCTGATATAGAAGATAATTAGGCTCCACACCCAACAAGGTCCTCGTTGTTCCACGCCGGCTGCCATTGCCACTGGTTCAGGGTGTCTTTGATCATTGTTTTGGAATTCTTTGATGTTTGTCCCGACCTGATACAGTCATGGTTCCTTTGACAGTTCTTTATGGATCCAATTTGGATTATGGAGGTTGGAATTTTCCTAAATCCTACCTAATTGTTTCATGGGAAAGTTTTGATCTGATGTGTGGGGCTCTAATGTGACTGGCACATGGTCATGGGAGACCCAAAGTACCAAGGGCATAGAGAAGACCGAGCACCCAAGTGCTATAGAGTATTTCGGAGGAAGGAGGCATCGTAATAAATCAGTTTGAAAAATTTATGATGGAGGGAGATTTTGATGTTTAGTGGCACATGGTTGAGGGAAATCCAAGGAACCAAGAGTGGAGAAAGGGCCTAAAACCAAAGTGCCATGAAGATGCCATGTGGAAAGTAATTCAGCGATAAGAATTTTAGAACTTCTCTGTAATTGAATTGTAAGAAATTTTGATGCATGGGAGCTCTGATGTTGGTGGAGCTTGGTTGTGGAAGCCCAAAATAACTAAGGGCAAGGTCTATAACACTGGGAGATAGGCCCTCGGCAAGAGCCTAAAGGCCGTAGCACCTGAATGCAATGACGTTGGTCACAACACTTGGTCCTATGGAGGAAATGTGGTAAAGGGCTAAGCAGAAGGAGCGAAAGGCTAATTGGGATTTTTCAATTTTGTAAGGTATTTTCAATAAAAGTTACGATATGAAAGGGCTTCGATAGTTCAGTTCAAAGGAGTATTGAAGATTGGATGGGTCAGAAACTGAGTAAATGCATACAAAGGATTTGGTTGATGAAGTTAATGGGGACTAAATAGATCTATGGGTTAAGGTGACGAGGACCACGATTCTCAGAAGATAACTATTCGGAATGTCTCAATGTTGAAATAACAGCATCTCTCATCTCCCATGCACACCTTATAGAAATAAATGAAGAACAAATAAGCCATGCTAAAGTAGAGTCAAGATCTAGGAGCCATGAATAAGCATGAGGAGTCTCACTGGTGTGTCGAGGTGGACTAAGATTAAATTCTCAGCATGGAGAATCAAATAGGGAATTGGTGAAGTGAACGAAGCCTATTATCATGATTTATGTATCAACTGAATTTGTGAAAAGTGACACAACAAAAGAATGGATTTCCATGCTAGGAGTACACTCTTGGGTAGTGTGGATGATGACAAAGATAACATTGAGCCCAATGTAGTAGAGGAACAAAACTCAGGATTGCAATTGAGGATATGGGGAATTCAATATTGTTGTGTATATGTTGAAGAGAGTGGAGCAGAGTGTGCAAAAGTTGAGTAATTAGCCCTTGTGTTGAATTGAAGCAGAGTGCTGTAGAGAGCTTGTGCAATATAAGGTCGAGAGAAGAGTATATGTTATTGTGAGAAGAGGATAGGGTGTTGTTATGTGAAGCTGAGAGAGCCTATGGAATAGTAGAGGACCTAGATAAGAACTATGAAATTGCAGTGAACCAGATTGGTATTTCTCTATATATGTATTTTTCCCTATTTTCAATTTGAAAATTGTATGAAAGGTAGAACAGTGGCTAGAATAGGTGGTGGTCTACATTCCTAAGAGGTTGGTGCCTCTTGGAATGTAGGTGCTTGCTATCTTAAGGGGTTCGGTGCCTCCTATGAAGGGGTACTCAAAAACAAATTGATGTAATTAAGTAGGTGCTTAATTTACATCATAGTAACAAACAGCTTGGTGGTTTTTTCCCTTATGGTTTCCATGTAAATATGTATATGATCATCATGTGATGGATTGTATGTGCATTTGAATGCATTATCTTTCTGATCATATGTATTGTGTATGAAAGCTCTCACAAGTAACTGATCATAGTGAAAAGATTTAAAGACTTATACTTAAAATTGAAAGAACTTCATTATTACTGATTCACTCCCCCTCTCAGTAATTCCTTATTCCAACAATTGGTATCAGAGCCAAGTTCCTTCAGGAATAGTATAACCACTAGAAGGTAGATCCATAAGGAGTTATGTCTAGGTAAGAGATTAAAGATGCTTACTTAAGCAAGATACCAGTATTTGATGGGACAAACTATGCCTTCTGAAAAGTTTGGATGAAAGCTTATCTTATGTTTCTAGGAGTAGAGGTTTGGAGCTCTATACTAGTATATTATGATGTCCCCCACACTGATGCAGATGATAAACAATTGTATGGAAATAATTCTAAAGCCAAGAATGCCATTCTCTTTGGCCTTAGTCAATCTGAACTCATAAAGGTTATGCACTATAAGTCTGCCAAGGAAGTGTGGGTGAAGCTCAATTAGAGTCATGAAGGAGATGACAAAGTCAAGCAGGCCAAACTTCAAACCTTTAGAATGAGGTTTGAAATCTTAAAAATGAGTGAAGAAGAAAGCATAACATAATACTTCCTCAGAGTTGATGAAGTAACCAATATGATTAGAGGACTTGGTGAAGAAGTCAAGGAAGATATGGTTGTTCAAAAGGTCTTAATATCGATACCCATGATATTTAATGCTAAAGTCTCTGCTATTGAATAAATGGATGATCTGAAGAGTCTCAAGATGGATCAGTTTCTTGGTACTCTCACTACCTATGAAATGAGAGTAGGAAGAAAGAAGTCTGAACACAAGGAGGCAATGTTCAAAGTTTCCAAGAAGGCCAAGGAGCAAAAATATCATTAATATTGCTTTAGTTGTGAATCTAATCAGGAGTTGGCTCAATTTTCTAGGAAACTAAAACGTGGCTTCGGAAAATATAAAGGGAAATTTCCCTATAAATGATTTGACTGTGGGAGAGTTGGACATTTTTCTTCCAAGTGCCTTACAAAGAACGGACTGAAAAGGAAGATGATTAGAAATTTAGAAACAAATCTCAAAAACATCAGAAGACGAACTTCTATAATAAAAATGGGCTCTACTCAGAAGAGGATAGTTTAGCACTAGAGTAAGAAAATGAAAATTGTTCAAAAGATGATTCATATAAGTATTTACTTATGGAATCTTAAGTAGACTCCACGAAAAAAAATATTACTGACTCTGAAGAGGAAGAAGAAGAAGGAGTAGTGGACTTTGAAGGGGAACTCATCAGTGCAATTGATGAGTTAAAGAAGGCAAGGAGAAAGAACAAGCAGCTAAAAGAACATCTACAACGTGTTGAAGAAGGTATGTACAACTATGACAATGAGGATTTTGTTTATCAAAAAGAAAAACTTGAAGAAGACATTAAAAGAAAAGATAGTTTAGCCATTATATTAGAAGAAAATAAAGGAACATGTGAGAAATTAGAAGAAGAGAACAAGAAATTAAAACAAGAGTTGTTCATGATAAAGAAGGAAACAATCTAAAAAACATGCAAAGATGAAATTTTGTCCTTGAAATTCAAACTAGAAGAAGCTAAACGAAAGAAAGAAGTTCTTCAAGATTTGATCCATGAACAGGAAGAGAATTGTCAGAGTCTCGAGGCAGAGGTCGTCTCTTTGAGAACAAGGAATAAATTAAAAATTTGGGGAAGGAATAAGAAAGCTAGATCATATTCTAAGAGGTCAGAGATCTTCAGGAAACAAACAGGCCTGGGATACTCCAAACCACAGGAATGTTCTATGGGAAAGATGAACTTCAAGTCTGCAGGATTTGAGGAACCTCAGAGATATGCAAATATGTATCAAGAAAGAATCAATGAAGACAAAAAGGGAGCAACCTAGAGAGGAGCCCATCACTTGAATAATAACTCCATCTACCCCATGGAACCACATCAGAGGAGAACGAATCAATCAGTGAGACAATAGAGGTACCTTCATGCACAAACTCATGAACCTTCCAACTTCAGGTACTCTCATTTATTTTATGGTCATTGTTATAAATGTCACATCTTTGGACATAAGTTTGTTGATTGTAGAAAGATCAAAGTTGAAAGAGATGAAAATTTCAGATACAATAAGTATCAGAATTTTAGATCTCAAAACTCTACTCTTAGAAATCAAAATGCATTCTCTCCCCTAATGAATGATGTTGAATGTTTCAAATGTAATAATTTTGTGTAGAAGGAAAGGGAGTGTAGAAGTAATTTTGAGTATCCATCTAAGTTTCTGAACACTTGGAAACCAACTTCTCGAAAAGTTAAGGAGAATTGGAAACAAAAATATGGAAAGAGAATGGAATGTGGAATTTCTCTATCAATGCATAATCAAGAAAAAAATGGTATGTGGATAGTAGTTTCTCCACGTATATGACTAGGGATAAGAGCAAATTTTTGTTGCTAAAAGAAAAGGATAGAGGGAACAATGTCACTTTCGGCAACAATTCCCCAGCAAGAATTAAGTGTATGGGCATAGTTAGTCTTGATGAAAAGAATAAAGCCTAGAATGTGTTGTATGTAGAAGGTATCAAACATAATTTGATTAGTGTAAGTCAAATGTGTGATAATGGCTTTAATGTGACCTTTCAATCCAAGGACTGTGAGATCCGAAATGGAAAATGGAAAGCAGGTGGGAAAAGTAGTCGGAACTCACAATAATTTATATGTGTTTGTTGAATCAAGAGTAAGCTACTATTTGAACAAGTCAAGTGAAGCGTGAATATGGCACAGGAGACTTGGTCACATGAAATTTTACAATCTCATAAGAGTCAGCAAGATGGGAGCTGTGAGAGGTTTGCCAAGACTATCAAGGCCTGATAATTCAATCTGCAAGTCATGTCAATTTGGTAAGAGTTCTCTTCATCTAAACCACTGGAGCTAATTCACACAAATATTTGTGGTCCAACTAGAGCAAAAATCCCAAGAGGAGAAAGGTATTTTATGCTTCTTATTGATGATTTTACCAGGGCCACTTGGGTCATGCTCTTAAAGGAAAAAATAATAAGCATTTAAACACTTTTAAAAAATTAAAGCTCAAGTAGAAAATGAGAAAGATCTAAAGATCAAATTCTTAAGATCAGACAAAGGAGGAGAATACACTTTAAAAGAATTTGAAGAATTCTGTGAAGAGCATGGCATAAGAAGGCAATATTCTCTGGCTAGAAATCCACAACAAAATGTGGTAATTGAGAGAAAGAACAAAACAATTCATGGAATGGCCATAGCTATGATGGATGAAGCAGATATACCTCACATATTCTAGGGAGCAGCAACATAAGAAATATTGTACCTATCAAACAGAACACAACTTAGGGTGAATAGTGATAAAACTCCTTATGAGTTGTGGAAGGGGGGAACTGCATTAGGTAAACACTAAAAGGTGTTTGGGAGAAAATGATTTATCATAAGGAATGATAAAAATCTCGGAATGTTTGATTCATGCTTTGATGAGGGTATATTACTCGGTTACTCTATGCGAAGTAAAGGATACAAGTGCTACAACAAACGAACAAAGAGGGTTGAGGATTGCATTGATGTAGTAGTAGATGAAGTAGCTTCACAACCTGAGTCCTCCAGAGAAGACATGAAAAAAGATGGAGAAGAGGGTTTAGACATGAAACCCTTAGATCAAGATGAAACAAACTCAAATAACGAAGAAGTGGAAACGAACACAACTCCAAGGCCCAAAAAAAATTCCCAAGTATGTACAGAAAGAACACCCTCATAGTAAAATTCTTGGAGATCAAAGACTTAGTGTTCAGACCAGGAGAAAATTTGTTGGCAATTCAAGTTGCGAAAATATTGCTCTACTATCTCAAGTTGAGCCTACAAACCTCAACCAGGCAAGTGAGGACAAGTTCTAGGTGAGAGCAATGGATAAAGAAATTGACCAATTGAGAAGAATGACACTTGGGAGCTTGTTCCAAGACCCAAAGAGAAAAATATCATAGGTAAAAAATGGCTCTTCAAAAATAAGCTAGATGAGTAGGGTCGAGTAATTAGGAACAAGTATCGATTAGTCTACAAAGGGTATACACAGATAGAGGGGATAGATTATGAGGAAACCTTTGCACCAATAAGTATATTGGAAGCTATCAGAATGTTTCTCTCCTTCTCCAGCTATAAAAACATCAAGGTATATCATATGGGTGTCAATTTTGAATTTCTAAATGGAGATCTAGAAGAAGAAGTTTATATTGAGCAGTCAGAAGGATTCATGCTCACTGAAAATGAAGGATTCATGCAAACTGAAAAAGGCCTTATATGGACTCAAAAGGGCTCCTAGAGCCTGGTATGCAAGACTGGATCGATATCTTTAGAAACAAGGCTTTAAGAAAGGTACTGTAGACAACAATATATACATAAATTTTGAAGATGATCACCTACTATAGTTATATATGTGGACAACATAATCTTTGGCGGCGATCCGGAAAAATTGGGAGAAAAATCACAAACTATATGCAGATAGAGTTAGAGATGTCCATGATCGCAGAATTTTCCTTCTTCTTAGGACTACAATTTTCTTAGTAAAAACATGAGGTATTTATCTCTCAATCCAAGTACCTACGAGAAACTCTGAAGAAGTTTCAGCTGGAAGATTGCAAGCCAGTTAGCACTCGTATGGCTACAGGCTGCAAATTGTGTAAAGAAAATGAGATGTCGCTGGTACATTAGACTGTGTATAAATAAATGATAGGAATCTTGTTGTATCTCAAAACTTCGAGACCAAACATCATGCAAGTAGTGGGTCTTGTGGCTATATTTCAAGCTTTTCTTCGTGAAATTCATGTCATTGTTGTCAAAAGGTTTTTCAAATATCTTAAAATAACAACTAATTATGGACTATGGTAAAGTAGAGAGTTTAAGTTGAAGGCCTATATTGATGCTAATTAGGAAGGCAATATTGATGACAAGAAGAGCGCCTCAGGTGCAACATTATTTTTGGGAAATTGATCAATGCCTCGGGTCAACAAGAAACAAGCCTCCATTTCTTTATCAATGACTGAGGAAAAGCATATTGCAGCTGCCACTTGTTGCTCGCAAATTCTATTGGATGAAGCAGAAATTTAAGGACATTAAGGTAGAGTTGATTGATCCTATTCAAATCATGTGTGATAATACTAGTGCCATCGGTATCTCTAAGAATCTTGTCATGCACTGAAAGACCAAGCACATCCATATTAAGCCCCATTTCTTAAGAGAACAGGTTCCAACCATTGTTGTTCGACTTGAATATGTGGCCACTAAAGACAAACTTGGAGATATTTTTACTAAGCCACTGGAAAGAGAACCCTTTTAATATCTTAGGCAACAGATAGGAGTTGTGGCTCCTCCTCCCAAACGACTTAACTATAATGTGGGTTGGAAGCTACTTAGCATGTGGGATCAATTAAAGAATAAGTCATACTAGTTTAGGGGGAGTATTCAAGGGAATCCTTTGCCATTGATGCCAAAGGGGGAGAATATTACTGGTGCATCGAAGAAGAACAACAATGAAGAAGACCATGCCTGGTTTCAATGGGAGCTTATGTTGTTTCCATCAATGCCAAAGGGGGAAATTATTGGATAATTGACATTGTATGGATGGCAAGTTTCTGCAAGTGTGTTGGCATTGATGTCAACCATATCAGCATGGAGGTTTGTGGCAGTATATGCTAGCATTGATATGCTTGATGTGTCAAGCTCAGGGGGAGTCTTATGGTTGCTGCAGTCTCTGGTAGAGAATCACCATAGTAGAAGGCTTATTGGAGAATCCATAAAATTATGATTATGGTGGTTGGGAGTCCATCATTCCAGGCACAAGAGAAGGGCCAATGTGTAAAGAACAACAAAAATTTTGCAACCATTTATCGGGAAAAAAATGGGTTCAAAGCTTACTTCGTACCCTCTCCACTCGAAAGTGCTCTGAAATATATTTCCAATGGTGTGTGGAAGTTTGCAAATGTCTTTTGAATCAAAAGTAATGGACTACTAAATTCTGGTTCTTGAAGTCCTAAGAAGGCCGAAATATCAGAGTAAGCCAACATATCAAGACCTTAGAACTGTGTAACCTCAATCAAAACCCTTTTAAGAAAATTACAATCCAAGAATAGGGAAGTAGAGCTGATTCTTGGAACGTTGGATATCGAATAAGGCTTATAGCATCAGGACCCGATATTAGAAGAACTGAGCAGGTCATATCAGAACCTCGGAGCATCAGAATATCAAGGAGAAAACAAAACCTCGGAGGTTGGGAAATTTAGGTATTTGAAACCTCATAAGTTCTTATGAATTCAATTCTTTGAAAGTGCGGAGGGATGTAGAGCAGAGATTTACAAAGATTTTTTCCTATAAAACCAAAGAAATGGGGACCCTTTCTCTCTCCTCTAATAGGACACATGGCAGTAGGTGACTGATCCTAAGAAGCTAACGAGGTATATGACGTCAAATTGATGTGGAAGTACAGAGGACATGTGGCAAGAAGTTTCGACATTATTGGGTGGCCTAATAGGGAAAATCGTGGTGACACATGTCACCATCAAGGAGATGCCACGTGGAATTGATGACCTCAACATGAAATCATCTTGGAGGTTGGAATTTCAGAGTTTGGAGTTTTCGTAACTCCTGTCTAATTGTTTTATGGGAAAGTTTTGATTTGATTTGTGGAGCTCCAATGTGATCGCCACATGGTTGAGGGAGACCTAAAGGACCAAGGGCATAGAGAATACCAAGCACCCAAGTCTTATGGATTATTTCAGAGGAAGGATACATTGTAACTCTGTTATAAAAGCAATTTGAAAAAGCTACGATGGAGGGAGCTTTTGATGTTGAGTGGCACATGGTTAAGGGAAATCCAAAGAACTAAGAGCGAATAAAGGGCATAACACCTAAGTGCTGTGAAGATGCCACGTGGAAAGTAATTAAGAAGTCAAAATTTCATAACTTCTTCATAAATGAATTGTGAGAAAGTTTCGATGTCTAGTAGCTCTAATGTTGGTGGCGCTTGGATGTGTAAGCCCAAAAGAACCAAGGGTGAGAACTATAACAAAGGGAGATAGGCCCCCAACAAGAGCCTAAAGGCTATAGCACCTGAATGATATGCCCCTGGTCATGAAACCCATTCCTATGGAGGAAATGTGATAAAGGTCTAAGCATAAAGAGCTAAAAGACGATTGGGATTTTGTGATTTCCTAAGGTCTTTTCAATAAAAATTATGATATGAAAAGGCTCTGATAGTTTAATACAAAGGAGTATTGAAGGTTGGATGGGTTAGCAACTAAGTAAATGCATACAAAAGAGTTGGTTGATGAAGTTAATGGGGACTATATAGATCATTGGGTCAAGGTGATAAGGGTCATGATTCTCATAAAAAAATGTTGGTCTTGTCTCGATGTTGAAAGAAATCCATCTATGATCTCCCATGCACACCTTATAGAAATAAATGAAGAACATAGAAGCCATGTTGAAGTACAATCAAGCTCTAGGAGCCATGAATAAGCATGGAGAGTCTCACTAGAGTGTGTAGGTGGATTGAGATTAAATTTTCAGCATGGAGAATCACACAGGTAATTGGTGAAGTGAACGAAGCCCATTCTCATGTTTTAATGCAGCGACAGAATTTGTGAAAATTGACGCAACAAAAGAATGGAGTTCCATGCCAGGAGTACACTCTCGAGAAGTGTGGATGACGGCAAAGACAACATTGAGTTGAGTGTAGCAGAGGAAAAAAGCTCAGGATCACCATTGTGAAACTAGGGAATAAAATATTGTTGTGTATGTGCTTAAGAGAGTGGAGCAAGGTGTATGAAACTTAAACAATTGGCCCTTGTGTTGAATTGAAGCAGAGCGTTGCATAGAGCTTGTGAAATAGAGGGATGAGAGAAAAGTATATGTTTTTGTGACCAAAGGATAGGGTGTTGTTGTGTGAGGCTAAGAGAGCCTGTGGAACAATAGAGGACTTAGAGCAGAAATATGAAATTGTAGCGAACCAGATTGGTGTTTCTCTATATATGTATTTTCCATTGTTTTCAATTTGAAAATTGTATGAAAGGTAGAACATTGGATAGAGCAAGTGGTGGAAATGCATTCATAAGAGGTTGGTGCCTCTTGGAAAGTAGGTGTTTTCTATCTTAAGGGTGTCAGTGCCTCCTATGAGTGGATGCTCAAAAAAAAATTGATGTAATTAAGTAGGTGCTTAATTTACATCATAATAACAAAAATATTGGTGGTATTTTCCCTTTGGGTTTCCACGTATGTGTATGTTGCTCATGTGATGGATTGTATGTACATGTGAATGCATTATCTTGTTGATCATTTGTATTTTGCATGAAATCTCTCACAAGTAACTAACCATAGTGAAAATAATTAAAGACTTATACTTAAAATTGAAAGAAATTCACTATTACTGACTCATCCCCCCTCAGTAATTCCTTATTCCAACAGACTCGCTCTCTTCAACATTTATAGGATAGGGAGTATTCACATTGCCTCATTCAAACTAATGTGTGAATTGAATCTACAATTGAATCATCTAGTGACATTTTCCATTGTAGATTCATCATGACCCTTTGACTTTACAAAACCTAGAAGCATGACTGTAGAGACTTTCTCAATCACTTGATCTTCTTGCTTTTGTCTTCTTCTCTAGACCTTCTTGTACCATATTTAGGGCTTTCCTTTATGGAACATTCCATATTGTACCTACAATATTGAGATATATGCCTATAGTTATGACATTTGTAACATTCATTGTTGTACATGAATGATGGAGCAACTGACATATACTTTATGTTGATAAAGCCATTGGAATATCTATCTTGAATTCCTACAACCTTACTTCTAAGGCTTTAATAATATCCCTATCATACATTCTACAATCCCTAGCCATATGTCCAAAGTTATAACATGATAAACAAAAATAATTAAACGCACTATGGTACCAAGATGAGATGCCTTCTCTTGATGGTCTTCTATAAACATTCTTTCTTGGAGGAGGTAAAAACCTTTGTTGAACATTTCTTCTTGGAACAATAACATTTCAAACCTTCTTTTTTCCTTCAATTTAATTTAGCCTTTGAATGATTTTTCTTCCATGATTCTCTTCCACCTTGCTTTGCGGGGTCTTGGAGCTTGTGCCTTCATTGCATGGAGCTACATCTGCTCCTTTCACCTTCATCTTCAATCGAGAAATGTCATTATCCAACAATTTCTCCTTGAGATTTTCTATTGTAGTTAGGGAAACATAGAGTTCTCTTTTCTTTTGAGTAATATCTCCTGAAATTGATTTTTCAATCATTTTCTTCTTTCTTCTACCTCCTTTACTTGTAGATTTAGAAGGTTTACCTTTTCTATTGCTTTCTTAAAATATTACATGTGTTCCTTCCATATTTCACTTTCCTTTCTAAGCCTATTTATTTCTTCTAGCGATGCATCAAGTTCATTTTTCTTTTGATCGACTTCTGCGATTGATTCCTCTAACTATATTATCAAGTTTTTCTATTTCTTTTAAGCTTCATGCACTTGATGTCATATAGAGTAAACTTATTTAAGTACTTATTTTTCTTCCTTTCTTTGTTAAGATCACATAAGGTGTTAAAAATTTCTATTTCCAAGTCTACTACTGCTTGTTCTTCTTCATCTGCTTCATTTGAACCACAATCATCATCATCATTTTCATCTTGACCTGCATGCTTCTTTGATTAGAGATCAAGTAGCTTCTTCCAAAGACTTTTAGATGATGAGCATTAATCAACTTTGGATTTTACACGATATGGTGGAGAAATAAGAATGACCTTCATGTCTTTCATGTTATGGCTTCTAGATTCATCGGTAGATGTGCCTTTAGAAACAACATATTTCCATACATCATATCATTGAGATTGCAAATGAAATTTCATTCTAGATTCCCATATTTCATATTTGGATTCATCAAACTCAAGAAGTGGTATAACAACTTGATTCTCTTCAGAATTGGAGACTTCCTTTGATCGTTTAGATGTGTGCTTCTTTGACTTTTCCATCTCTGTAATTTTGAGATCTACCTTCTAGCTATTAAGATGCAACTAAAGAAACCTCCTCTGAGACCAATTGTTAGAAATTTTAAGAGGGGGGGTGAATCAATATTTCACTTCAATTACTTAATTTTAAATTCACAGAGAATCAATTATCAATAGTTTTAGTTAAAGGCATAAGTGAGTATCACATCACATGAAAAAAAACAACACCATTCAACAATGCAAAACATTTGAGATGGTAAACAAGAGAATTGTAGGTGGAAACCCTTCTCAGAGAAAAACCACAGAATGCTTCTTAATATAGGTCTTCAAAATTTACATCAATTAGGAAGTTCCAACTAAAGGAGGCTCCAACCCGAAGGAACCTCAAACTCCCTAATTTAACAACTCCAACTAAAAGGATGCTCCAATGACCTAATTTACTAGCTCCAACTACAAGGACACTCCAATTCCATAGTTTATAGGCTCCAACTTGAAGGAAGCTCTAATGCCCTGATTTACCAACTTCAAGTAGAAGGACGCTTCAATGCCTTCTGTAGGCTCAACTTGCCCTTGCACCACCCTACCGCCTTGAAGAGTTCTTAGGCTCCAACTTAAAGGATACTCCACTCTCCTTACTTGCACCACCCTGCCACCCTATTCAAAAAATGGACCACGTTTCACAATTTTTAGACTGGATCCACCTATGTTCAATAAATAACATCAAAACCAATCCACTAGCTTTATCGATTTGCAATACTAGCACAAGGTCATCAGCAGTGATAAAATATCAAATCCCAGTAAAAAAAATTTTGTTAAGTCCACTTTCATAATCAAATCTACTTATGCTCAACATCAGTACAAAAACCTGTCAAGAATCAATTCACTGCTCAACATCTCTGTAACACTAACAATCTGTAAGCAATCTGATCTATGCAATAATGTGAAACCATAATACTTCTCAACAAATACTTGATACATGCTAATATGCTTCTACCATATCGCTCTGCTACAAATATCTCACTGAATTAATAGTAGAAATGTCCTTATAATCACTCAACAAATCTTCCCTTACACATGTCAAACCATTATCAACCTTTGCTTTAGTCCAACAATCACTTATTGATACATGCCTTGTCATTCACCTGTAGTAGCATACATCAAAGTGAAGACTCCCTGGAATGTACAAACCCTATTAGTGGGCACAACTTATGGTAGCATCACTACAAGCCTCAAAGCATCAATAATCCCTTTGTAATACCACTTGTCAACATCTCAATCAATTCTATCAACAGCAATCACTAAAGTAATAAATCTTGTTAATCAAAACCATAGAAACATCATTACATCAAGCTTCCAAACCCTAGGTATTCAATTACAAACCCTAGGAGATTGTAACATCAATTTGTTCTCCAACTCTCTCTTTGCCCAATATATAAATCAAATACTAGTAGCATAAAGTCTGTCAAGCCCACTATCATAATCAAATTTGCTTCTACTCAACATCAATACCAAACCCCATCAATAATTAATTCACTCCTCAGCATCTATGTATCACTAATGCTCAGTAACCAATATGATCTATGCAATACTGTGAAACCCTAGGACTTCTTAACAAACCCTTGATACATGCTAATTTACTTCTATCATATCACTATGTTACAAATATCTCACTGAATTAATAACAACAATTTCCTTATACTCAGTCAACAAATTTTCCTTTACACATATTAAGCCACTATCAACCTCTGCTTCTATCCAACAATCACTTACTGATACACACCTTTTCATTCACCTATAATAGCATGCATCAAAGTGAAGACTCACTAGATTGTACAAACCCTAGCAGTGGCAACATAAAGCAACACTACAAGCCTGAAAGAATCAATAATATTTCTCCAATTCCACTTGTTAGCATCTCAATCAATTCTATCAACATTAAACACTGAAGTAATAACTCTTCTCAATCAAAACCCTAGAAACATCATTAGATCAAGCTGTCAAACCTTAGGTATTCAATGAAAACCCCTAGGAGCTTGTAACATCAATCTAATCTCCAACTTTTTCTTTATATACATCAAAATCCAAACACAAAGTCAACTCATTCTAGTTCATCATGGCAGTACACTGAATCACAAGACTAATATAATCATGTACTCAATCAAAAAAAAGTGTGCATTGTCACTTCATTATGTAGGAAGACTACAAAAATAGAGGTGCTTCTAACAATACATGGCTTCTATAGTGCAATATCATAATCCCAACACAAGTATCATACACCTATACCAATATTACAACCATAGTATAAAATAGAAATATACTAACAATTCTTAAATAGAATAAGTAAATGTTTTCGCAACCCTATTGTAGGAGCATCACTTTTTCTTACAACATTTGTACCCTTCATCAACACATCAAGCCATCAAAAGAACAATAGAAGCTATATTCATCTCAAATTAGCATACCAGATATCTGCTCATGACAACACTAAATATTCTTTTGTCATATTATCAATCAACTTCATTTGTGTACTCCATATGCAGGTATGTGACAATAAGTCTTCGTTTTTATGAAACAAACCTCAGTCATAGCTATTGTTGCACTTATACTACTCCTTAGCTACTCACACAAGGATTACCAAAAAATTGAATATTCCAAGCAATAGGTCCAACGCATAATATCCCACTTCTTGGTACCGATCCATATTGTTTTGATCCATTGCAAAGATAAGCCTCAACCACACACTTCTTGTTGTTTGAATTTGTCATACACATATTACACTTAGATTAGAGAGTTCACACAGTATATTTATACTTTATGAGAGGGATATTGTAGGGGTCGACTAGCCCTAGAGCTGACCTAATATTTGGGAGGGATTCAACCTTAAATGTGAAAATTTGAATTCAAATATAAAGTTTGGATCCAAAATGTGAGGCTGACCTCAACTAAAATTTGGATTATTTTTTCCTTTTGATAAACCTTTTTTGACCTCAAAAATATTCAATCAAGTCATTAAATAAAGGTCATTTTTGGCCTCATGATTTGTGTGATTTTCTAGCTAATGATAAACTACCACATCATCTCCTTTTGGGGAGTTT
The DNA here is from genome assembly GCA_031772625.1 of Pinus tabuliformis. NCBI lineage: Eukaryota > Viridiplantae > Streptophyta > Pinopsida > Pinales > Pinaceae > Pinus > Pinus tabuliformis. Next base: position 490,870,940 of record CM062817.1, read on the forward strand.
GACCATAGGAAGGGGGCTTTGACCTTCCAAGAGGTATATATTTCAAACCGTGATAAGCCTTGTGGCATGCCACATACCGTTGGAATTGGCATGACGATGACTATCACATGGTGGATGGTCTTACGATCAAAATCACTTTGCTCTAAATCCATTTTCATCAACTAGTGTAGGGAATCTATGGTTTCCCATCCTTTCTTCCATGATTCTTGTCATTTGAAGCTCCCAAAGGATGCAATCCAGGAAAATATTAAGAGCATTCATGGACCGACATTTGGCATCAATGAGAACACAATTCAACATTCTTGATGAATAATTAGGGTTGTATACCTTTCTCTGTAGAGTGTTTTGTGGAGTTTCTCCTCTCATAGTATCTTTGTTAGCTTTCCTATTCCTTGTATTTATCTGCTTTACAACTTCTTAACTCATCCTTCATACTTTTGAGGGTGTCCATCCAGTCATATTCTTCCTCTTGATCATAATGGGATATGTGTGTACTGTATTGCACCATCTTGTTGCTCATCCTTTACTTTCTGATTGGGATGTGTGTTGCAGTATGTGTTGTTATACACATACTAATCATTCAAATTTGACATAAATATGTCAATTCATCAGCTCAATATTGAAGCTTATTTATATTTAATGTTAACCAAAATTATACAAAACATGTCAACATGCTAATAATAATATTCATTCATATTAATTACAGTTGCAATTGCTAATTATATATTTAAATTCTATCCATGAAACTTCATGTCTCAAGGCCCATTTAGTTCAAATGTTCAATCTGGGCTCTGATACCACTTTGTAAAACTACCTACCACTCCCTTGTGATATTGTGGATTGTGGAAGGTGTTACTAATGTCTTGAATCCGATTTTTATTGTCTAACAAGAAAAATGGGGCATGGAAAAAAAAAAGTAATTTTCTAAAAATTTGTGGAATTAGATAAAAATAGTCATTGCATCTGGCTCAATGAGAGGTTTTCGATGGCATACTTATTTTTTCAATTTGAGACCCCATGAATAAAGGTTATGCTAATGATAAAATATATCTCGTTAATGTTAACCACATCAACAACAACATGCCACATAGCATCTGAGGTTTTTTATTTGGTCCAAGTGGAAAAATGATGCCATGTGGACTAGTAGTTGTGTACACTAATTCATGGCACATTAATTTTGTGTGTGTGTGTGTATTTGTAAGTTGCATGAGTCATAAATGAACCATTCACGTATATTAAACTTGATACCACATCAAAGATATGTTGCACACATAACAAATATGGTGTATGTATCACAAACCCATGTTGCATATATATATATATATATATATATATATATATAAGTGTCGAAGTTCACAATATATACGTGTATATTATAATTTAAACTGTAAACATGGTGGACCCACCCCATCGCCCCATCAAGGATTGAGGGTCCAAGCCCTAATGTAAAGAGTTTCCATTGCTTGACAAACATCTTATATTGTTGTAGGGCCTACCTCAAATATATTTACGATATGAAAATGACGTGTATATAATGATTCCACTAGATATATTTATAACTTAAATGCAATAGGGTAGACCCACCCATCGCACCATCAAGGATCGAGGCTCCAAGTCTTGAAGCATTACAACACCACCACACTCATGTCAATAACCAAATCACATAATGTGGACCCACACCTCACTCCCATTGAGGTTTAGGGGTTTATACCACATCAAAATTGATAGAAATAAAGAAAGAAAGAAAATTATTTTAACGTCCACGATGCTACAGATAGCCTATGTGACATATTTCTTCTTCATCTGGTTAATGTATTCAACCCTTTTCCTGTGAGGCATCACAATAAATGCTCCCAAATTCTCGACAAATCCCTCGCTCAATAGATTACCCCAAGAGCTAGCTTCCATAATATCTGCATAACTTTCCCTGTTTTCTTTGAAGACCTCACATTCTAAAATGAAATGCTTTTCATTTTCCACTTTTCCAGAAGAACAAAAATACATACTCTTTCCTCCCACACTTCTTTTGGCCTTTTCTAACGCCCTGTTTCACAACGAAGTTGATGGGAATTAGTCCTTAACTGAGAAATAATAATTTTGGCTCTCCAAGAAATATTGGCCTCTATGTATGCTTTTTCTTTATGATTATGAGTGGGATTAAACACTTCAATATAGTACTTTTTCTTTCTCCCTAGATCCTTATCCCAAGTACGCTTGTGGAACTTATCCATAACAAAAGCTTTGATCTATTTACTATTTATGCGACACGTGTTCAAGCAAATACCCCATTTACTAAGCCATTTGTTATTTTCCTGCATCCAAGTCTTTTTTCTTTTGCACAATATGTCATTAAAGACAACCTTAGGTCACCTGCCCTATTCCATTTGCTCAAATTTTTTAAATACCTTATGACTCACACCATAACAATTACTTCAATAGGAGCAACCCTTGTTTCACTTAACAAAATAGGATAAGGAACTGCACTTTTATTTTTGAATTTGTTTGTAATCAAATGCTCCTGAATTTTCTCAATTTGTTTCCACTGCATGTCAGATGTATTACTGGCCCACAGTGCACAACCATAGAGAATCAATAGAATCACTAGAAACCCAAAAAGAGTTTGAAGTGTAGAGATATTCACCCGACACCAAATGCATAACAAAATGTAGACCTACCCATCACCCAGACGAGGAACGGGGTCCCAACTGCTTACAAAACACTTTACTTCTACTCAATGTTGACCATCAGATATACATGCATGTACTTGCTAGTAGCTCGTAAAATATTTTAGTTAAGTGATGTAGCCAGGGGCCATTTTATTTACACCCAAAATAATATCCCAACTACTCATCGAATGAAATGCAGAAGTGTTTTATATAAGTCGTAAATTATTTATAAATAGTATGCCGACATCCATCAATTAATTGGTTGTATCACATGTAGCGTAGGCTGAAACTAGTTATGTTGATTTATTCCATTTCTCATGGATCCAATCAATTATCAATACAAGGTGCAATAGGCCTGGGCCAAACTATTTATTTTGTTTTTTCACATATTACTTTGGTATTGCGAGTTTTGAATGGATAACTTCATCAACCCATTTTTAAATATGAATTACAATATTAGTTTAGTATTGCATGAGTCCATTAAGTGACTTTGTTAGTATGGTTTTAAAAGAGAAACAAAATAAAAAGGCCTGGCTTTAAGCTAATTTACACCATTCCAATATATACATATATTTACATGCTTTAATTAAGTATATTACCATGAGAACTTGTCGGTGAACATGCATATATACACATTTAGACACACATATATAGTTGCCCAAAAGTGGAGTTGAGTCCATTGAAAACAACACAAAAGAAAATGAGGGTGTAGCCTAACGAATTCCTCAACACGCAGTTGTGTGCTTTCTCAGAAGCTCACAATTGTCATATCGATAGAGCCTAAATTAAATAGTTATGGGTAATTGAATTAGGTCGAATTGCTAGGAACTATATATGTGAAGTCCTAATATTATGTATCTATATGTTCACATTGTACACCATTCATTGAGATCAATTAATATACATTTAAGATTGGTTTCCAATTGTGTTGTCTTACAATAACATGGGTATTTCTATAAATTTTGAAATTAAACTACCAAATAAATGATGATCAATTTAGAGTTTTAATATGGACTTTCATAGACATTTTACTTTATAGAAATTACAATCCTATATGTTATATGTTATAAGTAAAGCATAAAAAAATGTTGATACGGAAATTCTGTTTTATTTTAGATGAACCTCAATCTTATATGTTATTAGACCAAAGAAAACTCATTATTTTAACTAGAGATCTCTATACATTTTTGTAAAACACTACATGGTGTTGGGGATTTCATTTTATTTGTTAATCTTCGTGAGGGTAGGTTGGTATTTGAATAACATTATTATTTTCAACAATGGGAAGAGTTGTGCCTCTTGAGATTAGACTAACTTGCTACTACTATAACCCAAATGTATATCCAACATCTTGCAAGATCAATATACTAATAACTTATGACTTAATAAAGGTTGGGATATTAGAACAAAACCCAGCGTTTTGAAAATACCCCTTTTAAAAATCTCACTCTTAAAGAGACATCTACCTTTTTAACCTTATCACACTTAATCAAGTCTTTTTGAAATTTTAACTATAGATGAGAATATTAATATTATATGATATCATCTAGACTCACATGTTAAACTGATTGGATCTTTTTGCCTCATGACAAATTAATTTGGCATTATCTAACTATTCTATGTTTTGGGTTTTTTTTTTGTATAAATCTAGTCAAACAATTTTTAATTACATTTTGATTTTTATTGTATGACAAGATCAAATCCCCAAAAACACTTCACAATTCAAGCTTGTGATTCCAATAAAATAAAATAAAAATATCGAAAATTCTATAATTAAAATCATTCATTAAAACAGTTTCGTAAGAGGAAGGACCGCATTGATGGGAGCTTGTTGCCCTCAAGGCACATTTATTAATAGACTTTAATAGGAGGGATCCTGGCCAGGCAAATATTTTACCATGGCAAGACAAATATTTTACCATGCATGGGGAGGGCCTTTGGAAGTATATTTGTTATATTTTCTGAAATAACATAATGTTTGACACCAAGGCTACTGTTTTAGATTTGACCCAGAAATATTATAGCTCTGATACCACTTGTTATAGATCTGATATGAAAATGTAAGATAATGCAAATAAACCCAGAAATAATATGAAATGATTATTTATTGATCAAAACCCTTAAGGTAGGGCAACACCATACATTCACTCCTTAAGGAAGGAGAACACTCCACAAGCCATATGCCTGTTCATACAATAATCCTTCACTATTTCTCCATGTGGAGTCTCTAGCTTCTATATAGGCCTCATACATACAATACCATGGATCATTACCATGGTTCCCTCATACAATCAAACTAATACCATGGGCCCATTATATTATTATTAACTACTTGTGGTCCCTTATATGATATGGGTTAACCACCTTATTTATTACTATGGCCCATCCCATTATTACATTATTACCTTGGGTACCTCCCTTGGTATCCCATATTATCCCCCCTAGGTATATAACATTCCACCCCCCTAAGCATGTTTCGTCCCCGAAACATGGGAAGAACACAAATAATAAGATTTACTCAAAAGAGTAGTCCACTGGTACCATGCACGTGCATCTAGCCATCCAAGAGAAAGGTGAACCCTCGATCTTGCTGGTGCCTCGTTCGCTTGAGATGGAAGTTGACCGTGGCAGCTTTGCTGTGTTGATGTGTAGTAGGTGGATTTAGGCTTCTTGCTATCTATCATACGGCGGTTGTTGTCCTTGTGGCTAGTTGGTTTCCATCTTGTTGGTTGTTTTCTTGCGGGGTGATGTGGGTGATGATATGTTGAAGTTTTAACCCACAATGTCTTTTTCTTTAATTCACCCTGCTGTGGTGCCTGTTGTCGTGTCTTCTTTTCCAATATGACTTCAACCACTGAGCCCTCCTCTGATGTATCAGCACCTGTAACCTTTTCTGCTTCAGCTTCTGTTTGTGTTTGATTATCTATCATCACTAGCTCATCATCTAATATGTCAGACTCTGGAACATCTTCTGCTTCCGCCTCCTTGGACTCTACCTGTTTATTAATGGAAATATCATGTAATGTAATTTTCTTCTTTTTATACCAGAGCTTCAGGAATTTCTTCTGTACATTAATATTGATAGTACCCACTGATTCCATCCAAGGGTATCCCAAAACAACATCCATGTTATCCATATCTGAAGCATAAAAATCACCATGGAACACATACTTATCCATAGAAATCTTCAAATCCTTGTATACTTGAACATCCTTATCATCCACTTGTGCGTTTTGAATGTGTTTTGCTGGAATTTGTAATTTTTTTGCTAAGTTGACATTTATGAGATTTTGTTTGCAACTCGGATTTATAGACACAATGATTTTCTCCTTCTGAATCAATCCATGAACCTGCAATAAAGAGATACCAGCAGAAAATAACCCTTTAGGTTCCTTGGTTTCCTTCTTTTCTGTAAAAATAAAATCTTTGCTAGGTTGTGTGTCTGTCTGTGTGAGCTTATCCACAAGATTAGTTTTACGGTCAAAGTGGTCCATAAGATCTTTTGTGAATGTGTCCCAAGTCAAGGGCCTTCGATAGCAACATCGATGCCATTGCCACCATTGTCGTCTTTCATTGTCCAAGTACAATATTCCCACACTCAACTGAGTCTCATCATCCATGATGTAATTCAATCTAAAATATTTCTCCATTTGTGCTAGCCATTTGGTTGGATGAGAGCCATCAAATTTATACAAGTCCTGAAAATTCTGACCTAGGGCCGCCATCACAAAAAAAATTGGCGAAAATTTGAAATGGTCACAATTTCGTCAATATTACTCATAATCCCTATTATAACCTGTTTTTGAAAATGGAACAATCATTTTGCATCTGCCCATGTGGTAGAAATCTTAATCCAGACACTTGGAATTTCAGATATGCGCTTCAACTCTCCTGTCGTCACCAAAATTTCTACAAAAAAAACTGATTTTAAATCAGTGATATCTCCCTCATCCGGAGTTTGATTCGACTGATTTTTTTTTTTTGAAATTGAGTGTTTTTTCACACAGAATCCAGATCTACAATTAGATTTTTCAGATCTTGTGCCAGGACGTCTAGATCTACGCCGTAAACTCGCTGCCCTGAAAATTGTCTGCAACCCCACTGATTTTTAAATCAGCGATATCTCCTTCATCCGGACTCTGATTCAACCGATTTTTTTTTAAATCGGCTATTTTTTCACAAAGAATACAAATCTGCAATTAGATTTTGAAAATCTTACACCAATACGTCCAGATCTGTGCCACAACTTCGCTGCCCTGAAAAATTGTCTGCAACACCACTGATTTTTAGATCAGTGATATCTCCTTCATTTGGAATCCGATTCAGCCGATTTTTTTTTTTGAAATCGGGTATTTTTCACATAAAATCTAGATATGCAATTATATTTTGCAGATCTTGCACCAAAACATACAGATCTGATCTGAAAACTCGTTACCCCCGAAATCCTGCAAAAAATTAAAAAAAAAATTCTCCACTTTTGCTCAAGAAAGTGCTCTGATACCACTTGTTATAGATTTGACCCAGAAATATTATAGCTCTGATACCACTTGTTATAGATCTAATATGAAAATGTAAGATAATGCAAATAAACCCAGAAATAATATGAAATGATTATTTATAGATCAAAACCCTTAAGGTAGGACAACACCATACATTCACTCCTTAAGGAAGGAGAACACTCCACAAGCCATATGTCTGTTTGTACAATAATCCTTCATTATTTCTCCATGTGGAGTCTCTAGCCTCTATATAGGCCTCATACATACAATACCATGGATTATTACCATAGTTCTCTCATACCATTAAACTAATACCATGGGCCCATTACATTATTATTAACTACTTGTGGTCCCTTACATGATATGGGTTAACCACCTTATTTATTACTATGGCCCATCCCATTATTACATTATTACCTTGGGTACCTTCTTTGGTACCCCATATTATCCCCCCTAGGTATATAACAGCTACGGTCTTGTTTTAAAGAACTCCCATAAGTGACATTGTGTGTTTCATAAGGAATCTACTATGGATGAATTAAAATATTGATATTGAGTTTCTCGTAATTTTAGTTGGAATCCATTTCGTGTTTCAGAAGGACTGGATTGTGGATGAATTAAAATGTTCAGTGTTTTTTTGGTAATTCTAGTTGGAATTCAGGTTCAGTTTCTTGGTAATTCTAGTTGGAATCATGGAAAGAGTTTTTTGTAAAATCAGGTTCATTTTCTTGATAATTCTAATTGAAATCATGGAAACACTTTTTGTAAAATCAATATAGTTTATTGTTTAGATTGTAATTTTGAAAATGTAAATTAATAAAAAAAATTATGAATTATATTAAAATGGAATCTATGAAATGCCCAAATATTGCAATTAGATACTCCCTACAATACCAAAAATAGAATGATGCAGTTGAAAATTAGTTCACGCCGTTCTATAAAAATGATTCCTGTAAAGTTTTTGTTGGTTTTTTTTCCTTTTCCTCCTAATAGAGTACTTAAATTGTATTCCTCACTTCATTGAACTAGTTTGCTCATTCAAAATGCTTTATAAATTGTTTTTTGGGAACCATTTTGGAATTCAGGGTCAGTTTCTTGGTAAAATCAGAATAGTTTATTGTTTAGATGGTAATTTTGAAACTGTAAATTAATAAAAAAAATTATGAATTATATTAAAATTGAATCTATGAAATGTTCAAATATTGCAATGGGATACTCCATACAATACCAAAAATAGAATGATGCAGTTGAAAATTAGTTCGGGCCGTTCTATAAAAATAATTCCTACAATGTTTTTGTTGGTTTTTTACCTTTTCCTCCTAATACAGTACTTAATTTGTATTCCTCACTTCATTGAACTGGTTTGCTCATTCAAAATGCCTTATAAATTGTTTTTTGGGAACCATTTAAAATAGTAAAAAGGGCATTTGGCATTTTTTTCTTATATCTTCCCAAATCATGAACCTGGGAAATCAAAAAACAAGTTTTTTGGGGCTTTTTTTCTTACGCCTTCTGAGAATCATGAACGTGGGAAATCAAGTTTATTGTGATATGAGTATCACAATTATATTTTTATATTGTATTAAGAACACTGATCCAGAAAAAAGTTCATGGATTTCATTGACCGAGTTTGATAATTTACCTTGCAATTCTATTGATAGAGTTTTGATGATATTTACCTAATCCATATGAAATTAAATATATATATATATATATATATATAAATGTTTATGTGTAATTTTAGGGATTAGTTTTTGGTTAAAAAATTATTATGGATAAATATTTAAGTAAATAAAACTATCAAGAATAACAGGGCAACACCACTATTAACATGGTTGAATTTTTTTTATCTACAAAATTTATAATCAATTATTTTTACATGAAAAATGTCTCATGTCTTAACAAAATACATGCACACTCACTGTTTTAAATATATTGTAGATTATAAAATTAGGTTTTGTTAAAATTACAATACTAATTAGTTTAATCACTTTCAGTGTCTTATAACTGGGACATTTTAAGTATATCACACATTTTAGGAATACCCAAGAATCTGAGGGTCAAAAGAGAGGTCAATTCTTTGACCCCTCTCTTGACCTTCGGATTTTAAAATATTCCTAAAATTTACTATCAACATAATTATATATATATAATAAAGTTATAATTAAGCTCAAATTTCAAAACATGGAGACAATGAATTAAACCAAATACACATAAATGAGATTTGTTTCAACTAATTGTATTATTATGGTTAGTGCTTAGATAAGATAAGATAAGATAATTATATTTATGTCCAACTAATGACCACAAAGTAGGTCAAAGGGATTGTTGAGTACACTGATGTATATATAAAGCGGGAGAACCCTATAAAAGATACAATGCATGAAGTAAATCAAAGATACAATGCATGAAGTAAATCAACATCTGGCCCTAGCGAAAAAGATCCAGGACCTAATAGGTCTGAGGATTAGACCCATCTCTCCTAACATTTGAGGTTGAATGAATAACGTTGAAGAAACTCAACAATGTCTGTTGGCTTGATGAAATGTCGATGGCAAGTGCAGACTGTCCACTAAATCATGTCCTGGGGGGGGTTCACACGTTGAATGCTAGAGGACCTAGTCTGTCTCCCAGGAACAGATCTGAGACGGAATTGCTACTGAGATCTCATGTGGCAGGGTGAGGTCCCACGGATCCTCACTGATCTGGAGTCTGGATACGTATTGGCATCAATAGATCTCTTGGTGTCCCTGTCTCAAGGTAGTACCTTGAAAAATGTCGTGACTCTTTGTGTGTGTTGGCATTATGATACAGGTGTTGTCCTTGATGGCAACTCACTCAGATGAAAGATCACAGTACAACAGGTTAACAGCAAAGAATTACAAATCAGACTACAAAGAATGAAGAAAGAGAGGTATACGTAGGTTCACCTTAACCAAGCTGCGTATACATGCAGGTTCATTGACCACAAGTAGTGTATACGTACACACACACTTTCACAGAAGAAAAAGAGCGTATATCTTGGAAAACTAAGTTTTTGGTCCGAGGTATTTGGTCCATGGTATTTTTTATCCATGGTATTGATCCAAGGTATTTCGTCCAAGGTATTGACCCTAGGTATTTGGTCCAAGGTATTGGTCATAAGTAGTTTTGGTCCACGGTATTGAGAAAGGCCTAAAACTATATAAGGAGAAGAAGATCATTAGGCCTAGTGTGCAAGCATCGAATATTTGATGGAATGTGAAGATCTAGTATGCAGGTTATTGGCTTATGGTGTTGTGTTTACTCTGAACCAAGGATGAGCCTTTGCGGTTGATGAAGATAAGATCTAATGATGGATCAGGATATTAAGGCTTGAAATGAATTATCATTATGTGATTTGATCATGTATAGTCTAGATCTGAATACTAACGTATGCGTTGTTCTATAAATGTTATGATATGGGTATGACTGAAGTTTGGAATAGCTGCAACATTATGAATTAATATTTACAGACATATACACTGGTTGGATTTGATAAAAGTGTGTATACACGTTGGTTCAACACGTCTAAGTAGCGTATACATTATGTAATATGATATTTGAAGTTACAGGTGGATCTGATTGTTGTTGCAAAATTCTGGGTTCTGCTCTGTGTTTTGGTGATTGTAGTTTGATGACAGTATATTGAATGTTCAGATTGATTGATTGGGATTTGCTTCAGTGACGATGGGCTTTAAGTGATTTAGTTATGGGTGATGCAGATATTGATGATTGAGTTTCAATGATTGGTTAATGCAGATGTATTTGATGGTTGTATTGCAGTGGTGATTGATTTTGAGCTTTAATGTTGATAATGGGTCCAGTATGAAAATTAGATGAAACGAGGCCTTCATGTGTATTGTTGTGTACCAGGAGCATCTAGTCTGAAAATTTATGAAACGTGGTCTCTGGAGGAAGAAGAGAAGGTTGTAGCCTTTTGTAGGTCGACGCCTACGTACTAGTGAACATATCGGCTAGTACAAGAGCAAGGGAGTTGTAGCTCCCTTCCAGTAGAAGCTGGAGAATTAGAGAAGGTAGTAACCTTCTACAGGTAGAAGCCTGCGTAATGGTATGAGTCTGCACCAGTACAATGTTGTAAACAGATTTTCCTATTATTAAAAGAAGCCAAAGACGATAGCAGCAGTTGGTTTTCACCCACATTGGGTTTCTACCTTAAATCTTGGTGTTCATGTGTGTTTCTTATGTGTGATGGTTTGTTCTGATATTACTGCACATGGTTACTGTTTATATGGTTAATGAAGTACTGATGCACTGATTAAAGATCAACATATGATGAATTAATTGAATCATTAATTTGCTGGATATACGCTTGTTTCCTTAAACACAGTTGTGTGTACATGTGGGTTACCTTCATTGAAGTAGCGTATATAAAATTGAGTATGAAAAGAAAAAGATTATTTATTTGATTAATACTGATTCACCCCCCTCTCTCAGTATTATTTCCAACAGTGTAAGGTTTGGTCTGATGGGAGGCTGAAGAATATGCGCTCGAAACCAAGAGCCTCCTGCATATATAGGGCCAAACATTTCTGATCGAGGTACCTGAAAAAGTCGGTGAGGGTCTGAGAATCTCTGAACAAGCAATGAAACCTTCCTTTGATCTCGTAGTAGACAAGGCATCCAAGGATGAAGTGCACCTCGGTCTCCACTTCCTGTAAATTACATACCTGACAGAGTCTGTTTAGTCTATCCACCTAGTAGTCTGTCTCTACTCAAAGTCTATGAGAACCTACTCTGAACTGGCCTAGAGGAATGCGAAGAGCATGCATCCAGTGGTGAAATGTATACTGGGGTCGAACAATGAGTTTGTCTCTCAACTCCAAGAAGTGCACAACATAGAAGGCCATCTTTGGGCGCAACCCTCTTGGAGGATTGACCTAGGTGACTTGGATGAATTGCCTGTAGATGTCCTCCCTGATGATCTTGTTTAGCTCTTGTCTAGTAAGTAAAAGGTGACCAGGAGCATCTAAGGAATATCGGAAAGGAGGGAGACGATCCAACTGAATTCCTAATGACTCTAAGAGGTTTGAAACCCCTGTAAACCAACCTCTGGTTCGGCTTGAGGGAGTAGAACGGGCAATAGTTTCAGAAGAGCAATATGCTAAGTAAGGATAATGGTCCCTACTCTTTAGAGAAAGCTCATGATAATTATATTGGTGATTGATGCCAATTCCTTTGGCTGTTGTACCATAGAACTAATATGCAGAGAAAGAATGAAATTTTGAACCAAATACACATAAATGAGATTTGTTTCAACTAATTGGGTTATTATGGTTAGTGCTTAGAGAAAGCTCATGATAACTATATTGGTGATTGATGTCAATTCCTTTGGTTAATTTTGAGATTCCCCGGAACAATTCTAGCTAATTTTGAACCAAATACACATAAATGAGATTTGTTTCAACTAATTGGATTATTATGGTTAGTGCTTAGAGAAAGCTCATGATAATTATATTGGTGATTGATGTCAATTCCTTTGGTTAATTTTGAGATTCCCCAGAATAATTCTAATAATTCTAGCTATCGGTTTCAACTAATTGGATTATTATGGTTAGTGCTTAGAGAAAGCTCATGATAATTATATTGGTGATTGATGTCAATTCCTTTGGTTAATTTTGAGATTCCCCATAATAATTCTTTCTAGCTATCAACTAATTGGATTATTATGGTTAGTGCTTAGAGAAAGCTCATGATAATTATATTGGTGATTGATGTCAATTCCTTTGGTTAATTTTGAGATTCCCCAAAATAATTCTTTCTAGCTATCGGTTTCAACTAATTGGATTATTATGGTTAGTGCTTAGAGAAAGCTCATGATAATTATAGTGGTGATTGATGTCAATTCCTTTGGTTAATTTTGAGATTGAATTTCTTGCAATGGTATCTCAATTATTATTATTACACAACCAAGCCACTTTTGTTTGTGGAACAAGGGACTCACTTCCACCGAGTTATTTGACTACTAAGTCTACAAAAGAATACATACTCTAACCCATCTGGTTTTGAACCTATAACCTCTTAGGAAAAAACATATGCTCTTAACCATTAGGCCCAATAGATCTACTTCATCTTGTAACCATAAATATATTATTAAGAAATACTGTTAAAAAAACCATTACAATAAATAAATAAATAGTCAAAAAATTGACCATAAACAATAAATAGATAACCTTGCAATAAACAGAAGTAACTGTTAAGACATTCTTTGCGAAAAGTTCAATCTACTCAGATCTTCCGATCCTCGTGAATTAATCAGAAAAAATAATTAGCCTAAAAAACAGGCATAGATCCATGCCACTGAAACGCTCAGGTTCCTTTTCGCTTCTCTCTCAAGACATTGTTGGAAAGAAATACTTTAACACGAACTGGAAAACAGATTCCCCATGCAGATATTCGAGTTCGACTGAAATTCCTCCATCTGATTATTCTCAAACTTCTTCTCCTCTTTCCCGCTCCTCCTCCTCGCTCAAGCCTCTGGTACATGCCTCGCTCAAGCCTCTGGTACATGCCTCGTTCTCTGGCTCTGAAACGAGTGTAAACATATGATATGACGCCTGTATATTTCTCCATAACTGCGCACAATTATCCCGCTGCTTGTTATTACTGCAGAGGGGAGTCGGCACATATTAATAACATGACGAGGAGGACAATACGCGGCCTGTTCTCGTTTCAATAGTCGTCGTAGCCCGCGGATTTGATCATATTAATAAAAAATTGAATGCAGGACCATTATTAGGTGACTGCCAGCTGAAGCAATTTCATCACCGCGGACAACGTCGCTTTCAGTGGCTTTACCATAATTATTATTTGGCTATATTTATGTATTTACTTACAGGCAAAAGTTTCGCTAGATTAGTATAATAATACCGTCCTTATACTGGTGACTTCATGGGGAAGAGCGTGCGAATCTTTAACTAGTGGAGTAGTTAAACTTGGGTGGGATACGTCTGGCCTCTCGTCGATTGCCACTAAATCGAAAATAATAAATAAAAATTTGAATTTAATATTAATATTGATATTGGTGGGACTTTAATTTCATATTCATGGAATTGAATAATTTAATTTAATGTCATCGACCGATAAGGAACCATTGAATTTGGTCATTGGGATTAGAAAAGAACATGCAACAAACAATCAATTTGGGCAAAATAAACGAGTATACTAGGATTTGGTGTGCAGAAAAGGAATTATAGTGCTTTATTATTTAAGTATTTTATAATTTAAATATAGTAATTAAGGGCCTTTTATAATTTAAGTATGGGAATTAAAAAATATAATTTTTTATTTTAAATGAGAAAAATTAAATTTGGTACATAAAATAATTTAAAAAATAAAATTAATTTAAATTTATTAATTATGAAGAAGATTAAATTTCACATTGTATAATTTTTTTTAAAAGGATAATAAAATTCATATATTAAGTTTTTGTTTATTTTATTTTTTATTTTTTTGGTAAAATAAATTTTTTAGATTATCAAAAAAGATTAAATAGTGTTTAGATGTATGAGTGTCTTTTGTTTGTTGATGGGTAACTAAATCATTGTCAAAACAAAATTTGTCTAGTAAAGAGCTAAATACCAAAAAATAACAAAAAGAAAGCAAGACTTGAGCATGCTAACTATAATGCTCACAAAGAAATTTACATCTTTCAGAGGCTTTAATGGACTAAAAGACCAAATGGACATAGACTCCAAACATTCAAAGCATTGAAAAGAGGTGGAAGCATTCACCTCAATGGGCATTGGATCAACTATTGACATCGAAACTCCAAACATTCAAAGGATTAAGAAGAAGTGGAAGCATCCACCTCAATGGGCATCATATCAACTAGAACATCTGGAGTAGGTCTCTTTCCATGCATGATAGTAGCCTCCACCCAAGCCAAATGGTTTTCCATGCCTTTGAAGTGTAGTTAGAACTCATATAACATCAACAACATTTCATCTTTCACATCATTTCTTTCCAGGGGGGCCTTCCCCAAGAGTGATTTTAGTTGCCAATAAAGATCTGTAATATGCAAGTAATGGTTCAGTCTCCCCCTTGATTGACCTATATTAGGCACTCAATCTATAACTGTATGAATAATATTTGAATCTTGGAGACAATTTTGCTATGCACTTGTTTCCTCCTCTTCCTCATGCAACTCTTATTGCACCTCCGATGGTGTTTGTTGGTGCAAGTGTCAAGTCAAAGAATGGGCTCTAGGTTTGGCTTGCGAACCATCAGGGAGGCCTCTCCTGCTACCTCCACATCGACAATGGGCTTGCTATCTCATCATCCTCATAGCCTATTGAAACAATACCAAAACTTGTTAAGAATAAAAACTAGCTCAAAACCTCAACCTAACTCAAAACTAAAGATACAAAATAGAGAATGTCAACTGTCTGAAGGTTCATCCTAGCCTAATTCCCAAAAAACCAATAAACAACTAATAAAACAACTCATAGAAATAAAAGAATCTCTTAATTAACTCAGTAAAATTTAGAAATTAATACTAACCACGAATAAAAACTTAGCATAAAACACTAAAATATAACTAACACCAATACAACTTATCTATTAATTAAAAAAATTAAACATTAATAAAAATCAATTTTAAAAAATTATAATCACATATAAAAAAAATAATAAACCTAATTTGCATTAAATTAACTTATAAATAAATATGGCTATCTAACTTACCCAAATCACAACCCTATTATTACATAGAGAAATGAGCACATCTCCCTCCATCATTACATAAAGCAACACCCCCTCAGTGATCTCACTTCCCTCACTTGCCTAATTACCCAATGTTTTATAATTTTAAATGGATATGCTCACTTATAAACTTATATTTTTTGTAAACCAGTTTTTAAGTTACTTTTATTAATTAATTTATATTGTTACATATATCTTACTCAAAAGAAATATAACAAAGTAGTTTTCTATATTCAATATTATTGAAATAAGGGCATTGCCAAATAAATTAAGGGGTCACTTTCTTTTGACGCCTTTTTAATAATTATAAAAATAGTTGTGATATTTTATTAAGATATTGTGAGGGATATCACACTTTTATGTTTATATTATTAGTTCTTCTCATTTGGTAGGTGGCATGGACTATAGTAATCAGTTTTTAGCATTTGACATTAGTTTGTATTCAATTTTGTCAAAATCAATTTCTCATATTTGATTGTTTTGAGATTTATCCTTTCTCATTCCATTTAACGTCTTAACGTATTATTTGGCCTCTTCCCAAGGCGGAAGAGGCTGAACTATATATTATATTTTAGTTAATCAGTGCATTTTTAGAATTTTTTTGGAGTGGCCAAGTAATTTTTTGGAGTAAGTAATGTTAGCATTAGTTTGGGTTATTGGGGATTTTTGTTTTTGTTATGGCGGCAGGTGCATTACAGGTGGTGGATGCACATTACAGGTGGTGGATGCATGCATTATAAGTGGAGGTGGAGGTGGAGGATGCATGAAGATGTCATGTCGTGACGGTGGTGGTAGCATAAGATCTAGATGGACAACGGTTCGGTTAATCATTGGAACCTAAACTCTCTAACCCAGGACTTTATCTTGGAAGCATAACAGAGCAACCCTGGAACTGAAACTCTCTAACCCAAGACTTTATCTTAGAAGCAGAAGCAGAGCAGCCCTAGTATAAATGGAAACGAAAGTTGTTTGAAGTGCCTCCAAGCAGCAGAGGTCCCAGCTAGTGACGGAGGTCCCAGCCAGCGACTATAGCCGACCCTGCACAACTACCAAACATTTCAGATTCTTTAAACTTGAGATCATCAGAATCGTACCTTCAATTCCACCTTGTATTCGCTTGCCCTGCTCCGCTCCTGTTGATCAATTAGTCCCTACAACTAGAATTCCCTTCAATTCCACCTTGTATTCACTTGCCCCGCTCCGCTCCTGTCAATCAATCAGTTCCTAAAACTAGAATGCCCACTACCTGATGAACTATATATAGCGGTAATATTAGCAATATGCTTCGTGGGCTTGGCTTATGGTAAATGGAACTCGATTATTCAGTAGTAGCTCTATATAAGTCAACGAGGTAGGTTAATTATGAACATAGAAACCATCAAAGACAATAGTATAGGTACCAGAGGTGGAAATAGCTATGGGAGAGGAACCTGCAAAGGTAAAGGTTGGGGTAGAGACAGAGCCCGTTGAATAATCAATGAATTCGGCCCATATATGAACCATTGAAGTTGAACCGCCGGAAGCACTCGTTTCAATCCGAAGGCCATGAAAGACAGACGTAAGGTGATATATTGAGATCGAGATTCAGGGTAGAGCAAAGGTGGAGAAAGCACCACTAGCACCGGAAGTTTACCTGGTATAAGCGGGGGTGGAGGTAGCAGAGCTAATTTTTTACCCGATGGAGGAACCGATCCCAACATCCCTTCCAGTTCCTATATATAGGTGTTATTGCACTTCCATTTGTTGCTTACCTTCTAATACTAACATATCATTTCGGGCTGCGTTCGGCAAAGGGTCGAGGAGTGAGGTAGATGAAGATCCAAAAGCAGGCGCAAAGACATATCCTCTAGTTTCATATCCAATTCCATATATGTAGCTTCCAGTAGCGGATTCAATTGACCTGCATCGACATCAAAGAAAGCTGCTCTCCAAGCCCACAGACCGCCTTAAGCTAGATATAAGTAATTGAAGCAAAGATATAACTAGATAAGGCATAGGCATAGGCACCTAGAGTGAAAGCAGGCCTCTCTTTGTAGGATTTGGCTGATAGCTAACTCTTGGGGTTGACGATTTGTGTAATGATAGCTAACTCTTGGGATTGTCGATTCATGTAATGATAGCTAACTCTTGGGGTTGCGCATGAGCAACGCAAGTCCTTCCTCGGCATAGCAAGGGAATTCACAGTGAGCACCTGTAAGCCATGCGGACATCGTAAGTGACAACAGTTCTGTATGGAACCAAAATTATAAACTATGACCTTCATGCGCCATGTGGACCCCACAAGGAGGCCACGCGCCTTACTACTTTGTTCCCTGAAACAACCATGCAAGACATGCAGGATGCCATGTAATTAGTTCAGGTCTCTGGCCAGTGAACACTTTTACACTTCCTTATCCTTTTAGTCTACATATAATCAATATAAGCTAGTCATAAGGAAGAATGGCTCACCCAAGCTTAAACCACTCGATCAATTAGTTCTTATGGTGAAACTGCTTCTCGAACAACCAAAAGGGGGGGTGTAAAGGCTTTCAACATGGTTCTTCAATTGAACCAATAGATTCAACTGGTGATGGTTCTGGAGGTTGCTTTGTTTCTGTATACTTGGATGCCTTGCTTCTGGTGTTGTTGACTCAGCCTCTGTCCTTGGTGTCCCCCCTACTGTGGGATCAATTCGCTTCATTTGGTAAACAACAGATTCTAATACTATAGTGTGGTTTGCTTTTTCTCGAAGTGATCCATCTCTAGTGAGCGTTAGTTCGAATTAGGACAGCATGGGTCTTGCTCGTGTCCATGGTGGATGCACTTGGGATGAGGCTATTACAAACTCTGTTGTGAGCATTTATTTTCTGATGATTTGGCAGCGAATATGATATTGATCGAGGTTGAACCAGTGACAGATAGACGTAGTGACTTAATGCTAGATGCAAATGGTACCTAGTAAGGATGCAGATCCACTTAGATATGAGTCGTCGATGTGGATTACTCTTGCCATCATGTGATCTATTGGACTTGACTTATCGGAATGAGTTTAAGTTTTGGTTAGCATGGTTAAGTATCATGAGTGCAGCCAATAGTAAAGAGCTTTTTCAACTAGCCCCGATTGGTTGATTTGACTATCTTGGATTCTGAGGGATACCGTCAGATAGGCTTATGAGATCGGCTCAAAGGAGCTATTCACAGCTCAAGATCATTTCATCATTTCTCTGAGACAAGAGCAGGTCTTGAGTTGGAAGAGGGCTAGATATTTTCTCTTGAGTTTACGCTTCGATTCCCAAATATTCAATCACCCCTTTCTTATGTGTTAGATGTTGCAAAAATTTAGTGAGAGGCATGGGAATATGAAGCTTACAGATTCCATGCTTGAGGTTGAAAGAAGATGCATTCAATCACTTAGTTCCTATGACCTTAACACTTGAGGTCTTTGTGTCGAGACAACTTTCCTTTGTGTGAGTGCTTTGGATGGTGCAGATATATCGATATACTTTATGATGAGATCTAGGGGTCATTCATACTTAGCAACTTTCTCATGATCTAATGTGACCATAGACTATTCATTGTTATAATTATCTCATCGTTCTGGTGTTTCCTCCTTCCGCAACTATCTTTGTCTTAAGCTACATTAATATCCCCCTAATGGGTATGTTCATGCAGTGATATTTTATTGTAAGCCTGCTATTTTCTGATGATAGATCCGATCCCTTATTATTTCTTCATCTGATGATTTTACATTAACTTAATCCTAAAAAACCCTAAACTATGTCTCATTACATCATTATTATGATTTTCTAGTTTTGTGATCCATTAATGATTGCAAGTGAACTCTAAAGCCTGGATGGGGGTGATCTATCATCTCTTCAGGCATGTGTGTGTGCATGCATCTTTAACATTGCAGAGAATATAGGCAATGCCTTGGGTGCATTGAATATGAATAACAACATAGACTTATCTAAATTGTGGTTTTTCAATTGTCTCCTTCTAGTTATTTACATTAGTTTGCGATATCTGATGCACATTAACATTGCATTTACTTGACTCTGGATGGGGGTGATCTATCATCTCTTCAGGCATGTGTGTGTGCATGCATCTCTAACGTTGCAGAGAATATAGACAATGCCTTCGGTGCATTGAATATGAATAACAACACAGACTTATCTAAACTGCGGTTTTTCAATTGTCTCCTTCTAGTTATTTGCATTAGTTTGCGATATTTGATGCACATTAACATTGATTTTACTTGACTGCTCTATCTAATACTACCATTGGCACAATTCTTACAAATAGGATTTTCAATTGACATCTTTAGTGCACTTTCCTCACTTATGATGCACAACTTCGTGACTTTGGTATGAGAGATCTTACTGGTTGTTCTTTTCCATTAGCATGAATTTTTTTAATGATGCAGCTACTGCAAGGTTGTAGATGGGTTGAATATAGTTCCTTTGTTCCCAGACCAAGGGAATGCCTCTATGGTTCCATTGGTTGGATTTCCTTTTTGTACATCAGTTACAACATCAGTGTATGCCTCTGTGGTTCCATTGGTTGGATTTTCTTTTTTCACATCAGTGTAGAGCAACTCTTTCGACACCTTATTTTTCAATATTTGTGTTAGGTCTCTCTCTTGTTGTTGACACCCCAGCTATTGCATTTCATGTTGCATGACATTAGAGCAAAACATCAATATGAATTCTGATTCAGTCGATTCTTTCTTCCTACTGCTTTCAAATATTGATTTCCAAACTTTTAAGATTTTCAAATATGAACTGTTGCTTCTTGTCATGGTTTTCATTCTTGAAAAGGATGACTTTGTATCTTCTGGAAGTTTACACAGATACTCTGCATTAAAGAAAATGTTGATATTATCTGACCCGTCACTCTTTTGTTATGCAATAATTTATTCCACATCTTTATTTAATTCTTCTAATACAACAATTTTGTTATCCAATAATTTATTCCACATCTTTATTTAATTATTCTAATACGACCATTACCATGATTTGGCAGTTTCATGATCTTTATTCAACCATTAGCAATTCTTACCACTATGACTCCAGTTACATATTGATCTGCTCCTGGTGCTGTTGGTTCATTGACTTGATCAACTTACTATTAGGAATCAACTGCTTCATATACTGTGAAAAAAGTGGTGTTGCTTCTTCAATAGAAGACAATTTGTTGGATCGACTGAGGTTTTGTAGGGTCTATTGGTCTGTAGGATCTTATCCTGCTTGCCTTGCCAATGATAGATTGGCAGGTAGCTTGTATGTTTGATCTTTCAATCACGCTGCACCCCACAGATTGTGTTGGTGACCTAACCTAATCAACTTCATTGTTGCTTAGATTCTTCAAAAGCTAACAGACTTGTCTTTCCCACATGGCCACTCTGTTCTTGTAGTATTCTTGACATTTTCTATATAGAGAAGAAGACATGCATTGCTAAATTGTATGTTTAAAGTGCCTAACATACTTGTCTTTCCCACATTGACATTTTCTATATAAAGAAGTAGACATGCATTGCTAAATTGTATATTTAAAGTGCAAAATATGACTTCTTTTGTGAGAGGTTTTGTTGTTTTTCATTTCTTGTTTGCACCAACTTTTATGTTTTCCATTATTACCATTTTGGCAGTTTTTCTGTTATGGAGGTTTTGTGACAACCTAGAGAGTTAAGACGCTGCATTGAAAGGGATCCTATATGACTATATGCTTGTAAATTTCACATTTTCCAAACGCATAATACAGTTTGCACAATATTATATTTCCAGTGTTCTAGATTATTAGATAGCAGAGGAATCTATAGACCATCACGATGTGAATGTGAGATGTTTTAGTTTGATTGAGCTGAAATATGATGTTATTTGAGGTTTAGTATTCCACAATTCAACATGATTGTGAAGATTTGAATCTATTTTATTTATGTTTTGCATTGTATCTCTTTGTGCTTGAAAGAAATGGATTTCTTATATGTTCCATTTGCTCATTTTCTAGTTGCTGTTATTTAGAAAATTAAGACTTTTTGGATATAATTGAGCCGAATATCACTGGTGAAGTCTCTATTATGTGCCATATTTTATGGTGACTATCTTTGCAATCATGTTGCAGGGTGATCAAACACAACAAAGCCCTTTTCTTTACTAGCATTGATTCCTATCATCATGTGCTACTGTTAAAGGTTTTCATGGGCTGAATTGTGCAGGAGTTTAGTAAAGTAGCATTAAATTTGCAAGAAATTTGGTCTCTGGGACTTTTACCCTCGAGGACTAGATGGCATACAAAGATGATTTGGAGACGGGAAATGGGGCTGACAGTAGAGATGTAAAGAAGCCTCTTTTAGAAAAAAGAAGTAGTCGACATAGCAGATCAAAATCTAGTCATCCTAGTGGTAAAGGGGCTAAAAGTGTAGATTTTCAAGCCCTCCAAGGGAGTTCTCTTGTTGCAATACTTTGTACATCTATTGTTGCCTTGGGGCCTATAGAGTTTGGATTCTGTGTAAGTCATTTTTCTTATTTCTTAGTTTGCTTCTCAACGTTTGTCTTGAATTCCTTTCAGTCTTCAAAACAGGGAAAGGTTGATTAAATTTCTCACGATTCTGACAAAGTAATGTTGTAACAGGTTGGATATTCTTCGCCTACTCAAAATGGGATCGTTGATGATCTTGGTTTAACCTTGTCTCAGGTACGCTTTCACTGTTAGAAGATTTTTAAGGGCATGCCTTTCAGTTAGACTTTTATGAAAAATACACAGACAATCATACATCTCTTCAGAAATTCATGGACCTATTTAATATCTATTTAGGTGTATTTACTATTGTCCAACACAATCAGTCCATAAGTTTTGAATGCTCCCATAAAAGATTTCAATTGTTGCCTACTGAGTTATAGTGGTTGATCTTTCCCAACGGGGCTACAGAAAATCCCATTGTGACCTAAAACATGTTGAATTATGTGTTAGTTCTCTTTTGTAGTTACAGGAGGTTATCAAACAAGAAAGGAAAAAGAATTTGAATACAACCACACAAGTAAAAAACTCAAGATTTACATGGTAAACCCTGGCAGGATGTCAAGGAAACATCCATGGGGCTAGGGATTGGAATTTCTATTCAATCAATAAATGATTCTCCATCCACAATAGTTCGAGCATTCATCAATTTTATATGAGTCTCCTCAATTACAAAACTGTTGATTCGGTATGAAACTAACTTGTCAATAACTATATAAGTTTACCCAAATTTATATTAATTAGCTGTCAATTACCAACAAACTCCACCTTGACAACAATTTTCCTAATCCCTTGCCCATGTCCATTCATCATCTCTTCTGCAAGCCAAGAGAAGCTAAACACCATCGCAACTTCTCTACTGTAACTGGATTTGTGAATATGTCTGCACAATTCTCCCGTGTATGGACCTTTTGAAGAGCTACTTTTCTGCCATTGATCACATGTCTTAGAAAATGATACCTTACATCAATGTGCTTGGTTCTGTTGTGATAAGTAGGGTTTGTAGCCAAGTGAATAGCACTCTGACTGTCACAAAGTACATTCACTTTCTCCTGCGTCATTCCAATCTCATCAAGTAGACCCTTTAACCAGATTGCTTCTTTACTGACATCTGAAGCAACTATATATTCTGCTTCGGTAGTGGACAACGCAACTGTTTCTTGAAGCTTTGACATCCAACTAATTGCTCCACTTGCAAGAGTAAAGACATAATCTGTAGTAGATCTTCTTTTGTCCAAATCACCTGCATAATCAGCATCT
Source organism: Pinus tabuliformis (assembly GCA_031772625.1). Classification (NCBI taxonomy): domain Eukaryota; kingdom Viridiplantae; phylum Streptophyta; class Pinopsida; order Pinales; family Pinaceae; genus Pinus; species Pinus tabuliformis. The sequence continues at coordinate 490,894,602 of CM062817.1, forward strand.
ACATATCTCACACTGATCCTTCACTACCATTAAAGATGATGCAACAGTCATTTGTGCCTCTTAGATATCTAAGCACCCATTTCACTGCTTGCCAATGTTCTTCACTTGGATTTTCCATGAACCTACTAACAACTCCAACTGCATGTGAAATGTCAGGTCTTGCAGATACCATCGCATACATTAAGTTTCCTACAGCATTTGCATATGGTACATGAGATATATATTGCTTTTCTTTATCAGTTCTAGGACTCAAAACTGAAGAAAGCTTAAAATGGGAAGCTAATGGAACATTAACAGGATTCACATTGTTCATACAAAAGTTTTCAAGTACTTTCTCCACATACTTCTGCTGTGATAGCTAAAGCTTACCATTTTTCCTGTCTCTATGTATCTCCATGCCCAAGATATGTTTTGTTGCGCCAAGATCCTTCATATCAAATGCCCTAGAGAGTTGAGCCTTTAACCTATTGATTTATTCCATGCTTTTGCTTACAATAAGAATATCGTCAACATACAAAACTAAGATAATGAATATGCCATTGAAAATATTGAAGTATACACAATGATCATACTCACTTCTAATAATTTTTTGGCTCACCATGAAGGAGTCAAACTTCTTGTACCATTGTCTGGGAGACTGCCTCAGACCATACAATGATTTCCTGAGCTTGCAAACTAATCTTCTACCGCGACCTTGTACAAAACCTTATGGTTGTTCCATATATAACTCTTCATTCAAATCACCATGTAGAAAAGTTGTTTTAACAACTAACTGTTCTAACTCAAGGTTAAGTAATGCAGTTAGTGCCAACACAATACGAATAGAAACAAGTTTTACAACTGGTGAAAAAATATCATGAAAGTCGATACCTTCAACCTGAGAATACTCTTTTTCTACCAGTCTCACCTTATACCTTTCGATACTTCCATCAACTTTCCATTTCAATTTGAAGACCCATTTGCATCCAACAACACTTCTCCCTTCAGGAAGTTCTACAAGATCCTAGGTATTGTTCTTGGCTAAGGAATCCATTTCTTCTTCCATAGCCATTTTCCATTTTTCGCTATCTGTATCATCTACTGCTTATTGATAACAAGAAGGTTCCCCATCTTCAGTAATCAAAGCAAAAGATGAAGTAGAATCTTCATACCTTTTGGGAGTTTTTCTTTCCCTTGTAGACCTTCTTAGAGTGATTGGTTTCTGAACTGGTTCAGAAACTTCAACAATTTCCTTTGTATCTTCAACACCTTTTTCTCCAGAAGTCTCTTCTTCCTTTTAATTGTCACCGAAAGGTCTAGCCTCCAACTGAATTTGTTGATTTGGCGATACCTGTTCCTATTCAATTCTTTCAACATTTGATTTTAAAAGAGAAGATTCATCAAATGTTACATCTCTACTAATGACTATCTTCCGTGATGTAATATCCCACAACCTGTATCCTTTCACCGCATAGTCATACCCAACAAATACATAAAATTTCGATTTTGGATCTAATTTTGAACGCTAACTTTTAGGAATAAGAGCATAAACATCACAGTTCTTTTCTCTACCATTGCTTTAAATTGTTTAAAGATATTGAATACATCAGCTTTCTTTTTCAGCATAAAGACCCAAACTTTAAGGGAGAAATCATCAATAAACGTTAAAAAATATAGAGCACCTCCATATGATACAACAGGAGATGGTCCCCACAAATCAGAATAAATATAGTCTAAAATATCTTTACTATTATGATTTCGAGTTTTAAATCTTTGTTTACACTGTTTTCCATACACACTATGTTTACAGAAATCCAACTTCAAAGATTTCAGATCAGGAAGAGATTTACGTTTCATCAGTATCTGAAGACCTTTCTCGCTCATGTGACCCAATCGTTGATGCCATAGGCAAGTACCTTCTTCTTCTTTTTCTGACACAATCACTGCTTCACTGACCTGAGTACTTCCTTTGAGTCTGTAAATATTTTTGACCTTTTCTGCTTTCATAACAACTAGGGCACCTTTAGAGACTTTCAGCACTCCATTCTGACTTGTAAACTTATAACCATCTGAATCCAACACTCCCAAAGAAATCAAATTTTTCTTCAATTCAGGTACATGTCTAACACTAGTTAATGTTCTAACTGTGTTATCATACATTTTAATCCTGATATTTCCCAACCCAACAATCTGACATGTTACATTATTACCCATAAACACAAAACTACCATTTACATCTTCATATGAAGTAAACCAATTTCTGTGTGGACACATGTGATGAGAAGCACCAGAGTCTAACAACCAACTTTCAAAACCCTAAGAGACATTACATATAGGTAAAGTTTCATCTATCATACATAATTCTTTAGCAGATAAAACTTCGTCTGTCATACCTGAATCAACCTGATTTGCTTCCTTCTTTGGGTCATCAGACTCTTTTCGTTTCCAACAATCCTTCTTAAGGTGTCCAATTTTGTTGCGGTGCCAACATTTTTCCTTACACTTCTGTCCCTTTGATTTAGATCTGGAAGACCCTCTTGTTTTTTCTCCTTTTTCCTTTGACCATCCTCTAGATATCATGGCTTCTGGTGTTGTTGTTTCAACATTGGATTTCCTTCGTACTTCTTCAGATAAGATAGATCCCACAACTGATTCAAATTACAAAAAATCAGCGGTGCTCAAACCGATTGAAGTTACGAAGTGGTCCCATGACTCAGGTAGAGAGCACAACAAGGTTATAACTTTGTCTTCTTCCTGAATTTTAACTTCCATATATGATAATTGGCATATAAGTGTATTAAAATCATTTAAATGCTCTACAACTTTTGAAACCTCCTTCATATGAAGATTGTACAATTGTCTTTTCAAATAAATTCTATTGGTTAACGACTTTTTCATATATAGTTTTTCCAGTTTTTTTGGTAAGCCTGAAGCTGTACTCTCTTCAACAATGTTGAAGAGAACTTCATCTGCCAGGCATAACCTGATGGTACTGAGAGCTCGGGCATCCAAGTCCTCCCAGTCCGAATCTTTCATGCTAGCAGGTTTCTTCTTTGCCTCGTCCAAAGATTTGTGCAACCCTTGTTGCACCAGCAAATCCCTAACTTTCAGTTTCCAAAGAGCAAAGTTGTTATGGCCGGTGAATTTCTCCACCTTGAACTTTGCATTTGTCATTTTAGCCATTTCTTTCCTACAAATCCTTCCTCCTAGGGTTTCCTTTTTTCAACTAGGGTTTATTTTGGTTTCCCTTATTCAAAAATCTGAGTAAAACCAAATTTCTCAATCTCCCCTTTTAAGAAAAAACAAAAACTTATTTCAATTTTTTCGATTCTGTTATTTTTTTTTTTTTAAATGCCCCCCTTTTTCAAATAGAGAAACCCTTCAACAGATTTTGTTGAAAAAAAAACTTGTTTTCCTTCAAATTAATGAAACCCTACTCTTCTCCCATCAGTTTTAACAAATTTTTGGAAAATTTTCCACTAGTTTTTTTTTAGAGTACAAAAAATTTCTGGGAAAAATTTGCTTTCAAATTATTTCACTGTAAAAGAAAAATTACTCAGATATTCCACAGTAGATTGATGCAAAACCTTCTTCCCAAATGGCTGCAGCGACAATGTCTCTATGCAGAATCGATGTGCCCTTCACAACAGCAGCAGGGGCTTGCTCTTTACAATAACAACGACAAGGGTTCACAATGCATTTCCTTTGAAGTGTGGCTCAAACAATGGACAGTGGCGGTGGTTGCATTTTTCTTCACACGTAGAGGGCTGGCGGCATTCTCTTCATGGGGTAGACAAACGGGCTTCCCTACCACAACTCTTTCCAGCAGTGCTATCCCTTTTTTCTTTTCGTCTGCAACATCAAATTTTATTGGTGACGACTTGTTGCCTGAAAAAAATGGTTGTCTTGCTCCTATGCGACACTCTAGAAATTTTTCAGTGGTTGCTGCTCTTTGATTGATAGTTTCTTTAGTTCTTCAGCAATCGACAGATCGAGTGCATTTGACTTGAGTCAAAGACTGCTCTTCGACGGCGACAACATCTCTCTCTAGCGGATTTGTCTCATGGCTATGATGGGATTTCTTTAACCGAGCTCTGATACCAATTGTAGTTACAATAGGTTAATTTAACCAAGAAAGAAATGAAACTGAATACAACCACACAAGTAAAAAACTCAAGATTTACGTGGTAAAACCCTGACAGGGTGTCAAGGAAACATCCATGGGGCAAGGGATTGGAATTTATATTCAATCAATAAATGATTCTCCATCCATAATAGTTCGGGCATTCATCAGTTTTATATGAGCCTCCTCAGTTACATAACTGTTGATTCGGTATGAAACTAACTTGTCAATAACTAATACAATTTTACCCAAATTTACATTAATTAGTTGTCAATTACCAACATCTTTATTTGGATCCTTATCAAACTTAGGAGCCATGGTGGGTGCAATAGTCAGTGGACATGTTGCTGATTATATTGGATGGAAAGGCGTAAGTACCTTTAATATTCTATGTTTGTATGCAGGCATTATTAGTGGCTGCCATTCCAAATATTATTGGGTGGCTTGTCATTTTCTTTGCAAAGGCAAGTTAAGCTATCTTAGAGAAGGGTCTTGACTAGAAATTGGAAAGTTTCTGGTTCATTTGGATTCTAAATTGGAAGCCAATTCTTTATTTGATCCTGCTATGGCTGCAGGATTCTTTATTTTTATACTGGGGAAGATTGTTCACAGGGTTTGGAGTTGGGGTCATCTCATTTGCTGTAAGTAAGACCTTTCTCACAAGGTTGGGAAAGGGCTAGTAGTATTTTAAATGTTTTCTATATTTAGGTGTAGAATATGTGAATGAAGATTATGTATACAAAACTACAAATGGACAAGTATGATTCTAACATACAATATTTGATATGGTTCTTTTAGGTACCTGTATACATATCTGAGATAGCACCAAGGCACCTTCGAGGAGGTCTTGGGGCAGTAAATCAGGTGAGATTTTGTTGTATTAGTAATTTTAGTAACATTTAGTCTTGTTACTGTCTTCTGAAGTGCTAGAGTAAATATGATTGTGCATAAATTTCAATATTCAGAATCACTAATGGTGATTTACTAAAAATCCATACGAATAATATGTTTGATAATAACTATTGATTTTTTTAACAGCTCTCAGTGGCAGTTGGTATTATGCTGGCATACTTGTTTGGGCTATTCATTTCCTGGAGGCCTCTTGCAATTATAGGTATACCTTGAATTCATTTTTGTTGGGGATAGTTTATGGAGATCCTTTATCATTTTCCAAATAATAGCCATATAATGACATCTTTAGTTGGGCAGGCATAATTCCTTGTGCCCTTTTGGTGCTTGGACTCTTCTTTATCCCAGAATCACCAAGATGGTTGGTGAGTTAGTAGCACATTCAAGCATGTACACTGAAATGATATGACACTTTCTGTTGGTGCCCTTGTCACTGATTTACTATGATCCATTATCAGTAAGGTCTCATTCTTTATGCTCATACACATGCAGGCAAAGATTGGTAATAAAAGTTTTGAAGATTCATTGCAGGCTCTTCGAGGCTCTGATGTCGATGTTTCAATTTTTTGCAGAAAATGTGCTCATTCAATTGTTTATACTTTTCCTTCTGTCTGTATGCTTTCCCAATCTTGAATTCATTTCTCATCATTCATTTTCCTTTCCATTTCCATTTTCAGAAGTCTGTATGGTTTCTTATTTCTTTCAGTTTTTTTGGCCTTTGCAAATGGTCTGGGTATTGCACAATACATATCACAGGAATTAATCCTTTTTTTTTAATATACTGGGACAATTATCTTCTAACTAATCACAATTTTGTTTTCGTTGTGGTTCAGAGTATCATGGAGACGGGCAATCAACAAAGTAGCATCAAGACATCAGAGCTTTTTGAGCGCAAATATGCATTGCCTTTGACCGTGAGTCACATCTTGAATGTCATTTGATTTGGTGCTATTTTCAAATGTGCTTTGATAAGTGGAGGCATGTTTGTCACTTTGAAATGAGAATGATCTGTATTAAATGAGAATGTATCCTCAAATGGAGGACAGTGGTACTGAAGGTTCAAGTGATGATGAAGTGTTGTAGTTACGGGAAGATGGATATCATGATGCACAGAATGACCTTGAGGCTGAGCTCGAGGATGACCCTGATCGTGTGCTTAGTGGGACTCTCAGTGAAAGCAGCGACAATGGGGGCAGTGACTTATATGATTACAAAGTTTGTAGTGATTGGTGTTATTGCTTTGCTTCTATGCAGTCTTTTATTGTTAAATTGTGAATATTTTGTTTTCCATTTTTCAATATTTCAACTTTTTGAGTCGCAGGTTAGTTTTTCACTGTATGAACTCCAAAAGTGCAGACTCTTCGTTGACTTATTATTACTTTTAGCACTCAAACCCACATTTTATCAATTTTGGTGAATATTTGAAAAATTCATATTTTTATTCATAATTGATTATAGCTTGGAAATTTTGAGACAACACTGGATTGAAGGATCTCAACTGCAGAAGTCAATGGAAACATTGCATTGTCATGCAGGTAGAGGAAACAAAATCAGTGCTGAGAGTGTTACACATTTTAGTCATGCAAGTAGAAGAAACAAAATCAGTGCTGAGACCGTTACACATTTTTGCAAGTACAATTATGACATACTGCTGCCTCGCATAACTGCAAACTTTCTTTGTTGAGCAGGAAAGTACCATGGACGGCCTCCCTTTATGCGATTTCACTCGTTATCTTCAACTCACTGAAGGTATCCTGGATATTTTTGGGGCACTGTAATTACTCTACGGTTAGTGGGTGCTAAAAAGCTAGATATTTTTGGGGCACTGTAATTACTCTACTGTTAGTGGGTGCTAAAAAGTTGGGTATACCTCTCTGAGACCCGGGCGAACATACAGATGATGTTCTTATAACTCGGTTCCTCATTTTCATAGTCTTATAAAAACCCTATGGTTTAATAAAGGAGTTGCTCATGTAAGATGGTTGGTTCGTGATAAAACAGGTAGTTCAATGTTCAAAGTACTAGGTTCATGGCCTCCTTCTATCGGCTTGGACCATGGTGAGAACTGTAGAGACTATAGTAGAGGAATCTATAGTACCATGGTGAGAATTGTAGAGACTATAGCAGAGGAATCTATAGACCATCACGATGTGAATGTGATATGTTTTAGTTTGATTGAGTTGAAATATGATGTTATTTGAGGTTTAGTATTCCACAATTCAACATGGTTGTGAAGATTTGAATCTATTTAATTTATGTTTTGCATTGTATCTCTTTGTGCTTGAAAGAAATGGATTTCTTATATGTTCCATTTTCTCATTCGCTACCTGCTGTTATTTAGAAAATTAAGGCTTTTTGGATATAATTGAGCCGAATATCACTGGTGAAGTCTTTTTTATGTACCATATTTTATGGTGACTATCTTTGCAATCATGTTGCAGGGTGATCAAACGCAGCAAAGCCCTCCCTCTCCTTAAATGTATCCTCAAATGGAGGACAGTGGCACTGAAGGTTCAAGTGACAATGAAGTGTTGTAGTTACGGGAAGATGGATATCGTGATGCATAGAATGACCTTGAGGCTAAGATCGAGGATGACCCTGATCGTGTGCTTAGTGGGACTCTCAATGAAAGCAATGACAATGGGGGTAGTGACTTATATGATTACAAGGTTTGTTGTGATTGGTCTTATTTCTTTGCTTCTATGTAGTCTTATAAAAACCCTCTGGTTTAATAAAGGAGTTGCTCATGTAAGATGGTTGGTTCCTAAAAAATAGGTAGTTCAATGTTCAAAGTACTAGGTTCATGGCCTCCTGCTATTAGCTTGGACCATGGTGAGAACTGTAGAGTCTCTCTATCTTAAGAAATTGTCTCTTTCACAACCTCTGGAATGGGTCTTGTAATAGGTATAATAACCTTGCTTACTATGTTGTTAATGGTGCTTCCATTGGTTTAATTGGCACATCACAATGAGCATGAACCTGCAAGTATAAAAGCTAGCTAAAAGCTAACTAGCTAGTATTGTTTTTGCTTGTTATGCTACTTGTGCTAGATATAACTTGAACGTAGCTAACCATGTTTTCTTCAGTAGCTACTCCTTCAACCATGTCGTCCTTGGTCTTCCCCTTTAAGGCAGCTAATGTTTTATTCAATAATTGCTCCTTCAATCACATCGTCCTTGGTCTTCCCCTTCAACCACGTCATCCTTGGTCTTCCCGCTTAAGGCAGGGACTAGTTTCCATGCAACCCATCTTGTTTAAATAATTTCTTTGAAGATGTTGGGAGTTTTACATTTATAATAATTTAATGTTAATAATGTTAGGACTAGGAAGTTTATATACTACGTAATGATATTCTCTTCATGTGCGGGCACACATGATGAAATTTTTTCATCATGGGCAGGAGTGGTTGGTCTAGTTTTACGTGGACAAGGTATAAATTGCGGCCTTTAACTTTGACAACTTTAATGTAAGATTGGATAAATAAGGTTATATATTAATGGAGAGGATATTACAATTACTTACGTTTAAGTGTACACAATTATATATGTACTAAGAAGTTCACGCAATTTAACTACAAAAATGGATAACTATCATTAAAAAAATTACATGTTAATAATTTTTTGTTTTTTTTAAAGTGATGATGGTTTAAGTTTATTAAAATTCATTGGTTTATGAAATAAAAAATTATTCAATTATATATATATATATATATGAGAGTAAGAGTTTTGAAGTATTATAATTTTAATGGATTAAAATGTGATTTTTTTATAGTGTAATATACATTTTGAAATTGTAATATGATGTGGGACATTTTAAGAGAAAGTGTTGTTTGTCTTCGATTCTCATAGTGTCATAAGTGATAAAGATGACAAATTTTTAGGACCCATGATTAGGGTTCACCTTCTTATAGTAACTTAACTTTGTTTTATGCTCTAATGTTTTACAACAACACAATTTCTCCTTAAAGTTAGATGTAATAAGATTTACTAAAGCCTAGCCTAAGCCGAAATTTGAATATTTCATATTTAAACTTGGTTTGCATATACCCAACACTATCCTCAGGAGGGAGTGTTAAAATGATGAGTATAGTGCTAAATTTTTTTGTGTTTTATTTAGATTATTAAAAATTATTGAGATTAATCTCTATCTATGTGGGTGGTTATTTGGTACTCCCCTTAAAGACTACTTGTCTTAATATTCGTCAGTGAGGTTTTCATCTACATCTTCTCTATAGAACATGCTTAACTGCAAACTAAAGAACCTCTTGATTAGCAAAGTCTACCTTTGATCTCACCTAGTATTATCACCTCATACCTTGATCAAGTATATACCACCAAACTATTGATGTCCATATAAACAAACAACCATCCACCAAAATGCATGGGAAACTAACTGTTGCAACCACTAGTTTAATAGGATGTCCTTTGTTTACAAGGTTCATTCAACCTATTGATGAACTCACCTTGAATTGAAAAATTCACTTCCCGAAGTCTACAACCAATGTGGTCCACTCAAGTGTTAAAGAACTCTGTAATAAAGACTATTGAATTAAACTAGACAAGTTCCCATGTCATCAAGCACACATGATAAATGGGTATGCATGCCTCTCGAGGTCTTACAATGATATTCCCTTTGCATGTCACATATATCTAGGCATTCTCCACCTCATGGATACACCAAGTACATACTGAAATTCATATAGGACCAATACATTAATTCAAAATATGACACATAGACTTTCTACAAGTACAAAGTGTGGACCACATTGCAATATGGTCATGAGTTTTAGTTATTCCCAACAACTCAAACAATTTTACTTTTGTTTTACCCCCATCATCCAATGTCCATTATTATAATAACCAATATTCGAGTTGTTGCTTGCTTCTCTTGAACCAAGCTCTTTGTTGCATTTAAAAATAATTGTCCTTCCAACAAGATATACATGACACATGACATGAATAACATCTTTCTCCACAACCACTCACATATTGTGCATATCCATATTCATCTTCAACATATTGGTGAAATCTTCATCTTGGTTTCAGTGATTGTCTTAAATCTCAATGTTTGACCTGCTATTTGTTAGAGTAGTGAATTCTAACAAAATAACTTCATATTGGGATCACTAATCTCAATATGTACTTATATTCAACTCCAACATTCCAAAGACAAAAATTATAAAATAAATTCTCACACTACCAAATTATAAGTAATTTCACCATCTTGCCCACATATTGTGGTAGTCATCAATAGGCTGGCCATCACCTATCAAGCTATTTTCATGGTCTCTTCTCTATTTTATTTTGCATTTTTAAGCTTTATAAGCTTTCAAGGTGTCCTTTTGAATTTTTTCATCATAGTAAGCATATAATGTATAAAAAGAACTAGATGTATCTATATCCATAATTTGGGGTCAAAATCACTCTTTGGTCCTACCTAAATCAAGTTTCTCTTGACAAATTTGAGAGATTTCAAGACTTTCTAGTAGTATCTACACGCAACAACACTTTCTCACCCTCCAAATTTACCTTCTACAAGGAGGAAAGTTGCTCCAAGTTTGATCATTATATTATTTTTCATCCATGTTGACGCTTCTAGAGTGGAAAAATTGGAGGAATCAACTCACGGGACCATTTTTACTAGTGGGTCCTAGTTTGACAAATTGGGGCGAAACCTTCTAGAAGTAGTTTCAAATATCAAACAATATCTTTTTGGGGGGGTAAATGTTTGCCAATTAATAATTTAACCCCCTAGTTCTATTCTACATGCATACCTTTCAATGCTAAAAGAATCACATCAATTAGAGTCCATATTCAAAGGTTACACCACTCGAAAGTTGACCTTCCTGTTTTGACCACAAAAATTTGAGAGGTTTCCATGTCAAGCCTCATTATTCATGGAAACGAGGCTAGCCACATGATCACAATGAAGAATATTCTAGAAGAGTCAATATTGTGGCTCCATGTAAGAGTTGAAAGAGTCAAACTTAACCATAAGGAGGCTATTAGGTTGTGTCATAATCGGGCCACTAGTAGGGAAAAAGGTTCCATTCTATTCGAGTGCATTTTTTTCCATAGATGAACAAAGTAGCTAAGAGTGGATAGAGAGAGGGAAAATAGCAATGGTTTGTGTATTGTAGCAACCTACATGCGATATATCTCACTCCTTTCTACTTGTACCTAATTTCCATTCAAAGAACTAGAGAGTAAAGCAACCTCACCTTCCAACTAGGTTTTCTTCTAGATGGGTTTCTGTTACAGGGAAAAGTGTCTAAGCAGAACTGCTAATCCCACTACCGCTGGTAGCTACCTTAGAAACAAACAAAGTAAAACTACTTTCGTTTTCCTTTATGAAAGATAGATGAGAGAAGAATTAAGGAGACCAACCCTTGTCTTGCGCTTGGTTCCTTGCTCGATTCCTCTCTCTTCTGATAGTCCTTTGCTACTTGCTTTCTTGTATACCCAGCTTCATAGAGTACCTGTAGAATCAAAGTAGCATAACACTATACGATAACATGGATCTATTATCATAAACAATCTAGGATCAGATGTAAACTGACCATACAAATGCATAAAACATAAATCACACAAGAGTATGGAGGAAAACTTGAATAGCTTTATTGATAATCAAGAAAGAGCCAAGAGAGTTACAACCAATCGTTCTGACCCAGCATCATCCTCTCAGCAAGTGAGCCCTCCTTCACCTCATGAAAAGCTTAGATCACCCAACACTATGATGTTGCCTCAAGAAACCAACAACAATTCCTTACAAGATAAAAAATTCCCTCCCTTGGATCTCTGGGATGAGGGATCCATATATAGATGCCTGCAAGGGAGATGAGTCAGCTTGTGATTTGATTAGTGTCTTCCCTCTGATAGTTCTTGATTCCACTTGGAGATTGATGATCTCTTACTCATCCCTGGTCGAATTCATAGAGGCAAGTGTCACAGGAGAAGTTTCTGGAAGATTCCATGCTTCTCCACCTCGCGGATTGACACTGCCATTTGTCCCTTCTCACCCATCGCACCCCATAGAAGGGATTTTTGAAATGCAACGAACCTACTGTGTGTATTTAGGTGGGATGAAACGCACTTTGCCCATGGAGCAGGTGAAATGGTCCAGTTTTGACTAGTTCTAAGTGTTTTTTCATGGAGAACTTCTGGGAGGAGCTGTAATCAGTTGACCTTGTTCTTTTAGGGGTTGGAACAACACCTTTAGGGACTTAGGAGCCCTTAGTTTATGGACATTTATGCTTGGGGTTGCAGTTCCCAAAAATGTCTATAACAGTTTCCTAGATCATATATTATGTTCATTATGGTTTGTGAGATTTATTTCATTGCATGCATAGTCATAACATAGTAATTAATGAATACAAAAATATAAGAAAAAATTAACCCTCATGGTATAGATTTCGAATTTTAAGTATAATTTTATCTGATCTATTGTGAGAAACCATCCAATGGAATATCCATAAAATTTTATGGATCATATAGATATCAAATTCAGGCTTATTTTGGAATTTTGTGGGAATATTCAAGGGATCCATATCAGTTTAAGTAGAAAGTTGTAAAATACTAGCCATGGCTAATGAGTATATCAATATCCCTTGAGATTTGGTAGAGGAAAGGTTCTGAATTTTTTAAGAATGAGCTGTAGATATCAGTCATTACATGAATCTCTTTGCAGTGGCTTTGGTGAACAAGTTGGGAATTAGAGAAGATATAGGTTCCAAATCAAAGTTCATAATGGAGGGGAAATAGGGGATTGGAAAGATTAAATAGGGAGTGTAAGAAAGAACCTAAAAATGATCATTCTAGTTTGATTGATGTGAACCATTCACAATTAATTTTCAAGGTGGAAGTGAAGGTTGACATTAAGCCATATCAAGTTCAGATTGACATTTTGAATTTAAATCATTGGTTGCAGTAGCTAGAAGTTTATTTTAGTGTTCACTATATAGAGGAAGAATATAAATTTCATTTGCTCATTTAAAACTAGAGGAAAATGCCCTGACCTAGTGGGAAAGCCACATAGAGACCCTAAGATTAGAGGAAGATCCTCTAGTGACTAAGTGGGAGGATTTTGAAACTCTCATATTGAAACTCTCATAAAGTCACATTTTTACCCCATTATGTATATAAATGAGTGTGAATTTGGTGGAATTACTTCCTATAGAGACAGGCGAAAATTGTACAGAAGTACACCACAAAATTTATAAAGATGGCCATAATGCTAGGTATCTTTGGAGAAACCAAAAATCACTACTCAAGTATTTTTGGGGTTTGCACGACCATATGAGGAAGAAAGTGATGTTGTTCAAACTCAAAAATGTGGATGAGGCTTGTGTACATTCACAATACCTAGAGAACAATGGCTAGAAGAAAAGAAAATCAAGTGGATCAAAGCAGAAGGAGCATCAAGATGTTTTCAAGTTGAGGAAGAAGAAGTGGAAAGAGGAAAAAGACAAAAATAAAACATTCACAAGGCACAAGTGCAAAGATCACAATAATCATTGCAACCATTGTAACATTGATGGTCATTCCGAGGAGAAATGTTGGAAATTTCATCTAGAGTTCAACCTCAAGAAACAAAAGAAAGATTGTAAGAAGAAAGATATCATGGTCACTGATTCAATATAATCCACAAAAATAATCATCCACTACAATACCTGCAAACCCAAAGTAAGCTACAATAAACCATGCATTAGACATGGATGGGGTTTTAATAAGAGTTTCATTTAATGGTCAAGTACAAGAAGGACAACATAAACAATTTGTATGAAATGATTTCAAGGTGATCCGCATCAAATATCACAGCTTTTGGAACTCTTATGCACATGAAGTCTTTCACCCATGATGGATACATAGAGGAAAAAGTATGAGGACTTCAAGGAGTAGTTTAAGTAGCTGCAGTGCTAGATTAGTGCACAATGGTGATAGCACAATTGAATACCATCTGAAGAATGGGTTAATTGATGGGATAGTTAAGTTATGTGTTCATAAAAGTGAGGGATTAAAAATGATTAAATAGGTTCACGATTCCAAGGTTGTAGGGCATTTTGGTGTAGGGAAGTCTATGGCCAGCTTGCATAGGTATGTATATTGGTCCAATATGCAATAAGAGGTAACTAGGTTGATAAAAGGAACTTGCTTTGTATTACCAACAAGACTAGTAACATGAAACAAGGTTTATATCATCCATTTCTAGTACCCATTCATCCTTGAGAAAGCATTTCCATGGAATTTGTGGAAGGTTTACCAACAACCAAAAAGGGACATGACTACTTGATCATGGTAGCAGATAGGTTCAACAATATATGTGATCTAATGCCCTATAAAAAGGCCTTCTATGGGTAAGAAACAAATTGTTCTTTGGATTGTTAGAAACCTTGAGCACTATTGGGGGGGGGTTGAATCAATAGTGTATCTTGATATAAATTTTTACTGATTTTAACTTCAACTAAATCACAACACCACCACATAATTTATTAGCATCTAATATCATATGAATAAATATGACCATATGAGCAGCAAAAACAATACACATATAACCATGTAAACATCAATGCATGAACCATAAAAAAAAAAAAAAAAAAAAAAAAAAAAAAAAAAAAAAAAAAAAAAAAAAAAAAAAAAAAACCATCAAAACATGAACACAAATCATCATCCCATGAATATATAAATACTTATGGTGGAAACCCTTTCAGTAGAAAAACCACCTGTGTTGTTGTTGTGTTGCTCTGAATCTTCTATTATGTCAAGTAATAGTCTTCTACATAGATTACTGACTACCACTAGCTAGGAGACTCGACCTCAAATAATAGTTAACCTGCCACCACAAACTAGGAGACTCGATCCTAAAAACACAGTGAGTTGACGACCATTAACTATTCCAACTACCACTGGGAAGAAATGACCATTTCTGCAACATAGTACTAGAAATTGCTAGCATGAAATCACTTCTCCAGCTTAGAAAACATCCATTTTCCAAAGGCCATTGTGCCACAACTCTATGCGGACCTTGATTTAATTCATTTTCAAACTGGATCAGCAAGACATTTTCTCAACAAGATTCAGCTACGCAATATCATACCTCGGCAACAAGACAATCTCAAAAACTCAATAAGAAATCAGCTCATTAATACATGCAATCAACAACAAAGCACTCTATCATTAAAACTCGTCAATCAAGAAACTCATGACCATACACATCACCATCAACACAAACTGAAAAATAAATCAAACCATCAATAAATTAGTAGCATAAAAAATAATAGCAACCCTGCAAAATAAATGTTAAATGATGTTGTAGATGCACTCCTCAATCCATCCAATGCTATCAATATCTAAACCAAAACATTCTACCTTTGATTTGTCTTTGCCACAATTCTAATATGTAACTTGATATTTTGCTTTAGAACACTGCTTCAGTCTTCAGATCTGCTCACACAACTTGCATTTGCAAACATGCACTATGTATCTCTTCTCAAAACTATATCTGAAGCATTCTTACTCTTTTCTACCCTCTCTCATTCTCAATCACGTCAACCAACCATATCTCAGATCCAAAGTGAATAATATGTAATGTGATGGGCGAAATTCACTTTTGGACTAATCTCATAGGTGCACAAAGTTGATGAAATCCATCCATAACCATCACTACTTGTGCACTAAAGGCATGCATGCCCAATGAAGGAATTATTCAACCAATTTAGACCTTATCCCATTAATTTAGAAGCCATTACAAAAAAACCAAGTCAAAATTCTCCTGATGTGTGTGAGTAATGCAGGGTAATTTTCATATAGAGGTTCGACTTCACACACAACAAATCCAAATCTCGGCTATAGCCGCACACATAGTACTAGAGATTCATGGCTAAATACTTTTAGCTGCATGCATTAGTCTTCTTCCCAACAGCTGGGGAAGGGTATAGGGAAAAACAAAAGATCTTCACCTCATAACCTTTACCAAATTCTTGCACATCATCTTCAACATTTGTACACACCTCCAAACCTCTGCCAAGGTCTATGACACCTCTGCCAATAGGCTATACATCACAACCAAGTGCCACTACCAAGTTGACCTAAAAGCCAACAAGGCAAGGGTTGACATGCATGTCAACAAGTCATCTACTCTCCTGCACAACCTACAACACCTTTGTACAACATTATAACACCTGTACAAGTAGACTAAATAGGTTAGGAAATCAACCGATTTACTAGGCCAAGCATCTATGCAACAATTCATGAACACAAAGACCTAGTTTACCAAACTCATCAACACGGATCAACACCTCTAACACTTGTCCATCAAATCTATTCATAAAATTAGTGTCTACCAGATCAACATGAAAACCATGAAGCTACCACATCTATGCCATAATCTGGACCATCATAAGGCATTACAATGTTGACATCAATGCACCATGAGGCCAAAAAAGGTTAACATCAATTCCAACACAACCAGCTAAATGTCCACACAACCAGATACAACCAATGAAACATATGCATGACTAAACATTTGCAACACATGCTATAAGGTTGACATCAATTCCAACACAAACCAATTGCAGCCATATAAACCATAATGCCAACAATATCCCCATTTGGCATTGATGAAACCACACACAAACTCCAGACCAATCTTCTCTTCTATCACTCCCCCCTTGACATCAATGGCAAAGGTTCAATCCCATCTAATAAGGCAGAAAGAACTATATAACACAAGCACAAGAATTGGAGCATCTGATCTCTACATGGCTGAATATTAATTCATATCAACAAGCATACATGTTTTTCACATTAGCAACAACAAGTAGCATATCAAGCCAATCATCAAACAATTTCCTCAGAGCAGCATGTCAAACCAATCAACTCTAGAAACAACAACAATATGCACATGAGGCAATCATAAAAAACATCTATGAGCAACATCAATATCCAACAATATCCACATGAGGCGCCACACAAGCATCGATAAACAACAACATGTGAGATCTATAAGCAACACACATATCCAATAGCAACATCAATGGCCAATCATCAACCTATCTACTTATATAATGAGGTAAAGAACCCCAACAACCATAGCATAACATGAGGCACATCAAGAACACATGTAAGCATACCATAATTCAAACAATGGAGGGATGAAGTAAACAATAGAAAATAAGATGCCCCCCTAAACACATGTTATCTCCAAGCTATAGTGAACCACTTTTGTTGCAATCATTGCTTCCTTTCCATAAGGAAAAATCACAATGTGAACCAAGACTCCATATGACCATGACAATTGACATATATCATTGTAAATACATGGTTGTAACAGTGACACAAGACCTCATACATGACTATAACATGAACCCATGACTCTCTTTCCAATCCACTAGAAGACCCAATGATAAAGACAATACAAGTGCATGGCTTCATGAGCATTTTACATGATTTTATCAATGAAATACATGGCTTCTATAATCATGTTCTATGGAACAATGAGCCAAAACATAGCATAACATGATTGATACAACATCATTAGCCCATACAAATGGTTGAAAAAAGACTCCATGAGACTCCTCCAAAACTTACCTATCACCATGATGACTCAATTCACTAATGACTAGATTCTCAACCAACTTAAAATGATGAAATGATAATAAGTACATGAATGAAATGATAAGAACATAACATCCAACACATGGTTGGTCCATTTCTCAAGTCATCTCTATGCATGCTCATACCAGAATGTCTTGTCATATTGCATACCATCATCAAATGTTGTTGAAACAATAAGCCAAATAAGATACATGTATATAGGCCATTTCAGCCATAATATCAAAGATAACATGTAGAAACATATGGTTGAAGATATCACTATCCTCTACACATGGCTGAAACAATTATCTTCTTCTATGCATGGTTGGTACATGTGTTTTTCAACCAATTGTTAGTGAGAACCAAAAACACATATATGGTTGAAAAGTGTACTCTTTCACTCATGGAAACATATAAGTAACGACTACAAATAACTTAGTTAAATCAATGAATCACATGACAAATAATCCATGTGAATATCATACTATAGCTTCCCTCGAGCTTAATATAAATTCAATAGGTAGGTTGATTCTACTGACCTGAATGTGTAGGAGGCCCATGAACTCATCTATATGTTGCTGGTAAAACTCGTATATACACCATACCACTGTAAACTACTACCATATGCTCCCCTTAAGGCTATGCACCTCTCATATGAATCTCTATATTCTAGTAGGTCTAACATATAAGAATTGACTGCGGTAGGGGTTGATCTCTCCTACTCAGAATCTAATGAGGAAGTGTCATTCCTTGCTCTCTTCTTTTTACTCAATCTTCCCTTCAATAAGTACACATTATCCGGTGTCTTGATTCCTTTAGCAATCAATCTCTTTGACCCTTCTTTGTGGATAAAACAACCTTTGGAGTTGAAGGAAACTTCCTTGCCTCCATCACTTCTAAACAATCGCTGCAGTATGTCCCAAACTTCCTTGGAAGATTTTAGATCTCCAACTTTCTATAAGTTTGCATTATGGAGATTATCGAAAATGATATGCCTTGCTTGAGAATTTTTCTACATTACTCTAGATGAAGGTGGATCCTTTCCATATCCTTCACAAACAAGTCTCCAAAAGTTAAATCCACAAGGCAATATTTTTTCTTGCATTTTTGTATGCCAAAACCTTGTAATTTGTGTTGGCATTATGACTGATGTGTTGTCCTTGATGGAAACCTACTTGATGAGTTGTCTTTTGATGGAAACCTACTTGATGAAGATGTCAACAATATGTGTCTACATGTGACAGAGAGTTTGGTCAAAGGCATAGTAGTTCAGAGACAGAGGATTGAAAAAGTTTAAATTTTAAGAAGTATATGTTGGTTCTGTAAAGAAAATCTACGTACACACACGGGTATGAAGAAGGAAAGGTGCATACAATTTCCACACCATGGTATTCTAAATACCAAGGGTCTTTACCATGGTATTTACCTGTGGTATTGGATAAGGGATAAGCTATATAAGGAGATGAAGATCAAAGCGGTAGGGGTGTGCAAGTGATGAATATTTTCATGAATAGTTAGATCTGAAGCAAGTGTGTATGCAATGAGCTATTATTGATTTGTTTTATCTAAAACTATGTATGCACCTCAGAATTTTATGATGGATCAAATCCAATATATCTGAGATGACAATTTTGATTATGGGTTGATTTGATCAGTGATGATAATGTCTTGACGTGTGATTATTCTATGTATGCCAAGATCTAGGTGTGTCTGAAGTTTCATTATGTAGTGAAGGTTTGTGCCAGTAATTGTAGATATGTACGCGGGTTTGATGACCTAAAAGGCATGTAAACACGCGGGTTTAATACATGTAAGTAGCATATATATTCAGATCTGTATGTGGGTTTGATTCTGGAGAAGCACGTATACACATGGAAATGTTTTGAGGAAAGCACATATATAAACTAGGGTTTTGCTGAAAAAGATGTTTGATTAGTTTAATCAGTCTTGTTGTGTTTCTGTTGTCTATCAATGAAGTCTTACTTGATGATTTGGGCTTAACAATGATGTTTTGATTAAGGATTGATTGATTGAAGAATGATGAAGCTACTAGTTGTTTGTGATTGAATATCAAGGATGGTTCTGTGATTATTTCATAATGATGCAGTGGATCTATGTATGATTTAGTGTTTGTTTCAGAGTGACAGTGGTTCAGTTTCAGGGTTCAATGTTTTGAGATTTGTATGTGGGTATGCTTCAAGGAAGTCGCGTATACACGCAGGTTTGCTACAATAAAGTAGCGTATATATTCTGATAGTTTATTGATCAGGGCTTTCAGTTGATTCAGTAAGATGATGCAGTGTTTGGGTTCAGTATTAGTACTCTGGTTACAATGATCTAATTGTTTTGGTTGTTTGAGAATAAGTTGATTGAGTTGGGTTTCATTTGATTCATTGATTGGTTGATTCAATGGATTCAAAGATTGGTTATTTCACTTGATGATTGAGTGATTTGTTGCAATTATCAGTTTCATCTCAAATGTTTAGTACTAGGATTAAATGTTGGTAGTGGGTCCATTCTGAAAATTTGATGAAACGTGGCCTACAAGTTGTGATGTTTTTGTAGTAGGTGGATCCAGTATGAAAATTTATGAAACGTGGTCCATGAAGGTGTTGAAGGTTGGAGACTTCAATGAGGAAGTTAAAGCTTCCTTCCAGTGGTAGCTGGTAAATCAGATCAGGGGGTTGGAGCTCCCTTCCAATGGGTGTCGATAAATGAGATCAGGGGGTTGGAGCTCCCTTCCAGTGGGTGTTGGAGAATGAGAGAAGGTTGTATCCTTCTGCATGTGGGTGCCTACATGCTGGTATAAGTCTATGCCTATGCAATATTGTAAGAAGTTTTCATTATAATAAAATATGAAGACAGAGATGACAACAACGATGGATTTTCCCCACATTGGGTTTCCAACTAAAAATCCTGGTGTTCATGTGTGTTGATGTGTTGCTTATGTGTGATGGTTTATTTTGTTCTTACTGCACATGGTTACTATTTATTTAATGTTTAATGAAGTACTGATGCACTGGATCAAGATAAACATATGATGAATTAACTAAAAAGTAAGTTTACTAGATATACACTAGTTATTTGAATAATAGTCGCGTGCATATGCAGGTTCCCCTCAGTAAAGTCCCGTATAGAAATCTGGATATGAAATTGAAAATTTTAATGGTTTGAAAATAATGATTCAACCCCCCCCCCCCCTCATTATTTTTCCCAACAATTGAATCAGAGCAGGTCCTTAAACAAAATCTTGGTCACTTGAAGGATATCCATCAAGATGATGGGAAAGAAGAAGATATCTTGAAGGAGGGTTTCAAATTCAGTAACTATTACAAATATCAACAAATATTCAAGTTTGGGAGAAAACTGCTTTCTACTGATTAAGAATGAAGAAGATGATAATAAATCATTATCGGGTATGGACTTTTGTTCTAACTGCGATCCATTTACTTGTTTATGAAATAATGGTAGTGATGGTATTTCAAATGTTGAAGAAGGAGAGTCTGATCAAGAATGTCAATTAATGGCACTTGAAGATAGAAGTAGTAATGTGTCTGATGATAATTTCATGGATTCCCTAGAAGAAAACGATATTCTTATTGAAGAAATATCTCAGCTTAAGATTTGTTTAGAAGTGGTGAGCTTAAGTAGATGGCAGATTCCCTAAATATTCGAGAATCCGACGGACATGGGTGTGGTCAACTTAAGTCGATTGCAGATTCCCCGAATATTTGGGAATCCAACGGACATGGGCGTGGTAAAAAAATTGACCACACCCATGTCCGTCGGATTCCCGAATATTCAGGGAATCTACAATCAACTTAAGGATGGCCATTTAGAAGAAGCTAAATTAGCAGAAGAAACTTTGAAGAAACAAATCATAGAAAAGGAAGAGAATAATGAGAAGCTAGAATGCGAAATAGTAAATCTAAGGAAAGAAATTGAGAAAGAAAAAAGTCTTAATCTTATATTTGCTAAAGGATTTGAAGCATTAGGTGAAATCATCAAAGTTCAATGTTCTCCTCTTATAAAGACAGGTCTTGGATACTGTGAAGAAACATCAAAGACTATAAAGTGTTCTACAGAAATAGGAAGCTATGTCAGTGCAGTAAACAGAAGCAATCAACATCACTCCATCCTACAATAAAAGAATAAAGGACCAAATACTTCCCAGGTAAACTTTGCTTGGTTCAATCAAAAGGAAAGTACTCCCATACACTTCTAATTTAATGGAAAATGTTTTGCTTGTCACAATTTTGGTCATAAGGCTGCTCAATGTGTTGCTTACAAAACTATCATGACTAGGGAAGCAAGAAAACAAAAGAATGAGGTTGGGGTAAAGAAATACTCTTACAATGCCTTCTCTCCTATCCATATGAAACTGAAGTTCCTTTTGCAATAAATTTGGGCATAAAGAATCTAAATGCAGGAGAAAATGATGATCTATACCTCAGGATAAGAAAACAACATCTAAAGTATGGAAGAAGAAGACCATCGAATCTGATAAATATGGTCTAGATTTATATGTAGGGGATCAAGAAAACATGTGGTACATTGATAGTGGAAGCTCCAAACACATGACAGGTGAAAAAGATAAGTTTACGTCTTTTAATGAAATAAAGAAAGAAAATAATGTAACTTTTGGGAATAATACACTTCCTGCTATCAAAGGAAAGGGAATTGTTTTAATAAAAGAAAAGGTTAAAGTTGGAAATGTTTTATTTTCTGATGGGTTGAAGCATAACTTGTTAAGTGTTAGCCAGATTTGTGACAAATGGAATGAACTTGTTTTCAGGTAAAATAATTGTGTGGTTCGAAATCTTGATACAGGAAAAACCGTAATAAAAGGAATAAGAACTCCAGGTAATGTTTATGTCTTGGAAGGTGGTCTAGAACAATGTTACTTAAGCAAAACAAAAAGAAGGTTGGTTATGGCACAAAATATTGGGGCATCTAAGCTTCACTGAAATGCATAAGTGAAGAAAGTTAGCTGCAGTTCGTGATTTTCCCAACATCTCTCTACCTGAAAATACTATATGCAAATCATGCCAAATCGGTAAGAAAACCAAGGTATAATTTAATGCCAAAGAAGGTTCTACAAGTAGGCCTCTTGAACTTATTCATACTGATTTGTATGGGCCTGTGAAGAAAAGGTCTCCTAGAGGTGAACAATATTTAATCTTATCTATTGATGACTTTGCTAGAATGTGTTGGATTGGTTTATTAAAGTATAAAGATGAATCATTTGATAAATTTAAAGTCTTCAAAGATTTAGTATAAAATGAGTTAGACTTGAAAATCAAATGTATCAAATCTGATAGGGGAGGAGAATTCATATCAAATGAATTCTTCAACTTTTGTGAACAACATGGCATTAAGAGGCAGTTCTCTATAGCTAAGCCTCCTCAACAAAATGGGGTAGTAGAGGGAATGAGTAGAACAATTCAACAAATGGAACGTGCCATGCTTGATGAGTCTGGGACACCTTGTACCTTCTGGGAAGAAGCAACACATATAGTGGTATATTCTTAACAAATCTCATATCTATGTGAATAGTGATAAGATGCCTTATGAACTTTGGTATAGTAAAACCCCAACTGTTAAGAAGTTTAGAGTTTTTGGAAGTAAGTGTTAGATGAATAATAATAATGACAAACAAGTTTGAAGCTAGAGCTAATGAAGGAATTTTCCTTGGATACTCCTCTAGAAGAAAAGGATATAAATGTTACAATAAAAGACTTCAAAATATTGTTGAATGCATTGATGTTGTGATTGATGAAGCATCCACATGTATAAAAAAGGAAGCACCAATAGATGACGAAGATACTCCTACAACAAGCCAAAATAATGAGGAAGAAAGAATAAATGAAGCATCAGATGAAGGAAGTGATAGTATAGAAGCACCAGAAAAGACTCCATCAAGGTATGTTCAGAAAAATCATCCAGAATCTCAAATTCTAGGTGGTAAGGAATCTGGAATACAAACTAGAAGAACTCTTGTTGGAACTACTAGTCATCTAGCCTTACTATCCACAATTGAACAACAAAATATAAAACAAGCTAGCAAAGATTAATGTTGGGTTAAGGCTATGCATGAAGAACTTGACCAAATAGAAAATAATCACACTTGGGAATTAGTTCCTAGACCTCATGATAAGAATGTTATTGGGACAAAATGGGTATTCAAAAATAAATTGAATGAGAATGGAAAAGTAATTAGAAATAAAGCAGGACTCATTTGCAAAGGTTATGCTCAACAAGAAGGAATAGACTTTGAAGAAACATTTGCTCCTGTAGCCATACTTGAAGCCATTAGAATGTTTCTTGCCTTTTCAAGCTTTCATCATTTTAAAGTTTATCAAATGGAGTTTAAATCTACATTTTTAAATGGGAACCTAGAAGAAGAAGTATATATCGAACAACTTGAAGGGTTTATTCTAGGAAATGATGAAAATATTGTTTGCAAACTCAAGAAGGAATTATATGGGCTAAAACAAGCCCCTCGTGCATGGTATTATCGCCTTGATAGGTATCTTCAACAACAAGGATTCACTAAGGGGTCTGCAGATAACAACCTATATATAAAGGTGGATGATGGTAAACTTTTAATTATTGTTGTTTATGTGGATGAAATCATCTTTGGTAGCAATGAAGAATCCATGAGTCAAGGGTTTTCTTCTGTCATGCAACAAGAATTTGAAAGGTATTTACTTGGTGAACTAAAATACTTTCTTGGTTTACAAGTACAAAAAGTAAAGAATGGCATCTTTCTCTCATAAACAAAGTACCTCAAGAAAATTCTAAAGAAATATGGAATGGAAGATTATAAACCAGTATGTACACCCATGGTAACAAGATGTAGTCTTAGTTCACATGATGATTCTCCCATAGTAAACCAACCAGAATACAAATCCATGATCAAAAGTCTGCTTTATCTTATAGCAAAAAGACCAGACATCGTGCATTCAATTAGGATTGTTGGACGATTTCAAGCTAATCCAAAGGAAACTCATCTTTAGGCAATTAAAATAATCTTCAAATATCTACAACGCACTCAAGACTTTGATTTATGTTATCCCAAAGATGCAGATCTTTCTCTTCATGCTTATACAATGCATATTGGGTAGGAAATGTTGATGATAGAAAAATCACTAGTGGAGCCACATTCTATATGGGGTCTCGCTTGGAATCATGGTTCAACAAAAAACAAAGGTCAATTTCTTTATCTATTGTAGAAGCAGAATATGTTGTTGCTGCATCTTGTTGCACACAACTTCTCTGGATGATGCAAACATTACAGGATATTCAAATCAATTGTTCTCCACCCATTTCCATTTTATGTGATAATACAAATGCGATTAGTATCTCAAAAAATCTTTTTATGCATTACAAGACCAAGCATATTCCAATTAAATGTCATTTTCTAAGAGAGCAGGTGCTTGAACAAAAGGTCAAACTAGAATATGTTCCCTCAAAAGAACAAGTTGCTGATATATTTACAAAACTTCTTCCACGTGATGCATTTGAATATCTTAGACAGAAATTAGGAATGGTCCCTTCTTCATCACTCTGTTGATTCTTCAAGTTCAAGGGGAGTAATACATGTGTCTTGATGATGAATCCCATGGTTGTTTTTGATGTTCATGATTTATTACATTACTGATAGTGCATCATATGTTGTAACAATGAACTGACACATATAGTACAGGCTTAGGAGGAGTTGAAGGTAAGAGGTTTCAGTATTTCAATTTCTGTATGCAGATCCTATGAAGAAAAGTCACGTATATACGCGAGTTCTGAATTGGACATTCACATATATCTTGGTATGATGAAGAAACAAACTCCAATTTTGCTTACTGGTTCTGGAAATGGTTGGGTATAGTTTTTAGATATGGCACAGGTTTAGGGGGAGCATTTTCTATGCTTCTAATAATGCATTGTTAGAATTATGTTTTCTTCAGAATTCCTTGATACATAATGATGCTTATTAGTGGTGATGTTGCTTATATTGTTGAAGTTCTTGATTAATGATGAAGAAGTGCATGTTGCTATCCATGTTGCTGCTGGCAGATGCTTATGATGCAGATCTTATATAGTATATGCTGGTTGTTGTAGAATATATTGGTCTTGTTACCTCACTATAGAGGTCCTTGGTCTTTGTTATACATGTCATATCTGTCATTTGATGTAAAGGTCATGTAAAGACCTATGATGTAATCATTAAAAAATTCAGTCATGTATGGACTATTGTGGTCAAGTCATTTTGGGTGCGTGATGTAATTTGTAGCCCCACTGTGATTGGGTGATTGATGTAAGTTTGAGTCCTTGGTGATAGGAAAATTCATATGTAGCTGAGTCATAGAGTCATGTATTTTATTGTACATCCTTCATAAATTTTAGCATGTTCTCAAGGGGAGTATGGTCAATATTCAGTGTTCATACGCAATAGTTCAAATCTACAACGCTCAAGAGAAAATCCTTCAACCCTTTTCTCTTGATGTAAAAGGGGGAGAGTAACTTGGTTTTTGAAAATCTTGGTGCTTAGCTTGATGCGTTTTACATGTATTTACGGGTGGTGGTGACCAAACACCAAAGTGGTTTCCTCAAAGTCGAAAGGGGGAGATTGTTAGCATTATGACTGATGTGTTGTCCTTGATGGCAACCTACTTGATGAGTTTTCATTTGATGGAAACTTACTTGATGAATATTTCAACAGGATGTGTCTACATGTGACAAAGAGTTTGGTCAAAGGCATAACAATTCAGAGACAAAGGATTGATAAAGTTGAAATTTCTAGAAGTATATGATGTTTCTGTAAAGAAAAGTCACATACACACGTAGACATGAAGAAGGAAAGGCACGTACAGTTTCCGCACCATGGTACAAGGGTCTTTACCATGGTATTGACCTGTGGTATTGAGCCCAACAACAAATATTTGATCCTGTCTAAGAATACCATCATCAATAGTATGGTTTTGACTTGTGGTATTGGATGAGGGATAAGCTATATAAGGAGATGAATATCAAAGTGGTAGGGGTGTGCAAGTGATGAATATTTTCAAGAATAGTTAGATCTGAAGGAAGTGTTCATGTAATGAACTATTACTAATTTGTTTGATCTAAAACTATGTATGCACCCGGGAATTTGATGATGGATCAAATCCAATAGATTTCAGATGATAGTTTTGATTATGGGTTGATTTGATCAGTGACGATAATGTCTTGAAGTATGATTATTCTTTGTATTCTAAGATCTGGGTATGTTTGAAGTTTTTATGTGCAGCAAAGGTTTGTTCCAATAATTACATATATGTACACGGGTTTGATGACCTGAAAGACACATACACACGTGGGTTTAATGCTGGTAACTAGTGTATATATTCGTATATATATGTGGATTTTATTATGGAGAAGAAAATATACACACGGAAATTATTTGAGGAAAGTGTGTATATAGAATAGGGTTTTGCTAAAAAATATGTCTGATCAGTTTGATCGGTCTTGTTGTGTTTCTGTTATCTGTCAATGAAGTCTTACTTGATGATATAGGCTTAACAATGATGTTTTGATTAAGGTTTGACTGATTGAAGAATGATAAAGCTTTTAGATGTTTGTGATTGAAGATCAGGGATGGTTCTGTGATTATTTTAGAATGATGCAGTGGATCTATGTATGATTCAGTGTTTGTTTCAGAGTGACAGTGGTTCAGTTTCAGGGTTCAATTTTTTCAGATCTGTACACGGGTATTCTTCAAGGAAGTCGTGTATACACGTGGGTTTGCTACAACAAAGTATCATATATATTATGATAGTTTATTCATCATGGATTTTAGTTGATTCAGTAAGATGATGTAGTGTTTTGGTTCAGTATTAGTACTCTGGTTACAGTGATCTAATTGTTCTGGTTATTTGAGAATAAGTTGATTGAGTTGGGTTTCATTTGATTCAGTGATTGGTTGATTCAGTTGATTCAGAGATTGGTTGTTTCAGTTGATGATTGAGTGATTTGTTGCAGTAATTAGTTTTAGATTTGATGTTTAGTATTGGGCTTAAATGTTGGTAGTGGGTCTAGTCTGAAAATTTGATGAAACATGGCCTGCAAGTTATGATGTTTTTGTAGCAGGTGGATCTAGTGTGAAAATTTATGAAACATGGTCTACGGAGGTGTTGAGGGTTGGAACCTTCAATGAGGAAGTCAAAACTTCCTTCCAGTGGTAGCTGGTAAATCAGGTTAGGGGGTTGGAGCTCCCTCCCAGTGGGTGTTGGTAAATGAGATTAGGGGGTTGCAGCTCCCTTCCAGTGGGTGCTAGAGAATGAGAGAAGGTTGTAGCCTTCCGCACGTGGGTGCCTGCATGCTGGTATGAGTATGTGCTAGTACAATATTGTAATAATTTTTCATTATAATAAAATATGAAGACAGAGACGACAACAGTGGTGGTTTTTTCCCACATTGGGTTTCCACCTAAAAATCATGGTGTTCATGTGTGTTGATGTGTTTCTTATGTGTGATGGTTTATTTTTTTCTTACTGCACATGGTTACTGCTTATTTAGTGTTTAATGAAGTACTGATGCACTGGCTCAAGATGAACATATGACGAATTAACTAAAAAGTAAGATTACTGGATATACACTAGCTGTCTGAATAACAATCATGTACGTATGCGGGTTCCCTTTAGTAAAGTCACATACAGAAATATGGATATGAAATAGAAAATTTTAATGGTTTGAAAATACTGATTGACCCCCTCCCACTCCCCCCTCAACATTTTTACCAACAATTTGCAGTTGTGAGTGCATATACTCCTAGAGGATTCATTCTAAAAAAAATTGCATTTTTTTGCCAACAAGCCCCATATCTACTTTATAGCAATCAAGTTGCAACTGAGAGCCCCACACTGAAACAAACTGTTAGAAACCTTGAAAACCACTGATAAGTGGGGGGGGGGGGGGCAGTGAATAAATAGTGTATCTTGATATATATTTTTACTGATTTTAACTTCAACTGAATCACAAATTAATTTGTAGCACCTAATAATGTATTAGCATCCAATAGTATATGTGTAAATATGATCATATGAGAAAAAAACAATAAGCGTATAACCATGTAAACATCAATGCATGAAACATAAACCATCAACAACACATTAAAACATAAAGATAAATCATCTTCCCACGAAGACACAAAGATTTATAGTGGAAACCCTTTCGGGAGAAAAATCACCCTGGTTGTTGCTACACTGATCTGGATCTTATATTATGTCAAGAAATAGTGTTTTACATAGATTGTTGACTACTTCCAGCTAGGATACTTGAACTCAAATAATAGTTAGCATGCCACCACAAACTAGAAGACTCGATCCCAAATATACAACTAGGTGATGACCATTAACTATTCTATCTACCACTACACAGAAATGACGATTTCTGCAACACTACTACTAGCAACCGCTAGTATGGAATCACTTCCCCAACTTAGCAAACATCCATTTCCCAAAGGCCATTTCTCCACAACTCTATGTGGACCTCGATTTCAATCATTTTCAAATTGGATTGCTAAGACATTTGATCAATAAGATTCATCTTTGGAATATCATACCTTAGCAACAAGACAATCTCAAAAACTTAATAAGAAGTCAACTCATCAGTACATACAACCAACAACAAAACACTCTACCATCAATACTCATCAATCAAGCTACTCATGGCCATACACATCACCATAAAAAAAACTAAATATGCATCAAACCCTCAATAAATCAACAACATAAAAAATAGTACACCATTTTGACATATGCATCAGCAACCCTACAGAACAAATGTCAATTGATGTTCTAGATTAACTCCTCAATCCATCCAATGTTATCAATCTCTGAACCAACACATTTTACCTTTGATTTGTCTCTGTCACAATTTTGATCTCCAAATTGATATCCTGCTTCAGAACACTACTTCATACTTCATATTTTCTCATGTAATTACCATGTGAGCACATGCACTATGTATCTTTGCTCATAACTATAAATGAAGTATTCTTCCTCTCTACAACCCTCTCTCACTCTCAATCAGATCAACCAACCATATATCAAATCCAAAATGAATTATACGTAATGTGATAGGTGAAATTCACTTTTGGACTAAGCTCATAAGTGCACAAAGTTGACTAAATCCATCCATAATCATCACTACTTGTGCATTAAAGGTGTTCACACCCACTGGAGGACTTATTCAACCAATATTGACCTTATCCCATTAATTGAGAAGCTTCTATGAATAACCAAGTTTAATTCTCCTGATGTGCATGAGGAATGCAAAGAAACTTTCATATAAAGGCTTGACCGCACACACAACAAAGCCAGATCTCGGCTACAACCACATGCACAGTACTAGATATTCATGACTGAATACTTTTAGATACACGCATAAGCCATCTTCCCAGCGACAAAGGAAGTGTATAAGGAAAAACACAATACCTTCACCTCAAATCCTCTACCAACTACTTGCACATCATCTTCAACATTTGTACACACAAACATCTACCAAGCTCTGTGACACCTCTACAAATACGTTAAACATCACAACCAAGTGCCACTACCAATTTGACCTAGAAGCCAACAAGACAAGGGTTGACATGAGTGTCAACAAGTAATCTACTCTCATGCACAACTTGCACAACCTACAACACCTCTATACAACACTATGGCACCTCTACAAGCAGACTACATAGGCTAGGACATCAACTGATCAACTCGGCCAAGAATTGTAGAAATTCCTTGTAGATTCAAACTGCTAATTGTAATATGCTAAAGCAATAGACTTGAATCTACTCTACTCATTAGTGGAAACAATAAACGACTGATGAAATCAAGAAGCATATAAGAGAAATAATTCAGTCACACATAACACAACGAATTTTTGGGGAAAGCTATAGCTAAAAAATCTTGTTATCTATATATTTCATTAATAAGAAAATATGATAATATTAAAATGCTTTTCTCAAGCCTGAGCAACCTCTGCACTATCTCTATCTATCTCACAGCTTCCCAGACAAGATCAAGCCAATACTTATTCAATTTGTTGCTTGCCCAAGTCCATATTTCCTTGAGTTGTTCCCTTGGGAATTAGCCCATATTTAATTGGGAAATTCCACAATTATGAATTGTGCAATCCTCATAGGCCTTTTTCTAATTTCATGCACCATTGGTTTAATTTAGATGATTTTACAACTGATAGTACGTTGTTTGTGAACTCCAATCTCAACTAGGTCTTTCTCTGATCTAACATGTATGAGTTAATTATGAGTGAATATTCAATTTATTGGTTTATCACTTCACGCATCACCACACTGTACTTCAAATAGCACCCCATTGAAATTTAGGAAACACTTCACTAAACTTCAAGTAGCACCCCACTAAACTTCAAGAAACACCCCACTAAACTTCAAGTAGCACCCTACTAAACTTCAAGAAACACCCCACTACTACATACAACACCCCACTACCGTAGGGAGAACCCCACTACTACAGGTTGCACCCCACTACTGGACCTCCCACTAATTCCTCCATTAGTTGGAACTAGTTTAATTGACTTTAACTCAAATAGACTTAATTAAATAATTACAACTCAAAATAAACTTGACTAGTGCTCCTAATTGTAGGAGACACTCTACATGACTCTAGTTAGACCCTCAACTCGAATTAACTAAGAAAACTAAGTCAAATTAACTTATTTAACTATTATAAGTTTCCATGAGATGTGGAATTACAATTTAACTCCTAATTTAATTTAAGGACAAAATTAAATTAGGATTTTTCTTGATGCTATTTTTAACATTTCTTTTTTCTATTTTCAACAAGCATCTATGCAGCAAGTCATGAACACAAAAACCTATTTTACCAAACTCATCAACGTGGATCAACACATTTAACACTTGTCCCTCAAATCTTTGAATCAAATGAGTGTCTATTATATTGGCATACAAACCATGAAGCTACCACATCAATTCCATTATCTAGACCATCACAAGGCATCATAAGGTTGACATCAATGCATCATGAGACCAACATAAGGTTGACATCAATCCCAACACAACTAGCTGCAACCAATCGAACATCTGGAAACATATACAACACATGCTACAGGGTTGAGATCAATGCCAACAGAAACTAGATGCAGCCATGCAAACCATAATGCCAACAATAGGTCTAAGTGCACTTTGGGAAACCTAGGAGCATTTTTTCAGATATGAAAAAATATTTCTTAGTGTATTTTGGAATACATCGTCACATAATATGGACATGAATTAAAGAGTTCTACAACATTCCATCCACAAACATATAAGCAAATAGAGGTAGTCAAGAGGACTTGGGCGCAACCGTTGGTATGAAAATATGTTATAGATAGAGAAATTTTATAATATATCAACCCACACTTCTATTGGTAAGTACCCATTTGAAACCTAATTTGGATATTTTCCACCTTCATCTTTGGATATTGTGTATGGGAAACAAGGTAGGTTGAGGGGGGATCTCACCGAGGATGCCTTAAGAGCACAAAAATATGTTGAGAAGATCAGGAAAATCCATCTACAAGTACATGAGACACTACAAAAGTCACATAAAAAATACAAGGCCAAACATGATTAGGACAAAACAAATAAGTCATTCAAGGTGGGAGACGAAGTTTGGTTATAGTTGCATAAGGAGAGGGTATAAGGTTCTAGTAAGAAAATCATGTCTCTATTATATGGGCCCCTTGAGATAGTGGAAAATGAGGGAAATAACTCCTATAGACTCAGTGTACCCCCATACATGTGCATTTAGTTAATGGTGAATATAGAAAATTTGAATCTCTATGAGCTTTCCATGTTGGATTAGGAAGAGGAATAGGTCATCCCTCCCTTGGGGGATTTGGCACTAGATGATTAGGTAGAGTTTAAAAAACATATAGTTTGTATAAGAGGTCTATAAATACAAGATAGGGGTATCATGACTTTTTGTAGATTGGGTTGAAAGAATAACTTCTAGGCAAGGATAAATGGTAATCCCTAGAAAATGTGGAGGAAAACATTCCTCACCTCATTCAATAGAAAATTTTTGGGGCCAAAATCCTCCCAAAATGGGGAGGTATGATATGGATTGGATCATTATATTAATTTTTTTCCATCTTAATTCTTTCAAGTGGAAAAATTGGAGGAATCAACTAATGGGACAATTTTTATTGGTGGGTCCCAATTTGGTGAATTGGGGTTTGAAAACTTTCAGAAGAAATTTGAGGAAGTAAATGGAATTTTTTGGGGGTAGAAATTTTCATTGTTTGGCCCTAGAGCCACAATATGTTGTGCTATAGTGAAAAGCTTGAGAATATCTAAGTGCGATCCTAGTTTTTTGTTATGATTATGGTTTTCTGTTGAAATTTTGCATGTGAAATCTTCTATATTATTTCTAAACTTGAAAAAATTATTTATGTGTTTTTTTGGCCTAATGTTCTAGCTTTTTCGTTCTTGGTTTCAAAATTCAACAAGAAAATAAAGATGTTGAGAGTTGTAGCAAATTGGATAATATATTAATGTTAATTTCTGTGAATATTCTATGTGGAATGACAATATAATTCTGCCTTAATTCCTATTGATTTTTTTGTGTGTTTAATTCAGATTTAACTATCATGCACTTTATTTTTCCCATAAAGGTGTCACGAGAAGGTAAAGGGACATGGAAAATTACTTTCAACTATTCAAATTAGTCTATAAGTCTATTTATGTATGTGTATTCCCGCGTTAAATGCAATGAAATTACTCATAATCTAACTGATATTTATTGTGCATCTGAAACTATGAACATCACATGCATCCAAAACTAATCATGGGTTTCATCCAAGAAATTAAAAAATGTATACTGTAAATTCTATTCAAAATAAATTTCAATTGTTGTTTTTAAAAGTTAAAAGTTTTTGAGAATCTGTGTAGAGGAAACTATATCAACCATTAAAAACAATTTTCGGTGGGTAGGATTTCCATCATTTTCAGTTGGAGCATTCACAAGCTTTAGGTTTGACATAAGACACTGATTTTTTTTTTTGGAGAACGTGAAAAATGGAGATAAAACCTTAACAAATTCAAAATAGAAATTAAGAATTCCTTTAAACCTATTAAAATCAAATGGGTAGCTGAGAAATTAAGAATTCAACCACAAGAAAACATAATATTTTGATTTTTTCCTTTTCATTAAAACCATTGTAAAGCACATCAAAGAAGCCAATATACTCTTCAACAAATTTGATAAATCTTGCAAAAAATGAAGAAAACAGTCATATTGATTACATAATTCACTACAAGTTAACAATCTCATTCCAGTCTCATAACAAATTAGGTTCACAACACAATTTTCCATGAAAATCCTTGAAATTGTATTAATCTTGTGCAAAACTTCAAAATACAAGGTGGGTTCATAGAATTACATGTAAAAGATGAACAAAGAACCCACAACTCACTTCATAATTCCCTCCTTAACAAATTCAAACTCCTAGAAAATTCTAGAGAAAATTTGACACATTCTCCCTTACACTAGAAGATTTAAACCCATGAAAAAAAAAATGAGGCCTATATATAGGCACTCAAGTCATAGTACCGTACCCTAAACCACTAGTGGTATTTAGAAAACCACCATGAATATTTACAAAATACCAGTTGTATTGTAACAATTCTTCTATAAGTTTCTTGAAAATTCCAGTAGAAGTATGGTGGGTCCCTTTAGATTTGGCTATAGTGGCTTATCCATCTCGCTCTTAGTTGTATGTTGGGTATCCTCTCTCTTGCCTAGGCACTGCTTGAACTGGGTGCTAATTTGGCTAGGCCTCCAACAACGTTGGTCGTTCCGATGCTATTATTGACTGTTGAGGTCATTCCTGATGTCGTTCTTGTTACTATGGCGGCGACTTTGAGTTGAAACCTGCCTTTGCTGACACTATCTATACACTGGCGTAAATCTTATTTGAATGGTCCAATTGTATAAGTCCATGAGATTTTTCCATAGCTTATCATATGGAATATCACACACCCATTCATATATGATAGTTCCTTCTAGGTTGATAATGGCCTCATAATCAGGTCTACCTTGTTCCTTGAAAATATTCTTGAGTATAAACAAAATTTCAAAATGGTCATCATGCAATTTCACAATTTCCTTTCCGTGAAAGGCGTAGTCATATTATTCAAATTCCTTGTGATCTTCTATAATTGTAATCAATCTTTTCATGAAGGATTCCTTGGGATACAAATCCATTTACTGTGAATATTGGAAATCTCTTTCGGTAGAGCATTGAGCATTTCTCTTTAAATCCTTCTATTGTCCCTTAGTGCATATCTCCTCCTAGACTAGCATCACCAATTGATGATTTCTTATCATTTGCTTATCCATTTCTACCCATCTGTACCTATTGATGTTTTCCTTCACCAGCTCTTCCTTAGGAATTCGATTGAGAAAATATATAATCACTTTTGCCTTAGAGGGAGAGTCATAAAAAATTCTCTTAATAACCTCCATTTCTATGTGGGATCTTCTGTGTTACGAAAAATACTAAGAGGGTGGGGGGTGAATCATTATTTTTAATTCACTTTAACTTTCAATATCACATTCAGAATTCTATACGCTACTATTATTTATACAACCTGCATGTGTAAGTGACTGTAGTGAATGAAAACTACATATGATCAAATTATTTAACTTTTAGAAATTCCATCCAATGTTTAACTTTACCATTGCATTATTAATTTCGTTAGTAATTTAGTATGTAGTAAAGAGCAAATAAATCACAACACATAAGAAACACTTTCACACATATGAAGACCAATATTTAGGTGGAAACCCAATGTGGTAGAAAAACACCGTTGTCATCATCTCTATCTTCTTTCTTATTATATAAAGAAAATATTCATTACATATTTCACTGGCGTAGACACTTACCAACATGTAGGCACCCACTTGAAGGAGGCTACAACGTCCACTCATTCTCCAACACCCACTGGAAGGGAGCTATAACCCGCTAATCTCGTTTATCGACTTCTACCTGAAGGAATCACCTACCCCCTAAACAAGTTTACCAACTACCACTAGAAGGAAGCTCCAACTCCCTTATTGAAGGCTCCAACCCTCATAACCGTTCATGGACCACATTTAAAAATGTTTCACACTAGATCCACTTGTCTCAAAAAATAAAAACCTGTAGGCCACCTTTCATCATATTTTCAAACTAGACCCACACCCAACATTATGCTCAATACCAAACTAAATCTAAAATAGAATCATTGAACCAAATTTATCACTATAACATTATCCCACTGTATGCTGAATCAACCATTGAAACTAGATCATATAAATGCACAACCAAACCATCGCAGATATAAAACATCCAAATCAAGACATCATTGAAAGATAATAACAAATATAACAAAACTAATCAACAATCATCATCAAGTAGCACTATAAACCATAACTAAATATAACTCAGAATATATACGTGATTGTTATTAAGCAGACCTATGTATATATACACTTACCATGTGCAACACCCACGTACAAGTCTCAACATATTTAAAAACATATCTCATAATATAAACACGACTCAACAAAAACAGATCCGCATATGTACACGACAATTCAGAAGCAAGCCAATGTACAAATATTAAATAACATAATCATACCGTCATTGCAAACATAAATCACATTCTACATACTTTACTGTCAATATCACATATTACTGTAAGCACATTCAGATCATACCATCATTACAACAACAGATCTAGCATTATCAACTACACAACCATAAGTAGATCAAACAAGTTTATTCATTAGTCTTCACTATACTTTCAAAGCTATCAGATTTGATCCTTCTCCTTACTCCCTGGTATACACCTATTTCAGATCACATCACACATGAATAATTCATTTACTTGCACACTTAACATCTTGATCTCCATCTCCTTATATAGGTTTTGCCTTAGCTAATACCTTAGGTAAATCCCTTGGTAATGTTGTTAGTATTTGTTAAGGGATCAAATAAATGTTGTTGCCCCAATTAATATGGGAAAATACCACGGTAGTAACCCCTAGTATCCATATTTCCATGGTTCATATTATGTATGCGACTTTTACTCACGAGACCTGCGTATGTACGCGACCATACTTCACATGAACCACATATACTTTCTCAAACTTCACTTTTGTCATGCATTTGTAACTAAAATGCCATTTCTCTATCCATATCCTCTGTAACATCTGTACCAATATTACTGATATCTGGTTTAGTTCCACAATCATCATATTATCACTATATTGACATCAAGGACATGTTTATCAAGTAGTTTTCCATCAAGGACAACACATTAGCCATAATTCCAATATTCTGATGGTCTCAATCATTTCTTGGATGAATTCCAGATGATTATAGTGGTTTTATACTATCCTTATTATTCGCCCCCATGTTATTTTCCTAGCTTCCTTAATGAAGGGTTTGTTGGAGTGTTCTCTCCTTAGAAACCCCAGTTCAACTTCAATTCTCTTAATGTGTTCCTTCACCCAGAGGAGTTATATATTGGTAATTTGTAGCTCTCTCCTTTGATTCAAAAGTGGATCTTGTGGTTCCTTGACAATTTTTGACACCACTAATGATTCCACCTACCCATCTATAATATATATGGATTTGTCATGTCCAATGGTGCTATATGTGGGTCCTGAATGTTGGCATCATCCTCATAATAGCTTGGTTCTTTGTTCTTTCCCTTCATATGGATGTTGGAAGAATTTCTAGTTGATGAGGAGGAAATTATGATAGGAGAATTATTAGTTGATTGAAGGAGGATAAAATGAATAAAGGGAGATTCCTAGAATCAAAGAGAAAAATGAGTAAGTGCCACGTGTCACAAGGTGAGGGTAACAAGTTGGTAGGAGAAACCTTTTAAAAATTTGAGCTGTGGAAATGACATAACACACGTGTGAGCCAGAATTGGGGTTTATTTGTTAAATGAGCTTGAATTTAGCAAATACAAAGGTTATTTCGGCCTAGCAATACACTTATAGGGCTAATTTAACTAATTGAGGGGTTTTATTTGTATAAATGAGGGAATTTCTTAAGTGAATGTGTGTTTTTTCATATGGCACGACTAGGGTTTGAATTCAACTGAAACTCTTGTAAATTTGAAGCAAATGAGGTCTTAATAAGTGGAAATAATAAGAGGAAACAATTCAGTAGTTTAAATTGAAAGGTTTGGGCTTAACATTTACTAAATTTAGCAAATAAGTTCTACGGGTGTGCAAGAGTCAAGCTGGATGAAAAGAAAAAGACAATGGACCCATCATGCTTTATAAAAAAAATATTTGGGTTACACACGTGGCAAGATTGGATTGGAAAAAATTTAGTTGACGTTATGTTGACATCAATAGGACACAGGCCTGACCATGTGGAGTGTTGACATAGCATGTCGGCCAAGCTGACTGGGCATGGAAAGGGTTACATGGAAAGTGTTGTGTAGTTGAAAGAGCATGCATGAATTGACACAGTGGGGCATGGTGACTTGGTGATGGATTCCATGGTAGGAGGAACCAACATTGACCAGCATGGAGGGATCCTACATGGAGGGACACATGGTTCTCTCCCATGTCATTTCGGAATTGGATTTTGACATTTTTAGAATAGTGTGTAGGGTGTGAGGGGGTGCCATGTGTCCCTTATGGAAACCATCTTTTAGGTTAAATGTTGTACAAGTGTATGACATGGAGTGTACACAACTATCGAGTGATCAGGCACAACCGTCATTAGAGTTTGGTGACATGCAGATCCTCCGATGCTCATGGCACTGCAGGGAAGTGCTAGTTCTTGTCATCAATGGCACCCACTTGGCCAAAATTAGTGTCTTTATCCCTTATATTATATTAAAAAAGATACTGTTTCACAACATTAATTGGTCCTTTCCTTTTGAATATGCATGCCTCAAGCTATCATCTAACCTTGTGCCCTTGGGGGTTAGTTTTGCAAAGGGGTATTACATTCTTAGTGCTAACGACTCCATGGGGACAATGGGCCCTTATGGTTTGTTGAGAAATAGTAGTTCTAGTGGATTTATTTCATTGGGATATGGAGTCTCTTTCAAATTACTTCTTTCCCTTGTTAATTATTGAAAACTGAGAAATTATAATAGTCAAAATGAACTTTTGGGAAACAAACTTCTTGAAGACAAATATTTTCTTTTCTTTTCTCCTTTTTTTTTTTTAGTGGTTATGTCTTCAGGAACCTGCCATTGATAAGAGTCCTAAGGAAATATCCATTGAGGGTCTCCATCTGATAGGTATTATTTTCCAAAACTTCTTGTACTAAGTATGGACCAATCCAAAGATTATCATTTTTTCGATGCTTGCCTTTGTCTGCTCTGATTGAATCCCATTTCAACACTAAATCCCAAACTTGTGGGTCTCGCTCATGTGCTCTCTTATCAAAAATGGATTTCATATTCTATTGTTAGACTTCAACTTTTCTTAGAGTTTCCTCTCTTTGTTGTTAGACTTCTATCACCTGATAAATTGTCTTCTGCATTAGGCTAGTATCTGACTCCTCTTCCTATAGAAACTTCATCACTAGTAGGAAAAATGACACCCATATTGCATACCAATTGATAATGGGAGGTGTTGATAACTCTTTTAGTGTTTATCCTATCTTCCCAGAGTGTATACTTGAGGTTGGCATCCCAACTCTTCTTATTCTTATCCAACACCCTCTTGATGATTCTTACTAGATTTTTATTTGATGATTCTGCCACATTTCCTTGAGGATAATATCTTGTAGAATGTACTAGTTCTATGTTATAGACTTGGAATAACTGCAACATCTTGAAAGAATTGAAATCTTGGGCATTGTCTATGATCAATCTCACATCCAAATATGGAGAGAATATTGTCTTCTAGGAAAGTGATAATAACCTTATCATCAACCTTGCAAGTTGGAATAACTTCCACCCACTTATTGAAATAATCAGTGGTCGTCAGAAATTACTTGTGTTGAGAACTTGAGTTCAGGTGTATTTCTCTAATGAATTCTAACCCCCACTACTGGAATGGATCTTGAAATTTGATAGGCTTCAATAGAGAATATTTAAATTTCTATTTGCCTAAGAATACCTGACATTCTAGACAAGCCCCAACAACAACATTCATGTCCTTAAAAATGGAAGGTCGGTAATATCCGACTCTCAAAATCTTGTATATGTGACCTTCCATGCTTGATTTTTGCCACATACTCCTTGGTGGAATTCTGAAATGTACTCATGTGCTTGGTCTTTAATGACACAAGTCAGTAGGAAGATAACATTATCCTTCCAATACAAGCTCTCGTCCATAATTCAATATTTAATTACTTTCAACTTCAAGTGTTGTAGGAAAAATATGATGTCATAATACCACATGGAATATTAAAACTTCGAGAGTTCCTTTGAGAAGGGTTTTTGTGGATTCATTCCATTCAGTGGAAAGGGTTCTTATGGATTCCTTCCTACTAGAGTGAGAGGTTCTTATGGATTTTGTTGTCACTCACTGCTTTATCAGTCATCAGTTGCTTCAAATGCCAAATAGCAGTGAAGTTTGATGTTAAATTTTGAGTCGCAAAAGCTATCAGAGCTTAATCAGACCCTATCCTTCTCCTAGTG
Source organism: Pinus tabuliformis (assembly GCA_031772625.1). Classification (NCBI taxonomy): domain Eukaryota; kingdom Viridiplantae; phylum Streptophyta; class Pinopsida; order Pinales; family Pinaceae; genus Pinus; species Pinus tabuliformis. The sequence continues at coordinate 490,934,887 of CM062817.1, forward strand.
CTCGGAAAGAGATTTATAATGGTATATGGAAGTCCAAAAATGGACTCCTGGAGTAGAAGTTAGAGCATGTTGAAGTTACCCTTGGGAAAGCTAGAAAGGAAAGATAAAACACCAAAGGAGTAAGGAAAATTGTAATCAGAGGTTTGGGGACAAATCAAAATCCCATATCCCACATGTTCCATAGTACTGTAGTCTCGCAGTCCCGCAATCCCACATCCCACATCATCACAGTCCCATACATTAGCTTATCAGGCATATTCGTGGGCCCTAGGAGTTAATAGGCTTATCGGCAATCGGTGGCGGGAAAATTCTGCATCCTGCAATCTCGCATGGCCCCGGCAATACCTGATGGGCCATCCTTAAGGAATTGTGTGTGGGGGGGGGCATCGATATAATGTGAAATAGCTGGGGAGCACCGAAATAGTTTAACAAAGGAAATGCATGCAAAGACAGTGATAGGTGGGTCCTTTCTCTCTCCTCCATGCGGCAGTATGGTTTATCGGAGGTCGGGAGCCCCGGGCACAACGAATCCTGTAGATCAGCCATGTCAAAGTCCCGCATCCCGCAATATCGTAGTCCTGTGAGACCGGCAAATTGACAATTAGCGTGGCAGAGGGGTTCTAACATAAAAAGCTTGTGATCTCTCTTATTTGCGATATAGTGTTAGATCGCCAGTACGGGGCCAATTCTATTTAACAAAGGAATTCACGAAAAAACCAAGGTCGGGCAGGCCATTTTCTCTCTCCTCCAGAAGGCCACATGGTAGGATACGATTGGCCCTTATAGCTGACATGGCAGCTTGTTAAAATTGGCAACCAGGGCAAAACTTCATGTGGGTCATCTTATTCATGGCTAATAATATTTTTATTAGATTCCTCTCGTCGAGAGGTGTAGGATTGATATAAATATCATCCAATTCCGATAAGTATTCATGGAGATATGAATTTATTTTGATTATGGAATTATTATCAAGCCGACCTACAACTCATGTAGGCTCAGAAGCCCAACAGTCGCTTCTATTCACCCACCAATGTTGTGTATAAATATAAGAGGACTTTTCCTCATTTGGACTCACTCATCTCATCACATCTCTCTCTCTCTACTACGCAGATATGAGTCTCTTCTCTACTGCGCTGAAATGGGTCTCTCTCTCTCACACGTTTGAAGCCGGAAACTGTTGAATTTGAAGCTGCAACTGCAGAAGTAAAGATTGACTTGCGTGGCCTAGAAGATCTCCTCTTTGGAACTGCGCTGTAGGTTCATCTGAACCTCCTTTGAAAGCCGCAACTTTTGGTGGTGGAATGAAGTCAATCCGATGAACGATTTGCAAGATATCTACTGCCCTAGTTTGAAGCCAGAAACTGCTGAAACTGAAGCTGCAACTGCAGAAGTAAAGATTGACTTGTGTGGCCTAGAAGATCTCCTCTTTGGAACTGCGCTGTAGGTTCATCTGAACCTCCTTTGAAAACCACAACTTTTGGTGGTGGAATGAAGTCAATCCGACGAACGGTTTGCAAGATATCGACTGCCCTAGTTTGAAGCCGAAAACTGCTGAAACTGAAGCTGCAACTGCAGAAGTAAAGATTGACTTGCGTGGCCTAGAAGATCTCCTCATCTGAACTGTGCTGTAGGTTCATCTGAACCTCTTCTAGAAGCCGAAACTTTTGGTGGTGGAATGAAGTCAATCCGACTGTCGGTTTGTGAGATATGGTCTGCCCTAGTTTGATAATGAAGCTGCTAATGCTGATGCTACTGATCTAGGGTTTGCTACTGCTAATATGAATCAGATTAATTGTACTGTTTCTCTCTGCTGAATTATTGAAGATAAAAGAAGATTTGATCAAAGGGTTTCCCCACACATTGTGGGGTTTGTCCTTGGCTAGCCGCCACATCTTGTGTCTCTTGTCTTGGCTTGTTTTCTATCGATCGTTTAATGTTCTATCTGCACTTTACTTTATGTACATGTGATTGATAATCAGTGGAATATAATAAGAAAAAGAAGTAAACTATTATAAGCATAGAACATACCATAACTTAACACAGCTGATGTCATCAATGACGTGGTAGTATGGGTGACACATGGCATGCAGATTCGGTGTTTTCAGGGTCCTATGGGGGCATTTCCAGGTGACACATGGCAGTGATGACGTCACCCCGCAGATCGGTGATCAGCGATCGTACGAAGTAAAATCTTAATCCTTAGCAGAAACTCCTTTCCAGCTGCGATTGCGATAAGGATAAAGCCCCGAGATGTGATAAGTTATTGCGATATATTTGATAAAGATTTCACGTCTGGGATATTGACTGGTGCGATGTAAGGGGTAATCAAAGGCAATTCAAGTTATAAAGGAAAAGGCCCCCTAGAAAGTAGTTGAGAGCCTCAATGCCCGAAGGGCTAAGCACTTGGTCACAACCCACGTCAAGTGATATGAATAAACAAAAAGGGGCTGAAAGCATGGTGGCTAAAGGGTAGTCAAAAATCGCCTGTTTTCATATTAGTGTAGTGTTAAAAGCTCACGCTCAAGAGTCTTATCCGTTACAATGTAATACACAACCCCAAGCAGATCAGGGAACTGATTATGTTCAACGGGACGTTTAAGGCTGAAATGACAGAGCTGGTCCCGAGAACAACTTTGACAACAAATCATGGGGGATGGCGCATTCAAACCAGGTGTGGGCACATTCATGAGAAAACTATTCTGCAACACGCCTCCAGAGTTGGTGCCGAAATAATTTAAAGGAGAAAAGACAGTAAATAGGCCAAGGAGCATGCCAAGCACACTATGACAGAGATAGGGCCTGATATGAAGTTTTCACAGGGACAACAAAGGACTCCTTCCTCCATTCTTCCTCCTATTTCTTTTTTACTTTCTGTAGTTTTCTATTTCTAAGAAGGGATTCGATCTTGATTGTAATCTTTAGGTAGCAGAGCCTTACAAGGGCTGAGCCAGCTATCCTAGCAGACACCTCGAGCTCTGGCTCAGAGATATTTTTTATTGTAACTCAAGCTCTAACCCTATTCTTATAAATAGGGGGATGAAATTCATAAGAAAGTTTCAGAATTTCTCACCCAATGGGTTTGAACTCTGTGATACCACTTTGGCTCATAAATATGTAAGAGAATGACTTGTATTTCAGACTGAATTACTTTACATAGGTAGATATTTTAGACTAAGCAAAGAAGTGGTGGTGATTCCCCCTTCTAAGCATTACAATATGTTATCCTCATGTTTAATTCCATTTTATTCATATTCTTCTCTGCATTAGAAATGATTTCATGCTTCCTTGCAAATCCATGTGTGTTGATTTATCAATGCATATGCCTAAATGAAGGGCTAAAATGATATCTTTAAACTGATCTATATGAATCATAGCACTCATCCTCTCTTCAGTCCATTATCTTTGCTTGTAACTCAAACAAGTGTAGAACTTCCCATTGCTTCCAGCTCTATGTGTTCACTATAGAATTTTGGATGTTTTGGGCCCTATATGATGAGTTATGCTTTCTCATAATCCTCTCTCATTTACTCAACAAATCCTATTAAGTTTAATCCCCTTTGAAGTAATCAGCCTCCGTTGTTCTATGTGATACTTCGTGGAACATATGTGTGAGGAAGTACTTGAAATACATAACTCATACCTTTGGAGGAGTGAACCAATACCCCTTATTATATTTCATTACGTGGAAATTGGAGTGCTACAAACCCCTCACATATAACCTTTCATGCACTTCTCTATTTAATATGTCTTAGGCACTGGTCTACAATCAACCCAGAGGTTGTCTCTAGGAGGATTTCTATCTCCCTTGCAACACTTGTGCAACAGGGTGCTAGATTTAGCTACAACAGATTCTCTCTCCAAGGATGAACAGGTTCTTGTGGATTATCTTCATCCAATAAAGGACGTTCTTGTGGATTATCTTCGTCCAAAGAAGGAGGTTCTTGTGGATTCTCTTCTCCATGGATGTTACAAATATCTTTATTAGTGCACATCTCAAGCACAATGTGATTGGACTCTGTGAACAATTTCATTTTACAAGCTTTGTAGGCTTTATTTCCATCTCATATTCTTGCATCTTTTCTATCCATTTTCCTTGCCTTACATCACTATTAGGTTGTGTAAGAATCTCTATCACTGTTGTTGATGGCACATATGCTACTACTTGGGAATGCAACTCATATTCTCGAAATTCCTTGAATTCTTTCACCATAGCATATGCCTACTTTTCCACAATAATATATTTCAGCTCCGCATCTCTCAAGGCACAAATAAAAAATGTTATGGGCTTCTCATACCCATCTTCATTATTTTGCAATGTAACCATGGAATGGTGTGCTTAGAAGCAAAAGAGAAAATCTAAAAGTCCTTCGAAAAATCCGAACTAGAAAGAACTAGGGCTTCGATAATGGCCTTCTTGATATGCTCGAAGGATGTATGAGCCTCGGGTGTCCATCTCACCTCGTTGTTCTTTATGAGCATACTTGTAATGTACTTGAGTAGCTCAACAAAGTTTGCATTAAATTTGCATAGAAACTTGATCTTTCCTAAGAACGGTTGGACTTCCTTCTTATTTCAGGGTAAAAAATTCTTTGATATAGCCTCCACTCTTTATGTATCAATCCTGACACCCTCCTTGGAAACTATATGTCCCAACAATTTTCCCTTTTGCAAGGCAAAGAATGATTTCTTTGGTTTCAACGGAAGACAAAACTTTCTGCATTTCAAAAAAGTTTTCCTCATATGCTCTAAATTTTCTTCATGATGTCATCTAGGTAAATGATTATGAACATGTTCCTTTCATCAACAAATGCAATATCCATGGCTCTTTGAAAATTTGTTCCTATGTTCATCAATCTAAAAGGCATTTTTTCATTCATGAAAGTACCCCACGGTGTTGTGAATTTCGTCTTATCTTTTTCATTTGAGTGCATTTATATTTGATTATAGCCTTAGAATCCATCCATAATTGATATCTTTGAGGCATCTATCACTTTCCAGAAAAAAATGATCCATCTTGAGAAGTGGATAATTTTCCTTTAGGGAGCATTTGTTCAGATTTATGAAATATGCACATAATCTGATATCAATATTCTTTTTATGAATGGTGCACGGTTTTCCACCAACTCTAAATATCTTAGTGGTAGAATGCTCTTCCCATCCAACAACTTCCTGATTTCCTCCTCCATTGTCGATAACAAAATTGGAATGAATCTTCTGAGTTTCTACACAAAGGGCTTAGAATTCTCTTTCAACGGTATTCTTTGTTGGATAACAAAATTTTCATAAGATTTAAAGTCTTTGTAACTCCATGCAAAAACATCTTTAAATTTCTTAAACAATTCAACATACCTCTTCTTGCAATCGAGTTGCAAACACTTGGAGAATTTTACCTTATGTGGATTTTCTTCAGTGCCTGAATTGTGTTCCTCAATGTTCTCGGCCATTGGTTGAAAAATGGGTCTAGTGAACACATCATTATGATCAAATATTTGATCAATATGGACTATCCCCTTTGGGATGAAGTTGTTATTTATTAGGATCACTTCATGGCCTCTAATTTGGTTCAAAAAGTTGGAAATGCTTTCTTGTTATTCTTCCTCTTCCCAATCTATCTCTGGAGGTTGACCTTCAAAATCTATACCAATTGTTGAAAACTTGTCCACTAATTACAAAAACCTTCTTAGCTATTGGTCATCTTTGAAAACCTACCAATGCTTAATGTTATCTAGGACAAAGGTTCTATATCACATCTCCATCTCATATTTCAACTTCTACTCAGGTGGTGGCTTGAATGTATTAGTTGCTATAGTCAATGCATCTGCATGCTAATTGTCTTCCTTGCAGATAATTGTGATGTTAAAAGCATCAAAATAGTTCTCAGAAATATCCTGGACAACATTTGGATACGATCTCATTCAAGTATGTTTGGTGATATAGATGTTTCTTATTTGAAACACTACTAGTTTGGAATCACCAAAAGTTGTAATGTTTTTCACTCCCATTTTCTCGTCTATTTCTAACCCGAGAATCAATGTCTTGTACTTAGTGATATTGTTAGTGGAATCAAATTGTAGTTTAAATGATAGGGAAATATTTTGACCCAAGGGAGGTACTAGAAGCACCCATGATCCTATTCCTTCCCAAGAGTATGCTCCATCAAATAACAATGTCCACACTAAATGCAACTTGTGTGTTTGTTCAATTTCACTAGGTAAAGAATCAACTTCTATCATGGCTTCAGGGTTTATGGACATGCTATGGCATCCCATCGATTACTCTATGGTATACACAGGTAGGTTTTTAGATTTCTTCGCATTGATTATTACATACAAGAGTTTGGCTTCCCAGTATAATATTCGCTCTTAACCCCCGAGTACAGATATTATTTCATACGATAAATCCATTTATAGGGTCCCACCTAATTTCCCAATCCAAGACCTAGAAAGCAACATGCCATAAGAGGAAGGGATATCAGCTACCATTATGTCCATAACTAAGATTTTTTTAGGTATTTGAGTGAGGGAGACCACTAAATCTTTAATGAGACCAAGGCATTTCATTGTTCAAGAGTTGAATGAGTAAATGTCATGGTATGGTTTGGTGATATCTAATCCTAGTTCCACTGTAATCAACTTGTGCATGAAATTATGTGATTCCCCCAAATCCAACATGAAATTATGAAGAATTTGAGTATGAACATTTAACGTAATGTAAAAACGAGAATTGTCATCCTCTTGCTTTTCCATGTGTGGTCCACATTCTATGTTGGGAGGGTCTTCCTAGATGCTCAAAGTATCAATACGAGAAATTGGTTCGAAGGGGGTTATGAGCTTTTGTATGTGTGGTTGATACATTGGGTTTTAGACCAATTCTAGCAGTGGCATTGGGACCTTTATCTTACTTAATTCCTATTCAAGGTTGAATAATGGGGTTATGTTTCTTTTAATTTCTTTAGTTGGTTGGATTGATGGTTGGGAAGGCATAGGGTCTTGTGGTTTGTTAGCTTCCTAAGTCGAGTTTGGATTGGGATATTAAATATTCTTACCCTTTCTATGTGAAGGCCTTTGTGTGTTCTTTGAACTTTCCAGAGTTGAGTGATTGGTATCGTGGGCTGGTTCCAAATCAGGTACAGGTACCAGAGTTCTAGTCTTATGACCTATCCCAATTGGTCTACCTAGTCTAGGACGTAAGTCATAGTTTCTCTTGAGTTCCACCATCACTGAGTAAGTGATTCTTTGATATTAGGAAGGTGAGACGTCATAATCATCATATGACTCATAACTCTCATTTGATGTGAGGGAATCCATATTATCAATTTTTGTGATATAGATGGGGTTTTGATCTCCTACCCAGCTTATATCTTCATTTTGGATGTACTCATCAGAAAACTCATTAGTTTGAAGGTTGATATCACTTCTCACAGGGTTTGTATTGGTTTTTCTTTTGACCTTCTTTCCCTATTCATTTGTTGACAGTTGAACGACCTACAAATACAAGTGGGATTTCAAGGTGGCTTGTGTTGACTCTTGCTGGACTCTTTTGACTCAAGTTTAGCAATGTTATTGAACAAATTTCTGATCAACCTATTCATTTTTTCGATCTTTAGTTTAGATGGATGATCAAGTTTGTCCTTTATTTTTTTCTTACTTCTGTCGTTATTTCCCCTTTTTCTTCCTCAACATCATAATTTTCATTTTTGACTTCTATTCTTCATAGATTTCCTATAGCAGTTAAGTTTAATTCTATTTTAACTGTGTTTGATTGCATGCCTGCTAAGTTTCTTGGTATCTTTTCCTTCATCATGATATAAAATTCAGGATCGAAGGCAAATTCATATGTTACCATGGAAATAATGGGAGTAGGTTTTATCTCTTTTGGAATCTTATTATAAATCTTGTTGAATCGCTTGGTAAAATTCTCTACATGTTCAGAAAGTATCTTCTTCACTATTGAGAATTCAGTGAGATAGTACTGGAAATCTTTCTTCTCACCCCACTGGGCACAAAATGTTATTTCTAAATTGTCCCATGAGTGTAGTGAGTTAGTAGGAAGAGTGTGAAACCATTTTCGCACATCCCCTTCTAGGGTTTTTACAAATAGTCTCATAACACATATTCATATTCCACCATAACATTGTCGGTAAAGTCTTGGAAGGCACTGATATTTTCGTCAATAGTCTCTTTCTTCTTGAAACTAAATTTGGGTAGCAAATTCAACTAGTTTTCGGGCATGTGACATAACACTCGAGGAAAAGCCAAAGGAGCATATTTGGTTGCTACCCAGACCAATGGTTGATTGGGTTGATTGTATTGGTTATGAGGTTTCCCTTTTCCATCCATGGTGTGTTGTAAAATTACGTCCCTAGCAATGGATGATATGGGAGTTCTAGTTCTCTTAGTAGTTTATGGAGTCACGTGAGGTGTAAATGACAGTGGGGTTTTCAATTTGTGTGGAGGGTTGAGTGATTTAGAATATTTGAGTATTGGTTGTGAGGGGAGTATATCAGTACGGATGATATTTGGACAAGCTAGTTGGGAAACTACAGTTGAACATGGTTGAGGTGTAGTGCCAGTCGTTTGAATCTCTAAAGGTTCAGTTCGTGAGTTTTTGTTACATTGTTTGCAAGTGTATATGAAATGTTCGGGATTAAAGATTGGAAGCATGAGATTCTAATTCGGGTTGCTCTGGGTGTGCTTCTTCAAAAAAGCTAGAATGTGGATGTGGAGAATGAGTTAACTAAGCTTTTGGTAGGTTGTCATTGTGGTAGGTGGTGAGTATGATGACGACAATGTGTTAAGAGATAGTGAAACTATGAATAATGGAGTCGCCAATTGGAATTCATAGTTGATAATTTCAAATCTTGTCCACCAACAAAATTTGATAAAATATCATTTCACCCAGGGAATTAATTTAGATTGTCCCTAGCAATGGCACCACGAGATGTCAGGACCCAAAGTCACACTATTTTGTGCTATAGTGTAGAGCCTGGGAACATCTAAGTGTGATCCTAGTTTGTTGGTTTTCTGTTGAAATTTTGCATGTGAATTCTTCTATTGTTATTTCTAAACCTGTTGAATCTATTTATATGTTCTTCCAGCCTAATGTTCTAGCTTGTTTATTATTTGTTTCAAACTTCAACAAGAAAATAAAGATGATGAGAGTTGCAACAAATTGGATCACATATTAATGCTAATTTCTGTGAATTTTCTTTGTGGAATGATTGTATAATTCTTCCTTAAACCCTACTAATGTTTTATGTGTTTAATTCAGGTTTAAGTACCATGCACTTTATTTTCCCCATAAAGTTGTCACAAGAAAGTAAAGGGACATGAAAAATTACTTTCAACCATTCAAATCAGTCTCTAAGTCTCTACTTGTGTATGTGTATTCCTGTGTTAAATGTAGTGAAATTACTCATAATCTAACTAATATTTATTATGCATTTGAAAATTTGAACATCACATGCATTCAACATTCATCATGGGTTTCATCCAAGAAAGTACAAAATGTAGATGGTAAATTCTATTCAAAATAAATTTCAATTGTTGTTTTAAAAATTAGAGCTCTTTGAGAATCTGGGTAGAGGAAAATATATCAAACATTAAAAAAAAAAAATTGTTAGGCAAGATTTCCACCATTTTCAGTTGGAGCATTCATGAGCTTTGGGTTTGACATAAGAAACTGGTTTTTTTCTTTCTTAAGAAGGTGAAAAATGGAGAACAAAACTCAACAAATTCAAAAGAGCAATTAAGAATCCCTTTAAACCTGTTAAAAATCAAATGGGTAGCTCATGAAAGAATTAAGCCACAAGAAAACATAATATTTTGAATTTTTCCTTTTCATTAAAACACTTGTAAACCCATAAAAGAAGCCAATATACACTTCAACAAATTTTATATCTTGCAAAAATTGAAGCAAACAATCATACTGATTACACAATTCACTTCAATTTAAAAATCTGATTTTAGTCTCATAACAAATTAGGTCCACAACACAATTTTCCATGAAAATCTTTGAAATTGTAATAATCTTGTGAAAAACCTTAAAATACAAGGTAGGTTCATAGAATTACATGTAAAATATGAACATATAGCCCAAAAATCACTTCAAAATCCCCTCCTTAACAACTTCAAAACTCCCAGCAAATTTTGCAGAAAATTTGACAGAGTCCCCCATACACCAGAAGATTTCTTCCCCTTGAAAATACAAAATGAGGCCTATATATAAGCACTCAAGGCCCAATAACCTATCCTAAACGACTAGTGGTATTAAGAAAACCTTGAGGAATATTTACAAAATGTGAGTTGTATTGTAACAAACTTCTTATAGAAGTTTCTCGATAATTCTACCAACTATAAGGTGGGTCCCTTTGGATTTGCCTATAGTGGCTTGTCCATCTCTCTCTTGGTTATACACTAGGTCTCCTTTCTCTTTCCTAGGCATTTCCTAAACTAGGCACTACATTAGTTGGGCCACCGATGGTGCTGGTATGATGCCAATGCCCACTATTGAGGTCATTCCTATTATTGTTCTTGTTGCTATGGTGGAGGCTTTGAGTTGGAACCCGCCTCTGTTGATGCTACCTGTGACAATGGTGTAAAACCACTTTGAATGGCCCAATTATATAATTCCATGAGTGTCTTCCATTCCTTACCATATGGAATATCACACGCCCATGCAGTTATGATAGTTCCTTCTAGGTTGTTGATGGCATCATAATCCGCTCTACCTCATTCCTTGAAAATATTCTTGAGTATATACAAAATTTCAAAATGGTCATCATATAATTTCACAATTTCTTTTCCGTGAAAGGCATAACCCTTTTCTCTAAAGCCCTTGTGATATTCTTTAATTGTAATTATGATTTTCATGAAGGATTCCTTGGGATATAGATCCACATTACCGTAGAAGAAGGTTGGAAATATTTTCTGATAGAGCATTTCACATTTCTCTTTAAAGCCTTCTATTTTTTCCATTAGTGCATCTATCTCCTCCTCGAATAGCATCACTAATTAGTTATTTCTTATCATTGGGTTAGCCATTGCTAGCCATCGGAAAATAAAATGTCAAATTCATGAGCTCATCCAAAACAACAACATCTAACCAAGCTCCTCACCTCCGGGGAGTCTAATTGTGTTGGTGCAAAATAATGATGGGACATGGAGACTTTGTATTGATTATAGGTACCTAGACAAAATCACTGTCAAGAACATATACTCGATCCATAGGATTAACGATTTTCTTAACCAACTTAAGGGTGCCAAGATATTTAGTGATATTGTTCTGAAGTCAGGGTAACACCGGTTCTAATTGAATATAGTAATGTATGGAAGACATTGTTCAAATTTAAATAAGGCATTTTGATTGATTGATCATGCCCTTTAGCTTGACTAATGCTTCAACAATGTTTATGAGGATGATGCAATTTATCTTGTGGTTGTTGATAAATTTTTTTGTGTTTGTATATTTGGATGGCATCATCATATTTAGCAGAACCTAGACAGAACATTTCTAGTACATTCAATAGGTCCTGAGAAGCCTGAGGAAGCACAAGTTTTATGATAGCCTGGAGAAGTGCTAATTTGGCATGTAGAGAATTAAATGTTTGGTATATATTGTGGATGAACATGGTGTGCATCTGGACCTAGCCAAGATGCAAGTCATTTAGGATTTTCTAGTTTTAATGACTCTAGCAAAGCTTCATAGCTTCTTAGGCCTTGCTAACTTCTATCGAAGGTTTTTGTTGGGATTCTCTCACATTGCTTGACTCTTAAGTCAAATGATGAAGGTTGGAGATTTTTTTTTTTTTCTAGCCCAAGTCCTAATATAAAGCAATCAAGGATATAAACATCACCTTTTCTCTAAGCTAGTTTTCATCCTGCCACACTACAACAACCACTTGAGATTAAGATAGATTCCTTTGACTATGTTATCATTGTAGTGCTCACTCAATAAGGACATGTGTTGGCCTATGACAGGGAAACAATCTATGATATTATTCATAGATATCACACATATGACAAGAAGATGTACTCCATCATGTAGGCATGCTAACAATGGAAGCATCATATTTTAGGGAAGGAGATGATCCTCATACAATTGATGTAGACACAAGGGAATTTATAGAATGAACACCATAAAAAATGGTCCACATACCTTTATTAATTCCAATTGAACATCAAATACAATAAGGATAGCACAAATCATGCTATAAAATTCCTTAGTTAGCCCCTAATTGTTGCATTAACAATAATTATTAACTCTTGTGGGCATGAGATATTTAGGTGGTCAAACTTATACAATGACTTTGAATTCGCCACCACGTACTAGATGTTCATCACAAGAAAATAAGTTCTATCCTTCCATCCCAAAGATGTGCTCTTATGTTACCTAGGCCATCTTTGTATTCCTTCAAGTGAGAATGCCAATTTGATATAGGAGGAACATCATAGTCGAGTAGCAGGGAACTTTGGTGTGGAAAATATAGTTGTAGTACTTCAAAAGTGTTTCTACTGGCTAAATCTCTGATAGGATGTCCATCAATATATTAGATCATGCACTACTTGTGCCATTGCTAAACCAACCGTCAAAAAGCAAGGGTTGTACACTCTTATGCTTACTGTAGAGAAGCCCTGGGAATGAGTCTCCATGGATTACATGTTAGGTTTTCCATCCATCAAACGTGGTAATGATTACATGTTTTTGGTTTTCGAATGATACCCTAAGATTACCATTTTAGCACCATGCAAGAATAGCATCACCACTGAAGGCACTACTAATCTCTTTGTAGAGCATATTTGGGTTCTTTTTGGGCTACCTCAAACCATTAATTGAGATAGGGACAATAAGTTATTTAGCACCTCTTGGTCTAGCCTATGGTCTCTGATGGAAACCAAATTAACCAAATTGAATAATTTTCATCCCCAAATAGATGGATAAACAGAAGTGGTCAACATTTTTATTGTGCATATCTTGTGCATTTAGAACTCCAAGTGTCCACGCACATGGGATGAAATCCTTCCATATCTTCAACATAGTTATAATAGATCCCTCCATAGCTTTATTGACCACAATACATTTTAGGTGTTCTTTGGGTTCCAGCCATTGGCGATAATTGATGTAGCTATGTCCATTGCTTCTTCACAGACAAAGTCCTCCAATGCCCACGTCAAGGAAGATAGAGCATCCAAATTTGTTGAAAGGGTCCAACCCCTTCAACAACAAGTTTATGATATCTTGCAGAAATCCAATTCTAAGTACAAGTAGCGACATGACCAACATAGGGTTCCACACAAGTTTCAAGTTGGTGATAAGGTTTGGTTGCATTTATAGAAAGAGTGCCTCATAGGCCCCATAGGAAGCTTAGAACACTCTAATACGAGCCTTACAAAATCATAAATATTGTGGGTAAAAATGATTTTGAATTGAGTATTCCCCCTTTCCTTGGCTTGCAACAAGTATTTAATTTAGAGTTGCTTCGACCATATTTTCCACATCTGTCTGACACCTTAGAGGCAGTCGAGCAATTGGGCCCCACATAAAAGAGTCCTTACTGCATTGAATAGGATATAATGGATCAAATCATGGACGCCAAGACAAAGGATACCGCCAATAACACATACAATTTTACTTGGTTTTCAAAGGAGGGAATCTTCTTCACTAAGGCTAGTGGCTCATTACAAGCCAATTTCAGCATAAGTTTCCCCATAAGATGAAGGAACTTGACATAATGGAGACTAATGCTTCCTAAGGGGGAGAACCAATATAGGTGCACATTGGTGGCTACCCACCTCTTCTGCTTTAGGTGGTTAGAGGTTGCCTTGGTTCAAGTTGAAAGTTGTATTCCTCAAATATTTCTTTCCAATGAGCTATTATGCACCCAAAATTTATATTGTATGCAAAAGTTGCACCCCTAAGAAGATGATGTACCAACTAACAACCTCAAGGATCATAAATCTTTGGCATTTCATCTTCTAGGGTAAGGTTGTGGACCTCTATGGTTTTTTGTAAAGGTCATTCTTTTGGCCTCCTATAATGGTTTCTGAAACTATAGGTAGCCACCATCTCTGTCTCTCTTAAGAGATAACAACCACCATTCTAGCCAGTCTGTGTTCTATAGTATTCTACTATTGCATTTATTACTAGAAGTTGGGTTTTCACCATATTACTATGTTTTATGTTATATTTCTCTCTATGTATTTCATTTTCTTTCTTTCCTTTTACTTTATTGCTTGTACAACTCGAGTTGATCAAGAAATGGATTACAAGGCCCACTTTAGGGGTAAGTCGCCATTTTTTTATTGGGGGCCTAAAAGATTTTTGAGTCAATTTGAGGGATCAAATGAAAGGTTTTGGGATCAAAACATTGCATGCAAAGCTCACATCCCCTCAATACTATTTTACACATCATAATATTTTCAACCATGCAAAAGATCGCCTCAATTAAATTAATCACTTAAACTTTTAATAAGATAAAGGGTTTAAAACAATTTCAGACCTAGGAGATCCAAAATTACAGAGATACATCAGATTCAATATCGAACTCCTACAAAGTGAAAAAAAGTGTGTAGTTTTTTTTTTAAATTTTGCATAAGCTTGGTTTGAAGAATTAGTTTGAAGGAATTCAAAGGGCATAGTAAAGTATTATTATCGGTAATTGATGTCCCAAAGAAAGAAAATGGAAACACCTAGTAAGCAACCTGAAAGCTCTAGCATGACTCATGAAGAAGAGGAAGAAATTCAACATGATATATCAAAATTACGAGACCAAGTGCAACAAATTTCACTCACACAAAAAATAACAAAAAATAAGATGGATGGTTTAAATAAATACGTAGAAGCTAAGATGGATGGTTTGAAGAAAGGCATAGAAGCTAAGATGGATGGTTTAAATAAAGGCATAGAAGCTAAGATGAATGATGTGGAAGCTAAGATGGACACCATGGAAGCTAAGATGGATGTCGTGGAAGCTAAGATGGATGATTTAAATAAAGGCATGGAAGATTTGCAGACAAATTTGAAGACATATTTGACAAAGTTTCTACAAGAAATGCTTACTAATGGCGAAAGGGTTGTAAAGGAAACTCATGATGAGAACAAAATAAATTCTAATCATGATTTCATAGACTCTAACATTGGATTGAAGAACCACCATGTTCAAAATATCGATATGAGGAAGTTTGATGGCAAGGATCCTGGAACATGGATACTATAGGTGGAGCAATTTTTCGATCTCCATAATGTGCAAAACACACAAAAGGTACGCATTGCAACTTTATATTTGGAACCAAATTAGTTTGTATGGTATCGATGGCTTTGCTCTCGTAAACAAATTGTCACTTGGGCTATTTTTATGGATGAAATGATAACACATTATGAGGATACAAAAAGCAATTTTTTAGCCAACTAATAAATATCAAACAAAAGGGTTCAATGGTGGAGTACATTGAGGACTTCCAAAAATTGAATATAAGGGTAAAAGATATTCCAGAGGAGCATAGGATTGATGTGTTTATAGGGATTTTAAAATATAACATCCAACATGAGGTTCTCCTTTGGGAACCAGATTCATTGGAGAAGGCATTCAGGTTGGAAAAAAAAATGGAAAGCAAAATTATGGCAACAAGGAATCCTACCACACACAATCATAAATATGGAAGTGTTACTACCCCTATCCATCCACAACCTACAAGGTTGACACCACAACAATTGGAAGAAAAAAGAGCAAAAGGGATTTGTTAGAGTTGTGATAGCAAATACACTAAAGGTCATAAGTGTGCAAAGAAGAAATTATTTTACATAGATTGTGAAGAGGATGAAGAAAAGGAACAAGAAACGTCAAAAGAAGAAGATATACACCGGGAACAAACCCTAGAAAAAGAAGAAATGAATCCGAACATATTTTGTAATGCAGTGGTTGGAATTACAACTCCTCAAACTATTAAGATAGAAGGGCATATCAAGAAGAAAAGGTAATAGTGTTAATTGATTCGGGAAGTACCCATAATTTCATTCATTGTAAGATAGCCAAGGAATTGAATTACTTCCTATATCCAGCACCATAGTGTCAAGTGATGGTTGCAAGTGGAGGAACCATAAATTGCTCAGGAAAGTGCCATAATATCAAGCTATCCATGGGATAATATGTATTGAATAGCCCAATGCTTTCCATTCCAATGGGTGGTGCTGATGTTGTACTAGGAGTCCAATGGAAACAATCCTTGGGTACAATAGCTTTTAATTTTCAAGAACTTTTCATGAAATTCTCTGTAAAAGGAAAGGAATTTGAATTAAGGGGTATCACAGGGAAACCGGGAAAGATAATCAGCTCTAATGGAATGATAAAGCTTCTAAAGAAAGAACAATGAGGCATAATTGCAAAATTATGTTCACTAGAGGTTCCCACATTGAAATCATCCATTTCTCCAGATCTCCAAAAAGTCTTGGACAATCATTCCAAGGTATTTGAGACTCCCAAAGGCCTCCCACCTATTCATGATCATGATCATGCTATTAATTTGATTCCAGGAAGTGTTCCTCCAAACATCAGGCCTTATAGATATCCCTATGTCCAAAAGACTGAAATTGAACGTATGGTTGCACAAATGCTAGAAGTTGGTATAATTCAACCTAGTCAAAGTTCTTTCTCTGCTCCAGTAGTATTGGTTCACAAGAAGGATGGATCATGGCACATGTGTCCAGATTATAGGGAGCTCAACAAGCTCACTATTAAAGATAAATTTCCCATTCCTGTCATTGATGAATTATTGGATGAATTGCATGGATCAATTTACTTCACCAAGTTGGATCTTTGTTCAGGATATCATCAAATCATAATGAAGATTGAAGACATTCCAAAAACAACATTTAGAACTCATGAAGGTCATTATGAATTTTTGGTCATGCCTTTTGGCCTTACTAACGCACCTTCTACATTTCAAGGTTTGATGAATTCCATTTTCAAACTCTTCCTTAGAAAATTTATGTTAGTATTTTTTGATGATATACTAATCTAAAGCAAGTCTTGGAAGGATCATGTCCAACATGTTGACATGGTGCTCAAACTATTGGAGGAGAAACAATTATATGCAAAATTCTCCAAATGTTTCTTTGGAGTACAAGAGGTGGAATATCTGGGTCATATTGTATCTCATGAAGGTGTTAAGATAGACCCTAGCAAAATTAAAACCATTAAGGAATGGAAAATCCCCACATCCATAAAGCATCTACAAGGATTTCTTAGGTTGACATGGTATTATTGCAAGTTTGGTAATAATTATGGGAGAATAGCAGCACCTCTAACAACATTATTAAAGAAAGATGCATTTTCATGGACTCTAGAAGCAATGAAGGCCTTTGAACATCTTAAAGAGGCAATGTGCGAAGCACCAGTCTTAGCTACACTGGACTTCACAAAAACCTTTATAGTGGAATGTGATGCTTTAGAAAATGGAATTAGTGTTGTTTTAATGCAAGAAGAAAGACCCATTGCTTTCGGAAGTTGTCCAATCAAAGGAAAGTATTTACACAAAGCTATTTATGAGAAGGAAATGTTAGCAATACTACATGCACTTAAGAAATGACGACCCTACCTAATGGGAAGACACTTCAAGGTAAAAATAGATCATGATAGTCTTAAATACTTTTTAGAACAAAGATTATCTTCAGAAGAGCAATAAAAATGGGTCACAAAGATGTTAGGTTATGACTTTGAAATCATCTACAAAAAAGGGAAGCAAAATGTTGTGGCAGATGCACTCTCAAGAAAGGATGAGGATGTGGAAGCATTTCTTTGCGCCATTTCTATTATCCAGCCAAATTGGATAAATGAAGCAAGGGATGAATGGAAGAATGATGAGGAAGTGTGGGAAGTCATTCAAAAGATACAACAATATCCCAGTACATCTGATACATTTAGCTGGAAAAATGATTCGTTATGGTACAAGGATCGGTTATACCTATGTAAGAATTCCCAAATCAAACAAAAGATTCTTAGGGAATTGCACACCTCTCCCTTAGGAGGGCACTCAGGATTTCTAAAAGCCTACCACAGGGTTAAGAAGGATTTTTTTTTTTGGATGGCCCTAAATCGGATATTCAAAATTTTGTGGAGGAATATTTGGTTTGACAACAAAATAAAGTTGAAACAATTAAGACCCTAGGACTATTACAACCTTTATCCATTCCGAACCAACGTTGGGAGGAGGTTTCAATAGATTTTATCATAGGTTTACCCAAGTCCGAAGGAAAGAGTGTTATCATGGTGGTAGTTGACAGACTTACCAAGTATGAAAACTTTTGTGCATTATATCATCCATTTAAAGTGAGTATAGTTTCTACTGCATTTATGGAAACAATTCAAAAGCTACATGGAAACCCAAAGATTATTGTAAGTGACGGAGATCCCATTTTCACTGGAAATTTTTGGACATAATTATTTTCTTGTCTTGGTACTTAGTTAGGTCATAGCTCATCTTATCATCCTTAATCTAATGGGAAAACTGAGATAGTAAACAAATGTTTGGAAGGATATCTTCGTTGCTTTATCTGATAAATAGGAACAATGGGTCAAATGGTTGCCTTTGGCTGAATGGTGGTATAACACTTCCTTGCATACTGCAACAAAAATGACCCCATTTATGGCACTTTATGGATATCATCCACCATCCATCACATCATATTTAAGAGAAAATTTTAAGGTTCAAGCAGTGGAAGATCACATCAAGCATCAAGAACAAGTTCTCCAACTCTTAAAGGATAACCTCACCTTGGCGCAGAATAGAATGAAACAATAGGCAGATCAACATCGCAGCGAAAGAAGTTTTGATGTAGGTGATTGGGTATTCCTATAGATACAACCATATAAAAAAATGTCCCTCAAGCAAGCTAAGAAGGATAATAAATTATCACCATAGTATTATGGTTCGTAGAAGGTGTTACAAAAGATAGGTACTATGGCATACAAATTGGAGCTTCCTGCAACTTCCCGAGTGCAGCCCGTTTTCCATGTTTCATGCTTAAAGAAGTTCATAGGTGACAATCTTCCAGTTCAAACAATATTGCCAGAACTTGATGAGGAAGGAAAAATCGTATTAGAACCTGAAGCAATCAAAGAAATAAGAACTCGACAGCTATGAAATCGATCAATTTCAGAGTATCTCATCAAGTGGAAGAACTTGCCCGTTGAAGATTCCACATGGGAGGATGATAATTTTATACAGAAGCATCCAAAATTAATGAAGCATTGAGGACAACACTTTTTTGAAGGAGAGGGAGATGTTAGGTCCCTATAATACTAGTGATTACCCCATTACTATTGTCATTTTATCCCTTATTGTTATTGTTGTGCCCCTATTGTCCCCATATTGTTATTATTGTGCCCCATAGAATCCCTCTATTGTTATTTTTGTGTCTTTATATTATTATTTTTAGGTCGGCTCGGTTATATTGTGACCCCTTAGACTCTTATATATAGATAGGAGGTTTTTTCATTTGAATCATCCAAGAATTATTCATTTGTGTAATGTAAAGGAGGTTGCCCCCTCGAAGAGGATTATTTCTAAGGCGTTCATCTATCTTTCCTATCTTTTTGTGAGCTGGTTTCATAACAATCTCTCTTCAAACAATCACCCCCATGCCATATTCCAAGCATGAATGTGGGATATCCTAAAACAAATCAATCAAAACCATTCAAGGTTTCCAGAGGCAAAACCACCTCAACCCATCAAACAATGGTTCCACCTCATAGTTAGACATCACAAAACCATCACCAAGTTGGTCTCTACCTAAGCCTTCTATGCCTCCAGAGCATTATTCCAACCAAGGCTTCTAGGACTAGTAACTCAAACCACAACTTACTTCGGGCTTCCAAAGTGTTTGTCCAACCATGGCTAATAACTCAAACCACCAAGGGCTTGCAGAGCATTTGTCCAATCGAGGCTTCCAGGACTAATAATTCAACCCAACCTGTTACAGGGCTTCCAGAGTGTTTGTCCAACCAGGGTTTCCAAGAACTAATAACTTAACCCAAGCTAAAGGAAACATGAGAACCAACTAGAAAATCAAAGAAATAAACCCACAACACCATGGCTATCTAGGAAATCGAAAGGCTAGGAAAATTCACTGTCAATTCAAGCAATCCTCCATTCCAATGACAAATCATAACCAAGAAACCACATGCATGTGCCATGCATGCCAAAACTAGCAAGGAAATCATACATGCAACTCAGTAGCTGCTAATCCTGATGTCCTCTTGTGCTTTCCTACTTTTCCTCTACCTTCTTGCTCCAAATTCCAAGTATGCCACACTCCTCCAAGAGTGCTCCAAGAAAACTCTAAGTGTCCAAGAGTATGAGAGAGAGAGAATAGAAGAGAGTTCCACCAAAACCTCTTAAAATCTTCCTAATTGATCCTCATAAGCCTTTTTATCAATGAGGCCTCTATTTTCTTCATTTTCCATTATTTTCCTTCATTTTCCTCCTCACATGAGACATGTGACCATTCACCTTCCTTTTCTCCTAATTTCCATTATTTTCATAAATAAATGCTCCAAAATTCCATTTTGCCTTTCCAAAGCCTTTGCCATTGCCTTTGGCAATTTACTTCGCCATAATAAACTGAATGAGCACCCACACTAGGATGTCTTGCCCACCATTCAACTTGGAATACATGTCCCATGACCGTGGTCTTATATATTTTTACATGGATTTTTAACCAGGTTTGTTACAAAACCCTCCCCCTTGAGGGAACACTGTCCTCAGTGATCAATGACACCTATAACCAGCAAGACCATTGAAAACAAAACATACTTCCCATGGAGCTTTATAACATAGCTTGTGGTAGTATTTACAATGACCATTTGCTAAAACAAGACAAACATATAGTTTATTGAAGCTTTATAACACAACTCATTAGGATATTTACAATAATAACCACATATACGCACATACATATTTTCTTCACCCAACAAATAATCATATTGTCTATGGAGCTTTATAAATCCAGCTCGATACAGTGTTTAAAATAATACACACATATAAATATATGCACATTGTCTCAACCAACAATTAAAGGGATATGATGCCTGCATCTGCAACAAGGGAATCTAGAGGCTCACACCTCCACCCTCAAAATAATACCATTATTCACCTCCTTCCCGGGAAGTACATAATCTATTGCAAGGTCAAATTTGCATCCAATGTCCAACGCTACAATCCTGTGCCACTTGTCCTCTCAGTGAACAGTTACCGGCTCATTGTTCCAGGGCACACTCCCAATGTGCATTTGATTCCATCTAGAAATGATAATGACCAAAATAAATATATCCCCGAACTTCCCTTCTCTGCTACATAGTCCCTTAGGAAATCTGGTCACCCCCTTTCATGCAGTCACACACCTTCCAAGTTCCGGTGGCACCCCCATCCTGGGCAGTTCATCCCTTGACAAGGTTTCCTCGCGTCAGAAGGTCCAAAAATCAAGGAATATCCCTACCTTAAACCATTATACCGGTCATAGAATTCTCATGGCAATAAATAGACACTATTGGGTACTAATGTCCCACAATGGCCCTGCTCCTGAATGCTTTACCAACATACTTCTTCCTATTTTAATTCCTTTCACTGACACTGCTAATTCTTGTAGTCAATTTCAATCATCCAACCAAGAATTTCCATGCTTGCTGTACCAATCACATAATTTCCATTAGATTCAAAATAAATTGAAATAACTTCAAATCATACCTCATTGGTGGCCCCTCAATAAGGTATACTTGCAATTTTGTTTGCTTATTGTCACAACAAGTCAAACTAGCATCTTTGACCAAATCATCATGTATAAACATATCACATCAGGTTAGCTCAAAACACAACCATCATAGATCAAAATCATAAATCACATGCAACCATTGTAAACCAAAATCATAGATCACATGAAATCATCATAGACCATAATCATAAATCACATGCATAAGAAAACTGAAATAAAAGACCGATACTTATCCTCCATTAGTCCTTACTTCTGCCTTTGTTCTTTCTGCACACACATTGGATTGGTTGCCACACCCAGAAAACATCCAATGCCTTCTCCTCAACCATGTGTGCATACATAATGTACATCACAACACATACATCCACACACAGCATACGACACCACACAATGCATACACCTACACTTGATATACAACACAACACATACATCTATACCCGATGTATAACACCACACAATACATGTACCTACACCTGGCATACAATGCAACACAATACATGTACCTACATCTGGAATACAACACAATACAATACATCTATACCCGATGTACAACACCACATAATACATGTACCTACACCTGGCATACAACACAACACAACGAGTACACATGTCACAATACCACAACTACACCATGCACATACATAATACCACATACCCGCAACACAACATCTATGACATGCACACAATACCACATGTACACCAGTACTATATGTACAACATGTACACAGTACCACCTGTACAAAGCACAACCCGCACAACGTGTTCACAACATAACATGTACATATACACAACACCACCTGCACATAACACCACATGTAAAACATGTACACGACAACTTGTACAATTATGAACACAACACCATATGTACATAGCACCACATGTACAACATGCACACAACACCATATATACATAACACTGCATATACAACATGTGCATAACACCTTATGTACACAACACCATACATACAATAGGAACAACAAATCATATGTACACAATACAACATATATTACATGTACACATCACCATAGGTACTGTTTAGTCAATTCAATGTTCTTGAATTGCTTACATAAATTATCGATCGGAGTTGGTAAACTTGTTAAGTGCAAGTGCACTACATATGCTAGAAGCCTTTTGAGTTTATTAAGATAATGATTGTTGATAGTTTATTTTTAAGGATTTTATTTGTTCATCTGTTCCTAATGAAAACTAAAGATTTACAATACAATCAATTCTTAAAAAGGAATGTAAGGTAAGCTA
Organism: Pinus tabuliformis; assembly: GCA_031772625.1. Lineage (NCBI taxonomy): Eukaryota > Viridiplantae > Streptophyta > Pinopsida > Pinales > Pinaceae > Pinus > Pinus tabuliformis. The sequence goes on from CM062817.1 coordinate 490,957,906, forward strand.
TCATGATCTTCTTTAACTGACTATTGTTAGTTACTATGTAAATGATAAAAACAGAGCTATCTAAACTAATGTTCTAGAAAGATAATTACTTATACTCTAAAAATAATTACTTCTATTCAAAGATAAAATTTATAAAGAAATCTAGATTAAGATCTACACACTGCAATTATCAATCTTAATTGAAATAATAAAACAAAAGTATAAAGAATGTGATCTAAAAAAATATATCTATTTATGAAAGGAAGGAGATTTATATATACAATCCTATTTTAGAAAGCATGTAAATGAATTGAAATCGACAGAAAACAAATGGAAAATTGTAAACAAATAATTACAAGGAAATGAAACTACAATAATGCAATTCTAAAAAAAATAATGAAATGAACTGAAATGAATACTAAGAAAATGAATGAACCTTGACAGTCTGCAGGGACCCTCCACAAAACAACATGTTTATAACTCTATCCCAATAGATAATTGTGCATGATTGATCCAGGTGGATGTTGGTGGCCACCCACCTATCCCACTTGGACCCCCACAACTGTCTCTTTCGGTTTCTCAGTTTCCTTATTTGTAGCACAATTTACTATTTTTAATAGTTTTTCGGGTCTTGAACTTCTGGAGTCATTTTGAGGCCCTAAATGACGTTTTATGGGAAACCTGGGAGCAACATGGGTCTAGGACCAATGTTGTTCTTTCCAAAGTTGTAGTCCTTGGATAGATCTCTACCAAGGTATTCTACTCGTCAAACGGAGATCATATGCCAAAGTTACTACCCCCAGAAGTTGATGTACCAATTTACCCAAAACAGGGCCCACAGTTTGGCGTTTCATCTCCTAGGTTAGGCTTTTGGATGTTTAGGGTTTTCGATTGTTTCTCAACAATAAATAGGCCTTCGAACCTCATTGTAACACAGTTTAGAGGCATGTAGCCGCCACATCTCTCCTCCAAGATAAGCTACCATCGCCCTAGCTGGGTTATTTCCATTTCTGTTTGTAAGCATATTTCAATATTTTACATTAATGAAATGAAGTATTATTTCCACTGCATCTCTGTATTTATGGTTATTTCTATACTTTATTGCTTTCCTGTATAAATCTGAATCAATGATATTCATGAAAATACTTCTTTAATTAAAAAGGAACAGAGTCATGGGACTTCAAACTGTCAATTACAAATTACATATATGTCTGCGTGTCTCTGGTTTCTGTTTACAGAGACATCTATATATATATATATATATATATATATATATATATATATATATATATATATATATATATATATATATATATATATATATATATATATATATATATATATATATATATATATATATATATATATATATATATAGCATTTGCACCCAATAGCTTTGATATTTTCACACCTTACAAAATTAAAGACAATCCTAATCTAAATGCTAATCTGGTAATGGAAATTATAACGCTTCTCGATGATTTTCTATTTGGAAAGAAATTCAGAGAGTCATGATTGATTTAAACACTTGCTACTTGGTTCATCCACGCATTGAACCGCTTCCTTGACTGTGCCACTAGGTGATTTCCTTGATGATTTGGCTTGGACGAATAGGAGGAGATCAATTCCTATCTACCCATATGCTTCTTTGCTCGGCTGGCGCTCTAGAATCCGACAAACCATGGATGTAGCTGCGGAATCATAAAACAACTAGATATTCATGTTAATTCCGTAGCTATTAGAATTAGTTTAAGGCACATTAACAAGTATGAAAAATAAGACATCTGAGTACCTTACCATGTCAAAATATCTTATTTTACTGTTTATTGGAGTTGATAGTAGTAGGAAAAAGAGGAAAAATGGATGGAAAATGATGTTAAAAACAGAACAATCATGAGACTCTATAGGTACAATCATTGAATATAAAATGTCCAAAACCATACTACCTCTACCAAACAACCTTGCTTCTCGTGTCTCTTTGCCATCCATGCTTATCCTAGCATGCCTCAGATTCCACTGCTTTCATTCAACTGATGTATCCCTTAGAGCTACTTGTCATAACATAAACATAGGCATAATACAAGCATTCAATATCAATTCATATACACATGATACTGACCTCATATATTTTTCATGAATACTCTCCCCTCTTAATTCCCCATAAGACCAGGAATCTTGTCATGCCACTCATCTTCCTAAGCAATTATTCCTCTACAAGAATGATCCCTAAAAACCCTGTCGGATAGTGACATAGATACATAGATACATAGATGCATAAATAAACATTAGCATAAAACAATCATGATCCTATCATATAATTACATACATACACACGTACATAAGTATATAAACAATAGCATAATCATGATCATAACATAATTACTAGATAGCATAAGTTCAAGGTTAAGAGAAGTCCCCTTATCTGTGTTGTTAGGTCCCTATAATACTAGTGATTTCCCCATTACTATTGTCATTGTATCCCTTATTGTTATTGTTGTGCCCCTATTGTCCCCATATTGTTATTATTGTGCCCCATAGAATCCCACTATTGTTATTTTTGTGCCTTTATATTATTATTGTTAGGTCGGCTTAGGTTGTATTGTGACCCCTTAGACTCCTATATATAGAAAGGAAGTTTTGTCATTTGAATCATCTAAGAATTGTTTATTTGTGTAATGTAAAGGAGGTTGCCCCTCGAAAATTCTTATTTTTAAGGCATTGATCTATCTTTTCTATCTTTTTGTGAGCTGGTTTCATAACATTTGGTATCAGAGCTTTGGATTCTAAGGTTTCGCTGCTCCAAACAGGTCATCGTGGAATTTTTGCAATAACCTTTTCGCTACAAATTTTCAGAAGCTAAAACAAAAACCCATTTGAGATGGAATCGGTTTGAACCTCGGGCCCAAATTTCAGATCTTGTCTCACTATATTTTCGGAGATATAATATGAGGAAAATAGGGTTTTTGCAGACCCCTAAATTACATTCCAAATAGGCGACCTTGGGAAAATCGTCATAACTTTATCTCTGAGCATCAGATTGAATTTTAGTAAGAACTTACAAAAAGAGGACAGACTTTAGTTTTTTGGGTATCATTTTCAGAACTGAAGGTTGAAACAGTGAGCCACGACACGTCGTACAAGTTCGCTCTACTGAACCAGTCTATACTCAGGCCATCGTGGGAGATTTGGCATAACTCTTGATTGGATAATACAATCTTGATCAGACTTGTCGGGTTAGAAAGATTTCTCAGAGGGTTACTGCAGGAAGCCATTTCAAACCTTGGAGATCCAAAATTACAGATATACACCAGACTCAATATCGAGCTCCTACAAAGTGAAGAAAGGTGTGTAGTTTTTTAAATTTTTTGCATAAGCTTGGTTTGAAAATTAGTTTGAAGGAATTCAAAGGGCATAGTGAAGAATTATTATTGGTAATTGATGCCCCGAAAAAATAAAATGGAAATGCCTAGTAAGCAACCTAAAATCTCTAACATGACTCATGAAGAAGAGGAAGAAATGCAACATGATATATCAAAATTACGAGACCAAATGCAACAAATTTCACTCGCACAAAAATTAACATAAGCTAAGATGGATGGTTTAAAGAAAGACGTAGAAGCTAAGATGTATGGCATGGAAGCTAAGATGGATGGTTTAAATAAAGGCGTAGAAGCTAAGATGAATGACATGGAAGCTAAGATGGACGGCGTGGAAGCTAAGATGGATTCTTTAAAGAAAGGCATGGAAGATTTGAAGACAGATTTGACAAAGTTTCTACAATAAATGCTTACCAATGGCAAAAGTGTAGTAAAGGAAATTCACGATGAGAACAAAATAAATGTTAATCATGATTTCACAGACTCTAACATTGGATCGAAGAACCACCATGTTCCAAAGATTGATATGAGGAAGTTTGATGGCAAGGATCCTAGAATATGGATACTACAGATGGAGCAATTTTTCGATCTCCATAATGTGAAAAACACACAAAAGGTATGCATTGCAACTTTATATTTGGAACCAAATTAGTTTGTATGGTATCAATGGCTTTGCTGTCGTAAACAAATTGTCACTTGGGATATTTCTATGGATGAAATGATAGCACATTATGAGGATACAAAAAGCAACACTTTTTTTAGCCAATTGATAAATCTCAAACAAAAGGGTTCAATGATGGAGCACATTGAGGACTTCCAAAAATTGAATATAAGGGTAAAAGATATTCTAGAGGAGCATAGGATTGATGTGTTCATAAGGACTTTAAAAGATAACATCCAACATGAGGTTCTCCTTTGGGAACCAGATTCATTGGAAAATGCATTCATGTTGGCAAGAAAAATGGAAAGCAGAATTATGGCAACAAGGAATCCTACCACTCACAATCATAAATATGGAAGTGTTGTTGCCCCTAGCCATCTGAAACCTACAAGGTTGACACCACAACAATTGGAAGAAAAAAGAGCAAAAGGGCTTTGTTACAGTTGTGATAGAAAATACACTAAAGGTCATAAGTGTGTCGAAAAGAAATTATTTTACATAGATTGTGAAGAGGAGGAAGAAAAGGAACAAGAAATGTCAAAAGAAGAGGATATACACCAGGAATAGACCCTAGAAAAAAGAAGAAATGAATCCAACCATATCTTGAAATGCATTGGATGGAATTACCACTCCTCAACTATCAAGATAGAAGGGCATATCAAGAAGAAAAAGGTAATAGTATTGATTGATTTGGGAAGTACCCATAATTTTATTAATTGTAAGATAGCCAAGGAATTGAATTGCTTCCTATATCCAACACCAGAGTGTCAAGTGATGGTTGCAAGTGGAGGAACCATAAATTGCTTAGGAAAGTGTCATAATATCAAGCTATCCATGGGAGAATATGTATTGAATAGCTGTTGGGCATGGAATCCCCCCGAGGCATGTTTTGGGGCTCAAAGTCCATGTTTTGACCAAATGATGTTGTAAAGCCCCACATATTGCAGGTGCAGAAGTATGTTAGAGTCATAGGGTTGTCCACCCTAGTTTTGGATGTAATATTGGCCTACCAATGGTTCGCGGACCATTGGATTGTATAAATAGAGTAAGGCTCTAAATGTAAAAGATAATCAATGGAGAATAGAGTGGCATAGAAGAATAGCGAAGCAAAGTAAGAGTTTGAGTAGCTAAGTGTGTCTTGGGTCGTAGAGTAGGAGAAGGCTCTGCAGCTAAGTGCGTAGAGGCCTAGTAGTCTGCACCTGAGCGCACAGACCCCTGCATTTGAGTGCGCAGGGTGGAGTCAAGTTTGTAAACAAGGAAGATATTAATAAAGAGAAGTTTGGCATCAATCTATGTATTTGTTCCAGATTTAATGCATGTTTGATCTAAATTACGATTATACTATTGATTTACTATGCGCACTTGTATGAATGATTTATATTGTTATAGTATAACTTAAAACTCGTGATTGGGCTAAAATAATCAACTAACAATGGAACACTCATAAGACTTGGGTAATAACAACATTCAGCCCCCGAGTAGGACTGCGCGAAGGTAGCCTCTTAGGCTATGAGGCATGGGTAAGTGCATGTAGTGACGTGCGCACAGGGTTGAACCACGGACCACTTGAACTCATCAGACATCTCTAGGGTGCGGAAACCTGGTTCTAGCACCCTCCCATACTACTTCAAGTGAGACCTCAGTCCGTGCTCCGCAGACTGTTGCCGAAAGGGCCAATAGTACTAGGATTTGTTTGGCTAAATCACCTCTGAACCTGGGTCAGGCCCCAACAAGCCAACAAATGGTTCCGTTGTTGGGACCAGGATCTGCATAAGGGATGTCTGATGTCGTGTCATTAGAATCCGATAAAGAAAGAAATTGAAAGGTGGTTGGACAGAAAAATTCACAAGTTCGCGGCACAGGAGAATAGGAATCCACGAGTGTCGAAGGAACAGTGGTTAGAGTGCTATTTATATACGGAAATCCATGAAATTTTCTTTGCATCCTTCCCCTCTGAGTTGTATGAGTGGATTGTGAAGCTAGCAGACAGTCAGGGAAGGTGTAGGCTCAACAAACCTATTGTGTGGACTCCAGAGTTGGTGCGCAGACTAGAAGCATCAGAAGATAAGATCACGCATGCTGTGGACCACTGGTTCGATCGAATTATAGGAGGGTTTATCGCCAAGTTCATGGTAGATACGACAGTTAGTTACAGCGAGGTGGAATGGCGCTTCCTCAAAGGACCATGAGGTAAGTACATTAAATCTTTGAACACTTGGATTAAAATGATACTATGTGAAAAGCGGGTTATGCAAATAAATTGATGTTTGGGGCTACGCAAAGTGGGAGGATCTATAGAAATGGAAATAACAAAGAGTTAGAGACTAGTACCTTGATTTCACCTCGATAAGAAAGTGAGGAAGAGCTCGCGAAGGTTTCACCAAGGAGTGCGATCAGTCAGATAAGGCAGTGAATTCCGCTCATACCACCTCCACTTACACCACCACCAGCTTCACCATCTTCACCCTCATCTTCACCTACACCACCTCTTCCACCACCATAGTTCAATATGGCGAGCGTGATAAAATTGTCGATGTTCAAAGGAGTAGGGAACAAAGATCCAGACCAATTTTGGTTTGTGGTAAAGGCTGTATGGAAAGCACAAGGAGTCACGGATGACAATATAAAGAAGGTAATGCTGGTAAGCGCGTTGCAGTATCGTGCACTAATGTGGTATATTAAGCATTCTAATGACCATCCAAATGTGGGGATTGTAGATATCCAGGCTACACTGAACAGGGAATTTAGCAGGCCAAAATCGGAGACACAGTTGATTATCAGGTTTAAGGAGACCCCCTGGGAGTTGGATCAAAGACTGAAGGGTATGATTCACGAAGCCAACATGACCTTGACGGATGGGTAGCACTGCAAATGCTTTGTAGCACACTAACACCGCATCATAGGATCGCACCATCATAGCAGAAGCTATCTACTTAGGTCGAAGCCTTGGAGATTGCAATGAGATTGCACGAGACCCCAATACAAGATCCTAGTTTGGGAGTGAAAAATATTCACACGTAGTTGAAAAAATTGTGTCTCGAGATGCGGAGCTTGAAACAAGACAGGAAAACTCACCCAGAAGCGTACGAGGAGGTATGGTGCATAAAATGCAAAGGCCAGGGACATGACAAGGACCATTGTCTAGTCTTCATGAACTACCTGGCGGGAGGAGGACCAATACCACTACGACTAGAGGCAAAAGTGGGACCAAGTGTGGTGCCTGTATTGTGGTGTGCGATTTGTCAGATAGGAGGGAAGCATGTTACAGATAATTGCCACATATTACAGAAGTATACGCAGACATCCCGACAATTATTCTGTAATTTCTGCAGGTTGGTAGGTCATGATGAGTGCACCTGTAGAAGTTATGAATTGATGATGGATTAGACTTCTACCTATAGAGTTCAGACCGAAACACAAGAACTCGATCACAATGTGGGGATGGTGCGCACTAGATTTCAAGGGCACAGATGAGGTCGAGGTGAAATGGGACTAGGAAGGGGTCACAGACAGCTGATTTGTTACAATTACGGAGGGCCAGGGCATTATGCCCGTGATTGTACAAATCCAACAAGAGCATCATGTTTATATTGTACCTAGTTTGATCATGAGATAGAGGACTACCCCACACTGATAGCAAGGTTACACGATAAAGGAATAATCCAGCCTCCCCCAACTCAGAACTTGCAAATGATGAGGTCTGAGCTGTGCAAGGAGGACCCAAATGTAAACATCACACTCCGAAGCAGTATCACAACAGGAGATGACAAAGGTAAGCAACCAGAAGAAATTGCCTAGGTTCACAAGCCTCCAACAAAGGAGCCAAAGCTCTATTTGGAGCGCACGAAGGAAACATTCATGGAAGCTAAGAAGAGCTTCACATAGGCCTCCACTTCAGGTAGTAAAGACAAACTAGAAGCAGAGATGGAACCATCAATGCTTACTACCTTTTTGGAGACATGCATGAAGTTGTTGCACGACAACAGGGTTGTGAAGGGACTACAAGAACTCAGAACTAGATGTGCTGGATCAGGGGAATTGTCCATAGTTCGGAAGCTCCGAAAGCACACGATGTGAACAGGAAGGGAGATGAGATTAATTGTGCAAATCAGGGAATATGAAATGGATCAAGTGATTCTGGATTTAGGATCAGATGCAAACGTACTGCCAAAGCAGACATGGGAACACATGGGCAGGCCCGCATTGCAATGGTCTCCTATTCAATTGAGAATGGTGAACCAGCAAAATATCCTACCAATGGGGAGATTGCAGGGAATAACAGTAGACATCGAAGGTGTGAGCGCGCTTGCCAATTTCGAAGTGATAGAGATTTTTGATGACAAAAATCCCTATCCCGTGCTACTGGGAATATATTGGGCCACTAATATGAACGAATTGAAAAATTTAAAGAAGCGCAAGATGATTTTTGAGAAAACGTCACTGCATGTAGTGGTATCTTTAGACCCTACGGAAGAATCGCGCTACATAGAGCTAGTGCGTGACGACGAGAGCGATGGCGATATAGACTATATCTACAAGATAACTGCTTGGGAATAGGATTGGGTGAATCCTACAGCAGATGGCCGGATTTTGTGGAAGCGCGAAAGCTCATGCACATCAGATTCGGATGAGGAAACAGAACGATGGCAGAATCGGTTGCACAAGGTAACCACACTCAATTGTAACATGATGATAAAGTCACTACATTGTGTAGCAACAGAGGCAAGAGATCTACCTATGTATGATGGGTTGAGCGAGGTAGATGATTTCCTGAACAAATTTGAAAGAGAAGTATTGAAACAACAACATTTCGACGCTCTAAAATTGGCACTGTGCGCTACTCCTGCAAGGTGGTGGGGAACGCACTAGTGGAATTTTAAGGACTGACGGGGATGCAGAAGGATGATGCACCTATGATTTGGGAAACCACATATGCGGCTAACAGACAAATATGACGGACGGGATGATCCACGTGCACACCTCGCGAAATGGACCAAGGTCTATGGGAAAGAGCCACAACCTGAATGGGTGCATTTGTTTTGTCATACCCTGGATGTCATACCCATGAATTGGTATATCAAGACGGAGCTTTGCCATGGCACAAGCAAATGGGATATCTTGCACAAATGATTCCTGTTAACCTTCACATTTGAATATCGTTGGTGGGATACTATTGATGATGCACTACAGGCAGTAAAAGAAGTTATCTTCAAAATACCCTAGGAACCAATGGAAGTGCTTCAATCGACATGAGCGACCTAGCTAAGCTGCGTGCTGGAGTGTTACAATGTAAATATTGAGGAAGATGATGAGGATCCACAAAATATTAACATTCCAGAAACTAAAGGTTGTCGCGAGGTTAGAGTACCATTGATTGAGGATCCTGACATCATCGCACCGCTAAAAACAAAGGAGGTAAACATTGGGACGGAGGCAGAACCAAAGTATGCAGCGCTCAGTGACTATTGGGATGATCCCACGGTGGATAAAGTCGCTGAGTTACTCTGTGAGTACCAAGACTTATTCCCGACCAAGATTACGTACTTAAAAGGATCATTGGCGACTTAGGGATGATGAAGATCACCTTAAAACCTGACACGAAGCCGGTCAAGCAGAGGCCTTACCACTTGAATTCGAAGTATAAGGAAAAGGTTCGTGTAGAATTAGACAAAATGCTCGTAGCTGGAATTATTAAGCTGGTGGAAGAATCTGACTGGGTGAGACCTATGGTAGTATAAGAGAAAAAGTAGACGGGCGAAATAAGAATATGTGTGGACCTTAGGAAGCTGAATGACGCCTGTGTACACGACCCATTCCTGACACCGTTCATAGATGAAGTATTGGAAAATGTTGGCGGACAAGAAGCATACTCATTCACGGATGGGTTCTCAGTGTATCACCAAATCAAAATCGTGCAAGAAGACAAGAGAAATACGACCTTCACATTGGAATGGGGCTACTTTCAATACACCATTATCCCATTTGGATTGAAGAATGTGCCAGCCATATTTTTGCACATCATTGTTGCCGCACTCAAAGAATACATCCATAAGTTCCTGGAGGTCTACTTGGATGATTAGACTGCCTTCGGATTGGTTAAGCACCACGTATTAAGCTTACGCTTGATGTTGGATACTTGTCGACGACACCAGATTGTGTTGAACCTTAAGAAATGCACATTCCTCGTTCCTTTTGGGAACCTGTTGGGACATGTGGTCTGCAAATAGGGATTGATGGTGGACCCTGTGAATATTGCAGTAATTATGAATTTGGAAGCATCGCGGAGTGTTAAAAAGTTGTGCACTACCTTGGGACACACAAGGTCCTACAAGAAGTTCATCAAAAGCTATGCCCAAATCACTGCGCCGATGGATAAATTACTGAAAAAGGATGTCAGATTTTTCCAAAATGATGATTGCATGAAAATCCTGGATGTCCTAAAGGGGAAATTGGCCTCCGCTCCAATCCTGGTCTTCCCAAAATGGGATGTGGAGTTTCATGTCCATGTTGATGCGTCGTGTATCACGCTGGGAGCAGTGCTCACATAAGAGGGTAGAGAGGGCTTGGATCATCCTATCGCGTTTTCAAGTCGTAGATTGTCCAAAGTTGAGAAGAACTATTCCACAACTGAGCATGAGGGGTTGGCGATGGTGTACGCGCTCCAAAAATACAAACACTATTTGCTAGGAGGACATTTCAAGATGTATACAAACCATTCTGCGCTCAAGTACTTGGTCAATAAGCCTTTGTTGTGGGGTGCATATGTAGGTGGCTCTTATAGTCCCAAGAATATGACTTTGAGGTCGTAGTCAAACCTGGATGCCTGAACGCATGACCAGATCACTTGTCACGTATTGAGACAGGCGAGGAACATACTAGTTTGAAGGACGGATTACCTGACGCACAACTCTTTGCGGTGTGCGTTGCGGATAGGCACTTCGAAGATATAATCCACTTTTTGACAACAGGGATTGCGCCGAAGGCATACTTCATCCAACAGAAAAAGGAATTGGTGGTGCGTGCGACAGACTTTTTTGTCATCGCAGGGTGCCTATACAAAATGGGAAATGATGAGATATTGCAAAGATACATACCCGAATTTGAACGAAGTCAGATCCTTGTGGAAGCACATGGGGCACTATAGGAGGACACTATGCTGAACGCGCGACTGCACAAAATATTCTTCGCATTGGGTTGTGGTGGCCAACCCTTCACAAGGAATCAAAATCACACTACAAGGCCTATGATATATCTCAAAGGATCGGAAAACCATCTTGGAGGGACAAGATTCCATTGAATCCACAAATGACACTGCAGCCATTCGAGAAATGGGAAATTAACTTCGTGGGACCTATCAAACCTCAGGGAAAAATGAGCGTGTCCTACATCATCACCGTGACGGAGTACTTGACATGATGAGCGGAAGCACAGCCGGTCAGAGACTGCACAACTGCTATAGCTGCAAAGTTTTTGTTTGAAAACATGTTGACCTGATTTGGCTGTCCTAGAATCTTCATGAGTGATTGCGAAACACATTTCTTGAATGAAACCATCAGCGTGATGATAGAAGAGTTCTAGGTGTATCATCATAAACGTACACCATATCACCCACAAGCCAATGGGGCTATAGAAGCATTCAACAAAATACTGGAGACTGTGTTGACAAAAGTTTGCAACGCGGAGTGAAGCAATTGGGACCTGCGTGTACCTACAATGCTATTGGTTTACAAGACAACGTGCAAGAAATTGACAGGACAAACACCCTTCCAGTTAGTTTATGGTGTGGAAGCAGTTATGCCAATGGAATATATCATACCTAGTCTGTGCATAGCAGCACTTACAGGGATGACGGACTGTGAAGCTCTAGAGGAAAGGCTCACGTAGTTGGAAGAACTTGAGGAGGAATGGTTCTTGGTTGAATTTCAACAGCAGGTAAAAAAGTAGCGTGAAAAGGCCTGGCATGACCTCCATATCAAGTTACACACCTTCAAGGTAAATGACTTAGTGTTGCTATACAACAGTAAGTTTGAAAAATTTCTGGGAAAATTCCAAATGCATTGGTTGGGACCATACGTGGTTAAACAGACAGAGGTGCGGTCCAGCTAGTCAAAATCAATGGAGAACCCCTCCCATGCAAAGTGAATGGAAGCTGCTTGAAGCCCTACACGGGTGCGCCAGCTATCTGAATAGTCGACCGAAGCACATTCCTCGCACTTTGAGGGGTCGAAAAAGGGTGCAGGACTATAAACATATGCAACAGATACCGGTACAGATGTATGAAAATAATCCAAACACAAAGGTCTTAGAACAGAGGATGCAGCAGGTTCAGGAAGCAACAGTTCAGTGTGCTACGGACATCAGTACCGTGCGAGGATAGTTGGAGGAACTCCATGCCAAGATCATCGTGCCAACAAAGTGACTCGAGGACGAGTCACGATGTTTGTGTTGGGGGCCTATTGGGGATGGAATCCCCTTGAGGCATGTGTTGGGGCTCAAAGCCCATGTTTTGACCAAATGATGTTGTAAATCCCTGCGAATTGCGGGTGCGAAAGTATGTTAGCGTCATAGGGTTGTCCGCCCTATTTTTGGATGTAATGTCAGCCTACCCATGGTCCGCAGACCATGGGATTGTATAAATAGAGCGAGGCTCTAAATGTAAAAGACAACTAATGGAGAATAGAGTGACATAAAAGAATAGCGAAGAAAAGTAACAGTCTGAGTAGCTAAGTGTGTCTTGGGTAATAGAGTAGGAGAAGGCTCTACAGCTGAGTGCGCAGAGGCCTAGTAGTCCGTAGTTGAGTGCGCATACCCCTGCAGTTGAGCGTGCAAGGCAGAGTCGAGTCTGTAAACAAAGAAGATATTAATAAAGAGAAGTTTGGCATCAATATGTGTATTTGTTCCATATTTAATGCATGTTTGATCTAAATTATTATTATACTGTTTATTTACTACGCACACTTGTATGAATGATTTACATTGTTACAGTATAACTTAAAACTTACGATTGGGCTAAAATAATCAATTAACAGTGGAACACTTGTAAGACTTGGGTAATAATGGCATTCGGCCCCCTAGTAGGACTGCGCAAAGGCAACCTCTCAAGTTGCGAGGCATGGATAAGTGCACGTAGTGACGTGCGTGCAGGGTCGAACCGTGGACCACTTGAACTCATCAGACATATCCAAGGTGTAGAAACCTGGTTATAGTACCCTCCCATACTACTTCGGGTGAGACCTCAGTCTGCGCTCGGCGAATTGTTGTCAAAAGGGCCAGTAGTACCGGGATTTGTTTGGCTAAATCACCTTTGAACCTGGGTCAGGCCCCAACAAGCCAACAATATCCTAATTCTTTCCATTCCAATGGGTGGTGCTGATGTTGTACTAGGAGTCCAATGGCTACAATCCTTTGGTACAACAGCTTTTAATTTTCAAGAACTTTTCATGAAATTCTCTTTAGAAGGAAAGGAAGTTGAATTAAGGGGTATCGCAGGGAAACCGGGAAAGATAATAAGCTATAATGGAATGACAAAGCTTCTAAAGAAAGAACAATGAGGCATAATTGCACAATTATGATCACTAGAGGTTCCCACATTGAAATCATCCATTTCTCCAGATCTCCAAAAATTCTTAGAGAATCTTTCCAAGGTATTTGAGACTCCCAAAGGCCTCCCACCTATTTGTGATCATGATCATGCTATTAATTTGATTCTAGGAAGTGTTCCTCCAAACATCAGGCCTTACAGATATCCCTATGTCCAAAAGAGTGAAATTGGACGTATGGCTGCAGAAATGCTAGAGGCTAGTATAATTCAACCTAGTCAAAGTTCTTTCTCTACTCCAGTAGTATTGGTTCACAAGAAGGATGGATCTTGGCGCATGTGTTCATATTATAGGGAGCTCAACAAGCTCACTATTAAATATAAATTTCCCATTCCTGTCATTGATGAATTATTGTATGAATTGCATGGATCAATTTACTTCACCAAGTTGGACCTTCATTTAGGATATCATCAAATCAGAATGAAGACTGAATACATTCCAAAAACAACGTTTAGAACTCATGAGGGTCATTATGAATTTTTGGTCATGCCTTTTAGCCTTACTAATGCACCTTCTACATTTCAAGGTTTGATGAATTCCATTTTCAAACCCTTCCTTAGAAAATTTGTGTTAGTATTTTTTGATGATACACTAATCTACAACAAGTCTTGGAAGGATCATGTCCAACATGTTGACATGGTGCTCAAACTATTGGAGGAGAAACAATTATATGAAAAAATCTCCAAATGTCTTTTTGGAGTACAAGAGGTGGAATATCTGGGTCATATTGTATCTCATGAAGGTGTTAAGGTAGACCCTAGCAAAATTAAAACCATTAAGGAATGGAAAATCCCCACATCCATAAAGCATATACGAGGATTTCTCGAGTTGATAGGGTATTATCGCAAGTTTTTTAAGAATTATGGGAGAACAGCAGCACCTCTAACAACATTATTGAAGAAAGATGCATTTTCATGGACTCCAGAAGCAACGAAGGCCTTTTAACATCTTAAAGAGGCAATGTGCCAAGAACTAGTCTTAGCTACACTGGACTTCACAAAAACCTTTATTGTGGAATGCGATGCCTCATGAAATGGAATAAGTGTTGTTTTAATGCAGGAAGAAAGACCCATTGCTTTCGAAAGTCGTCCAATCAAAGGAAAGTATTTACACAAAGCTATTTATGAGAAGGAAATGTTAGCAATACTACATGCACTTAAGAAATGGCGACCCTACCTAATGGGAAGACACTTCAAGGTAAAAACAGATCATGATAGTCTTAAATAATTTTTAGAACAAATATTATCTTCAAAAGAGTAGAAAAAATGGGTCACAAAGATGTTGGGTTATGACTTAGAAATCATCTACAAAAAAGGGAAGTAAAATGTTGTGGTAGACGCACTCTTAAGAATGGATGAGGATGTGGAAGAATTTCTTTGCGACATTTCTATTATCCAACCAGATTGGATAAATGAAGCAAGGGATGAATGGAAGAATGATGAGGAAGTGTGGGCACTCATTCAAAAGATACAACAAGATCCCAGTACATCTGATACATTTAGTTGGAAAAATGATTCGTTACGGTACAAGGATCGGTTATACCTATGTAAGAATTCCCAACTCAAACAAAAGGTTCTTAGGGAATTGCACACCTCTCCCTAAGGAAGGCACTCAAGATTTCTAAAAACGTACGACACGATTAAGAAGGATTTTTTTTAGGATGGCCTTTAATCGAATTTTTAAAAGTTTGTGGCGGAATGTTTGGTTTGCCAACAAAATAAAGTTGTAACAATTAAGACCCCTAGACTATTACAACCTTTATCCATTCCAAGCCAACGTTGGGAGGAGGTTTCAATGGATTTTATCATAGGTTTACCCAAGTTTAAAGGAAATAGTGTTATCATGGTGGTAGTTGTCAGACTTACCAAGTATGCACACTTTTGTGCATTATCTCATCCATTTAAAGAGAGTACAGTTTCTACTGCATTTATGGAAACAATTCAAAATCTACATGGAAACCCAAAGATTATTGTAAGCGACAGAGATCCCATTTTCACTGGAAATATTTGGACATAATTATTTTCTTGTCTTGGTACTCAGTTAGCTCATAGCTCATCTTATCATCCTCAATCTAATGGGCAAACTGAGATAGTAAACAGATGTTTGGAAGGATATCTTCATTGCTTTGTATCTGATAAACAAACGTAATGGGTCAAATGGTTGCCTCTAGCTGAATGGTGGTATAACACTTCCTTCCATACTGCAACAAAAATGACCCCATTTATGGCACTTTATGGATATCATCCACCATCCATCACATCATATTTAAGAGAAAATTCTAAGGTTCAAGCAGTGGAAGATCACATCGAGCATCAGCAACAAGTTCTCTAACTCTTAAAGGATAACCTCACCTTTGTGGAGAATAGAATGAAACAGCAGGTAGATCAACATCGCAGCGAAAGAAGTTTTGATGTAGGTGATTGGGTATTCCTACGACTACAACCATATAAACAAATTTCCCTCAAGCAAGCTAATAAGGATAATAAATTATCACCAAAGTATTATGGTATGTATAAGCTGTTGCAAAAGATAGGTACTATGGCATACAAATTGAGCTCCTTGCAGCTTCCCGAGGGCACCTAGTTTTCCATGTTTCATGCTTAAATAAGGTTATAGGTGACAAGCTTCCAGTTCAAACAATATTGCCAGAACTTGATGAGGAAGGAAAAATCATATTGAAACCTGAAGCAGTCAAAGAAACAAGAACTCGACAGCTACGAAATCGATCAATTTCAGAGTATCTCATCAAGTGGAAGAACTTACCCATTGAAGATTCCACATGGGAGGATGAGAATTTTATACAGAAGCATCCAGAACTACTCAAGCATTGAGGACAACACTTTTTTGAAGGAGAGGGGCATGTTAGATCCCTATAATACTAGTGATTCCCCCATTACTATTGTCGTTGTATCCCTTATTGTTATTGTTGTGCCCCTATTGTCCCCATATTGTTATTATTGTGCCCCATAGAATCCCACTATTGTTTTTTTTGTGCCTTTATATTATTATTGTTAGGTCAGCTTTGGTTATATTGTGACCCCTTAGACTCTTATATATAGAAAGGAGGTTTTGTCATTTGCATCATCTAAGAATTGTTCATTTGTGTAATGTAAAGGAGGTTGCCCCCTCAAAGAGGCTTATTTCTAAGGTGTTGATCTATCTTTTCTATCTTTTTGTGAGTTGGTTTCATAACATGTGCACACCATGCACAACATTGAGAACAATCGTTCCGAAGATATCCATGGAATATGATAGCTCAAACCCATTCACCTTACCTTTCTTGATTACCTTTCCCATGACTATCCTATCATCATCCATTTACACCAATGGACCCAACCAGTCCAATTGAATATCACACTCTTACCTTCAACTACCCTTACACATGCATCGACTTCATCTAGGTCTTACATGGTCTACTAGATTTCATTCAACTCTCCCTGAGCTCCACTAACTTTCCTCTTTCCAAACCAATTCCCAAGACTCAAAAACTAAAAGGAAATACCAAACAACAAGCAAGAGAAAACCATGAAAACCAATAACGATACAACACCACAAACAAAGTGGCATGATCATACACTAGACATAACAAAATTGCAAATCAAGTGAAAACAAGGCATAAAGAATTTAAATCACAAGACTCTCAATAGAAACCATGACTCAATCCCCATGGTTCTCAAGGAAAGCTCAACCCAAGCCTTCTTCATAATTTCACGGAAGTCTCTTTTCCATGCAATCCCCTACATCATATTTCCATAAACACATAACTGTCAGTGCATAAATAAACATAACAATACACCAATTACCTTACCTTGTTGTGCCAAGCATGTTTCTTGCAACTGAACACATCCATGCCATCTCTCAAGGGACTCCAATCCTTTGATGAATCTAGCCATAACTAGAACCAATTGTTATACCTATCAAATACATATTTATGAATATAACACATATCCTCATAATGTCAAACAAATTCAAGGTTAAGAAGACTTCATATATGCAAAGCACTCATTCGTTTGGAATTGTAGTTTCCAAACATAGCCAAAGGAATTTTCACCCAATTCCTTTCTTTTACCTTTTCCTTACTGCAATTGAGTCTTACTATGCACTGTCACATCACCCAACTATTAGTTATATAAACACATCAACTATTACCTTGTCAAGCTAATACCAGGCATGTTTCCCTACAACTTCTCACACATGTTAGTCTCACATTCCAAAGATCAATGCATCATGTATATTAATTTGAAATCAACCTTTACAAAGTCTAACAACCATGTCATACTCAACAATCAACTCACATTCATCAGTCATAATACATAATGCTACAACTACCACCTACTTACACTCAAGTACATATTAGCTGTCTCAACACATATGTATTAGTACAACCATCTTAAAACAAGATCATTTCGGCAAGAAATATTATAGACACATACTCATATCATTCAAGTAATCAAACATTCAGACAACAGATAGACAACATAATAGACACCAAACACTCAAACACCAAATAAACAACATAGTAAAACATTCAAACACCAAATAGACGACATAAGAAAACTCATACCTTAATGTATCTCAGGGGAGGATATCTTGTCTGCATAATCAATTTAGATTAGCATGATATAACTTCACAACATATCAACTCAAATATAAATAAGGTCATGATATCCATAATAGTCACTAGCTAACATATTCACATCATAAACTCATAAAAAATTATCATTCATACATAATAATCACATCTGCATAGTCAGTCTAGATTAGTATGACATAATATCACAACATATTAACTCATACATGAATGTCATAACCCTAACCATTTTCATAGACCAATCCAACTTAGTATGATACATATAACATCAAGATCTTAATGTAATAACCCTAATCATCAAGTTACTAGCATATAACAACAACAAGTTATATATCATGCTCATCAACAACATATAACCTAATCATCAAGCTAACTATCATAGAAAGACAACAAGTTACCCTATAACATACTCATCAACAACATATAACATAATCATCAAGCTAACTATCATACAACAACAACAAGTTAATGTATAAAATACTCATAAACAACATATAATATAATCATCAAACTATCTAACCTAAAACAACAATAGCAATGCATACCACCACAGGTTACTATCATTCATGACTGTTTGACACATGTGCATATAACTACACTAATCAACTAGCATTTATCATACATGTAACCATAACAACAATAAAATGAAAGGAATACACATAACCATAATGCATATAACAAACCTTAACCTACATACCTACATGCCCAACATACAAACCTATATGACGACATGTTCTTGCCTTGAGGTCCAATACTGATACTTCACTTTAATGACCTGCATTTCCTGCTTTATCTTATCCAACACATTAGCATCATAACATACCAATATCATCATGATGACCTACTTGCATACAATGACCTCACAATGCATGTGTGACCTACCATATATGCTTAACCATAACCATGAAAATGTGTGCATAACATCATATAGACATTGACATGCCTAACAAATTCATATACAATCATACACTCATGATGACACATCCCACAACAACATTATCAACCTTCACATGGTGACATCACTACAACCATGATCAACACCATGTAAATGCAACAAACACATGGTATTACAACACAAGAAACACATATGCGATCGACATGAATGCATGACCAACACATAGCCCATCTAGTATGAGGGGTGAACCATGCTCTGATACCACTCTTTAACACCCTCTTCCCACATCTACCCAAGTAACCGGCCAACTAGGGTAAACATGTTATGAGAAGTTACTACAATATGATTCGACTCCCTATGTATCAATTAAGGAAGTGGAATCGATGGAAACATACCATATAGACCTTCCACATCAGCAACAAAACTCCCAGGAGCCATCCCAACCACTTAGGCAACCAGCCCCTGAGAGAAAATAATGATTTTGACCATTAAACCCCTGGATGCTCCCTTAATATGGGCATGCATGCATCCAGGAGGCTCTCGATGCTCCCATAACATGGATATGCATGCATCCAGTCACTTTTTCCTTAGACCTGTGCCTATTTCTCCAGGATTTCTGCCACTTTTTTAGGCCCAAAGCCCAGGTCACTACCCACAACTCAATGACACTTTTAGAACTAAAATATAAGAATTGAATAATGATACAAATGCAATTACTTGAACAAGGAATTGACTGGATCCATACTAGCCAAGACAGACATTTCGTCAAAAATGTCATAAATATGTAATCTACAAGTTTAAACAACATCATCTGAGCATAGGGCTCTCATAATCATCTAAGAATCACTAAGAAGCATTGTTCCCTTATATCATTAGTTGCATTATCATCTATTAGGTCATAGATACATTGTTCTTCATTTATAAATCAAAACATGAGGAGAGCCATACATCATCACTGCCATAATACATGCTCATAACCAACATAATAATAATAGAAATACCAAGGATACATTAGCCATAGAATCCACATATAAACCAGTATAATACTCATGAAATAACAAGGAGAAAGAACCTCATATTAATGATGCAAAATCCAACCGAGTATGGGACTAGCATGTTCCACTCGACCGTAGATTGGCTAAGCTAGATCTCTCTTCAGCCAATCACCCTCATGTTATATTAAAAGCATGAGTGTGGGATCTCATAAAACACATGAATCAAAACCATCTAGGATTTCTAGGGGCCGAACCACCTCAACCCATCAAACAATTAGACATCACAAAACCATCGCTAGATTGGTCTCTATCCAAGCCTTCCGGGGCTCCAGAGTGTTGTTCCAACCAATGCTTCCAGGACTAGTAACTCAACCCACAACTTACTCCGGGCTTCCAGAGTGTTTTTCCAACCATGGCTTCTAGGACTAGTAACTCAACCCACCAAGGGCTTCCATAGTGTTTTTCCAACCAAGGCTTCGAGGACTAATAACTCAACCCAAGCTGTTATAGGGCTTATAGAGAATTTGTCCAACTATGGCTTCCAGGAACTAATAACTCAACCCAAGTTAAAGGAAACATGAGAAACAACTAGAAAAACAAAGAAATAAACCCACAACACCATGGCTATCCAGGAAATGACAAGGCTAGGAAAATCCACTATCAATCCAGGTAATCCTCCATGCCAATGACATATCATAACCAAGAAACCACATGCATGTGCCATGCATGCCCAAACTAGCAAGGAAATCAAACATGCAACTCAGTACCTGCAAGAAAAACCCATTGTAATTGTTGATCCCGATGTCCTCTTGCACTTTCCGGTTTTTCTTTTGCCTTCTTACTCCAAATTCCAAGTATGCCGCACTCCTCCAAGAGTGCTCTAAGAAAACTACTATGAGAGAGAATATAAGAGAGTTCCACCAAAACCCAACAAAGGATTCCTAACTGATCCTCAGAAGCCTTTTTATCAATGAGGCCTCTATTTTCTTCATTTTTCATTATTTTCCTTCATTTTCCTCCTCACATGCAACCTGTGACCTTTCACCTTCCTTTTCTCCTAACTTCCATTATTTTCATAAATAAATGTGCCAAAATGTCATTTTTCCTTTCCAAAGCTTTTGAAATTACCTTTGCCAATTTCCTTAGACATAATAAAGTAAATGAACACCCATGTTAGGATGTCTTTCCCACCATTAAGCTTGGAATACGTGTCTCATGACCATGTTCTTATATATTTTACATGGATTTTTAATCAGGGCTATTAAAACATTTAGATGATACAATTACTAGTATTAGATGATACAATCTTTATTCTTCAAATTGTTGTCAAACCCTCAAGAGTTATGATGAATACTTCAGATAATCAAGCTTCAAAATGAATAATCAACTTGCCTAATTAGAGACATTAGGGGAGTTTTGAGGTATAACATGGGCCTTCTAAGGAAATTATAAAATAATAGTGGAAATAATAAAACAAGATTACATTACATCATCAAATTTTAGAGGGAAAAAAGAAAAAACTATTTTTTCAACTCGTATTTTCAACTTATCTCCCTATGGGTTTACTCACTTTTTGAGTGGAAACACTCGTTAGATGCATAATTTGATTCCTCGTCCAAGGAGTACACATGTTTCATAATTTTGATGGACATTGATACATGAAAAATGAGAAATACATGGAAAACATGATTGAAACCATGTTTTTCTATGTATTTCTCATTTTTCATGTAGCAAGGTCCATCGAAAATATGCAACATGGGTACTCCTTGGATGAGGAATTAAATTTTTCATCCAATGAGTACTCCCACTCGAAATTTGATTAAAACCTTCGGGAGATAAGTTTAAAATACGAGTTGAAAAAGTAGTTTTATTATTTTATTATTTTTTAATGTTTTTACTTTTTTACTCCAAAAATGGTGAATCATCCCCCATGGTTGACATCATCATCTTGAATCCTATTGGTTCTTATAATTTTTTTTTTGGTTGTACATTTTTCTTAGGAGGCCCATTTTAGACCTCAAAAATCCCCTAATGAATGCCTTTTTTTATGTTGTCAAGATAATATTTTTCAATCAAATCATACCTCAAGTATGTTGAAGTAGAGAGTCACAGTATTATACTTGAAGATGTCCTTGAGTTGGCGTCAACCATGCCACTGATGATTAAAGATGTCTGCTATCGATGTAAATCTTCTCTGCTCTTATATACTAATGTTTCTACCCTTATTATAACTGTTATAGATGAAGCCCCTTCTCAAGGAGGTCTGAATCTAATCAATGAACTTAAAAAGACTATGGCTAGATATCAAAACTCATAACATAGTGACTAACAGTAGTCCTAGATCACCTCAGAAATATGTACCATACATATCTTAATATTGATGCTACTAAGGTCTTTAAAGGTGCCAACAAATCAGTTTGTGTTGACCTCATAAGATTTCAAAAATTCTCCTCAAAATGTCCAATCTAGAGTAGAAGAGGATCATGACAAAAGACCAAATATATCACTGTAACAAGATGCTTTAGATATGTCTTATGTAATAGAAACATCTTGAAGACAATGTGTAGAATTATCTTAAATTCTTGGAAGAATGATTGAATATCTTACTTCTTTAGTGGACGAATTTTGAGATCAAAGCTACCTCAAGAGAAAAGGGCCATACATGCTTTGCAAATCTCCCAATGTTTCAAATATATACCCTTAAAATAAGTATCAACATGGATTAGTCACTAAAATAAAGCCCTTATATGCCTCAAAAGAGATCTCTTTCTATCACAAAATTAGAGCTTAGGAGAATTGCTTGAAATTTTTATTGGAAACTCCAATGCGCTAGCCTAAGACTAGTGCATGAAATATCTCAAGGATGCTCCTAGATTTGTCTCAGAAAATCATTGAAATTTGGTCTTTTATTTTTCAAAAAGGAGCTATTGGACCAGCCTCAGACTTACACAAATCTTCCTTAAAAATTACCCATGAATGTCTGCCAGAGGGGTGTGAATATTCCTCAAAGTCTTTCCATGGAAGGTCTGTAGATACAACATAATGTTTAAGGAAGAATCTACCAAGAGGAAGGTCAAATAGGCTTCTATGCTCATTCATTGAGGATTTTGAAACTTCTATAATAGATGACAAATTAACCCATGATAAACCCTTCACGAAAGGAAAAAGAAATAACCCCAATCTCAGTTCACGAGGCTTTATCACATTGATGTGAATAGGCATAGAAGATTAAGCCATAGATATATATTGGTGTGAGCTTTAGGTAAAATGAGGCCTCAAGAACCATGAATTTTCCAAATAATTTATAGCGAGAATAGAGACAAAAAGACTAGTCACACCTTCCTCAAGTTCATCTTGTTGTTCAGGTGGTCATGACTACTCTAGGCCTCAAATAAAACCACAAAATATATGATATATCAAGTGCATAAGATGATTTCCATGGAGGGTAGATGATTCCTAGATTTATACTTATCGAAGGGTCATCAAGAGGGGGACGACATGGCTTAATTTCCTTAGAGCCGACCTAACCAAAATTTAAAATTTGAATTTTAAAATTGAATGTTTTGGAGCCAAAAAATTTAACCGTCCTTTAGGGCTAGCTTGCGCAAAATAGGAGGGAAATATGAAATTCAAATTTTAGCAATTGGAGCCAAAATAACTTTCCTTTTTGGAGGCTGACTAGAAATTTAATATATTCTTCCAAATATTTTTCCAAATATAAAATTCCATAAATGATTCAATCATAATCTACCCTTGTTATCTTCTTTTGGGGACTTTGACCAAGTTTTGGGGCACAAACTTTGATTGAGCGTATCTTCTTGACCATGGGGAGTTAGGAGACATGCCACTACCATCATAATCAACATGATGAGGAGAATCAAATGGAAATGGTATTGGGTCCAAACATTTTTACCCTTCCATCTATGTTTCTCATCAAACACGAGCATCATAACCACACTGCAGGGGCTTGCTTTGTTTGCTTTCTTCTATGCTTCTTGTCCATTAGAGATTCTAAATAATGCAATCCATGACATATATTAAGAGCATTCATAAACTGACATTGGCATCAGTGACAACACCTTTCAACAACTTAGAAAGAATAAAGCAAATCAATTGGAAGATTCTATCTATTCATTTTCTTTTATTGGAATCTTTGTATCTAAACTTTTAAAGTTGGAAAGTTATCTTAAGTTTATTTTCAAAAAATTTAGTAATTCCTAATATGCAAATTACAAATATTTGGCCATATTTTTGTAACAGTATTCAAATTTTTAGCTTGTTAGTTTGCAATCCTATGAGTTTTTTTATGTAGTCGTCCATGGTTAGCTCTACAAGAGGGGGCCCATGGTAGCTGGATGCTTCTGGTGGAGAATCATCATGGTAGCAGGCTTATTGAAAAGCCATAAAATGATGACTACTATGGCGATTGGTAGTCTAGGCTCAGGAGGAATCCTATGATAGTTACAGGCTTCTTGTAGAGAATCATCACAGTAGCAAGCTTATTGGAGAAGCCATAAAATGATGACTATGATGGTTGGGAGTTCAAGATTCCAGGCACAAGAAGAAGAATCAAGGAGAAAAGAATGGTAGAGAGTTTGTAGCCATTTTATAAATATCATATGGGCTTAAAGCTTAAATTAGACCCTCGCCATTAGAAAGTGCTCTGAAAGAATTTTCCAATGGTGTGTAGAAGTCTAAAAATGGACTCCTGAATCAAAATTTATGACATGTCGAATTTTGGGGACTTTAAGTCCTAAGAAGGTTGAAATATTGGAGGTCAGCACACCAGAACAGGCTATATTGGAGGTTAGCAGAGAGGAAGGATGAATATCGGAGATCAGAGCACACTGGGACCTAATATCGGAATCCCACAACATAGGGCCATGGGAGCATCAAAATATCGGAGATCAGAGACTATCAAGACATCGGAGCATGTCATATCGGGATATAAGAGGCTGGAGGCCATTGAAATATCAGAGGTCATTGGCATATTGAATATTGGAGCATATCAGAATATCAGAGCTTCTTAAAATCTATATTTTGAGAAGTTATGATATTCAGTGCTTCCAATATTGTTAAAGCGTTGAGGGATGCTGAGCAGAATTAACAAAGGACTTTGCTACAAAACTAAGGCTAATAGGGATCTTTCTCTCTCCTCTAGTAGGACACATGGTGGCATGTCATTAGCTATGAGAAAATGAAGTGACTAGTGATGTTAGCATGATGTGATAGTACGGTGGACAAGTGGCATCATGTTTTCTCATTTTCCGTGGCCTAATGGGGCAAATCAGAGTGACACGTGTCACCTCTCAGGAGTCGCCACATGTAGAAGTGACGTCAACATATCAAAGGTAAGTATATCATAGGATGAGGACATCATAACTCCTGTGAAAATGGCATTTAAAAAGTTATAATAAAGGGGGCTTCGATATTACCTGGCACATGGTCGTATGGAGCTCAAAGGAACCAAGGGCTAAATAGAGGGAGCTAAGACGTAATTGAAACTTTGTAGAAGTTACGATACAAAGGGGTTCTAATATAATGCTAAGTGAACAGTCATAGGCCCAGTCCTATGAGAAGGAAAATTCTCAAGGAGCTAAGCGCCAAGGGAGCTAAGGATATCGAGGTTGTGTAATATCGTAACATTTCGTTTGTTTAAGTTACAATATGATGGGGCTCCAATGAAATAAGTATAGTGAGTTAAATTGATGGATGGTTTACCAGCTAAAGATTAAATGCATATCAATGGAGTTGGTTTATGAAGTTAGCTATATTTGTAGAAGGTGCTGAGACATGGTAATGAGGACAACAGTTCATAGAGAAGAACTGAAGAAATGGAGAAATAATTCAGCTGCTTCGCGTGCACGACTAGTAGATTTAAATGAGGAACATAGTGGCCATTCCTAAGTGCTGTCAAGCTCTGTGGAGCAATAAATAAGCATGGGAGTCACAATAGAGTGTGTCGGTCACCTGAGATTAGATTCTTAGTATGGAGGATTATGCAAAGAGTCGGTGGAGAACTCAAAAGCCCATTTCTGTGTTTAATGCTATGACAGAGATCAACCAAGAGACACAACAACAGTAGGAGGAGCCATACTAAGGTACACTCAGAAATTATGGACACAGGCAGTAGGGAAACAAAGACAACATTGTGCAGAGTGCATCAGAGGATCAAAACCATCGATTTCCATCTAGAAATGTGGGGAGAAGATTATATCATTGAAGCGCTGAGGAGTGAGAGATGTGTGAGCAGAGAGTGTCTTGAGCAGCGAAAGAAGAGAGAGTGTTGTGAGACAAACAATGAGAGCAGAGCTGAAGAGTGTGCAGTAGAGAGCCTGTGCGAGAGGAGGCAGAGTGTTGAGGATATGTTTTTGTGGACCGAGAGCAGAAGTTGTTTATGCAATCAAAGGCTGATTGGTATTTTCATAATTGTATACACCTTTGTTTTCAGTTTGAAAATGGTATGAAATAGTAGAACAATTGCAAGAGCAGGTTAGTGCCTCTTGGCAAGTTGGTGCTTGCTAACCAAAGGGGTTCGGTGCCTCCTATGCGTGGGTGCTCACAAAAAAATTGATGTAATTAAGTAGGCACTTAAATTAAATCATAAACAAACAATAAATTGGTGGTTTTTTCCCTCTGGGTTTCCACGTGAAAACACTGGTGTCAAAACGTATATGTTGCGCATGTGATTGGTTGTATGAACATATGGATGCTTAAAAATTTCTACTTACTCGCTTTATGAATACATTCTCTCATAAGTAACATAAAACAAAAAGGACTGAAAGCACATTCAGGAAAAAGAATTAAGATTTTCATTGTTACTGATTCACCCCCCCCACCCCCAGTAATTCTTTATTTCAACAATTGGTATCATTTCCAAGTTCCTTCAGGAATAGTCTAACCATTGGAATGTAGATCTATAAGGAATTATGTCTAGGCAAGAGATTCAAGAGGCTTACTCATGTAGAATACTAGTCTTTGATGGGAAAAACTATGCCTTTTTGAAAATAAGGATGGAAATGTATCTTATGTCCTTGAGAGTAGATGTTTGGACTTCAGTGCTAGTAGACTACAATGTCCCTAATATTCCTCCCACTGATGCAAATGGTAAAAAATTATATGGAAATAATGCTAAAGCCAAGAATTCCATTCTCTTTGGTCTTAGTCAATCAAAACTTGTAAAGGTTATGCACTATAAGTTTGCTAAGGAAGTGTGGGTAAAGCTTAATCAGAGTCATGAAGGAGATGACAAAGTCAAGTAGGAGAAACTTCAAACCTTCAGAATGAGGTTTGAGAGCTTGAGAATGAGTGAAGATGAAAGCATAGTAGAGTACTTCCTCAGATTTGATGAAGTAACCAATATTATTAGAGGACTTGGTGAAGAGGTCAAGGAAGAGATGATTGTTCATAAAATATTAAGATCTCTGCCCATGAGATTTAATGCCAAAGTCTCAGCTATTGAAGAAATGGCTAATTTAAAGGATCTCAAGATGGACCAGCTACATGGTACTCTCACAACATATGAGATGAGAGTAGGGAGAGAGAAGTTTGGACCTAAGGGAGCAACATTAAAAGTATCGAAAAAGGCCAAGGAGCACAAATATCATCAAGACTACTTCAGTTGTGAATCTGATAAGGACTTGGCTCAATTATCCAAGAAACTAAATCATGGCTCAGGAAATATAAAGGGAAGTTACCATTTAAATGTTTTTACTGTGGAAGAGTTGGACATTTTTCATCCAAATTCCCTTATAAAGAAAAGGATTAAAAGGAAGATGATAAGAAATTTGGAAACAAGTCTTAGAAACATCAGAAGAAAAAGATCTATAAGAAAAAGGGGTTCTACTCCAAAAATGATATCTTAGCACCAGAGTTAGACAATGAAAACTCTTTGGAGGATGATTTAGATAAGTATTTACTTATGGATTTTGGAACAGACTCCAAGAAACAAAGTATTAAGGAATTTGAAGAAGAAGAAGAAGTAGTGGATCTTGAAGGGGAACTCATCAATTCTCTTCATGAGTTAAAGAAAGCAAGGAAAAGTAATAATTAGCTGAAGGAACAACTACAATGTGCTGAAGAAGGTATGTATAACTCTGATAATGAGGAGTTTCCTTATCAAAAATAAAAACTTGAAGAATCTATCAAGACAAAAGATAATTTAGTATTTCTACTAGAAGAAAAACAAGGAACATGTGAGAAACTAGAAGAAGAGAATAAGCAATTAAAATAGCAGCTGCTCAAGCTATGGAAGGAGACAATCTCAAAGACATGCAAAGATGATATTTTGTCTTTGAAAGTTAAACTAGAAGAAGTAAAACAAAAGGAAGAGGTTCTTCAAGGCCCGATCCATGAATGGGAAGAGAAATTTCAGAATCTTGAGGCAAAGGTTGTCTCTCTAAGAATGGATCATGAGGGAATAAAGACCGAGAAGGGTTTAAATGAAAATTTTGTAGAAGGCACAAGGAAACTAGATCATATTCTAAATAGCCAAAGGCCCTCAGGAATCAAAACAAGTATGGGATACTCAAAGGCATATAAATATTCTATGGAGAAGTTAAACTTCAGGTTTGCAGGATTTGAAGAACTGCAGAGCTATGTAAAGAAGCATCAAGAGAGAATCAATGAAGACAAAAAAACAACTAGGAAAAGAGGAGATCATCAATGGAGAACGAATCAATCATCCAGACAACCAAGGTACCTTCATTCACAAACTCATAAGACTTCCAACAATAGGCATGCCTATTTATTTTATGGCCATTGTTATAAGTGTGATATCTTTGGACATAAAGATGTTGATTGTAGAAGGATCAAAATTGAAAAATATGAATATTAGTTCTCAAAAATATCATCTCAGAGATTGAAATGTCTTCTCTCCCCTGTTAAGAGAAGTATAATGCTTCAAATGTAATAATTTTGGGCACAAAGAAAGTGAGTGCAGAAGTAGGTTTGAATACCTATCTAAGTTCCAAAATATTAGATAGTAAGATATCCAAAAGGATAAGGGGAGCTGGAAATGAAAGAACAAAAAGAGCATGCAATGTGGAGTCACTCTATTAGCCCATAATCAAGAGAAGATACAATATGCAGATAGTGGGTGTTCCAAGCATATGAATGGGGATAAAATCAATTTTCTAACACTAAAAAAAGGACAGAGGAAACAATGTCACCTTCGGAAACAATGCTCCAACAAGAATTAAGGGTAAAGGCATAGTCAATCTTGATCAAAAAACAAAAGCACAAAATGTGTTGTATGTGGAAGGTCTCAAGCAAAATTTGCTTAGTGTTAGCCAAATGTGTGATAATGGCTATGATGTGACCTTTTGATCCAAGGATTGTGAGATCCGCAACATGAAGAATGGAAAGCTGGTGGGAAAAGCAATTAGAACCCACAATAATGTATATGTGTTTGATGATTCTAGGGTTAATTGCTATTTAAGAAAAACGAATGAAGCACGGTTGTGGCATAAAAGGCTTGGCCATATGAATTTTGATAGTTTGATAAAAATTAACAAGATGGGAGTTGTGAGAGGATTACCAAGATTGTCAAGGCCTGATAACTCAATCTGCAAGTCATGCCAATTTGGCAAGTAGAATAGGACTCATTTCAAGTCAAAAGAGTTCTCCTCACTAGACCACTAAAGCTCATTGACATAGATATTTGTGGACCAACTAGAGAAAAAACCCCGAAAGGAGAAATGTATTTCATGTTGCTCATTGATGATTTTACTAAAGCCTCTTGGATTGTGCTCTTAAAAGAAAAGTCAGAAGTATTTAAGCATTTAAAAAAATTTAAAGCTCAAGTAGAAAATGAGAAAGACTTAGAGATAAAATTCTTAAGATCAGATAAAGGAGGAGAGTACACTTCAACAAAGTTTGAAGAATTATTTGAAGAGAACGACATCATGAGGCAATAATTAGCAGCTAGAACTCCACAACAAAATGGAGTTGTGGAGAGAAAGAACAGAACAATATAGGAAATGGCCAGAGAAATGTTGGATGAAGCAGAGGTGTTTCACATATTCTTGGGAAAGCAACACAAGAAGCAGTGTATCTCTCAAACAAAACTCAAATCAAGCCTAATAGTAATAAAAACCCCTACATTAGGGGAATTTTGAGGTCTAAAATGGGCCTCCTAAGAAAAATGTACAACCAAAATAAAATTTATAAGAACCAATAAGATTCAAGATGATGATGTCAACCATGGGGGATGATTCACCTTTTTTGGAGTAAAAAAGTAAAAACATTAAAAATTAATAAGATAATAAAACTACTTTTCAACTCGTATTTTAAACTTATCTCCCTAATGTTTTACTCAAATTTCTAGCGGGAGTACTCATTGGATCCAAATTTAATTGTAATCACGTTTTTTAGGTATTTATTATTTTTCATGTAGCAGGGTCCATTGAAAGTATGCAACATGGGTACTCCTTTGATGAGGAATCAAATTCTTCATCCTATGAGTGTTTCCACTAGAAATTTGAGTAAACCCATAAGGAGATAAGTTGAAAATACTAGTTGAAAAAACAATTTTTTCTTTTTTCCCTCTAAAATTTGATGATGTAATCTAATCTTATTTTATTATTTCCACTATTATTTTATAATTTCCTTAGGAGGCCCATTTTAGACCTCAAAATTCCCCTAATGTGAGTTGTGGAAGGGAAGACCGACATCAGTTAAACACCTCAAGGTATTTGGGAGCAAGTGCTTCATTAAAAGGAATGATAAGAATCATGGAAAATTTGAATCTCGTGCTAACAAGGGAATATTACTAGGGTACTTGTCTCAAATCAAATGATATAAATGTTACAACAAGCATACAAAGAATATTGAGGATTGCATTGACGTGATAGTATATGAAATAGCTTCACAACCTGAGTGCTCTAAAAGAAATATAAACGCAAATGAAGAAGAATCTAGATATGAGATCCACAGATATAGAAGAAACATATTCAGATAGTGAAGGTGAGGAAGCAGGCATAGCTCCAAGGCCAAAGACACCTTCCAGGTATGTATAGAAAGAAAATCCTGAGAGTCACATACTTGGAGATCAAAGACATGGTGTTCAGACTAGGAGGAAACTTGTTGGCAATACAAGTTATGCAAGTTTGGCTCTGTTGTCATAGATTGAACCCAAGAATCTCGGTCAAGCTATGAATGAAGAACTTGAAAATATTAGAAATAATGATACTTGGGAGCTTGTTTCAAGGCCTAAAGAGAAAAATGTTATTGGAACCAAATGGGTTTTCAAAAACAAGCTAAATGAGCAGGGTCAAGTAATCAGGAACAAGGCTCGATTATTCTGCAAAGGGTATTCCCAAATAGAAGGGGTAGATTTTGAGGAAACATTTGAACTAGTAGAAAGACTGGAAGTTATCAAAATATTTATTTCTCTTTCCTGCCATAAAAAGATCAAGGTATATCATAT
This sequence comes from Pinus tabuliformis, assembly GCA_031772625.1. NCBI lineage: Eukaryota > Viridiplantae > Streptophyta > Pinopsida > Pinales > Pinaceae > Pinus > Pinus tabuliformis. Next base: position 490,989,431 of record CM062817.1, read on the forward strand.
GGATGTGATTTTTTCATTTCTTAATGGAGATATGGAAGAAGAAGTTTACATTGAGCAAGCATAAGGATTTATACTCACCACAGATGAAGGGTTTGTATGCAAATTGAAAAAGGCTCTATATGGACTGAAACAGGCTCCCAAATCTTGGTACGAAAGGCTAGATAAATACCTTTAGTAACAAGGCTTTAAGAAAGGTACAATTGACAACAATTTATACATAAAGTCTCAAGGCGACCATCTACTAATTGTAGTAGTGTATGTGGATGATATAATCTTTGGTAGTGACATGGAACAATTGGGGAATCAATTCGAAAAATGTATGTAGACAAAGTTTGAAATGTCCATGATCGAAGAGTTGTCTTTCTTCCTGGGATTAAAAATCACTCAATGTCCACAAGGAGTATTTATCTCCTAATCCAAATACCTTTGAGAAAATCTGAAGAAATTTAGAATGGAAGATTTGAAATCAGTGAGCATAACTATGGTTATAGGCTACAAATTGTGCAAAGAATATGAGACATAAACGGTAAATAAAACTGAATACAGATCCATGATAGGAAGATTGTTGTATCTTACAACTTTGAGGCCAGACATCATGCAAGTTGTGGATCTTGTGGCCATATTTTAGGCCTTCGTGCGTGAAATTCATGTTGTTGTTTTCAAAAGGATTTTCAAAAATCTTCAAGGAACAACAAAATATGGACTATGGTATGCTAAGAGAAAAGAATTTAAGTTGAAGACCTACACTGATGTTGACTGGGTTGGCAGTCTTGATGATAGGAAAAGAACCTCTGGTGAATCTTTCTTCTTAGGGAAATTCTTGGTTTCATGGGTCAGCAAGAAACAAGCTGTTTAGTCAATTTAGTATGTCCTAAATTGCTACATTAATTATCAATCCGGGAGTCATAAATTGATGAAGTGTGGCGCACTATATGTGCAAGACAACCTCTTTCTTACTTTTATTATTTTCAATTTTTATTTTGTTTTTGGGGGTTTGTCTTTGTTGGTCTCCTAAGGTGTCTAATGCAAATGGAAATCCTATTCTTAGATTTTAAGAATACTTTTAGAGGGAAAGTATGGATGTAGATTTAAGACAAGGATTATGTCTCTTATGATAATTTCCCGAACTTAGCTCTTCAAAAGATCTCAAAACATGCTATTGATAAAATCAGTACTTGAACAAGAATTTAAATATGCAGCTACTTAAATCAAATAAAGGATGAAATACTAATCATGCGGTCACTATCTCTGCTGCCCATCTAATTACAGAAATAAAATCTAAGCTATTGCACTCAAAACCAAAAATTACAAACTAATGAAAGCAAGATCAATTTACTTCACTTATAATCCGATATCTCACCAATTAACTTCTCAGGTTAAGCCATGGCACCGGAGATAACATCAAATAGCATGAAGAATTGATATCTAAATTACCTACTTACAGATTAATGAAAGAAAAATCAAGTTACTTCACTTATAATCCAATAGCTTGCCCCTTTCAATGTTGAAGGAAATAGTTTTAGTTTTTGAGAGTCTTCCATATAGTCATAGGTTCGGCACAAGACTTCAAACTCAAATATAAATGTTTCAGGATCCTCACTTCGCAACCCATAAAAGTTTGGGAGGACAGATGGTGAAATGTTTTTCATTGTTGTATGGGTTTCCTCATTGGCTATAGGGAATCAAAATGAGTTATCTCCTTCCCTATTACCTATACCTCCTCCATTGTTACCTCCATTGTTTCCTCTACCACCACCTCCATTATTTCCTCTACCTCTAATTCTACCCCCTCCTCCAAATAGAGAATATTCTCCATCTAGCACTTATTCTACCATGATAGCTTCTTCAGGGTCTTCTGGTTCCTATTAATGGTTGATGAGAAAGAGTCTCTTCCTCTCCTTCTTCTCTAGGTGATTCTACTTCTTCTACTGCAATACGTTCCCCTATAGAAGTGAAGAAAGGTTCTTCTCCTAGATCAGATTTAGTAGATAGTGTGGAAGAGTCTTCTAATTTGGTTGCTGCCCCTTGAATTCTAGGAATCCTAAGGCTGGGAGTATGAGTCTAGGATGGAGGTGTATCTTGTTTAATCCTTGAAGTAGTTGGAGTTGTAAAATCGAACTTTTTCTCCTAACTAAAAACCTTCCCCTAGAATCTATTGCTCTATGCATGTCATTTTTTTTATTTTTTTAATGATTTTTCAGTTGGGCTAATAATCCTTTTTCTGATCTTCCAGGTCACACTAGGTGCAAGAAGAGAGAATACTCAAGAAATTATTGAATTAATAACTCTCTTTTCTGATCCTCCAGATCACACTAGGTGAAAGAGGAGAGCATACTTCAAGAAATTATCAATTTTTCCCTCTTTCTTTTTTATGTAAGAGATCGGCTACCTAGTTACACTTCTTCGGAAACGGCGACAAGATGTTTAGTGAATTTAGTATGTCCTAAATTGCTACATTAATTATCAATCCGGGAGTCATAAACTGATGAAGTATGGCGCACTGTATGTGCAAGGCAATCTCTTTCTTACTTTTATTGTTTTCAATATTTATCTTATTTTGGGGTTCTGTCTTTGCTGGTCTTCTAAGGTGTCTAATGCAAATGGAAATCCTATTCTCATATTTTAAGAATACTTTTAGAGGGAAAGTATGGATGTAGATTTAAGACAAGGATTATGTCTCTTATCATAATTTCCAGAACTTAGCTCTCAAAAGATCTCAAAACATGTTATTGATAAAATTAGTACTTGAACAAGAAATTCAGCTATTTTAATCAAACAAAAGATGAAATACTGATCATGAGGTCACTGTCTCTGCTACCCATCTAATTACAGAAATAAAATCTAAGCTATTGCACTCAAAACCAAAAATTGCAGATTAATGAAAGCAAAATCAATTTACTTCACTTATAATTTGATAGCTCACCAATTAACTTCTCGGGTTAAGCCATGGCACTGGAGATAACGTCAAATAACATGAAGAATTGATATCTGAATTACCTACTTGTAGATTAATGAAAGCAAAATCAAGTTACTTCACTTATAATCCGATAGCTTGCTAATTAACTTCTCAGGTTAAGCCATGGCATCGAAGATAACGTCAAATAACATGAAGAACTTGATATCTAAACTACCTACTTTCAAATTAATGAAAGCAAAATCAAATCACTTCACTTATAATTCGATAGCTTGCCAATTAACTTCTCGGGTTAAGCCATGGCACCAGAGATAACGTCAAATAACATGAAGAATTTGATATCTAAACTAGCTAATAGCAGCAACAAATCTTACTGAAATCAAAGCATAACAACTGAAATTGAAAAGCTTAAAAATTTCAGCAGAGAAGTAAATCTCATATCACTATTTGATGCAAAAATTATATGAAAAAGCTCGAGCATAACCTATCCTGAAACACACTGATCAGTGTTAGTGAAAAAGTATGCAATGCTGGAAAATCATGTACAGGAATAAAATGATTAACACCATGAACAAATTATGAGAAATATACAATGGAAATAAGAGAAAAGATGCATAAGGAAACTTTACAAAATGAAAAGCAAAACCTCAGCCGGCAGGGGCCCTTTGCACAGCGTTTGGTCAAGACATTGTCAACTCAGAACCACACTTTACACAGTCATAAAAAACAGAGTTTTTATATTGCAAAATAGAGAGTATGTCTTCTTGTTATAACAACACAACGAGAGCTAAAAAACAATGTTAATCCTAATGTATGAACTAACTATTTGCATTGCAAAACGATTTATTGATATAGGAAAATAGATAACTATTTTTCTGAGAGAATTCTTCAGCAGAGGGCACATAAACAGGGCAGAACCCGTAAGTTTAGACTCCTTATTGCCAAAAACATTCAATCTACAAAACGTGGATGTTGGATTTGTGTCATGGAGATGGCCTGCAGCTGTCAAGAGGGATCCATGAATCTAGCAATGGTCTCAGACTTTTCACGTGTTGAAACAGAGACCTATTTGATGTAGGACTCCTTGTTTGACCGTCCTTTGACCAATGCCTTTCTTCATGAATTCGACTGAACAAATAGGACCTTATCCATGTGCAAATGATTTCTGAGCTACCCACATGCCTCATTTCACCTACTGACACCTGTAACCTACAGAACAATGAAAGTAGCTGCGGAATTGTGAGTCAGCTTCGGAAAGTGGCTATATTTTGTAGCTGATGAACAAAATCTAAACCAAATAGAACACACAAGGATATAGTTAGAAAACCACTTAAATGCACTCCTAGAATCAATATGTAACAATATTTGATAGCTTATGAGGCACTAATGTGGGAAAAATGGAAGAGAAAAGGTCTAGGAAGTATGTAGAAGAGAGGTATTTCTGGGGCTCAACATACCCCCACTGTGAAGATGTTGCATGTCCCCATGCAACCAAAACTGTGACTATCCTTCCTTCAATTCATCTGCTCCAAGACTTCTGCTAATACATCTAGCCTTCTCTTCTTCTTCCTTGGTGTCACTGTCATCCTGGGCTTCATCATTAGGCACCTGTATTTGAGGTTGATGAGAGATTTTCTCAACCTCCTATTCTTCCTCTTCAATTTCTTGTTTTTCTTGTGCCACAATCCTAAATGCAGCATGGTATTGTCATGGATGATTTTGTCCAACCTGTTCTGTTCTTTCAATGTTTCATTTTCTCTTTTGATATGTCTATTCAGGACTTCTAGTTCAAAAACTTCCTGTTTTAGTGATTGGATCAAAACTTCCTGAGTTGTATCAGGCTGGTTAGATGAAGTGCCCTGTTCTGTTGCAGTCTTTTCCAATGATTCAATAAAATCATACATTTGTTGCTGAGTGGGATCTATTTCTGGTGTGGCCTTTCTTGGACTGATTTCAAAATCTGGTTGAGAAAAAGGAGAATGTTGTGGACTATGGTTAGGAGGAGTGATTGCTGGTGATTGTTCTGGTGTTTCCCCTCCTAAGTCTATAAAATGAGCCCCTTTGATTTGCACTTTCTTCAATTTTCCTTTAAGTCTTGAGCTCCTTCTTAAATTCTGTGAGTTGGTATCTCCTTTTTCTACACTCTGTTTCTCTTTTCCTTTTTCTTTTGCCTTGACTGACTGTTCTTTAAGATGGATTAGTCTTTTAGAGAGTATCTGGTCTTCTTCTGAAGAAGGTTCTGGGGTCTGATAAATGTCTTCAATGTTTCTTTTCCCTTTCTCTTTTGCTTGTTTTCTAACCTCAGTCAAAGTTTCAGACAACATTTCTTCCTTATTGGTTTCTTTAGTTCTACTAGTAGGAGTATCCTGAATGTTTACACTTGTTTTTCTTCTCCTACTTTTTCTTGTTGAGCTACTTTCAGGTGTTTCAAGAGGGTCCTGAAAGAAATTTCTAATCAAGAATCGTTCCCATGTGTCCTTTCTTTTCTTCAATTATTTTTCAATCAGAATTTTAACAAGGCCGTGATGATAAAGATGAGGCTCTACATCATCTAGATTCTTTTGTACAGTGGTAGACATCTTTTTCAAGCTACTCAACAAGAAATAAGGCAGATTGATGGTTTGATTCTCCAGAAAATTCATTAATAACCTTATATGGTACATGTACATAGACCCATACCTTCCTTCACACGTAATGAACTTCTGGATTATCAATAGAAAACTAGTCTATTTTTCCTTTAGGGCTAAAATAGGAATTACATGTTTAAAAATGGTTATGTCCATACCTGGGTTACGCAAAATGATCCTCCAGACCCTCTCATCAAAGTCTTTGTTTTTGAACGATCGTTATCCTTCCTATGAGAGGCATCCATTTCTCTCTCTCCTATTTATACAAAAAGATGAGAAGCCATCTCATTAATGAGAGTCCATGAATCTCTCCCTTTACCTCTAGAGTCCTAATCAAAATAGGAACGGATAAGACACATGTCTTCTTAGAGTTTCAATACAATTAGGAGATGTGACACATATCCTCATGATCACATGATTATCTCCATTCAAATTCGAATTTGGCCTTAGGGTGCCACATAAAGGTCTTCTAGAAGCCTCATTTTAACCTACACATGTCAACAATCTCAACCCACTTGTTAGGTATAAGCATATGCACATTATTTTCTAATTTTTAACCACAAATTCACTTAAAAAGTCTTAGAATTAATAAAGTTTGGAAAAACATAAATGTAGCCTAATGATAATGAAAGTGGGATGAATGTAGTGACATAGTAGTGAAATGGAGGTGATATAATGGACATAATAGTGAAAGTGTAATGGAAATGAATGACATTTTCAAGACCCAACATTCAGTGATCGGTTTTCAGGCTTATACATTTTTTCTCTTTGTTTTTTAGATAACAATGAAAAGAACAAAGACTAGGCTGGTGGAGAAGAAGGATTCTTCTTCACCACCCTTATTGCAGAATTATCTTGAAATATTTTGACAAATTCCTCCTTTGATAGTGGCTTATGATAAATCTTCAATCTGTGACCATTCACAATGTGAGAGTTTGATACTCATCAATGGTTTTGATTCTTACTGCTCCATTGCTAAAAACTTTTTCAATCTCATATGGCCCAAGCCAATGAGTCTGATATTTACCTTTGAAATCTTTGAACTTGGAATCAAATAGCAATGCCCAATCTCCTTCTTGAAACTTTTTCTCCTTGATGTATTTGTCATGCCACTTAGCTCTTTGATATTGAACTATATCAGTTATTAGGATTGCTTCTTGTCTGATCTCATCTAGTTCATTCAACTGCTCCATTCTATGCTTTCGGGCTTCTGATAGATCCATTCCTAATTGAACTGCCATCTTGAAGGTCTTAACTTGGAACTCAATGGGGAGCAGAAATTCCTTCCCATAAACAAGTTCATAGGGAGAATGTCCTGTTGTGTTCCTCCATGTAGTTCTGTAGGCCCATAAGGCTTCAGGAAGCCTTTCTGGCCAATCTCTTCTGTGTAGATGAACAGTCTTGGTAATGATGCCTTCAATTACTTTGTTTGTGGACTTTACTTGACCATCTTCTTGCAGATGGTAAGGAATGGATTTCCTATGCTTGACTTTATACTCTTCCATCAGCTTCTCCACCAGTTTGGATGTGAATTGACCTCCCTGATCTGTCACAATTTCTCTTGGAACACCAAAGCGAGTAAAAATATCCTCATAAAGAAAACTAACAACTGAATTTTCAGTAGCAAAAAATAATGCTTTGGCTTCTACCCATTTAGTGACATAATCAGTACATACCAATATATACTTTTTCTGTTTAGATGGTGGATTAATAGGTCCAATAAAGTCTAAAGCCCACTTTTCAAAGGGTTTGATGAGTACCTATGGTTGTAATGGCATCTCATTTGAAGGGGTAGGTTTCCCTACTCTTTGGTAGCTGTCACACCTTTTGACATATTGCTTTGCATCTTTGAAGAGGGACGGCCAATAATATCATAAAGAAACGATTTTATAGGCTGTCCTTTTGTCAACAAAGTGTCCACCACACGGTTCATCATGACATGCTTTGAGAATATCAAGCATTTCATCTTCCCTGACGCATCTTCTGATCACAAGATCTGGCCCTGTTTGAAACAATTTGTTAGAAATTCATGAATATTTTGAACTTTCCTGAATAATCTTTCTTCTTTCACTAGGAAATAAATGTGGAGGTAGTTTCTCTGTAACCAAATAATTAGCCATATCTGCATACCAAGGAGTCTTAGTCGTTACTACAAATAATTATTCATCAGGAAACTTATCCTCTACAGGAGAATCTTCTTTGATATTTTGAATTCTAGACAAGAATTCAGCTACTTTGTTTTGTTTTCCTGGTTTGTCTAACACAGTAATATTGAATTCTTGTAAAAGTAGGAGCCACCTTGTAACTCTGCCATTAGTAATGGGTTTGTTCATTAGATATCTAATTTCAGAATGATCAATATGAATAAAAGTTTCATAGCCTATTATATAATGTCTAAACTTATTGATTGCATGAACACCAACTAAGAACTCTTTTTCAGTCACAGTATAATTCAACTCGGTGGGAGTTAAATTTTTATTGGTATAGTAAATGGCATAAGGAACTAAGTCTTTTTGTCCCAAGACAGCTCCTAGGGTTGTATCTGAAGCATCTGTAGAAATATGGAAAGGAAGTTTCCAATTTGGTCCTCTCAAGATAGGTGCTTCAGATATTCTTATCTTCAAGGCTTCAAATGTAGATTGGAAATCAGGACTTCATTTGAATTCACAGTCTTTCATAAGTAGTTTAAAGAGTGGAGATGCTATTTTGGTAAAGTTTTCTATAAATATTCTATAATATCCAGTAAATCCTAGAAAACTTCTAACATGTTTTTGACAATTTGGAATAGGTAATTTGGAGATGACTTCAACTTTTGATTTATCAACTTTAATCCCATCCCCTGAAATATGATGTCCTAAAACAATACCTTCAGTAAACATCATAAAGCATTTTTCATGGCTTAATCAAAGGTTTGTTTCTTTACATCTTATAAGTACCTTTTCCAAATTTTCTAATGCCTCTTCAAATGTATTACCATAAACTGTAAATCATCCATATATACCTCTACAAAATCATGGATTAGATCAGAAAAATTCTTGGTACCGCTCTTTGGAATGTTGCGAGTGCATTACATAATCCAAAAGGAAGCACTCGGTAAGAAAAAGTTCCCCATGGACAGGTAAATGTGGTTTTATCCTGATCTTCAGGTGCTACCTGAATTTGATTATAACCACTAAAACCATCCAGAAATGAAAAATACTTTTTGCCTGCTAATGTATCTAATACTTGATCGATAAAGGGCAAAGGAAAGTGATCCTTCAAAGTTTCTTTATTCAATTCCCTGTAATCAATGCACACCCTCCATTTACCATTATTTTTGGGTACTATAACCAAGGGAGAAACCCATCGGCTATCTAAAATTGGGTAAATGAAATTTACATTGAGTAGTTTTTGGAGCTCTTCTTTCACAATCTCCCTAAGATTTAGATTCATCCTTCTCTGAGATTGTTTGATTGTTCTACTATTTTCCTCAATATAGATATGATGGATGCAAGTCTTAGGGTCAATACCTTTCATATCAGTATACTCCAAAGTTTTTGCAAGATTCTGGTTAATTCTTCATGTTGTAACTTTTCCAAATTTTTGTTAATATTCAATGTTTTACCTGGAAAAATTTCAATTGCAGAACTACCAAACTCTTCCATAGAGTAGAGAGACATTTTCCTTGATGACAAATATTCAATATCAGAATCTCACTGAAATTGTGTGTGGTCATATTTTGAATATGTTTCAAAATTTTCTAATGTGTTCAAAATTTGACTATCTTCACTAACTTCAAAGATAGTAAAGACATGTTGTATAATATCTTCATCATCGACCTATTCATTGTCTCCTACTTCTATAATTGCTTTTGATGGAGGATACAAATTGAATTTCTTTGTTGAAATACCATCAGAAATGTACATATCCCCAGATCTACAACTAATGAAAGCATCAACTGTGGCTGGCCAAGGTCTCCCTAAGATGAGTGGGTGCCCTCATAGATTACTCCTGGGAGTCAAAATCATAAAATCTACTGGATATTCGCAAGAATCTAAGGAGACCGAAATATCTTCTAATACACCATCTGGTTTGATTACTGATCTATCTGTTAGTTGTAGTAAGGTAGGTGTAAAAAGAAAATTAGGAAGTTTAAGTTGGTCCATAATTTGTCTACTCATAATGCTTATAGCAGCCCCTAAGTCAATTAATGTATTTGGAATTTCTATCCCATTTATGTGTGTCTTAACAATTGGACTACCTTGATCCACATATTTCTGCATGGTAATCTTTCCCATCATGATATCTGCTATTTTTCCTACTAGGTGGATTCTTTTTTTGTCTCTTGGTTTCCTCCCTGGTCTTTTGAAACTCAATTCCTTTATTGTTTTTGCTAAGATAGGAATCTCTCTAATGGCTTGTAGCAAGGGAATCTTGATTCATACATTTTTTAATTTATCTAAGAAATCATAGTCAGGCAACAAGATTTGTTTTTCCACCCCTTTGTCAATTTGTAATCTTTCAGGAAAAGGGGGTGTGGATGTAGATGCTGGTTACTCAACTATAGGAGTTGTGGGGGTTGACTCTTTTTGTTTTTCTTTTTGATTGGGTTTTGAAGGGATGCTTCCTCAAAACCTTTATTGACTTTTAGAGAATCCTCCTCAGAGGCATCTTGCTCTTGAACATCTATAAAAGGTTTTTCTTTTTCTAAAATTATACCAGATCTAAGTTGAACATCGTTAAGAGGAATAATCATATAGGTAGGAAATTGTTGTCCTTCTACCATGTAAGCATTTTGAGGGTTTTTGTTGTTGGGATTTGGTAATGGTTGGGCTGGTAGTTGATTTAGCTTTTGTTGAAATGGAAGAAAGAGTTAAGAAGTTTGATTTTGTTGAGAAGGTTGTTGTTGTGGAAATGGCAATGAAAGTTGTGGGTTTTGATTTGGAAGTTGTGGCTTTTGTTGTTGATTTTTAAAAGATGGAGGATATTGATAAAATTGAGCAAATCTCCCATAAGGATTTTGTACCCCTTGTGCCCATGATTGATATGGATTTTGAGGTTGGGGCCAAGGTTGTTACTAAGAATTCCAATTTGGTGGGAGCTGAAAATTCATAGGATTGTTAAATCCTTGATTTTGTTGCCCTTGCCAAGGTCTTCTTGAAACAAAACAAAGGGATTCTACTGAATTTGGATCTTACTGAAAGATAGCCTTGAGCCCAGGAATTGAAGGATAATCCTTGGTCTCACGACTTTTTGAGCAAATCATACATGTTTCTACAACCTTTGCATCTAAGGAGCATTCCCTTAGAGCATGTTTCTTTCTACATTTTGGGCAAAAGATAGCCAAGGCATCAACTTCTGTTTTCTGCTTGTTTTGAATTTTAAGGGTGTCTAGTTGTTCACTAAGGCTCCCTAGAATATCAGTTTTGAACTCATCAAGCATATTTCCAATCTCTGCCCTACTTACTGATCCAGTTGCAGATTTGTTTGCTCTAATAAGAGAAGGATCTCTATGCCCTTTTCCGGTTTTAGATTTTCCCCTTTAGAGATGGACACATAGTTCTGCTATGTCATGTAGTGGAAGTTGAGAAATGTCTCCTTTCCCCATCATGTTTAAAATATCTATCCATTCATCTCTAATGGCTTTCAATAGAAGGGATTTCAAAGTCTCCTCGTCTAAATTGCTCATCTTTGCGTTCTTTAAGTTATATTGAAATCTTTCAAGAAGATCCTCCAACTTCTCATCTTCTTTTTGCATCACTTTGAACACCTCATCCTTATGATTAGTGGGCATACAATAATCCAGATATATATCCAAAAATGTTTGTTTCATATCATTCCAAGTCCTAATATTGAGTGACTAATCCCATGAACCATTTCAGAGCAACCCCTTTCAATGTTGAAGGCAACAGTTTGAGTTTTTGAGAGTCTTCCATATAGTCATAGGTTCAGCACAAGACTTCGAACTCAAATAGAAATGTTTCAGGATCCTCACTTCGCAACCCATAAAATTTTGGGAGGAGAGATGATGAAATGTTTTTCATTGTTGTATGGGTTTCCTCATTGGCTATAGGGAATCCAAATGAGTTGTCTCCTTCCCTATTACCTCTACCTCCTCCATTGTTACCTCCATTGTTTCCTCTACCACCACCTCCATTATTTCCTCTACCTCTACCTCTACCCCCTCCTCCAAATAGAGAATATTCTCCATCTAGCACTTCTTCTGCCATGATAGTTTCTTCAGGGTCTTCTGGTTATTCTATTAATGGCTGATGAGAAAGAGTCTCTTCCTTTCCTTCTTCTCTAGGTGATTCTACTTCTTCTACTGCAATATGTTCCCCTATAGAAGTGAAGAAAGGTTCTTCTCCTAGATCATATTTAGTAGATAGTGTGGGAGAGTCTTCTAATTTAGTTGCTGCCCCTTGAATTCTAGGAATCCTGAGGTTGGGAGTATGAGTCTGGGATGGAGGTGTATCTTGTCTAATCCTTGAAGTAGTTGGAGTTTTAAAACTCGAACTTTTGCCCCTAGCTAAAAACCTTCCCCTAGAATCTCTTGGTCTATGCATCTCATTTTTTTTAATTTTTTTAATGATTTTTTAGTAATCCTTTTTCTCATCTTCCAGGTCACACTAGGTGCAAGAATAGAGCATACTCAAGAAATTATTGAATTAATAACTCTCTTTTCTGATCCTCCAGATCACACTAGGTGCAAGAGGAGAGCATACTTCAAGAAATTATCAAATTTTCCGTCTTTTTTTTTTATATGTAAGAGATCGGCTACCTAGTTACACTTCCCCAGCAATGGTGCCAAAATGTTTAGTCAATTTAGTATTTCATAAATTGCTACATTAATTATCAATTCGGGAGTCGTAAACTGATGAAGTGTGGCGCACTGTATGTGCAAGACAACCTCTTTCTTACTTTTATTATTTTCAATTTTTATTTTGTTTTTGGGGGTTTGTCTTTGTTGGTCTCCTAAGGTGTCTAATGCAAATGGAAATTATATTCTTAGATTTTAAGAATACTTTTATAGGGAAAGTATGGATGTAGATTTAAGACAAGGATTATGTCTCTTATGATAATTTCCAAAACTTAGCTCTTCAAAAGATCTCAAAACATGCTATTGATAAAATCAGTACTTGAACAAGAATTTAAATATGTAGCTACTTAAATCAAACAAAGGATGAAATATTGATCATGAGGTCACTGTCTCTGTTGTCCATCTAATTACAGAAATAAAACCTAAGCTATTTCACTCAAAACCAAAAAATGCAAATTAATGAAAGCAACATCAATTTACTTCACTTATAATCCGATAGCTCACCAATTAACTTCTCGGGTTAAGCTATGGCACCGGAGATAACGTCAAATAACATGAAGAATTGATATCTAAATTTCTTACTTGTAGATTAATGAAAGCAAAATCAAGTTACTTCACTTATAATCCGATAGCTCGCCAATTAACTTCTCGGGTTAAGCCATGTCACCAGAGATAACATCAAATAACATGAAGAACTTGATATCTAAACTACCTAGTTGCAAATTAATGAAAGCAATTATCAAATCACTTCACTTATAATCCGATAGCTCGCCAATTAACTTCTCAAGTTAAGCCATGGCACCGGAGATAACATCAAATAACATGAAGAATTTGATATCTAAACTAGCTAATAGCAGCAACAAATCTTACTGAAATCAAAGCATAACAACTGAAATTGAAAAGCTTAAAAAGTTTAGCAGAGAATTGAATCTCATATCACTATTTGATGCAAAAATTGTATGAAAAAGCTTGAGCATAACCTATCATGAAACACATTGATCAGTGTGAGTGAAAAAGTATGCAATGCTGGAAAATCATGTATAGGAATAAAACGATTAACACCATGAACAAATTATGAGAAATATACAGTGGAAATAAGAGAAAAGATGCATAAGGAAACTTTACAAAATGAAAAGAAAAACCTCAGCCGACAGGGGCCCTCTGCACAGCCTTTGGTCAACACACTGTCAGCTCAGAACCATGCTTTACACAGTCATAAAAACATAGTTTTTATATTGCAAAACAGAGAGTATGTCTTCTCGTTATAACAACACAACGAGAGCTAAAACAACAACGTTAATCCTAATGTATGAACTAGCTATTTGCGTTGCAAAACGCTTTATTTATACAAGAAAATATATAACTGTTTTTCTAACAGAAGTCTTCAGTAGAGGGGCACGTAAACAATGCAGAACCCGTAAGTTCAGCCTCCTTGTTGCCAAAAACATTCAATCTACAAAATGTGGATGTTGGATTTGCATCATGGAGACGGCCTAAAGATGTCAAGAGGGATCCACGAATCTAGCAATGGTCTCAGACTTTTCACGTGCTGAAACAGAGACCTATTTGATGTAGGACTCCTTGTTTGACCGTCCTTTGACCAGCCTTTCTTCATGAATTCGACTGAACAAATAGGACCTTATCCATGTGGAGACGATTTTTGAGCTACCCACGTGCCTCATTTCACCTGATGACACCTGTAACCTACAGAACAATGAAAGTAACTGCGGAATTGCGAGTCAGCTGCGAAAAGTGCCTACATTCCATAGTTGATGAACAAAATCTAAACCAAATAGCACACACAAGGATATTGTTAGAAAACCACTTAAATGCACTCCTAGAATCAATATGTAACAATCTTTGATAGCTTATGAGGCACTGATGTGGGAAAAATGGAAGAGAAAAGGTCTAGGAAGTATGTAGAAGAGAGGTAGTTCTAGGGCTCAACACAAGCCTCCATTTCTTTATCAACTGCTGAAGCATAGGATATTGTTGTTGCTGCTTTTGACACACAAATTCTATGAATGAAGCATACTTTAAAAGATATTCAGGTAGAGATGACTGATCTTATTCCAATTATGTGTGATAATACAAGTTCCATCAACATCTCCAAAAATACAGTCATGCATTCAAAAACTAAGCATATTCCCATCAAGTTCCATTTATTAAGGGAACAAGTTGCAACCAATGTTGTCATACTTGAATACATGGCCACTAAATATCAACTTGTAGATATCTTTACTAAGCCATTGGCAAGAGAACCCTTTGAATATCTCAGGCAGCAGATAGGAGTTGTGACTCCTCCTTCCAAATGACTTCATTTTGGTAGGTGTTGGCAACTACTCAGCATGTGGGATCCATGGAAGAGTAGGCTGCAGTGGTTTAGGGGGAGTATTCAAGAAGTATTCTTTTCCATTGATGCCAAAGGGGGAGAATATTACTAGGGCATTGGAGAATACCATGCCTAGCTTCAAGGGGAGCTTAATCGGAAAAGACCATGCCTAGCTTCAAGGGGAGCTTAATAGGAAAAGACCATGCCTAGCTCCAAGGGGAGATTATGGTGTTGCCATCAATGCCAAAGGGGGAGATTGTTGGACAATTGATAGTGTTTGGATGGCTAGTGGTTGTGATAGTGTTGGCATTGATGTCAACTAGGATCAACATGGTGATTGGGAGTCCAGGAGGAATCCCATGGTAGCTATAGGCTTTTGGTAGAGAATCATCATAGTAGCAAGCTTATTGAAAAGCCATAAAATGATGACTACTATGGTGATTGGTAGTCCAGGCTCAGGAGGAATCCTATGATAGTTACAAACTTCAAGTAGAGAATCATGACAATAGCAAGATTACTAAAGAAGCCATAAAATGATGACTATGATGTTGGGAGTTCAGGATTCCAGGTGCAAGAAGAAGAGTCAAGGAGAAAAGAATGGCAGAGAGTTTGTAGCCATTTTATATGTAGAATATGGGATCAAATCCTACATCGTACCCTCACAATTGGAAAGTTCTCTGATAGAGTTTTCTAACTGTGTGTGGAAATCTAAAAATGGACTCCTGAATCAAAATTTATGGTCTACCGAAGTTCAGGGACTTGAAGCCCTAAGCAGGTTGAAATATCGAAGGTCAGCACATCAGAGAAGGTTATATCATATGTCCACAAAGAGGAAGGATTAATATCAGAGTTCAGAACTTGTTGGGACCCGATATCGGAACCCCAGAGCATGGGGCCATGTGAGCATCGGGATATCGTAGATCATAGAATATCGAGACATCGAAGGATGTCATATCAGGATATCAGAGGCTAGAGGCCATCAGAATATCAGAGTTCATCGACATATCAAAGGTAGAAGCATATTGGAATATCAAAACTTATTAACATCTGTATTTTGAGAAGTTATGATATTTAGTGCTTCCAATATTGTTAAAGTGCTGAGGGATGTTGAGTAGAATTAACAAAAGAATTTGTTGCAAAACCAAGGATAATCAAGAATCTTTCTCTCATCTTTGGTAGGACACATGGTGGCATGTCATTGGCTCCGAGAAACTAAAGTGGCTATTGATGTCAGCATGACGTGACAGTACGATGGAAAAGTGGCATTCTTTTTTGGAATTTTTAGTGGCCCAATGGGGAAAATCATAGTGACACGTGTCACCTCCCAGGAGTCACCACATGTAGAAGTGACATCAGCATATCAGAATTCAATATATCATAGGATGAGGACATCGTAACCCCTATGAGTATGGAATTTGAAAAGTTACATTAAAGGGGGCTCCGATATTACCTGGCAAATGGTTGTATGGAGCTCAAAGGACCAAGGGCTAAACAGAGGGAGCTAAGACACAATCAAAACTTTGCAAAAGTTATGATACACAAGGGCTCTGATATAATACTAAGCTGATGGTCATAGGCCTAGTCCTATAAGAAGGAAAACGCTCAGGGGGCTAAGAACCAAGGGAGATAGGGATATCGGGGCTCTGTAATATTGTAACATTTTGTTTGTTTAAGATACAATATGATGGGGCTTCGATGAAACAATTACAATGAGCTAAATGGATGGATGGGTTGAAAACTGAAGATTAAATGTAGATCAACAGAGTTAGTTTATGAAGTTAGCTAGATCTGCGAGGAAAAATATTCATAGAGAAGAGCTGAAGAAATGGAGAAAGCATTCGGCTCCTATGAGCGCATGACTAGTAGATTTAAATTAGGAATAGAGTGGCCATTTCTGAGTGTTTTCAAGCTATGTGAAGCAATAAATAATCATGGGAGTCATGGTAGAGAGTGCAGGCTACCCGAAATTAAATTATCAGTATGGAGGATTACACAGGGACTAAGTGGAGAACTAGAAATCCCATTTCTATATTTAATGCTATGACAAATTTCAACCTATTATCACTCTGTAATCTCCCAGGTTGTAAAGGAATTGCAGAGGTAACCACAAAACCAATTTTAAGTTTAGAAGCTAGCCCTTCTATACTTAGAGAGGGATCTCTTTGTCAGATTTAGCTTTGTTGCTTTAGGATTTTAGGCTAGATGTAACGTTCAAAGTTTGGTCTTTTGAATTGTTTGGTTGAAATTGTAGAGAAAGTCCATTGGGAAAATGGAGTCAAAGGACTTAGGGTGATCAGATGCAGAAATATCATAACAGATGTAACAGGGAAAGGTAGGCAGGTTATTGGATCTTTGTAGCTTGATGGAGTGATAGAGAGGAAAAGCTTAAGGTTCGATTAAACATAGAGAAATTAAGAATTCTATATTTAATTTTAGTTTGAAAACATAGATATTTCTTATAAGCCAAGACAAAGTGTAATTAAACAAATTCAGTCTTTCATTTTCTTTAAACAATATAGATCAAAATAACATATGGAAAGTAGAGATACAACAAGTTTACAAAAAGAAAAACATCAACAGTTCACTTGACACAAGAATCCTGGAACATAGTTCTATATTAAAAAATTTATCACTTTCAGCTTAGTTAGAAACTTACATCAATAGCATGCTTTCTTCATCCAAGTCCCAACCCTTGTTTAGTACAAATGAATCAATATATAGAATAAAACTCTCCTAAATTCTTACAATAATTCTAGAATAAAATCCTGAATAATAACTAAAAATAAAATAATATCTCCAATTTATCTGTTGGAAATATTGAAATGTTCATTAGACTCTGGAATTGGTTCAGTGAATGCTAGAAATCTGAAAAATGATCCTCAATTTGCTAATCTTCTGTTGCTAGGTGTCTTAGACTGATGATATCTTCATGCCCTTGAAATCTAGAGCTACTGATTTTCTACCTTGGATTCTGGAAAGGTTGAAGTTGTCTTCACAAAACCTGCTAGTTGCCCTCTCAAATCTAATTAATTCTGCCACCTGTATCAACTAGTTGTCCCTTTAGTTCTATTTCTGTCGTTTTTTTCCTTTCATCATCTTTTGAATGCTTCATTATTGTCACAAAATATTTGGGAAAAATATATATTTTGAATAATATTTCCAAATATTTTGATTAAACCTATAAATGAATTTCATAATTAAAATTTCAACATATTTATTTGAATGATTTAATAAACCATCTTGTTTTCAAATCCATGTGTTGTTTTCCCTCCCCATGGATTTTAGAAACCATGTCTTTCTATGCTCTCCCATGGATTTTGAAACCCATGTGTTGTTTTGCCTTTTTTGGGTAAAGTATATATACTTACCCTTTTTACTCCTGTGATTTTTTTTTCCTTGGGATAAATATTTATCCAAATTCATATCCTGTGCATTTCTCCTTTTTATATCATAGAAAAGAAATATCTTTTTTCCTCTGTAAAAATTTCATTTTTTAATTAGCCTCCTTTCACTTTCACTTGTACATTAGTTTCATAAGAATATGACATGTAAAACACTCTTTTCACCTCCTTCAATCACATTTTACTGATACACCAATTTCATAAGGATATGACCTTGTAAAAAAATCGTTTCACCTCCTTCAATCAAATTTTACTAATACATTAGTTTCATAAGGATATGACCTATAAAAAACTCTTTTCACCTCCTTCATTCACATTTTACTCAACCTCCTTTTACCTTTAACCTATAGCCTCATTTAAAAAATATATCACCGTAAAAGTCTCCTTTTACTTCAGACCCCCCTATTGGTTAAATGCCAGAAATGAAAGGGTGGTCCGAAGTCCATCACTAACCATCAATTTATTTATTCATAGATCTCGAGGCTTTGAACATTAGGGAAAATTAATGCATTAAATGTGGGGTGGGGTCACAACCATTTGTTTGACTTTTGGATTTTTTAATTCAAAATTTATTGTTAGGTGAGGCATGAAGGAAAATATGGTTCCATAGTTTAGAGTTTGGGTTTTCTAAGTTATTTTGAATTTAAGTTTAATAATTCAAATAAATAATTTTACAAAATACATATATATTTTGTAAAATTAAAACTCATTTAAAATCAAAACTATTAGAAATAACTTTAGGGACATTTCATATTTTAGCAATGGAAAGGGTGGATTCTGATAGCTGACTCATGACATCTCAATGATGACCCCCTAGGGACCTCTGTACAAAGACAATTTAGACTATAATACCTAGTGTATTTGTAGGCTAAATTTTATTAGTAGATTCCCAAAATAAATAACCAAATGATCATCAATTGACCACTATAATTTATAGGACCCTAACATCGGCTCCAATGGGGATGACATCCTCCTTGTGAGGTGCTAAGAAGATCGTAGACTAGTAGCCTGACCCATTGGGCTGATCTCAAGTCTACAACATGATCTTCCATGAAATCTCTGCAACTAAAAATCAATTGATAATTTTTTATAATCCTCAAACTGAATCAATTCCGTTCTTCAAATTGAAATTTGAATTATATACTGAAAACTAAAAACTCTGTTGCAAACTGAAACTGAAAAGAATGCTCAAAGAGTGGAGCTTATTCATCACACCTACTCACTCTGATCTATTGGAATAAATTTAATATAAAGTAATAACAAACTTCCAATGCAACCAGTCAAGCAAATGGATACTTAACTGAAGCTTGCATTCCACTCCTCTAGGCAGAAAAATAAACTCAGAAAATGGTAACTCAAACTTCCCATTGGATCCAATACCTGTATTGATGAAAATTCTACCTTCACTGATGACTGCAATAAACTGACCAAAGGATCATGGAAAACATGCAACATAAGGTCTTCTGGATGATTTAAAGCAGGAAAACAAACCTCATTCCAAACTGTTGGTTTGTCTATGTGCTGAAACTGATCCCCTTCGAATAGAATGGTAGTAAACTGTTTTTCATTCTCATCATCCATTGCACAAAGATGTGTTGTACACTCTTGAACATATTTAGATGAAACAACTTCCTGACATGTTTGAGGAAAATTTGAAAATGGCCCCTCATGTATTTCAATGGAAATGTCATTTTGATATTCAAAAGAACCAAGAAAAAATGTTTCTTGTTCTATTTTATCAGGGTGATCATTATAAAACTTGTGATCATTTTCAAATAAAAAAATAACAGTCAATTTTTCATCCTTACCATTCACAATAGGTAAGCACTCTGAATGTTCTTGAATCTTATCAAATACAACATCAATATCATGTGAAACAGGGTTGTCTAAAAAGGACCCTTTATTCAATTCAACAGAAATTTCATCCTGACATTCAAAAGGATCTGAGATAACCTCTTCTCTTTTAATGACTGAGTCAAAAAATGAATGAAGAGTAGAAAGAGTTGATTGACTACCCTCATCACTAACTTGGTCACACAAAAGCTAGCAAGATAGCTGCAAAATTTCATCAAATTCAAGTGAAGGAACATGACTTCCAATAGTATGTTGTCTTATTTCATCAACAACCAAGGAAGAAACTAATGTCTGAGAATTTTCATGATTATTATGGCAGCTAGCTTCTACTTTTTGTTCATGATGCTGAAAAGGATTTTCATCCAAAGCCTCTAGTATCTCTTCGTCCATCAACTGGTCATGTTCATAGTAACATTCCAAATATTGAATAAAAATTTCAAAATGATCACAATTGTTTTTAACCAACAACAAAGATGGATAATCTTCTTTCTATTTCTCAAAAAATATAGTATGAAAATGCTTTAAAGAACATATACTAGCAGCTGGTAAATTTTCATACCAAGACCTTTCATTTCCCTCCAAAGTTGCCATAAACATCTTCATCAAGAAGTCTTCAGGAAAATGAATTTTCAGTCTATGTACATGCATGTGAAACTTGACCAAGTGAAGAGCAGCATCATTTCCTTCCTGATCTCTGAATATGGGTAAATATGTTTGTCAATCTACACAAGGCATGCGATTTGGAAAACTTGGAATGTGAGCACGATTCATAGGAGCATACCTTGCAGATCTGGAATCCATCTTGAACTAGTGAAGTCGCCACTTCAGTGACAAATGGAGTGCTTTGAATATGCTTGAAGCTGATTGGAGTCGCTAGGTGAAAAGGTACAACCTTCATGTGTCTGACTATTGTCCACCACCAGCAATCAGATCTGAAATTTGATAATCTTTCCTAAGGAAGATAAAATATTTCTTCCCCAGTATGGTCACCAGGATGTTATCACTCCGTAATTTCCTAGGTTGTAAAGGAATTGTGGAGGTAAACAAAAAACCACTTTTAAGTTTATAACCTAGCCCTTGTAAACTCTGAGAGGGATCTCTCTATCAGATTCATCTTTGTTGCTTTAGGATTTTAGGTTAGATGTAAGGTTTAAAGTTTGGATTTTTGAATTGTTTGGTTGAAATTGCAGAGAAAGGCCATTTCGAAAATGGAGTCAAAGGCCTTTGAGTGATCAGATACAGAAATATTAGAACATATGTAACAGGGCAAGGTAGGCAGGCTATTGGATCTTCATAGCCTGATGGAGTGATAGAGAGGAAAATATTAACGTTCGGTTAAACATAGAGCAGTTAAGAATTCTATATTTAATTTCAGTTTGAATACATAGATATTTGTTATAAGCCAAGACAAAGTGTAGTTAAAAAAATTCAGTCTTTCATTTTATTTAAAAAATGTAGATTAGAATAACATATGGAAAACAAATATACAACAAGTTTACAAAAGAAAAACATCACAGTTCACCTAACACAAGAATCCTGGAACAAATTTCTGTTTTAAAGAAATGATCACTTTCAGCTCAGGGAACAAATTTAAATCAGTAGCATGCTTTCTTCATCCAAGTTCCAACCCTTGTTTATTACAAATGAAACAATATATAGAATAAAACTCTCCTAAACTGTTACAATAATTCTGGAACAAAATCTTAAATAATAACTACAAATGAAATAATATCTCCAATTTATCTGTTGGAAATATTGAACTTTGCATTAAAATCTGGAATTGGTTCACTGAATGCTCGAAATGTGCAAAATGATCCTCAACCTATGGATCTTTTGATGCTAAGTGTCTTAGACTAATGACATCTTCATGCCCTTGAAATCTAGAGCTACTGATTTTCTACCTTGGATTCTGGAAAGGTTGAAGTTGTTTTGACAGAACTTTCTAGTTGCCCTCTCAAATCTGATTAACTCTGCCACGTGTATCAACTAGTTGTCCCTTGAGTTCTATTTCTGACTTATTTTTTACTTTCATCATCTTTTGAATACTTCATTATTGTCACAAAATATTTGGGAAAAATATATATTTTGAGAAATATTTGGAAATATTTTGATTAAATGTGTAAATGAATTTCATAATTAAAATTTCCACATATTTACTTGAATGATTTAATAAACCATCTTGTTTTCAAATCCATGTGTTTTTTCCCCTTCCCATGGATTTTAGAAACCATGTCATGTTTTTCTCTCCCATGGATTTGAAACCCATGTGTTGTTTTGCCTTGGTTGGGTAAAGTATCTTTACTTTCCCTTTTTACTCCTGTAATTTTTTTTCCTTTGGATAAGTATTTATCCAAATTCATATCTCGTGCATTTCTCCTTTTTATATCATAGCAAAAAACATGTCTTTTTCCTCTGTAAAAATTTCATTTTTTACTCAACCTCCTTTCACTTTCACCTCCTTCAATCACATTTTACTCAACCTCCTTTTTCCTTTCACTTGTAGCCTCATTTCAAAAATATATCACCATAAAAGTCTCCTTTTACTTTCACCTGTAAATTAATTTCATAAATATATCCAAGCTTCAGAGAAATTCAATTAATCAAATGGAAAATGACCTTCCCCCCATATATCATAAATGTCCTTCCCGCCATATATAATGATATTTAAATCATCGTAAATAATGGTAGGGGGGGGGGGGCGCCAGTAGGTAGTAAATGGTTTTAGGAGTGGGGTTTGAAATGAAGGAGAAACTGACAACTGTAAAACCCGATAAAGTGAAAAACATATTTTCAGACCCCCCCTCTTAGTTAAATGTCAAAAGAGAAATTAACAACCGTAAAACCCGGTAAAGTGAAAAACATATTTTCAGACCCCCCCCGCTTAGTTAAATGTCGAAAAGGCAAGGGGGGTCTGAAGTCCATCACTAACCATCGATTTATTTATTCATAGATCTCGAGGCTTTTAACATTGGGGAAAATTAATGCATTAAATGTGGGGTGGGGTCACAACCATTTGTTTGACTTTTGGATTTTTTAATTCAAAATTTATTGTTGGGTGACGCATGAAGGAAAATATGGTTCCATAGTTTAGAGTTTGGGTTTTCTAAGTTATTTTAAATTTAAGTTTAATAATTTCAAATAAATAATTTTACAAAATACATATATATTTTGTAAAATTAAAACTCATTTAAAATCAAAACTATTAAAAATAACTTTAGGGACATTTCATCTTTTAGCAATGGTTAGCAATGGAAAGGGTGGATTCTAACAGTTGACTCATGACATCTCAATGATGACCCCCTAGGGACCTCTGTACAAAGACAATTTAGACTATAAGACCTGGTGTATTTGTAGGCTAAATTTTATCAGCAGATTCCCAAAATAAATAACCAGATGATCATCAATTGATCACTATAATTTATAGGACCCTAACACAACCAACAAACACAATAGCAACATGAGGAGCCATACTAAGGTACACTCAGAAAGTATGGACACAGGAAACGTAGTAGTAGAGACAACATTGTGCAGAGCGCATTACAGGATCAAAACCATCGATTTCCACTGAAAAATGTGGGGAGAAGAGAATATTTGAAGCGTTGAGGAGTGAAAGATGTGTGAGTAGAGAGTGAGTTGAGCATCAAGAGAAGAGAGAGTGTTGTGAGACAAATAGGGAAAGAAAATCTAAAGAGTGTGCAGTAGAGAGCCTGTGCGAGAGAAGGCAGAGTGTTGAGGATATGTTACTGTGAGTAGCTAGAAAAGAGAAGCTATATGAGGCCAAGATGAGTCTGTCGAACATCAATGGACCGAGAGTAGAAGTTTTTTCTATAATCAGCCTCATTGGTATTTCATAATTGTATATGCCTCTTTTTTTAGTTTGAAAATTGTATGAAATAGTAGAATAGTGGCAAGAGTAGGTCGGTGCATGCATTCATAATAGGTTGGTGCCTCTTGGAAAGTTGGTATTTGCTAACCAAAGGGGGTTAGTGCCTACTATGAGTGGGTGCTCACAAACTAACTGATTTAATTAAGTATGTTCTTATATTACATTATAAATAAACAACAAATTAGTGATTTTTTTGCTTTGGGTTTCCACGTGAAAACATCGGTGTAAAAATGTGTATGATTCTCATGTGATTGGTTGTATGAACATATGAATGCTTAAAAATTCCTACTTACTCTCTTTATGAATAAATGCTCTCATAAGTAACGTGAGATAAAAAGGACTAAAAGCACATTCAAGAAAAAGAATTAAGATTCTCACTATTACTGATTCACCCTCCCCCCTCTCAATAATTCCTTATTTCAACAAACACTTTTAACCTTTGATCATTAGTACAATAACCATATCCTCTACAAAATACTTCAAACTCAAATAAGAATGTATTTGGGTATTCATTTTCCAAACCTTGAAATTTTGGTAGAGAAGATGGGGGAATATTGTGCATTTGTACCACTCCTTCTGGATCTTTGATAGGGAATTCAAAGGTAATGATGTGTGCCATTTCATCCCAAAATAGAAGAGTTTCTCCATGTACTACTTTGAGACTCCTTCCTCAAATGTTCCTGCCAACCGATTAGTGAAATAGGTGCATTGGATGATTGATATTAGCCTCAAACTCCTCATTGAAAAATGCCTTGAAATACCATTCCAACAAGATACCTGGTGTGTTATGTCATCACATGGGTTACAATATATGGGCAGGTTCTTATAGTACCATAGAAATCAAAATGTGCAAGAAAGAAACAAAAACTTTCAAGAAAAACTAGGTAACAAACCAAACCATAACAGGTTACCAAGGTCAACCCCCTAAGCGCCTCCCTAACAACGACACCAAAATGTTGGGTGTAGTATATGGTATATTAATGGACCAACCTTTCATTTCAATTTGGGGTCTGTGGACTTTGAGACACAACACTGGAAATTCTAGAGAAATACTCTAGCAACCTGCAAAACAAAGCCCTAATTTTTCCTACAAACAACAACCATTATCCACTCCAATCCTGCAATCAAAAGTATTAATTAAAAGTGAAACACTAATCTTGAAATATCATTAATAACCTTCTATGTTCTAGAAAACAATGCATAAATTGTCAATTCAATTCCTACACTAAATTTGACAATTTCATTAAAAGAAAAAGAACTTGATCGATCTAGACACTAGCTACTTCACTCATTAACTTATCAAGCAAACTGAGATTTCAAACTAGATAAATAATTAAAATCACCAAAAGAACACATGTCTCAATCCAATCAATCCCACAAGAGTGCTTAAAGGAGTCACACAAGACATCAAAACATTCTTGCACAATCTTAATTCTCATTCTCTAATTATTCCAATTCCTGCACTCAATTGCTATACTAGGAAAGACAAAAATAGTTATTGCACTCTATTCCTATACTAGGAAAGACAAAATAGTTCATGTACTGGGAAAAATAAAACAATTTTGTTCCTGTACTGGAAAAATAAAAAACACTATTCTTGTACTGAAAAATAAAACACTATGTTCCTATACCAAAAAGAATATTGTGCAACAAGCCCAAACTCAACTAATGTGGAAAGAAACCTTTGCTTAAGTTAAGATAGAACCCCCAAACTTATCACACTCTCTTTGACTACTCAATGCATAAATCTGAATATAAGATGAAGACTTTATCGAATAACAAAGAAACATTAAACTCATTTGCACAATTAAAAAGATCACCTCGTAAATGTATTTTTGTTCATAGCTTGTTCTAGTTTGATTAATATTGTGTTCGAGATCAACTTTTGCGTTTATTAGGGATGCAACAAATATGACTTTATATTAATTAATGAAAACAATATTATGTTTATGTACCCAAAATACCCAAGTAGGCAGATGAAAATATGAATTCAACAAGACCAAAAGAATACGATGTAATATTTAAATCATGAATTTCTCAGGCAAAACCAAGTTCACTCACACAGTGGCACTGTCAAATAATTACATTCACCAGAACAGATGTTTTCACTCGCTTGTTGCATATAAACAATCTAAAAGATAAATTTATCAGTCACCAAGCAAGATCTAATAAATAATCCCCCTACAAATCTTCACTCAAAAGAACTGTGCACACCACAAAGTAGATCTAAACTTTTAACTGAAGAGATGACTTTGAAAACGAAAAGAAACTTTCCAGATCCAAATCCTTATTGCAACTTCCAATAAATGTAAATATTTCTTCAATATGAAACTTTTAAAAAGAAAACCCAAACATAAACGCAAGAGTTCAGATATGAACCTCTATTACTTGTTTCAAAAGAAATCACACAAGGGTTTATCCAATCATACACACCTCTTACAAGAAACCTTCACACACAAATAATAATCACACAATACAATAGATAGAGGGAGAATAATCTGAGAACAAATTTATCATCATAGGAAATAGATAAAAAAAATGCATGAACCTGAAACTGATGATTTATTAATGAAACCTTAGTCTTTAATACATCACAAGCTTCAGTAGTCCAATTCCAATTGATTAGAGGAAGGGGGTAGAACATCGAGCACTCAGCTTGATGGCATGATAATACAAAGAATGGTGATTTTCTGTTGTCATATCTCATCTTATATAAATTTTACAATACAATTTTAGCTTTATACAAGCTAATACATTACAAACAAGATAGGAAATTGAATCCCAACAATGTGCCTTGAATGGGAGATCTAGTTTAGCCATGATCCAATTGAAGAAACAAAAATCTGATGCGAATTTTGCAAATTTGGGCATATTTTGGAATTATGGAAAAAAACAACATTTTCTATAAAAGTACCTCAAAGATCCTTGTGTATCTCCTAGAAAAATGCGAATTTTGGAAATATGTTTGTAGGAAACCTAATTTGTCATGTTTTTAACAAAAATGTCTCTTGGAATTTTTTGATTTAGCTCCATTGCGTCGGAAGTAGTGCTCAAAGTTGACTGTTTAGCTACTTTTGCAAATCTAGGTTTTACCTAATTTTTCTACAAATATTCCTCAAAGATCCCTTCATATCTCCCATGAAGTGGTGAATTTTGGAAAATCGCTCACATTTGACTCAATTTCCTATACTAGGAATAAAACCCATGTTCCATAATTTCAAGATTTGCTTTCATATGCACAGAAATAGAGGCAAAAGGTTCGTAGTTTGAAAACTGCTATGAATATGGGGTTGTAACATTAATTAATTTCTAAAAGTCCATTTGTACAACCTAGGTACGTTTTGACTTATGTGGAAGTGTTGAAACAAAATTTTGAACAAAAACGTTTCCCAGATTTTCCCAAAAATATGTTGATGTATGAAATCCCGTAATTGGTTGCTCTTTAGTGCAGGAATAAGTCAATGAAAGATAAGTGCACCTATGATAGTAAAAAAGGATCCAATATAGTTCTAAATGTGTGTTTGTACTACCAGCTAGCATTTTCCTTCATGGCAAGCTTGAATGATGAAGTGGTCCACATATACTTGGTGCAAGATCCCTATGCGATGCAAGAACAAGAAAATCTACATTAACAACATTTTAATGAGCATTAATCCTAGAAATGCATATAACGAAGGTATTCTTATATAAAATACAACCCAAGCATGAATATTCGTTATTGCATTAAAAGAATGTAGAAAGAGTTCATAAACTGGTAAAACAAGGGAATAAGTAGGACATCATATGGATAAAAAGGTGCATTAAGTACAACAATTTTGGGACCTGTAAGAACGTACATTAGGGACATATCAGTACTAGAATCTTATGATTTTTTTAATCTTATAGGTATTTCAGTATTCCCGAAGATTAGATGTTGCACATGTTATAATATCATGTCATACATGTGGAGCATATTTAGTATATGTTAGATGATCTAAATTACACCTTTGCATTAATATTAATACAAAAATTATGTTTTTTTCTTATTGGAAAAAAACATTATGGCATTTCCCACCACCTAAGTCAATAATTACTAAAATAATTATGTCTATATCAATAAATTCTAAAAATATGCCTAAGTGATCTAGTCCTCCCAAAGAGACAAGAGTGAAGTATAAATGGTATAACCTTTGGCACTACCATGTAAACAACACATGTTCAAACCTTTATAGGGGTAGAGTCTCTATGTAGGTGCGTTTTATGGAGAAACCTAAGATCGACAACTCATTGTAGTGACTTGAGCTACACTTGAGATGAACTGAAATGATTGCCAGTGCAACCCAAGAGTATATTCAATATGTTGCAAGTGTATAATAATAACTTGTGATTTAGTAAGGGTCAAGACATCTCTAATTACACTTGTGGTGTGGTCGCACTCCTTGGGGAGACTACCCTTTTAGATTGAAAGTCATGTTATTTTTTACTTCAAGGAAATTTTTATAGAGAAGCTTGACATTGGTAATTAATCAAAGTAATTTGAGCTACACTTGAGATGAAATGGAATGATTGCCACTATAACCCAAAAGTATATCCAATATGCTGCAAGTATATACTAATAACTTATGATTTAGTAAGAAGGGTCAAGATGTTTGGAGATACACTCGCGGGGTGGTCCTTCTCCTTGGAGGCTTCTACCTTTCTAGTGTTATAATTCTAGACCAAATGTCTCATCAATAATTTGAACCTAGGTGGGGAAAACGAAAAAATAACCAAATACTACAACATCAACAATAACCAATTAAACCAACCAACCAATTACTATTTCCCTTAATAATCATTTTTTACCCTATGTTATTACCCCTCTCATCAAAATTTCTCCACAAGATTCTCTTGGACAAACACCTTACGGTGGTTTTTTTTCTACTATAACTATTACCCCTTCCTTGTATTTAACATGTTCTCACTCTCTTTACCCTCATAAAAGATTTATGTTTCCTAATGTTAATTGGAGTATTATTTTTCTTGCATTCACTCAAATGTCAAATACACGAGCTTTTTCAAAAGCAACAATAAATTATAACCATATTTTAAATAGGATAAATAGAGACAATGAACATTATACCTCAAAGCCACTAACACTTAATATCCCCATTACACAAAGAGTTTGATAGCTTTAAAAACTTATGCCCTAATTCATGCCTTATGAAGCAACAATCTCAAATTAAAATTTTTGAGGGAGGATATGACATAGAGAAATATAACAAAAAGAATGAAATATGGAGTCCCATGACCACAAAATATGTCAAGAAATAACTTGCATAGCCATCATAGGGGATGATTTTGTGTTTGGGGTTAGAATCGCAATAATATTTGTGAGAACATCGTTCAAATTCCAGTCTCATTCAAGATCCCTTCAAAGCATACAACATACGCTTGTCTTGCCAATAACAGAGTTGAGGTCACTCTTCCCACCTTAGCAGGACCATGATAGTAATAGTGAGAATCGATCCCCGTGACCCACTAATGGTCGACCCCTTGGTTATAGTCAGAACAAAGGTTCAACCCACTACCTCTATGGACAGTGGCGAGAAGAACAAAGGAAATGGAATGTTGATGATGCATAATTAAGGAGATAAGGTCATGGTATTTGACAAGAAACATACAATAAATTCTATGTGAGTATGTTATTTTGTCTATTTTTTTTATTTTTTTATTTTTTTAATTTAAAATGAATTTTGAGTTTTGTGCTTTGGGATTCAATTTTGAGTCTTGTGCTTTGGGATTCAAACCCATGACCTCTACTGGAACTATGGAAACCCCAATTTGAATTGAACTAGAGTGTAGAAACCTTGTTTGCTAGATGATTTTTTTATTATAGTTCAAACTAATGACCTATGGTGGGTGTTCAGAACCTGGAAGGTGGTTGGATATGGGGAGTTTGGTGTTAGAGCATGTATTACTTAAATCGTGAAATTCAATCCATGTATTCATTGTGATTGAATTGACATATGTATGTAATCTACACCAAAAATTGGGATGGATCGCATTGATACGACATGTTTAGTTCCGTTGAATTAAATGTTAAAAGAATAATAATTTAGGGATTTTTATTAAAACATTATTTGTTGAATTGGAATTTTTTGGTGATTTCTATGGGTTTCTAGCTTTAGCAACCAAATTTTTAGTTTTTCTATTTTTGTTGTTGTTAAACATGCTATGAATTTTTAATGATAACATATACATAATGAGCATATTAACAAAAAGGGTAGGGTAACAATCATTAGGGAAATTCACTACACAAGAGGGGTATAAACTAATTTCCCTTGAAGGATTCAAAGTCAAATACATGTGTTGTAGGTTTTAAACTTGTACAGAAATTACCTACGTAAAAATTCTAAAACAAAAAAAATAAAAAATGCAAGAGCAAAACACATAAAACACATATACACAGAAATTTTCCCTTGGATCCCAAAACAGGGACTACCAAATTGATTTTTCATTATGTTCCTTTCAATGTTACAATACATATTTATACATGTCGAAGCATCCAATACCATGGAAAGGTAACCATTGCATCCAAAACCATGGACCGAAAAACCATCGCGTCCAAAACCATGTGCAAAAAATCATGCACAAAACCATAGGTAGGTTCGCCCAACCTAACATAGGGTCCAAAACCAAAATCTTTCGGGGCACTGCCCTGGACCCCATAGAGTGGGGTTACCTGCACCCCTCAAACCCCCTATGATACCCCCCGCTATGCAATTGGCACAACGAAGGGGGGGCTCCGCCCCCTTCTAACCCCCGGGCTAACTACGTGGGCTAGTCATGGAAAGAATATAACACAACCCAACATTCTCCCACTTGTTGTTTTCTTTCCACAGGAGGCCATAAGAGAGCTTAGTCATTTATCCAACTCTGCAACACCCAATTTTTCTCTACACCAAGATAACTTCTCAGAGCTTACAGATTTTGTCAATGCATTTGCAGTATTCTTCAAAGTGTCCACCTTTACCAACAACACCTTTTTGTCTTCTATCATATCCCTCACAAAGTGATACTGAACATCAATGTGCTTTGTCTTTGAATGATATGCAGGGTTCTTTGCCATGAAAATTTCACTTTGGCTGTCACAGTCTATCCTTATAGCTCCCTGTACTAACCCCATACTTGAACACAATCTCTACAACCAAATTGCTTCCTTGCTTGCATGAGTGGCGACCATGTATTCTGCCTCTGTAATTGATAGTGCCACTGCAGATTATTTCTTGCTCATCCAACTAACTACACCTCCAAATAGGTTAAACACAAACCCACTTGTAGATCTTCTTTGATCCAAATCTCCAGTCTAGTCTACACCAACAAAGCCACGAATATTCAACACTTTGTCCAATCCTAGTCTTCCTCGATAGCACAAACCATAATCACTAGTGCCATGAAAATACCTGAAAACCCGCTTCACTGTTGTCCAGTCCTCCTTCCTTGGTTTTGACATAAACCTACTCAATACTCCCATTGGATGTAAAATGTCTGGTCTAGTACAAACCATCACATACATCAGGCTACCGAATGCACTTGCATATGGAACACGGGACATGTCCTCTTCCTCTTCTTGTGTCTTGGGATACTGTTCAACAAATAACTTTACACCTACAGGAATAGGAACCTTCAGTGGTTTACTATCCTTCATATTAAACCTCTACAATATTGTCTCGACATACTTCCTCTGGTTTAACGAGAGCTTCCTCTTTGTCCGATCTCTTTTAATTTCCATGCCCCAAATATATTTTGCAGCACCAAGATCTTTCATGTCGAATTTGGAGGACAAATGGGTGTTCAAATCCTGGATAATTTCTTTTTCACTTCCAACTAGCAACATATCATCCACATTGTTAGTTCCAGTCTTCACACCCTGTCACCAGGGATCAACATGAGCTCTTACTATGTTTGGTTTTGTTAGATGTTTTGCACATGATGTTTAGCACAAAATATGTCACAAGTGTGTCCATCAGAAGAAGATCGGAAAAATATTTCCAACGGTATATCACAGTCCTGTGACTGGCTTCTGGATTAGAAGATATTGGTTATGCATGTTTTGAGGTCAGTTGCTACACACAATGAAAAGTTTAGTACAAAATCAGTTTCTGAAATAATGGTAAGGAATTTTTCAAAAGTGAAAGAGGCTTTTGTTAATCACATATCAAATAACAAAAACATCCTTCCATTTATGCACAGGTGCTACTATGTGGGAGATATACAGTGATATTTGGAGCTTACATTAAAACAAAGCAAATTTTTCATATTTTTTACTGTTTTAATCAGTTTAATGTGGGGCCATTTTACAACATATGGAAAATAATTTTGCAAAACCCAAGGAGGTTTCTATTAACCACAAGCAATATAACAAAAACCTCTTTCAATTTATTCACAAGTGTCACGAATTGGGATATGTGACTAGATATTTACAGTTCATTTTCACAGATTTAAATTTTTAATGATTTTCTGTTTTAGAGATGATTTTGTGGAACAGATTGCAAGCAACTGAAAATGAATTTCCCAAATTTGAGAGAGTTTTTTCTCCAACATGACCTTATCTACAAAAAACTCTTTCAGTTTTGTAACAGGTACTATGGTTTAGGAGATACGAGTTCATCTTCAACACCTATTTTCAGAAATTCGGCCCAAGTTTAATGTAACTGATTCTATTTTGAAGAAAATGGTTGAGCTCAATTCCCTTAGTACAAGGATGAGAAAATGTATATATTTTATGAATTTCATAGTGTAGGGGTTGGATTTTGGCAGAAGGTTGGACTTTTTGGAAATCTTGGAGCTTATTGTATATTCATTTCAGTAGTTTGGCTAAGGAATATACCAGTGGTTTGCAACACTTTATGGGATTCATGTGGCATCTTGCTTTGGTATTGTGTTTTCTTCTGTAATTGTAAGTCTACATGTGTTTTATGTATGTCATCATATCTCTCTGCTTCATCTTAACTAAATAAAATAAGGATAAAGGTAGAATACATTGAAAGTGTAGTGCTCTACCTAGTGTTTGTTTAGTTATCTATGTTTTCAACTATTTGAAAAGGATCCTTGAGTTTTTCATGCCCTTTTCAACTTCTCACCTATCTAAAATCTTTCCATCTCACTCATTTTGAAGTACCAAATCACTTGCCTACCTTGCCCCATAGAGATCTCTGCGAAACTGAGTCTCATTCCTCGAACCCAAATCCGCCTTTCACATTTGAGCCAACAAAACATCATCAACTTCAATCAAACACCTCTGTACACATACCTAGCCTAAAATCAGTCATTACACTAGTCATCTCAAGCTTTCATAGGACATCTTTTCTGAGATTTATAAGGAGAGAGCCCTCTCCCGACCTGGTAGGGCTAGCTACTATGTTAAGCGTGGTTTGATGTTACCCTAGATCCTGCCTTTCTCAACTTGAGGTAGATTTAGGCCCTAACATAGTGGCGACCATACTGGGGAAGAAAAGTTTATTTGTTTGTTAGTGTTCTTTGTTTTATAAACTACAGACGGAGCCTAAAGTTATGCGAGGAAGCCTTTGAACTGCACATTGCTTTGCGAGTGCATAAGTAGATAAATGCTGCTTCAGTCAATCTCCGGTCTAGTCTTATAAACTGAACATCTGACTTGCAAATTTCCCCAGTACATGTATCAAGTTAGATCTGATTGTTAATGGTGGACAATAGTCAGACACATATGAAGGCTGAAACATTCACCTGGTGACTCCAACTCCATCCAGAGATTCTAGTGCTCATTGCTCCATTCATGCACCAAAATAAAATGGTAGGGTATGTGGCAAACCTTGTGTTTTGTGAAGTTTTAAAAGAAGTTAGAGATTAGTTAGTGGATATTGAAATTGATGAAGTATTTTTCATTGCCATGCTTCAATTTTTGTGATCTCCAAAGTTTCTTCCTAAAGCTAAAACTGGTTTCTTTGAGTTATTTGTTGAAAAATTTGAGAAGGAGATTCAGTATTTAAATGATCAGATCCAATCATATGAATTCTGAGATCCCAAAAAGTTCTAGGAAACTCTCCCTCCTTCAAAACAAGAAACAATAGAGCTGCCCGTGGATATTTGCATTGACAGTTTGCAGTTGGAGGGCAGTATTGAGGAGTTGAGGCAACAAACAGAGTTTGGTTTTTTTGATCCTATTGCAACATACATGGAAATTTTTTCAGTTTGGATGATAGATCAAATTGTCTTTTACATAACTAGACTCGTTATGTGCATGTATGGCTGTCAGCATTTACATTTGTGTCCTGGTTGAAGCACTTTCAAGCAGCATCCTTGTCACAGTTACTTGATTGGTTGATATGGAATTACAAAATTACTTGATCTATCAATTTTGTAGCAAAGTGGGTTAGATTTGTACATAAATAAGCTGCCCGAGGTAGCATTTCAGTTTTCGGTATTTGTTTATGTACAGGTTGCAGTATGTATATGTTTTTGGATTGGTATGAGTTGTTTTGGGTTTGCAGTTGTTTGACCATCCATGCCCAATGGATGAGGCACTTGGTCTACGGTGTTATTGACACCTCCAAGGAGCTGCCATCCCCAATGGAGCTGATGTTAGTTTCAGTCTTCGCAGCCTATCACTAGGGATCAACATGAGCTCTTATTATGTCTGGTTTTGTTAGATGTTTTGCACATGATGTTTAGCACAAAACATGTCACAAGTGTGTCCATTAGAAAAATCTTGGAAAAATATTTCCAACAGTATATCACACTCCCATAACCAGCTTCCAGATTAGAATATATGATTGAAATGAATGAGTGATTATTGGTTATGCATGTTTTGAGGTCAGTCGCTGCACACAATGACAAGTTTAGTACAAAATCAATTTTTGAAATAATGGTAAGGAATTTTTCAAAAGTGAAAGAGGTTTTTGTTCAACACATACAAAATAACAAAAACCTCCTTCAGTTTATGCACATGTGCTACTATGTGGGATATTTGGAGCTTACATTAAAACAAAGAAATTTTTTTATATTTTTTATTGTTTTAGTGATTTTAGTATGGGGCCATTTTACAATAGTTGGAAAGTAATTTTCTGAAACCCAAGGAGGTTTTTGTTAAAAACGAGCCATATAACAAAAACCTATTTTATTTTATTCACAGGTGTCACGACTTGGGATATGTGACTAGATATTTACAGCTCATTTTCATAGATTTAAATTTTTAATTATTTTCTGTTTTAGAGATGATTTTGTGGAACAGATTGCGAGCAACTGGAAACTAATTTCCCAAATTTGAGAGAGATTTATCTCCAAAATGACCTTATCTATAAAAACCTCTTTCATTTTTGTAACAGGTGCTATGGTTTAGGAGATACGAGTTCATCTTCAACACCTATTTTCAGAAATTCGACCCAAGTTTAATGTAACTGATTCTATTTTGAAGAAAATGGTTGAACTCAATTCCCTTAGTACAAGGATGAGAAAATTTATATATTTTATAAATTTCATAGTGTAGGGGTTGGATTTTGGCAGAATGGTGGACTTTTGTGAAAGCTTGGAGCTTATTGTATATTCATTTCAGCAGTTTGGCTAAGGAATAGACGAGTGGTTTGCAGCACTTTATGGGATTCATGTGGCATATTGCTTTGGTATTGTGTTTTCTTCTGTAATTGTAAGTCTACATGTGTTTTATGTATGTCATCATATCTCTCTGCTTCATCTTAACTAAATCAAACAAGGATAAAGGTAGAATACATTGAAAGTGTAGTGCTCTACCTAGGGTTTGTTTAGTTATCTATGTTTTCAACTGTTTGAAAAGGATCCCTGAGCTTTTCATCCCCTTTTCAACTTCTCACCTGTCTAAAAGCTTTCCATCTCACTCATTTTGAAGTACCAAATCACTTGCCTACCTTGCCCCATAGAGATCTTTGCAAAACTGAGTCTCATTTCCCGGACCCAAATCTGCCTTTCACATTTGAGCCAACAAAACATCATCAACTTCGATCAAACACCTCTGTACACATACCTAGCCTAAAATCAGTCATTAAACTAGTCATCTAAAGCTTTCATAGGCCATCTTTTCTGAGATTGACAAGGAGAGAGCCCTCTCCCGACCTGGTAGGGCTAATTACCAGGTTAAGCGTGGTTTGATGTTACCCTAGATACTGCCTTTCTGAGCCTGAGGTAGATTTAGGCCCTAACAGACATACAAGACCAGATAAATAACATGATCACCAATTAATTTAAAATACACATAATGATCTGCTTTGCTTCTGGTGAAGCCAAGTCCCTGTATAAATGTATCAAATTTCTGATACCACATCCTTGGTGAATGCTTTAACCCATACAAAGACTTCTCTAACTTGCATGCCGGTTCTTTCTTACCCTTCACCGCAAATCCTTTAGGTTGCTTCATGTAGATCTCCTCTTCCAGATCCCCATGAAGAAATTTTCTCTTCACATCCATCTATTCTACCTCAAAATCAAAAGCAACAGCAACAGATAAAAGTAATCTAATAGAAGTTACCTTGGAGACAGGAGAAAAAATATCACCAAAATCAATTCCCGACACCTGGGAATAACCTTTTTCTACCAACCGAGCTTTGTATTTCTCCACCTTTCCTTCTGCATTTTTTTTCTTCTTGAACACCCATTTTCTGCCAATGGGTTTCCTTCTAGCTGCCAACTCCACCAGATCCCATGCCTCATTTTTATGCAAAGATGCCATTTCATCAACCATGGCCTCTTTCTAGAGTTTTCCATCCTCTGAATCTACTACTTCCTTCACAGTTCTGGGATCATCATCAGTAATAGATAAAGAAAAATTTGAACAGAAAGAAGATGGACTATACCTTTTTGGCCGCCTTCTTTCTCGAACTGATCTTCTCACACCCAGATTTTGTGGCTCTTCATCTTCTGATTCCTCCTCTGCTGGAGAGTTCGATTCTTCCTCCTTTAGCTCAAACTCTATCTTCTCAGGTTCCTTTGGTTGGACTTCATGTTTAATAACATCTTTCACCTCTCTAAACACCACATCTCAGATGTACACAAAATTCCTTGTTACTGGGTTCCAAAGCTTATAACCATTTAAATCATCCTTATACCGAATAAAGATGCACTTTTCAGATTTACTATCCAACTTGGTTCGTTTCTCCTTTGGAATATGTACATATGCATCACATCCAAATACCCTCAGATGTGAAAGAGAGGGTTTCTTACCAATCCATACCTCTTATGGAGTCTTATCCTCCAATGCTTATGAAGGTGATCTATTAATCAGGTAACATGATGTCTCCACTGCCTCTGCCTAGAATTCCTGTCCTAACCCAGAACCACTGAGCATGCTTCTTGCCCTTTCCATCAACGTCTTGTTCATTCTTTCTGGAACTCCATTTTGCTGAGGTGTATATGGAGTAGTCTTCTACCGTGCTATACCACACTTCTTACAGAATTCTTCAAATTCCTTACTGCAAAACTCTCCACTGTTATCTGTCCTTAGCACCTTTATCTTCTCTGTCTGTTTTTCCACCAGAGCCTTAAATTCTTTAAACCTGTCAAAGACTTCAAATTTCTTCTTAAGGAAATATATCCATGTATTCCTTAAGAAGTCATCTATAAATGATACATAATACATAGACTTACCTAGTGTTGGAACCTTCACAGGTCCAAACACATCACTGTGCACAAGCTCTAATATCTATTTCAACTAGGTAACCTGATGTCTCCATCGCCTCTGCCCAGAATTCCTGTCCTAACCCATAACCACTGAGCATTCTTCTTGCCCTTTCCATCAACGTCTTGTTCATTCTTTCTAAAACTCCATTTTGCTAAGGTGTATATGGAGTAGTCTTATGTCATGCTATACCACACTTCTTACAGAATTCTTCAAATTCCTTACTGCAAAACTCTCCACCATTAGCTGTTCTCAGCACCTTTATCTTCTTCTCTGTCTGTTTTTCCACCAGAGCCTTAAATTCTTTAAACCTGTCAAAGACTTCAGATTTCTTCTAAAGGAAATATATCCATGTATTCCTTTAGAAGTCATCTATAAATGATACATAGTACATAGACTTACCCAGTGATGGAACCTTCACAGGTCCAAACACATCACTATGCACAAGCTCTAATATATGTTTCGCCCTCTTACCACGAGAGGGGAAACTCACCCGATTCTTCTTCCCATATACATAATTTTCACAAACATCAAAATCTAGAGAGCTATTACTCATACCTTCTACCATACCTTTACCATGAAGTATTCAAAGGCCCTTCTCTCCAATATGTCCAAGCCTTTGATGCGACAACATGGTCTTATCTCCAGAGACCATTAGATTTTCTGCTCCACTTTCAGGAACCACAGAACTGTTGCACCCATAAACAACAGTGCTACCTTGTAGCTTGTACAGATTTCTAATCCGAACTCCCCGCATCAATACCAGTGCCCCCCGAACCATCTTGGAGGTATCCTTCTCAAACACTGTTTTTCGACTTGCATTATCTAGCTTCCTTATAGAAATCATATTTCTGGCCAATGCAGGAATATGTAGAACACTCGGAACTGTTCTAACCCTTCCACCTTGCAACTTCAACTTTACTTTTCCGCGACCAATGATTCTAGCATTCCTATCATCCCCTAAGAAGACATCACCACCATCGTATTTCTCATACTCGCAAAACCACTCTCTATGGGGAGTGAAGTGAAAGGATGGACCTGAGTCAATCAACCATGCCTCATGATCTACATGTGTACTTGAAGAAGCCAAGTACACATCCCCACCTTTATCTGAGGAGGTTTTCACCTCTGCAGAAGGAGCATCATTAGATACCTTTCCTTTATCAGGAGCTTTAGATTTACAGTCCCTTTTGTAGTGCCCTTCCTTTCCGCATTTCCAGCACACCACCTTTACAAGTTTTCCTGGAGATTTAGATCTCCCATTCGATGACTTATTTTTGTTTATGTTCTAGGACCGTCCTCGTACAGACAAGGCATCACCATTTTGTCTCTCCATATTTTTCCATCTCATCTCCTCCGTTAGCAAGGATGAGACTATTTCATGAAACTGCAAGGAAGTTGCATTGCTACCTATTGCAATAACCAGACTATCCCACGAATCTGGTAGAGAACACAACAAACTGATGCACTTATATTCATATGAAATTTTACTATCAACATATGATAACTGACTTGCCACAGTATTAAATGCGTTCAGATGCTCTGTCACCGAGTCTCCATATTTCATCCTCAGGTTATACAACTTTTTTTGTAGGAACAGTTTATTCTCCAGAGACAGATTGGTACAAATTCCCTAACTTGTCCCACAAAGCCTTCGCCATAGCTTCCCCTGATACATTTAGCAATACTGAATCTGAGACACACAATCGTATTATGCTCTTTGCCTTCCGATCCAACTTCTTCCATTCTTCATCAGACACTCCCGTTAGTTTAGTACCCAGATCTACTGTGATCCACTAATCTTTATCCACCAACAAATCCTCCATCTTGAGTTTCCACAACTCAAAACTCTGACCATTAAATTTCTTGATCTCTATCTTTCCACTGCTCGTCATCTTCTTTCACCACCAGAATTGATCTCGCAGATCTCCCACTGAACAGGGTCTACCACAGGCCTAAGCGAAACCCCTCAGCACCAAAGGCGTCCCCTTGAAGCTAAAAACAGCTCTGATATCAAATGTAGGTTTTAACCCTATACAGAAATTACTTGCATACGAATTCTAAAACACAGAAAACAAACAATGCGAGAGCATAACACATAAAACACATATACACAGAGATTTTCCCCTGCATCCCAAAACCGAGACTACCAGCTTGATTTTTCATTATGTTCCTTTCAATGTTACAATACATATTTATACGTGCCGAAGCATCCAATACCATGGACCGAAAACCATTGCTTCCAAAACCATGGACCGAAAAACCATCACGTCCAAAAACATGTGCGATAAATCATGCACAAAACCATAGGTAGGTGTTATAGACATTTTTGTGCCCTACAACTCCAAGCATGAAATGTCCATAAACCAAGGGCTCCTAAGTCCCTAAAAGTGTTGTTCTAACCCCTAAAAGAATAAGGTCAACAGATTACAGCTTCTCCCAGAAGTTCTCCACCAGAAACTGCTCAGAATTGGTCAAAACAGGATCATTGTAGTTGCTCCACTGGCTAGGTGTGTTGCATCTCACCCAAATGCACTGTGAGGGTGCGTTGCATTTCAAAACTCCCTTCTGTAGGGTGCGATGGGCGAGAAATGACAAATGGCAGTGTCATTCCGTGAGGTGGAGAGGCAATGGAAGCTTCCAGAATCTTCTCCCGTGACACTTGCCTCACTAAATTCGACCAAGGATGAGTAAGAGGCCCTCAGTCTCCAAGTGGAAGCAAGAACTGACAGAGAGAAGACACTAATCAAATCACAAGCTGACTCATCCTCCTTACAGATATCTATATATGGATCCCTCATCCGAGAGATCCAGAGGCTGGAATTTTGCATATTGTAAGGAATTGTTGTTGGTTTCTAGAGACAAACATTAGATTGTTGGGTGATTTATGCTTTGTTTGAGGTGAAGAGGGGCTTCTTTGCTGGGAGGTTGATGCTGGGTTGGAATAATTGGTTGTAACTCCTCCTGGATCTTTTCTTGTTTATCAATAAAAACTATTTGAGTTCTCCTCCATGCTTTTGTATCATTGATGCTTGTTACATTTGTATGGTTAACTTAAATCTGATCCTAATTTGTTTATGAATATAGATCCATGTCTTTGTATAGTGCCCTTCTTCTGTGATCTTACAGGTACTTTGTGAAGCTGGGCATGCAAGGGAGCAGGTAGCTGGAGACTATCAAAGAAGAGAGGGATTGGATCAAAGGATTAGCGCAAGACACAGGTTGGTTCTTTCTATTACTCTCTATCTATAATTCATAAAGGAAATACAAAAGTAGTTTTTCTCTATTTGTTTCTAAGGCAACTGTCACACCTTAGTGGGATAGAGAAGTTCTAAATAGACAATTTTCCCTGTAACAAAATGGCGAGTCCGCTAGGGAATGTGTAATTAGTTTGTTTGTGTATCATTCTTTGTTGTTTGTTTCATAAACTTATAAGTAGCTTTCGAACTGCATTTGCCATAACAAATGCAAAGTAGATAACTGCTGCTTCAATCCATTCACTGGATCTGTTTATGATTTAAACAGCTGATTCACAAACTATCTGATTTCCCCTGTGATAGCTCTTAGATCCTCCTTAGATCTACCCCTGATTGTTGCATTACTGATTGCTTTTTACTCGGCCAAAAACCAAGGACTGAATTGCAAACTGTGACCCGGAACCCGGACAGAGTCTCGTTTCTGGCCCAGCATAGGTACTGTTCAGAGATCCTGAATTTCAGCGCACTTCCCGAAGGGGCAACCTGCGCTGCATTTCAGATTCTCTGTGTTACAGGTGCGCTGATCAAACTAGCTCTGTGCACCTGTGGTTCCTGTGCTTCATTCTTTCCAGTTCTATCCCTGAATTTTGCTGCCTGTGATCAGTATATGTCTGTTTGAAACCTCTTTTCCTTGCTGTTATTCCGCCTCCTTTGTACAAAAGAACTGTAGATGTTTTTGTGTGTTTGTTGAGTCGTTTACAGTTTTCCTTTGCAAAAGTAGCATAGTCGTACTGTCGTCCTTTGATTTGAATCTGTCGCAAGTGTCGATTTCGATCATAGGAGAAAGTTTGATTGCTGTTGATGGTCGATTATCTTGTTACTATTGCCTTTGGTCTGAATTTGTAATTTTCTAGTGTCAAGAACAAGTGTTCATTTCAAAATCGTAAGGTGTCGTAATCATCTCTGTTTTTTATTTCGAAAAAGAGCTTGTTTATATTTGTCGCTTGAAAAGAAATTCAGATTTGTACATCAACTTTCTTTTTAGCATCAATACTAAGAAAGTCGAAAACAAATACATGCATGTGCATTTGCATATAGATAGTCTGTTTGGCTTGATTTAGGAAAGTGCATTTACAGTGTGCTCTTTGCTCTTTGTGAAAAGATTTTGTCTTTCTTTTCCCCTAGTAGGCAGGATTTTCATTGCACAAAAGAGATAAAATTTTGTTTATCATCTTTAGATTGCATTTTAGGAATTATATCTACATCTCGTGGTGAACCTGAAAGGCAAACTTCATAAACAAGATCAACCTAAAATAAATTCAATGAATCTAACAACGCTTTGGAACTTAACGCACAACATTTAGAGGTCTAGGCTAGAGACGTATTCCGGCGTCGTAAAGCCTGGTAACTGTTGTCCTCACTGATGGTTGGGTGATTCCTCCACTTTGAGACGATAAGTGCCAGTACGGACTTGTGCTCCCACGTACCATCGAGTATATTCTGGGAGACCCCTATAGGCTTAAATCCTTTATCCATAGGAAGCCGTGCCTGCCGCCCTATCGATCGCAATGCATTGAACACAACATTCGGGAAGATTGACTGCCGTACCATAAAAAGTATTCTGCAGTTTTGTGATTGGTTTGGTACTCCCTCTACCTAGATCTTCAGAGTAGTCCCTTTCATTCCTTTTCATACTCCTTAACGGAAAAGGTCCATCTGAGCACTTGTCACTTCAGGCTCATTAAAAATCGAAGGAGACTAGAGTCATCTTTTGTTTTTTCTCGACTCCTAAAAACTAAAAAAACAAGTTGTGTCGAAGAGTCTAAAATTCATTTAATTCGGAAACATACTTCCCCTTTATTTTAGTTGATCGAGTAATTTGCAATCGTGGAAGAAAGTCAATTGAAACCCCGTCGTTCGCGGAGGCTTACGAGTCAACCGTCTTTGTCTCCGGAATCGAAGCCAGTACAAACAAAGCGAACTCATTTAACCGGTTCCAAATCTCCTATTAAAGTTAGAACAAGTGTTCCAACGACACAGAGACTCTAGTTACTCCAAACATTTCTGGAATCCCTGCCTCTACAGAAGAAGTTCAGCAGCCACAGAAGGACAGTGATATTGATCCTAGTCTGAGAGTAAACACTTGTGTTACCGAACCAGTTCCATCTACAACCAGTTCAGAGAGTCTTTCTCTTCAAACATCTGTCGCTGTCGATTTCACCCCTTCTTTGGCACTAGAAATATTTTACGGACCTGACGGTCTTCCCCTTCCACCTGGTCTGATTGCCATAGAAGAAATTGTAGAAGATCCTCAAACAAGTACTCCAATGCACTTTGGAGTCAGGATCACTCTATATCCTTCTTTGTCAGAAGTTAGTCTACCACCAGCGGAAGCTCCTGTAGAATCGCTAGGCAATCTTTTGGATAGACTACAAATGTCTGAACAACCATCAACATCTAAGACTGTGTCGTCTGACACCGCGACAGCAGAACTCCCTGTTATCACTCCGATAATGTTCGCCAATATACCATCTGTCCCGACTAGCTCTCAACTGCTAGAAGGAGCCCACTCAGGGGCTATTTCGACAGTATGGTCTGTTCCT
Source organism: Pinus tabuliformis (assembly GCA_031772625.1). Lineage (NCBI taxonomy): Eukaryota > Viridiplantae > Streptophyta > Pinopsida > Pinales > Pinaceae > Pinus > Pinus tabuliformis. The sequence goes on from CM062817.1 coordinate 491,032,686, forward strand.
GTTTGTTCATCCGGAATAATATCCGGAAACTCTTATGTTGAGTCTCAACAAATTGATCCATTTGGAAGTCAATTTGGGCAGTTCGGCCCCCAAGGGCAAAACATTCCCTTGAGTTCTGGATTACCGCCGTATGGGGGGCAGTATGCCCTTTCATTATCCCCTCCGAGAGGATATCCGTACGTGAGTTCACAACAACATTCAGGTTATACTGGAATTACCTCAAGCGGTTGGGTACCTATACTACCTCAACAACCAAGAGTTGTATATTCGATGCAACAATGCTTACCTATGTCAAACATACCGACTACGCCAGCTATTGTGACGGTGTTGCAAGTTCAAACACTGCCTATCGTATGCCAACCTCAGGTTTCTCAGGTTGTGATGCAACAGCCCCTTGACCCTGCAACTCAACCACAATCGTCGACTGGTGGAATGACACAGGTTCAGACGAGTACAATTACCCCTCATCTTGGTCAAACTGTTAGTATCGGTCAACAGCACATGGCTTCACAACCATGGCTAGTACAATACCAACAACCGCAATTCCAACAAGTATAACAAGGTTCTGAGCAACAAATCTTTGCTAACAGTGGACAACCGTACATTCAAAACGGTCAAAATAAACCATTTTACAATGGTCATGTCCACCAACCTTACCAAACATACCAGCATCAAATGCATTATGCCGGTATGCAAAGACCAACTGCTCAGGCAATACCATCTTACCCTGGGTATGCTTCACCTAACCTGAATCAGCAGTTACCATTTGTGGCAACTTTGGAGTTACCTGATTTAAATCGGTTAACCAACGATCCAATTGCTTACGCCCCTTGGTGGCCAGTGATTCCGCATAAACTTCCATCAGATATTAATAAATTCAATGGAAATCCGGGTGAAGATCCATCGAATCACGTGATGACCTTCCATCTATGGTGTTCGTCAAACACCCTAAATGATGATTCGATGAGACTTTGCCTCTTTCAGAGGACGTTAACGAGTCCGGTGGCAAAATGGTACATCGAATTGCCTAGAGCTTCGTTCGACAACTTCAGTACCTTAGCCACAACCTTTTTAACCCATTTTTAGTTACCAATAAGGTACGAAACGGGAACAGAACTTCTTACCAATTTCAAACAAACGATGGCCACTCACATATCTGATCATATACATGAATGGCGACGTCGTCGTAGAATGGTAAAAACGTATGTCCCCGATCAACTCTTAGTTGAATGGTTTATCAAGTCATTACTACCTTCCATCACGGAAGATGTGGCAAAGGGGGGAGTCGTAACAGAAGAGCAAGTTATCGCTCGTGCGCAATATCTGGACTTGATTTACACTCAGTCCGGCATGCTCTATGATAAAATACTTGACGCCCCTAGACCGGAATTCTCAATTCCTCCTCCTCCTAAATCAAACAATGACTCTCATGCTGGCAATGGCATGATTGGCACAACAGACACAAAGTCGACAAAGGCTACATCCAAAAAGGCCCATAAGATTTCAAGTCAAAATGCAAAAGACGAACTTCTTGCTTCGGAAGTAAATGTCATATCGACAGATAAAGGCAAAGAAACCAAACAACCAGGAAGCAAGAAGAAAGGCAAAGGGAAGAAGAAGAAACAGGAGGAAACGTCACCTGAAAAATCTTCTTCAAACCCTCCTGGAGATAGGAAACCAAAAAATCCATGCTTGATATGCGATGAGGATCATTGGACCGTAAGTTGTCCACACAAAGCTGAGGTTAAAAAATTCTTTAAGAATTCGAAAACCTCCGCAATATTAACTAATCCATTTCCAAATCCAGGAACAAATCTGGTTGAAAGTGGAAATGCTTCCCCGTCTCAAGTGCTAATGTTGTCGGTTTCAAAACAACAAAATGATGCTTTGATATCAACGAGGAACAAGGATTATGGGAATCCACAGCTGTCGAACAACAAGGATAAAGATCAACCAAGTAGTTCGACAACAACTTTGACAAAAGTTGTGCCGCCCACCATTCCTGAATTGACGATAAAACCGCCAAAGGGAGTAGTACACAAATCGACATTTAATCCCTGTGCTAGAGCGGCACAGCATTATAATATAGTGGAAGATTTGGCCCAATCTCCATCCGCTATGTTGACTCTTGAAGTACTACAGAATTGCCCATCCCAAAGGTAGGCTTTATTATCGGCCATTGGTGGGATTGACCCAAAGGATTCCAATCTTGTATCCTTCGATCATAAAGGATACGATCCTCAATTACTAGCTCAACTAGCTTTCCTTGTTCAAGTGAAAGCCCTCAACAAAACTGTTCATCAAACGATTATTGATGAGGGGGCATCTACATGCATTATGTCAATGAGTTACTGGAAGACTTTAGGATCTCCAACCTTGTCGCGATCTTCGATGACATTAAAAGCATTCGACGGAAGGACATATACCCCATATGGTATCCTAAGTAACTTGAAAGTTGAACTAGGAGGGAAAACGGTAGAAGTAGATGTTGAAGTCATCGATGGGAATCTTGATTACAACATCCTACTAGGAAGACCATGGATATATGCAATGGCAGCTGTTGTGTCGACCTATTTTAGAAAGATTGCATTTCCCTTTCAAGGAGGGATTACAATCGTCGATCAACAAAACTTCCTCCCCAATGGTTCTCAAGTTACTGGAATCATTCCCATGATCCATGGAAGCCCCCATTCGCTTCAGAATATCAGAGTAGGCCTACTAAAAGATCCTATACTAATGGGAACTTTCGCTCTTCCACCCCCAATCAATCTGGCGGAAGTAGCGTTGATAGGAACCTGCAACATGATATCTTCTAAAAAGATCTCAGAAAACAATATCAACATGGATCATGCAATGGTTTTTCCCCCAAGCCCAATGGAAATATTGTAGCAATCAATGTTCCTAGCATGGGAGGCAAACCCAAATCAACGCTCATCAAGCGTTTGGATAGATAGGTCCAGAGAATATGGTACCCCTTCAGATCCTTGGTCGCAAGTGCATGTCACCGACGAAGGAATTGTCCAATCTATGGTAATTGAAGGGACACCATAGAATGATTCCCACCATCGTTCCCTTCTTCCGGATTGTGGAGAAGATAATCAAGATGACCTGTATCATCCTTCAGTTTCTGAATTCCTATCAAATACTGTAAACATGGTGGATTCTGAGCGAAAATTGTCCAATATTGAAGAGACTATTACCATAAATATCTCGACCAAAACAGATGTTGTAGAGAATATTTATGTTGGAAAATGTTGTTCTCCTTCAGAACTAGAGATATATAATGCTCTTCTTCGTGAATTCAGAGATGTATTTGCTTGGTCATGTTAGAGTCGGTCTTGTAGCCCTCCATCAGTGATCAAAGCTCTTTGCATTTGCATAAGTAGGTGTCTCATCAGTGTCAATTTTTGCATCCCATTAGGCATGCCATAACCCTGATGGAGGAGCTAGTGTCTTTGTCCCCCTCTTGGCATTGCTGGATCAAGTCATTTCAGTCCTTAGTCACTTTCAAGCTTGTCTTGTCTTGGCTTGAGGTCAAATTCCTAGGTCTAGGGTTTTGGTCAAGTTTGTTTACAAGGTCATGTCTCTGAAGGTCAATAAGTGCTCAGCAAGCCAGAGGGATGATTTTAAAGGTGTTTCTTCGCAAATTTCTATCTTGTACAGTTAATTTTCACCTTGGATTTAAAAACCCTATTTTTAAAGCCAAGGTCATTTTTCAAATTTTTGTAAAAATTGATGAAATTTCAAAAAGCTTCCAAGGACAGCATGTAACCCTGGCTCCCTTGCCAAGATCCCTCAGATGATATCCCTGCAAAAAGTATCGAGAAAAAGCATTAAATGAGTCAATTTCAGGACAAAGGAAACCAAAATGGTCAATTTTATAAAGTGTCAAAGAAAAACATTATAAAGTGGGTTTGGGCATGAAATTATTTCAAATCAAAGTTATAAAAGCCCAATCTCCCTCCATTTACCCTCATTGTGCATCTAACTCACTTGCAAGAGAGATTGGGCGAGGGTTTGAGCGAATTTGTGAGCTTGACAGGCGCACAACCCGTCAGACCAGGCGTGCGACCCGTCAAGCACGTTCCAGCAGTGTAAATTGCTAACGGGCGCGACCCGTCAGTGGCGTGCGACCCGTTGGGTGAGGCGCGCGACCCGTCAGCGCCCTCCTTACCAAATCATTTGCAAATTCATCCAAGGAGCCAACAAAATTGCTAAATTGCCTAAGGTAGGCCCTCCAACTTACAAATTGCTGTTTGTTATGGTTAAAGACATCATGAATATATGTTTTAAAGATCTCATTGTGCAAGAGAAAAAGCTCTATATGGCTGTGGTTTAAAATTGTAAAATATGCCTAGGGTTTTATGTTGTTTTAAGGTTTTTCCCTTGTAAATCATTTTTCCCATTTCCCATGTCATTTTCCTTGTTTTTCTATATAAATTTCCCTTTTAAATTTGTAAAGAAAACCTAAACCCTACCCCTTTTCCCTAAAAAATGAAAAATCAAGCCCTAATCCTACCTCTCATAATACCCATGTAAACAATGTATATAATGATGCATATGCAATGATTTTTGCAATGTTTTTTCCCTTAAATCCCTATTTTATATATTTATTCCCATTTTCCTTTTAAAGGGTCCCTCCCCTAACATTCCCCTCATGCTCCTTGTCCCCCTTGAAACAGCATATAAATCAGCATTTTACAAGGTAGAAACAGCAGTACATTTTGGCCACTCTGCTCCTTAAACAATGTCAGAAACCGAAACCTATGAGCAGAGTGATGACCAGGCATCAGCTTCAGAGATTGAGGTACAGAGGAGGCCTCATAAGGGTGGAAAGGGTGGTCATCATAAGAGAGAGGAGCCCACTTCTTTGGCAGATTTACAGGCTTGTCCTATGGCAGTTTCATGTTTCCAGTACATGTCTTGCTATGAGTTTTGCGAGAGGATCTCTCGGATTCAGCACCACAGAGAGTTGGCTCGCCTATTTGTTTTACATTTGCATGATGGACATGTCAACCTTGCTGGGGTGGACTTTACATTGACACCCGAGATGATTGCACAGGCCACAGGGATACCTAATGTCGGAGAAGTATGGAATAAGTGCAAGGTGTTGGACAGTGTTCATTTTGAGCCTTTCGTTAGACTAGCACTCATGAGACACTTGACAAGAGTGTTTCCCTTCAGATTTCTCAAGAGTGAGTATGCTCCCATGATGAGGCTCATCATGCTCTATTTTACCTGTGAGGGCAGATTTTCACAGGTATATTCGTACCATATTCGCCTATTGATGCACTTCACACGGGTACAGATGATGAACATCCCTGTTTTCTTCTATCAGAACATTGAGAGGATGGTGTCCATGATGCAGAGGAAGAGCCCGGCACAGCAGTATAGGAGCCTTTACCATTATGGTTTGATTCAGCTTGTAGTATTACATCAGTTGGCTCAACAGGGCATCTCATGGGAGGAGTTCATCTCTCATGAGCTTTTCACAGCACCATCACCGCCACATCCTGAGGTTATTCACGAGGAGGGAGGACCATCACAGCAGCATGACATCCCCGTCACTAGACATGTCAGCTCCTCACCTTTGGTTACTTATCAGAGAGGCTAGAGGTCCTTATTTGCAGCAGCTCGGCGAGTACTTTCTCCACATCATGTGGAAGGGGTCTCGCCTTCTTCATCGACTCAGCGAGTGTTATCTCCACATCAGGTGGAAGGGGCCTCGCTTTCTTCAGCAGCACAGGTACCAGGGAGGGGCAAACAGCCCAAGATTGATGAGGGACCATCAGGTGTTCCGGATATAGAACTTATTGATCTTGATGTCAGTTCTCCTAGCCGAGAGTCAAAGGAGATCATTCAGCACCTTAGAGCTGAAAATGATGCATTGCAGAGGAGATTAGAGGGGGCACAATGGACAATCTCATGCCTGGAGCAGCGCAACAAGCAGTTGGAGGATGAGCAAGCTCTTAATGAGTTGTGGAGGATTCGTAGTGACCGCAACTTGAATCGAAGAAGACCCGGTGATCTATTGCCTGCTGAGCGAGAGTCCATGCTTATCCAGCTCAATGCTCACTTGGAGAGGCTGTTGGCTAAGGCTAACCAAGATAAGAAATTGTTAAGAAACATGAAGAACCATTATTGGGCGAGAATGCACGTGTGCAAGGCAAAGATGAAGATGTTCCAAAGGCGGTTGGCTAAGGCACAAAAAAGGAGAAAGAGGCCCGATCCCCTCCATATCTTGGCCGAGGCTTCACTGAAGGACCAAGGCACTAAATAGCCTAGCCACAGCACAAATCCCAAGAAATTTTGAGCATTTTGGGTAAATTTTGGTTTTTTCAGGCAATTACAGGTTTTCTCCATTAACGGGTCTCACCCCCCGCGCGACCCTTCATCCTGGCAACTCCATTTTGCAAAAACTCAGCATTTCCAGATTTGTCATGAGAAGTTACATATGCTCATCCATGGACAAGAGATTTTATGAAGTTTTAGGCCTCCAGAAAGTCAAAAAAAGCAAAAAATGACTTTCTGCCACATTTTTGAGACATAGAAAGCAGTCTTGGGAGATTGCAATTTTGGAGGGGCAAATGACCACCAAATTCAGAAATTCTAGTTGGGTTGGAAAGTAGACTCACAGAAATTTCCAACAAGCCTACTCTTGCTCAATTTGGACACCTGGAAGTGCCCCAAAAGTGATCCCAAAGGCGCGCGACCCGTCAGGCAGAGGCGCACGACCCGTCAGGCAAATTTCTCCAAATTTCAGTGTACAGCTCAGAAAAACGCAGTTTGACCCTGTTTGACTTTTTGGGGTGGATTATTATGCTCTTTGATGTAATTAATGTCCTTTTATGACACTTTTACACTTATGTACCTCTTCTAGAAGATTCATTCATGAAAAAGGTGAAAATTAAATGAATGAATTGGTTTCCTAGCTTATAGAGGCAAGTTGTTTTGACTGCCTAGTTTTCAGTGCTTAGTTTAGAAGTGGTTGAAACATCTCCTAGGATAGTGAGCTCGACCCATGGAGGCAGGGAAAGAGGTTAGATGATCTATATTATGTACTTTTTTGCTCATTTTCATGGTTGGACTCTTGAGGGAGAAACTATCATTGTATTATTCACTGTATCTCTGCAATTTTTGGCTAAGGAAAACCAGGGTTTTGCAGTCCTTTTTGGGATTCTTGTGGTTACATGTATTGATGGTGTGTTTCTCTATGTACTTGTAAGTGTGTTATGTGAATCATTTCCTTTCTTTTCCTTCTGCACATTAAGCAAACGAAGTGTTAAAGTAAGAATTCATGACTGTCATGCTCTGCTTTTAAGTTTGTTTAATTTCAATGTTTTCTATTGTTGAAGGAGAATTCAAAGTTATTGTTTGCTCTCCTTAGCTCCTCACCTGTCTTTCTCATTCATTCACCTCAAATCTAAGGCATCAATACTGTATCCTATCTCGCCCCAAAGAACCCCCTGCAGAAACTGTGTCCAATCCCTGCACCCAAAATTGCCATCCCCTCAATTTGCCACCAAAAACCATAAAAATCCCAAATCAACCCTTTTGATCAGTTTACTAGCCTAAAATCAGTGTTACCCTATTGGTTATCTCGCCCATTGAAGACCTTTATCGAGATAGACCGGAGAGAGCCCTCTCCTACCCCGTAGGGCTAGCTACGAGGCTAAGTGGTTTGATGTTGCCTTGAGGTTTACCTTTCTTAGCCTAAGGTGAAATTTCAAGCGCTAATAGGTCATATGATGAAATGTCGGGCATTGACTCGAGTATCGTTGAACATGAAATTAAGGTGTATCCAGATGTCAAACCAGTACGACAACTGCTACGGCAGGTGCACCCCAAGAAAGCCGCTGCCATTAAGGCAGAAGTTGAAAAACTTCTCCATGCTGGTTTCATCTACCCGGTTCCTCTAACCGATTGGGTATCGAATATTGTCCCCGTTATGAAAAAACAAGGAACAATTAGAGTGTGCATCGATTATAGGGATGTAAATCAAGCTTGTCCAAAGGACAATTACCCTACACCCTTCATTGACCAGATAATTGATGAATGCGCCGGATGCGAAATCTTTTCATTCATGGATGGATTCTCTGGGTATAATCAAATAAATATCCGCCCACATGACCAGTCAAAGACTGCATTTATTTGTCCGTGGGGCACATTCGCATATCGAAAATTACCCTTTGGTTTAAAGAACGCAGGGGCGACGTTTCAGAGGGCAATGAATTATGCCTTCCATGACATCAAAAACATCGTTCAACCATACCTCGACGACCTTCCGGCTCATTCACGAAAGCGGACTGATCACCTGCAGCATTTAAGAGCGATATTTCTACGTTGTCGGCACTACAAGATACGACTCAATCCACACAAATGTGTATTTTGCGTCAGTTCTGGTTGTTTACTTGGCTTTGTAGTCTCGAAGGACGGGATTCGTCTGGACCCATGTAAGGTCCAGGCAATCATAAATTTGCCTCCACCTTCAAATTTTCTTCAGATTCAGAAACTCCAAGGGAAAGCGAACTTTCTGAGGAGGTTCATTCCAAATTACGCCAAACTTGCTAAAGGTTATACACGTCTTTTGAAAAAGGAAGTACCCTTTGTCTGGGATCAGGTTGCGCAAGCTTCCTTTGATGCTTTAAAAGATTCCCTAATGAAAGCATCATTAATGTACGCCCCTGATTATCAAAAAGATTTTAACCTGTATCTGGCTGCAGCGGATACGACCATCGCAATGGTTTTAGTTCAAGAAGTCGATGGAATTGAACATCCTATATATTATTTAAGTAGAAACTTAAATGATACAGAAAGCAAATATTCTTACGTCGAAAAGCTAGCACTCGCAGTTGTTCAAGCGATACAGAGATTTCGACACTATGTCCTCTTTCGGAAAACTACCATTCTGTCAGATTGCAACCCCATGACTTATATATTGTCACGACAGTTGCTGGGGGGAAAATATTCAAAATGGATAACAATCCTACAAGAGTTTAATCTGGAATTTGTAAAATCCAAATCAAAGAAAGCTCTAGTTTTTGTAGAATTATTGTGCGATCTCCCATCGTCGTCCAACGATGACACATCCGAAGAAACAATCGTGGATGAAAGTTTGTTTCTGATATCTGCAAGTAATGAGTGGTATGGAGATATAATCATTTATCTCCAAACTCAAAAATACAGGCCAAACACCTCCCACTCCGAACAAAAATGTATTCGATACCAAGCAAAAGACTACATGATCGTCGGTGATACACTCTACCGTCGTGGTATCGATACAGTTCTGAGAAGGTGCCTCACCCATGAGGAGGCCGAAAAAGTCCTGAATGATTGTCATTCAGGCGCGTGTGGGGGGCATCAATCTGGATATGCTACGGCACATAAAATCTTACGAGCAGGATACTTCTGGCCGACAATGTTCAAAGATTGCATAAACGCAGTCAGAAGTTGCCATGCTTGTCAAATTTTCGATAGCAAAACCAGAAGACCACCCGCACCTCTGCAACCAATAGTTGCTGTTTGGCCATTCACCAAATGGGGCATCGATTTCATGACATGTAACCCCACCTCGACCGGGGGGCATGGGTACATCATAGTCGCACTTGACTATTTTACCAAATGGGCCGAGGTGATGCCTACATTAGATAATACTGGTGAAACAGCTGCCCTCTTTTTTTTCAATCATGTAGTCGCCAGATTCGGCGTGCTGCAGGCTATAGTCACAGATCATGGATCACATTTTCGCAATCACATGATGGTCGAATTAGCTGCCAAACTAGGGTTGTCTCACGATAGCTCTACTCCATATTATCCGCAAGCCAACGGACAAGTTGAAGCAATCAACAAGGTCCTCAAACGCATGCTGCAAAGGATGATTGGAGTTCACAAAAGAAGATGGCACCTAATCCTGTACTCAGCTTTGTGGGCTTACTAAACATCGGTAAGGAATGCAACCGGGTTCACACCTTTCCAACTGGTATATGGCCTGGAAGCAGTCTTACCAATCTAGTGTGAAATTTCGTCTCTCAAACTCGCAATTGATCTCCTCCCCGGAACTTCAAAAGAAGAAGCTCGTTTCTTGGAATTAATCCAATTGGATGAAACCCGTCGTGATGCCGCTTTGGCTAACGAAGCCCATAAGAAACGAGTCAAGGCGCAGTTCGACAAAAATGTCAAACCCCGTGTCTTCTCAGAAGGTGACTTAGTCTTGCTTTACGACCAAGAATCCGATAAATTGGGAGCAGGTAAATTTAAGTCTCTATGGATGGGCCCCTATATTGTTAAACGAGTGTTAGCAAAAGGAGCCTATGAGTTAATGGATTATGACGGAATTCTGTTGGCGTAACCTCGTAATGGGTTGTACCTCAAGCGTTACTATGCGTAATGGTAACCTGTGTGCTTTTGTTTTATTTTTGTTTTTGCTAAAGTGTTTATTTTGGTCAAGTAATCCACTCTTTACATTTGTTGCAGATGTCAAACCTATTAGAGTCATGTGTGGGATATGCCGACGGAGCGAGTCGTAGTTCGCGGAACCTATCCTCCGTAGCCTGGGCCATTTTTGATCCAAGCAGCGAGTTAGTAAGTTTCAGAGGTGTATGTATTGGTCGTTCAACGAATAACATCGCTGAATATAGCGCGTTGATAGAACTTCTCTCTGATGCCATCACACATGGTATACGCCGACTACTTGTTTGGCTAGACTCACAACTCGTAATACTACAACTCAATGGTATATATTCCGTCCGAAACCCAGCTATTTATCGCATGTTCCTAAGGGTTAAGATTTTGGAAAGACAATTTGATCTTATTCAATATCAACATATTTCCGGAAACTTAAACACATTAACTGACTCATTAGCAAACTATGTGTTAGATAGACATTTGCAACATTTATAAAAAGAAACACACCATCAATGTTTTGCATGTGGATCATGTAGCTCAACCAAAATAAAACTCCGAAAATCAAAGATATATATAACTGTTTATGGTTTACACATAATGTTCTGTAACCAAGACAAAATCGGTCAAATGACCCAAAAACTCAAAATGCTAGGGGGCACCCTAGTCTAATGATGCTCGTGAGAGCAAGTCACAGCCTGTGCAATCATGCGTAAGAGACAAGTCCATCATCTGGGCACACCAGTAGTATGCCGTTGTAACCGCAAAGGTAGCTCATCGGTCCTCACATCTGGAATACCGAGAGTGAGGCCCTCAACCTGCTCCTGTAATGCTGTGAGAGTCTCGGCCACATCGAGGTCACGAAGAATAGCCCTTCCGACAGCCTCTCCTGCTGGGGCAGCAGCTGGTACTCTCAGGCAAACTACTGGGCGAACGAGACCAACATCTGCATGTACACATGAGTTTGATTAAAGTCTTGATAGAATAAAACACAAGGGCATTATAAACAAAAAATGATAAACAGGAATATGATCAAAGATTTTACCAATGGCACCCCACTGCTTGCCATCTGGCAGTACTAAATCTGGATCACCCCGAAAGTCCATGCCAGTGTATGGATACTCAGAATAAACCATCTCCCGACGATCAAACCACCTGAAGAAGGTATCAGAAAATGAAATCTGAGACTGGCCAGCATGCCTAGACATATGGTCAACCCATCTCTGCATACGTGGTTCAATAGGAGAAGGTAAATCGAGTGCGATGTACTGCGGCTGCATCAGTGGTATCTTCTCCAAGGCAAAGGCGGTCAAAATAGAACCATACCCAAAGTTCTTCAATCTCCCGCTCTTTATCTTGGTCAATTGTTCTTTCATCACAAGAAGTACTGCGTCACACGAGTTGAACACCTTCGGTTGGAGGCATTCCAAGGCATGCTGCATGTAAGATCGGTTGGCTACATGGAGAGCCGCACCACCGGCCATCCTACCAAAAGTAAACAGAATGGTCCTGAGGGACCTGTCAGTGACATCACGGATGATGATCTTGCCGTCTTTACTCGGTTGAGATCCTTCTCTGCAGTACCGGCGGACATAATCTCTCATAGAATCGCCTCCTCGGGCCAAACCTGACAAAGAGATGGGGGCACCCCGCCTCGACAAGCCAGTCAAGAAATAGATGTCTACTACAGTGAAGGGGATAGATTTGCCCCTGATCTGGAAGACCTGATTGGTAGGATCCCAAGCATCGAGCAAATACTGTAGTAAGTTGATCTGTTGTCTCATGCTAGAAATGCAGAAGAACTTCAGCAAGCCACAGTTCCGCAGCGCGTTCTCTGTAACTGGATCATGTAGGACAAGCATGTCCTCTTCTTCATGCTCACGTTCTCGCCATGTAATGGTCATCTTACTCCAAAGATCTCTGAAAAACAAACAAGAGAGGAGTTAGATCCTGATTTTGGTGAGAAACAGGCAAAATTTCCATAAAAATTGTGCATCAAATTCCCTTTTTGCGCCCAATGCACCTATAGCAGTGTTCTAGGTGCGTTGAATGTCAGATAGCCTTTAGACAGGCCAACATTCAACGTAGTTTTCGATACACTAAGGGTGCGCTGATGGCAGAACGAGTTATTTAAACCCCAGGGACTCAGAAAAGCTAGGAATCAAGCTCAAAATGCAAAATGGAAACCATGAAATGAAAGAGCTCAGGTTTAGCTCCTACCTGGTCCAGACGGCGCCGATAATCATCCACAGAATCTCCCGAAATTAGCTGATGAAAATCGAGGGGGAAAAGCACCTCCAAAGCTCCAACAAACCAAGTTCAAATGAAATGGTAAAATGAGAGGTAAAAAACACTTTTTCATTACTTTTACGTAGTTCGAAGTAAAATATTAGTGTTCTAACTCGTTTCCAAGCATATATTGTTCATTTCTGACTAGTTTGATGAAGCAGTTGAAAATACAATACGATCTTTGAAAGGACAAAGCTATTTATGGTAAAATCAAAACAAGACTGGATTAATCGAGCAGTTTTAGGACATAGTTCAAGCTCGTTAAAAAATAAACATAAGACATGAGCAAATGTTTCCACCCACGTTTAAGCTCATTAAAAAATGAACTATTCCCCGGTAAATAACCATCGTGAATGTAGTACTTTAGCCGTTAAAGCCTTGGTCGTGTTTGCACCGTCACCTCCACTTTTCATTGGCCGATCATTCACCTCCATTTGATTGTTTACCCATTTTGAGGAACAGCTGCGAAGAGTGATTTCACTAGTCATCCTTGTGACACTGCCGTGATTGGAAAATTCCAAACCTTACCTGGAATCAACTGCTACCTGTTTTATCACTCGTTCCTCAAAAGACGAGTCTCCTTTAAGATCTTTTCAACTGACTCGTAAAATATGAAAAGATTTCCGAGCCATTGGCCTCTCCAGCTCGTTAAAGGGACAGGAAGTGCTATCCCTGTTGTGGGGAAAAATGCCTATGCAGGACGATCCTATCCACCTAAGGTGTGACAGTGCCTTAGCAACAAACAGAGACAGCTATTCTAGTATTCTTCCTTTATGAATTAAGAATGAAGAGAGATGGGTGGACTAACCGGTGTCTTCCGTTTGTCCCTCGATCCGGTTTCTCTTCTCTTGGAGAGTTCCCAGCTACTTGCCTTCTTGCTCGCCCAGCTTCAAGAGGTTTCTGCAAGATCACAAGAAGAGAACACTACACAAGACATGGATTCATATTCATAACTAGTTCAAGATTAGAAATAAACTAAACATAATAATGCAATCATACATCAAAAATACATCAGTATATAGGAGAAACCAAGATAGCTTTATTGATGAATAACAAGGTTCAGGAAGAGATACAACCCAGAGGGCTCCAATCCAGCATCTCCTTCCTAGCAAATGGAATTCCTATCTTCACCCCCTTCAAAGCATTAAGCACCCAATGGTTCCAGTCTCAAACCAACAACAATTCTTTGCAATAACAAAATTCCAGCCTTCTAGATCTCATGGAGGAGAGATCCATATATAGATGTTTGGAGAGAGGATGAGTCAGCTTGAGATCTGACTAGTGTCCTCTCCCTCTGTCAGTTCTTGATTCCACTTGGAGGTTCTTGCTTCCACTTGGAGATTTTGGAACCTCTTACTCATCATAGTCGAATTCCCTGAGGCAAGTGTCATTTTGGAAGCTTCCTGGGTTTTGACACCTTGAGAAATGAGCTTGCCACATGTCCACTCTCGCTCAGCGCAGGTAGCCAGTGTTGGCTTTGACATTCAGCGCAGGTAGCCAGTGTTGGCTTTGATATTCAGTGCAGATAGCCAGTGGAGCCATTGACATGATCCTGAATTGACTTGTTTTTTAGCAGATTCTGGTGGAGAACTTATGTGAATTGCTGTGGTTTGTTAGCCTTGTTCCTCTAGGGGTAGGAACAACATGTTTAGGGACTTTGGATCCCTTAGATTATGGACATTTCATGCTCAATGCTGTAAGGCACAAAAATGTCTATAACAGTTGCCCCCTAAAGTATGAGGCCGTTTATCGGGTGAAATGCTTTATCCAGGAGGGTCTGAAGTTCATCCAATGCTGGGAGGAGACCTGTAATAAGATACAATACAATACATTATTTTTCATACTGCTTTCATGATCTAGCTGAGGCGGGCATTCCCATGCTCAGCTTTATAAATTCATCTTTCTGTACATAGAGTAGACAATCGTCTGATGGTAGACTGATAATTTTGATGAAAATATCATCCTTTGAGTAGGATGATTATCTGCTGCAATGATGTACATGTCAATGTCTTTATTTTTCCTGAATATATTAGCCCGGATTGATGAAACTAGATCTAGGGTCTTCAAACTCGTTCGATCTTCACTCTAAGTACAAGTCGATCCATGTGAGAAATGTTCTGAAGTCGAACATGGAAAGACATCGCTTGATTACCAGTCAATGAGGTAAACCGTTAACAAGCGCGAGAGGAATCACCGATAATGATAATGACCCTCAAGGTACTGCAGTACAATTCACGTGGTGTGAATAAAGGACTTGGCGTCGAACACCACGCAAAATCTTCTGGTCGAAGGTCATTGATGTATACCTATCGCCGGAAGTGAGAAACTTGCCATTGAGGCATGTAAGCTTCAAAGTACTGAAGGGGTTGTTCCTAGATCAACTTCTTGGATAATGAGCTGATGTCGACAAGAAGCGATCCGTCAAAGGAGGGCCTTAATGAATCCCACATCAATGACACAGAACGGAGCTAATGATTTTGATGGAGGTGAAAACGATCTGTGACATATGGTTCAGGGTGACGGTCATGAAAGGATGAAGGATAATGTATGGCAGTGGATGGGACACGGTTGACTTTTCTGAACGACTTCTCTTGAACATATGGCGACACTGATGCGATGGATCGGTAGCATTACCCCAAATATGGATGGTATGGCGAGACCATGGTGATGTGACCGGTGAATGAAACAACCCAACCCAATTGTGGTACGGAGGAAAAGTGTCATGTTCAAGAGCGACTTGCTACCATCAAAGTTTTCTTGAGTTTCTCCCAATTTTTCCCCAGTTATTACTGACCAGTACCTCTTTATTTTTGTCAAGCTTGAGGAGGATAACATATGCTTGTTCTATAACCTGCCCTTCGGGCAAGCCCATCGCTATGTTTTAACGAGCCTAGCGATAGTGAAACTCGTTCTCGTCTAAAGACAAGTTTGTCGCTATTTAATGATTTTAACGAGTCTAACGACAAAGACAACTCGGTCCTTTTTCATTTTTAGAGAGTCTGAAAAGGTACGTAAAGATAACTCCAAAGTTCCTTTTTCGTCATCTAATCCCTTAAGTCCGAAAAAGTATAAAACAATACAGAAGGGATGAGTTTTTGATAGTTTTAATGAGCCGAACAAAACAAGCGCTCGATCTTTTTGTGCAATAATCCCTCAGGTCCAAAAAAGATTAAAATCTAGAGGAGGGATAGCACTTCCGGTCGCTTTAATGAGCTGGAAGGCCAAAACTCGGCAATCTTTTCATATTTTACGAGTCAGTTGAAAAGAGCTTAAAGAAGACTCGTCTTTTGAGGAACGAGTGATAAACAGGGTTAGCAGCTGATTCCAGGTACAGGTTGGAATTTTCCAATCACGGCAGTGTCACAAGGATGGCTAGGTGAAATCACTCTTCACAGCTGTCCCTCAAAATGGGTAAACAATCATATGGAGGTGAATGATCGGCCAATGGAAAAGTGGAGGTGACGGTGCAAACACGGCCAAGGCTTTAATGGCTGATGATATTTCATTCACAGTGGTTATTTACTGGGTAGTTCATTTTTTAACGAGCTTAAACGCGGTTTGAAACACTTGCTCGATCTTATGTTTATTTTTTAACGATCATGAACTATGTGCTAAAACTGCTCGGATCTTGCGTTTATTTTTTAACGAGCATGAACTGTGTGCTAAAACTACTCGATTATACCAGTCATATGATAAGAGTGTCTCATTGAAGATGCTATTTTTTAGGGAGCTTAGATCTTACGTAAGCTTTGCTCCGGATCCTTTCGTTATGCAAGCGGAAACGAATAATCCTACGAGTTTAATGGGTTAGACCTACAGGTTTAAAGGGAGGACCTAAAAATTTAAAAAAATAAATAGCCGCCCCTTGCTAGCACTCCAAAAGGTTTGCATGCCCCCAAGCATAAAGTACGATTTCAAGGTTACCTCTACTTCATTTCCGTCAAAACATTCGTTTCACCGAGAGAGGCCTACCTCTTTCAGGTTACCCAAAGATTGTCTCGTTCGCGGGCACGAATGAAACACTTCTTTGGCGATGTCTACAGAGATAAACAAAGGTGAGCGACGTAGCCCGCCAACTCACATAACTTTGACAAAAGAATCTTATTCTAGAATAACCCTCTTCCTAGACGGACGGGGTACAGACTAGTCATATTCTCCCGCGGAAACCTACTCTATACCCAAAGTTTCCCTGCCGAAGCAGACCAGGACGCATGCCCCCTGGGTTCCAGTCATATCCTCTCGGATTACTCGCGCTCATCAGGAGGACGGACCGTGGGTTGAGACACTTCTTGCGTGAAGAGACCATTTAGGGATGGTGTATGACTATTTGCGATGCGTGATCCGAGAAACGAAAGTTGGTCCACGAGCTTGACCACTCTTCCTTCATGCGGAAAACACATTACTCTAAAGAGTGAGGAGACGATGGCTTCCATGCAATATATATAGTCTCGTCCAAGGAGTAGGTTATAATCCAAGGGTCCTTGAACGACCATCACGTTCATTTGAACGGTCTTCCCTTTCAATGTGATAGGCACATTGGGGAGGATCCCTAAAGGTCGACTGGTTCCTTTATCAAAACCTGATAGATTTCTCATTTCAAGCAAAAGCACTGGCAAACCAAGCGCTTTCCAAGCAATAGAGGAAAGGATACTCATAGATGCCCCCTCATCAATAATAGTGCCAGCCATTACCATTCTGTATATTTGAACGATAATTCTGAATGGTATACTGGCTAGTAACCGGGGTCTGCCTAGTTGGTTCCAGTCGAACGAGACAACTAGGTTGCTTGGTGGTGGGACCGAATAGACGGCCGGGTATGACCCTGACGAAGTTCCTTCCTGCGATAAAGGAATGGGAAAATTGCCCCCTTGTTCGTCAGAGTCTGTGTTGATGAAGAGAACTTGGACGGTGTCGTCTTTATTCTCCTCTGTGATGGTATCATTCGAAGATAGAGCCTCTGAAGGCAAAACCGGGTCAACTGCCGCCTCAACCTTTTGAATTTCATCAGGTATGGATTCAGACGGTTCATCTTCAATGATAGGTGCTTCGGTTGACCGCCTGAGCGGGCCAGCCGGGTTCTCAACTGGTGAAGGACTTGGCAGGAATTTTTGATATCCAGGAGGAAGTTGCACTGGTAAAACCGGGCGATCTTCCAAAACTCTTTTAGCCTCGTCTAAGAAGGGACAACGGTGGATGGCATGGTCGCCTTCACACAGTTTGCAGGGAAATCTGGCTTTCCCTCTCTGTCCTGTGGCTTCACTTTCACTAGTTGACGGTGTACTGTCAACATGGCTATCAGAGGTTGACGCCACAGAATTGTGCAAACGGGGAGACCAGTCCCTTAGTATCCGAGGGATGCAGGGACAATCTCTGTGGAAGTGGTCTCCCTTGCATATGACGCATGGCGATTTAGGCCTTGCTAGTGCTGTGTGTGGATTTTTGTCAGACGACACTTGTTTGCCCCCAGTTGCTTTTGGCTCCTTCTTCTTCTTCTCTTTCTTCTTCTCCTTAGGAACTTGGTTTTTTGTTTTACCAGTTTCGTTAATCGAAGAGGAAGGAGGAGAGGAAGAATTATATGAAGGCTGGTGGGCAACTCTGGTTTGGTCTAACTGTTGACTCGACTGTTCAGGAATAGTGGTGTTCTGAGCGACATTGGTTGAAAAGAGCTAGACTGGCAGGCCAATTGTCAATCCTGGAAGTGACAAAGTGGTCATGTGGGGCGCACCAACATCTCCCCAAGAGGAGAAGGGACTAGGATTTCCACCAAGGGGAATTCCTTGGTTGGTGGGCTCCATCTTTTCAACCTAAAGATCAACGCAGGAATAAAGGGTGATTGTTCCGTTTAAAATAAATTGTTAACGACGCTTAGAAACAACTTGCTTTTTCAATTTTAGAGAGTCGAGAAAAAGCTAAAGATGACTCTAGTCTCCTTCGATGTTTTAACGAGCCCGAAGTGACAAATGCTCGGATGGACTTTTTCTGTTATAGAGTCTGAAAAAGGCCAAAAGAAACTGCTCTGGAGTTCTAGGCAGAGGGTGTGCCAAACTTTTCGCAAAACCGCAGAATACTTTTTAGGGTACGGGCAGTCGATCTTCCTGAATGCTGTGTTCAGTGCATTGCGATCAGTAGGGCGGCCGACATGGCTTCCTAAGGATAAAGGTTTTATGCCTATAGGGGTCTCCCAATATATACGCGACGGTACGTGGGAGCACAATCCGTACTGGCGCTATCGTCCCTCAGGAGGAATCACCCCCCTTCAACGAGATCGACAGTCACCAGGCTTTACGACGCCGGAACACGTCTCTAGCCTAGACCTCTATGTTGTGCGTTATGTTGCAAAGCATTGTTAAGTTCATTCAATTTATTTTAGGTTGATCTTTTTAGAAGTTTGCCTTTCTGGATCACCACGAGATGTATGGTACAATTCCTAAATGAAGTCTAAAGATGATAAGCAAGCTTTATATCTTTTCAACTTTGAAAATCCTAGCTACAAAGGGAAAAGAAAGACACCATCTTTCCTCAAAGAGCAATCAGCACACTCTAATGCACTTTTCCTAAATCAAGCATGCAAACTATCAAAAATGCAAATGCACAATGCAGGTGTTTGTTTTCCGCTTTCTTAGTATTGATGCCTACAAAGAAAGCTTTTTGTACAATTTTGAATTTGCTTTTAAATGACAAATACAAACAAGTTTACTTTTTTGAAATCAGAAAGGGTAGAAGAGAATACAACACTTAACGATTTTCAAAATGAATACTTGTTTCGACACTTAAAAGAGACAAACTCAAACCAATAAGCAAAAGCAAATGCATAATCAACTGTAAACAACCAATGAACTCTCTCCTAAGATCACAATGAACAATTCTAAATCAAGGGCTACAGGATGACTATTTCGCTCTTGCAAAGGAAAACTGCAAATGATGCCACAAACACATAAAAACACTCACAGTCTTTTTGTACAAAAGGAGGTGAAATTTAAGAAGAGAAAAGGAGTTATCAGACTGGTACCTATGCTGGTTACAGGCTACAAAAATCAGAGATCAAAACAAGGCAAAACAGAGCAGAGAACCCCAGCTGCAGAAGGCCAAACTGGTTCAACGCAACCTCAACACAGGGGTTTTGACATTCAACGTAGGTAGCCTTCACGGGACCTACGTTGAAATGCAGAATCCCTTCACTGGATCTGCGCTGAAGGAGAAACTCTCGTTTCTCACTGGTTCTGGGTCACAGATTGCTATTTAATCTACAGTTTCAGGCCAAATCAAAGCAACAAGCAAGGTGTAATCAAAGGGATGCTTTGAGGGAGTACTAAGATCTATCACAAAGGATCATCAAATCATTTGTGAGTCCATTGTTCAGATCATAGACAAGTCCAGTGATTGGATCAAAGCAGCAACTGTCTATTTTGCATCCGGGAATAGCAGATGCAGTTCGATTGTTGCTGTCAAGTCTATGAAACAAAAAATGATAGAAACACAAATAGAATGACTAAACAGATCTCCCCAGTGGAGTCGCCAATTTGTTGTGGGGAAAAATGCCTATGCAGGACGATCCTATCCACCTAAGGTGTGACAGTGCCTTAGCAACAAACAGAGACAGCTATTCTAGTATTCTTCCTTTATGAATTAAGAATGAAGAGAGATGGGTGGACTAACCGGTGTCTTCCGTTTGTCGCTCGATCCGGTTTCTCTTCTCTTGGAGAGTTCCCAGCTACTTGCCTTCTCGCTCGCCCAGCTTCAAGAGGTTTCTGCAAGATCACAAGAAGAGAACACTACACAAGACATGGATTCATATTCATAACTAGTTCAGGATTAGAAATAAACCAAACATACTAATGCAATCATACATCAAAAATACATCAGTATATAGGAGAAACCAAGATAGCTTTATTGATGAATAACAAGGTTCAGGAAGAGATACAACCCAGAGGGCTCCAATCCGGCATCTCCTTCCCAGCAAATGGAATTCCTATCTTCACCCCCTTCAAAGCATTAAGCACCCAATGGTTCCAGTCTCAAACCAACAGCAATTCTTTGCAATAACAAAATTCCAGCCTTCTAGATCTCATGGAGGAGATATCCATATATAGATGTTTGGAGAGAGGATGAGTCAGCTTGAGATCTGACTAGTGTCCTCTCCCTCTGTCAGTTCTTGATTCCACTTGGAGGTTCTTGCTTCCACTTGGAGATTTTGGAACCTCTTACTCATCATAGTCGAATTCCCTGAGGCAAGTGTCATTTTGGAAGCTTCCTGGGTTTTGACACCTTGAGAAATGAGCTTGCCACATGTCCACTCTCGCTCAGCGCAGGTAGCCAGTGTTGGCTTTGACATTCAGCGCAGGTAGCCAGTGTTGGCTTTGACATTCAGCGCAGATAGCCAGTGGAGCCATTGACATGATCCTGAATTGACTTGTTTTTGAGCAGATTCTGGTGGAGAACTTCTGTGAATTGTTGTGGTTTGTTAGCCTTGTTCCTCTAGGGGTAGGAACAACATGTTTAGGGACTTTGGATCCCTTAGATTACGGACATTTCATGCTCAATGCTGTAAGGCACAAAAATGTCTATAACAATCCCTCCTCTAGATTTTAATCTTTTTGGATCTGAGGGATTATTACACAAAAAGATCGAGCGCTTGTTTTGTTCGGCTCGTTAAAACTATCGAAAATTCATCCCTTCTATATTGTTTTATACTTTTTCGGACTTAAGGGATTAGATGACGAAAAAGGAATTTTGGAGTTACCTTTACGTTCCTTTTCAGACTCTCTAAAATTGAAAAGGATCGAGTTATATTTGTCGTTAAACTCGTTAAAAAGATTAATAGCGACAAACTTGTCTTTAGACGAGAACGAGTTTCACTATCACTAGGCTCGTTAAAACACAGCGATGGGTTTGCCCGAAGGGAAAATTATAGAACAAGCATATGTTATCCTCCTCAAGCTTGAAAAAAATAAAGAGGTATTGGTCAGCAATGACTGGGGAAAAATTGGGAAGAAAACTCAAAGAAACTTTGTTGGTAGCAAGTCGCTCTTGAACATGACACTTCCACTCCGTGTCCGAGTCGGGTTGGGTTGTTTCATTCACTAGTCACATCACCATGGTCACGCCATACCATCCACATTTGGGGTTAATGCTACCAATCCATCACATCAGTGTCGCCGATATGTTCAAGAGAAGTCATCCAGAGAAGTCACCTGTGTCTCGCCCACTACCATACATTATACTCCATTCTTTATTGACCGCCACCCTGAACCTTATATCACCAGATCGTTTTCACCTCCATCAAAATAATTTGCTCTGTTCCGTGTCATTGATGTGGGATTCATTAAGGCCCTCCTGTGACGGATCACTTCTTGTCGACATCAGCTCATTATCCAAGAAGTTGATCTAGGAACACCCCATTCAGTACTTTGAAGCTTGCATGACTCAATGGCAAGTTTCTCACTTCTGGCGACAGGTTTACATCAATGGCCTTCGACCGAAAGATTTTGCGTGGTGTTCGACGCCAAGTCCTTTATTCACACCACGTGAATTGTACTACAATACCTTGAGGGTCATTATCATTATCGGTGATTCCTCTCGTGCTTGTTAACAGTTTACATCATTGACTGGTAATCAAGCGATGTCTTTCCATGTTCGACTTCAGAACATTTCTCACATGGATCGACTTGTACTTCGAGTGAAGATTGGACGAGATTGAAGACCCCGGATCTAGTTTCATCCATCCGAGCTGCGATATATATTCAGGGAAATAAAGACATTAAATGTACAGCATTGCAGCACAGATAATCATCCTACCAAAAGGATGATGGCTCTATCAGAATCATCAGTCTACACTCAGACGATTGTCTGTCCTATGTACATGAAAATGAATTGATAAAGCTAAGCATGGGAATGCCCGCCTCAGCTAGATCATGAAAACAGTATGAAGATAATGTATTGTATTGTATCTTATTACAGGTCTCCTCCCAGCATTGAAAGAACTTCGGATCCTCATAATAAATCATTTCACCCGACACCAAAAGGTTAACGGCCTCATACTTTAGGGGGCAACTGTTATAGACATTTTTATGCCCTACAACTCCAAGCATGAAATGTCCATAAACCAAGGGCTCCTAAGTCCCTAAAAGTGTTGTTCTAACCCCTAAAAGAACAAGGTCAACAGATTACAGCTTCTCCCAGAAGTTCTCCACCAAAAACTGCTCAGAATTGGTCAAAACAGGATCATTGTAGCTGCTCCATTGGCTAGGTGCGTTGCATCTCACCCAAATGCACTGTGAGGGTGCATTTCATTTCAAAAATCCCTTCTGTAGGGTGCGATGGGCGAGAAATGACAAATGGCAGTGTCATTCCGTGAGGTGGAGAGGCAATGGAAGCTTCCAGAATCTTCTCCTGTGACACTTGCCTCACTAAATTCGACCAAGGATGAGTAAGAGGCCTTCAGTCTCCAAGTGGAAGCAAGAACTGACAAAGAGAAGACACTAATCAAATCACAAGCTGAGTCATCCTCCTTACAGATATCTATATATGGATCCCTCATCCCAAAGATCGAGAGGCTGGAATTTTGCATATTGTAAGGAATTGTTGTTGGTTTCTAGAGACAAACATCAGATTGTTGGGTGATTTATGCTTTGTTTGAGGTGAAGAGGGGCTTCTTTGCTGGGAGGTTGATGCTGGGTCGGAATCACTAGTTGTAACTCCTCCTGGATCTTTTCTTGTTTATCAATAAAAACTATTTGAGTTCTCCTCCATGCTTTTGTATCATTAATGCTTGTTACATTTGTATGGTTAACTTAAATCTGATCCTAAGTTGTTTATGAATATAGATCCATGTCTTTGTATAGTTCTCTTCTTCTGTGATCTTACAGGTACTTTGTGAAGCTGGGCATGCAAGGGAGCAGGTAGCTGGAGACTATCAAAGAAGAGAGGGATTGGATCAAAGGATTAGCGCAAGACACTAGTTGGTTCTTTCTATTCCTCTCTATCTATAATTCATAAAGGAAATACAAAAGTAGTTTTTCTCTATTTGTTTCTAAGGCAGTTGTCACACCTTAGTGGGATAGAGCAGTTCTAAATAGACACTTTTCCCTATAACGGTAGGTCTACCCAACCTAACATAGGGTCCAAAACCAAAATTTTCCGAGGCGCTGCCCCGGACCTCATAGAGTGGGATTACCTACACCCTTCAAACACCTTGTGACCCCCCCCCCCCCCCCCCCCAGCACGCTACGCAATCAATGCAAAAAAGGGGGGGCTCAGCCCCCCTTCTAACCCCTTGGTTAACTATGTGGGCTAGTCATGGAAAGAATATAACACAACCCAACATGTGTAGGGTTGATAAACAAGGAGATGGATGTTATCATAGGTAACTAGGGTTCTGAAGGAGAGACACATTAAGAAGATAGTTTGACTGTGACATGCATGACTTACAATCCACCTAAGAGATGCCAAAAAATTTCAATAGTTAGACAAAGTAGCTTTAGTCAACAATTGAACAAGCATGAAGCCTTGACAGTCAATTGTGAATACATTTTGATTCTAGAGCATGGCCCCAATAAAGTTGCTTTAATTCTCTCTTTCTAAAATTAAGATCATTCCTTCTATAGACATTGTAGTTGTATATACCTAAGATGGGCCAAAGACTAAACTAAGCCTCTCAATCTTTAGGTCTCTAACAGTGAGGAAGAAAGAAGGCCTTCTTTTCATTTTGGCTCAACCATGTTGAAGTCCCCACAAATCAATCAATTTCCCTTTAATAACATTTCAATTATTCATTGACAAAATATTACACATTCCAAAGCATCTTTTGGAGCATATATATTGGCAACCCCTAACATATGTCCATCTAGTTGTAACAAAATATTGGCCAATCTGTAGATAGTATATGTGCCCCAGTATGTAACATAGATAGCAGGCATAGTTGAAAATAACATTGATGGAGAACTTTTCCCTTCTCGGGTTTAGATCTATATTCCTTGGCACTACATCAGTTGAAATTAAGCAAAGTCTTGAGAAAAAATCCTATCACTTTCACTTCTTATAGATAAACTATGTCTAGGCTATGAATAAACTAGCATAATCAACAAACTATGTCCTTTCTATTAGCATCCAAAACATCTCAAACATTCCCCGAGAAGGCTTAATTTAGGGGTGAAAGAGAAACACCAACCCTAGTATTGTTGCCATATTTGGTATCCACCCCATCTAACTATTTTAGCATCCTATATGAATTAAAGGTTAGAGTCTATGAGGGAGAGAAAATATTTTCAATGCCTTAAGTTTACTAGACAACACCTTTCCTTTCTATGTTGTAGCCCCTATCCAACATAGGTGATGGTGGCCTATCTCACCTACCTGTGTTAAAATGAGTCTGAGAACTTTGCAAACTAGGGGTTGTACTCTTAGGTGGATATTCTCTACCTATCTGTTAATTGGGGTTGGGTTAGTTGGAGGAGCTTGATTCTCTTAGGGGCCTGGGTGTTAATGGTGTTCAAGGAACTTTAGCTATAAGAAGGCAACACTATCAAGAATTTAGCAACAGAAACAAGTATTAAGAGTGTTAAATCCTCAATTTGAATGTCGATAATCCATCATTCAACATATTTTTTTTCCCAACCATCAAGGGGAAATCGGTAACTAGAACATATAATCATTGTTGCCAGAAAGGATCACATAACATTGTTTCCTAGAAAAATGATATGATATCCCACAAACATATTGAGTAAGGCTAGCCATGATTTGAATTGATTTGGATTGGGCATTATCACTGTGAGTCATGTTAGGTTCCTAGAGTCTAGGTATTAAATGTCTTCGACTTGTCTATTTTTCCTAAGATATCATGTAAACATTTAGCCTATGTGTCTGTTGTCATCATAACCTAAAAGTTATTGTCTAATGTCATTATTAGTGTTTCAGAAAAGTCCCTGCACACGATACATAATAGAGTCCGAGTTAATCCTAATCATCAAGTTATTTGTAATGAGGTTCTAAGGATCTAGGTGTGGTCATTCATTGGTCAAAACTATTAAAAATACAAGTTGTTTCATTAGTAAGGTTCTGCAATCTAAGTTAGGGGTATATCATCATATCACTGTTGATTTAATTATCTATTTTCCCTACATTAATCCCATTACAGGATTCATTTACATCATTACCTATTTCATATACTTTGTTCCATAACATCATACTACTGCATTACATTATACACCTAAACATTACATTTCATCCTACAGATCACATTACATTTTATTTCCAATACCCCACTACACCACACTACCTTTCATCATTACCCTACCTAAGCCCCTAGTTCCTAATCATCAATTTTTCCACTACCTATGATACCCCCATAACCCCGACTATCATTATAATGCGGTGTATGAGAATGATAATCATGATTTTCCAAAAGTTCCACATGTGACTATGGTAAACAAGGTGCGCCTTTGAATTCATTTACATTGTTTTCCACCCTCCATTTTGGCCAAAACAATGCACCCTTCTGAGAGGACATCGACATAGTGTTTCATTATGCAGAGCTAAAGGGGAGCCAAAGGTGTTTTTCAGGTTGTTTATATAGGTTCCAAGACAGTCCAACTATGGTGTTTGCTGGTGGAGTTTCGTTGCCTAACCTTTGCACAACACGAAACTGCTCACCCTATGCAAAATCGCTATGCAACCATCCTTTGTTTGCTGCAAAGTCCACATTGTGCCAGAATTGGATTTTGTTGTGAGTTGAGATAGGGGGCATCATATCCTAGTTTTTTGTTATTTTTTAAGGCATAGTTTAGAAAAAAAATAGTAGCCTTGGTACATGTTGCTCTTGCTCTGTAACTGTTGCACAACCCTTGTATATAGTCTCAGTTGGAGTGTGAAGTCGCAATGAGCATTTTGGGTTTGAAATGTCTGTGTAGGGTCAACTAAGCTGAGTCATAGGTGTAGGAATGTGTGTAAAGTGGGTGGGCTCATAGACATTGCATACGTAGCACTTGCACTGACAGGTAGAGACCAGTGCATTTTGTTTTTCAACAACGCACACATAGTGACCCTTCTTGCTGCTCACAAGAGTCATCAAGATGTCATCGAGCCTCTTACTTGTGTTGTTGCCTTATGCCATTTTTCTTTCATTCTATACTCAGCCACATTGCGTAGCTCCTCATTGTTTCCATTCATCCCTACATTTTTCTGTGTTTTCACCTTTCACCGCACCTTTCCCACGAGAGTAGGCCACAATTTTTTGAGGAGTGTGTTGTTGTTGAAAAATATCACATGGAAAGCTCACCCAACCAAAGTAATTATAGTGGAGGGGACTTTGTTGACATTGAAACCAAGAGTTTAGACATGGTCAATTCAAACCCAATAGTGAGAGTAGATTTTGAATAGGTAGGGTGTGTCCAATTTTATGAGAAGATTCAGACTCATGGCATCATGCCCAACTAGCCAATATGTTTACATAGGGCTTCAAAGACGAAAAGCTTAAACTGGGTGATTTTGAATTTGTGGTGACTGAAGAGACTATCTTTCAGGACACAAGAATCCATCTGCAAGGTGAGAGTTGGTTTAAGGGAAGAGAGCTCTATGATGCACATTTTAAGGAGTTTTTCAAGCCTCAGTTTAAGAAAAAATAAGCTACCACCTTCCCTAGAACTTATTTGCTAGACCAACACAGTTATCTCCTGAAATTATCCAACGATACTTCACATGTGAAGGTCGATTAAGAACAATCTACCAATATCACATTTGACTTCTCATGCATTTTACTGGTAGCAAGAGTTTAAATTTACCTTATTACCTCCTTAAGAATTTGGGGAAAATGGCAGAGAGGGTTCAAGCAAAGGGAGACAAACATCAGTCCAACCTATTCCATTTCTCCCTTATTAAATTCTTGGTGTTACATGAAATTGAGAAGAGGACCTTATCATGGGATGGGTTTCTAGTAAATGTGGGATTTCTGCTACATATAGATATATCCCCACAGAAGACAAGTGATCCATAGAGGACACAAGAAACAAAAGAGGCTTAAGAGGCACCACAAGCACAAGAAGAGGAACATGAGGTAGAGAAAACATTGAAACAAATAATTGAAGAGAGGAAGCTCAAGACCAAGGGGAAGGGAAAAAATTGACCAACTCAAGAGAAGCCCGAATCACCATTTCAGCTTAGGCTGAGATTGAGGCTAAGGGTTAGATATTGCAAAAAACAGTCAACCAAGAAGTCAACTCCTCCACCATCTATTGAGATCCCTGAAGACACACCCGTAAAGGATATAGTGGAGGAAATTCATGAGCAAGTGAATAAGCTAGAAGGATAGATAGATCAACCAGATGTGCAGTTTGATGTGCAAGTGGATGAAATAGATATAGAGTTACAAGAGGTACAGACAGAAGAGTAGATGGAAGGGCAAGGTATGCAAGAGAAGGATAAAGAGGTTGAGTTAGAAAAACAAGAAAATAGAAATTAGGTTATTGATGTAGAAGAGATTGAGGAGCTTAGAGCGCTACAGAAGAAACCAATGACGAGGTTGGCAACAACCAATTGGATAAAACAAGTCAAGGGATATTTTGAGTCAACTAAGAGGCCACCTTTTGATGACTAGAAGGAGTACTAGAAACTCTTTGAAGAACTTGAAATATGCCAGCGGCAGCTAAACTAGTCAAAGGGAAATTATGAAAGATACAAGAAGAAGATCACTTTGATCCTCAGGAAGCTGACCACCGGGTGTTTGAATCTCTGGAGGCCATTAAAGGGCTAAAGTAGTTTTGAAATGGACCCTCCCTGTGCATGTATAGGTAAAGCATTACTACACGAAGAATCTAATCATGAGGATGAGACTAAGACTAGTAAAACATAAATTAACGAAGGCTTAAGGACAACTCAAAAAATTCAGACAACTGTCTATTGAACTGCCTACAGAGGTACCATCCCAACCAGTGGAAAGGGCCAAATCTCACTAGCTTCCAACAAAGGAATAGTCATAACAAATGGAGGAGGTCAAGGCATCCCCTAGAAAATAAATCAAGCCTATAGCAAGCAAGAAAATGAGGACATAGATTTAGTCTGTGCACTTGGTTTTAAATTTTTATCATTTACTCTGTTTTGCAACCAGTTTTGTGAAGCCAAGGGTCCCTCTGAGACCTTGAGAGATTTTTTGGCACTGCTGAGTATCATTTTGGTGGAGTATACTATTTACTGGAAGTATAAAGAAACAATGATGGATATAAAGTACTTTGGTGTTTTGGAGTGGGAAAAAATAGCTATTCACAGGGAATTTGAATTTTGCTACCTAACTACTACACAACTGTCGTGCACTGCTACACAATGATTGATTAGGCAGGTTCTGGAAGGTGCATGCATGGAGAAAGACACATGTGGGGCCTCACTCTAGCTCAGCAGGTTTGTCACCGTCCTCCTCAGCTTATCTTGATAGTCACAACTTTAGCAACGTCATATTGGACCCCACTACACAATGTTGCATAATTCTGAAAAATATATGTTTCTTATTTTTTTCTTTTGTTAAAGTTGGATTTTTCTAATTTTTGTAAGTGATATTGTGGATCAAAATACACGATATGGTCTAAGGGATTATATAAAATGCATGACGTTTTCATTTTTACTTCCAATTTAATTTCAATTTTTAAAAAGAGATTTCTCCTATTATGTTAGTTTTGATCCACTGATTGGATACATCAAACCTAGTACAATTTTTTACCATGTAATTTTGTATTTAATCTAAACATCAATATGAAGGAAGAGTTCAATTTCTGAGAGAAGGTTATTGTGTTGTGGCTTGGTTGTGGTAAATTTTTAGTGTTATGTGTGTTTAAGTATTTAAGAGATTCATGTGGTATGAATTCCAGCTATTGTTATCTCCTTATGTGTTATACCATTTATTTTTCATCTTTAAGCAACTGTTAAACAATTTTTCCTTTCAAAAGTTGTCTGTTAATTTTCTTGATAGATATTTGTTTGACTGTCAAATTCATAATGGAATACACTATACTTTAAGTGCTCCATGTTCACTTTCTTCCTGATATTTAATTAGAGTTTATTTTGCAAAATTCAGGTTGTTTTAATGCTTTGTACATGTGGTTAAGTATTGTCATGTTTTCTATTATTTCTTCAGAGTTCATTCAATGTATTGTTCAAATGTTGCAGCCTAGAGACATATTTACCTTGCCTATGTCACAATAGATTTACATGCATGAACTAATGCCTTGTGTTAGGACCTGAGTGGTTGTTTGATGTAGTGGCCCTCCCCCTCAAGTTTTTCAACCACTATTTCAGTCAAATTATCCATACAGAACCAGTCTTTGTGATATGTCATTGTATTAGATTTCCTTTTATAATTGGACAATTTCTAACGAGGGAGCCCCCTCCGGTTAGAATGGACCAGTTTCTAACCCAAAGAGACCTGTGGTTACCCCTGTAAACCTTCCCAACGTAGAGGTTAAATTATAGGGTGATAACAAGTCACAACGACTAGCGCTACCCCTGATCGACATGTCATTTCACAGATTGATTTCCATACAAATGCACTATGTGGTCTTGGCTAATATGTCTTTTAAGTCTATGGAAGATAAATTTGCATATAGGATGAGACAACCTTTTCAAGAAATGTTGGAGTTGTATTGACAACTTGGGGAATTCTTCTAGATCATACAATTAATTCATCAAATTTATCTGTTGAAAATTTTCAATACAGTGAGAAAACAGTCCCTTAGTGTTTTAATAGAGACCAAGTTCATAACTACTCAATAGTTATGCAGGTTGAGGCCTCCTTAAATATGAATATGAAAATAAACCTTGGGCATATTTCAAATTTAAATCTTATTATGTTAGCCATATAACTCCTATGAATCTCAAATCTAAGTCTAAATCATACTTTTAGAGGGAATTTCATCCTAAAAATCACTTTCCACGGCATGTTGACTACAACCAGAACAAGCTTCTATACATTCATTCAGGTAATTTTGAGCAAGTGGGTTAGAAACAAGAATGGAGTTGTGACATTGTGAGGAAATTTTTGTGCAAACATTTTTCTCTTTATTTGGTGCTATTATCCTCTTTGGTCACTAGAGTATGAGAAACCTCTACAACATGGGCCGCATCTTGAGGCTTCTAGTTAACTGGTAGGAAAGGTTATTATCACTTGTGTATTAGTAATATATTATTGTCAAGTTTTGATTGACATTTGTTCATACCACTATATACTTCTTTATCTAATTTCACTTATATTGTACAACAATTGTACTTATTGCTGAGGATGTTACAGTTATCTAGTTTCTTTTTATAGTTTTGAAGAGATAAATTTTATATGTATGTACATACAACTCCTATTTTATCATGAAATAATGTCAACGCTATAAATTCAATTTACTTTTGTGCTTTGCATATCAATACCTACAATTCATTCTATTGTGACCAGTTCACACTATAGGAATTTACAGGGTAACTTCCTTAGATTGAACATTAAAGGACACCGCTCACAAACAGATCACAAATCAGTACATCAGTATTCTTGACGTGGTTAAAAACCCCAAAGAGGGAAATAGTCCATTTTCTAAGCCAACACGGCCACTTTAGGAAATATTATTAATAGAAGAAAGAAAATTTACATAAGCTTCTCTCATGAACGGTCTCAGACAAATGACCCTCCATGCTCTTTAAATAGAGATCATGGACCAATCAGGTGTTAAGCCATGGATCAAGTGTCGGTAATACCAAGGAGAGAATAAACTATCGGATCACTTCATGTATAGAACATATTATCACTGTCAATTTGTAAGTTACAAAAAGTACATACTAAAGAAACACACTTTACCTAACTATACACTGGACAAAGTTATACTTAATTATTTCCTATGTGTCGAAATATCCTAACATACACCTAGCACTTAGATCAAGCCAAATTTGGACATAGAATTTCCCTATTTGGTTTGCATTCAATGCATTGATCTTTCATGAAAACACATTTTTCTTTTTCCATGAAATATTAAGAAAATATCTCAAAGATCAAATATGACTTGATGTTGGAATAGATAAAAACCTCCTGAATAGGATTTGTGTATATGTATCCCTTCACAAATAGTGGATTATTATAGAATTAATAGAGAAGGATATGAATGCTAAGGAGAGAGTATTCAGAACAATACTTACATATTCTGAATATGTTTTCACCTTTCCTCCTAATGTAATGATGTTAATTTTTAGGTTGTTAAACCTCAAAATATACTATGAATGCTTTCAAAGTCACCCATATTGAGATCATAGATATTTGTTTCAAGTTTGTTAATTTAATTAGTGTTCCTTGTTCCAAAGAGATTCTTGAAGGTATCCCAAATTTCCTTCACACTTTTATTGTCACTGATATTATGAATATGCTCTAGCTCAATATTTAGGGTGATTATCCCAAGGGATTCATCCTTTCCAGAAATATGACATCATAACTGTGATTATGGATTGGATGAAGAGACTTTGGAACCCTTAATTTGAATAATGGTAGTTATTTGGTCTTCCCAAACATGTTAATTAACTCCATTCATTTGGGAAATAGCTCATTTTTTACTCTATCAGGTTGAGAAAACACAAAAGAAGAAGCCACCCCAAGTCTTAACAAATTTTCTTTGAAGACCCAAGAAAGGTAAGGCACTAGTGACTTTTGATAACAAATATGCAACAAAAGATGAGAGTGAATTGGTTGTAAAAGAGGGAAATAAATCCTAGGAAACCCAACAACCTCTAGAAAATAAATATGTAGCAAGAGTGTTTACCCCTGCTTTTATACCTTGTGAGGTTCACAAGTGTTAGCAATAGAATCAAACATAACCAGAACCAATGATCTATTTTTGTATGATTAGTTTTGATGATATAATAACAATTACAGATTTATAAACATGTTCTTGCTTCTTTCTTTTTGTGTTGAGGTTTCCTTAGTTGTTGGTGCTTACAAATAGGTAAATTCCCTTAAGTTAAATAAGACATTCATGAGAAAAATAGCTTCAAAATTGAATAATGAATAGCAAACATGTACAATGCATCAAACCATCAAAGAGACACATTAACACAATGTTTTGATCAAGGAGTTCACCCCTCCTAGGCTACATCTCCTTGGTCCATCTTCCATGGCTTGGGCCTCTGTATTATATCAATGTGGAAAAAATGGTGTTTACAAAGCTCTATGGCTCCTGATACCTGCACCATTGTGTTTAGAAGGTCCAAATTAGCCAAAAACACTTCTTTTTTATCTCAATTTGGTTGGAAATTGAGTAAGTTATGCTTCTTTCATTTTTTCCTAGGAAACCTCTGCTAAATCTTGAAAGACTGCAGTTAAGTCCGCCAAAACTGGGAGTTTCCACCTAATTTGGTGCGCTGCCAAATCCACTGCCAACTTAATCTGAATTTTAAGCATGCTTAATTAATGTTTAAACAGATTTAGTTTAACTAAAAATGGGATTAGCGCTAAGCACTTCCGCTAGCTGGCCCTTGGACACGTGGTTGAGGTCATATGGGGTGGGGGCTGGCCTGTAGGGCTGGCTCCCACCACCCTGTTGTCGACATCAAACTACAACATAAATAAATGTCATTGCAGCCTCCATAAAAGTGGGTTGTCTGTGGCTTAATGGTAATGCACAAGAATTAAGAGGGGGAGGTCACGAGTTCAAACCCACCCTCCCCCCATCACATTATTTTTCCATTTAAATATATGTAACCCCATAGTTTGAAACCTTGGTTTAATGTGCCATTTGAAATATATAACATATATGCCTTCAGACTTTGGTTTAATTTAAATGTGGATTTAATAATTGATATTTAATATATATATATAGTTAAAAAAACTATATAATATAAATAATAACTATATATATAATATATAATGATATTTATATAAAAATAAATTCGAATTCCACCTTGGAGCCAACTAGGCAATTTCTCTTTCACACAACTACACTGGCAAATCTGGAGGTGACACTTGTCACAGCCCCATTGGGTGAAAACTAAAGAAGATTCCCCTTGCTGACTCGACTGTCATGTCATCATTCTGTCCCATTCTACAATTTTTTTAGTTATTTAGGAAATCGAACAACAGGCCTTTTCTCCTTCATCTAGACTCTGTTTTCAACTAAATGAATTGTGTTGCGATCGTCTTGATGAGACGGGCGCAACCATATAGTTTTCAAGCCAATATGAGAACTTTGAATTTTGAGCTAAATACTGAGCACCTATTAAGTTATGGTATGTTCTATGCTTATAACAGTTTACTTCTTTTTCTTATTATATTCCACCGATTAGCAATCACATGTACATAAAGTAAAGTGCAGATAGAACATTAAACGATCGATAGAAAACAAGGCAAGACAAGAGACACAAGATGTGGCGGCTAGCCAGGAACAAACCCCACAATGTGTGGGGAAACCCTTTGATCAAATTTTCTTTTATCTTCAATAATTCAGCAGAGAGAAATAGTACAATAAATCTGATTCATATCAGCAGTAGCAAACCCTAGATCAGTAGCATCAACATTAGCGGCTTCATTATCAAACTAGGGCAGACCATATCTCACAAACCGGCAGTCGGATTGACTTCATTCCACCACCAAAAGTTTCGGCTTCCAGAGGAGGTTCAGATGAACCTACAGTGCATTTCAAATGAGGAGATCTTCTAGGCCACACAAGTCAATATTTACTTCTGCAGTTGCAGCTTCAGTTTCAGCAGTTTCCGACTTCAAACTAGGGCAGTCGATATCTTGCAAACCGTTCGTCGGATTGACTTCATTCCACCACCAAAAGTTGCAGCTTTCAAAGGAGGTTCAGATGAACCTATAGCACAGTTCCAAAGAGGAGATATTCTAGGCCACGCAAGTCAATCTTTACTTCTGCAGTTGCAGCTTTAGTTTCAGCAGTTTCCGACTTCAAACTAGGGCAGTCGATATCTTGCAAACCGTTCGTCGGATTGACTTCATTCCACCACCAAAAGTTGCGGCTTTCAAAGGAGGTTCAGATGAACCTATAGCACAGTTCCAAAGAAGAGATCTTCTAGGCCACACAAGTCAATCTTTACTTCTGCAGTTGCAGCTTCAAATTCAACAGCTTCCGGCTTCACATGTGTGAGAGAGAGAGACCCATTTCAGCACAGTAGAGAAGAGACTCATATCTGCACAGTAGAGAGAGAGATGTGATGAGATGAGTGAGTCCAAATGAGGAAAATTCCTCTTATATTTATACACAACGTTGGTGGGTGAATAGATGCGACTGTTGGGCTTCTGAGCCTACATGAGTTGTAGGTCGGCTTGATAATAATTCCATAATCAAAATAAATTCATATCTCCATGAATACTTATCAAAATTGGATGATCTTTATATCAATCCTACACCTCTCGACGAGAGGAATCTAATAAAAATATTATTAGCCATGAATAAGATGACCCACATGAAGTTTTTCCCTGGTTGCCAATTTTAACAGCACCTGATCATTCTTCCCCACTAGAAGCCTTTTGGACCCCAAAAGATACTATTATCTGGCAAGTAGATGAGGGAATGCCCCCCTCACCTTTCCAAGCTCGATCCAATTGGCTTTTGACAAATTTGTTTCCTTGAGCTCCTCCCTAAGGAAATCAAGATTCACTTGCCTTGAGGAGCCCGTTCTATACATGTACTTGTCTTTGCCCTTTTCAAGCTGATCTTGCACCATTTGTTGCACCATTTTCAGTCGTTCATGGAAACTCAGGGGTTTTTTCCATGTTGCCATCAAAAGCAACATCCTTATTACCAAGATGAAATAACCAAATATAATGCAAATGGATGACAAATTTCACAACTTGGTTTACATGACTCAAGCCCGATTGTACATCTTGAAAGTATGAAATTTTCTGAACATAACTTTCCTGTAAAACATAACAATGCTTGAATACAACAACTACATAACCAATAGGCCTGAAAGGCATAACAATGAATTTGTTGCTTATACCTCTTTTGTACCTTTGAACCAAGTGAAATCTTTGACAAGTATCCATCCAATGAAAGTGCATGGATCATTGCAACTTAATCTTTACACCATAAGAATCTTTTGAATGAAATAGGATGGTGAAGTTTCTTGCATAAACCTGAAACTCAAATGAACCTTTCAAGTTTGAAAGATCATAAAAAAGAATTGAACTGATCTTTTGGTTTGAAACAACACATGCCTCTTGTTGTTTTTCTCCCCACTGGAAGACATTGCACACACATGACAATGCATGCCAAGGAGCTTTGAAAGAAGAAATGTCAACAACAACTCTCCTCCAACATTGGGCTGCTCCCAACAAACCTCTTATCAAAATGACGATCTTGGGCATTGACCAACCAACAATGGCATACAACTTGGAGAGGCTTGCCTTCAACTTACCTCCTCCAATATCATGGCCCAAATGCATCAAATAAGTGAAACCCAACTTGTACTTTGATATCTTCAAAACTTCAAACAATTTTCCTTCATAGATGACATGTGCATAAGAAAACTTTATAAACATGTTTATGTCACCCAAGTGGACAATGTCTTCAAGAAACGAATTTTTTTTGCCATAATTCAAATGCATGTATGTAATAGAAGTGCTATAAAGAACATATAGCATTAAAATCCATACAAACCATTCTTGTTTGGTGTTATGTATATTCTTGCACTAACCTCTTTTTACAACTTTGCTTTGGAAAAAACTACTCCTTTTGTCCTCTTTCTTGACATACTTACCATTCCTCTTTGGCACCATAACCATTGGTGCACAACATGGCATAAGGGATGATTGAATGAATCCATTGTTCAACAAACTTTTTAATTGCATTGGTGTCTCTACACTTTGCAATTTTGTCAACCCTTGCATGCTAACATGACAAAGGGAAACCTCTTGCTGCAAAGATATTTCATGTGAAGTTTCTTTCTCCTAGAAGGACGATTCTTTCACAACTTGAAATACTTCATCACTCTGATGAACTGAACCAACCAAGCCAGAATTGAAACTTGCATTACATGCAACAACATTTTCATAAACAATATCATCATTTGGCTTGAACATGAGAAGTACTAAACTTTTACTTGAATTCACTAGTCTTTTTGCCTCCCTTGCATTAACCAAAGAAATGTTCAGCTTTTTACGATGGGCTCTCACTATGTACTCCACACCATCCTTGAACAAGTGATATTTTTTTCATGGCGGTAAAAGACTGCTTTCCGGTCATACAAATATGGACTACCCAACACCACACCTGAAATATCAAGCAGTACCACATCTAACTCTACTTCGTCAACAAAATTTGCAGTGATTGCAAACTTAAACAAACATTTTCTTGTAACTTGTAAACTAGTGTCTCTTGTTATCCATCCCAAAGGGTATGGTTTATG
Organism: Pinus tabuliformis; assembly: GCA_031772625.1. NCBI lineage: Eukaryota > Viridiplantae > Streptophyta > Pinopsida > Pinales > Pinaceae > Pinus > Pinus tabuliformis. Next base: position 491,069,736 of record CM062817.1, read on the forward strand.
GTGAGGTACAATTTCAAGATTCAATCTATTGACTAAGTCTTCAGAGATTAGATTCGCTTGTGACCCACTATCAAAGAGTGTGTCAATCTTGGTGTGTTTAGATATGACCCTAACATGAAATAACTCAATTCGTCTCTTTTCATTTGGAATGGTAGTAGTGTTACAGTTCTGTGAACTAGTGCTTGCATTATATTGTTTTCCTTTGATTCACATGACAGTGATTTTGTTTTCATCACCTGATTCAAAACATAAATCTTCTTTAGTGATAGCAGTTGTTTTCTGTTTCCCTTTATTGTTGAACTTGTTTGGTCTCATTTCTGGATGCAATTTCCAGTAGTCGGCTTCATCATGCCCCTCTTTGGAACAGTGTTTGCATGTGATTTTCTCCCCTTCTTTCTTCACACTTGCATTCTTATTTCCCTTCCATTTTCATCCTTTCTCTTTCTCCTTACCCTTAGGTGGATTTTTATTGCTATTCTCTTTATAAGTGTTCTTTCGTCTAGATTCAAGATGCGTGGCTTGCACACATATTTCATCTAAATTATTTGGATTGAACATAAGAATAGTGTGTTTACGATAGGAATGCAAACCCCCAATATATTTCAGTGGTGTATCTTGAGAATTCAAATTCACTCCTAATAACAAAGCTCTTTTCCTAAACTCTTGTGTATAATATTGGATTGTTTGGCCTTTAAGCTACCTAAAATTCTGCCAACTCATAATGGCTTTTTGCATATAGGATAAAGGATAAAACTTTCTTTTAATTTTAGAAACAAATTCAACCCAAGTGATGGATATCTTACCATTGATTCTCATTTCCTCTTAAGTCTTTGCTTCCCACCAAACTAGTGCAACCCCTTTTAGCCTCAGTGAAGCCAATTGGATCTTTATGTCATCTTCTTGAAGGTTTTGAATTCTACAGTATACCTCCAACTGTTGAATCCAATTGTCCAACTTTTCTGCATTCACCTCTCCATTGTACATGGGAAGTTAGAATTTTATGTCCAATTTCAGTAATGGAGTTTTTCCTTTTGGGCTTTTGGAATGAGTATGGGCAGTTGCAGTAGTGCTAGTGGAAGATGATGATGTGTGAGATGGTGAAGATGATGAGGAAGATGATGAGGATGGTGGAGCTAGAGGTGGATTTCCACCATTCCCTTTGGAATCCTTCTTCTCATCTTCTTTGTCCGCTGAGCTTCCCTCTCGATGTGGAGGTTTAGAACTCTCTCAAACCATGCTAGTGTTCCTATCTTCATATAGGACTTTAACCATCTCAGTCAAAGTATAGAAATATTTCTTGAAATCTTCCTCTTCTGAAGACGGACCTTCAGGCTCTCTTTCTATAGACATAATGGCTATGGATTCAAGCTCAAAAATTTGTACTAATTATACCTCTTCAATCTCAATTGAAGGAAAAACTTGAGGAGTTTCAAGTGCAGCTGGAATTGGAACTTTTCGTGGTGGAGATTGTGGCTTTGTGGCTCTCCTTCTTCTGGGCATTACCTCAGGAGTTGAAACCAATAGCTTCCCTTATCCTCTTTGCAACTTTAACCTTGTGAGCATCACAATTTTGCAACCATTAAAATTCTAATTGCACAAACTCAAGCAATTAAGAAATTCAACCTTTTCTCTGATACCAACTTGATCTATTTTTGTATGATTAGTTTTGTTTTGCTAATAACAATTACATATTTATAAACATGTGCTTTCTTATTGATTTTTGTGCTGAGGTTTCCTTACTTGTTGGTGCTTACAAACAGGTAAATTCCCTTAAGTTAAACAAGACATTCATGAGCAAAATAGCTTCAAAAATGAATAATGAACAACAAACATGTACAATGCAGCAAACCATCAAAGAGACACATTAACACAATGTTTTGATGAAGGAGTTCACCCCTCTTGGGCTACATCTCCTTGGTCCAACTTCCATGGCTTGGGCCTCTATATTAGCTCAATGTGGCAAAAATGTTGTTTACAAAGCTCTATGGCTCCTGATACCTACACCAATGTGTTCAAAATGTCCAAATTAGCTAAAAACACTTATTTTTTATCTCAATTTGGTCGAAAATTGAGCAAGTTATGCTTCTTTCAATTTTTCCTAGGAAACCTCTGCTAAATCTGGAGAGGCTCGAGTTAATTCTTCCAAAACTGGTAGTTCCCGCCTAATTTGGCACAACGTCAAATCCGCTGCCAACTTAATCCAAATTTTAAGCATGCTTAATTAATGTTTAAACGGATATAGTTTAACTAAAAATGGGATCATCGCTAAGCGCTTCCACTGGTTGGCCCTTAGATGCGTGGTTGAGGTCATATGGGGTGGGGGCTCGCCCACAAGGGTTGGCTCCCACCACCTCGCCGTCGACATCAAACTACGGCATAAATGAATGGCATTGCGGCCTACATACAAGCGTGTTTCTGTGGCTTAATGGTAATGCATAGGAATTAGGAGGGGGAGGTCATGGGTTCAAACCTCCCCTCCCCCCATCACATTGTTTTTCCATTTAAATATACGCAACCCCATAGTTTTAAACCTTGGTTTAATGTGCCATTTGAAATATATAACATACATTCCTTCGAATTTAAATGTGGATTTAATAATTGATATTTAATATTTAAATATATGTAAGATATATATATATATATATATATATATATCTATATATATATATATATATATATATATATATAGTTAAAAAAAAACTTTATAATATAAATAATAATTATATATATAATATATAATAATATTTAAATAAAAATAAATTTGAATTCCACCTTGGAGCCAACTAGGAAATTTCCCTTTCACACAACCACACTGGTGAATCTGGAGGTGCCACTTGTCGCAACCCTAATGGGAGAAAACTGAAGAAGATTCCCCTTGCTGACTGGACTATTGACTGGACTACCATGTCATCATTTTGTCCCATTCTACATTTTTTTTTAGTTGTTTAGGGAAACTGATGGGACCAGCCCATAACTTTACTTTATTATGTTTAACAATGATGAACCAATGCTTTAATCAACGATTGAATGATTAGCAAGTAATTTGGGGATTAATACATTTGATTAGGCGCTAATCATAGGACTGTTCTGGATATTTGTTGGATGGCATTTATGTCAGAATTCAATGATGTTGTGCTGGCTGTACCCGCCTCGGTTACTATTTTCCCACTCTTGGTTATTGCTAAAACCCTTGGTTCTTTGTCATTTCTTCATTTTCCACTTGCGTTTATGTTGCGCCGAGGGTTTAGAATTGCAGTGAGGGTTTGTGTTGCGACTATATGGAGTTTGGCAGCAGGTTCTGCGTGCGCCCAGCTATGGGTTTTGCTATCTGTTGGTGTGATACCTTCGCTTGTTCTTATGACTTCATTGCTTGGTTACTTGGGCACGGTGTGGAGGTTTTCCTCATCTGTATGAGAGGGTTATTGTTGTTTCCATTTGCTTGGTTACTATACTTTCCCCTGTTCCACTGTTTTCATTCTGTTATGGTTTTTCTGGTTGTTAGCTTTGGTTGATGGATGCCTGTTCTATGCTCTACAGGTCACGGTCACGGTGGCCTCTTCAGCTTTGTGGTCCTGACAAGGTAAGATGTTCCTCCATGATATTGCTTACCCTCTTCACTTTTCTCTAGCACTAACAATGTCTTCTCCTTAGTCTGTAGGGTTTCACCGTTGACTATGGCTCAGTGGGGTTTCACTCCTCCAACGAGAATACTCTTCAGGTAAAACGATTTTCTTAACTGTGCATTTAGTTTTCTTCTTCTTCTTCTTAGGTTATTTCTTGGCTTTACTCGGCATGCATGTAACTAACGGTACTCCATTGGCTCACTTGTGCAGATGAGGGTTTGTTCACTGGCATGGTCGATGAAACTGCTACGAGCTTTTGCTTCGGTAGGCTCATTCTCTGCTACTGTTTTCAGTTTTTAGTTAGGTGGCCTATGTCAGTTTACTGGGCAAAGTCCCAACACTCCCCCATTTGATTTTCTTTGCTCTTGTGCGACCTAGGATTCAATTTTGTATATAAACTTTTGTATGTACTCTGAACAATTGTAATTATGGTCCACCTTTTGATGGTGGCCGACCAAACCCTCACTTTCATGGTTTTGTTATTTCGTATTAGTCTTTCCTCTGTTCTTAACTGGGTATTTCAAGACTATTGAATGTATACAAATATTTGTTTTGGTCATGAAAAAGGAATTAACAGGAAAAAATTTTGTATAATTCATTTACCTCTGTCCTGGGGTCGTTGTTTAGTGATTGCATTCTCATTCTATTTCAAACTACTTTTACTTTTGTTTCGTTTTATTGGGACTTCGTTGTGGTTGTTGCTAGACTCTGTGCTAGGAATGCTTGTTTAATTTCTCTGTTTGCTCTCTGTTCTGTAGAAAGGAAAGAAAATGCAATAGATAGGAACGTATAGTATTTACTTAGTTTGCTTACTCAATGACTAGGGGGAAAAATAAATGAATGTCACGACAGACTGTTACAGATGGATTCAGATATTTGGGTGAAAGAAATTACTCTTTTTATTGTATTTCTCTTCTAATGTCTTGAACCCCTCCAGAATGTATTACATTGGTTTTATGTTGTGTTTAGACAGTTACTTGAACTGTTCTCGATTACCATACAGTTACTCTTTGTAGTTACACAATTGATGATCATGCTGGGTTTTCTTTTGCTGTAGGATTTACAATATTATATTTTTGTTTATGAACAAACAGCTGTAAAATGGACTAAAAAAATGACAAAACAATGTAACTACTATGACATTATCCTAACTGTACTGTTCCTAATATTCCTTAACTAATAATAATAAAAAAAACTAGTTTCTAGACATTGTTTTATTCAGTAAATTTAAATGAAACTAGAAGACATTGAACCTGTCCTCCTTGGCTGAGACCAACACCCGGTCATGATGCCCTTAGCTGGATGCTCCTGCATCAAGCTCCCGGGGTAAGAAAAATTCATGACTCCGGTCCATGATCTTCTCAATTGAATAAGCCGCCTGCTCTATTTGTCTAGCGTTAAGCTATGAACTGTCTTCAATAGGACGGTTCTTCCACTTGACTAGATATTGTAGATACTCTTTCCACCGAGTTCACTTGGCCACCTAACTGTTGAGGATCCTCTCGATCTTGAGGGGCTGAGCGTAAGGCATTTGTCTCATCCAAGTCTCACTTCCTTCCTGTGTGTCCCGTGTAGGCCGTGCGGTACTATCTTCCTCTAGATCAACAGTGTATGGAAACAAGTCTGCCACATTAAAGATGGGCGAGATGCCTATTCCTGGTGGCAGTTGTAATTCATAAGCATTTGCTGAAAATTTCTAAAGAACTTTGCAGGGGCCTATCTTTTTGTACTTCAGCTTATTATATGCACCTTTAGGAAAACGCTCCTTGTGCAAATGCGCGAGGACTTCATCCCCCACATTAAACTGCACCTCTCTTTGTTTCAAATCTGCTCGCTACTTATATTTTTTACTGTTGTCCTACAACTTTATTTTCACCTGCTCGTGGAGTTCATTCATCGCTTTGGCGAAATCTTCCCCATCAACACTTCATCTTTCCTACTATCCTAGATCTCGTAACTCATGCACTCTGAGAGGATGCATGCCATATAAGATTTGAAAAGGACTGTAACCCATGCTGCGACTGGGCGAGTTGTTGTAAGTGAACTCTGTTTTGGAAAGTACTCGATCCCACATTCGTGAGTTTTCCCCGATCAAACTTCGTAGTAGGTTCCCCAAGCTTCGATTTACCACCTCTATTTACCCGTCGGTCTGTGGGTGATAAGCAGCGCTGAAACTTAACTACGTGTCCATCTTCTTCCACAAGGTGCACCAGAAGTGCCCTGTAAACTTCATGTCCGTGTCAGAAAGAATGGACTTAGGTAGTTCGTGTAGCCTGCGATCTCTGTGAAGAACAAGTGGGCCACGTGAGTGGAATCGCTGGTTTTTCTACAAGGGTTGAAATGTGCCATCTTTGAAAAGTGATCTACTACTACCATCACCGAATCATAACCCCGTTGCGTCCTTGGTAGACCCAAGATGAACTCCAAGCTGACTGAGTCCCATGGTCTACTTGGAATGGGCATTGGCATGTAGAGTCCCATATTTTGACTATGTCCTTTTGCCAACTAACACACTTTACATCTGGTCACAAATCTCTGCACATCCCTTCGCATTTTTTGCCAATAATAAAAATGGTTGAGCTACTCTAATGTTTTGTCTATACCGAAATGTCCAGCTAGGCCTCCACTATGCTTCTCCTGAATGATGTTCTCTCTCATTGAACAATTGGGAATGCATAACTGTGCCCCTCTAAACAATAGCTTCCCCTACAAATTATATTCTAACCACAGACTATTGTTTCTCAGCAAAGGATTCTGAAAGGCTTCATAAGCCTCTATTAAGTTCGTGTCGGTCTGATACAAGTCTTTCAAATGCTCAAAGCCCAACACTTGTATCATACTCTCCTGCAAGAGTAAGGCTCTTCTGATCAACGCATCTACCACCTAGTCGGCCTGCCTGCTAATGTGTTTCAACACAAAGGTGAAACTATGCAAATATTCAACCCACTTAGCATGCTTGTGATTCAACTTGTGTTGTTGCATCACATATTGCAGTGCAGAATTATCTGAAAATAAAACAAACTCATTCCCCAGCAGACAGTGTCTCCAATGCTTCAGTGCTTGGACGAAAACATAAAATTCTTTGTCACAAGATGAATACTTGTGCCTGCTTTCATTCAACTTCTTGATGAAAAATGCAACAGTTTTGTCTTCTTGGCTAAGTACAGCTCCAATGGCCATACCGCTTGCATCACAGCGAACCTTAAAAAGCTTTTTAAAATCTGACAATCTTAGGATCGATCTTTCTGTGATCTTCTTTAGTAGCTGAAAACTCCTTTCTGCTGCCTCGGTCCAACGAAAAGGCTGACTTGCCTTCTTTATAGTGTCCAACATAGTTGCACAGATTTCACTGAAATTTCTTATAAATTTATGGTAAAAACTTGCCAGCCCATGAAAACTACGTATCTCAAACAGGCTTTTTGGGGATGGCCAATTGACAATTGCTGCAATCTTCTCTGGGTCCAACTTCAACTCATTTTTTGCAATCACGAACCCAGATAAACCAATTCTTTTTGCAGAAAAGTGCATTTTTTCAGATTTATCAACAAGTTATTCTGCTTCAATTTTTCGAGCACACTTCGAACATGTCGAAAGTGTTCCTCCCTCGTCTTGCTGAAAATTAATATATCATCCATGTACACTATTACGAACTTTCCAATGAATTCTTTCAGCATTTCGTTCATCAGTGGCATAAAGGTACTGGGTGCATTACTTAGTCCAAATGGCATTACCAGCCACTCATACAGTCCTTCATTGGTTTTGAAGGTTGTCTTCCACTCATCCCCTTCCCTGATTCGAATTTGATGATACCCACTATTTAAATCAATCTTTGAAAAATACGTTGCCCCGCTCAGGCAGTCCATCATGTCTTCCATCCGTGGCAGTGGAAATCTGTACCTGATGGTAATCTTGTTCATGGCCCTCGAATCTATGCACATTTGCCATTGTCCTCCTTTCTTGAGAGCGAGAACTGTTGGAACTGCGTAGGGGCTCAAACTCTCCCTTATCAGCCCTTTATCTAGCAATTCCAGCACCTGTTTTCTGATCTCCTCATTGTCTTTGGGGCTCATCCGATATGCTGCCTTATTCAGTAGACTTGCTCCGGGTAAAAAGTCAATATGATGACTTATACTTCTCTCAGGAGGCAATTTATTTGGTAAGCCGTCCACTACTATATCGCTGAATTCCAGTAGCATTTGCTGAATTTCCGCAGGCAAATCTGACACCTCTGTGTGTAACAACACTGTCTTTGCTCTTCTCACAACAGCATAGTTCACTTCACTATCTTCAATTTTCTTCAAAAAATGTTTTCCACCCATTAGTAACACTCTCGACCTGCTTTTTTCCGCTGTCTCCTCATCCTTGATGGGCACAAGTGTGTGCTTGATCCCATCTTTGACAAACTTATGATAGTGTGTCTTCCCGTCATGCACTACCTTTCTGTCATACTGCCATGGCCTTCCTAGCAGTATATGACATACATCCATTGGCATTATATCACAAATAACCTTATCCTTATATCTGCCAATATGGAACTCAACTTCACACTGTTCATCCACCAATAGCTGATGGACTTTCTACAGCCATGATACCTTGTAAGGAGTGGGATGCTTCAGTTGCTTCAACCCCAACTTCTCTACCATCTCCATGGAAACTAGATTATCCATGCTCCCACTATCAATAATCAGCTTACAGCATTTTCCATGTGACTTACAAACTGTCTGGAACAATGCTTTCCTTTGAGTTCGTTCAGCTGTTTCTTTGGCTGGTTTCAGCAACACTTTGTTCAAAACTAAGGCTTCCCCTATTTTTGGTACATTTTCTGCTTCCTAGGAAGGTGCCTCTACTTCCTCTGGTTGTGCGACATATGCGCCTCTTTGTCCAGCTTGTTCCGCCTCAGGACGCTCAAAAGATTTGTGCCCCCACTTGTGGCACCTGTAGCACTAATAGTTAGTTCCTCTGCCTCAACCATTTCTTCTTCCTTGCTGATATGGCCTGCCACCTCTAGTGTTGTCACCTTTTTCTATTGTCCCAGAAGTTTTGGAACTACTGCCTTCTTCACTATTGCTGGTAGTTCGCCCTCTGCCATAAGACTGTCCTCTTCCTCTGCCGGTTCCCCGTCCTCTCCTAGCATTTTGTTTTTTGGTGATCTTCTCCTCTGACTTCATAGCACTCTGGTATGCTTCTTCTATATTTCTCGAGGAAAGAATGCTGATTTCATCTAATATTTCTAATCTCAAACCATTTACATACCTCGTTGTTTTCTCCGGGGTGTCCTCTGTATAACCAGCTCTTAAATTTACCCGGTAGAATTCTTCAGTGTACTCTCTTACTGTCATCCCTTTTTGTTTCAAGTTCTGTACTCGCTGATGCAGTGCAATCTGGTAATCCTTGGGCAAAAATCTGCCTTTCAACTTGGCCACCATCCTTGGCCATTTCTTTATTGGCAACTTGTTCATCCTTCTTCTCTCTGCTTGGACACTGTCCCACCACAGGGTTGCGTGTCCCTTCAGCTTTGTCACAACAAACTTAACTATTCGATCTTCACTGACCTCTTCACGCTCAAAGTATTTATCCAATTTGTTGATCTAGTCCAACAGAACTTCTGTCGACAAGTTGCCATCATAATTTGGAATTTCTGGTTTAGGCTTGCTACTTGCAATAGAATCGACCTCAACAATATCATTTCCGGCCCTTCTTCATCCAATCCATCTGTTGTCACTATAGCTTCTTCTTCACTATCATCTCCTACCTCTGGATCCCTTCTCCTTCTTGCTTCAACTGCCTTGAAACGAGCAGTAAGGATCCTGATTTCCTCCCGCAATCCTTCATTTGTTGCTCTTTGAGCACCTCTTCCACATCCTCATCTTCCAACTTCCATCTCTCAGAAAAACTCTAAATCCTACTCTGATACCACTATGATGGGACTAGCCCATAACTTTACTTTATTATGTTTAACAATGATGAACCAATTCTTTAATCAACAATTGAATGATTAGCAAATAATTTGGGGATTAATACATTTGATTAGGCGCTAATCATAGGATTGTTCTGGATATTTGTTGGATGGCATTTATGTCGGAATTCAATGATGCTGTGTTGGTTGTACCCACCCCAGTTACTATTTTCCCGCTCTTGGTTATTGCTAAAATCCTTGGTTCTTTGTCATTTCTTCATTTTCCACTTGTGTTTTCGCTGCACCGAGGGTTTAGACTTGCAGTGAGGGTTTTTGCTGCCACTGTATGGAGTTTGGTAGCAAGTTTTGCATGCATCTAGCTGTGGGTTCTGTTGTCTATTGGCGTGATACCTTCGCTTGTTCTTATGACTTCGTCGCCTGGTTACTTGGGCACGGTGTGGAGTTTTTCCTCGTCTGTATGAGAGGGTTACTGCTCTTTACATCTTCTTGGTCACTATACTTTCCCTTGTTCCACTATTTTCATTCCGCTATGGTTTTTCTGGTTGTTAGCTTTGGTTGATGGATGCCTGTTCTACGCTCTATAGGTCACGGTCACAGTGGCCTCTTCAGCTTCGTGGTCCTGACAAGGTAAGCTATTCCTCCATGATATTGCTTACCCTCTTTGCTTTTCTCCAGCACTAACAATGTCTGCTCCTTGGTCTGCAGGGTTTCACCATTGACTGTGGCTCAGTGGGGTTTCACTCCTCCAACGCGAATACTCTTCAGGTAAAACGATTTTCTTAACTGTGCATTCAGTTTTCTTCTTCTTAGGTTATTTCTTGGCTTTACTCAGCGTGCATGTAACTAACAGTACTCCATTGGCTCGCTTGTGTAGGTGAGGGTTTGTTCACCGGCGTGGTCAATGAAACTGCTATGAGATTTTGCTCTGGTAGGCTCATTCTCTGCTACTGTTGTCAATTTTTAGTTAGGTGGCCTCTATCAGTTTACTGGGCAAAGTCCCAACACTCCTCCATTTGATTTTCTTTGCTGTTGTGCGACCTGGGATTCAATTTTGTATATAAACTTTCGTATGTACCCTGAACAATTGTAATTATGGTCCACCTTTTGATGGTGGCTGACCAAACCCTCACTTTCAGGGTTCTGTTATTTCGTATTAGTCTTTCCTCTGTTCTTAACTGGGTATTTCAGGGTTTAATGTATACAATTTTTTTTTTTGGTCATGAAAAAAGAATTAACAGGAATTTTTTTTTGTATAATTCATTTACCTCTATCCTGGGGTCATTATTCAGTGATTGCATTCTCATTCTATTTCGAACTACTCGTATTGTTGTTGGCTTTCGTTTATTGGGACTCCGTTGTGGTTGTTGCCAGACTCTGTGCTAGGAACGCTTGTTTAATTTCTCTGTTTGCTCTCTGTTCTATAGAAAGGAAACAAAATGCAATAGATAGGAACGCACAGTATTTACTTAGTTTGCTTACTCAATGACTAAGGGAAAAAAAATAAATGAATGTCACGATAGACTGTTACAGATGGATTCAGATATTCGGATGAAAGAAATTACTCTTTTTATTGTATTTCTCTTCTAATGTCTTGAACCCCTCCAGAATGTATTACATTGGTTTTTATGTTGTGTTTAGACAGTTACTTGAACTGTTCTCGGTTACCATATAGTTACTCTTTGTAGTTACACAATTGATGATCATGCTGGGTTTTCTTGTGTTGTAGGATTTAGAATATTATATTTTTGTTTATGAATAGATAGCTGTAAAATTGACTAAGAAAATGACAAAACAATGTAACTGCTATGACACTATCCTAACTGTACTGTTCCTAATATTCCTTAACTAATAATAATAATGAAAACTAGTTTCTAGACACTATTTTATTCAGTAAATGTAAATGAAACTAAAAGACATTGAACCTGTCCTCCTTGGCTGAGACCAACACCCGATCCTGATGCCCTTAGTTGGATGCTCCTGCATAAAAAACGATCCGAACTTTGTTTTCGATGAAACAAATTGCATTGTGATCGTTTTGAAGAGACAGATGCAGCCATACAGTTTTTGAACCAATCAGAGAACTTTGAATTTTGAGTTAAATACTGAGCATCTGATCAACCAACCCAAATCTACAATGGAGATAAAAAATACTAGGGTAGCCAAGAGATTCACAACCCTAGAGAGAGAAATAAACCCTTGTACAAGTGCACTAGAGAGAGAAATTGAAATAAACCAATCACAAGATAGGTCAAACAAAGAATGAGAGAGCACAATACTTTATGGAGTGCTTAGGTTAATTCAATTGTTGAAGACTAAATGAATGATCATGATGTGTGGAAATACAAATATGAGGTATGTAATTTTTACACAATGAAAGGGGTAGGGTGCTTTGCCCAAGGAAGGGTAATTGGTGTACATTGAGTTGGCTAGGTTTCCCTTAACCAAATCTAGAAATATAATAGAATTATAATATAAAATTACAAACAATGTCGGTTGTGTCCAATTGTGAATACTACACCTTTGGATGCATAATTATGGAAAATTTTAGGGGTGAATGTTCGCCTTTTGGCGAAATTAAGGGGTTTTAAATTTTTAGTGGGCGAATATTTTGTATCATAGTACATTTTTACAAATCACCTCAAATAGCCCACCTTATTTTAAGGGAGAGGGTAAGAAAGGTAAATTTAGCCCTTGAAATTAGGAGTTACAACCTTCCATTCGCCCTAGTTTTCAAGAATAGGTTTTATTTAAGTGAATCCTATGGGCCAAATACCATATTTATAAAAAAGGTATGGTAAATTAATAAAAATATAAATAAATGAGAGGTATGGTAAATAAATAAAACATTTTTTATATTTACTCCATAAGTCACCTTATATACATGCAAGGGTGTAAACAAATAAAAATATAAGTAAAGTGGACTTATGGTAAATAAATAAAACGTCTTTTTATACTTACTTAAAAGGTATTGTAAATAAATAAAACCTCTTTTTATATTTAGTCCATAACCCTCATTCTATTTATGAAGGCTCAAAAAATAGGTTTTATTTAAGTGAATCTTATGGGCCAAATACCATATTTGTAAAAGAGGTATGGTAAATTAATAAAAATATAAATAAATGAGAGGTATGGTAAACAAATAAAACATTTTTTTTATATTTACTCCATAAGTCACTTTATATTTATGAACACTAAAAAAATGTGTTATATTTAGGTGAAACCTATGGGCAAAATACTATGGGACAAATACCATGGTCTAGATTATTATTAATACTATGCAAAAAAACATTATTAACCCTAATATTAGTATTAATAAAAATAAAAATGGCACATGGTATTGACCCATGGTATTCACCAAAATGGCACATAGTATTGACCCATGGTATTCACCTGGAATGTAGCCTATTTAAATGGGGGAATTAAACCAGCATAGATCCATCTTTACTCTGGATCTACTAACCCCCGATAGGTATCAAATATCGTGATATGAAAACTAGCATAGAGTGAAAAAATATTTGATCTCTCTCGGGGCTTGGTGGATCAAGAGTAAAAATGGATGTTGTAATTTAATGTATGTTAAACATTTTAGCTTGGTTAAAATAAAAAATAAAATAAAAATCAACTGTTAATTTTATTAATTTTTAAGCTCCAGGTTTATGATAACCCATGGTATTGATCCATGGTAATACCATGGTATTCATGTGAACATAGACTATTTAAAGGGGAAATTCTATCATCTTAGATCCATCTTAATTAAGATATTAAATAGACTTAGGAAATTATACTGTAAAAACATCTTAAGGTGAATGGTTAAAGCATAGACATTGGACAAGTATATTTGTATACTTCTGTTTTAAACTGAAACAAATCCAGGGCTAAAAGGAATGGATTGATTGCACTAGTCATCCTTTTATAACTTTCCAACATAGGCTGGAGTAAACAGATTGTAATTTGGGTAATTTTTCTAACTGCAAACAGGAACATACTTGTGTATTGGCAAGGTGGTTACGAGGTCCCTAGAAGTGATGAATTTGAATTTTTCTTGGTTTTATATATAGTAATAGGTTTTTTCTCATGCTTTCTATGAATGACACGGGTGAATTTTATCCTACACCCACTAGGTTATCGATATGTAATTTTGATAATTTTGATTTCAAAAGATATTTTAAAGAAATGCAATGATTTCATTTGTGTATTCAATAAACACAATATTCTAGTGGAATTCTGTATTTTTGGTTTACCTATACAGATTCCATGGAGAAGTATTAGTGGTGTGACATCAATTGTCCTCAAGCAGAGGCTTTAGTTTTACTCTTTTCTGGAAGCAAATACTTTCTTCCAACATTTTTGAGTTCCATGAAAAATTTGAAAGTCCTAATAGTATTCAATTATGGGTTCAAGAGAGACATAGTATTCAATTATGGGTTAAAGAGATCCACACTGAATGATCTATCAACCTTATCTTCACTTAGTTTAAGACTATTCACTTGGAGAGGTTGCATGTGCCCCCACTTCAAGAGCATAGTAAAGTCATGTAGAACTTAGAGAAGCTATCTTTAAGCTTTTAGTGAAGATTGGAAAAATGTCTGGGTTCAATAACACCCAGTCGAGCATTAAGCTTCCAATAATGCTAGATTTTAACCTGGAGCACTTTTGTGATTTGGAGGAGATGCCCCCCCGTATTTGTGACACATCTTCAGTTGTGAATTGGACTATTACTAATTTTCATTTCCTTCGAAAGTTACCTGATGACTTGGGGAACCTCAACTCTTTAAGAATGTTAAGGAAGGAAAGAAAGTACATTATGCTAAGTTCTCTTATGCTTTTCAAGTTTTTCTTGGATATCTACAACGTTTCAGGTAGGAAAGTATATTCTGTTAATGAAAATTTGTCTTGATAGAAAGGCCCAATTTCAAATTCTAATGCTTTCAAAAAACATTGTATAACTGTAATGTTTCTAAAAGGAAAGCATATTTTTTCAATTTAAGTATCTTGATCCCATATTCCAACTTATTTTTCAGTAACCCATTAGGCTTTGTAGCTTTGAATAAATCCATGTCTTTTGATAAGATCCTCTTCCAAATTAGAACGAAGTTTCTTTTGGGCAATAACCACATACAATGTCTTGATTTTGTTATCGAGAAAATAGAGGTTGCGAAACAAGCCTGTGCCATACAAGGACTTGATTCGTTGATTATGTATTAATTATGGCTCTTGATGTAACAATGTCTTGATTTTTTTGCTTGAAAATAGAGGTTATGCTTTACTATTTCACAGAATTTCTTACAATCTTTCCATAAGTATTGATTTGTAATCTCAGTCACTGAGGGATGACAGTAATGACAAAGATAATATTCCATGGTTTGAAGTTCCCCTCTTACTAAATATTTAAATATATCACCACAATTTAACTGTTAGTTAAAGGAATTGTATTTGATTTGTAAACAATTCATTGCTTGATTTATAGATTTTGATTTTTTCCCTTTTTTATTTTTTTCTCAGATCTGGGATGAGATATCTTCCAAGATTTGGGTTCCCTAGTTTCCCCACCATAGCTACGAGGTTCAGATGCTATCATTAAATATTCTCGGAATGTTACAACTTTTCCAGTAAATGTGCTTTGAAACATTGTTGTTGTTTTTCCATGGTGTTAATGCAAATAAGCACTGCAACTAGTGCCATTATTTAGATTAAGTGCCGAAATCTAGGTGGTCTTGTAATGATGGAGTGATTGTTTTCTGGCTACTAAGGCCATATGCATTTTTATCTCTTATGTTGTCTTGAGATATTCAAATTCAGAATAAGAATTGAGGTCTCGTTTCCACTGTAGATTGCAGTCAGTTTCTTGAACATAATATATAGTAGATTATCTTTTACTAATCAACTGTGGATGTGATCCCTCGCAGGAAAGGAAATTCAAAGCGACTTTGATTTCACATTGATTTGTCAAAACATCCACACAGGAAAGGAGATTCAAAGTGACACTAATTTCACACTGATTTGTCAAAATGGAGGCAAGAGAAAAGGAAACTTTGTATTCAACAATGCTCTTAATTTCATATGTACATGCACAGACATATTAGTAGAAAATATTGAAGGGTTGCCTAAGTAATATTTTCTGTTCCACTACATTCTTTACAGCTTGTAAATAAATAACTCAGAACAATTCATTACACTACTTGTTATTCTTTATTAATCAGTGGTTAAGATTTTGATAATGAACTGGCTAAGATTTTTCTTCCTTCTGTGAAATTGTGTGTTCTATAATGCTTCTTTTCCATTCACTATGTATAGCATATAAAGTGTGTCTAATGGAGTAGGAAGACTGGAAAGTCTTATGATCCTTGAAATATGTTACAAGGCAAAAACCCAACGGGGTTGGGTAGGTGCATCCCCACAAAGGAGTCACAAATACCAAAGTTGGTATTGGCTAGTGCCTTGAGATAGGAAATTTCCTTTACCCTTGTATTAATAGTGAATTTGGAGAGGATTCTAATATTATCTTTATAAGATTTATATCAGTTAATATTGATGAATAAAATTCATGAGACATGAGCTAGGATGTCCTTGCAAGGTGGTTGTTGATTATTCAAAGCTATGATGGCCATTATGTCAGGCCAGGTGGTCGCACTCCCTTGATCGTGAGCACGATTGTGATCAAGATGGAATACTTCATAGTCTAGATTGATTGTTTAGCAGTGATAGTTAGTGGGCTCATTCACAAAAGCTTCTATTTCACTAATCCTTTTTATAGAGTTGTCAGATTCAATTTCCAAAGGTTTTAATTACACTATAGAGTTGAGTTCTGAGAGAGTTGTGATTCACAGTGTTAAGTATAGCAGCTATGACACTTGAATGAAGACAAGCATAGTAGAGGTATCAGACTCTGTTATAAGCTTGCCTGCATATTATAAGGGACCTGGTTGGCTTTTTAATAATTTTATAAACAAGTTCCATGTCGTGGAAATGTGAAAAAAAAAGCAGTGATATTGCCACCATGTGGCTCTTTTCATATATGGTTTTATACTTTTTCAAAAAATTCTCTAAGAGTTCACAATGCTAAGATTCACTAGGACTTTACAAAGTTTTATTATTTAGTGAAAGACTCACCAAGATCTTACAAGATTTTATAATTGGCTAAAATATTCGCCATGTCTGCTGAGAGATTCGCCAAAAAATTATATATACATATTATATTATTGATAAAATCGCCTTCCATTTTTCCTATATACCATGGAGATTCGCCCATTTATTATACATATAAATTTGGGGGGGTTCTTAAAATTTTCCCTGTGCATAATAGATATGAAAGACTACATATTCAAACATATGCAAGTATATAATATGATTATGAAAAATCACCATATCATCAAGATTTAAAATTTCCATGTGGCATGGACCATGGCATGAAATTATGATTCATAAACCAAAATAAATAAAGGTTCTCAAATTGTACAATGTTGAGTCAAATAAAAGATCAAATGATAAAATCTAAAAATACTTCACATATATAACAGCCTAGGCCAACTTGGACAATGCACCCATTAGGCTAAACCCTATTTAGTAGTGAGTTGGCTAATATCATTATTGGTTCATGTTCCCTAGGCATTTTCTTGAATTATATTTGCAAACTTTTTATTCCTACCTTTTGATCTCACAATATTGCAGTTTGAAAAACTAAAAGAAAAAAAAAAATGTAAAATCATCTTGTTACATGTCATATGGCATGAGGGCCCACTTGTGATATTCATTGCAATGGATGGGCTTGTAGCATGGTACCTATGGAAATTTGATGTATGTGGGTTGTACACCTTCATATTATTTGATAGTCCAGTGTCTTGGAGGACAAGACTCACTTTTTCTCCCTGTTGTTTTATCATGATTATGGATCAACCATTGGCGTTCTCAAATTTTCATGCCTTTTATTGATGGATCATCCTCTTGTTATACATTTTTATGTTTATGGAGCATGCAATCATGTTGTTTCCTTGGAATACTTGTTCATCTATAGAGTGCTACATGTTTGTGCATGTATGATGGGGTTGTAGCCCTCAAAGGGGTTGGACAATGGTGATGTGGAATCATATTTCCCTTAGAGAATCCTAATAATTGTGTATGGAAATGTTATCTCATTAATTTTTCATTAGATCAGGGTGTTATTGACATGTCCAACAACCTCCCTGTCCCATATGAGTGGCTAAAGACCTATTCAGAGTCTCTTCCTTTTGACCTCAGATGCTAGGAGTATCCCTTTCTCATACAACCCCCCCTCCTAGGATCATATGGTATGATCCACTACTATCCCTAGTGTACTTTGATAGCGAACCTGTACTCAGCTCACCTCCCTTTCCATTGGTCATTAGACTCAGGAGCCCCTAAAATCTCCATAACTCACTCATTCCTTTTTAGTAGGCCATTACTATTTTGTATTGTTTCGCAAACTATTAAGTATTTTGTATTATACCATTGTCTCTTATATGTGTCATGACAACACTACCATTGGTTTATTTATCTCTATATGCTATTTTTTAGAAAAAAAATTAGGAGACGCACTTGCACTCTCCTTGTTCTATTTTTGATTTCTAGTGAGTATCATTCCATCATCAATAGATTGGTGCATGCAAGGAGATAGTGGCATGCCATTGAGATGGATGGTATGCATTCTCAGATGCATGCATATTGAACTAAAGAGCACACCTCCCAAATTCTATTTTGGGCAACATGCACAAGCATTCTGGGACTTAAGGTGCAATTTTTGAGGCATAGCTCTATAAAATAAGAAAACCTCATTGTAATGAGGAGGAATTCTAGGATATTTGATCTCTGCCATTGGAGATTTAGAATCTGAAAGACTTGTAATTGCTTGAAAATATAGAACGAGTAAAGCTTGGGAACTTGGTCCTCTTCCTCGTGTATTTTCCACTGTTGGTGAATGTTTACATCTCTCTTGTTCATTCTAGTCAAGTTAATTTTGTGACATGGTGTGGGCCTTTCTCCCTTGGTTTCATTGAGATTATTATGAATTTGTGCAATGGTCCTCAACCAAAAATATTTTAGATTAAGGAATTGCATCTGATTAGGTTTTAATAATTAGAGTAGGGTTGTGTCTAGGCATTTTTTGTAGGGTTAAAAACATTTTTACACAAGGAGATTCATATAACATGATGCCTCACTCAAATTTTCTAGCACTTATTTGAATTCATGACCCAATGGAAGGCACCTGTTGTTGGATCCTTCCTACAGGTTGTTACTATTTTCTTTGTGTGTTTTACATATTGGCCTAATTCATTCTCATTGATTCATATATAGAGCATAGTGATAGGGCCCAGGGATACCCCTTTGGTGTTGGGAAGAACTAACCCAAAGTGAGAGAAGTTCAAGAGGTGATAGCTCTTTTTCTCTGAAACATGCACCCAAGGCTCCTTTTGTGTGTCAAAAGATTACATGAAGAAGATCATTATGAACTTAGGGCCTCTAATGCTCTAAGGAAGTGTGACACATAATCATCAAGACAAGGTTCAGTAATCTCCATAAGCTAGCTTGTCATACATTTGATAAACTAATGCTCCTTGTGTGTTTCACGACATGGACTAACCGCCTCTCGTGGATCATTTTCTTTGGCTATAAGATCATTGAATAACACCTACGGGTTTTTGGTATAACGAAAATCATTATTCCCAACAAGTGGTATCAGAGCATAGGTCACGAGTTCGATACACACCCAACTCGTGTTGGGGGGGAGATTGTTGGACATTGGATAAATCAACACTCCTTGTGTGTGTTTCTACATGGACTAACTGCCTCTCGTGGATCCTTATCTCTAGCGATGCAATTGTTGACTAACACCTGCAGGTTTTAGTCTAACGATAATTGTGATTCCAAACATGGCACAAACAAGGTTTATTAACATATCATGTATCCCACATCAAATGAAGAGCCCCCAAGCAGGGTTTAGACACTTTTTCCTTGCACCTAGCAAATGATAGACTAGAGTTTTAGATCTTCAACCCACCTTCTCCTTTTATTTTTATGCATTCTTTCTAAAATAAAATAAAATAAAAAAACACTTTTTATGGGGAATCCATGCTAAATTACCTTTTAAGGAGGGTCGTATCATACCTAGATGGTCACAATACACACCAATATGTGGGGTTGCAGTCCTGACCTTGTAGTAGCCTTGTACCATTAGGCACAAGGTATGCATACTAGTACCTGCTTGATGTGCTATGGGTCTGGGTGTACATACCCATGCTACATATGTTTGTGGCCATCTGGTTCAATCTATCTACGGCATATGAAACACTACACATGTTCAAGTTTCTAAAATTCTACCTATTTTGGCATGAGTATTCTACCACCATAGGTATATGAAAGTGTCAAAAACAAAACTTCCTAAATTTGTCATTCACTTCCATCCACACCTGCAACCTCTAAACAATCTTTTATCTCAATGTTAGAAGATTTATTTCACTATTAGCTTTTCATTATGATGTGGGAAATTTTCTAAGATCCTCTAGATTTTCATAATTAATGAAAATATTTAATCATACTTTTAGTTCCAAATCCACCAATAAAGATTCATTTTGCTTCTTGCGTGAACATTGTTAAGCTTTAACTTTTAACCAATATGACATCTAAGAAAATAATTGCTTGTACATGTAAGTCAAAACTTCTTTGTAGAGAGCCATGCAGGCTAGATGCTAATGGAATCTTGCTTAGGCATGGATTTAATAATAACCTTGTGGCTTATGTTCTTAGTGCTTCTCCTTGCATATGTTGCACAATGTTTACAACAAATGTTTAATATGTGCTTCTCAAAACCAAACATATGTTTGATTGCTTAAGATTGATTCCAAGCTGAACGTATTTACTAGATCTACATCTTAAAAAATGTGTCATTTTAAAACTCGTTGATATTTTATATGTGTGTGTGTTTTTCAGTGTTGCCAACATCCTAATTTATCGCGAAAAAAATTGTGAAATCACAAATTTTTGGTCTAGCTGATTTTATCAGCCAAAAAAATTGCCATTTTTTCAAAGGGAAAAAATCCCATTTTATCTTAAACTGTGAAAAAAAAATCACGATTTTATAGATAAAATCATGATTTAAGTGATTTTTTAAACTTTTAAAAATTTTGTATGCTTGTAATTTTGCCGGATTTTTCCAACTATTACTGATATTTTCCCCATTTTTAGAATTCTTTTGTTTTTTGGACCCTTACTAATTTTATCCAGAGGTCGATGATTGCAACGTTGATATATAAAGATATGACACAACTGTTTATTTAGCTGTCTTCATAAAGTTTCTCGTTATTTTTAGTATCCATGTATTGGATTTTATTTTATTTATTTATAAAGAGTACAATGAAATTAGGTTCTTATTCAACGTCCATATCGCCACAATGCTCACGATTTTTTCTTTCTAAACTGGTGGAGCAGGGTTCTACGCTCCAATGTTTCATGAACAGGTGTCTAATGATCTAAAATTTCTCTCTGAATCAATATAGCCTGATCCTAGTAGGGAAACATTGGTCTCGATAAAAAATTTAGGGAACGTAAACCTATGTTTTTTCTAGGGATGCTATACATTATGAATACACGAGACAATTTCAAGGCTCTTGATAAGCATGCTCTGCTTAACTTGGAGGTACAAAAGGTGTCTATTGATAATCTTCTTTGGACTCTTTACTTTCCTAGTTAAATTTTAACTATTATGTTTATATTTGGTAGTGGGAATGCTCCTGGTTGTCCATGGAAATAAATAAACTAAAGCTAATTTGTTACTTCCTACTGGTCATTTAAATCGCTTGAATATGTAAACATTTTTAAAATAGAAACTTGTAGAAAATATTAAGAAAATTGTCTAGGATGGTTAATGTTGGTTTATTTTGTTTATCATTAGATCTGGGAGGATGTTCATTTTGGAAAAGTGGAGGAGGACAGTAGCTTGCTTTGTAGATTTTTCCTAATTTCATATGTAGATTTAAAGAAATGGAACTTCTATTATTGGTTTTCATTTCCTGCATTGGTTCTTGAACCTCCTGCAATATTGATTGATTTGTGAAGAGCATCAAAACTTTTTAGCATATAAGAGGTAGTTAAACATCTAGCTATGATTGCTTATTTTTGTGTCATGGATGAGTGGGTACGGTGATGTTGATATGAAATTAGACCTTTGTTTTGTTTTACTTGAAGGGAACAACATTATTAGTAGCTTGTAATGAATGACACCAATTAACATCAACTACAGGTTAACAGAAGCTCCCTTTGATAAAATAAAAATATATGTGCTTGCAGTTGAATGTGAAGGTCAATGGGTTGTCTTTGAGGTTTTTCACTTCATGTCCTATATCCTCAAGCCTTAATTCATATCAAAACATATATTGATTCACACAGAAACAAGACTTGGCCAAATGCAAGTGTTCCTTTCTTTTTGGTTCACATAATCTCTAATGTTCATTTTATACTAAGGCTATTAAGAGACTATGAAACATGCCAACGAGAAGGTGGTAAGGTGAGTTCATCAATAATTTTTTGTAACATTATTCTTGAGCTAGCTATAAATTATTGCAAACATAACTGACATAGTTGTGCTACTAATAAGTTTTTGTGTATATATGGCACATGTTGTTATTTAAGTAGTATTAATTTATGATGGTAGTTTGTACAATAAGAACAATTAAATATTCTTTGCATTTCATTGAAAGGAAAAGTATTTCTTGATTATAAGTTAAAATTGTAAAACATATCTTGATGTTTAGTTTCCTCATACTCTTTTTTTGAATTTGTAAACTATATGGCTTAATAGGTGTTTCTTGGTTTTTATGACCCATGCCACCTTCCAACCAATCTTAGTTGGCCACTTCGCAACTTTCTTGCATTTGTTGTGGTGAGGTGGGGCCTAGAAAAGGCCATAGTTCTATGCTATAGAGAGAAAGGAGGGTTTGGAGATTTGCAACAATGTCTTGTTGTTGATATCTTGGTTTCTACTCCACTAGGTAGACAAACCATAAAGGGAATCAACATTACTCAAAAAATAAAAAATAAACTTTATCTCATGTTTGCTTATTATCAAGTTTCTCCCATTCCTCAATTGAGCTATGAAAATTTTGATGTGTCAAGGTTGGAGTAATTGTAAACTCGTTCCTAAGGTAGTTGGATGGGAACTGAATAGCCATGGAAAGATGGGACCTAGATTGATTAATCTTGCAACCGAGATGGATCCCAAGAGGTTAGTTTGAGTAGCTTACTTGTCTCAACAAGAGAAATGATATGTTAATTACCTTATAGGTGACACTACTTATAGGTTGGCTATATCAGCGACAGATTTAAATTTGAAACTTATGATATGGTGCATTCTAGCATCTCTAGATTTGAAATAGTTATCATCTACAAAATGCCTTCTTCTTGGAGCTGGTACACTTGGGTGTTAGGTTGCTTGTAATCTTATGGTAGGTTCCATTAATTTACATGAGAATGCATCTTCCACTCACTACTTGTCTTTGAAAGTAATGTTTTTTTTTTCAATATACAGGCTTGGGGTGTTGGACATATCACACTAGTTGACCATGCTCATGTGGTTATGTTGAATTCTCTATGCCAATATTTATATACTCATGATGATTGTTTGAATGGAGTTCAACTAAAAGCCAATGCAACAACAAAGAATTTGAAGTGCATTTTTCCTGGTGTGGTAATTTTTATATCCCTTAGTGGCTTGATTTCTTTGTTCCTTATCTATTTTGAGTGGCACGTGACTGTATTTTTCTAAATTTTTTTAGTTCAAGCCTCACTGAGAAGGAAGCAAAGGATATTTCTATGACCATTCCAATGCCTTGACATTTTGTGACAACAGATGAACTTAAAGACTTGATTGACAACCATGATGTCATTTTCTTGATTATTGATACAAGAGAAAGTCGTTGTCTTCCAACTCCTTTATGTGCTTATGCTAACAAGGTGGGATGAAATTGATTCAAAATATCTACAAAACACCTAGTATTTTTTTCCTAGTTAAGGCCATGTAAGCATTATGCTTTCTGATTGTCTCTAATAGCAGATTCCCATCTTGTATACAACCCATATTATTTGCAAGTGAAATGAAACTAGAGATATTTTTTAAGGCCTGTATTGAGTTGAGTGAAACCATGTTAGAATGGATTAAGAAAATCTTTTTATAAGTTTAGTTTGCAACAATTGTTTTAGTGAATATAGGAAACACTGTGCAGTTGTGATGAGCTCATATAAGTATATTTTGAAATCTATAGCAATGCCACTCTCATATAAGTTGAATTAGATAAATATGTAAATATCTTAACAACGATAAAACCCACTTGTAGAAGTGTTTCTACTAAAACTTAGCATACCATTGTGTTGACAATATTATAGCCTAAGAGCCCTGCTTTTATCCCAATTTATGAAAATAATACAATTGTGTGTTTTAGGAAAACTTCATATTTCCATATTGTGTTTAGTATTTCATTTCGATTGAAATTTTAGTAAGTGGTTTCATTTGCAGGTAGAAATCATGATTGCTTTAGGATTTGATACCTTCCTTATGATGCCACACATTGCTAGTGTATCCTTATCAATTTTTATCGATAATTCAAGAAAGTTGGGGCAAGATATCTCCATCATTGAATGAAATAAAGAAACTATATTCAATTGAACTATTGTTATTTCATTTGATGGTTCTATTGCAGTGTTGAATAAGGAGATCAATCTTCAAATGGTACGTACCAATGTTTTCTGAAGGTGGGAATTTTTTTATGAGTGACACATTTCTTTCCTAAATCATTTGTGAATAATTTTTGTATCTATAATGTTGCAAACATTTTATAGTTCTTCCCTTGAAAGAGAGAAAATATTGTTCAGTTCATATATTGTTTACTTGTTTTAGGTTGTCCCCACCATCTACACTGACATAAGAGGACATAAGATCCTATCAAATAAAATTAGTATGGAAATAAAATAATTGGATGTTTCATATATGTACTTTATTGTGGAAGACATGTATAACTATAGATTTGTTCTAGTTATATGAAGTTCTCAGTGGCTAAACATTTAAGGCTGCAGAAATTGAATTGACTCGCTCCATCCCTCGAGTGTTTTTTCTTTATGACCTTTATCCAATAAAGGTTAGTGCAAATTGAGTTTTAGTCTACATGGCTTGTATTACAAAGCTTTTCATCTTTTGCACTTATTCCTGACAAATTTTCACTAAATTGGTATTGAAAAAGGAAATAATAAAACTATGTTGGTTTCTTAAGGGTGGATAGTAGAATTGTTTTGGTCCTAGTATCATATATATGTCATTTCATTGTCGCTTCTTTGATCATGAAAATTTCTTAGTCTAACCTTAAATTTACAGGTGCAATTCACAAAACGGAGGACAACATTTTTGCATTTTCCTAAAAAATGTTTGTGTTATAGTTGGAGGTACATGGTTTTTTCTACAAATGATATAGTTAATATACTTGTAGATTTATGTGAATTTAGTATTTAATATAAAAGATGATGGTTTTTATCAATAACACATTTATCTACTCTCTTTTGTTAAGGTAGGAGTAGAATACGAATGTTTCAAATACAATGGTTGCTTCTAGCAATAATTGGTGGTTTGAGATGTACTGTTACTAGGGATATTATTTTTCCTCTATTGTTTGCCTAACTAAAACATGTTTAATTAAATGTTTAGAAGTGCTCTATTTTAATTCTCTACAATAGTAACATTTATTAAAATAAACTAGTTGATGACACACTAAATTTTAGTGATTTAGAACATGAGTGTCAATGTAAATTTTGTTGAGGATTCGACACATGGTTCTTCATATTTCTCATCCTTCTATTGTATATTGCTCATCAAGGATTTTCACGGTTTATGGTATCATATGTTCCTTTTTTTTACTGTGGACATTGTGCTATTAAGACGAAAATTGAAATTGGAAAGTTAAGCTGAATGAAGATTCCCGCTTGAATTGATGGCAAGTTGCAACTCTGAAGTGGAGATATTGTCAGTTTATTTGTCTAGGAAACTCATTATTTGGTGGCATTTCTAAGATGCAAGAGTATTGATATTGTAGTGTGTGAGGTGAGAAGTTTTCATGTCATGCCTCAAAAGAAGATGGGAAAATTCCCATTTCTTTTCGGTAAATTTGTAAGATAGTTGGGTCTTCATTTTCCCACCTTTCACTAAACATTAATTTTACAATTTCATGGGATCCAATTGGTTCTTTTCTTGCAAGCCAATCAAATGAGAAAAGTGTCATTATTTGATGCATAAGTGACTGGAGTCTATAACACAAAACTGAAGGCCACTAGGGGGAATTAATAAGGCCTTGAATTAGTTACATTTTTTAGTAACACTGCATGTGAAAATAATAATTGTTGTTCCACTAATTCTATTATTTTTTAACACTACAGGTAGGTTCAACATTCTTTAGGTGCCTTGGATGGTCACCTTCTGGGCATTTTATTATGACAACACATGGATTTCAAAATCCCTCACATTTTGCACCAATATTAGAAAGGGGAGATTGATCCACCACTTTTGATTTTTTGGGCCATAATGCTCTTGTTGTTGTTGTAAAGTTCAACAATTTTTTGTTTCACAAACATCGACTCAATGGGTTAGGTTAAGTGGGCCATGAACAAGTTGATACCAATGTGCGTGATAATGGTGCAGTGAAGTTGGTTTCAAAGGATTCATCACCATATAATGTAATAGAAATTTTAAGCTAGGATTGTAACATCACCATGTGGACCACAACCAATCCACGCCTTATTTTTGTTGGGAAACATTTTTTTCTCAGTGTTGTTGATCTCTCCTGGTGAGAAATTTTCTTATCGAGTTGAATATTTTTTATTTCTATGTTGGCGATATATAATTTAGGGCTTTGACATTTTATTATGTATTCTAAGGTGCTCCTTTCTATGAAACATATGGATATTTTCTTTTATGTTGTTCTTTAGATGGAACTATGGCTAGTTTCCATTTTGAGAACAAAGAATTGGGCGACAAGATTTCAGATGTTGAGTTAGATGAATTTAAAAGGAGTTGATATGGGGATGTGAGAGGTTGTCAAAAGAAATTGGCTGAAATTATTTCCTAGTTGTTTCTTGAAGCAATAGCAACAAATCAATCTGGCAACAAAAAGACCATTATAGGTTTCTAGCGTGGTAAATTGTCTAGGTTCCACCATATACAAATTCTGGGAATTCAATTGTGGGACATATATTAGTAAAGAGTTTTGATATTAAGGTATTAGATGTTGGGAAAAATACCAGTGGTTCATTTTTGGGTGGTTTAAATAAAATTTCCTCTCTAAAGGAAACCAATCCTATGAAACAAAGAGAGCATAAGAGACCAGATGATCGTAAGAGGATTATTCTAGAAGCAGTCAAAGTTCCTGTGCAACAAGACATCTGTAATAGAACACATAGGGCCATGCTAGATTTATATTCTCCAAATATTAGTGAAGGAAAGAATGGTCAAGGACTAGCATTAAGGGATGGTACAACTGTGGAAGTGGGGCATAACAACCTCTCCTTAATGGAGCCAAGGACTACCCAAATAAGCATTGTCATTAAGGAACAAAATATCTTGTTTGGATTTTGTTGATCGGGAAAAATGTCCTAATCAACATTTGGGGAAATCCACCCAATCAAGACCTATAACTTAGATCTATATCTATTAAAGTGGTGGTTCCGACTAGTATTATGGGACTAGTTACCCTTTCACACAACAAGTGTATAATACAATAATAAATGAAAGATAAACTATTAACTCTAAGCATTGTATTGCATACAAATTACTCTAATATAGTCTAAAGTATAAGCTTATTAGCTAAATGTACCCAGGCTTCATTGAGTTGACATGATTTTACAATTTTCCAATGTTAATTAGTAATATAGATCAATAAGTAAAACTAGAAGTAATCCCCTTAAATGATAAAAGTAATCTTGATTAAATAGTTAATCAAAATTAGCTTTTAATGACAGCAGACATGTAAAACTCAATGAATCATTCAAAACTAAATATCACTTTCATTAGTATCTTCAATAGTGAAAATTACCAAATTTTATTCAATACACAGGAATGAATAAAATAAACAATTTATTTTGAAAAACAGAGACAAAAGAAATCCAAAATAATAGTACCCAAGAGGAATTTCGCTATGCCTTCTCCATAAATTCTTGATGGTTCCACATTAAAATAAAAGATCTCTTACAGATAGTAGTGCACATATAAATCTATTTTTTTAATTCAAATCAGAACCCATAAGTCATCAAGGATTGGTGTATTTATACATTTTTGAAAGAAGAACAATCCTCCCTTGCTTATCAACTAAAAACTACATAAAAAACATTTCAAACAATAAACCAATATTCAATGGGTATCTTGGCCTAACTTAGAAGTTATCAAATAGGCTTATTTTGAATATGATTCAAAAAAACTTTGAATGAGCCAAAGAGTAGTTTCCAACATAATCCCTGAATGGTCTTTACAATAGTGTTTGCCTTTCTTTAGCACTGTAGTGGATCATTTGTTTGATTAAGATTTAAAATCAAATATCTTCCATATCGACCCTGGGTTTATCCCTGTAATTCAAATAATAGAACTCATCAGGGTTTTATTGGAAATAACCAAAATCATAACCAATCGTAAAGAAAGACTACAACAGATAGCTTGAGAACCTTATAATATTGACTTTGTAGAAATTTATAGAAGCAACCAAACCAAAGTGTGAAAAATGGCGAACGCAGATGGATATCAGAGCTTTTGAGTATCAGGCTTTTAACATGGCACACTCTGAAAAAATTATGATATATGAAAAGTTCTGATGACGAGTGGACACGATATTATATTAAATCATTGTAGTAAATCCCATCATATCTGTAGCCATATTGGAGATCAGAAGATTAGATCTTATTGGAAGTCGTAGGGGAAGGCAAATTGGGATATCAACATGGAGAGGAGGTTATATCACTTATCATAGATTGGAGGGAGGGTGATATCGGAACATCAAATATCTAGCATACTAGAACTTTTAAGAGGTGACACATAACAAAAACCTGATATAAGGGATTCCTCGATATAAGGGAGCAAAGGAAATGATGTAGCAGGTGGGTCCAACAAATATCGAAAATTTTGTTTATCACAAGTTTCTTAATGTGACTCATAATAAAAACTTTGATATGGGTATTTATCTAATAGTTTTTTACTATACGTGTTGTGTGTTATTTGAGTTAATTTCCACTTTATATTCATCGAACTTTGGTTATGAAGGTTTTCAAAAGAATACTCTAATAGCCTAAAGTTCTGTTATTTGTTTATTAAAGAGTCATTGCCACATGTTGTAACATGAGCTTGGTCTTTGGGGCTATTTATTGATTAATCCTAATCATTTAAGATTTAAAAAAAAAAATTATTAACAACAAACTTAGTAAGATCAGGCAAACTAGGCTAAGATGAAACAATTTAATGATTCAAAATCCAAATGAAAATTCAAAAGGGTCCCCATAGTTATTATGATAATAATAAAGTCAAAATGCAGGTGTTGTTTTTTTTACCACAAAAGTGGCGACACACGCGAAGAACCAGTAATCTTTGAAAATAATGATGAAACTCCAAAGAAAATGGAATGAGGTTAAGTGAATCAAAATTCTAAAATTCATATTTTTCAATGAAATATCAGTAAAAGATAGTGGAATTTAATAATTTTGTACATCTCCAGTATTGATGATAAAAGAGAAATCATATTTACAACAATCATTAATTGATAACAACTTTAACAAAAGAGCAAAAACTTTTAATTGAGTTTAGTAAAAAATAATGAAATCTTATTATCACAGGTAGAGCCACTGCTACTAGCAGGTGTCCTTAGCCTCGACAGTGTTACCTTTTAACCCAAGGAGAATTTAGCATCCCATCTATTGCTTGATATTTCAAAGGAAGTATATTTCTATTTTTTTTTTTTAATTATTAAATTACTCTGAAAGCTATTGTCCTGCCTTGGTGACTAGATTTCGACAATGTCATTCACAAGTATTGAATGTAATGAACAAGTCGACTTTTGATGAGACCTCTTGTATTACAACAAGTTGTTGTAAGCCATTATCTTGGCATGGTAACCAGATATGATAATGTCACTATGATCAATGCCCATGATCATGGTAGGATGACTCTATAAGGAGACCCCCTATCTTCCAAATATTACATAAAGTTTATTTGAAATGTTGATGATTTTAAGATAGATGGGGATAAAAATCCTCTCCTTAAGAGATTGGGATGACATAGAAGAGTGATAAAATACTAAACTATTTCGTTTGCCTTTGCTACTTTAGGAGTTGTTTATGGTAAATGTTATTTTAAAAACATATTATCTCTTATGTTATAAATTAGAGATCATCAAAAATGAAAAAGGAAGAAATCATGGAATAAGATCTTCAAATCTGAATCTGAAATATGGCACTTTGATAATTAACTTGATATCTTTCCTTTTACCAAAGAATTCCATTAACAAAAAATAGAAATTTACCAAGTGTCAAACCAAAGAGGTGATAATAAACCAAAAGAAACACAATGATATGTATGAATGAGTATTTACATATTTATTATCAATTTCAAGAATTTCAAGAAAACCATTTTTTCAGACTTAGCCCATTTACAAGAAGGGATTCTCTTCTTCCTTGTAAATCTTGAAGTATAAAGGTAGATGGGCCTAGTTTTTGCACAATTTGAAATGGTCTGAGCCAGAGTTTTTGAAATTTTGAATGTTTATCTTTTTCCTCACGGGCTTTGTTCCATTTCAACACTAAGTCCCCAATATCAAAAGCTTTATGCCAGACTGGGCTTGAATCAAACAATGATTTTACAGTTTTCTAATGTTTGGCATAAATGTTAGCTTATTTTTCTCTTTCTTCCTCTAACTTAATGATTTGCAACAATCGATATTGTAGAGAAGAGCATGGTTAGGCTTCAATTGATTGAACAAGGGCTAATGACGACAAGGCGATAATGGTAGGAAGAACAACTTCCTTGCCATAAACCAAATTGTAAGGAGATGTCCCTAAAGATGTTTTGAAAGTCATCTTATCAGCCCAAACAACAAAAAGAAGAGATTTATGCCAATTCTTTTGTTTATCATCAATGGTTCTTTTAATTATCCTTAAGAGATTTTTATTAGTTGATTCAGCTAACCCGTTACCTTATGGATAATAATTAGATGAATATTTAAGATTAAATCCTCTTTTTAAAGCAAACTCAGTCATCAAATTCTTGAAAAAATATGTAGCATTATCAAACATGAGAGAGTTCGGAATTCCAAACTTGGTTATGATGTATTTTTCAATAAAATCAATTATGACCTCAGAATTGACAACCTTGACAAGAATGGCTTCAACCCATTTCATAAAATAATATGTCGTAGTAATGATATATTTATACTTTTTGGAAGGTTTTGGAATTATCTCACCTATTACATCAAGGCCCCATTGTTCAAATGGTTGATCAATTGTAACAGGTTGTAAAGGCAAAGAAACCTTCTTTTCTCTTCTAGCAGTAGTTTGACAAACTTTGCAGCTTCGAACACAGGTGTAGGCATCTTTAAACAACGTTGGCGAATAGTAGCCAACATGGAAAATATTGTGAGCCTTTTTTTCAACTCCATAATGACTGCCTTCTTTCCCATCATGAAGATCCCGCAAAACCTTTTCAGACTCATCTTTTTCCAAACATCTAAGAAGCATAAAATCATAATTTCTATGAAAAGGAATACCATTCAAAAGATGATAATTATTTGCTTTGAGCCTCAAAGCTCTCTTCTTCTTTGGTGCCAACTTAGCTGGGGCATGACCATAAGTCAAATAATAAATTAAATCTAAATATTGAGAATTTGAGTTAATAAGACATACCTCAGCTGATTGTTCCTCTTTGTCCATGTCTTCTTGAGGTGAAATCGAAGGAGAACTTGTTACCAACTTACAAAATCCTTAGAAGCTTACAATCTTGGCAGGTTTGATTTCCAAATCGTATTCTTGTAATGCGGTCACTGAGTTAGCTCTTTTCTCACCAAGATTCTTTTGCACTAGCAATTGCCTAACAACTGGAAATGGCACAATAACAGTAGTATGTACTTTCAGCAAAAATGGCTGAAAATATTTGATTGCTTTGCGCACAGTATATGCTTGTTTCTCAACCTCAGAGTAATTTAATTCATCTCCTTGTAAATTAGAGCTATAAAATGAAATATGAGGCTCTTCTTTTTCTTCATTTCTTTGGGTTAGAACTGCTGCAAATGAATGAATAGAAGTGAAATTGTATAATACAAATTCTCTATTAAAATCAAGAGAAGAAAGAGAAGGAGCATTGATAATGACCTGTTTAATAGAATCAAATGTTGATTTTTCTATTGAACCCCATTTATAAATTGTTTTCTTTTTAATTAAATTTTGTAATGGTGCAACGATTTGTGAAAACCAAGCACAAAAAATTTTACAAAATTAATCTACCCTAAAAATGACTGCAATGATTTTTTATTGTGGGGTAGAGGAATTTTAGAAATCGCTTTAATTCTTCTGGGATCAATAGAAATTCCATCCTTGGAAACAAAAAATCCTTGTAGTTTACCTTCATTTAAAAAAAAAATGACTTTTTGGAATTTAATGAAATTCCATATCTCCTACATCTTTCAAAAATTAATTTCAAATCATGCGCGTGATTAATTCTTTTCATTGAATAAACAATAATATCATCTAACTAAATCACTATAGATTTATTAATTAATCCTTTAAAGAAAATCTCCATTGCTTGTTGAAATGTAGCTCCAACACTGAATAAACCAAATGGCATCTTCTGGTATGCATAAGTGCCCCACTTGGTCCTAAAAATTGTCTTGATCCTATTTTCAGGATGTACCCAAATTTGATTGTAACCTAAAAATCCATCCAAAAAGGACATCATTTGTGAGCCTGCTATAACTTGTAAACCCTATTCCATAGGAGGCAATGGGAAATTATCATTCTCGAAAGCTTTATTCAAATTATGAAAATCAATGCAAATCCTAATGTCACCATTCTTTTTCCAAACTGGAACTAAATTTGATACCCATTTTGAATGTCGAACAAGAAATATGATTTTAGCTTTGGTTAGTTTATTAAGTTCAGTTTTGATTTGAGACTCTAAATTGGGATGGATTTGTTGAGTTTTTGCTGAACATGTTTAAATTCTAATGACATCAAAATGGTATGTTGAATAATAGATGTATCAAAAATTTTCAGATCATTATAATTCCAAGCAAAAATGTCCTTGTATTTTCTTAATAATTGAATAAAACTAAGTCTCTCATCAAGGGATAATCCAAGGCCTAAATTAACATTCTTTGGTTCTTGATCAATCCCAAGATTAATTATCTCAAACCTTAATGTGCTACTTTGAACTTTAAAATTTGTTGTTCTCTTGAATCTATCTTTTAAATTGTAAATATCTTAAAGTTTTACTACTATTGTGGGCAAATAATTTTCACTGATTTTATCATTAGAAGAAGTGTTAGGATTTTTTTCATGTTCTTCCTCATCAATAACTTGATCAGTGTAAGTTACTTCAGAGGTGAGAAAGTATTATATCTTCATCATTGTTGAACACTCTCTAGCTTGTGATATTGTCGTGAACAAAACAACATAAAATCAACTCAATAAAAAATCTTTTGGGCTAAAATTTTCATGAGGGGTCAACTTGGATGCTACATTTTCCAGCAAATCTGCGCTAGCATTTTGAATTCTAGAAATTGGTATTATATTAAATGTTATAAAATGAGAATTCAATTCCTGAATTAATGGATGATAATGCCTCAGATGACTTGAAACACAATGAATATTATTATGTACATGTTTTATCACAATCTCAGAGTCACCATATACTTTTAGGAATTTCACTCCAAGGCTGATGGCTTTTTGTAATCCATGAACTAATGCTTCGTATTCTACCACATTGTTAGTACATTTGAAATGAAGTCTGCAAACAATCATTATCTTCTCTTTGTTTGGTTTAATCAGAATACAACTAATTCCTGTGCCCTCATTAGATTTGGACCCATCGAAATAAAGTTTCCAAAAACTATCTACATCATTATTTACACTATTTACATATGTATCTACAAAATTTACACACTTTGAGGAATTTGTTTGGGAGTAGTTTTCAATCTGTGAAGAGACAAATTCCTTAGGTAAAGGAGAAGTATCAGCTGAAAAGAAACCAAAGAATGACTCAGCTGTGTAGTTTCCCAAAATATTATTGGTAAATGCAACAGGTTCATTTTCCTCTTCAAGATCAGTGACTATGAGTTTCATGTGTTTTTCATGGTCTATTTTAATCTGATTTGGCTTACCATTGTATGGAAGCCACAGGTGAGACTAGTTAGTGGAGAAGTAACCGTGCAATTTTTCAGACCAATCCCTGCTAAGGATTAAACCATAGAACTCAGGGATATCAACCACTAGAATGTGAATAGTTTGGAAATATTTGGAATCAAAAGACAACCAAATTAACACCCTATTCAATTTACCAATAGCTTTAAATTTTATCCTATCTAGTTGCAAAATCTGGACAACAGAATTTTGAGGTTGTACGTTTAGCTTTAGACAGAGTGATATGGTATTATGTTGGAAGAAGCTCTTGAGTCTACTAGGTAGTTGTGAACGTTTTTTATTGAAATTTTCATAAGTTAATAGAAAAGGGGGTGTATGAGAATTTATTCGATAACCAATCATAATAAAATAGAAAGGATCAAATTTTTTAGGAGTAGAATTAGAAGACTAATTTTTTGCTTTTGAATATCTATTAATGACATCAGTATAAGGAAAAGAAGGAGTTGGGATAGTGTTTAATGCATATAAAAGTAATTTTTGCTATTTTTTAATTTACAAAATTTAAACATAGAAATGTTCGCTTTAGTTTTCTTCATATCTTATACTATGTTGTAATCAATGTTGTCAAAAATTAATAGAGTTTTGGATGTTGAAGATGAACTAGGAGAATTAGAAGAGGATTGATTTTTAGGAATACCTTTATTACCAGAAGAAGTGAATATAGTTTTATGAGATTTTTGTGAATTATCAACAACTTCTTTACTCATTTTTGTAATAGGCATTGCTTCTTCCTTTGTTTCATTATCTGAAGAAAAAGGCAAGAAATCCCATAAGCTATTAGCTTTGTTTACCTTTTCTTTGTCTTCCTCTTCGGCTGACATCGTTATGTCTTCCTCTTCTTCATCAAAATCAATAGTTGAAATTTGTGTAGGAGGTAATGATTGAGCAAGTGGATTTCTTTTCATGGGTCTGTAACCTTTTCTGGAAGAACTCTCTACCACCTGTCTCTTAAAATCAACAATTTCATTTGTCATAGACTTGATGAGTTTTTGTAGACCTTCAACATCGAATGCATCTTTAGAATACTTCTTTTTTGGATCTTCCTTTTCTTTTTTTGCAGCTTTATTTTCATCGGACACTAGTTTCTTTTCCAAAGACAAAATGTGTTTTTCAACAACAATGGCCTCTTTCATGTTGTCGGCTAATGTCATTTTATTGGCCCTATCTACAAACATAGAAATGTTAGTTGATAAAGCACTAATATACCATTCGATTAATACCTCATCGCTGGGTCAAGATGTGTCTGGGATTTTATTTAGCAATTTATTAAATCTAGAATTGAAATCCTTGACCTTTTCATTTGGTGAGATTTTCAAATTAGATAGTTCATTTATCAAAGTTGTAATCATTTTATCATCACCAAACTTTTTAAGAAAATATTCTTCAAAAGTATCCCAATTATTAATCGAACCTGTAGGAAGAGAAAAGTACCATGAGGTCATTGATCCTTCAAAGGTGTATGGGAACAACCTACAAACAATGTCTTCCTGATTGACAACGTTTAAACTGATAATGAGCATGAAATTATTAATGTGTTCTTCAGCCGAAGTGTCACTTTCTGGATTGAACTTCGGCAACCATTTTTCAGGGTGTTTAGGAATCGGATGCAGGGGAGGTGGCATGGCAACTGCCCCAGGATTATTCCATGGTCGATTAGACATTCTTGGATTTCTTGTGGGAGTTGGGATAACTATAGGATTTAATGGAGCTGAAGTAATAATAATAGTAGATGATGAAGCTCCAATCGTAGATGAGTAATTTG
This sequence comes from Pinus tabuliformis, assembly GCA_031772625.1. NCBI lineage: Eukaryota > Viridiplantae > Streptophyta > Pinopsida > Pinales > Pinaceae > Pinus > Pinus tabuliformis. Next base: position 491,105,464 of record CM062817.1, read on the forward strand.
ATTGAAGGGAAGAAGTAGATGAGATGATTAGAGGATGTTCAGATGATGGTGGTGAAGCATATGTGGGAAATGAAGGTGTGATAGGTAAGGGTGATGAGATAATCTTACTAGCAGAAGAATCTGAATCAGAAGTGAGTTTCTTTCTAGGAAAAGGTAATGGGAATTCAAAAGGTGGAATCCGAAGCTTCTCACTTTGGGAACGAGTTAATACTCCAATAGATCTTAATGAGGAAGTAATACTTCCTTCAGAATATTCAGGTTGATCATTTTTTCTTTCAAAAAGTGAAAAAATACACAATTTTTCAATAAGATTTTCAACCTCAGGAATTTCAATTGGTTTCTCAAGATAAGGAGTATGAACATAATTCTCACTGGTTAATTCCTTTTTAGGGCTAGGAGATCTATTAGATGTTTCAAAAATATCATATCGGGGATTCACATAATAAGATCTGGAAGTTGTAGGTGGTTTGGGCGGGGATTGAATCTTAGAATTATTTGAAGTTTTTGATTTATATTTTCTTTCCATTCCCAGCCTTAGGCCCTCCTTCTGGATGTTGGTCGGGAAAAATGTCTTAATCAACATTTCGGGAAATCTACCCAATCAAGACCTGTAACTTAAATCTATATCTATTGAAGTGGTGGTTCCGACTAGTATTATGGGACTAGTTACCCTTTCACACAACAAGTGTATAATACAGGAATAAATGAAAGATAAACTATTAAATCTAATCTATGTATTGCATACAAATTAATTTAATATAATATAAATAATAAGATTATTAACTAAATTTACTTGAGCTTTATTGAGTTGACATGATTTTAGAATTTTCCAATGTTACTTAGTAATATAGATCAATAATTAAAAATGTAACTAATCCCCTTAAATGATAAAAGTAACTTTGAATAGATAGTTAAACAAAATTATCTTTTAATGACAATAGACATGTAAAACTCAATGAATCATTCAAAATTGAATATCGCTTTCATTAGTATCTTCAATAGTGAAAAATACCAAATTTGATTCAATACACAAGAATGAATAAAATAAACAATTTCTTTTGAAAAATAGAGAGAACATAAATCCAGAATAATAGTACCCAAGAGGAATTTTGCTATGCCTTCTCTAGAAATGCTAGATGGCTCCACATTAAAATAAAAGATTGCTTACAGGCAGTAGTGCACATATAAATGTCTTTTTTTAATTCAAATTAGAACCCTTAACTCATCGAGGACTAGGGTATTTATACATTTATGAAAGAATAACAATCATTCCCTGTTTATCAACTAAAAACTACATAAAAAACAATTTAAACAATAAACCAATCTTCAATGGATAACCTGGCCTAACTTAGAAGATCTTGAAAGCTTAATCTGAATTCGATTCAAACAAAATTTGAATGAGCTAAAGGGTAGTTTCCAATATAATCCTTGAATGGCCTTTACAATAGTCTTTGCCTTTCTTTAGCACTATAGTGGATCATCTATTCGATTGAGATCAGAAATCAAAGATCTTCCATAATTAACCCTGGGTTTATCCTTGTAATTCAAATAACAGAACTCATCAATGTTTTATTGGAAATAACCCAAATCATAACCAATCATAAAGAAAAACCATAATATATAGCCTGAGAACCTTATAATAGTGACTTTCTAGAACTTTATAGCAACGACCAAACCAAAGTGTGACAAATGGCGGACGCGGATGGATATCAGAGGTTTTGAGTATCTGAGTTTTAACATGGCACACTCTGCAAAACTTACGATATATGGAAAGTTCTGATGAGGAGTGAACATGATATTATATTAAATCATTGTGATAAAGCCCATCAGATCCACAACCATATCGGAGATCAAAATATTAGGTCTTATCAGAAGTCGAATGGGGAGGCGCATTGAGATATCGACATGGAGATAATATCAGAGGTCGGTGTGGGAGGTTATATCGCTTATTAGAGATCGAAGGGAGTATGATATAGGAATGTCAGATATTTGACATACCAAAGATTTTAAGAGGTGACACATAAAAAAACCTGATATAAGGGATTCTCCGATATAAGGGAGTGAAGGAAATGATGTGGCAGGTGGGTCCAATTGATATCGAAAATTTGGTTTATCGCAAGTTTCATATTGTCAATCATAAAAAGACCTTTGATATGGGTATTTCTCTAGTAGTGTTTTATTATATGCGTTGCGTGTTATTTGCATTAGTTTCCACTTTATATTCATCGAAAATTGGTTATAAAGGTTTTCAAAACACTACTTTGATAGCCTAAAGTTTCACTATTTGTTTATTAAAGAGTCATTGCCACATGTTTTAACATGAGCTCGGTCTCGGGGGATATTTATTAATTAATCCTAATCATTTAATATTTAAAACAAAGTTTTATTAACAACAAACTTAGTAAGATTAAGCAAAATTAAAAATAAAACAAGGAAAACTAGGCTAAGATGAAACAATTTAATGATTAAAAATCCAAATCCAAATTAAAAAGGGCCCCATAGTTATTATGGTAATAATAAAGTCAAAATGGGGGTGTTGTTTTTTTCTACCACAACAGATTTGTACAAGTGCTAGTTCCTAAAGGTTGAAGGTTGAATACTAAATTCCTAAGGGATAACCTCTGAGAACTCACTCAAGGGCCCCTGTGATTTACTCACATTCTTGTGGGGTCTATTTTTCAACACCTCCCACTATAGGAAAAAAAATCTCCTTTTTGTCCTTAGGCTGTAGAATTCGAGGGCCCTTATGATCCTCATTGTGTTGATGTTTTTTCCTTGATAGAATTTTCATTATCTCTATGTTGGTGATGAATATAGGAGCTACATCTAGGGCTTTCAAGGCCACTATCCATAATGTTGGTAAAGAACAATGCTTGCTAACATGAAGGATTGACTAAATTATTTACGTGGATTAATTTATGTATGCCCTTCAGGTTGGGGATTTTTCATAGATTTTCAAAGATCTATAAAAAATCATGAATTTATGTTTTTATTTTCATTTAATGAATGGAATTGAGAGACTAGTTAATGCATTTACTATGTCATAGATTTCCTAATTGACATGAGGTTGTGTGAAAGGGATTTCTTGCAAAGTAATTGACATGAGGTTGTGTAAAAGGGTTTTCTTGCTAAGAATTCTTAGTATAAGATAGACTATTGCCAAAATATTGCATCTCTTCTTATTCTTATTATTTCTTTAGGTCGTGGGAAGAGGTGACCAAAGGTTCCTTTCTTGTGTGGATGTGAAATTATTTTGGAATAATGATATCTACAATGAGTGTTGGTTTGGTAGTAATATATGTAAATTAAATTTTGTTAATGATTTTTTTATGGAGAATTATTGTATATGATGGCATTGGTATTTTTTTGGATGAATGTTGTCAATTTCCCTTAAATTTATTTACAAACATTGTTATCAATTTGAATTGTGATATCTTTTTTAACGATATTTAGAAACTGTGATATTTTTCACTATGCAACTGAAATCAGTAAAATGAATCCATAAAGGGGGTCATAAATTGAAAGAAAAGTACATTCTGCACATGAAGTAAAATGTGGATGTAACCATGGATGCAAAATTGGGAGTATAATTGGATGTTGAACTAGGCATTAAAACAAGATGCAAACAAGGATACAAAAAGTGTTTTAAACTAGAAGTAAAAGAAGGTGCAATAGTATACACAAAGAAGGGAATAAAACATTGCATACAAAAGGATACAAAATTAGGAACAAACAAGGATGAAAAAATGGACACCAATCTACATGAAAAAGGACAAAGAACTAGACTTAAAATAGGATGCAAAAGGGGACGTCGAGTTGGGTGCTAAAAAGAAACAAAAAATGATGTAGATTAAGATGCCAAATGATGATGCAAATAATGATGTAAATTCGGGATGCAAACTTGGGAGAAAAAAGGGAAAAAATGGATGTAAGAAAATGATATAAAACAAGATGCACAATGGGGCTAAGAAAAGGGTGAAACCAATGATGCCATATTGGATGAAAAAAATGATGCATAATCAGATGCAAATTCAAACTCAAACTTAGACACAAAATGAGATGCAAATGTGGGCACAAAATGAGGCAAAAAAAGGATGCAAATTTGGATGAAAAATTAAACATAAATAATGGTGCAACATTGGACACATAAGTAGACACAAAAAAACAGTGCAAAAATGGGCATAAAATAGCTCAAAATTGAATGCAAATTGAGATGCAGTGTTAGATGCAAAACTTAGTGCAAAAGAAAATGCAAAAGTGGATATTAAAAATGGCTCAAAATTGAATGTAACATTAGACACAAAATGGGATGCAAAGGTGGACACAACACATGACTTAGAATAGGATGCAAATATAGAAGAAAATTTGGATTCTCAAAAGGATGTAAATTGGATGCAAGAAATGGTGTTAAAAAAAATGCAAAATTGGATGCATCAATTGATGAATAATATGGTGCAAAATGGGATGCAAGAAATGGAAACAAATCGAACGTAAAAGTTGACATAAAAAATGGTCCAAAAAAAGATGCAAAATTTGGTGTTAAATCAAATTCAACATATGGTGCAAAGATAAGAACCAAAGCTGGTGCAAAAAAGGATACAAAAATAGGTACAAAATTAGAAACAAAAACTAGTGTAAGACTAGATGCAAAACTTAGCGTATGACTAGATGCAAAAACTGACACAAAGTGGATGCAAAAAAAAGCACTAAATTGGATGAAAAAGACGATGTAAATTTGATGCAAATGATGGTGCAAAAATGGAAGAAATGAATGGCACAAAATAGGAAGCAAAAATTGATGAAAAATAGGTGCAAAAAATTGGCACAAAACTAAAAGCAAAACCTGTCATAAAATTAGATGAAAATCTTGGTGCAAAATTTGACGCAAAAAATGATGCATAATCTGGTGTAAAAATGATGCAAAATATAGTGTGAAAAAGGACAAAAACTCAAATGCAAAAAAGGATGCTTTAAAAAATGTACAATAGAGCAAAATTTAGTGCTAGGTTTGTTATCAGGAAATCTAGTGTCCACTCGGATCTGCTAGTCCCACTAAGATTGGTAGCTATCTTAGAAACAAACAAACTAAAACCACTTTCGTTTTCCTTTATGAAAATTAGATAAGAGTGGATTGAAGGACACCAACCTCAGTCTTGCGCTTAGTTCCTTGCTTGATTCCTCTCCTTTCTGACAGATCCTTGCCACTTCTCCTTTGTCTACCCAGCTTCAAAGAGCACCTGTGGAATCAAAGCAACATAATACTATCGAAGAAGAGAGATCTACAATCATAAACATTACAGGACCAGATATATATTGACCACACAAATTCATATATCATCAAACATACAAGAATGTGGAGGAAAACTTGAATAGATTTATTAATAATCAAGAATAGCAAAGAGGATTACAACCAATTGTTCTGACCCAGCGTCATCCTCCAGCATGAAAGCCCTTCTTTCACCTCATGAAAAGCTTAGATCACCCAACACTATGATATTCCAACAAGAAACCAACAACACTTCCTTACAAGATACAAAATTCCAGCCTCTGGATCTTTGGGATGAGGGATCCATATATAGATGATTGCAGGGGGGTGAGTCAGCTTCTGGGATTCTGATTAGTGTCCTCTCTCTGATAGTTCTTGATTCCACTTGGAGATTGATGATCTCTTACTCATCCCTGGGCGAATTCAGAGAAGCAAGTGTCACAGGAGAAGTTTATGGAAGATTCCATGATCATCCACCTCGCATATTGCCTCTGCCATTTGTCCACTCTCGCCCATCGCACCCCATAGAAGGGCTTTTCAGTATGCATCGCACCTCCCATGTGCATTAGGTGGGATGCATCACACTTTGACCATGGAGCAGGTGAGATGGTCCAGTTTTGACCAGTTCTAAGCAGTTTTTCATGGAGAACTTCTAGGAGATGATGTAATCAGCTGACCTTGTTCTTTTAGGGTATGGAACAACACTTTTAGGGACTTAGGAGCCCTTGGTTTATGGACATGTCTGATTGGGGTTGCAGTGCCCAAAAATGTCTATAACAAGGTTACTGATCCAAATTGTAAAAAATGCACTAAAATCTGGTGCTAAATCCGACGCAAATTGCATGTTTTTTTCTAGTGATTTGATGAGGTCAAACAATAAAAAATACTAATTGGACCAGATCAAGATCTAAATAATTTTGGTATTTTATTATTTTTGTGAGAGGAAAGGGAAAAAAACATGGTTAATGGCCTTTATTATGTGAAATAACTCAAAAATAATGATTTATTGAGTTAACTAGTCTATATCCATCTTTACTTCGAATCTATGAAGCGAGAGGGATCAAATCTCTTAAGGTGGAAACCTCTTTTTTGAGTGCAAAACTTGAGGAAATATTTGCACCTCAAGAGATTTGATCCCTCATGGCACTTTATCGATCTAAAGTTAAGATATATCTATGTTGGTTTAATTTCTATAAATAAAGTGTAAATTTAAAATGATATAATTTTCATTTTTTTTTTTTCTGGGTAAAAGTAACTTCTATATTAAGCAGGAAAAGTATTTACATAAATTACATCAACGGAGGGGGTCAAGGCCACCCTCAAACTAAGACAGCTGGGACAGACTAACAGACCTTTGAGACAACATTACAAAAATTGTCCAGATGTGCACCTTGGACAACATTATAGTTCACAAAAACCGACTCTATTACCTTGCTAACTCGAACTTTTAACAAGCTGCCACTATAGGGCCGAGAACAGGAACTGAGCGAGATTGAGGAGTTGACCAACATAGACAATAGCAAAAAAACAAAAATGCAGAAACCTGGAGAAACGCCTTCGAGCAAATTCAGGAAGGGTGACTGGGCGAAGTTGGCGGTTGCCTTTGCATCGAGCTGGGCGGATCGAGCCATTTGACGGACTCCTCATCCACCTGAAGATGCCCCTCCAAACCCTGAAGAGCGAAAACCGGTTCCGCATTCCCAATTTGGACACAGTTTATTGATGGCTGAATCTCTTGCATTGATTCATCACAAATTGAGCTCGCCTGGTTCTGAGCCTGCTGAGGCTGGTCGACATGTTCCGTGGGTGCCTGCGGACGGGGCATCCTATGCACTCTTCCTTGCATATCCCCCAGTAGAATTTCGTTGCTTTGGAGACTGTCAAAAGCAGGGGAGGGCCATGAGGGGTTGATAGGAGGCGCCTCTGAAAGATACACAGTGAAATTGACCATAACATCCGACTGAAGGATCCCTCTGGGTATGCGGAGGCGGAAAGACTGATAGGAATCTCGCATTAGCAGAAATTCCTCCTCAGAGCTGGAAGAGGAGGGGGAAATGGCAGCCATAGGTGCTATCGGGTGTGGTTCCTCCCTTTCTATCTCATAGCGAACCCCTGAACGCCCACCACGGCAAGGCACGCCCCTACGACGCATCACTGGTTCCAACCTGAGCGCCTTGAGACGCTGCTCAATATTCTGGAGATAATGTTGCAGGGCAGTAGTTTGCCCGTTGCCCACTGCAAACAACATTCCTTTACCGACATTCTGTGCGATGTTGGTATATAACCAAAACTTCGCCCTCACCAGATGCTGCGTACCTGACTCCATTACATCAGATCTCCTCGAGACCGGAGCAGGTTTGCTCGACATCAATGCGACCTCAACCGTGCTCTGTCCTCCCTTAATTTCGTTTGCCTGGAGCATTGAATGATTTTTAATCGCCATCGCAGTCTCGTACCTGCTCGCTGCCTTGGCTTTGAGACAGGTATAGAGGCGCGGGAGAGCCTTAATGGCCATCTGCCATTCATGCTTGATGGACACCCGCATCCGGGGGAAGGATGTCTTTGTGCACCAAAGAGACGCATTCCTGCTTGAGTTTTTCATCTTCAACCATATCCAAAGAGCCGGAGAAGAAATGAGTCGACTGTGACACTCCCTGATTTGCTAGCCGATCGGCTACTTGGTTAGCTGTTCTTCTTACATGATGGAAGGATAGATTGTGGGGAGCGTGGAGCTTTTCTTCCAGGGATTCCAAATGGCTTAACAATCTCCAGCTCTTCGCTATTTTGACTGCCTTAGCTCCTGCCTGCATTCTTTTAGCTACCTCTATAAGAATGAGAGAGTCGCCTTCTACTTCTAGAGGGGAGAGGTGATGCTGTTCAGCTAAACAGATTCCTTTCCAAAGACCCTCTAGCTCCGCGGCATTATTAGTATCTTTCCCTATTGAGCCATAGAATACTAGCATTTCTTCGCCGTTATGTCTACGGAATACTCCTCCGAAGCCTGCTGGGCCAGGATTGCCTTTGGCCGCTCCGTCGAAGTTCAGCTTGTATGAATTGTGTGCAGGCGGGGACCAAAAGGATGGTGAAGCGGATCTAGTGGAAGGTTTAGTGGTTGTTTTGACTAGGGATTTAAGATCAAGATTCCATTCCTTCATAATGCGGCATTCCTGTGGATTTTCCGGCATATCATTATCACTCCAAACTCTGATGGCCAGAGTTTCCTGTAAGTTCTTTTTAAGCGTGAGCCAGAGATCATCTATGGATCTAGATGTGCTATTGAAGATTCTGTGGTTGCGTTCTTTCCACAGGGTCCAGTATAGAAATCCTGGTATAATGCGCCATAAGGAGTTGAGGATCTTGCACTTATATGGATATTTTTCACAGGTCCTTATGGTTTCTGTGATGTCCTCCAGCCTGGGGTGAGCTCTCATGTTGCATTTCTCGACTTTCTCCCAGATTTGCTTTGCTAATGGGCATTCTTCCATTAAATGATTGATGGTTTCACAATTTATGTTGCAATTTGGGCATCTGGATGGCCCTACAATGCCCCTTTTGATCAGATTGTCCCAGGTAAGAATACATTTTCTGCTAAGAAGCCATAAAAAGGTTGAGATTTTGGGCCAATGCCCGGCTTGCCATACTTGCTCCCATAGTTGATCTTTAACCACCCTGAGGTTGGAATAGCGCAGGTGATGAGCTTCCTTGGTGGTAAAAGTACCTTTGGTTGTGTAGCCCCATCTGAGTTTGTCTTGCTGATTCGAGAGGCGAATCTTCCTATTGCTGAGTTCCTGATCTATGTCTGTATACACTTCTCCCTGCCAATCTATTTGCCAGAGACGCGCCGGTTTCCATGATTGGAAGTCGTGATTTGGAGATGGCTGCCAGAACTGGTGTACCAGAGGGATTCTTGCTTGGTTCATTTGAGCCTGCCAATGAGGTTTGTGGAACAGATTAGCCAATTTGGGAAGTTGTTGCCATGAATCTTCCCAGAATCTAGCTGCCTTGCCCGAATTAATTTCCCAGAAGCTATGATCCTGGATGAAGTTGCTTTGGGTTTTTGCATTGTTCCAAATGAGTGATCCCTGCACAGTTGGATTGATTCTGATGAGGTCATTCCATTGAATGCCGCGGGCATATTTAGCTTGCCATAGTTGGGCCCAGGGGGTGTTTGGCTTGGAGACCCAATTCCACCAAATTTTAGCTCCCATAGTGTTATTGCTTTGGAGCGGATCTCGAAGACCTAGCCCTCCTTCTGAATTGGTTTTGCATACCTCTGTCCATCTGACAAGAGCCCATTTCCTGTTCAAGCTTGTGGATCCCCAGAGAAAGTTCCTCTGAAGATTGCGAATTTCTTTTAGAATCCCTTTCGGAGCTGCTAAGATAGAAAATAAATAAAGCGGCATAGCTTGTAAAACTGATTTGATAAGAACGAGTCTGCCTGCCAGATTTAATGCCCTGAAAGTCCAGGATGAAAGCTTTGATTCTAATTTGTCCAATAACGATCTCCAAGATACCTGCTTGATTGCTGAGTCGGTAAGGGGGGCACCTAGGTATTTTGAAGGCAGGTGGGAAATTGTAAATCCCAGAATCCGGGCTATAATCCTTTGCAAGAAGGGGGGGGTGTTAAAGAAGAAAAGTTGTGATTTTGAGGCGTTAATGGATGTGCCTGAAGCTTCAGAGAAGAGGGATAGAAGGGATTTGTAAGCAGAGGCTTATTTTGCAGAAGGATTCCCAAAGAGCATTGTATCATCAACAAATTGCTGATGCGTTTGAGGAGAGCGACCATGAAGGGAAATTCCTTTAAGGGCATTAGAGGATACAGCTGATTTGAGGAGCCTGCTTAGGCCTTCAGCCATTAATACAAAGAGAAAAGGAGATAGAGGGTCCCCCTGCCGGATGCCACGAGAGGGGCGAAAAGGAGGTGAGGGGGATCCATTCAGAATGACAGAGAAACTAGGAGAAGTGATGAGGTTCATGATCCATCTGGTCCAGGTTGCACTAAAGCCAAAAGCTAAGAGCATTTTGTGAATGTATTTCCAGCTAAGCTTGTCGAAGGCTTTAGAAAGATCCAATTTGAGAAGCATACCTGGTTTCTTGAGAAGCTTTAAAGAGTGTATGACTTCGTTTGATAGAATAATTCCATCCATGATCTGCCGACCTTCAACGTACCCTGTATGTTCTGGGGAGATAAGCAAGGGTAGGAGCGGTTTGAGTCGGTTTGCAATAACCTTTGAGATTAGTTTGTAAATTACATTACAGAGCGCTATTGGCCGATACTTCTCCGGTTTGTTTGAGGCTGCTTCTTTGGGTACCAAGGCAATGAAGGTTGAGTTGAGGGCCGGTAGTACCCAATGCATGCTGCGGGATTCTTCCACTAGATCCCAGACTTCAATTTTTATGAGATCCCAAAATTCATGGAAGAAGTTGGCCGTGAATCCGTCAGGCCCCGGCGCCTTTCCGTCTTTAAGCTGAGCTATGGCATCTTCTACTTCCCTTAGTGTGACTTGCTGGAGCAGTTGAGTATTGTGATCCTCATTGATGATTTTAGGAATGTGCTGTGTGATAGCTTGGATTGCCTCATCTCTGTTTCCATTAGGCTCCTTTAGTATGTCCTTGAAATATCCAGTGAATTCTTTCTCCATATCTTCATGAGCTTCCACTCTTTCACCCTGCTGATTGTTAACAAAGGTGATTTTGTTGTGCATACGCCGTTGGATGGTAGTTTTGTGGAAAAATTTAGTATTTCTCTCACCCTCTTTGAGCCAGCTTATTCGCGACTTTTGCCGCCATAAAATTTCTTCTTGTTTTTGACGCTCCTCTATTTGACTCCAAAGGATTTGCTCTTGTTGAGTTTGTTCTTCGGTGCGTCCTTCCAGAATGAATCTTTGTTGTAATTCTTTCATCTGCTGTTCTAATTTGTGTCTGTTCTTCTGTATGTTGCCAAAATGATCTCGGTTCCAAATTTTGAGAGTTTGCTTCAAATGTTTCAGCTTTTGTTGGAACTGATACATTTTAGCTCCTGCCAGTGGGATGAAGGATGTCCAGGCTTGATTGACCACTGCCTTAAAATTATTATCAGTGAGCCAGAAGGCTTCAAATTTGAATGGTCGATTGCTGCAATTGCCAGGTCTGGACCATTGGAGAAGAATGGGCCAATGATCTGAGCCTCCTTGTGGAATGATCTCGGCACTGAAATCTCCTCCGAGGTGGATGGCATTGTCTGAAACTAAAAATCGGTCTAATCGTGATGCGATTTGGTGAACCCCTTTTCTTTTGTTCGACCAAGTGAAGATGCCATTTGAGGTGGAGATGTCCATGAGTCGATTGTCTTGAATGAATTGCTTGAAGCCGCTGCTATCACTGTCTAGCCTGGTCCTTCCCCCTTGTTTCTCTTCCATGGATTTTATGATGTTGAAATCGCCTCCTCTGATCCATAAAGGAAAGTTTCTGTTTGCATTGAGGAGGGAAATCGTGTCCAAGAGATCTAATTTTTGCTGTATTGTCTGTGGGAAGTAAACATTGGAAAGATGCCCATGGATGTTGGTACCAATGAGGTGGAATGTTGCTTGAATGAGATGCAGAGTGGCATGAAAATTATCAAGTGACACAATCTGTGGATTCCATAGAATGGCTAGACCGTCGGAGGCCCCAGAGGAGTCTACTGCAATCGAACTGCTACCTGCCCAGACTTTGTTACTGAGATTGTCTATTGTTGAGCTGCTACATTTTGTTTCCTGAATAAAGACTATTACTGGTTTTTCTTGCATTATCAGGTTTTTAATCACTCTGTGTTTTGCGGGACTGTTAAGTCCTCTTACATTCCAAGAGATAAGCTTCATGTAGACGGGGATTTGGGCTTGTAGAACTTGGTCAACTTGGGGAATTTCCCCGAATCCATGAGTATTTCACCTACTGCTATTGTGCGCTGTAGATCTATTTTTCTGCCCCTTTTCGTTGGTTCTTTGATGATTTTTCTTCCATCCCAATGACTGCCTCCTTGGATGCCCAAACTTTTATGGTGTTGTACCCTTGTGAGGACTCCTTCAATTTTGTCTAATTGCCAGGGAGGGATTGAGTTATACTCTTTTTGCTTGCATGCTGCCTCCAATTTGGATATGTCAAGCTTGGATATGTCGAATTCCTCTAGATCGACATCTTCTCGATCTTCCTCCATGTCATTTGAGGCAATGAGGGCTTCCTCCACGGATTGATCATGAAGACTTAGGGCCAGGGCTGCATCTAGATCCATATCCGAAGCTTGAGGAATCTCGCTTAGCATGGTTTTCCCTTTGGAAATGATTAGAGACCCTGGCTCTGAGACAGAGATGGGTTTTTCAGCAAAGGGAGGATTAGCAGATTTAGATGAGGCCGGTTCAGAGTGGTTGAGGGACGACTGGGTGGGGTGCAGCAGTTCTGGGATATTCGCTTTGGGGCTGATTGGAATGTCTTGTGAGGCTAGAACGGAGAAGCGATTCTGGGGGGGCGCTTTGAAAGCTGGAGCTGGATTAGCTTGGTTTTTTTTTGCATGTCGGCGACGGATGGGGATTCTCGTGAAACCATCAGGGTCCAAGTTACTATCACTGGAGGGGAATTTGGGCTGCACATTTAAGGGACAATCACGGAAGAGGTGACCATGCTCATGACATTTTCTACAACGAAAAGGGATGTGCTCATAATCTAGAGTCTGTTTCCATTCATAATCATCGTGAAAAAGACTTACCGTGTCTGCTAAGGTCTTGGTGAGGTGCATCTTGACGCAGATCCTGGCGTAAGAGGTGTATTTGCGCGTCTTGGTTTCAGTAGCCACTTTGATGAAGGTTCCCAGCTTGTTGCCTATGTCTGCCAGCGTTTCTTCTCGCCAGTACTCCACCGGAAGGGAATACATTCTGATCCATACAGGGGCCCAACTAAAGTCTTCTTTATCTGGATTGAATCGAGGCTTCCAATCCGTTAGATATAGACCTGAAGAGTTGAAGAAGTACGGGCCTCCTTCGAATATCCTTGTTTTGTCTTCTAAGCAGTTAAAAATTGCTGTAAAGAAGCCCTTTGGGCCGAGCTGTAATGTAACTTGTCCTTTGGGCTTCCATTTGGAGGCTATCCAACCTTGTAAGGCTTTTTCTGTGGGCCAAAAGCCCAAGAACTTTCCAATGAGTGCGTAATCTTGCATAAATTGGATTTCCCCATTGATGTGGTGGCTTGGTAGTTCGATCTTGATCGGATCTGCTGCCTTTGGGATACAAGTCGCTGAAGTCACTTTTGTCTGAAAGGAGCCAGTTGTGTTGTGCCGACCATTGCTTTCTTCATCCTCCACATTTCGATCTGAGGACGTCTGTCCTTCTGGCGTCTTTTGCTTGTCTTGTTCCTTTTCTAGGTCTTCGATTGCAGAGTGCCGAATCTCTGCCTTTTGTTGCTTGTCAGTAGAGGGTGTCCCCATTGGAGGGGAGGCAGAGCTCTCCCCTCCTACAACAGACGCCATAGGACTGTCAGTAGCAGAGCCTGCTGCAGCTAGCACAGGTTCGATCGGCGGCGGCGACGGCTAGGTTTTTGTTTTTGCTCAATCGCTTCAGCATCAGAGCTCTTGATAATACCAAATCAATTGAATAAAAGGTAGTGGGCTTGGCTCGGTTTAGACTAACTACTCGCACGACGAGCTACGACCTTGCTCGGGATCGAACACAAGACCGGTCCGTCATGACGAGGCCAACTTTACCACTACACCGCCTCCACGACCTTCAAAAGGTAGTGGGCTTGGCCCGGTTTAGACTAACTACTCGCACGACGAGCTACGACCTTGCTCGGGATCGAACACAAGACCGGTCCGTCATGACGAGGCCGACTTTACCACTACACCGCCTCCACGACCTTTAATTTTCATTTTTAAATATATGATATGAAAAAATTATTATAGTAAATTTTAAAATATTACCCACCAAAATACAAAACAACAATTATAAATTTTGTTTTTTCTCCCAATGGAACCAAAGGACACATTTACCTGGAGCCTTTCCCCCTTTAAATAGGCTTATTTCACATAAATACCATGGATTTTCATAAGCCTCAAGCTCAAAAACCACCAGTAACTTGACCGAATCAAGTTTACATAACATAACATTACAACATCTCTTCCATATTGGGTTGGAGAGTGCCTGTTGACAAAATGAAATAAATCCATAAATAAATGATTTATTAGATTATTTCCATTTGGCTGAGTAAAATGGTTGGAAATAATTCATAAATGAATGATTTAATAAATTATTTCTAGTTAAATGGGTAAAATAGATGGAAATAATTCATAAACAAATGATTTAATAAATTATTCTATGTGAATGGGTAAAATTATGAAAATATAATAAACTTATGGGCAAATTTCATATACATGGATAAAATTAATGGAAATAACTTAGGAAAAGTGGTTCCTTAGTCTATTTCCTCAGGTGAAAGTGGGTTTTGATGTGTAAAACCCATGCTAACATGGTTTATTTCAGTGAACCTAGCAATTTTGGTTAGGTGATCATTTTTTGTGTGAAAATAGATTTCCCCCAAATGTATGAGTGTTAGGGAGCACATCATACATTGTTGTTTTCTTTCACAAGGCACTTGAGGTGGTCAACGAGAGAGAGAGGGAGAGAGAGGGAGAGAGAGAAAGAGAGAGAGAGAGAGAGAGACTTTACTACAAAGATTTGAAACACTCGTGGAGGAGGTTGTTACCACTCATTTAGAAAGAGTCTTAGAGTGGGTGTGCATGATCTCCATGAGGTATGGGAGGTGTACCTATACCTTCTAAGATAATTCAGTAGAAAGAATAATGATGTGTCCAACAAAGTGGGTATAAGAAGAATAATATATAGTACATCAATCTTCTAGCATCAATGGGCCATAATATAGTACAATGATATAAATAGCCCCAAAATTTTTTTATCTAATAAAAATGGTCTAGACTGATATAAAAATTATTACTGATCTGCGTATATCATGTGCCATTGTTGAGGACTTGTTTCTGAATAAATGCGTTGAAGTTGATAGAAGAAGTCCCACCAAATTGAAGGAAATGATTATTCCTCAACGATGGTATGGGGTATATAAAATAATGTAACTAATAGAGACTGATGGTTGGGTTGACGACTTCCATTATTTAGAACATAATATGCAAGGATGAGCTAATGAGAGGATCCATTTCAAAGGGAATAGTAAATCACTAGGATAGAGTCTTTTCAACGTATTAGTACACCAATGGGACATCTAGAGGTCAAATCTCAAATATAGGACAAGTGTGACTCATGGAGGTGCTAACATACAATATCAAGCTAAAAGATGGTTTTGAACAAATTCCATGGGACATAATCATGATTCATCTTTGATGCTTTAAAAAAAGGTGACAAAAATATGTTACCACTAATTGAACTAAGTATAACTGGTATAAAGCCCTCTTAGAGTAATTTTGATAGTGTTGGACCTTCCAACATTCAGGGGATCTCCCCAGTATGAAGTCCCAACTATACCTCACACCATTTGGTGTAGAAGCCCCATCTGGTATGATGGCCCAGTTGCCATTATCTTAAATATGTGCCTTAGCTCTTTCTTGTTAGCACATGAGAGTGGTTCACTTAGTCTTCAAAAAGCGAGGTTTGTGTGCCTGGTGAGTGCTTAGTGTAACTTGTGTCTAAGTTCTTTCACTACAGAGGGAGAGGGTGAGAGTGAGTCTCAAGTCGAGAGGGATTAGTCCCAACTCTAGTAGAGACACACAACACAGTAGGATCTGCACAGCTTCTGGTGGATTAGTCCACACAGATGCAGTGATCACAAACACAAAGTGAACAAATAGCATGTACAACACCCAGTGGAGTAATCCACATGAGTGTGATAGTTGTTATAACAAGCTTACAAAAATGAGTTTGTCTAGTGTCTGACAGAGTATTCCACATGGGAGAGACAATGATAACCACTGATACAACACATTTCCAATAGTGTATGCACTAAAACAAATGAAATAGTTCAACTATATTAGTACAAGTTAAAGCAACATGTATTACAAGCGTCCAAAGAATAGTCTTACAAACGAATACAATACATGTGTGAAAATGTGTTGCCCTATTAACAGGATTTTGAATTAAGCGAAAGATCCAAGACATATCCGTACAACATACATCACTAACCCTAGTAGTGGGGTCATTGGAGACACTGCTCGCTCCTCAAAGACAAGACTACAGACTCTCAACACTATGTGGGAGGAGCCAATGTGAAAATTCCTTTGCTCATACAATGATGGGGTATATATAGGCAAGGGGGTATAACTAACCCTTGTGACTCTTCGACTTCCCTCATGAATGTTTGACTTCCAATGACTTTTTGACTTTACATGACTCTTCAATTTCATATGTGGGTCTCTTGGACTTCCACTTTACATTAGATTGATTACAACATGTATAGGCCATAGTAGTGATGTGGCCGAGACAACTGATGACATTTTTGACATGTACTGGATGAGTGTGGTGTCTCTGTTGAGTTGTTGTGCTATTGAGTGATGATATGCTCTCGGTGTAACATGTCTTCAACTCTGCATGGAAATGTGTGGAGGGTCTTTGATGGTATTGAACTTTCTTGATGGTGCATGTGCATGTGTCCCTTTTTCTCGCTTAATCGATGTGCTCCATGTGTTCATTCGACCACGAGAAATTCTTCTAGCATGCACTTCTTTTCCATATCATTCATCGTCGCACCATGTTTCATCGATGTACTTGTTCCTACAATCACTCATGACGAGACAACATCAAATCCAAATATATCCTAGTCTACCATGATGTGGTTTTCCATTTTGGTGCAGGTGGCTCAGAGAGGGAGAAGGAATTGAGACTGCAGGAGCATATCATAGGACGAGATGTGGGGCTCCGAAGCCTTGTCAGGAGAAACTATGTGGATGTTAATGGGAGACATATTTTCATGTTTTGAGACAGTAGTGACAACTATGAGGCAAAACCTAGCTAGGAGACTAAACTGTTGAATTTTTAAGAGGAAGGTTAGGTGGGGTGTCAAGAAGCTGCTAGGCCAATCTGCACAGTTTTTTAGTGGAGCACTTGGCAGGTCAGCTGGTTGGGATTTGGGTAATTTCTACAGGGAGGAAAGTGTGGGCAGAAAGAAGCACTGGCAAAAAAATCTATGCATATTTCCAAAGGAGCACAAAGTCAGGCTACAAGAGATGATGGTCAAAATTGTGCAATCCTGAGAGAGCGTCTAGACCTAGAAAATTCTTCATAGTTTTTGGGCTGATTACAGAGCGGGGAAGAACGATTGGACATGACATCTATGCACAGTTCCTGAGATGTTTGTAGAGCGGGCAAGAAGGGTTGGCTATTTGGATAGCTCCAGACAATTCGTGGGTTGTTTGTAGAGTGTAGAAGAAGGGTTGGCTGGACATCTCTGCACATTTTCTGATATGGTTGTAGAGTAGTCAGGATGGGCAGGATAGGAAATATCTGGGCAATTTTGGAACCCAGTATAGTCCAGGGTCACAACTCAAGTTCTTTCTCTGGTTGACCAATGGGAGGCTTGATGGGAGATCTTGCGGGAAGTGAAAAAGTGGTTCGGCTTCCGGGACAAATTTTGTGTAGTTCTGGGAGTGAGTCAGCTAGATCATTTCCATAATTGCATAGATAATTATTCCCAGAGGACAACGTCAAGCTCTGTGTAGTTCTAGGTAGCACTTGAAGGTCACTAAGATCAGTCCTAATTGACAAAGGGTTGTCCGGTCGATAGATTTAAAAAAAAATTGACTAAGTGTGAAATCATGTGTACTCGTGCACACACGACAATGTGATCACACACTTAGCATGACTAGATGATAGGACACCTCAAACCAACAAGACAACATGTTCTCAGTGAGACTGACTCAAAGGTTGAGAGTGACAAGTGTGATAGTTGAAATATGTCTTCGAATGACTGTGACGAAACTTGTGCGACAATGTTTACAACTTAGTGTGTGAGTGTGAACGATGTCAACAGAGTGAAAACAACTCATATACACAAAGACAGACCTTAAAAATTCCAGAACAAACTCGCAAGCATGACATACCGATCAACATGCCAAAAGACGATTGGTGATTGATCAAATGAAGAGGATGTGAAAAATCAACAAGATCTCATGGGATGACCTTGAGTGTTTGCGACCATAAAATAAAAAAAACCAAGGAAGGCTCCACAATTTGGATGCAAGCCAAAATTTTTGAGGGTGTTGTAGCCACTGCAACACTTGGTGACACACTAGATGAATATCATCTTCTCTGTTTCGGTTCATTTGCAGCTCAGGGCCTTGGCCTTTTAGGAAGTATTGATTCATTGTGGAAATTATGTTGGCATCCCCACTTACCCCATGGAAAAACATGGTTCACCTTGTACCAACTCAGTCAAACACAACCAAATTTTCACCTAAATCACAGTGTTTGAAAATCAAGAAGGGTAGTTTGGTTCATGAGCTTAATATTTGCAGAGTATAATTTTTCATATCTCATGTTGCTTCATTACCAGCAGTCTGTTGAGGGCCCTGAAATCGGGTCAACAACAAGGGGGATACCCACTCGGTCCGGAACTTGGTTGGCGGCTCCTTTCCCGTTTGGAGTAGCGGGTCCGACTGGGGATAACGGGACCAGTTTCCCAATGCAAGGGGGGTGTGTGTGTGTAGAGTTTGATTATGCTGATTCTAGAGGCATTTTAGAGCTAATTTGAATCTAACTTATAAACTGACTCTAAGCTACTGTGATCTAATGAAAACAACATATCTGATCTACGCTAACCCGAGGTATATCTATTCCATTATGCGATCTAAAAAGATTTCATACAATAACTGGTAATAAAGATTATTTAGCTACCATAAGAATATAAACCATTTAAGATGAACCATTCTGCATAAGAAGTTAAGCAAAATAGTTGTGAGCAGCATATCGCATAATAAATTATTCATATGTCAAGCATGAATAAATGACTCCACTGTACAAAAGTGCCAAATGGTAACCACACATTTATACATTAACATATAAACAACATCAGCTGTATATCACTCTAAGCATATGAGCAGAAATCCATCAAGAGATAAAAGTACCATTTATGACTGATTTTTACTCACAAACTTCAAGCAATAACGATTTATCTCTACTTACTTCTAACGCCTACTAAGAGTACAGAAGTGCAACATCAGTAGCAGACATTAACATGCAAACATAAATAAATCTCGATCCTTCCATTCATCAAAACCTCCTCTGAGGGTGCAGAAGTGCATGTTCCGAGGACAAGTTTTTGACAAATTTCTGGACCCTTCTCCAATGCAATGAGAAGGGTTAAAATACTACTTCCTAATTCTAATAATAGTATTATTACAAAATTGAGGATTCGGGTTTCAAACGACCGTCCTTTTTCTAATCTAGCTAAAAGGAAAAAACAACATTCTAAATGAAACTACTTGTGAACTTGGTCTTTGAAGTTGCAAGTGTCCAACATAGGCTTGAGAAGAGTCGGCTGGCTAATTTCTATTCTGAGCTGGGCTGCGAAAACGGCATCTATGAGAGCTGGCGCTACCTTCTCGGCTGTGTTCGTGATGCACTTGACCGTCATCCATTGGCTGTGTGGTTTAACCAAGTACATCCAGTAACCTTCCCAATTCAGCCTAGCCAATGCTTGGATTTCTTTCCCTTTTGCCTGCGCCTTCTGCCTCCATTCTGTCTCCAGTTGCAACTTGTCTGGTAGGTACCCCGGGGTGGTTTCTGTAATCAAATTGGCCCTGTGTAAATTCTCATTTACACAGTCGATAAGAATGCTTGCCTGTGTCGCCGCTGTCTCTGCTGCTTGCTCCGCCTGCGTGATTTGTTTGTCCCATTTATTAAAGAGCAGCTCCTTATGATTTTCATTAATCTTGGGTGCCCCTGTTCTTTTCCCTTCCTCGTCATCTTGCCAAGTCAGATATTCTGTCACCCTCTTGTCACTCTGATCATAGTCGCTTCGCAATTCCATCACCTGACT
The DNA here is from genome assembly GCA_031772625.1 of Pinus tabuliformis. Lineage (NCBI taxonomy): Eukaryota > Viridiplantae > Streptophyta > Pinopsida > Pinales > Pinaceae > Pinus > Pinus tabuliformis. The sequence goes on from CM062817.1 coordinate 491,125,733, forward strand.
GGTGATTTTGTCGCTTAGCTCACAAAAGTGCCTCCACTGTGATATTTTACGTCCCAGCTCTTCCTGTTGCTGCAGTAGTTGCTCGTTCAAGCCGATGGACTCTGAAATAAACTCTGCCAGCTTAGGCTCATCTTTGTGCATCTCTTGCACCGTCTGCAGTTGTTTTTCTTTTTCTTCAAGACTCCTTTGATAGCCTATCTGCATCTGTTGAAAGTCTTCCTGAAGCTTTTCGAGCTTTCTGGAAGCTTCATTGTTCGCGTTGGCTTGTTGCAACTGTTGTTGTAGCAGTTGTATATGATTTTCTTGTTCCTTTAAAAGTTGCTAAACTTCAGAGGCTTTGTCAATAGTTGCAGAAGCATATGCTCCTGCAATCTGAGACAGCTTCGTAAAATTTTCTGTCGGATTATTGTTTGGGTCTTTCCACAAGACGTCCAAATGTTCAGCGTCTTGAGACAGTGTATTTTCGAGCTTTCTCTTCTTTCTCTGTCTCCTCACAACTGCTTTGTGTTGGGGACTATAGAACACATCCAGTGGGGGAATTTCTTCCACGTTAAGTAGAAGCTCTGAGGATGGAGCGATGGGGAGGTTTTCTGCTTCTGCGGCACCACTGACTAAGGTCGAAGCGACCTCTTGCATCACCTGTGTATTGCTCACAGGCGTCTTTGGGACTTGCCATTCAAGGTTGATTAATTCATTGAAGGTCTCCCACTCTTTATCTAGCTCTGTTGTGACAAGAGGGGCTTCGATAACCGGAGGGGGGACATCTCTTGGTGGTGAGGCAATAACTTGCTGCTGAGACATTGTACTCGACTGAGCTGTGTCTTTGGTTGTTTCTTCGTTTTTACTTTTTTTGTGACCAGACTCTTTAGGATGTTCAGATACTTCTTGGGAGGCGTTGGATTTAGATCTGGAAGTGCTGGAGTTTTCACTGAGGCTGATGCTCGGAGTCCGTTCTCTAGTAGGTATTCGCAGCTTCTCTAGTGGAATACTAGCCAGCCTTCTTTCTCTGTATAACGTGAATTTCTGGAAGTCACCTGAAGACAACCTCGACTGAGCTTCGTGCAAAATTTCTTTGAGTGAGCTCTTATTCTGAAAGAGATCATCAAACAAATCTTTCTGTCCAGAGAACACTCTTATCTTGACGTTCGTTGTGAATTCTTGGGCCACTTTATTTGGGTCGAATGGCCTCGCTGGGAACTTAAATAATTGAAGACACGTCACATTCTCCACCTCGCCAAAAGCGTGTCCTACATCGAACAAAGAGAAGGCCCCACAAGTGACAGGAAATTGAGGCCAAATGGCCTTCTTCTTGTCTTTTAAGTCTTTGGTTAGGCCGCCTTCAGAACAGGTTTGATAAGCGATCTCCCGGACCAAAAGCTTATCAGGGACATATAAGGGTAGGACATGTGGAGATACAGTGCTTCCAAAAACTCGAATGTAAGTAAACCATTCTTCCCCAAACCATCTCGCGACGTGGATGATGTCAATTTGGGCCTCGGGGGAGCACCTTGGGGGGTCCTTATCATATATCATTCTATATAGGGGCAAAATAACCCCATGGAAAATCTGGTAAAAATGAGGGGCAAACTGGGAATCCCATAAGATCTTATGATAAACATGGATGGGCAATGGGTCTTAGGTAGTCCATTTCCATCCCATAGTAGGAAAATTAGATACAAGACAAACAGAATCCATAATATAGGCAGACAGATAAAAAGGAGGATAAACCCTTTGAGAAAAGGATCTCTTAGACCGGTAATTGACAACTGCCGTGCATAGTGTATCAGAAAGGATTTTGGCCCAATCTAGGATTTCGGCGTTAGTGGCAGCATCAACTAATGGCAGCCATTCAGATGAAAACTTGTTGATATCGGGCATACCAAATAACCTACAGAGCATGGCTACAGCAAAACAATATGGAGAGGTAAGGGAGCTAGTGCTGTACATACCGTTTTTATCCTTTTTTAGCGGCTCGTCTCTTCTAGACCATTCCTTAGTGGTGTCTGATAGATCTGGATTCTCTACCGCAAATTTCTTAACAAATTCTGCATTATAGGTCGCTTGCGGTTCAGGAAGATGATACATAAGCTTCAGATCTTGGGCAGCAAACGATCCCACGAGCCCATGTCCATGAACTTTGAATTGTCTGCCCTTTAATTCTGCATCATCCAATATCCACTGGATCATATCTGTGTATGGTAGAATTTTGGGTCTTGCCGCTATTCTGTGAAGGAATGAACATGCTAGGTCTTCCAAGGATGCCTCAGAAGAGCGTGGTGCGCCTGCGACAGCAGTCACCTTCATTATTCTAGGTTTCTCCTCTTCTAACAGCCTGTACATGCCTTCCCATGTTGAGATCCCTGCGTCTCTATTACAGGCTGTATCTGTGTACAAGGGCGCCATCTCCTTGGTCTTCTCTCTTGCTTCGGAGCTTTGAGCTTTGTTCTTCTTTCCCATTTTGCTTTGCATTTCTGTCTGAGTCGTCTTCGCACTTTGTTCCTGCAGATTACGAGTGAAATGGAAATGACTGATCCAGAAAGGTGATGGGAGAGTTTTAAATGCAAGAGATAAATCAAATATGGCACCTTACGTGAAGCAAATCTCTAACAAGGCACGCGTCTTTAATCCATTTAATAACTGACAACTAATTCAATTACTATCATTAAAAGGGCATGATCTCAGGTCAGGTTATAGTAAGTGGCTTTTCTTTGAATGGCGCGCCCGAAGGATTCATACTAAGGTGATTTATGATTTGCTGACGTACCCTCGCATGTCGCGCAATCGCGAATCGCACCGTCGCAAATCGCATGATCGCAAATCGCATGGATGTGGCATCGCAGCAATTGCAATATCGCAGATCGCAGGAATTTGATGTTCACCATATCTTGCCTGGCTCATTTCTGCGATATGCGATCTAGCGATCGGCGTTATCACAGATCGGCGAATCTTTAAGTTTTTCTTTATGAGCGTTACCAATTTACGATGCGATGCCATTATTAACACGAGGATCTTGCGCATAAAAAAGGGAAATGAAGGTGTTTCCTATCCTTTTGCAATGCGACCTTAAAGGTTTTCTCTTTTAACATAGACTCAGGCCTTGAAATATCCAAGAGGCTTTCTCCAAGCGTATGATTGTGACTTCAAAAAGAAACTCTTGCTTTCTCTAAAAAATTAACTAAGGGTCCCCATTCATTCAGTATCATGGTTGATACTTACTTGAATAAGGGGGGGTGTTGCTGGCTACAACAATTGGCGATTCACTTGGGAGAACCAGTTATCTCTGCTTTTATATTGACGCTTTAAAACTCCTAAAAAAAAATTTTCTTAAAGAAAAACTTGAACTTTATTATAAAAATATAAAGCAAATGATACTTCAAACTGTCAATGATGTTTCGTTTCAACCTCTTTCTATTTCAATTACTTGCATCTTCAGCTTGTGCTTTGCATTTAAATCAGTCATTACTTGGTCTTGTAAAACATAAGATAAAGTCTTCTCTATGTATCAGCTCTTTTTTTTAAATATGCTCCTTAGTCGCAGGTAGTGCCTATGCTGCCAGCAGGCGTCCATAGCCTCGACAGGGTTACCTATTACCCATCAATGATCCTTTATCCTGCTTAAGGTTATTTACAACTTTTTCAAAGAAAATCCTTTTTTTGACACTTTTTTCTTTTTATTCTCTAAAGAACAATGTCTTGGTTTGGTGGCCAAATTATGACACAGTCATTCACTTGATTTACACTTTTGCTGAACAAGCTGGCTCATGATGAGACCCCTTGCCTTTTGATTGCAACAATCTTGAGTCATTGCCCTGTTTTGGTAGACAGTTTTGGCAAAGTCAGCAAGTTATAATATCTGTGATCATGATAAGCCGGCTCGTGATGAGACCTCTCATTCTTTGAGATATAGTGTCTTTTTAGATTATTCCTCTGAATGTTGCGTTCTCCTTTAGCAGGGAGGAAGTCAAATTTTCTTTCCTTAAGAAAGTTCTGGACGACAATGATAGGGCTGTTTTTGGTAATGGCTGCTTTCACAGAGAATTTTTATTTTAATATTGATACCTTTCATTGCTGACCTAAAAACAAATTTTCCACTGAGATAGCTTTCTTTAAAGTTTTTTGCAGTTGAAACTATCATCATATCTGGGTTAAAGTTCTATTGATAATAAAGATCAAATTCCTAAAAGATTTGCTGTTCATAGAAGCAGAAGTTTCAAAAATTTTCAATAGAGAAAAAAGGTGCCTTCATTAAATGCCAAATGCCGTTAACCAAAGGAAACATTATTATGAGAGGCAAACATTTCCTAGGGTTATGTAGAGAATATGAATAATTTTGCCTATCGATTTATTAAAAGCAAACCTAATAACCTAGCTAAATTACTCCTACTCCTATTCTAACTATATACAGGAAATAACTATGTGAAATGATATTTCCAATGGAACCATCTATTCATTTTTATTCCTAGCCGTATGAAACTTTCAAACATAAGTGTAAAGAACCAGACTTTCCTTGGATCGTAATTATTGGCTATGGAATAAGAACATATAACCTCAATTGGAATTCTATCTGATTTTCCTTTCTCATGAGAAGTTCTTTCCAACTGGGTACCTATTGGATCATAAAAATTAGGATGAATTTCCATTATGAATTGATGATCTCGCAATAGGAAAGATAACAAGTCAAATTGTGAAGATGGTTTTTTAGTTTCAATGGCTTGTAACCTGTTGTTTGTTAACGCTAAGTTTTTAGCGATTTCGTTTGAAATGAAAGTTCTCATATATAAATCGCTAAAACATAATCTATCAAAAGTTTGAAAATTTAAAAAGAAATCCGATTTTGTACAAAATGAGTGCAAGTGAGAAAGAAATGATTGGGTATTTATAGAAATAGTGTTACAGCACAACTGGGATTTACTTGTAACATCTTGCTCCTCACAAGAACTGGCCAGGTTTTGTGAATCGGGGACTAAGTTATGATTACAAATAGGGATGGAGCTCTCTTCATGATATGAATCATAGATCGGGGTATTGCCTGGGATAGTAAAATCATTCAAGTGATTTTCTACTTTGTGATGAGGGTGGACCGATATGATTTCTGATTTAAGATGTCCCTTATTATCTGACCCTAGTTGAGTTACTTGGGATAACTCAACAACATCATCATTGTCAAAGTAACCATCACAAAAGACTCTACAGATTTCCCTAGGTTCCTCCTTTTCATTATATGTTTTCAGACAAGGGAGGTCAGGCAACTCTTTTTTGTCATTGATCAAAAGCTGTGTTGAAGTGGTCTCTTTAACTTGAAAACCTAATGATGAGTCATTTAAATAACCCTCTGTGTTTTTTGAGACATTTTGAATATTAAGAGGGGAAAAATTGTCATCACTAAAAACATCGGGATAAAGAGAAAAATGTGAATCCGGAGTAATGCATTTAAAAACATCATGAAAAAAACTTTGTTCATCAGATTCATCATAAACATCGGGCTTTAGATCATACCTTTGTGCGCTGATACTTTTTGAAAGAGAAACAGTTGATTGATCTAACCTTGGCATCTGCATTTGTTGACTTGAAATGATATTGTCTGGATTTGTGCCAGAGTCATTTTCTGGTTCCAAGGTAATTTTCCTTTCAGCATCTTCGTCTCTATTTTCTGATATTAGAGCATGCATGACTCCCAGGCTTTGTAGATTTTCTTCATTATGAATGATTTGTGTATTTGACTTGAAATGTTCATTCACATTAGAAGAAAATGAAGCAAAGGTTGAACTCATTTCTGCCTGGTCAGACATAGGAGGTAGGAAATACTCATCGTAATCTGAAGATTCTTCGTCTGTGAGCTCATTCTCGAGATCATACTGTAGACATTTAAGATGAAATCGCATATTGAAATCCCTTACGGGTTCATCTGGTTTTCGTAGATAATCAATTTCATCATATACCTGGTCGTAGTCATAACAATCAAATTCCAAGATGAAAATCTTGACGAATTGGTCCCAGCTGTGAATTGATGCAACTGGGAGGGTTCTGCACCATTTTCTAGCTTCCGCTGTGAAGGTAAGAGTAAAAATCCTGCACAAAACGCCTTCATCAATCCTCTGAATATCAGAACTTGAAACTTTTTGTATGAACTGAAGGGTATGATTGAATGCAGAAGAGTTATTCTTACCGTCGAATTTTACCTGAGACAAAAGCCTTACCACATCTGGTGGAGTGTTGGAAGAGGTAGAAACATAGATGCAACTCCAAATAGGAATTCTATCAGTAGCCATCCTGTTTCAAGATTTATAATTTGGAAAACGTTCCAACAGACACTGTGCTCAGGCCCTCCTTCTAGCGCCAAATATGTTGAGGGCCCTGAAATCGGGTCAACAACAAGGGGGATACCCACCCGGTCCGGAACCTGGTTGGCGGCTCCTTGCCCGTTTGGAGTAGCGGGTCCGACTAGGGATAACGGGACCAGTTTCCCAATGCAAGGGGTGTGTGTGTGTGTAGAGTTTGATTATGCTGATTCTAGAGGCATTTTAGAGCTAATTTGAATCTAACTTATAAACTGACTCTAAGCTACTGTGATCTAATGAAAACAACATATCTGATCTACGCTAACCCGGGGTATATCTATTCCATTATGCGATCTAAAAAGATTTCATACAATAACTGGTAATAAAGATTATTCAGCTACCATAAGAATATAAACCATTTAAGATGAACCATTCTGCATAAGAAGTTAAGCAAAACAGTTGTGAGCAGCATATCGCATAACAAATTATTCATATGTCAAGCATGAATAAATGACTCCACCATACAAAAGTGCCAAATGGTAACCACACATTTATACATTAACATATAAACAACATCAGCTGTATATCACTCTAAGCATATGAGCAGAAATCCATCAAGAGATAAAAGTACCATTTATGACTGATTTTTACTCACAAACTTCAAGCAATAACGATTTATCTCTACTTACTTCTAAAGCCTACTAAGAGTACAGAAGTGCAACATCAGTAGCAGACATTAACATGCAAACATAAATAAATCTCGATCCTTCCATTCATCAAAACCTCCTCTGAGGGTGCAGAAGTGCATGTTCCGAGGACAAGTTTTTGACAAATTTCTGGACCCTTCTCCAATGCAATGAGAAGGGTTAAAATACTACTTCCTAATTCTAATAATAGTATTATTACAAAATTGAGGATTCGGTTTTCAAACGACCATCCTTTTTCTAATCTAGCTAAAAGGAAAAAACAACATTCTAAATGAAACTACTTGTGAACTTGGTCTTTGAAGTTGCAAGTGTCCAACATAGGCTTGAGAAGAGTCGGCTGGCTAATTTTTGTTCTGAGCTGGGCTGCGAAAATGGCATCTATGAGAGCTGGTGCTACCTTCTCGGCTGCGTTCGTGATGCACTTGACCGTCATCCATTGGCTGTGTGGTTTAACCAAGTACATCCAGTAACCTTCCCAATTCAGCCTAGCCAATGCTTGGATTGCTTTCCCTTTTGCCTGCGCCTTCTGCCTCCATTCTGTCTCCAGTTGCAACTTGTCTGGTAGGTACCCCGGGGTTGTTTCTATAATCAAATTGGCCCTGTGTAAATTCTCATTTACACAGTCGATAAGAATGCTTGCCTGTGTCGCTGCTGTCTCTGCTGCTTGCTCCGCCTGCGTGATTTATTCCTCCCATTTATTAAAGCGCAGCTCCTTATGATTTTCATTAATCTTGGGTGCCCCTGCTCTTTTCCCTTCCTCGTCATCTTGCCAAGTCAGATATTTTGTCACCCTCTTGTCGCTCTGATCATAGTTGCTTCGCAATTCCACCACCTGACTGGTGATTTTGTCACTTAGCTCACAAAAGTGCCTCCACTGTGATATATTTACGTCCCAACTCTTCCTGTTGCTGCAGTAGTTGCTCATTCAAGCCAATGGACTCTGAAATAAACTCTGCCAGCTTAGGCTCATCTTTGTGCATCTCTTGCACCGTCTGCAGTTGTTTTTCTTTTTCTTCAAGACTCCTTTTATAGCCTATCTGCATCTGTTGAAAGTCTTCCTGAAGCTTTTCGAGCTGTCTGGAAGCTTCATTGTTCGCGTTGGCTTGTTGCAACTATTGTTGTAGCAGTTGTATATGATTTTCTTGTTCCTTTAAAAGTTGTTGAACTTCAGAGGCTTTGTCAATAGTTGCAGAAGCATATGCTCCTGCAATCTGAGACAGCTTCGTAAGATTTTCTGTCGGATTATTGTTTGGGTCTTTCCACAAGACGTCCAAATGTTCAGCATCTTGAGATAGTGTATTTTCGAGCTTTCTCTTCTTTCTCTGTCTCCTCACAACTGCTTTGTGTTGGGGACTATAGAACACATCCAGTGGGGGAATTTCTTCCATGTTAAGTAGAAGCTCTGAGGATGGAGCGATGGGGAGGTTTTCTGCTTCTGCGGCACCGCTGACTAAGGTCGAAGCGACCTCTTGCATCACCTGTGTATTGCTCACAGGCGTCTTTGGGACTTGCCCTTCAAGGTTGATTAATTCATTGAAGGTCTCCCACTCTTTATCTAGCTCTGTTGTGACAAGAGGGGCTTCGATAACCGGAGGGGGGACATCTCTTGGTGGTGAGGCAATAACTTGCTGCTGAGACAATGTACTCGACTGAGCTGTGTCTTTGGTTGTTTCTTCGTTTTTTCTTTGTTCGTGACCAGACTCTTTAGGATGCTCAGATACTTCTTGGGCGGTGTTGGATTTAGATCTAGAAGTGCTGGAGTTTTCACTGAGGCTGATGCTTGGAGTCGGTTCTCTAGTAGGTATTCGCAGCTTCTCTAGTGGAATACTAGCCAGCCTTCTTTCTCTGTATAACGTGAATTTCTGGAAGTCACCTGAAGACAACCTCGACTGAGCTTCGTGCAAAATTTCTTTGAGCAAGCTCTTATTCTGAAAGAGATCATCAAACAGATCTTTCTGTCGAGAGAACACTCTTATCTTGACGTTCGTTGTGAATTCTTGGGCCACTTTATTTGGGTCGAATGGCCTCGCTGGGAACTTAAATAATTGAAGACACGTCACATTCTCCACCTCGCCAAAAGCGTGTCCTACATCGAACAAAGAGAAGGCCCCACAAGTGACGGGAAATTGAGGCCAAATGGCCTTCTTCTTGTCTTTTAAGTCTTTGGTTAGGCCGCCTTCAGAACAGGTTTGATAAGCGATCTCCCGGGCCAAAAGCTTATCAGGGACATATAAGGGTAGGACATGTGGAGGTACATTGCTTCCAAAAACTCGAATGTAAGTAAACCATTCTTCCCCAAACCATCTCGCGACGTGGATGATGTCAATTTGGGCCTCGGGGGAGCACCTTGGGGGGTCCTTATCATATATCATTCTATATAGGGGCAAAATAACCCCATGGAAAATCTGGTAAAAATGAGGGGCAAACTGGGAATCCCATAAGATCTTATGATAAACATGGATGGGCAATGGGTCTTGGGTAGTCCATTTCCATCCCATAGTAGGAAAATTAGATACAAGACAAACAGAATCCATAATATAGGCAGACAGATAAAAAGGAGGATAGACCCTTTGAGAAAAGGATCTCTTAGACCGGTAATTGACAACGACCGTGTATAGAGTATCAGAAAGGATTTTGGCCCAATCTAGGATTTTGGCATTAGTGGTAGCATCAACTAATGGCAGCCATTCAGATGAAAACTTGTTGATATCGGGCATACCAAATAACCTACAGAGCATGGCTGTAGCAAAACAATATGGAGAGGTAAGGGAACCAGTGCTGTACATACCGTTTTTATCCTTTTTTAGCGGCTCGTCTCTTCTAGACCATTCCTTAGAGGTGTCTGATAGATCTGGATTCTCTACCGCAAATTTCTTAACAAATTCTGCATTATAGGTCGCTTGCGGTTCAGGAAGATGATACATAAGCTTCAGATCTTGGGCAGCAAACGATCCCACGAGCCCATGTCCATGAACTTTGAATTGTCTGCCCTTTAATTCTGCATCATCCAATATCCACTTGATCATATCTGTGTATGGTAGAATTTTGTGTCTTGCCGCTATTCTGTGAAGGAATGAACATGCTAGGTCTTCTAAGGACGCCTCAGAAGAGCGTGGTGTGCCTGCGACAATAGTCACCTTCATTATTCTAGGTTTCTCCTCTTCTAACAGCCTGTACATGCCTTCCCATGTTGAGATCCCTGCATCTCTGTTACAGGCTGTATCTGTGTACAAGGGCGCCATCTCCTTGGTCTTCTCTCTTGCTTCGGAGCTTTGAGCTTTGTTCTTCTTTCCCATTTTGCTTTGCGTTTCTGTCTGAGTCGTCTTCGCACTTTGTTCCTGCAGATTACGAGTGAAATGGAAATGACTGATCCAAAAAGGTGATGGGAGAGTTTTAAATGCAAGAGATAAATCAAATATGCCACCTTACGTGAAGCAAATCTCTAACAAGGCACGCGTCTTTAATCCATTTAATAACTGACAACTAATTCAATTACTATCATTAAAAGTGCATGATCTCAGGTCAGGTTATAGTAAGTGGCTTTTCTTTGAATGGCGCGCCCGAAGGATTCGTACTAAGGTGATTTATGATTTGCTGACATACCCTCGCATGTCGCGCAATCACGAATCGCACCGTCGCAAATCGCATGATCGCAAATCTCATGGATGTGGCATCGCAGCGATCGAAATATCGCAGATCGCAGGAATTTGATGTTCACCATATCTTGCCTGGCTCATTTCTGCGATATCCGATCTAGCGATCGGCGTTATCGCAGATCGGTGAATCTTTAAGTTTTTCTTTATGAGCGTTACCAATTTGCGATGTGATGGCATTATTAACACGAGGATCTTGCGCATAAAAAAGGGAAATGAAGGTGTTTCCTATCCTTTTGCAACGTGACCTTAAAGGTTTTCTCTTTTAACATAGACTCAGGCCTTGAAATATCCAAGAGGCTTTTTCCAAGCGTATGATTGTGACTTCAAAAAGAAACTCTTGCTTTCTCTAAAAAATTAACTAAGGGTCCCCATTCATTCAGTTTCATGGTTGATACTTAATTGAATAAGGGGGGGTGTTGCTGGCTACAACACAGTCCTAGACAGTAACCCGAGGGAGTCATGTAGGATCATAAGCATTGCTCCACTACTAGCAAGCCTGGTTAGTACCCCGGTGGAGTTTCCCACTTCACCTCTCTCCGTAGGAAGAATTTCTCTTCTTTTTCCTTTATATTTTTTGAAAAGAGCATTGTGCATATGCACTTATTTATTTTCGGGGCGGAAGAGGGATCTCGACTTATTGAGAGCAGAAGAGGTTGTTCCTTGAGAGAAGCATATAAGACCTTTGATTTAGCTTTGCTCGTTTAGATTTTTCCCCTTTTCCATTTCTATTAGTTGGATTAAGCTTGAGGACATAGAGAAGAGGACTAAGTATAGGTATGGGGTTTCCCAGTGTGGACATAGGTTCATAGTTTGACAAAAGCTTCCCTTACAGATGGTTCGTATTTTCCATCCAGGCTTCATCAACCAAAATTTACAACCAAGCACAGAGAAGATGGACACAGGACTAGCCAAGTGCTGCAGTATCACGAGACTCTTTAAACTCATCCACATACTCATTCAAAAGCTATAATAGGATATAAAAATACTTACCTACAAAACAAAAATGGCAAGACAACCAAAACAAAGCAAAGCAAACAAAGAAAAAACAAAAAGGTAAAGCAGGAAAATAAAAACAACAAAGTAACAAAGAAATAGTAAGCATGCTATGTACATGGGTGGGGCACGACCCCAGATCAATGAAAATCATATTTTAAACCTTGGCCATTGATAGGAAGGTTGTCAATCCTCTCATCAAGTGATTGCAAGTGATACAAGTGTTGGCCAAGTTTTTCATGAACCGTGTACGGAAGAGACTGGAACTTTGGGTGTTTGCCTTTGTCTTCATGTGGTTTATCCCATTTCAAGACTAAGTCACCCATAGTGAATCTAGTGTTCCCTGCAGACTTACGATCGAACCATCTCTTGATACGATTTTGGTGGAGTGTAAAGTTTTATTTTGCTTTCATCTGTTCTTCTTGTAACTTGTATAATGTGTCCATCCTTTGAGATTTCCTCAGGATTCTTGGGATAACTGAAGAGCAGGCAAGTAGATATTGGGTGGCAGGATGGCTTCTTTGTCATATACAAGGAAGTATGGAGATGTGTTCAGAGAGGGCTTGGGTGTAACTCGATCAGCCCATAATGCATTCACTAGGGTGGAATACCAACTTCCCTTCTCAGAGTGAATAGTATTTTTGATGATGCAAATAAGATTCTTGTTTGTTGATTCAATAAGACTATTTCCCCACAGGTAGTAGTTAGATGACTGCTTAAGCATAATACCATATTTCAATGCAAACTCATACAATTTCAATGACGAGAAGTAAGTTGCATTGTCAAAAGCAAGTGAAATAGGAATGCCAAACCTCGAGATGATGTTCTGTTGAAGGAAGTTGATGAGTTCCTAGTCATTCACTTATTTGAGTGGAATTGCTTCCATCCAACGCGTAATTTAATCTATAGCGTGTATTGGATAGCTCCGCGCAATTCCTGGGTTGTTTGTAGAGCAGGGAAGAAGGGTTGGATGGACATCTCTACGCATTTTATGAGATGGTTGCAGAGCAGTCAGGATGGGCAGAATAGGACATCTCTATGCAATTTTGGAGCTTAGTATAGTCCAGGGTCATAATTCAAGTTCTTTCTTTGGTTGACCAGTGGGAGGCTTGATGGAGATCTTGCAGGAAGCGAAAAGTGGTTCAGCTTTTGGGACAACTTCTGCATAGTTCTAGAAGTGAGTTAGCTAGATCATTTCCATAATTACGTAAATAAGCCTTCCTGGAGGACAGCCTCAAGCTCTGTGTAGTTATAGGCAGCAGTTCAAGGTCATCGAGATTGATCCTGGTTGATGAAGGTTTGTCTGGTCAACAACTTTTCAATAAAATTGACTATGTGTGAAATCATGTGTACTCATGCAGACACGACAATGTGATCACACACGTAGCATGACTAAATGATAGGACACCTCAAACCAACAAGACAACATTTTCTAAGTGAGATTGACTCGAAGGTTGAGAATGACAAGTGTGATAGTTGAAATATGTCTTCGAACGACTGTGATGACACTTGTGCGACAATGTTTACAAATTAGTGTGTGAGTGTGGCCGATGTCAAAGGAGAAAAAAAAACTCATACACACAAAAATAGACCTTCAAAATGCCAGAAGAAACTCGCAAGCATGACATAGCGATCAACATCCCAAAAGACGACTAGTGTTCGATCAAGTGAAGAGGGTGTGAAAACTCAACAAGATCTCATGGGATGAGATTGAGTGTTTGCGACCATCAAATAAAAAAAACCAAGGAAGGCTCCACAATTTGGATGCAATACAAAATTTTGGAGGGTGTTGCAGCAGCTACAACACTTGGCGACACACTGGATGAATATCATCTTCTCTATTTCGGTTTATTTACAGCTCAGGGCCTTGGCCTTTTAGGAAGTATTGATTCATTGTGCAAATTACTTTGGCATCCCCACTTACCCCATGGACAAACATGGTTCGCCTTGTACCAACTCAGTCAAACACAATCAAATTTTCAATTAAATCACAGTGTTTCAAAATCAAGAAGGGTAGTTTGGTTCGCGAGCTTAAGATTTGCAGAGTATAATTTTTCATATCTCATGTTGCTTCACTACCAGTAGTCCTATACAGTACCCTAATGGAGTCACATAGGAACATAAGCATTGCTCCATTACCAGTGAGCCTGGTCAGTACCCCGGTGGAGTTGCCTACTTCACCTCTCTGCATAGGAATCCTTTCTCTTCTTTTGCCTTTGTATTTTTTGAAAAGAGGAATGTGCATAGGCGCTTACCTATTTTTGGGGTGGAAGAGGGATCTCGAATTATTGAGTCAAGAAGAGGTTGTTCCTTCATAGAAACATATAAGATTGGTGATTAGGTTTTCTCATTTATATTTTTCCTCTTCTCCATTCCTACTAGTTGGATTAAGCTTGAGGACACAAAGAAGAGGACTGAGTATAGGTATGGGGTTTCCCAGTGTGGACACAAGTTCATAGTTTGACAAAAGATTCCCTTATAGATGGTTCGTATATTCCATCCAGGATTCATCAGCCAAAATTTACAACCAAGCACAAAGAATATGGACACAGGACTAGCCAAGTGTTGCAGTGTCACAAGACTCTTTAAACTTAGCCACATACTCATTCAAAAGACATAATAGTATAGGACAACACTTACCTACAAAACAAAAATGGCAAGACAACCAAAACAAAGAAAAAACAAAAAATTAAAGTAGGAAAATAAAAACAACAAAGTAACAAAGCAACAGTAAGCATGCTATGTACATGGTTGGGGCACGGCCCCAGATCATTGAAAATAATATTTTAAATCTTGGCCATTGACACGAAGGTTGTCAATCCTCTCGTCAAGTGATTGCAAGTGATACATGTGTTGGCCAAGTTTTTCATGAATCGTGTACAGAAGATACTGGAACTTTGGGTGTTTGCCTTTGTCTTCATGGGGTTTATCCCATTTCAAGACTAAGTCAACCACAGTGAAGCTAGTGTTCCCTGCAGACTTATGATCGAACCTTCTCTTGATACGATTTTGGTGGAATGTAAGTTTTTCTTTTGCTTTCATCTATTCTTCTTGTAACTTGTATAATGTTTCCATCCTACGCTGAATCAATAGACACGGCTTGCCTCAGGATTCTTGGGATAACTGAAGAGCAGGAAAGTAGATATTGGGTGGCAGGATGGCTTCTTTTTCATATACAAGGAAGTATGGAGATGTGTTCAGAGAGGGCTTGGGTGTAACTCAGTCAACCCATAATGCATTCACAGGGTGGAATGCCAGTTTTTCTACTCAGAGTAAATGGTATTTTTGATGATGTGAATAAGATTCTTGTTTTTTTATTCAACAAGACTATTTCCCCATAGGTAGTAGTTAGATGAATGCTTAAGCTCAATACCATATTTCAATGCAAACTCATACAATTTCAATGAAGAGAAGTAAGTTGCATTGTAAAAAACAAGTGAAATAGGAATGTCAAACCTCGAGATGATGTTTTGTTGAAGGAAGTTGATGACTTCCTAGTCGTTCACTTATTTGAGTGGAATTGCTTCCATCCAATGCGTGATTTAATCTGTAGCGTGTATTAGATAGCTCCGTGCAATTCCTGGGTTGTTTGTAGACCGGGGAAGAAGGGCTGGCTAGACATATTTGTGCATTTTATGAGATGGTTGTAGAGTAGTAAGGATGGACAGGACGTGACATCTCTGCAGAATTTTGGAGTTCAGTATAGTTTGGGGTCAAAGCTCAGGTTCTTTCTCTGGTTGACCAGCGGGACGCTTAATGGGAGATCTTACGGGAAGCGCAAAGTGGTTTGGATTTTGGAACAACTTCTGTGTAGTTCTGGGAGTGAGTCAGCTAGATCATTTACATAATTGTGTAGATAAGGATGTCTAGAGGATAGCCCCAAGCTCTGTGTAGTTCTAGGGAGTAGTGCAAGGTCACTAAGATCGATCCCGGTTGACAAAGGGTTATCCAGTCGACAGATTTTCAGGAAAATTGACTAAGTGTGAAAGCATGTGTACTCGTTTAGACATGACAACGTGATCACACACTTAGCATGACTACACAATAGGACACCTCAAACCAACAAGACAACATGTGCTCAGTGAGACTTACTCGAAGGTTGAGAGCGACAAGTGTGATAGTTGAAATATGTCTTTGAATGACTGTGACAACACTTGTGTGACAATGTTTACAACTTAGTGGGTGAGTGCGACTGATGTCAACCAAGTGAAAACAACTCATACACACAAAGATAGACCTTCAAAATTCTAGAACAAACTTGCAAGCATGACATAGCGATCAACATGCCAAAAGACGACTAGTGATCAGTCAAGTGAAGAGGGTGTGAAAACTCAACAAGATCTCATGGGATGCGCTTGAGTGTTTGTGACTCTCAAATCAGAAAAACCAAGGAAGGCTCCACAATTTGGATGCAAGCCAAAATTTTGGAGGGTGTCGCAGCCGCTACAACACTTGGCAACACACTAGATGAATATCATCCTCTCTATTTTAGTTCATTTGCAACACAAGGCCTTGGCCTTTCAGGAAGTATTGATTCGTTGTGCATATTACTTTGGCATCCCCACTTACCCCATGGACAAAAATGGTTCACCATGTACCAACTCAGTCAAACACAATCAAATGTTTAGCTAAATCACAGTGTTTCAAAATCAGGAAGGGTAGTTTGGCTCGCGAGCTTAAGATTTGCAGGGTATAACTTTTCATATCTCATGTTGCTTCACTACCAGCTATCCTAGATAGTACCCCAATGGAGTCACACAACAACAAAAACATTGCTTCACTACCAGCTAGCCTAGTCAGTACCCCAGTGAAGTTACGTACTTCACCTCTCTACATAGGAAGCCTTTCTCTTCTTTCACCTTTGTATTTTTTGAAAATATAACTGTGCATAGGCACTTATTTATTTTTGGGGCGGAAGAGGGATCCCGACTTATTGAGAGCAGAAGAGGTTGTTCCTTCAGAGAAGCATATAATACCTCTAATTTAGGTTTGCTCATTTGGATTTTTTCCCTTCTCCATTTCTACTAGTTGGATTAATATTGAGGACACAGAGAAGAGGACTGAGTACATGTATGGGGTTTCCCAATGCACACACAAGTTCATGGTTTGACAAAAGCTTCCCTTACAGATGGTTCATATTTTCCATCCAGGCTTCATTGGCCAAAATTTACAACCAAGCACAGAGAAGATGGACACGGGACTAGCCAAGTGCTATAGTATCACAAGACTCTTTAAAATCATCCACATACTCATTCAAAAGCCATAATAGTATAGAACAACACTTACCTACAAAACAAAAATGGCAAGACAACCAAAACAAGGCAAAGCAAACAAAGAAAAAACAAAAAAGTAAAGTAGGAAAATAAAAACAATAGAGTAACAAAGCAATAGTAAGCATGCTATGTACATGGGTGGGGCACTGCCCTAGATCATTGAAAATAAAATTTTAAATCTTGGCCATTGACAAGAAGGTTGTCAATCCTCTCATCAAGTGATTCCAAATGATACATGTGTTGGCCAAGTTTTTCTTGAACCATGTACAGAAGAGACTTGAGCTTTGGGTGTTTTCCTTTGTCTTCATGGGGTTTGTCCCATTTCAAGACTAAGTCACCCACAGTGAAGCTAGTGTTCCTTGTAGACTTATGATCGAACCATCTCTTGATACGATTTTAGTGGAGTGTAAATTTTTATTTTTCTTTCATCTGTTCTTTTTGTAACTTGTATAATGTGTCCATCCTACGAGATTGCCTCATGATTCTTGGGAAAACTGAAGAGCAGGCAAGTAGATATTGGGTGGTAGGATGGCTTCTTTGTCATATACAAGGAAGTATGGAGATGCGTTCAGAGAGGGATTGGGTGTAACTCAGTTAGCCCATAATGCATTCAACAGGGTGGAATGCCAGTTTCACTACTCAGAGTAAATTTTATTTTTGATGATGCGAATAAGTTTCTTGTTTGTTGATTCAACAAGACTATTTCACCACAGGTAGTAGTTAGATGAATGCTTAAGCACAATAACATATTTCAATGAAAACTCATACAATTTCAATGAAGAGAAGTAATTTTCATTGTCAAAAACAAGTGAAATAGGAATGCCAAACCTTAAGATGATGTTTTGTTGAAGGAAGTTGATGACTTCCTGGTTGTTCACTTGTTTTAGTGGAACTTCTTCCGTCCACTACGTGAATTAATCTGTAGCAGTCATAATGTAGCAGTGATGCCTTGATGAATGGGGGAAGATTTCCCCAATGAAGTCTAAGCCCCACTGTTGGAACGGTTCACTCACTGCAACTGGATGCAGCGGGGATGCCAACCTTCATGTTCTGTCGCTGACCAACTGGGCACTTGTGGGCAGAAGCATGTGCATCCTTAAGTAATGTGGGCCAGTGGAAACCAGCTCTCATTACTTTATGCACGGTCTTGTACTCATGAGGTGACCTCTAGTTGGTCCATCATTCATGTCATGTAGTACTCTCTCTAAATCTTGTGCCTCCAGGCACCTGAGAAAAATCTCGTTGTTGTGATTTATGTAAAGCACTCCATGCACCAACTAGTAATATAAGGCTTTGAGGCAAAGTACCCTCTTCTACCGCATGGAAAAGTGAGAGGGAAATGTGTCATGCTCAAGCTAATGGAACACTTCTTCGTACCTAGAGTTACCGTGTGAAGTGGGTGGTGCTCACTCTATATTATACATCTCGATTTCTTGCTCCCAACTAGCAATCTATTCTTCTTCCTCTTAGGCGTGTACTGCTTCTGCTGCAAGTCTGTAAAGACCATGACCCTTGATAGTGTGAACTGGCTTGATATCAAGATCATACTCCTAAAGCCCTATCATCCAGTTTCCATGTCTTTCACCCAACTCTTGTTGAACAAGAAACGCTCTGATTGTTGGGTGTGACACAAACATTATGCAGTTATTTTTTAGCAAGTAGGGTCTGAAATGTTTCACCACCTTCTATACAACATATGCATGTTTATCCATGGAGAGATAGTTGAGCTCAGGCCCCTATATGCTCAGGCTCATGAAGGATATGGGACATTCGTTGTTCAACTTATCCTTCTGTGTGAGCACTACAACAATTGAATTGTCAGAAGAAGATGTATACAATAATAAATATTTGCTAAAATCTAGGCTTTGCAACCCAAGTGCATCTGCTATTGCCTGCTTGATATGAGAAACCACATTCTTTTCCTTCTTACCCTAGCTATAGATTGCATCCTTCTAGATCATATCTTAGATAGGTTTGACAATCTGTGCATAATCCAAGATGAACTTTCGAAGGAATTTTATCTTTCCCAAGAAGGCCAGCATAGCTTTCTTGTTAACTGGGTGAGGAATCTGTGTGATTGTTTGAACTCAGTTTGGATCAACCTTAATCCCAATATTGATGATGATGTGCCCAAGGAGGTTCCGCTCAGACACAAAAAATATGCTCCTCTTAGGATTTAAGGATATCTCATACTTTCCACATCGCTCGAATAGCTTCTTGAGGTGGCATAGGTGGTCTGACCACTTTCTTGAAAAGATTGTCAAGTTGTCAAGTTAGACTACCACGTGTTGTCCGATGAGCCCATGGAAGGTGATGTCCATAGCACGTTGAGAGGTTGCGCCTGTGTTCACAAGCCCAAATGGCATTCTTTTGTAAGTGATGGTGTTGGGTGTGGAGCCTGATTATCTTCTGTATTCAAAGGTTTCAGCCGGATGTATACCCTAGGAACACTGTACATCCCTCCATGCGGGGGGGACTTGTCCCCCCCACAGGGGTCTGGGGGGGCTAATCCTCTCCGGCTGGGGGGTTCGGGGGCCAATGGTCCCCTGGTGGGGGTTCAGGTCAGCGCCCCTGAAGCTAAAAATAGATGTAAAATTGCCTTGTATAAGTCTAGTAATTTCTAGTCAATCTGGGCTGTTCATTAGGCAGATGATCTGATGGTAGAAGTTATGTTTAATTTAGGGTTTTTTGCCCTAGAAGGCAACCCCTCACTATATATGAGGGAATTGTATTATGTCTATGGATATCTGTATTCTGAGTGAGGAAGAGAGAGGATATTGAGAGTGAAGAGGGTGTTACAGTGGATTTGCTGTAGGTTGTATCTCTTCAGTTTGCTAGATAATATAATAATAATAAAAAAGGACTGGTTGTTTCTCCGTGGACGTAGTCCAAACTAGGTAAACCACATATATTTGTGTCTCTCTTGTTTTATGTGTTTTCTGTGTTTATATTTTTGCAATATTTTGTGTTCCATTGCTCCGTAATATATAATTTTCTAACAAACGGTACCCCACTTGGTATGGAAAGTAGTTTTAAGTCTATCAGGTTTTGCTACCAGAACCTAGTTATATTTAGAAAATACTTCAAGGAAAGAAAACATTTCAGCTCCAGATAGTGTCTGCAAGATATGCTCCACAGATGGCACATGGTAGTTGTCTTTGTCTAAGGCCCTGTAAAGATTTTGGAAATCAATGCATAGGAAGATCTCCGCGAACTTCTTTCTTTTAAAAACTAAATTTGACATCCATGTAGAATGATGGACCTTGTATATGATTCAAGCATCCAACAACTTAGTCAATTCTTTCTATACGAGGGGTTCAAGTGACAGATGGACTTTTCTGAGTTTCTGTTGAAACGGCTTGAGCCCTTCTTTTATTGGGATGACGTGTTGGATTATTCACATGTCATATGCCTTCAAGTCATCATATGTCCACGTAAATACATCGTGACACTGTCTGAACAAGTGGAGAAAGGCTTGTTGCTCCTCTAGTCTGCAACATGTACCAATATTTACAAACTTCAGATCCTTTTATGTTCCCAGGTTGATCTGTTCGTGCATCAATGTGGAACTATGGGTTTTGGTGTTCTTGGGCCCTTTGAAGTGGTTCTGCAAGTCATAGAGCTTTTCAAGAAACACCACACCCTTGGGTATGGGGTTTCCTTTTCTGTCATTAGGTGTATCTTGTAGAGACTGCTCGTGCACGTCTTCATCTATGGTTGCGTCTTTGAAAACGTCAACATTGGCCATAAAGTGCAGTATATGTTCATCATCATAAAAAACACTCAAATTAGTTATGTTGTCAAGGATAGATCACTTTTACTAAATCTCAATAGTAAACCTATCCCTAAGCGGTGTCATCCTAGCAGCTGCATTGTGCATTATTTGTACATATATGATATTAAAATCTTAAAAATTAGAAATAATCCACCATACCTCTTCTTGGTAACCTTTAAGACAAGGTGAGACATGGTGTATGGTGTTACGTACCTGTCATACCACAATCTCTGAATCAGCTACCACTTTAAGCATAGTTACATTGAGGTTGAGAGCTTTGTGCAAACCCAAGACAAGTGCTTCATATTTCGTAGTGTTGTTTGTGCACTCAAAATCCAAGATGCTTGAGACTAAATGCTTTCTTTTCCTTGGGTCATCAAAACACACCCGGCTCTAGAGTCGTCTTGTGACTTTGATTCGTCAAAATACAAGGTCCACAAACCATCTGTATAGGGACCACTTGTCATGCTGGTACTACTTACACTACTACTACTACTGTTACAAAGTATGATACAAGTTCCATTTTCACCAGTTGGGCAAGGAAGGAGACCCAACTGTGTATCTGGTGGGGTTGGGCTCGGATGTGCAAGATAGTACCCCAGTTGTGTTTCTAGAAAAAAATTGCCAATCAAAAGTTTTGCAAAAGCCAATGGTTCATTCTGACCATCAAATCGAGTAACATTGTGCCTCATATACCTCTCAGAAAACACTCGAATATGGTTGCTTCTACCCTAATACAAAAACCATAAGTGTGACTAGTCTATAGCAAAATATCCTTGCAACCTTCTAGATTAGTCTCTATTGAGCAGTAAGCCATATGCTTTTGGTATGTCCACTATCACAATGTTGATGCATTGGTGAACTCGTTTGTCAGATGATAACCAGATGATCACATCCCGATGTTCACCAATGGCTGGTACACATGTTGGATCAAGTTGGATGATCTCTACAATCGTACTTCTCCATTGCGCATTGATCCTTTTAGAAATGGAGAGTGGCATGACATTGATTGATGTGCTAGTGTCAACCAAATGGTTGTGGACATTGAAGTTGAAAATTTCAAAAGATAAAAAAAATGGTGAGCAGAGCAAGTTTTCTTCTTCTCTACGAAGCGTGTTCAATATAGATGTGAGTGATCCAAGAGACTTACTTGATCCCTTGCTGGAAGAAGCAACATTTTCTATGGAGTTTTTCTGCATTGCGCACAACAAAATATCCCACTGACCCATGAGTTTTGTGAGTTTGTACAATGAGATTTTTTCACGGGTCTTCTTCATGTATTTGACAATGTTGTAGTCCAAATTGGGAGGCTCACCGAGTTGTCGGGGGTAAGACTTGTGTTTTTATTGTCTGGTGGAGTGTTCTGAAGTGAGCTGCTCATGGACATATCTTTCGTTCGAGCAGTCTTCCCAGACTTGTTTTATGTTTTCTTTGTTGAGGGTATTGGTGGACCAACTTTGCTGAACATCTGCTTGAATTTATATTTCGGTACATCAATCACAGTAGGAGCCCCTTGACTTCTTAGGTTATATCGATTGTTCTATTTTGGGGCCTCCTTCTCAGTGGTTGTCTTCTTCTAGGCAACATTTAGACACTGATACATGTTGACCACGTGCCCATAACTAGGAGTTTCATCAGATGTAGCATCCTCTTCTTAATATTCATTTTTCGGCTGAACCTGCTCATTGGAATTAATGTGATCATTCATTCATGAAGCCACGGATCCCACAACTCAGTTCCAATTTGTAAAGGTCTTATCTAAGTGTCATTCTTGGTGGAAATCACATAAGTTATGCTTACCAAGTTGTTCTTCTTGGAACACAACATTTGAACTCTACACAGATTTAACAGAGTGACTATTGCTGCTACCTGATGTCCCACTCTTTCTGCCCGCAAAATCGAAAGGTTTGCTGCTCATTGTTGCCTCATTTTTCTGTTGCTTAAGTTATGCTACTTCAGTTGTCAAGGACTTAAGGAGATGAGTAAGGGTCTCAATTTCACTTGTTTCTTTTTCCTTCACCTTACTCACAGTAGCTTGGGACTTCCTACCCACATCTTTGGAGTCCTTCATTGATTCATCATCCATAATGAGTCCAATTGCACGTAGGTCTTTCTCCGCATTAATTTCTTCTTGGCAAACTTTGGATAATGATGATTTTGCATCTCTCTTGACAAACTACGCAATGTTGTTCAGTACTATGATGGAGTCATGAAGTTTAGTATCTACAATGAACTTGTTTAGTGTTGGGTGTGGAGCCTGATTATCTTCTGTATTCAAAGGTATTGTCACATTGGACCCCAGTTTGGAATGGGGCAGAAACGCCGACCGTAAAATATTCACTGCAGGGGGGGTCTAGGGGGGACAGTTGTGACCTTTGGGGAGCCCCCCCTAGTGGGGAGTTTCAGGGGCAGCGCCCCCGAAGCTAAAAATAGATGTAAGATTGCCTTGTAAAAGTATAGTAATTTCTAGTCAATCTGGGCCATTCATTAGGCGAATGATCTGACAGTAGAACTTATGTTTGGTTTAGGGTTTTTTGCCCTAGAAGGCAACCCCTCTCTTTGTATGAGGGAATTATATTGAGTCTGTGTAATATATGTGTATTCCCCGAGCGAGAAGCAGAGAGGTGACATTGTGAGAGAAAATAGAGGATATTACAGCGGATCTACTGTAGGCTGTGTCTCTTCAATTTGCTGGATAATAGAAAGGAAGGACTGGCTGTTCAGGGTGGACGTAGCCCAAATTGGGTGAACCACGTATATCTGTGTCTCTCTTGTTTTATGTGTTTTATATGTTTATATTTCTGCAATATTTTATGTGTTCCATTGCTTCGTAATATATAATTTTCTAACAATTGGTATCAAAGCCGAAGGTCTATTTGGTTGATAAACTCGCAGGAAAGAAGGGTTCCTCATTCGAGTGGGAGCAATGGCGGAAGATGGTAAGTTTAGGGTCGAGAAATTTAATGGCCAAAACTTCTCGTTGTGGAAAATGCAAATGGAAGATTATCTGTATCAGAAAGATCTGTACTTACCATTGGGTGGAAAAACAAAGATGCCGACGGGA
Organism: Pinus tabuliformis; assembly: GCA_031772625.1. Classification (NCBI taxonomy): domain Eukaryota; kingdom Viridiplantae; phylum Streptophyta; class Pinopsida; order Pinales; family Pinaceae; genus Pinus; species Pinus tabuliformis. The sequence continues at coordinate 491,149,479 of CM062817.1, forward strand.
ATGACAAATGAAGAATGGAACCTTCTCAATAGAAAGGTACTCGAAACAGTACGGTTGTGCCTCGCAGTGTTGGTCACCTTCAACATTTTGAAGGAAACAACAACAGAGGGTTTGATTAAGGCGTTGGAGAAACTACATGAAAAACCCTCAGCCTCAAACAAGGTATTTCTTATGAAACTGTTATTTAATATGAAGATGTCAGAAGGTGGATCTATTGCAGACCATTTAAATGATTTTAATACTATTACAAGTTAGTTATGTTCAGTAGGGGTAAACTTTGATGATGAAGTTAGAGCTTTGGTATTCTTGTGCTCATTACCAAAAAATTGGAATGGTTTAGTAATGGCCATTAGTAACTTTGCTTCTGGATCTAGTACTTTAAAGTTTGATGATGTTGTCAATGCTATCCTTAGCGAGAAAATGTGACGAAAAATCGTTGGTGAGACATCGAGTAATTCTTTGAGTGCAGAGTCTAGGGGAAGAAAAATGGAAAGAGAAAAGAGCTCAGGATATCGCAGTAAATCAAGGAAAGGCAGATCCAAGTCTAGATTAGGGATAGTGTGCTGGAAATGTGGAAAGAAAGGACACCTAAAGAAAGACTATAGATCTCGAAAGGGAAAAGAAGGAGATGCACAACAAGAAAAAATCATGAAGAAAATGTTACAGGTGAGGTGTTACAAGATGATTTGATTCTTTCTTTCGAAAATATTACTGATTCCTGGGTGGTAGATTCAAGGGCCTCATTCCATGGCACACATGATAAGAAATACTTTCATGATTATGTTCAAGGATATTTTGGACAAGTTTGTTTAGGTGATGATAAACCCTATAAAATTGTTGGAATGGGTAAGGTTCTTGTAAAACAGCATAATGGAAACCAATGGCTACTAAAGGAGGTAAGGCATGTTCTATATCTAAAGAAAAATATGATTTCAACAGCGCAGTTAGGCGGTGAAGGTTGTGTGACAACTTTCACAGATAAATCTTGGAAGGTTACCAAAGGAGCCCTGGTAATAACAAAAGGCAAAAAGGTTGGTACATTGTATTTATGCAATGGTATTTCTAACTCTGTTAATGCTTTAACTTCCAAAGGAGCAGATGCAACATTATGGCATCATTGGCTCGGAAACATGAGTGAAAAGGGATGAAGATTCTTCACTCAAGGAATTTGTTGCCGGGTTTGAAGAATGTTGATTTGGACTTCTGTGAGAATTGCATTTATGGAAAACAGAAGAAAGTCAGATTTCTTAGAGTTGGGAAAGAAAAGAAGAGCGAAAAATTAGAGCTTGTGCATACAGATGTATGGGGACCTGCTCAGGTATAACCTCTCGGTGGCTCTCATTATTATGTTACTTTTATTGATGATGCAACTAGAAAAACTTGGATTTATTGTATTAAGAATAAATATGATGTATTTGATACTTTCAAGAAATTGAAAGCTTTGTTTGAGATTGAGACAAAAAAGAAATTAAAGTGTCTTAGATCAGACAATGGAGGTGAATATTGCAGCAAAGAGTTTGATAGGGACTTTTCAGAGCATGGAATTCGTAGAGAGAAGACAGTTCCAAGAACACCATAAGAAAATGGTGTGTCAGAAAGGATGAACAAAACAATCATGGAGCGTGCAAGGTGCATGAGATTGCATGCAGGATTGCCTTTACAATTTTGTGTAGATGCTGTAGATACTGCTGTTTATCTAATAAACAGAGGGCCTTCAAGTTCCTTGGATGGTGGTGTTCTAGAGGAAGCATGGACAGGTAAAAAGGTAAACTACTCTTTTTTAAAGCCTTTTGGTTGTGAGGCCTTTGTCCATATTGATAAAGAAAATAGAACAAAGCTTGAGGAAAAGTCAAAGAAATGTACCTTTATTGGATATGGTGTTAATGATTTTGGTTATCGCTTATATGATTACGAAAATCACAAAATCATTAGGAGCAGAGATGTAATATTCAATGAAAATGTCTTGTATAAGAATCAGTTGCAGGAAAAGAAACAGGAAAAATAAAACAAGGAATACGTAGTTCTTGATGAAATCACTGAAAAAGTAAAGGTGCCTAATAATAATAATAATCAACAACCACAACAACAACAACCACCACAATAGCAATGGGCACCCCAAACACCTGAAAGTGGTGTTAGAAGATCTACCAGGATAAGTATACCCCCTGAATGATACTCTCCTTCATTATATTATTTATTGTTGACTGATTCTAATGAACCCGAATGTTATGAAGAAGTAATGCAGGTTGAAAGTAGGAAGAAGTGGGAGGTAGCCATGGAATAAGAGATGGACTCCTTAATGCATAACCAGACTTGAGACTTAGTCAGGTTGCCTACAAGAAAAACTACATTGAAGAATAAATGGGTTTACAAGCTGAAGGAAGAAGATGGAGGAAAACAGAGGTACAAAGCTAGACTTGTGGTGAAGGGGTTTGCATAGAAGAAAGGTATTGATTTTGATGAAATATTTTCTCCTGTTGTTAAAATGACTTCAATCAGAAATATTTTAAGTCTAGTAGCAGTTGAAGATTTGCATCTTGAGAAGTTAGATGTAAAGACAATCTTTCTCCATGGGGATTTGGAGGAAGAGATATATATGTAGCAGCCACAAGGATATGAAGTGAAAGGGAAGGAGAAACTAGTGTGCAGGTTAAAGAAGAGCTTGTATGGCTTGAAACAAGCTCCAAGGCAGTGGTATCTAAAATTTGACAAGTTTATGTCTGAACAAGGTTATACTAGATGTCACTCTGATCATTTATCTGAAAAAGAAAAATGATTGCAGCTATATTATATTGTTATTGTATGTAGATGACATGCTTGTTGCAGGGTCTAACATGCAGGAAATAAATGTGCTCAAAAGAAAATTGGCAAATTCATTTGCAATGAAGGATTTGGGAGCTGCAAAACAAATCCTTGGTATGAGAATAACTAGAGACAAGAAAAATTGTAAAATAATATTGTCTCAGAATGAGTACATACAAAAAGTGTTGAAAAGATTTAATATGCACAATGCAAAACCAATTAGTACACCTTTTGCTAGCCATTTCAAACTTAGTAAGGAAATGGGCCCAAAGACCCAAGAAGACATGGATTATATGTCTAAATTTCCATATGTATCAGTAGTTGGAATCTTAATGTATGCAATGTTCTGCACAAGGCTTGATATTGCACATGCAGTGGGAGTTGTAAGTAGGTACATGAACAATCTAGGAAAGGAACATTGGCTGGAAGTGAAATGGATTCTCAGATATTTGAAAGGTACCACAAATCAAGCATTATGCTTTGGTGGTTCAAACATTTCTCTACAGGGATATGTTGATGCAGATATGGCAGGGGACAGAGATAACAGGAGGAGCACTACAGCGTATGTATTTACTGTTGGTGGAACAACTATCAGTTGGGTTTCAAAAATCCAAAATGTTGTTGTACTTTCAACAACATAAGCAGAGTATGTTGTTGCTACAGAGGCTAGTAAAGAAATGATTTGGTTACAAAGGTTTATGGGTGAATTGGGTAAGGAGCATGATATGGGCACGTTATACAGTGATAGCCAAAGTGCCATTCATCTTGCAAAGAACTCAACATTTCATTCCAAGACTAAACACATATAGCTCAAGTACCATTTCATACGATTAGTGTTGGAAGATGGAGAGTTGAAGTTGGAAAAGATACATACTAGCCAGAATCCTGCAGATATGCTAACAAAAGTTGTAGACAGGGAGAAACTAAGAATATGCTCAGTTTCAATTGGTCTTCAAGGATGACGATGAAGATGAGAAACAACCAGGTCCAAAGAGGAGTCATTGTCCAGCAAATGAAGTAGCGGTGGAGTTGCTATAATCAGTCTCCAAGTGGGAGATTGTTGGGTGTGGAGCTTGATTATCTTCTGTATTCAAAGGTATCGCCACATTGGACCCCAGTTTGGTGTTTCCACCTGTAAAATATTCGCTGCAGGGGTAAAATATATCTGCCTCCTCCACTGCCTTCCCCTCTGCTACCTTCGTCGGAACTTGAGCCCAAGAGTGTGTTGTTAACTTCTTCTCCTTGTAAGAAAATAGGAGGTTCCTCTTCGTTCTCAAAAACTTATGCCAGCTCTTCAAGAGTGGAGAGGATTACTTCCTCAACAGACGAGACTACCACTCATGTGGGTGTAGTCTTTTGTTTCCTCTACAAAGAGGGAAGGTTGTTTACTCCTAGGATCAGTCCAACAACTTTAGCAAACTGACGAGTGATGAGATGGACTGAGTGAAGGTGGTGATATGATATTTCTTGTTTAGGTCTAGAGGGTGAGGAGTAACTAACTTCATAGTTGCGCATGGGAGAGAGGGATTTAGTGTTACTACCTTGACCAGATGATAGATGCATGGGGTTGAGAAGACATTAAACCATAAACAACGCACAACCCTCCTTCTAGCACCAGAAATGTTGACAGTGTTGTGTTAGCACTCAAAATGAACCTCAAGGCTGAGAAGAGACAATTTCGAGGTAAACACAGACCAAGCTTTCGATCTAGCATCTAGCCCTACCAGACCAAAGAGGGCTCTCTCTTTGCCAACAAAATGTGGTTGAAATAAGTGAATCTTAGGCTAGCTATGAAGTATGGGGATTTGATTGAAAGTTGAGGGTCGAAAATAGCAAGAGAAGGGACCATTGGGCTATGGAATCGAGGCTAGTTTCTGTCGGCAAACCTGGTGTTATCAGGAAATCTAGTGTCTATTCAGAGCTACTAGTCCCACTAAGATAGGTAGCTATCTTAGAAACAAATAGATTAAAGTTACTTTCCTTTACGAGAGAGAGATGAGAAAGAAGCAGAGAGTACCAACCTTAGTCTTCTGCTTGGCTCCTTGGTTGTTTCCTTTCTCCTTTGATGGAATCTCGCCATTGCTTCCTTACTTGTCCCGCTTCAAAGGGCACCTATAGATTCACAGCAGCATAATACCATCAAAGCATAGAGATCTATCACTGTAAACAATATAGGATCAGATATATATTGACCATACAAATGCATATATCAACACAATATTCAAAGATACACAAGAATATGGAGGAAAACTCAAATAGATTTATTAGTAAAAGTAATAGAAGAGAGGATTACAACCACTTGGTCTAACCCAACACCATCCTCCCAGCTTGAAAGCCCTCTTCACCTCATACAAAGCAAGATCACCCAACAATGTCTTCAAAGAGAAACCAACAACACTTCTTTGCAAATTACCAAATTCCAACCTCTGGATCTCTAGGATGAGGGATCCATTTATAGATATTTGCAGAGGGGTGAGTCAACTTCTATGATTTTGATTAGTGTCATCTCTCTGATAGTTCTTGGTTCCACTTGGAGATTTCATGATCTCTTACTCATCCTTGGGTGAATTTAGGGAGGCAAGTGTCAAATGAGCAGCTTCTAGAAGATTCTCAGGGTCTCCACCTAGCAAACTGCTTATGCCATTTGTCTGCTCTCACTCATCGCACCCTACAGAAGGGCTTTCCAGTATGCACCACACTTTTTGCATGTGGCAGGTGAGATGCATCGCACCCTTTGCACTGGGCAGTCTGTATGGTCCTGCTTCGACCAGTTCTGAGTGGTTTTTCATGGAAAACTTTTGGGAGATGATGTAATCAGCTAACCTTGCTCCTTTAGGGTATGAAACAACAATTTTAGGGACTTAGAAGCCCTTGGTTTATGGACATATGTGATTGGGGTTGCAGTGCCCAAATATGTCTATAACAGTTGGCCCCTAAAGCATGAGGTCATAAATCTTTTGATGTCGGGTGAAATGCTTTGTAATGAGGATCCAAGGCTTTTCGCACTAGAAGGTGACTTGTAATAAGATATAATACAATACATTATCTTCATAATATTTTCATGATCTAGCTGAGGCGGGCATTCCCATGCTCATCTTGATAAATTCATTTTCATGTACATAGGGCAGACAACTATCTGTGTGCAGACCAATGATCCGGGTAGAGCCATCATCCCTTAGTTTGGATGATTATCTGTGTAGCAATGATATACATTTGATGTCTTTATTTTCCTGAATATATCACAGCCCAGATGTATGAAACTAGATCCGGGGTCTTCAAAACTCGTTCAATTTTTGCTCGAAAGTACAAGTCGATCCATGTGAAAATATGTTATGATGTCGAACGTGGAAGGACATCGCCTGATTACCAGCCAATGATGTAAGCTGTTAACAGACGCGAGAGGAATCACTGATGATGATGATGACCCTCAAGGTACTGCAGTACAATTCATGTGGTGTGAATACATGAGTCGATGTCGAACACCACGCAAAATATTTCGGTCGAAAGCCATTAATGTAAACCTATCGTAGGAAGTGAGAAACTTGTCATTGATGCATGCAAGCTTCAAAGTACTGGAAAAGTTGTCCCTAGTTCGACTTCTTGGATAATGAGCTGATGTCGACAGGAAGTGACCCATCGTAGGAAGGCATTAATGGATCCCACATCTATGACACGAAATGGAGCAAATGATTTTGTAGAGGTGAAAACGATTTGATGATACAAGGTTTAGGGTAGCGGTCATGAAAGAATGAAGTGTAAAGGTATTGCAATGGATGAGACACAAGCTGGGTAGGTGAATTCTCTGAGTGACTTCTCTTGAACATATCGGTGACATCGAAATGGATTAGTAGCATTAACCCCAAAGTGGATGGTGCATCGGACCAATGGTGATATGACCGGTGAATGGAATAACCCAACCTAACTCAATCATGGTGATGGAGCGAAAGTGTCATGTTCAAGAGCGACCTGCTACCAATAAAGTTTCTTCAAGTTTTCTTCCCAATTTTCCCCAGTCATTTCTGACCAGTAACTCTTTATTTTTTGTCAAGCTTGAGGAGGATAACATATGCTTGTTCTATAATTTTCCCTTTGGGCAAACCCGTTGCTATGTTTTAACGAGTCTAGCGATAGTGAAACTCACTCTTGTTTGAATGGACAAGTTTGCCACTATTGTTTTAACAATTTTAACGACAAGGATAACTCAGTCCTTTTCAATTTTAGAGAGTTTGAAAAGAGATGGAAAGGAAACTCCAATATTCCTTTTTCGTAATATAATCCCTTTAGTCCGAAAAAGTATAAAACAATGCGAAAGGGATAACTTTTCAATAGTTTTAATGAGCCGAACAAGAAAAACACTTGATATTTTTGTGTAATGATCCCTCAGGTCCAAAAAGATTAAAATCTAGAGGTATAGCACTTCTGATCACTTTAATGAGATGGAGAGGCCAATTTCTCGATAATCTTTTCATATTTTATGAGTCAGATGAAAAGAGCTTAAAGGAGACTTGTTTTTCGAGGAACGAGTGATGTTTTCAGATAGCAGCTGGTTCCAGGTAAGGTTTGGAACTTCCCCAATCACGACAGTGTAAAGAAGGTGGCTAATAGGATCACTCGTCGCAGCTGTTCCTAAAAATGGGTAAACAATCAAATGGAGGCAAATGATCGGCTAAAACAGAGTGGAGGTGATGGTAAGAACACGACCAAGGCTCAAAAGCTGACGATAATCATTCACAATGGTTATTTAGTGGAGGTGGGTTCATCTTTTAATGAGCCTAAACTCTAGCAGAACATTTGCTCATTGCTAGGTTTAATTTTTAACGAGCTTGAACTTCGCGTAAAACTGCTCGTGGTAATGGTCCTTGATATTTGATTCACCATTAACACTATGTTCTTTTGACGGGTGTACTACCTGTTCAATTTCTCTGTCATACTGATTAGAAATGAGGACATATGTCTGAAAAATGAGTTAAAAAACTAATACCCTACTTAAATTATGTGAAAAGTAACTTAAAAATAGGTTTTTACCCCTCATTTTACCATTTCATTTCGAGTTGTGACTATTGGAGCTCTGGAGGTGTTTTCCCCCTTGATTTTCATCAGCTGAATCTGGGAGATTCTGTGGACGATTTTCGGTGCTGTCTGGACTAGGTAGGAGCTAAACCTGAGCTCTTTAATTGCATTCTTTCCTTTTTGAATTTCTTCTCTTGTTTTCTTTTCAGAGATTCATCGGAGAAAAATGGTTGTTACATGGCATGAACGCGAGCATGAAGAAGAGGACATGGTTGCCCTACATGATCCAGGTATGGTAACTACATTGCAGAACTGTGGCTTGCTCAAGTTCTTACGCATGTCTAGCATGAGGCAAAAAATCAACTTGTTGCAATATTTCCTCGATGCATGGGATCCTACCGACCAAGTGTTCCAAATAAGAGGCAAATCCATCCCCATGACTATTGAGGACATCTATTTCTTGACCAGTTTATCAAGGTGTGGCGCCCCTCTCTCACTATTAGGTTCCGCCCGCGGGGGCGAATCCATGAGGGATTATATTCATCGATACTGTAGAGAAGGATCTCAGCTGAGCAGGGATGGCAAGATCAGTATCTGAGATGTCACAAACCAGTCCTTGAGGACTATTTTATTCACCTTTGCTAGACTAGTTGGTAGCGCGGCCCTTCACTTGGCCAACAGGTCCTATATGCAGTACGCCTTGGAATGTCTCGAACCCAAGGTATTCAACTGGTGTGACGCAGTACTTCCAGTGATCAAAGAACAGCTCACCAAGGTGAAAACCAGAAGATCTAAGAACTTTGGCTATGGTTCACCTTGGAGAGGATCCCATTGATGTAGCCCCAGTACATCTCACTCAGCCTACCACAATTGACTGAGCCATGGATGCAAAGATGGGTTGACATTATGGGCAGACATGCTGATCAATCACAGGTTTCATTCTCTGATGCTTTCTTCGAGTGGTTCAATCGTCAGTAGATGACTTATGCCGAGTATCCATATGCTGGGATGGATTTTCGGGGTGACCTAGATTTGGTGTTGCCAGCTGGCGAGCAGTGGGGTGTCATAGGTAAAAATATCTGACCATATCTCTGTTTATTGTTTTTATAATGTTCTTGTGTTTTTCAAAATGTTCATCAAGACTAGTCAAAACTCATGTGCTTATGCAGATATTGGGCCCATGCGACCAACAGTGCATCCGAGACTAGTAGCTATTATTCCAGTAGGAGAGGCTATAGGGAGGGCCATCCTTCGCGACCTAGATGTATCCGAGACCCTTGCATTGTTGCAGGATCAGATCGAGGGTATCACCCTTGGTATTCCTGACGTGAGGACCGATGAGCTGCCTCTAAGATTACAGTGCCATACCACTGGCGTGCTGAGTCGATGGACCAAGCTCTTACGCATGATTGCACAGGCGGTGACTAGTTATCATCAGCATCATTAGATTAGCGTGCCCCCTTGCATTTTGAGTTTTTGGGTCATATGACCAATTTTTTCCTGGACACAGAACACTATGTACAAACTATAAACAGTCATATATATTTTTGATTTTCAGAGTTTCATTTTGGTTAAGTTATATGATCCTGATGCCGTTATTGATAAAATGCTTTCCTTTTACAAATGTTGCAAATGTCTATCTAACACATAATTTGCTAGTGAATCGGTTAATGCGTTTAAGTTTCTGGAAATATGTTGATATTGAATAGAATCAAACTGTCTTTCCAAAATCTTGACCCTTAGGAACATACCATAGATAACTAGATTCCAAATGGAATAGATGCCTGTAAGCTGTAGAACGATGAGCTGTGAGTCTAGCCTAACGACAAGTCGGTGTATGACATGCGCGATGGCAACAGAGAGGAGTTCTATCAAATCGCTATATTCAGTGATGTTGTTCATTGATTGACCAATACACACCCCTTTGAAACTCACTAACTCGCCGCTTGGATTAAAGATAGCCCAAGCTACAAAAGATAGGTTCCGCAAACTACGACTCGCCCCGTTGGCATATCCAACAAATGATTCCAATAGGTTCAACATCTGTAACAAAATGTAAAAGTGGATTACCTAACCAAAATGATCACTCATAACAAAAACAAAAATGTAACAAAAGCATATGTAGAGGTTACCATGCCGAGTCAAGCATAGTAACGCTTAAGGTACAACCCATTTCAGGGTTGCCTGTTATCGGGAAAAGTGTCTATTCAGAATGACCCTATCCCACTGGGTTGTGACAGTGACCTCAGAAACAAACAGGGAAAACTACTCTTGTATTCCCTTTATGAACTATAAACGAAGATGAATAGGATGAACCAACCTGTGTCTTGCGCTAGTCCTTTGATCCAATCTCTCTTCTCTTTGACAGCTTCCAGCTACCTGCTCCCTTACTTGCCCAGCGTCACCAAGTTCCTGCAAGATCACAGAAGAAGGAAACTACACAAAGACATGGATTTATGTTCATAAAAAGCTTAGGATCAGATTTAAGCTAAACATACAAATATAACAACATCAATGATATACAAGCATGTAGGAGAAACTCAAATAGTTTTATTGATAAAACAAGAAGATCTAGGAGGAGTTACAACTGATGATTCCTGATCCAACATCAACCTCCCAGCATAGAATCCCCTCTTCACCTCCAACAAAGCATAAATCACCCAATACTCTGATATCTATCTCAAAACCAACAGCAATTCTCTGCAATGTACAAAATTCCAGCCTCTGGATCTCTTGGTGTGGGATCCATATATAAATGTATGCAAAGAGGATGAGTCAGCTCATGAATTGATTAGTGGCCTCTCTCTGTCATTTCTTGCTTCCACTTGGAGACTGAGAGCCTCTTACTCATCACTGGTCGAATTCAGTGAGGCAAGTGTCATTGGAGAAGATCCTAGAAGCTTCCATTGTCTCTCCACTTCGTGGAATGACTATGCCACTTGTCATTTCCCACTCAATGCACCTTGGTAGTGCATTCAAGAGCGTTGCAACGCACCTAGCCAGTGTATTTGGGTGCTTTCCAACGCAACTAGCCAGTGGAGCAGCTAAAATGATCCTGATTTGACTAGTTCTGAGCAGTTTCTGGTGGAGAACTTCTGGGAGAAGCTGTAATTTGTTGACCTTGTTTCTTTAGAAGCTGGAACAACACCTTTAGGGACTTAGGATCCCTTGGTTTATAGACATTTCATGCTTAGAGCTGTAAGGCACAAAAATTTCTATAACAGTTGCCCCCTAAAGTATGAGGTTGTTTATCAGGTGAAATGCTTTATTAGGAGGATCCAAAGTTCTTTCAATGCTGGGAGGAGACCTGTAATAAGATACAATACAATACATTATTTTCATACTGTTTTCATGATCTAGCTGAGGCGTGCATTCCCATGCTCAGCTTTATAAATTCATTTTCATGTACATAGGACAGACAATCGTCTGATGGTAGACTGGTGATTCTGATGAAGTCATCATCCTTTTGGTAGGATGATTATCTGTGCTGCAATGCTGTACATTTCAATGTCTTTGTTTTTCCTGAATATATATCGCAACCCGGATGGATGAAACTAGATCCGGGGTCTTCAATCTCATCCAATTTTCACTCGAAGTACAAGTTGATCCATGTGAGAAATGTTTTGAAGTCGAACATGGAAAGACATCGCTTGATTACCAGTCAATGATGTAAACTGTTAACAAGCGCGAGAGGAATGATCGATAATGATAATGACCCTCAAGGTACTGCAGTACAATTCACGTGGTGTGAATAAAGGACTTGGCGTCGAACACCACGCAAAATCTTTCGGTCGAAGGTCATTGATGTATACCTGTCGCCGGAAGTGAGAAACTTGCCATTGAGGCATGCAAGCTTCAAAGTACTGAATGGGGTGTTCCTAGATCAACTTCTTGGATAATGAGTTGATGTCGAAAAGAAGCGATCCGTAAAAGGAGGGCCTTAATGAATCCCACATCAATGACATGGAATGGAGCAAATGATTTTGATGGAGGTGAAAACGATCTGATGATATATGTTTCAGGGTGGCGGTCATGAAGGAATGAAGTATAATGTATGGTAGTGGATGGGACACGGGTGACTTCTCTGGTTGACTTCTCTTGAACATGTCGGCGACACTTTATGTGATGGATTGGTAGCATTTACCCCAAATGTAGATGGTATGGCGTGACCATGGTGATGTGACCGGTGAATGAAACAACCCAACCCGACTCAGGCACGGAGTGGAAGTGTCATGTTCAAGAGCGACTTGCTACCAATAAAGTTTCTTTGAGTTTTCTTCCCAATTTTTCCCCAGTCATTGCTGACCAGTACCTCTTTATTTTTGTCAAGCTTGAGGAGGATAACATATGCTTGTTCTATAATTTTCCCTTCGGGCAAACCCATCGCTATGTTTTAACGAGCCTAGCGATAGTGAAACTCGTTCTCGCCTAAAGACAAGTTTGTCGCTATTAATCTTTTTAACGAGTCTAATGACAAAGATAACTCGGTCCTTTTCATTTTTAGAGAGTCTGAAAAGGTACGTAAAGGCAACTCCAAAATTCCTTTTTCGTCATCTAATCCCTTAAGTCTGAAAAAGTATAAAACAATACAGAAGGGATGAGTTTTCGATAGTTTTAACGAGCCAAACAGAACAAGCGCTCGATCTTTTTGTGCAATAATCCCTCAGGTCCAAAAAGATTAAAATCTATAGGAGGGATAGCACTTCCGGTCACTTTAACGAGCTGGAAGGCCAAAACTCGGCAATCTTTTCATATTTTACGAGTCAGATGAAAAGAGCTTAAAGAAGACTCGTCTTTTGAGGAACGAGTGATAAAATGGGTAGCAGCTGATTCCTGGTAAGGTTTGGAATTTTCCAATCACGGCAGTGTCACAAGGATGGCTAGTGAAATCACTCTTCGCAGCTGTTCCTCAAAATGGGTAAACAATCAAATGGAGGTGAATGATCGGCCAATGGAAAAGTGGAGGTGACGGTGCAAACACGACCAAGGCTTTAATGGCTGAATTACTACATTCACGGTGGTTATTTACTAGGGGATAGTTCATTTTTTAACGAGCTTAAACGTGGGTGGAAACACTTGCTCGGTCTTATGTTTATTTTTTAACGAGCTTGAACTATGCGCTAAAATTGCTCGATTAATCCAGTCATATGATAAGAAAGTCTCATATAAAAACGGCAACTTTTAGATTTTTGCCTCACATCCTTTCTTTATGCAAGTTAGGAAACGACTAATCCAAAAAACAGATAAATAATCGCTCTTTCGCTTGCATGCCAAAAGGTTTGCATGCCCCCAGGTATAAAATATGGTTTCAAAGTTACCCCTCAATTTGCAGACAGAACATTTGTTCTATCGGGAGAGGCCTACCTCTTACAGGTTACCCAAAGATTGCTCTATTCGCGGTAAAAACAAAAAACTTCTTCGGCGATGTCTATCAAGATAAACAAAGGTGAGTGACTCCGTCTGTCAACTCACATAACTTTGACAAAAGAATCTTATTCTAGAATAACCCCTCTTCCAATCACGGACGGGGTACAGACTAGTCATATTCTCCCGCGGAAACCTACTCTATACCCGAAGTTTTCCTGCCGAAGCCGACCAGGATGCATGCCCCTTGGGTTTCAGTCATATCCCTCCGAATTACTCGTGCTCATCGGGAGGACAGACTGGAGATTGAGACATTTCTTGCGTGAAGAGACCATTTAGGGATGGTATATGACTATTTGCTATGTGTGATCCGGGAAATGAAAGCTGGTCCACGAGCTTGACCACTCTTCCTTCGTGCGGAAAACACATTACTCTAAAGAGTGAGGAGATGATGGCTCCCATGCAATAAATATAGTCTCGTCCAAGGAGTAGGTTATAATCCAAAGGTCCTTGAACAACCATGACGTTCATGCGAACTGTCTTCCCTCTCAATGTTATGGGCACATCTGGAAGGATCCCTAAAGGTCGACTGGTTCCTTTATCAAAGCCTGTCAGATTTCTCATTTCAGGCAACAGCGATGGCGAACCAAGCGCTTTCCAAGCAATAGAGGAAAGGATACTCACAGAAGCCCCCTCATCTATGATGGTACTAGCCATGACCATTCTATATATTTGAACGATAATTCGGAATGGTATGCTTGCTGGCAAACGGGGTCTGCCTAGTTGATTCCAGTTGAAGGAGACAACTAGGTTGCTTGGAGGTGGGACCGAGTAGACGGCCGGGTATGGCTCTGACGAATTTCCCTCCTGCGGTAAGGGAATGGGTACATTGCCCCCATGTTCGTCGGAGTTTGTGTTGATGAAGAGAATTTGGACGGTGTCATCCTTATTCTCTTCAGTGACTGTATCATCCGAAGATAAAACCTCTGAAGGCAAGACCGAGTCAACTGCCGCCTCGACCTTTTGACTTTCATCTGGTATTGATTCAGATAGTTTATCTTCAATGATAGGTGCTTCAGCCGACCACTTGAGCAGGCCAGCTGGATTCTCAACTAGTGACGGACTCGGCAAGAGTTTTTTATATCTAGGAGGAAGTCGTAACAGTGAAACCGGACGATCATCCAAAACTCTTTTCACTTCATCTAAGAAGGGACAACGGCGGACGGCATGATTGCCTTCGCACAGTTTACAAGGAAATCTAGCTTTCCCTTTTTGTCTTGGGGCTTCACTTTTGCTAGTTGATGGTGTGTTTTCAACATGATTTCCAGAGGTTGATGACACCGGATTGTGCAAACGAGGAGACTAGTCCCTTAGTATCCGGGGGATGCAAGGACAATCTCTGTGAAAGTGGTCTCCTTTGCGACATGGCGATTTAGGCCTGGTCGGTGTTGTGTGTGGATTTTCATTAGACGACACTTGTTTTCCCCCATTCGCCTTTGGCTCCTTCTTCTTCTTCTCTTTCTTCTTCTTCTCCTTCTTCTCCTTAGGAACTTGATTTTTGGCTTTGCCAGCCCCATCAAGCGAAGAGGAAGGAGGAGATGAAGAATTAGAGGAAGTAGAAGGTTGGTGGGCAACTCTGGACTTGTCTAATTGCTGATTCGATTGTTCAGGAATGGTGGTGTTCTGAATGACATTGGTTGAGAAGAGCCATACTGGCAGGCCAATTGTCAGTCCTGGAAGCGACAATGTGGCCATATGGGGCGCACCAACATCTCCCCAAGAGGAGAAGGGACTAGGATTTCCACTAAGGGGAATTCCTTGGTTGGTAGGTTCCATTTTCTCAACCCAAAGATCAACGTAGGAAAAGGGGATGAATATTCCGTTTAAAATAAATTTTAACACGCTTTGACACAACTTGTTTTTTCAGTTTTTAAGAGTCGAGAAAAAACAAAAGATGACTCTAGTCTCCTTCGTTTTTTAATGAGCCTGAAGTGACAAGTGCTCAGATGGACCTTTTCCGTTAAGGAGTCTGAAAAGGAACGAAAGGGACTTCTCTGGAGATCTAGGTAGAGGGAGTACCAAACCAATCGCAAAACTGCAGAATACTTTTTACGGTACGGTAGTCAATCTTCCCGAATGCTGTGTTCGGTGCATTGCGATCAGTAGGGCGGCCGACACGGCTTCCTATGGATAAAGGTTTTAAGCCTATAGGGGTCTCCCAATATATACTTGATGGTACGTGGGAGCACAAGTCCGTACTGGCACTTATCATCTCAAAGTGGAGGAATCACCCAACCATCAGTGAGGACAACAGTTACCAGGCTTTACGACACCGGAGTACGTCTCTAGCCTAGACCTCTAAATGTTGTGCATTAAGTTACAAAGCGTTGTTAAGTTCATTGAGTTTATTTTAAGTTGATCTTTCTTATGAAGTTTGCCTTTTGGGTTCACCACGAGATGTATATGTAATTCCTAAAATGCAATCTAAAGATGATAAGCAAGCTTTTATCTCTTTTCAGCAATGAAAATCCTAGCTACAAGGGGAAAAGAAAGACAGAATCTTTTCTCAAAGAGCAAAGAGCACACCGTAAATGCACTTTTCCTAAATCAAGCCAAACAGACTGTCAATATGCAAATGCACATGTGCATGTATTTGTTTTTCACTTTCTTAATATTGATGCCTAAAAAGAAAGTTGTTGTACAAATTTGAATTCGTTTTCAACTGAAAAACACAAACAAGCTTCTTTTCGAAATCAAAAGGTAGAGACGATTACGACACTTTATGATTTTGAGGTAAACACTTGTTTCGACACTAGAAATTCACAAATTCAAGCCAAAGGAAAAATTAAAAGCATAATCGACTGTCAACAACAAATAAACTTTCTCCTAAGATCAAAATCGACACTTACGACAGATCTAAATCCAAGGACGACAGTATGACTAGTCTACTTTTGCAATGGGAAACTGTAAATGATGTAACAAACACACAAAAACAAATACAGTTTCTTTTATACAACTGAGGCGGAATTAAGGCAAAGAAAAGGGGCTTTTAAACAGACACACACACTGATCACAGGCTACAAAAATCAGAGGCAAAACTGGAAAAAATGAGCAAAGAAGCTCAGCTGCACAGGGCTAAGCTGATCAACGCACCTGGTACACAGAGAAATTGGATTGCAACGTAGGTTGCCCTCTCGGGAACTGCGCTGAAATGCAGGGACTCTTCACAGCACCTGTGCTGGGGCAGAAATGAGAATTCTA
This sequence comes from Pinus tabuliformis, assembly GCA_031772625.1. Taxonomy (NCBI): domain Eukaryota; kingdom Viridiplantae; phylum Streptophyta; class Pinopsida; order Pinales; family Pinaceae; genus Pinus; species Pinus tabuliformis. Next base: position 491,165,916 of record CM062817.1, read on the forward strand.
TCCGGGTTCTGGGTCACAGTTTGTAGTTTAATATATGGTTTTTGGCCGGGTAAAAGCAATCAGTAATGCACAATCAGAGGGTTGATTTAAAAGAGGTTTAAGAGCTATCACAAAGGGTGATTAGATCATTTGTGAATCAGCTGTTCAAATCATAAACAGATCCAGCGAATGGATTGAAGCAGCAGGTGTCTACTTTGCATTTGTTAATGGCAAATGCAGTTCGATTCGCTACTTCTAAGTTTCTGAAACAAACAACAAGAGAAACACAAACAAACAAACTAGACACGATCCCCAGTGGATTCGCCATTTTGTTATTAGGAAAAGTGTCTATTCAGAATGAACCTATCCCACTGGGTTGTGACAGTGACCTCAGAAACATACAGGGAAAACTACTCTTGTATTCTCCTTTATGAACTATAAACGAAGAGGAATAGGATGAACCAACCTGTGTCTTGCGCTAGTTCTTTGATCCAATCTCTCTTCTCTTTGATAGCTTCCAGCTACCTGCTCCCTTACTTGCCCAGTGTCAACAAGTTCCTGCAAGATCACAGAAGAAGTAAACTACACAAAGACATGGATTTATGTTCATAAAAATCTTAGGATCAGATTTAAGCTAAACATACAAATATAACAACATCAATGATATACAAGCATGTAGGAGAAACTCAAATAGTTTTATTGATAAAACAATAAGATCCAGGAGGAGTTACAACCGATGATTCCTGATCCAGCATCAACCTCCCAGCATAGAATCCCCTCTTCACCTCCAACAAAGCATAAATCACCCAATACTCTGATATCTATCTCAAAACCAACAGCAATTCTCTGCAATGTACAAAATTCCAGCCTCTGGATCTCTTGGTGGGGGATCCATATATAGATGTATGCAAAGAGGATGAGTCAGCTCATGAATTGATTAGTGGCCTCTCTTTGTCATTTTTTGCTTCCACTTGGAGACTGAGAGCCTCTTACTCATCACTGGTCGAATTCAGTGAGGCAAGTGTCATTGGAGAAGATCCTGGAAGCTTCCATTGTCTCTCCACTTCGTGGAATGACTCTGCCACTTGTCATTTCCCGCTCAACGCACCCTGGTAGTGCATTCAAGTGCGTTGCAACGCACCTAGCCAGTGTATTTGGGTGCTTTGCAACGCAGCTAGCCAGTGGAGCAGCTGAAATGATCCTGATTTGACTAGTTCTGAGCAGTTTCTGGTGGAGAACTTCTGGGAGAAGCTGTAATTTGTTGACCTTGTTTCTTTAGGAGCTGGAACAACACCTTTAGGGACTTAGGATCCCTTAGTTTATGGACATTTCATGCTTAGATCTGTAAGGCACAAAAATGTCTATAACATTGCGATAGTGGAATCCCGTCATAGTATACTAGCTCGTAGGCTCCTTTTGCTAATGCATGCTTAACAATGTAGGGACCCGTCCACAAAGACTGGAACTTACTTGCTCCCAACTTATCAGATTCTTGATCGTAAAGCAAGACCAGGTCACCTTCTAAGAAAACACGGGGCTTGACATTCTTGTCAAATTGTGCTTTGACCCATTTCTTATGTGCTTTGTTAGCCAAGGCGGTGTCACAAAAAGTTTCATCCAGTTGGATCAAATCTAAGAAATGAGCCTCTTCCTCTGAAGTTTTGGGGAGGAGGTCAACTGCGAGCTTGAGAGATGAAATTTCGCATTGAACTGGTAAGATTGCTTCCAGGCCATACACCAACTGAAAGGGTGTAAATCCAATCGGATTTCTTACCGATGTTCGGTATGCCCATAAGGCTGAGTACAGGATTAGGTGCCAATTCCATTTATGGACTCCAATTATCCTTTGCAGCATGTGTTTTAGGACTTTGTTGATTGCTTCAACTTGCCTGTTAGCTTGCGGATAATACGGAGTAGAGCTGTCATGGGACGGTCCTAATTTGGTAGCCAATTTAACCATCATGTGATTGTGGAAATGTGATCCATGATATGTGACTATAGCTTGTGGAACTCCGAACTTGGCGACTACATGATTGAAAAAGAAAAGAGCGGTTGTTTCGCTACTGTTGTTTAATGTAGGTAGCGCCTCGGCCCATTTCGTAAACTAGTCAACTGCGACTATGTGTTATAGACATTTTTGTGCCTTACAGCTATAAGCATGAAATGTCCATAAACCAAGGGATCCTAAGTCCCTAAAGATGTTGTTCCAGCTCCTAAAGAAACAAGGTCAACAAATTATAGCTTCTCCCAGAAGTTCTCCACCAGAAACTGCTCAAAACTAGTCAAATCAGGATCAATTCAGATGCTCCACTAGCTGGCTGCGTTGTGAAGCACCCAAATACACTGGCTAGGTGCGTTGCAACACACTTGAATGCACTACCAGGGTGCGTTGAGTGGGAAATGACAAGTGGTAGAGTCATTCAACGAGGTGGAGAGACAATGGAAGCTTCCAGAATCTTCTCCAATGACACTTGCCTCACTGAATTCGACCAGTGATGAGTAAGAGGCTCTCATTCTCCAAGTGGAAGCAAGAAATGACAGAGGGAAGGACACTAGTCACAGTAGAGGATGACTCATCCTCTTTCTCTACATCTATATATGGATCCCTCACCAAGAGATCCGGAGGCTGGAATTTTGTATATTGCAGAGAATTGTTGTTGGTTTTGTGATTGACATCAGAGTATTGGGTGATTTATGCTTTGTTGGAGGTGAAGAAGGGATTCTATGCTGGGAGGCTGATGCTGGATCAGGACTCATCAGTTGTAACTCCTCCTAGTTCTTCTTGTTTTATCAATAAAACTACTTGAGTTTCTCCTACATGCTTGTATATCTGATGTGTGTTATATTTGTATGTTTAGCTTAAATCTGATCCTAAGCTTTTTATGAACATAAATCTATGTCTTTGTGTAGTTTCTCTCTTCTGTGAACTTGCAGGAACTTGGTGACGCTGGGCAAGTGAGGGAGCAGATCGGTGGAAGCTGACAAAGAGAGGATAGATTGGATCGAACAACTAGCGCAAGACACAGGTCGGTTCATCTTAATCATCTTCGTTTATAGTTCATAAAGAAGAATACAAGAGTAATTTTCCTTGTTTGTTTCTGAGGTCACTGTCACAACCCTGTGGGATAGGGTCGTTCTGAATGGAAACTTTTCCCGAAAACAAAATGGTGACTCCACTGGGGATCGTGTCTAGTTAGTTTATTTGTGTTTCTATTGTTGTTCATTTCATAAACTTAGGAGTGGCGAATCGAACTGCATTTGCCATTTACAAATGCAAAGTAGACATCTCCTACTCAAGTCCATTCACTGGGCCTGTTTATGATCTGAACACTCAACTCATAAATGATCTGATTACCCTTTGTGATAGCTCTCAAACCTCTTGTAAATCAACCCTCTGATTGTGCACATTTGATTTCTTTTTATCCAGCCAAAAACCATAGATTAAATTGCAAACCGTGACCCAGAACCCAGAGAAAATTCTCGTTTCTGCTTCAGCGCAGGCTCTGTGAAGAGACTCTGCATTTCAGCGCAGTTCCCAAGAGGGCTACCTGCTTTGCAATTCAGTTTCTCTGTGTAGCAGGTGCGTTGATCAGCCTAGCCCTGCCTAGCTGAGGTTCTTTGCTCACTTTTTCCAGTTTTGCCTCCGATTTTTGAAGCCTGTGATCAGTGTGTTTGTCTATCTGAAAGCCCCTTTTCTTTGCCTTAATTCCGCCTCAGTTGTATAAAAGAAACTTTATTTGTTTTTGTGTATTTGTTACGTCATTTACAGTTTCCCATTGCAAAAGTAAACTGATCATACTGTCACCCTTAGATCTAGATCTGTCGTAAGTGTCATTTTGATCTTAGGGGAAAGTTTATTTGCTGTTGACAGTTGATTACACTTTTATTTTTGCCTTTGGCTTGAATTTGTGAATTTCTAGTGTCGAAACAAGTGTTTACTTCAAAATCATAAAGTGTCGTAATCATCTCTACCTTTTGATTTCGAAAAGAAGCTTGTTTGTGTTTTTCACTTGAAATCGAATTCAAATTTGTACAACAACTTTCTTTTTAGGCATCAATATTAAGAAAGTGAAAAACAAATACATGCACAAGTGCATTTGCATATTGACAGTTTGTATGGCTTGATTTAGGAAAAGTGCATTTACAGTGTGCTCTTTGCTCTTTGAGAAAAGATTCTGTCTTTCTTTTCCCCTTGTAGCTAGGATTTTCATTGCTAAAAAGAGAAAAGCTTGCTTATCATCTTTAGATTGCATTTTAGGAATTACATCTACATCTCGTGGTGATCCCAAAAGGCAAACTTCTAAGAAAGATCAACCTAAAATAAATTCAATGAACTTAACAACGCTTTGTAATTTAACGCACAACATCTAGAGGTCTAGGCTAGAGACGTATTCCGGCGTCGTAAAGCCTGGTAACTGTTGTCCTCACTGTTGGTTGGGTGATTCCTCCACTTTGAGACGATAAGTGCCAGTACGGACTTGTGCTCCCATGTACCGTCGAGTATATATTGGGAGACCCCTATAGGCATAAAACCTTTATCCATAGGAAGCCGTGTCGACCGCCCTACTGATTGCAATGCACTGAACACAGCATTCTGGAAGATTGACCGCCCGTACCCTAAAAAGTATTCTGCGGTTTTGCGATTGGTTTGGCACTCCCTCTACCTAGACCTCCAGAGCAGTCCTTTTCATTCCTTTTCAGACTCCTTAATGGAAAAGGTCCATCTGAGCACTTGTCACTTCAGGCTCATTAAAAATCGAAGGAGACTAGAGTCATCTTTTGTTTTTTCTCGACTCTTTAAAACTGAAAAAACAAAGTTGTGTCAAAGCGTGTTAAAATTTATTTTAAGCGGAATATTCATACCCTTTTCCTACGTTGATCTTTAGGTTGAGAAAATGGAGCCTACCAACCAAGGAATTCCCCTTGGTGGAAATCCTAGTCCCTTCTCCTCTTGGGGAGATGTTGGTGTGCCCCATATGGCCACATTGTCGCTTCTAGGACTGACAATTGGCTTGCCAGTTTGGCTCTTCTCAACCAATGTCGTTCAGAACACCACTATTCCAAAACAGTCGAATCAGCAGTTAGATGAGTCCAGAGTTACCCACCAACCTTCTACTTCCTCTAATTCTTCCTCTCTTCCTTCCTCTTCGCTTAACGGGACTGGTAAAGCTAAAAACCAAGTTCCTAAGGAGAAGAAAGAAAAGAAGAAGGAGGAGAAAAAGAAGAAGGAGCCAAAGGCGAATAAGGGAAAATGAGTGTCATCTAATGAAAATCCACACACAGCACCGACCAGGCCTAAATCACCATGTGTCATTTGTAGAGGAGACCACTTTCACAGAGATTGTCCTTGCATCCCCCGGATACTAAGGGACTGGTCTCCTCGTTTGCACAATCCGGTGTCATCAACCTCTGGAGATCATGTTGAAAGCACACCGTCAACTAGTGAAAGTGAAGCCCCAAGACAAAAAGGGAAAGCTAGATTTCCCTGTAGACTGTGCGAAGGCGACCATGCCCTCCACCGTTGTCCCTTCTTAGACGAGGCTAAAAGAGTTTTGGATGATCGTCCGGTTTCACCGTTACGACTTCCTCCTGGATATAAAAAACTCTTGCTGAGTCCGTCACTAGTTGAGAATCCAGCTGGCCCGCTCAAGTGGTCGGCTGAAGCGTCTATCATTGAGGATAAACCAACTGAATCCATACCAGACGAAAGTCAAAAGGTCGAGGCGGCAGTTGACCCGGTCTTGCCTTCAAAGGTTTTATCTTCGAATGATACAGTCACTGAAGAGGATAAGGATGACACCGTCCAAATTCTCTTCATCAACACAGACTCCGACGAACATGGGGGTAATCTACCCATTCCTTTACTGTAGGAAGGAAGTTCGTCAGAGCCGTACCCGGTCGTCTACTCGGTCCCACCTCCAAGCAACCTAGTTGTCTCCTTCGACTAGAATCAACTAGGCGGACCCCGTTTGCCAGCAAGCATACCATTCCGAATTATCGTTCAAATATATAGAATGGTCATGGCTGGCACCATCATAGATGAGGGGGCTTGTGTGAGTATCCTTTCCTCTATTGCTTGAAAAGCGTTTGGTTCGCCATCACTGTTGCCTGAGATGAGAAATCTGATAGGCTTTGATAAAGGAACCAGTCGACCTTTAGGGATCCTTCCCAATGTGCCTATAACATTGAGAGGGAAGACAGTTCAAATGAACGTAATGGTCGTTCAAGGACCCTTCGATTATAACCTACTCCTTGGACGAGACTATATTTATTGCATGGGAGCCATCGTCTCCTCACTCTTTAGAGTAATGTGTTTTCCGCACAAAGAAAGAGTGGTCAAGCTCATGGACCAGCTTTCATTTCCCGGATCACGCATCGCAAATAGTCATATACCATCCCTAAATGGTCTCTTCATGCAAGAAATGTCTCAAGTCCCAGTCCGTCCTCCCGATGAGTGCGAGTAATTCAGAGGGATATGACTGAAACCCAGGGGGCATTCATCCTGGTCTGCTTCGGCAGGAAAACTTCGGGTATAGGGTAGGTTTCCGCGGTAGAATATGACTAGTCTGTACCCCGCCCATGCTGGAAGAGGGTTATTCTAGAATAAGATTCTCTTGTCAAAGTTATGTGAGTTGGCGTGTCGGCGCCGCTTACCTTTGTCTATCTCGGTAGACATCGTCGAGGAAGTGTTTCATTTGTAACGCGAATGAAACAATCTTTGGTAACCTGAAAGAGGTAGGCCTTTCCTGATAGAACAAATGTTTTGTCTGCAAATTGAGGGGTAACCTTGAAACCATATTTTATACCTGGGGGCATGCAAACCTTTTGGAGTGCAAGCAAAGAGCGATTATTTATCTGTTTTTTGGATTAGTTGTTTCCTAACTTGCATAAAGAAAGGATGTGGGGCGAAAATCTAAAAGTTGTCGTTTTATATGAGACATTCCTATCATATGACTGGATTAATCGAGCAGTTTTAGCACATAGTTCAAGCTCGTTAAAAAATAAACGCAAGACCGAGCAAGTGTTTCCACCCGCGTTTAAGCTCGTTAAAAAATGAACTATTCCCCGGTAAATAACCACCGTGAATGTAGTACTTCAGCCATTAAAGCCTTGGTCGTGTTTGCACCATCACCTCCACTTTTCCATTGGCCGATCATTCACCTCCATTTGATTGTTTACCCATTTTGAGGAACAGCTGCGAAGAGTGATTTCACTAGCCATCCTTGTGACACTGCCGTGATTGGAAAATTCCAAACCTTACCTGGAATCAGCTGCTACCCTGTTTATCACTCGTTCCTCAAAAGACGAGTCTCCTTTAAGCTCTTTTCATCTGACTCGTAAAATATGAAAAGATTGCCGAGTTTTGGCCTTCCAGCTCGTTAAAGCGACAGGAAGAGCTATCCCTCCTCTAGATTTTAATCTTTTTGGACCTGAGGGATTATTGCACAAAAAGATCGAGCGCTTGTTTTTTTCGGCTCGTTAAAACTATCGAAAATTCATCCCTTCTGTATTATTTTATACTTTTTTAGACTTAAGCGATTAGATGACGAAAAAGGAATTTCGGAGTTACCTTTACGTACCTTTTTAGACTCTCTAAAAATGAAAAGGACCGAGTTATCTTTGTCGTTAAACTCGTTAAAAAGATTAATAGCGACAAACTTGTCTTTAGACGAGAACAAGTTTCACTATCGCTAGGCTCGTTAAAACATAGCGATGGGTTTGCCCGAAGGGCAAATTATAGAACAAGCATATGTTATCCTCCTCAAGCTTGACAAAAATAAAGAGGTACTGGTCAAAAATGACTGGGGAAAAATTGGGAAGTAAACTCAAAGAAACTTTATTGGTAGCAAGTCGCTCTTGAACATGACACTTCCACTCCGTGCTTGAGTCGGGTTGGGTTGTTTCATTCACCGGTCACATCACCATGGTCACGCCATACCATCCACATTTGGGGTAAATGCTACCAATCCATCACACAAGTGTCGCCGACATGTTCAAGAGAAGTCATCCAGAGAAGTCACCCGTGTTCCATCCACTACCATACATTATACTTCATTCCTTCATGACCGCCATCCTGAACCATATATCATCAGATCATTTTCACCTCCATCAAAATCATTTGCTCCGTTCCGTGTCATTGATGTGGGATTCATTAAGGCCCTCCTTTGACGGATCGCTTCTTGTCGACATCAGCTCATTATCCAAGAAGTTGATCTAGGAACACCCCATTCAGTACTTTGAAGCTTGCATGCCTCAATGGCAAGTTTCTCACTTCCGGCGACAGGTATACATCAATGACCTTCGACCGAAAGATTTTGCGTGGTGTTCGACGCCCAGTCCTTTATTCACACCACGTGAATTGTACTGCAGTACCTTGAGGGTCATTATCATTATCGGTGATTCCTCTCGCGCTTGTTAACAGTTTACATCATCGACTGGTAATCAAGCGATGTCTTTCCATGTTCGACTTCAAAACATTTCTCACATGGATCGACTTGTACTTCGAGTGAAGATCGGACGAGATTGAAGACCCCGGATCTAGTTTCATCCATCCGAGCTGCAATATATATTCAGGAAAAATAAAAACATTGACATGTACAGCATTGCAGCACAGATAATCATCCTACCAAAAGGATGATGACTTCATCATAATCATCAGTCTATCATCAGACGATTGTCTGTCCTATGTACATAAAAATGAATTTATAAAGCTGAGCATGGGAATGCCCGCCTCAGCTAGATCATGAAAACAGTATGAAGATAATGTATTGTATTGTATCTTATTATAGGTCTCCTCCCCAGCATCAGAAGAACTTCGGATCCTCCTAATAAAGCATTTCACCCGATAAATGGCCTCATACTTTAGGGGGCAACTGTTATAGACATTTTTGTGCCTTACAGCTATAAGCATGAAATGTCCATAAACCAAGGGATCCTAAGTCCCTAAAGATGTTGTTCCAGCTCCTAAAGAAACAAGGTCAACAAATTACAGCTTCTCCCAGAAGTTCTCCACCAGAAACTGCTCAAAACTAGTCAAATCAGGATCAATTCAGATGCTCCACTAGCTGGCTGCGTTGCAAAGCACCCAAATACATTGGCTAGGTGCATTGCAACGCACTTGAATGCACTACCAGGGTGCGTTGAGCGGGAAATGACAAGTGGCAGAGTCATTCAACGAGGTGGAGAGACAATGGAAGCTTCCAGAATCTTCTCCAATGACACTTGCCTCACTGAATTCGACCAGTGATGAGTAAGAGGCTCTCAGTCTCCAAGTGGAAGCAAGAACTGACAGAGGGAAGGACACTAGTCACAGCAGAGGATGACTCATCCTCTTTCTCTACATCTATATATGGATCCCTCACCAAGAGATCCAGAGGCTGGAATTTTGTACATTGCAGAGAATTGCTGTTGGTTTTGTGATTGACATCAGAGTATTGGGTGATTTATGCTTTGTTGGAGGTGAAGAAGGGATTCTACGCTGGGAGGCTGATGTTGGATCAGGACTCATCGGTTGTAACTCCTCCTGGATCTTCTTGTTTTATCAATAAAACTACTTGAGTTTCTCCTACATGCTTGTATATCTGATGTGTGTTATATTTGTATGTTTAGCTTAAATCTGATCCTAAGCTTTTTATGAACATAAATCTATGTCTTTGTGTTGTTTCTCTCTTCTGTGAACTTGCAGGAACTTGGTGACGCTGGGCAAGTGAGGGAGCAGATCGGTGGAAGCTGACAAAGAGAGGATGGATTGGATCGAACAACTAGCGCAAGACACAGGTCGGTTCATCTTAATCATCTTCGTTTATAGTTCATAAAGAAGAATACAAGAGTAGTTTTCCTTGTTTGTTTCTGAGGTCACTGTCACAACCCTGTGGGATAGGGTCGTTCTGAATGGGCACTTTTCCCAAAAACACTATGATATACCCATGGCCCGCGGCCGAGGTGGGGTTACATTGCATGAAATCTATGCCCCATTTGGTGAATGGCCCAACAACAACTACTGGCTGCAGAGGTGCGGGTGGTATTCTGGTTTTGCGGTCAAAGATTTGACAAGCATGGCAACTTTTGACTACGGTTATGCAATCTTTGAAAATTGTTGGCCAGAAGTATCCTGCTCGTAAAATATTTTGTGCCATAGCATAGCCAGATTGGTGTCCCCCACATGTGCCTGAATGACAATCATTCAGGACATTTTCGGCCTCCTCATGGGTGAGGCACCTTCACATAATAGTATCGACACCACGACGATATAGTGTATCACTGACGATCATGTAGTCTTTTGCTTGGTATCGAATATGTCATTGTACTAAGCGAGAGGTATTAGACCTATACGTTTGGGTTTGGAGATAAATGATTATATCTCCATACCAGGATCGCTTGAAGATATCAGAAACAAAAATTCATCCACGATTGTTGCTTTAGATGTTGAATCGTTGGACGACGATGGGAAATCACATAGTGATTCTCTGAAAACTAGAGCTTTCTTTGATTTGGATTTTACAAATTCCAGATCAAACTCTTGCGAAATTGCTATCCACTTTGAATATTTGCCTCCAAGCAACTGTCGCGACATGATGTAAGTCATGGGGTTGCAATATGACAAAACGGTAGTTTTTTGAAAGAGAATATAGTGTCAATATCTCTGTATTGCTTGAATAACAGTGAGAGCTAGCTTTTCAACATATGAGTACTTTCTTTCTGTATAATTTAATTTTTGATTAAATAATAAACAAGATGTTCGATTCCATTGTCTTCTTGAACTAAAACTGTTGCAATGGTCATGTCTTCTGCACCCAAATACAGGTTAAAGTCTCTTTGATAATCAGGAGCGTACATTAATGTTGCTTTTATTAGGGATTCCTTTAGAGCATCAAAGGAAGCTTGGGCGACCTGATCCCAGTTGAAGGGTACTTATTTTTTCAAAAGACGCATATAACCATTATCAAATTCGGCGTAATTTGGAATGAACCTCCTCAAAAAGCTTGCTTTCCCTTGGAGTTTCTGAATCTGAAGCAAATTTGAAGGTGGAGGCAAATCGATGATTTCTTGAACCTTGCACAGGTCGAGATGGATTCTGTCCTTTGAAACTACAAAGCCAAGTAAACGATTAGAACTGACGCAAAACACACACTTGTGCGGATTGAGTCTTATTTTGTAGTGTCGGCAACATAGAAATATTGCTCTCAAATGCTGCGATGATCGGTCCACTTTCGTGAGTGAGCCGGAATATCATCGAGGTATGGTTGAACGATGTTCTTGATGTCATGGAAGGAATAATTCATTGCCCTCTGAAAAGTTTCCCCTGTGTTCTTTAAACCAAAAGGTATCTTACGGTACGTGAATGTGTCCCACGGACAGATAAATGTAGTCTTTGACTGGTCCTGTGGGCAGATATTTATTTGATTATACCCATAAAATCCATCCATAGACGAAAAGATTTCGCATCCGACGCATTCATCAATTATCTAGTCAATGAAGGGTGTAGGGTAGTTATCCTTTGGACAAGCTTGATTTACATCCCTGTAATCAATGCACACTCTAATTTTTCCTTTCTTTTTCATCACAGGAACAATGTTCGATACCCAATCAGTTAAAGGAACCAGGTAAATGAAACCAACATGGAGAAGCTTTTCAACTTCTGCCTTGATGGCAGTGTCTTTCTTTGGGTGCACCTGCCGAAGCCGTTGTCTTACTAGTTTGACATCTGGATACATCTTAATTTCGTGTTCAACTATGCTCGAGTCAATGCCCGACATTTCTTCATATGACCATGCAAAGACATCTCTGAACTCGTGAAAGAGAGCGTAATATACTTCGAGTTCTGAACAAGAACAATATTTTCCGACATGAATATTTTATATAACATCTGGTTTGGTCGAGATATTTATGGTGATATTTTCTTCAATATTGGATAGATTTCACTCGGAATCCACCGTATTTATAGTATTTGATAGAAAATCAAAGACTGATGGATGATTAAGGTTGTCGGAGTAATCTTCATTGTAATCCGGAAGATGGGAACAATGGTGGTAATCTTCCCATGGTGCCCCCTCTATGTTCATTGATTGAATAATTCCTTCATCTCTAGAATGTACATGTGACCAAGGATCTGAAGAGGTACCATACTTTTTAGACCTATCTACCCAAATGCTTGATGAGCATTCATTGGGGTTTGCCTCCCATGCCAAGAATATTGATTGCTACAATATTTCTATTGGGCTTGGAGGCAACACTTGGTGACGATCCATACTAATATCGTGTTCGGACATCTTCTGAACGGAAGATACCATATTGCAGGTTCACACCGTTGCCACTTCTGCCAGGTTTTTCGGAGGCGGTAGGGCAAAAGTACCCATTAATGCGGGTCTTAGTAGGCCTACTCCAATATTTTGAAGCGACTGAGAGCTTCCGTGGATCATCGGAATGCTTCCCGTAACTTGTGAACTGTTGGGGAGAAATGTCTATTGGTCGACGATTGTAATTCCTCCTTGGAAGGGAAATGTAATCTTTTTGAAGTATGTCAACACAATGACAGCCATAGCATAAATCCAGGGCCTTCCTAATAGGATGTTGTAGTTGAGGTTTCCATCGATAACTTCAACATCAATTTCTACTGTTTTTCCCCCCAGTTTGACTTGCAAGTTACTTAAAATCCCGTATGGAGCATATGTTCGTCCATCAAATGCTTTCAACGTCGTCAACAATAATGACAAGGGTGGTGAGCCTAAATTTTTCCAGCAACTCATTGACACAATACATGTAGATGCCCACTCATCAATAATTGTTCGATGAACAGTTTTGTTGAGGGCTTTCACTTGAATGAGGAAAGCGAGCTGAGCTGGTAACTGTGGGTCATATCCTTTATGATTAAAGACCACAAGATTGGAATCCGTTGGGTCAATCCCACCTATTGCTGATAATAAAGCTTGCTTTTGGGAGGGGAAATTTTGCAATACCTCAAGCGTCGACATAGCGAACAGAGATTGAGCCAGTTCCTCTACTATATTATAATTCTGTGTCGCTCTGGCACGAGGATTAAATGTTGATTTGTGTACAACTCCCTTTGGTGACTTTATTGTTAGCTCAGGTATGATGGGTGGCACAACTTCGGTCGAAGTTGTTGTCAAACTACTAGGTTGATCAGTAGCCTTGTTGTTCGACAGCTGTGGATTCCCATAATCTTTATTCCTTGTCGATAATAAAGCATTGTCACTAGCAACGAGATTGGTTCCCGGGTTTGGAAACGGATCAGTCAATACTGCTGAGGTTTTTGAATTCTTAAAGAATTTCTTAACTTCAGCTTTATATGGACCATCTCTCATCCAGTGATCCTAATCACATATGAGGCATGGCTGAGTAGGTTTCTTTTGCCTAGAAGGGTTTGCAAAAGATTTTTCAGGATATGAATCATCTTATTTCTTCTTTTTTCTCTTCCCTTTCTTCTTGCCTCCTGGTTGCTTCAGTTCTTTGCCTTTGTTAGTTGACACAGCATTAACCTCCGAGGCTAGAAGTTATTCATCTGTGTTTTGATCAGAAATCTTACGGGCTTTCTTAGATGTAGCCTTTGTCGATTTCATGCTCGTCGTACCTATCACGCCATCGCCAGCATGAGAGTATTTGTTTGATTTAGGAGGAGGAGGAATGGAAAATTCTGGTCTTGGAGCATCAGGGATTTTGTCATAGAGTGTGCCAGACTGAGTATAGATCAAGTCTAGATATTGTGCACGAGCAATGACCTACTCTTCAGTGATGACCCCTCCCTTTGCCACATCTTCTGTTATAGAAGGTAACAAAGACTTAATAAACCATTCAGCTAGTAGCTGATCAGGGACATATGTTTTTACCATTCTATGACGACGTCGCCATTCATGAATATGATTGGATATGTGAGTGGCCATCGTTTGCTTGAAATTGGTAAGAAGCTCTGTCCCTGTTTCATACCTTATTGGTAATTGAAAATGGGTTAAAAAGGTTGTGGCAAGGGCGCTGAAGTTATCGAATGAAGCTCTAGGCAATTCGATGTACCATTTTGCTGCTGGACCAGTTAACGTTCGTTGACAAAGGCAAAACCTAATAGAAACATCATTTAGAGTGTTGGAGGAACACCATAGATGAAAGGTCATCACATGATTCGACAGATATTCACCCAGATTTCTATTAAATTTAGGAATATCTAATGGAATTTTATGAGGAATCGTTGGCCACCAAGGGGCATAAGCAATTGGTAACTCTAAAGTCGCCACGAAGCGCAACTGTTGATTCAGGTTGGGTGAAGCATACCATGGATAAGATGGGATTGCCTGAGCAGTGGGTCTTTGCATACCAGCATAATGCATTTGATGCTGATAACTTTGATAAGGGTGCTAGGCATAACCAATTTGGGATGATTGATGATAACCGTTTTGAATATACGGTTGCCCATTATTTGTAAAGTTTTGTTGCTCATGTCCTTGGTACACTTGCTAGAATAGCGGTTATTGATGTTGCACCAGCCATGGTTGTGAAACCATTTGCTGTTGTCCAATACTGGATGTTTGACCAAGATGAGGGGTAATAGTACCCGTTTGAGCCTGAGTCGCTCCAGCTAAGCAGCCACCAACCGGCAATTGTGGTTGCATCGTGGAGACAAGAGGCTATTGTATTAAGACCTGAGAAACTTGAGGTTTCCATACAACAGGCAACACTTTTACTTTTGACACTGTCACAATAGCTGGTGTAGTGGGGATATTCAACATAGGTAGACTTGGTTGCATTGAGTATACAACTCTTGGTTGTTGAGGCAATATTGGCACCCAACCGCTAGATGTGATTCCATTTTGACCCTAATTCGGTTGAGAACTCTCATATGGTTGTTCTCTCAGAGGGAACAATGAAAGGGCATACTGCCCCCCATACGATGGAAATCTAGTGATCAAGGGAAAGATTGGCCTTTATAGATTGGACTACCAAAATTGATATTGTTGTGAAGGATCAATCTACTGAGACTCAACATAAGAAATTCTAGATATTATTCTGGGCAAACAAACTAGAACAGACCATACTGTCGAAACAGTCCCTGGGTGGACTCCCTCTAGCGGTTGAGAGCTAGTTGGGACAAATGGTATGCCATCAAACATCGTCGGAGTAGTAGCAAGAGGTTCTGCTACCGCTGCATTGGACGACACAGTCCTAGATGTTGATGGTTGTCCAAACATATCGAGTCTATCCAAAAGATTTCCTAGCGATTCTACAAGAACTTGTGATGAAGGGGTATTAACTTCTGAATTTGAAGGATATAGGTGGATCCCAGTTCCAAAATGAGATGGAGTACTAGATGGAAGATCCTTCGTAATCTCTTCTATAGCAATCAAACCAGGTGGAAGAGGTAGACCGTCAGGTCCGTAAAATATTTCTGGTGCCGAGGAAGGTATAGATTCTGCAGCGACAGATGCTGGAGGTGTAACACCTTCCGAATCAACCCTGGATGGAGCTAGTTCGAGAATAGAAGTGTTTACTACTATACTAGGGTCAGTTCTAATGTCCTCTTGTAACTGCGAAACTTCTTATGTAGAGGCAGGGATACTAGAAATGGTTGGAGTAACTAGAGTCTCAGAGGATGCTAAAACACAAGTTTCAAACAAACCAGGAGACTTTGACCCAGTTAAACGAGTTCACTCGGCCTGGAATGGTTTCATTTCTAGGGTCAAAGACGGTTGACTCGTCAGTCTTCGCGAACGATGGGGTTTTGATTGACTTTCTTCCATGATTGTGGATTATTTGATCAACTCAAAATAAGAGGGGAAATTGTTATTCCAAATTAAATGAATTTTAGACGCTTCAACACAACTTGCTTTTTCAATTTTTAAGAGTCAAGAAAAAGGTAAAGATGACTGTAGTCGCCTTCGATTTTTAATGAGCCTGAAGTGACAAGTTCTCAAATGGACCTTTTCCTTTAAGGAGTCTGAAAAGGAACGAAAGAGACAACTTTGGAAATCTAGACAGAGGGATTACCAAACCAATCGCAAAACTGCAGAATACTTTTTACGGTACGACAGTCAATCTTCCCGAATGTTGTGTTCAGTGCATTGCGATCGATGGGGCGGCAGACACAAATTCCTAAGGATAAAGCATATAGCCTATTGTGGTCTCCCAATATATACTTGACGGTACATGGGATCACAAGTCTGTATTGACACTTTTCGTCTCAAAGAGGAGGAATCACCCAACCTATGATGAAAGCGACAGTTACTAGGCTTTACGACATCGGAATACATCTCTAGCCTAGACTTCTAGATGTTGTGCGTTAGGTTCCAAAGCATTTTTATGTTCATTGAACTTATTTTATAGTTGATCTTTCTTAAGAAGTTTGCCTTTAAGGTTCACCGCGTGGTGTAGATATACAATTCCTAAAATGCAATCTAAGATGATAAACAGTTGTTTAATCTTCTTTCTGCAATGAAAATCCTAGCTACTAAGGAAAGAGAAACGAAATCCTTTCAACATAGAGCAGAGAGCACACACTAAATGCATTGTCCTAAATCAAAATCAACAAGCAGTCTAAATGCAAATGCACATGCATGTATTTGTTTTCTACTTTCTTAATGTGTGAATGACAAAAAGAATGCTAAGCACAAATCTGAACTATATCTTCTTTCAAAGCGACAATACTAATGATTTTCTTTTCAAAAAAACAAAAGGGAGACAAGACGACTCTTTGCGATTTTGAATTGAAAACTGCTTTCGACACTTGAAGTACTATTAATTCAGATCAAATACAAGAGTAACAGTGTAATTGACTATCAAAAAGAGAAGGATTCTTTTCCTTGACTGAAAACGACACTTGTGACACTTTCAAAGCCAAAGACAGCAGTTCAATTAAGCTACCATTTTGTAAATAAGAACTGTGAATGGCAAAAAATACATAAAAACATTCACAAATATTTGCACAATGGAGATTTGATAATGAAAAGGAAGGGGGTTTCAACAATGGTCTACTGATCACAGATAGCAAAACTCCTGAACAAAGCTGAAGAGAGTGAAGAAAAAACCAAAATCTGGAGGCAGAACTAGTCTTGTCTGATCATCACACCTGTAACATAGGGAAACAGGGATGCATCCCACCTACTGCACACGGGAGGTGTGATGCATCCAAATTTCCAAGAAGAGAAGGTGCGATGGTCTAGGGATGAGACTTTACTTGGTTTTTGGTCACTTTTTGTAGCTTAGTTCAGGGATTTAGGCCGAGAAAATGATAGCCAGTAACTACAAAGTACAAGGGCTGATCTAATGAGGTTACTCAAGCTACCTCTAGGGCACTTAGGATGTTTGCAAGTCAATTGTTCAGTTCATAAACAAGCTTGGAGATTGATTGAAGCAACATTGATCTACTAAGTTCGAAGGCTAGCTAGCTTAACTTCAGGCTCCATCTGTGGTTTATGAATCAAACAAATAGAGACAAGCAATCAAACTAATCGCTCCCTAGTGGAGTCACCATTTTGTTATCGGGAAATCTAGTGTCTATTCAGAGTTGTTAGTCCCACTAAGATGGGTAGCTATCTTAGAAACAAACAGATTAAAGTTACTTGTTTTTACTTTATGAGAGAGAGATGAGAAAGAAGCAGAGAGCACCAACCTTAGTCTTCTGCTTGGCTCCTTGCTTGTTTCCTTTCTCCTTTGACAGAATCTCGCCACTGCTTCCTTACTTGTCCCGCTTCAAATGGCACCTGTAGATTCACAGTAGCATAATGCCATCAAAGCATATAGATCTATCACTGTAAACAATATAGGATCAGATATATATTGACCATACAAATGCATATATCAACACAATATTCAGAGATACACAAGAATATGGAGGAAAACTCAAATAGATTTATTAGTAAAAGTAGTAGAAGAGAGGATTACAACCACTTGGACTGACCCAACGCCATCCTCCCAGCTTGAAAGCCCTCTTCACCTCATACAAAGCAAGATCATCCAACAATGTCTTCAAAGAGAAACCAACAAAACTTCTTTGCAAATTACAAAATTCCAACCTCTGGATCTCTGGGATGAGGGATCCATTTATAGATATTTGTAGGGGGGTGAGTTAGCTTCTGTGATTTGGATTAGTGTCATCTCTCTGATAGTTCTTGGTTCCACTTGGAGATTTCATGATCTCTTAGTCATCCTTGGGCAAATTCAGGGAGGCAAGTGTCAAATGAGGAGCTTCTAGAAGATTCTTAGGGTCTCCACCTAGCAAACTGCTTGTGCCATTTGTCTGCTCTCACTCATCGCACCCTACAGAAGGGCTTTCTAGTATGCATCACACTTTTTTCATGTGGCAAGTGAGATGCATCACACCCTTTGCACTGGGTAGTCTGTATGGTCCTGCTTTGACCAGTTCTGAGTGGTTTTTCATGGAAAAATTCTGGGAGATGATGTAATCAGCTGACCTTGCTCCTTTAGGGTATGAAACAACACTTTTAGGGACTTAGAAGCCCTTGGTTTATGGACATATGTGATTGGGGTTGCAGTGCCCAAATATGTCTATAACACCTAGGGCAAAGTAAGTGCAATGTTTAGCTAGATAAAAGATGTAAATGAGAGAAGGAAAGAGGAGAAATCCCGCTGCACTGCAAGCATTAGTCAAGGGATGGATCTACAGTGGAATCCTTAGAAGAAAAAGAAACAACGGGTTACATAACAGAGCATCTAACAGAGGATGGATTCTACAAAGATAACCACTACATTTAACAACAAAATCATTGTGAAAGGAGCATCGTGCATGGATGGATTCCTAACACTTCCCTTAGATAATGTTGCAACAAGAATTAGCAGAAAAAACAAAGCATGGAAATGAATTTACAAGAAAAACATGATGCACATTAAACACCGTGTTGGATCCCAAATCTAAAGGGAAAAAACTACTCCATTAAAAATAATATTCAGAAAAACCTTTACACAGTCCAAAGAAGCTTTCCTTTGCTGAAAAATTCGAACCCTTTACACTCTAAAATTCATAAAATATATACAATTATCTCATCCCTATAATAAGGGAGTTGAGCTCAACCATCTCCCTAAAGATAGAAACAATTACATTAAATTTGGACTGAATTTCTGAAATAGGGATCAAAGATGAGCTCGTATCTCTTGAACCATAACACTTGTTACAAAACTGAAAGAGGTTTTTGTAGATAAGGTCATGTTTGATAAAAAATCTCTCAAATTTTGGAAATTCGTTTCCATTTGCTCAAAATTTTTGCCACAAAATAATATCTGAAATAGGAAATCATTAAATATTTAAATCTTTAAAAGTAGGTTGTAAAGATCTAGTCAAATATTCCAATTCATGACAGCTGTGAATAAACTGAAAGAGACTTTTGTTATATGGCTCGTGGTTGACAAAAACCTCCTTGGATTTCTCAAAATTACTTTCCATCTATTATAAAATGGCTTCACACTACAATGACTAAAACAGTAAAACAAATGCAAATTTTTTTTTGTTTTAATGTAGCTTTCAAATATCACTACATATATCCCACATAGTAGCACTTGTGCATAAACTGAAGGAGGTTTTTGTTATTTGGTATGTTATTGACAAAAACCTCTTTCACTTTTGTAAAATTCATGTCCATTACTTCAGAAACTGATTTTGTAGTAAACTTGTCCCTGTGTGCAGCAAATGACCTCAAAACATGCATAACCAAGAATCAATCATTCATTTCAATCATATCTTCTAATCCAGGAACCGGTTTCAGGCATGCAATATACCGTTGGAAATATATTTCTGAGATGCTTCTGATGAACATGATTAGAATATGATTTGCACTGAAACTCATGTGCAAAACATCTCTGAAAACTAGACATAGTAAGAGCCCATTTTGATCCCTAATGATAGGCTGTGAAGACTGGAACTAACATGTTGGACCCTCCAACATTCAGGGGACCTCCCCAGTATGATGTCCCAACTATACCTCACACAGTTTGGTGTAGGAGTCTCATCCGCTATGATTGCTTGATTTCAATTATCTTAAAGATATGCTTTAGCTCTTGCTTATCGGTACATGAGAGTGGTTCACTTAGTCTTCAAAAAGGGAGGTTCGTGTGCCTGGTGAGTTCGTAGTGTATCTTGTGTCTAAGTTCTTTCATTGTAGAGGGAGAGGGTGAGAGTGAGTCTCAAGTTGAGAGGGATTAGTCCCAACTCAGGGAGAGACACACAACATAGCATGATCTACACAACTTTCGATATGCGAGGCTCCATAGCACTGTCAGGAGAAACTATGTAGATGTCAATGGGAGACGAATTTTCACAATCTGAGATAGTAGTGGCAGTTACGGAGCAAAACCCAACTAGGAGACAGAACTGCGCAATTTCTGGGAGGAAGGTTAGGCGAGGTTGCGGGGAGATGTTGGGCTAATCTGTGTAGTTTTTCAGTGGATCACTGGGCAGGTCACCCTGCTAGGATCTACACAATTTCTCCATGGAGGATAGTGTAGATAGTAAAAGGCACTGACAGAAAAAATATGTGCAATTTTGTAGGGGAGCACAAAGTCGGGTTGCAGGAGTTATTGGTCAAAACTGCACAATCCTAAGAGACAGTCTGGGCCTGGATAGTTCTATGCAGTTTTTGGGCTGATTGCTGAACGGGGAAGAAGGGACAAACATGCTAAATTTGTGTAGCTCCTGAGATGTTTGTAGAGCAGCCAAGAAGGGTTAGCTGTCAAGAAAACTCTGCGCAATTCTTGGGTTGTTTGTAGAGTGGGAAATAAGGGCTGGCTGGACAACTCTGCATATTTTCTGAGTTGGTTACAGAGCTGACAGGGTGGGCAAGACAAGACATATCTATGCAATTTTTGAACTTAGTACATTATGGGGTCACAGCTCAAGTTATTTCTCTGGTTGACTAGTGAGAGGCTTGACAGGAGATCTTGCGGGAAGCGCAAAGTGGATCAGCTTTTGGGACAACTTTTGCACAGTTCTGGGAGTGAGTTAGTTGGCTCATTTCTAGAATTATGCAGAGAAGGATGCCTAGAGGATAGCCTCAAGCTCTATGTAGTTATGTGCAGCAGTGCAAGGTCACTGTGATTGGGCCCGATTGAAAAGGGGTTGTCCAATCGACAAATTTTCAGGAAAATTGACTAAGTGTGAAAGCAGGTATACTCGTGCAGACACGACAATGTGATCACATACTTAGCATGACTAAATGACAGGACACCTCAAACCAGCAAGACAACATGTACTCAATGAGATTGACTCAAAGGTTGAGAGTGATAAGTGCGAAAGTTAAAATATGTCTTCGAACAACCATGACGACACTTGTGCGATAGTGTTTACAACTTAGTGTGTGAGTGTGACTGATGTCGTCAGATCGAAAACATCTCATACACACAAAGACAAACTTCAAAAATGCTAGAACAAACTTGCGAGCATGACATAGAGAACAACATGCCAAAAGATGACTAGTTATCGATCAAGTGAAGAGGGTGTTAAAAATCAATAAGAGCTCATAGGTTGAGCTCGAGTGTTTGTGACCATCAAGTCAAAAAAACCAAGGAAGTCTCCAAAATTTGGATGCAGGCCAAAATTTTGGAGGGTGTTGCAACCGATACAACAAGTAATAAAAGAGGTTAAAAAAGGGTGTGTCCAAGGGGTCATGAGTGTTGACTATGACAATGAGAAATTTAGTTATTACTAGCTCTGCTATGAATATAGACGAGATTCCCAATTCAAAGGAGGATTGAAAAGCATGGAAACCAAAATGAAAAATGGGTAATGGTCTTAGATTTCCCATATGAGGAAGGCTCCAACACTCGAGAGATAGAACATTTAATAGATTAATGGGTTCATCCATCTACCAAAGTGTGGGGGTCTCTAATGTGATATCCAATGAATTCTAAGAAAATGCAATGAATGAAGAGACAATGTTATTTGTATGTGAAATTCCATAGGTAATGGGCCCAAAGTAGTCTTGATTTACATGATTAAAGGTGGTCTAATGATGATGAAATTATACATATGAATCAACAAGTAAAAATACATGATGTTAGCAAAGTAGGAGAGACAAATATGCAAAATTCAATTTGAAAGGAAGAGCTTTGACACTGTGTGGAATAATTGCTTCCAAGTGCAATATCAAAGCAAAGAAAACTAGTCAAGACCCTTTTGAGAACTCAAAGAGATTTTTCTAATGGTGTTGATAGTTCGTAAAATGTAACTTGGATGAGCTCATAGTGGCTAGGTGAAAAATGATGATTTTTTCAATAAAAGGGATTTTCATTTCAATTCCAAGTCATTTGAATGATTTGATGTAACAAATCTTGGAGAGGGAGACAAGGCCCTATATCTTTGAAATATCACTATGGAAAAATGATTGGTGGAATGTGGGTTTTCAAATTTTGGGTAAGTGGAATTACTTGTCTATGAATGGTTCATAAAGGGCAAACAGGGCCAAAAAAGTGCCTTAATTCTTCTTAGTGCTTCCTGGAGGAAAATCAAGGTAGGAAAGGATGAGGGGATGAACTGCCAGAGGATGTAAAGAGTCATCCTATCTTCTATTGATTCAAACATGTGAACTATATTCTAAGTGTGGCAAAAAATAGAGTAGAATATTTGAATATATGGCATTTATCATCAATTATATGCAATTTGTAGATGGATCACTAGAGAGGTTCATAGGATAGGCTACCCAATAAATGAGAGGATAATCTACCTTACCTAAACATTTGGGGCCTAGGTTGAGAGTGGATGATGATGAATTTATAAATTGGTTGGAGGTGCCATCATGCCCCTAGGCATGATTTTTTTACCCCTAGCATATGATGATTGAGGGGAACTGATCATGTATGAAAAGGTGGGAATGATGACCCCTATTGGGTGTGTATGTAGTATGCTATGAGTATGACACGTGTGGTGGTTTTACACATATGTACTAGGGGTGTAGTTTTGGAAACAATGTGGTGTCACTTGTTTATTGAATGAATGTAAAGTAGGTATGAGTGTAGTTTTTGAAAGGAAATGATGGAGTGACATTCTATCTTGTACCACATACATGAGTCAAAAGGAGTAAATTTGGGGGCTCGCAAAGAGGTGTAAACTTACCAAGGAATGGCTTGGGATATCGTGAAGAAATTTTCATCCAAATAAGGTTTGTATTCAACAAAAAATTTATTAGATGGGTTGGGTTATTGAGGTGGATCATCTCAGGGGTAATATAGAGTGGTATGAGACTCTAAACGTCCTTCATGATGGGGAAGAATAAACATATGGTGAAGTAAATCTGGGGTCATCATCATGGTAATTAAAGATGTGGTTCACATTCACAATGTCTACAGTCATAGATGGAAGACTAGTGGATTGAATTTCCATTTATGTTGAGGCCAAAGTGACTCGAGACATAGAAGGAATGTTTGTATTTTCATTATCAAATGTCGAATTGGAGTTTGAAGATATCAATCCCATAAATGATGAAAGGTAGAGGATCTATATAGTATTGTTAGCCGTTTCATTATTTGGGGGACCAATATCGATGATTGGTTGATTGGTTACCTCCCTTGGCATATGGTAGGCACCTTGGACCATAATTAGAGTAGTGGAGAGTTCACTATGAGGATACTGAAATTCTCAAATCATAATGAGTGTATCAAAAAATAGTGGAAGTCTAGGGTCTTGAAAACTGGAAAGTGGCAACTATTAATATTATTTTCCTTTTAACTTTAATATTTTCTTGTGAATATTAATTATCTGCCTTATGTTCCTTAGTTATATATTTTCATTAAACAATATATGGAACAATAACAACAACAATAAGGGACACAAATATTAGCCTCTCATATAGGTCAAAATGCCTCCAAGCGGAAAACCTGAAAACTCTTCTCTTCTTATAATCTACTTCAATTGAGATACAAAGACTAAAACCATAGACCAAGTCCTTCTCTTAGGACCAATTCAACCCTTCCTCAAGTCTGTCCTTGTTTTTTCATCAACCAACTTCAATATTGCAACTTCAACCTGCAACTTCAATATTATAACTTGCCCAACAACTTTGAACCTACAATTTCTTCCTTGTAGCTTCCTTAGAAAACCTAATCCAACCTCCTACTAAGACCTTCTTAGAGCAAGATAGCTCTTCCCAAGGTCAATGAGGTCTAGACAAAGTATTCTCTCTTCCAACTACAAGTTACTGGACTTCGTCCTCCTACAACCTAGACCTAAAACTTTGGCTTCTTCCTACAGCTAAAAAACCCTATAATTTCACACATGTGAGAGAGATAGAGCCCAAAAACAAGATATGTTCATCCTTCTTTATTCACTTAAACCTTCGCTCTGTTTCTTCCAACTTCCCAGCTACATATCAAACTCTTTCTTAATAGATCAAAGTTATGGAGTGAGTGAGTCACAAATGAGGTCAAACTGTTTCTTTATATAGCCTTCTCAAGGGGTTAAATTCCATCCTTTAGGCTGATTTGATGCTTCCAGGGATTACTTATACTTTGGAGTTTTAAAGACTTTCTAGACTAAAACTTAATTCCTTTTATTTTTCCTAGAAGGGTCTTATAAACATGGTGTTAACTCCTTTGACTCATAGCAATAAATCCTAAGACCTAACAACCCCTAGAAGCATGAAGAACATGATTTTACCTAGAATAATATCAATAATGAGCATGAAACCCATGATTTAATAATAATATTTCTTTTTCTTTTTCTTTTCTTGTTTGTTGCATAGGATACATATTGAAATGAGTACAAAAATTATGAAGACTTAAACTAGTTATATTTTGTTGGGTGTGGAGCCTGATTATCTTTTATATTCAAAGGTATCGCCGCATCAAACCCCATTTTGTAATGGGGCGGCAATGCCGCCCATAAAATATTCGATGCAGGGGGGGTCTAGGGGGGGTGGATGCGACCTTTGGGATCCCCCCCCCACCTGGTGGGGGATCAAGGGAAGCGCGCTTGAAGCTCAAAATAGATGTAAAATTGCCTTGTAAAATGTTTTAATTTCGTAGTCAATCTGGGCCGTTCATTAGGCGGAGATCTGACGGTAGAAGTTATGTTTAATTTAGGGTTTTTTGCCTTAGAAGCAAACCCCTCGCTATATATGAGGGAATTGTATTACATCTATGTAGATCTGTATTCTAAGTGAGGAAGAGAAATTAGATTGAGAGCGAATAGGGAATCACAGTGGATCTGTTGTAGGTTGTATCTCTTCAGTTTGCTGGATAATATAAAAGGAAGGATTGGTTGTTTCTTCTTGGACGTAGCCCAAACTGGGTGAACCACGTATATCTGTGTCTCTCTTGTTTTATGCATTTTTTGTGTTTATATTTCTGCAATATTTTATTTGTTCCATTGCTCTGTAATATATAATTTACTAACATATTTCTCAACGCTCCATCATTTTTTTTTTCTCAATTAGTCTACTCCTATATTCATACAAAAAAGTTACAGTGAGGCTGGCCTCGAGATTTCATGCCATGAGGTTGGCATATAGCAAAAACTTGACATCCTGACTGTAGAACCGTCAAAATGACTTACATCAGTGAGAATAATATCCAAGAACATTGAAGATACCAGACAGACACGAAAACTAACCCAAACAGCAATATCGGACTGAGTGAAACACTGTTGTTTCAAGGATAACAACAAGGATTGATTTTTACATTGATATAAGCATAAAAAGACCCTGACCTGAGTCATAAACAACATCCTGAGACAGGCATGACAGCAGAGCTTTAACTTCGGAGGCAAAACCATAGAACCAAAGGCACTGACAGTGTCAATCTTCATCTAAAGTGGTTGGTTGTTCCTCTATAACC
This sequence comes from Pinus tabuliformis, assembly GCA_031772625.1. Classification (NCBI taxonomy): domain Eukaryota; kingdom Viridiplantae; phylum Streptophyta; class Pinopsida; order Pinales; family Pinaceae; genus Pinus; species Pinus tabuliformis. Next base: position 491,191,671 of record CM062817.1, read on the forward strand.
CTGCACCCAAAATGACCGGAGTCCACGGAGTCAGAGGAGCAGATTGCAGAGCTGGAAGGCTCTACTCTCATGCTTGGGCCGACATTGATCTCAGAGTGCGTGGTGGGCATGCTTCTGGTACGTTGGCATGGAGTGGCAGTTTGACTTGCCACCTTCTGTTCCTCCGTAGCCCTCTGATGAACTGCACCCGGACCCGAGTTGTGCTCACGTTGTTCGATGGTGACCGAAACGATGAAAGAGGAATTTGCTAGCAAATAGGGAATGCGATAGAGGGTAGTGGGATGCACATGATGTTGACAGGCTTCTCCTCGATCCTACCCTCGACCTCAGCCTCTGCCACTTCTGGTTGCTGGGTAGGCCGACGCTTCTTCAAAGGGGTTCAGAGAGGTAGAGATATGCTGGGTGGTGGCTCAACCACGTGAACCGCCACGCCTGCTTATCATTCTCAGCCTTTCTTTCGGCATGATTATGGGATGGGGGCAATTAAATGGAGGAGGAAAGGCGGAAGATCGACTGAGGGATGAAATCACTGAGAGAGCAGGAAACTGTGCCCATGAAAAGTGGAAGGCTTTAGGAAGAGGAGCTGAAGGGAGGCCGGAGCAGATTAAGGCGTAAAAAGCTCTACAGAGCAAGACCAAACAGGAAGAATTCTCGTCATTCACCAGTGCCGAAAGGGAGCAGGCAGGCAGACTTTCGCTTGGAGAGAAGCCCAAGACCGCGACCTGGACTGAGCCGAGAGCAAACCAAAGAACAGCAGCAATGAAAATGAGACGGAGCGCCATCGTTCCTATGACCAAAAACAGGGTGGGCAGAGTAAATGCTGCCTTAAATGCATATGTGCGAAGCCTGTCGTTCATGCCAAGAGTCATGTGCTTCACGCAGGTGGGCTGCCACTTGCCCATCTCGCGCGCCACCAACGTACTCTTGAAATTAACAATCACCCACATCCGAGACTCAACGCTCCATCTTAAATAGGGAGGTATTAATAATTATACAACATTTGAATATCAAACTAAAGAGTTCTCACAAGAAGAGTCAGATTGATAAGACATACTATAAGAATCATCATTATGACCAATAATGTCTCTGGGGCCTAACTAGACAAGCTCTTCATCATTCAAGAGCATTATTATGGGAGGATTTATGTGTGATATCGCAGTACCTCTACAAGGCATGTACCCCATCTGTATGTCCACAAGGTATGTCCTTTTAGGACTATTATTATCTTGTATCTCCAATCCTGAGTCATCAAATAATATAGGTCCTCTTTGACCACACTTCTCTTGAATACATGTCTCATTATCAAAGAGTTTCGATACATTTCCCTTTGGATGTTATATCCTCAAGGAAACCACAAATTCTTATCCAATCCTCCACCATTCTCTTTTCATCACCCGAAGAGAATAATTCACATGTGATGTCCAACATCACTCCCTCTCAAACCAAGAGTACATCCCTATTCTCCTTTAGAGAATAGATCCCTACTCCTATTCAAGGAGACTCCTTTTACTCCCTCTCAAATGTAGAGGAGATCTAGACTTCCTTTCTATTTTGGAAGTCAACATCGCAAGCCTCATAGCTTCTCTTCTTTAGAGTATCAGTTACCATTTATTCATAGTTACATGGCTCCCTCTTTCTTCTATATCTCTTGCTTTCTTTCAAGGTATCATGGATCCACCTCCACTCTTCATTCTTGTGAGAGGATCTAGGTCATTTCACTTGCTCATCACTTTCATATTTCACATGAAGGTATTGTCTTGAGCCTTCCCATGCTTTAAGATGATCATGGCTTCCCCATGAAAGTGATCAAGTCTTGACCTTCAAGTTATCTTATCATACTGATACCTTTCAGGATGAAAATATCTTAACTTCATAGTTTCTAGGTATTAGATATTGAGCTTTTCAAAACATTCTTCATAAATTTCCATCCATACAATTGAACTTTCGTCAACTATCATCATGTATTTTTTGCAACATTCTTTCAAGTAAAAAAATAATATAACCAAATAACCAAATTATAAACAAATTACATTTACCTCACCAAGATGACCTTCTTGTTTCATCATCATCCTCATCGACCATCTCCACTTGAAACTTCCTTCATGCATTAGAGTGCCCAAAGATCGAACTTGATTACCAAATTATAAATTTCCTTTTGGAGACTAGACTGGATTTTAGTTATTATTATATATTGTAGAGAAATTATTAAATTCTTTATAAATCTTAAAGTAGGTCAATTCCTATTCTTTCTCAGCATCATATATCCATATACATATGCATATTTTTAGGACCAAATTTCTTCAAGGTTCAATACATGTGAATCTTATTCAAAGTTCTTACATTAAACATACATTCCTATGCTTTCAAACAATCATTTTTCTATTTGTCCTAAAGTGATCCTATAACCTAACCCATTGCATTCTTTCATACCTTTACCAGTATTGATTCCACATTACATGGAATGTCTACTAACCTTTTCATGAGGTGTTTCCCAAGAACCTTCCAAAATGATGGTCCTTCCTGAATCATGATGATTCTACTAAGTAGGATGAAAACTTCTAACGTAATGTTAGATAATATTTGGATGAGTATTATGCAAAAAAAAAGTGGGCTAACTATCCATCTATCTAGATGATCTCTACAAAGCAACTTAATCATGTAAATTCTAGGCATGCTACTTATCATATGCTTCTCTCTATGATGTAATGCATAATCATACTCTGTAAAGGAAAGAACATTATATCTTAAATAACCTACCAAATAAAGTGCCTTCTTTAATAGTAAAGATCCCTCGCCTCTTCCTGCTTTACCTTCTTCTCAATTTCTCCCACTACCTTGACTACATGAGTTTCAATTGTTTATTTTATCTTGTTGATTTTTTTGTTTGGACAATGCCTCTTAAAGTGTCTAAACTCATTGCATTTAAAGAATTGAACCTTGGACATGTCTTTCTTCTTGGACTTTCCAAACTTCCCTCTCTTCAGTTTCTTGACTCAGGATAAAAAGGCTTGATATTGCTCATATGATCCAGTGCCATATTTGACCTTGATCCTTGATTCTTTCAATATGCATTGAGCCCACAACTCATTAAATGGAGTTGAATATTTCTTGGAGTAGATGTTTGTTGCAAAGCTACTCCATTTTGGTGGAAATGCATTTAGTACACATATGGTCACTTCTAAATTAGATATTGTTTCCCCAATTCCTTGTAGATGGTCTCTTAGTTAAGATACTTTCATGGGAAAGGATGCCATATCCTCATCCTTTCACTTATTTATTCTATTTAACTTATTCCGCAAATATATCTTTGTTTTGATGCATTTACAAAGTACAAATTCACTAGCTTGTCATACATAGCCTTGAAACTCTTCAAATATGAACATATGGAACAATAGAATATTTAATGGACTCAACTATGATCCTTTGTGCCCTTAATTCCCCTTTCTTGTACTTTTCTAGTTCTTGTGTCTTGTATTTTTCAGGTTTATTAACTTGCCTAGTAACATATTCCATTAATTCTTGTTCTGTGAGAATCAGATCAACCCTTTTCTTCCATGCTAGATAATTAAATGTACCTATGAGGTTGTTTCTCACCATTAAGAAAGAACCCATATGACCTATAGATTCATACGTGATGTAATAATATGTTACTTACTTGAGATCAAGATTATTCTTGGCAATATCTTCAATCCTTTTGATGCCTTGAAGATCCTTGATGAGTCCTTGAAACAAATTCTAAAATTCCTTCATGCTTCCTTCAAATATGCCTCCCAAATAAATCTTTTCCCAGAGAGAGATCAACTCTCTTCTTTAAGTCTTCCTCTCATATATTATTTTGATGCAAGCTTGATGTAGACTTGATCTCCTTTTAGAAACCCTCTTACCTTGAGTATTTTCTCAAATGATTCTTCTTGACGATAAACTTCTTCTTGAAGAGCTTCCTTTTTCCTTCCCCTTGACAAGTAACTCCTTCTAGTATGATCCTTCCAGCTGCATTCCTTGTTTACCTTAGCTCTAATATCATGATGAAAAATGGAAATTGGTAGCTATTAATCTTATTTTCCTTTTAACCTTGAAATTTTCTTGTGAATATTAATTATCTTCTTTATGTTCTTTAGTTAGATCTTTTCATCATGAAATATTAAGAACAATAATAAAAATAATAAGGGACACAAATATTAGGCTCTCAACTTAGGGAAAAACCCCTCCAAGGGGAAAAACCAAAAACTCTTCTCTTCTTAGAATCTACTCCAAATGAGATACAAAGACCCAAATTGTATATCAAGTCCTTCTCCTAGTACCAAGTCATCCCTTCCTCAAGTCCTTCCTTGTTTCTACACCAACCAACTTCAATACTAAAACTTTGGTGCTGAAACTCATCCTGCAACTTCGACCCTACAATTTTTTCCTTGCAGCTTCTTCATAAACCTTGATCTACTCTCCTGCTAAGACCTTCCTAGAGTAAGACAACTCTTCCCAATTTCAATGAGGTCTAGATATAGTATTCTCTCTTCCAACTACAAGTTGCCGCACTTTTTCCTCCTTCAACTTAGACCTACAAATTCGGTCTCTTCTTGCAGCCCATAAACCCTACAATTTCACATGTGTGAGAGAGATAGAGCTAAAAAAAAAGACATTTTCATCTTTCTTTCTTCACTTAGATCTTTTCTCTCCTTCTTCCATCTTTCTAGCTAGAAATCAAACTCTTTCTTGACAGATCAAACTTATGGAATGAGTGAGTCACAAATGAGGTTGAAATTCTTCTTTATATAGCCTTCATAAGGGGCCAAATTCCCTCCTTTAGGCTGACTTGATGCTACTAGGATGACTTGTACTTTTGGAGTTTCTAGGACTTTCTACACTAAAAAATAATTATTTTTATTTTTCTAGGAAGGGTCTTATAAACATGATGTTGACTCCTTTAACTCATGTTAATATTTAATCCTAGGACCTAACAAACCCTATAAGCGCGAAGAACATGGTTTTATCTAGAACACTATCAATAATGAGCATGAAACCCATGCTTTAATAATAATAATAGTTTCTTTTTCTTTTTCTTTTCTTGTTTGTTACATAAGATACATATTGAGATGAGTACAACAATTATGAAGACTGAAACTAGTTACATTTCTCAACATAGGGTAGAAATGCGAGCGGTGACCATACATGTTACACAAAATGCAAGGGTGATTTGTGTATAGCAATTTTTTATGCTTAGATGATTCAAGAAGAGAAATCCTTCCTATAATATCATTTAGTTTTGGTTTTATGTCATCCAAGATGATAAGATCCCTGAGCTTAAAAAGATAAGGATAAGTAATAGTAGCATGGCCATGAAGATTACACAAGGCACAAGTAGGTGGACGATTCAGAGTAGCAATTTGGATGGCCATAACTTGAACTATCTTCTTAATTCCTCTATCTTCTTGGCCTTTATCCCCTTTCTAGTTTCTCACACAACAGGAGTGGGCTCCCACTGGGGTTGGAAGAGAAATGACATAGTGTATGGGGCCAGAAGAATAACTCAAATGGGTGTCAATGCCAAGTGAGGTTGTAGCTGAGAGGTCAGGGTGGGAATTGGAGAATCTAAGTACCATATTAGAATCCCAACATAATGTTTTGAAACTTCAATGTGTCCATAGTTGGTGCGAAAGCCACTACCGATAGTGGGAATAGGAAAGGAATCTAGCCCTATGGGTAATGGTTAAGGGGGGATACCCCCAGCCATAATTGTTGAATTTAGAGGTGCAAATTTCTTAATAGATGGCTCCAAAAAGGAAAACCTAATCCCTTGAGAATTTTGGGATCCAAACACCACATATGAGAGGATCTTTGTTATGAAACCAGCTCAAGAAAAGATAGAAAAGATAGATCAACGCCTTGGAATATAGCCTCTTCGAGGGGGCAACCTCCTTTACATTACATAAATGACAATTCTTGAATGATTTAAATGACAAAACCTCCTTTCTATATATAGGATTCTAAGGAGTCACAATATAATCCAGCCGACCTAACAATAATAATATAAAGCCACAAAAATAACAATAGAGGGATTCTATGGGGCATAGTAATAACAATATGGGGGCAATAGGGGCACAACAATATTAATAAGGGGTATAACTACAATAGTAATGGGGTAATCACTAGTATTATAGGGACCCAACATGCCCCTCTCCTTCAAAAAAGTGTTGTCCTCAACGCTTCAGTAGTTCTGGATACTTCTACATAAAATTCTCATCCTCCCATGTGGAATCTTCAGCGGATAAGTTCTTCCACTTGATAAGATACTCTGAAATTGATCGATTTCATAGCTATCGAGTTCTTGTTTCTGTGACTACTTCCGGTTCCAATATAATTTTTCCTTCCTCGTCAAGTTCTGGCAATATTGTTTGAACTGGGAGCTTGTCGCCTATAACCTTCTTTAAACATGAAACATGGAAAACTGGGTGCAATTGAGAAGCTGCAGGAAGCTCCAATTTGTATGCCATAGTACCAATCTTTTGCAACACCTTGTACGGACCATAATACTTTGGTGATAATTTATTATCCTTCTTAGCTTGCTTGAGGGACATTTGCTTATATGTTTGTAGCCGTAGGAATACCCAATCACCTACATCAAAACTTCTTTCACTTCGATGTTGATCTACTTGTTGTTTCATTCTATTCTGTGCCAACATAAGGTTATCCTTTAAGAGTTGGAGGACTTGTTGTTGATGTTCGATGTGATGTTCCACTGCCTGAACCTTAGAATTTTCTCTTAAATATGATGTGATGGATGGTGGTTGATACCCATAAAGTGCCATAAATGGGGTCATTTTTGTTGCTGTATGGAAGGAAGTGTTATACCACCATTCAGCCAGAGGCAACCATTTGACCCATTGTGTCTGTTTATCAGATACAAAGCAATGAAGATATCCTTCCAAACATTTGTTTACTATCTCAGTTTGCCCATCAGATTGAGGATGATAATATGAGCTATGAGCTAACTGAGTACCAAGACAAGAAAATAATTCTGTCCAAAAATTTCCGATGAAAATGGGATCTCTGTCACTTACAATAATCTTTGGGTTTCCATGTAGCTTTTGAATTGTTTCCATAAATGCAGTAGAAACTGTACTGGCTTTAAATGGATGTGATAATGCACAAAAGTGTGCATACTTGGTAAGTCTGTCAACTACCACCATGATGACACTCTTTCCCTCAGACTTGGGTAAACCTGTGATAAAATACATTGAAACCTCCTCCCAACGTTGGCTTGGAATGGATAAAGGTTGTAATAGACCCAGTGTCTTAATTGTTTCAACTTTATTTTGTTGGCAAACCAAACATTCCACCACAAACTTTTGAATATCTGATTTAAGGCCATCCCAAAAAAATTCCTTCTTAACCCTATGGTAAGTTTTTAAAAATCCTGAGTGCCCTCCTAAGGGAGAAGTGTGCAATTCCATAAGAATCTTTTGTTTTAGCTGGGAATTCTTACAGAGGTATAAGCAATCTTTGTACCATAACGAATCATTTTGCCAGCTAAATGTATCAGACGTACTAGAATCTTGTTGTAACTTTTGAATAAGTTCCCACACTTCTTCGTCACTCTTCCATTCCTCCCTTGCTTCGTTTATCCAATCTGGTTGGATAATAGAAATGGCGCACAACGATGCTTCCACATCCTCATCCTTTCTTGAGAGTGCATCTGCCACCACATTTTGCTTCCCTTTTTTGTAGATGATTTCAAAGTCATAACCCAACATCTTTGTGACCCACTTTTGTTGCTCTTCAGAGGATAATATTTGTTCTAAAAAGTATTTAAGGCTATCATGATCTGTTTTTACCTTGAAGTGTCTTCCCATTAGGTAGGGTCGCCATTTCTTAAGTGCATGGAGTATTGCCAACATTTCCTTCTCATAAATAGCTTTGCTTAAAAACTTTCCCTTGATTGGACGACTTTCAAAAGCAATGGGTCTTTCATCTTGCATTAGAACAGCACCAATTCCATTTCCTGAAGCATCACATTCCACAATAAAGGTTTTTGTGAAGTCCGGTGTAGCTAAGACTGGTGCTTGGCACATTGCCTCTTTAAGATGTTCAAAGGCCTTTGTTGCTTTCGGAATCCATGAAAATGCATCTTTCTTCAATAATGTTGTTAGAGGTGCTGCTATTCTCCCATAATTCTTAACAAACTTGCGATAATACCCTGTCAACCCGAGAAATCCTCGCAGATGCTTTATGGATGTGGGGATTTTCCATTCCTTAATGGCTTTAATTTTGCTAGGGTCTACCTTAACTCCTTCATGAGATACAATATGACCCAGATATTCCACCTCCTGGACTCCAAAGAAACATTTGGATCTTTTTGCATATAATTGTTTCTCCTCCAATAGTTGTAGCACCCTGTCAACATGTTCAACATGATCCTTCCAAGACTTGCTGTAGATTAGTATATCATCAAAAAATACTAACACAAATTTTCTAAGGAATGGTTTGAAAATTGAATTCATCAAACCTTGAAATGTTGAAGGTGCATTGGTAAGGCCAAAAGGCATGACCAAAAATTCATAATGACCCTCATGAGTTCTAAATGATGTTTTCGGAATGTCTTCAGTCTTCATTCTGATTTGATGATATCCTGAACGAAGATCCAACTTGGTGAAGTAAATTGATCCATGCAATTCATCCAGTAATTCATCAATGACAGGAATGGGGAACTTATCTTTAATAGTGAGCTTGTTGAGCTCCCTATAATCCAGAAACATGCGCCATGATCCATCCTTCTTGTGCACCAATACTACTGGAGCAGAGAAAGAACTTTGACTCGGTTGAATTATACCAGCCTCTAGCATTTCTGCAACCATACGTTCAATTTCACTCTTTTGGGCATAGGGATATCTGTACGGCCTGATGTTTGGACGAACACTTCCTGGAATCATATGAATAGCATGATCATGATTACGCATAGGTGGGAGACCTTTTGGAGTCTCAAATACCTTGGAATGATTGTCCAGGACTTTTTGGAGATCTGGAGAAATAGATGATTCCAATGTGGAAACATCTAACGAACATAATTGTGCAATTACACCTCTTTGCTCCTTTTTTAGAAGCTTTGTCATGCCATTAGAGCTGATTATCTTTCCTGGTTTCCCTGCAATACCCCTTAATTCAACTTCCTTTCCTTCCGTAGAAAATTTGATGAAAAGTTCTTGAAAATTAAAAGCTATTGTACCCAAGGATTGTAGCCATTGGACTCCTAGTACAACATCAGCACCTCCCATTGGAATGGAAAGCATTGGGCTAGTCAATACATATTCTCCCATGGATAGCTTGATATTATGGCACTTTCCAGAGCAATTTATTGTTCCTCCATTTGCAATCATCACTTGACACTCTAGTGCTGGATATAGGAACCAATTCAATTCTTTTGCTACCCTACAATGAATAAAATTGTGGGTGCTTCCTGAATCAATCAACACTATTACCTTTTTCTTCTTGATTTGTCCTTCTATCTTGATGGTTTGAGCAGTGGTAATTCCCACCAATGCATTACAAGATATGGTCAGATTTATTTGTTCTTCATTTAGGCTTTGTTCCTGGAGTATATCTTCTTCTTTTGACCTTTCTTGCTCCTTTTCTTCTTCCTCTTCACAATCTATGTAGAATAATTTCTTCTCAGCACACTTATGACCTTTAGTGTATTCGCTATCACAACTGTAACAAAGCCCTTTTGCTCTTTTTTCTTCCAATTGTTGTGGTGTCAACCTTATAGGTTGTGGAAGACTAGTGGCAACAACACTTCCGTCTTTATAGTTGTGAGTGGTATGCTTCCTGGTTGCCATAATTTTGCTTTCCATTTTTCTTGCTAACCTGAATGCCTTCTCTAATGAATCAGGTTCCCAAAGGCGAACGTCATGTTGGATATTATCCTTTAAAGACCCTATGAACACATCAATCCTATGCTCCTCTGGAATATCTTTTACCCTTATGTTCAATTTTTGGAACTCCTCAATGTGCTCCATTACTGAACCATTTTGTTTGAGACTTATCAATTGGCTAAAAAAAGTGTTGATTTTTGTATCTTCATAATGTGCTATCAATTCTTCCGTAAAAATTGCCCAAGTGATAAATTGTTTACGAGAGCAAAGCCATTGATACCATACAAACTTATTTGGTTCCAAATATACAGTTGCCATACGTACCTTTTGTGCGTTTTGCACATTATTGAGATCGAAGAATTGCTCCATCTGTAATATCCATGTGGCGGGATCCTTGCCATCAAACTTCCTCATATCGATTTTTGGAATATGGTGATTCTTCGATCCAACATTAGCGTCTATGGAATCATGATTAACATTTCTTTTGTTCTCATCATGAGTTTCCTTTACTACCTTTTCACCATTAGTGACCCTTTCTTGTAGCAACTTCTTCAATTCTTCCATGTCTGTCTTCAAATCTATCTTCAAATCTGCCATGTCTCTCTTCAAATCTGTCTTCAAATCATCCATCTTAGCTTCCATGCCCTTTACCTTAGATTCCACGCCATTTATCTTAGATTCCACGCCACTTATCTTAGCTTCTGTTAGCTTTTGTGAGCGTGACATTTGTTGCACTTGTTCTTGTAATTTTGATATATCATGTAGCATTTCTTCCTCTTCTTCATGAGTCATGCTAGAGCTTTCAGGTTCCTTACTATGTGTTTGAATTTTCTTTCCTCGGGGCATTAGTTACAAATAATAATGCTTTACTATGCCCTTTGAATTTCGTTAAACCAAGTTTACACAAAAATTAAAAAAAAAAAACTACACACCTTTTTTCACTTTATAGAAGCCTGATATTGAATCTGATGTATCTCTGTAATTTCTGATCATACAGTTTTGAAATTGCTACCTTTAGTAGCCTTCTGCGTCCTCTTTCCAATGCCACAAGTCTGAGCCAAATTGGATTCTCCAAGGAAGAGTTATGTGAAATCTCCCACAGTGACTTGCTTTTAGACTGGTTCAGTAGAGCGAACTTGTACGATCTACCACGCGTCACTGTTTCAACCTTTGAATCTGAAACACACAGACATGAAACTAAAGTCTGTCCTCCTTCTGTACCTTCTTACGAAATTTCAATCCGATCCCCAGAGAGAAAGTTATGACGATTTTTTCGAGGTCACCTGTTTTGAATGTAATTCAGGAGTCCGCAAAAAGACCAACTTCCTCAGATCATATCTCCGCAAATATCGCGCGAAAAGCTCTGAAATCTGGACCCAAGGTTTAGCGTGATTTCTTTCCAAATGGGTTTTTTTTGCAACTTCTGAAACATCACAGAAAAAAAGTTATAGCGAAAATGCCACGATGACCTGTTTGGAGCAGCGAAACCCTAGAATCCAAAGCTCTAATACCAAATGTTATGAAACCAGCTCAAGAAAAGATAGAAAAGATAGATCAACGCCTTATAATTTAGCCTCTTCGAGGGGGAAACCTCCTTTACATTACATAAATGAACAATTCTTGGATGATACAAATGACAAAACCTCCTTTCTATATATAGGAGTCTAAGGAGTCACAATATAATCCAGCCGACCTAATAATAATAATATAAAGCCACAAAAATAACAATAGAGGGATTCTATGGGGCACATAAATAACAATATGGGGGTAATAGGGGCACAACAATATAAATAAGGGGTATAACTACAATAGTAATGGGGTAATCACTAGTATTATAGGGACCCAACAACACCTTTGCTGTTGAGGGGTTTTGCTCGGGCCTGTGGTAGACCCTATTCAATGGGAGATCTATGGGATCGATTTTTGTGGTGAAAGAAGATGTTGAGCAGTGGAAAGATAGATATTGAGAAATTTAATGGTCAGAGTTTTGAGTTGTGGAAACTCAAGTTGGAGGATCTACTTGTGGATAAATATCAGTGGATCACAGTAGATCTGGGTACTAAACCAACAACAATGTCAGTTGAAGATTGGATGAAGTTGGATTAGAAGGCAAAGAGAACAATACAATTGTGTGCCTCAGATTTAGTATTGCTGAATGTATCAGGGGAAGCTTCGGGGAAGGCTTTGTGGGACAAGTTAGGGACTTTGTACCAATCTAAGTCTCTGGTGAATAAACTATTCCTACAGAAAAATCTATATAACCTAAGGATGAAAGATGGAGACTTAGTGACAGAGCATTTGAACACCTTTAATATTGTGGTCAAACAATTATTATCTATTGATATTAAAATTTTAGATGAAGAAAAGTGCATCAGTTTGTTGTGTTCTCTACTAGATACGTGGGACAGTCGGGTTGTTGCAATAGGTAGCAATGCAACTACCTTGTAGTTTGATGAAATAGTCTCATCCTTGTTGTCGGAGGAGATGAGATAGAAAAATATGGAGGGCCAGAATGGTGATGCCTTATCTGTATGAGGAACGTCCCAGAACAGAAACAAAAATAAGTCCTCGAGTGGGAGATGTAAATCTAGAGGGAGATCTAAATCTCCAGGAAAACCTGTAAAGGTGTGCTGGAAATGTGGAAAGGAAGGGCACTTCAAAAGGGACTGTAAATCTAAAGGTCCTAAGAAAGGAAATGGATATGATGATTCTCCTTCTGTAGAGGCAAAAACCACCTTGGATGAAGGTGGGGATGTGTATTTTCCTTCTTCTTCAAGTACACATGTAGATCATGAGGCATGGTTGATTGACTTAGGTGCATCCTTTCACTTCACTCCCCATAGAGAGTTGTTCTACGAGTATGAGAAATATGATGGCGGTGATGTCTTCTTAGGGGATGACAGGAAGGATAGAATCATTGGTTGTGGAAAAGTAAAATTGAAGTTGCAAGGTGGAAGGATTAGAACACTTCCGAGTGTTCTGCATATTCCTGCATTAGCTAGAAATCTTATTTTTGTAAGCAAGCTAGATGATGCAGGTGTAAAAACTATGTTCTAGAAACATACCTGCAAGATGGTTTGGGGAGAAATGGTATTGATGTGGGGAGTTAGGATTGGAACTCTTTACAAGCTTCAGGGTAGCACTGTTATTGATGGGTGCAACATTTCTGTGGTTCCTGAAGGTGGAGCAGAAAATCTAGTGGTCTTTGGAGAAAAGACCATGTTATGGTATCAAAGGCTTGGAAATATTGGAGATAAAGGCCTTCGAATACTTCATGGTAATAGTATGGTAGAAGGTATGTCTAATTTCTCTTTGGATTTTTATTTCTAGAAAAATTGTGTATATGGGAAGCATAATCCGGTGAGTTCCCCTCTGGTGCTAAGAGGGAGAAACGAATGTTAGAGCTTGTGCATAGTGATGTGTTTGGACTTGTGTCAATTCCATCACTGAGTAAGTCTTTGTACTACGTATCATTTATAGATGACTTCTCAAGGCATACATGGATATATTTCTTTAGGAATAAATATGAAGTCATCGACAGGTTTAAAGAATTTAAGGCTCTGGTGGAAAACTAGTTAGCGAAGAAGATAAAGGTGATGAGGACATATAACGGTGGAGAGTTTTGCAAGAAGGAATTTGAAGAGTTCTATGAGAAGTGTGATATATCATGGTAGAAGACTAATGCATATAAAACTCAGCAAAATGGAGTTGCAGAAAGAATGAACATGACGTTGATGGAAAAGGCAAGATGCATGCTCAATAGTGTCGGGTTAGGAAAAGAATTCTGGGCAAAGGCAGTGGAGATTGCATGTTACCTGGTCAACATATCACTTTCATCAACATTGGAGGATAAGACTCCACAAGAGGTATGGAGTTGTTGCCACTAGTCTTCCAATAGGTGAGTGGTATGCTTCCTAGTCTTGGTTTTGGGATCTAGGGGAAAATATTTGTGTATATCTATTTTATGTTTTATGCTCTCACTATTTTTTATTTTCTCTTTTCAGAATTCATATACAAGTAATTTCTATACAAGGTTAAAACCTACATTTGGTATCATAGCTGTTTCGGCTTCAAGGGGACACCTGTTATGAAACCAGCTCAAGAAAAGATAGAAAAGATAGATCAACGCCTTAGAATTCAGCCTCTTCGAGGGGGCAACCTCCTTTACATTACATAAATGAACAATTCTTGGATGATACAAATGACAAAACCTCCTTTCTATATATAGGATTCTAAGGAGTCACAACATAATCTAGCCGACCTAACAATAATAATATAAAGCCACAAAAATAATAATAGAGAGATTCTATGGGGCACAGAAATAACAATATTGGGGTAATAGGGGCACAACAATATAAATAAGGGGTATAACTACAATAGTAATGGGGTAATCACTAGTATTATAGGGACCCAACATGCCCCTCTCCTTCAAAAATTTGTTGTCCTCAATGCTTGAGTAGTTCTGGATACTTCTGCATAAAATTCTCATCCTCCCATGTGGAGTCTTCAGCGGATAAGTTCTTCCACTTGATAAGATACTCTGAAATTGATCAATTTCGTAGCTGTCGAGTTCTTGTTTCTGTGACTGCTTCCGGTTCCAATATAATTTTTCCTTCCTCGTCAAGTTCTAGTAATATTGTTTGAATTGGGAGCTTGTCACCTATAACCTTCTTTAAACATGAAACATGGAAAACTGGGTGCAGTCGAGAAGCTGCAGGAAGCTCCAATTTGTATGCCATAGTACCAATCTTTTGCAACACCTTGTACGGACCATAATACTTTGGTGATAATTTATTATCCTTCTTACCTTGCTTTAGGGACATTTGCTTATATGGTTGTAGCCGTAGGAATACCCAATCACCTACATCAAAACTTCTTTCACTGCGATGTTGATCTGCCTGTTGTTTCATTCTATTTTGTGCCAACATGAGGTTATCCTTTAAGAGTTGGAGGACTTGTTGTTGATGTTCGATGTGATGTTCCACTGCCCGAACCTTAGAATTTTCTCTTAAATATGATGTGATGGATGGTGGTTGATACCCATAAAGTGCCATAAATGGGGTCATTTTTGTTGCTGTATGGAAGGAAGTGTTATACCACCCTTCAGCCAGAGGCAACCATTTGACCCATTGTGTCTGTTTATCAGATACAAAGCAACGAAGATATCCTTCCAAACATTTGTTTACTATCTCAGTTTGCCCATCATATTGAGGATGATAAGATGAGCTATGAGCTAACTGAGTACCAAGACAAGAAAATAATTCTCTCCAAAAATTTCCAGTGAAAATGTGATCTCTGTCACTTACAATAATCTTTGGGTTTCCATGTAGCTTTTGAACTGTTTCCATAAATGCAGTAGAAACTGTACTGACTTTAAATGGATGTGATAATGCACAAAAGTGTGCATACTTGGTAAGTCTATCAACTACCACCATGATGACACTCTTTCCCTCAGACTTGGGTAAACTTGTGATAAAATCCATTGAAACCTCCTCCCAACGTTGGCTTGGAATGGATAAAGGTTGTAATAGACCTGGTGTCTTAATTGTTTCAACTTTATTTTGCTGGCAAACCAAACATTCCGCCACAAACTTTTGAATATCTGATTTAAGGCCATCCCAAAAAAATTCCTTCTTAACCCTGTGGTAAGTTTTTAAAAATCCTGAGTGCCCTCCTAAGGGAGAAGTGTGCAATTCCATAAGAATATTTTGTTTTAGCTGGGAATTATTACAGAGGTATAAGCGATCTTTGTACCATAGCGAATCATTTTTCCAGCTAAATGTATCAGAAGTACTGGAATCTTGTTGTAGCTTTCGAATAAGTGCCCACACTTCGTCGTCATTCTTCCATTCCTCCCTTGCTTCGTTTATCCAATCTGGTTGGATAATAGAAATGGCACACAACAATGCTTCCACATCCTCATCCTTTCTTAAGAGTGCATCTGCCACCACATTTTGCTTCCCTTTTTTGTAGATGATTTCAAAGTCATAACCCAACATATTTGTGACCCACTTTTGTTGCTCTTCAGAGGATAATCTTTGTTCTAAAAAGTATTTAAGGCTATCATGATCCATTTTTACCTTGAAGTGTCTTCCCATTAGGTAGGGTCGCCATTTCTTAAGTGCATGGAGTATTGCCAACATTTCCTTCTCATAAATAGCTTTGCTTAAAAACTTTCCCTTGATTGGACGACTTTCAAAAGCAATGGGTCTTTCATCTTGCATTAGAATAGCACCAATTCCATTTCCTGAAGCATCACATTCCACAATAAAGGTTTTTGTGAAGTCCGGTGTAGCTAAGACCGGTGCTTGGCACATTGCCTCTTTAAGATGTTCAAAGGCCTTTGTTGCTTCCGGAGTCCATGAAAATGAATCTTTATTCAATAATGTTGTTAGAGGTGCTGCTATTCTCCCATAATTCTTAACAAACTTGTGATAATACCCTGTCAACCCAAGAAATCCTCGCAGATGCTTTATGGATGTGGGAATTTTCCATTCCTTAATGGCTTTAATTTTGCTAGGGTCTACCTTAACTCCTTCATGAGATACAATATGACCCAAATATTCCACCTCCTGGACTCCAAAGAAACATTTGGATCTTTTTGCATATAATTGTTTCTCCTCCAATAGTTGTAGCAACCTGTCAACATGTTCAACATGATCCTTCCAAGACTTGTTGTAGATTAGTATATCATCAAAAAATACTAACACAAATTTTCTAAGGAATGGTTTGAAAATTAAATTCATCAAACCTTGAAATGTTGAAGGTGCATTGGTAAGGCCAAAAGGCATGACCAAAAATTCATAATGACCCTCATGAGTTCTAAATGCCATTTTCGGAATGTCTTCAATCTTCATTCTGATTTGATGATATCCCGAACGAAGATCCAACTTGGTGAAGTAAATTGATCCATGCAATTCATCCAGTAATTCATCAATAACAGGAATGGGGAACTTATCTTTAATAGTGAGCTTGTTGAGCTCCCTATAATCTGGACACATGCACCATGATCCATCCTTCTTGTGCACCAATACTACTGGAGCTGAGAAAGAACTTTGACTTGGTTGAATTATACCTGCCTCTAGCATTTCTGCAACCATACGTTCAATTTCACTCTTTTGGGCATAGGGATATCTGTACGGCCTGATGTTTGGACGAACACTTCCTGGAATCATATGAATAGCATGATCATGATTACGCATAGGTGGGAGACCTTTTGGAGTCTCAAATACCTTGGAATGATTGTCCAGGACTTTTTGGAGATCTGGAGAAATAGATGATTCCAATGTGGAAACATCTAGCGAACATAATTGTGCAATTACACCTCTTTGCTCCTTTTTTAGAAGCTTTGTCATGCCATTAGAGCTGATTATCTTTCCTGGTTTCCCTGCAATACCCCTTAATTCAACTTCCTTTCCTTCCGTAGAAAATTTGATGAAAAGTTCTTGAAAATTAAAAGCTATTATACCCAAGGATTGTAGCCATTGGACTCCTAGTACAACATCAGCACCTCCCATTGGAATGGAAAGCATTGGGCTAGTCAATACATATTCTCCCATGGATAGCTTGATATTATGGCACTTTCTAGAGCAATTTATTGTTCCTCCATTTGCAATCATCACTTGACACTCTAGTGCTGGATATAGGAAGCAATTCAATTCTTTTGCTACCCTACAATGAATAAAATTGTGGGTGCTTCCTGAATCAATCAACACTATTACCTTTTTCTTCTTGATTTGTCCTTCTATCTTGATGGTTTGAGGAGTGGTAATTCCCACCAATGCATTACAAGATATGGTCAGATTTATTTGTTCTTCATTTAGGCTTTGTTCCTGGAGTATATCTTCTTCTTTTGACCTTTCTTGCTCCTTTTCTTCTTCCTCTTCACAATCTATGTAGAATAATTTCTTCTCAGCACACTTATGACCTTTAGTGTATTCGCTATCACAACTGTAACAAAGCCCTTTTGCTCTTTTTTCTTCCAATTGTTGTGGTGTCAACCTTATAGGTTGTGGAAGACTAGTGGCAACAACACTTCTGTCTTTATAGTTGTGAGTGGTATGCTTCCTGGTTGCCATAATTTTGCTTTCCATTTTTCTTGCTAACCTGAATGCCTTCTCTAATGAATCAGGTTCCCAAAGGTGAACATCATGTTGGATATTATCCTTTAAAGACCCTATGAACACATCAATACTATGCTCCTCTGGAATATCTTTTACCCTTATGTTAAATTTTTGGAATTCCTCAATGTGCTCCATTATTGAACCCTTTTGTTTGAGACTTATCAATTGGCTAAAAAATGTGTTGCTTTTTGTATCCTCATAATGTGCTATCAATTCTTTCGTAAAAATTGCCCAAGTGATAAATTGTTTATGAGAGCAAAGCCATTGATACCATACAAACTGATTTGGTTCCAAATATAAAGTTGCCATACGTACCTTTTGTGTGTTTTTCACATTATTGAGATCGAAGAATTGCTCCATTTGTAATATCCATGTGGTGGGATCCTTGCCATCAAACTTCCTCATATCGATTTTTGGAATATGGTGGGTATTTGATCCAACATTAGAGTCTATGGAATCATGATTAACATTTCTTTTGTTCACATCATGAGTTTCCTTTACAACCTTTTCACCATTAGTAAGTATTTCTTGTAGAAAATTTGTCAAATCTGTCTTCAAATCTGCCATGTCTGTCTTCATATCTATCTTCAAATCCGCCATGTCTCTCTTCAAATCTGTCTTCGAATCATCCATCTTAGCTTCCATGCCCTTTATCTTAGATTCCACACCATTTATCTTAGCTTTTGTTAGCTTTTGTGAGCATGACATTTGTTGCACTTGTTCTTGTAATTTTGATATATCATGTAGCATTTCTTCCTCTTCTTCATGAGTCATGCTAGAGCTTTCAGGTTCCTTACTAGGTGTTTTCATTTTCTTTCCTCGGGCCATCAGTTATTGATAATAATGTTTTACTATGCCCTTTGAATTCCTTCAAACCAAGCTTATGCAAAAAAAAAAAAAAAAAAACTACACACATTTTTTCACTTTGTAGAAGCCTGATATTGAATCTGATGTATCTCTATAATTTCAAATCATCCAATTCTGAAATTGCGATCTGTAGTAGCCTTCTGCGTCCTCTTTCCAATGCCACAAGTCTGACCCAAATTGGATTCTCCAAGGAAGAGTTATGTGAAATCTCCCACAGTGACTTGATTATAGACTAGTTCAATAGAGCAAACTTGTACGATGTGCCACGAGTCACTGCTTTGACCTTTGGATCTAAAAAATGCATACAAGAAACTACAGTCCGTCCTCTTTCTGTACCTTCTTATGAAATTTCAATCTGATCCCCAGAGAGAAAGTTATCACGATTTTCCCCAGGTCCCCTGTTTGGAATATAATTCAGGAGTCTGCAAAAAGACCAACTTCCTCAGATCATATCTCCACAAATATGGCGCGAAAAGCTCTGAAATTAGAATCCAAGGTTCAACGCGATTTCTTCTCAAATGGGTTTTTTTTGCAACTTCTGAAACATCGAAGAAAACAAATTATAGCGAAAATGCCACGATGACCTGTTTGGAGCAGCGAAACCCTAGAATCCAAAGCTCTGATAACAAATGTTATGAAACCAGCTCAAGAAAAGATAGAGAAGATAGATCAACGCCTTAGAATTCAGCCTCTTCGAGGGGGAAACCTCCTTTACATTACATAAATGACAATTCTTGGATGATTCAAATGACAAAACCTCCTTTCTATATATAGGAGTCTAAGGAGTCACAATATAATCCAGCCGATCTAACAATAATAATATAAAGCCACAAAAATAACAATAGAGGGATTCTATGGGGCACAGTAATAACAATATGGGGGCAATAGGGGCACAACAATATTAATAAGGGGTATAACTACAATAGTAATGGGGTAATCACTAGTATTATAGGGACCCAATGATCTTGGTTCATTGAATGTAAGAAATGATTCAAATTAATCTTTGAGCAACATGGAATCATTGTATATCCCTGGGATGATTCCTATTGAGGAAGGCATGGCTTGATTGTAAACCATTGAGGAGATCATGTTCTCAAGATTAACTTAAGTTTAAAGGTCATAGTATGTGAGTTAATATATACTGACTATCATCCCATCACGAGGGAATCTCATTGTGTAGTATATGGATGAGCAAATTGAATTCATGTTATAAATCAAGATACAACATAAGTAGATATTATAGTTGAGTGTGGAATCAATAACACTTACCTCTAGCAAGACCTGATTTTTGACAAGATTGAAGGGGTAATTATGATATAAGCCTTAATACTAAGAGGGGTGACCATTGTATGATTGTAAGGTGATTGTAGATGGTATGAGTTGAGTTGATTGGGTATTTCACTAAAATTGGGTGAAAATCGCACATGTAGATGGACCTTCATCAACAATGCAATATTGAATAATCACATTCTTGATCAAAATTAGTATTTGGAAAGCTATCGATAAGGGAGACATGGATTATCCACTTTATTGACATTTAATATGATAATGAAATTATTTAAGGGTTCCACAATGCCCAAATTAAAGACTACGTCCTTTTTTCTATGAAGGACATGTCTAGAGGATTTATAGCATTAACATGGCCATAGAAGACTATGCCAAGTCATCTAGAATGTTTTAGTTATGGATGACCTGCACATGGAAATTAGGTGCCCTTGAAAATATTAGGATATGCCTCAACCAAAGGGAAATAAATGTGTATGGTTTCATATAGTTACAATAGGAGCTCTATGGATGGAGTCGATTGTGAAACTCCTTTGATTGCCCCAAATTTGTAATGTAATTAAGAGCATATACTGTTGGGGTGCCAACATCAATGAAATGATGTCAAACTATATTATATGATGTAATATTTATTTTTATTAATAAAATGCTAGAGCTAAATAAAGGGGAAATAAAATAGATTATGATTTGCCGAGGAGGGGGAAAACTTGACACAAGAAGAAAATGCATAACTTGAATTAGTAATTCCCTTAATGTGATGGTTGGGAAGATGAAGGGTCAAGGTGTGTTTATAAAAATGAAAGGGAAAAGTTGGTAATAAACTTTTCCTTTTTCATTTTTATTCTGAGCAATACTCTGTTATTCTTTTCATATGCTCATATTTTTCCTCTCTCACATACAAATTTGAATTGGCATGAGAATGGGTGATATATTGTGTAACAGGGATTGATTGTATTGTAGTGTTTTTTCCTTGGATTTGATGGCTCTAAGGATTGGGAGATGTCCCGTCCATGTGTGGCACAAATATCACTAAAGAATGGAGGCTTGAGGGACTATAAAGATCAGACAATGTCTCCCTTGTGTTGTGTAGATCTGAATTTTCATTTTTGAATATCAATGAGCTTCGTCAAGGAATAGAAAGAACGAGCACTGATATTCTTTGCTACGTGTGGAGGAAAATGGTCTTCATTGTTTATTAAATTTGATCTAAAATTTTATGTGAATATCTCTAAGGTTGTTTTTTCTATTCAAGGAATCAAATTCTAGCTTAAGAGTGGCTAACTATGACAAATATCACAACATAACTAAGCCTATGGTTGGGTGGAGAGTGGGTCACCCTTCTTCAATTCCATATTGCAAAAGATTTGACTCAAGATTATTATCTCTTATCCATGAATATTGAATTTATCTTTTTAAAAAGTTTATATGTACGTGCATTTCTCTTCAACAAATTTATCAAGGATGTATTTGTTATACTATTTGGATGTAGATTTTTATATGTATTAAATTTTATAACAACACTAGCTAAGGAATATAGGCTTCCTCAAATCTTCTTTAAATACGTCATGTTGCATGTATCATATAAAATTTCTTTTGGAAGGTTCAATAAGCTACAACTTGGACCATATTGAGGGGAAATTCTACTTATCCTTTGTTCCAATTTTCAGAACTTTGGTCACAAAATTTTAGAAAATATGATCAAAGGAAGTTGGGCTTCCTAAATGCATCTTTAAACATATCATGTTGGAATTTCTGCTATAAATTCTCTTTTGGGAGATTTCAAAAGATAAAACTTGGACCTTAGTGAGGGGAAATATTGATGATCAATTCGTATAATTTTTAGATCTTGGGTCATGATATGTTAGAAGATATTATTAGAGGAAGTTGAGTTTCCTCGATGATCCTAAAATCATGCATCAAATAGGTCATGTTGGAATCTATGTTATAGGTTTTCTTATGGGAGGTTATAGAAGTTGAAACTAGAAGATAGTGAGGGGAGATACCACTAATAATCTAGTCCAACCTTCACATCTTGGGTCATGATATTTTATGAGATATGATTAGAGGAATTTGAGCTTCTTTGATGCTCCTAAAATAATGTAGTCAAATAGGTCATGTCAAAATTTCCACTCTAACTTTTCATCTATGAGGTTCTAAAGGTTAAAAATTGGACCATAGTGAGGGGAACTCCCATTGATCACCTGGTTTAGTTTTTAGAACTTGGAATACTATAATTTAGGAGATATTCCTTGAGGATGTTTCTATATTAGTTGGCATGTAAAGTGTTTGAAGAAATTCCTAAATGGTTTAATGATTCATTGCATACAAATTTGGATTTAAGGGATCTGTGGTTTGTATCTTTTGATTCATTTTCCGGAGAATCCACAGTATGAACATTTTTATTCCAACGTTTCAAATCCCAAATGGGATCCATCATCAGGGCTTAAGAATGATGATAAAAGAAGAGCCGCTAGGAAAGAAATAAATAATAGAGATGAAAATGAAACTTAGAATAATCAGAAGTCGGCTGAAAATTAATTATTCATTTTATTAATTTATTAATTAATAATTTTATTTTTTTATTTTATTTAATCTTAAAGATTTATATTAATTTTTATTTACAGGTGAGTAAATAAATAATTCAAATTCAAATTCTTTTAATATATGCTAAATTTTTAATTTTTATTTAATTTATTTAATTTAATTTAATTTAGTTATTAATTAATAATTCATTTAATTATTATTTATTTTATTTATTTTATTTTATTTTAATCTTAGAGAATCATATTAATTTTTATTTTTACAGGTGAGTTAATAAATAATACAAATTCAAATTCTAAGGGTAGAACTAATAATAATTTTCTTTTTTAATATATGCTAAATTTTATTTTATTTTATTTATTTTATTTTATTTTTATTTTCATTTATTTATTAATTAATAATAATACAATTAATTATTTTATTTTATTTAAACTTAGAGATTTATATTAATTTTATTTACAGGGAGTTAATAAATAATTTAAAAAATTCAAATTTTAAGGGTAGAACTAATAATACTTTTGATATAAGCTAAATTTTATTTTATTTATTTAATTTAATTTTAATTTTAATTTTAATTTCATTTTATTTATTCATTTAATTATATATTGAATTATTTAATTATGTTTTAAAAGGAAAAAACTTAATAATTCTTAAATAATAGTATTAAAGATTAGAGAAATGAGAAAATTGAAACCATATTAAGGTTATTTGATTAAAATTATAATAATATTGATAATAATTAATTAATAAATTAATTAATTGTTATAAACTAATAAATAAATAAAATTAATTAACAAAAGTTAATAGAAATTAATAGGGATAAAATATTAATAATACTTAATTAATAAAACTTAATTAATAAAGCTAGTAAATATTAATACTTAATTAATAAACATTTAGAAATTAATATATTAATTAATTGCTATACTAATTAATATATTAATAAGAATAATTAATATATTAGTAGAGTTAGAAATATTAATAATACCTAATTAATGCTTGTTAATAAGTTAAATTAGAAATCACTTAATAATTAATTAACATTAATTAATAATAATAATAATAATAATAATAATATAATGATTAATTGCTATATAAATTAATTAAACTAATTTATATAAATAAATGATAATAATGTTAATAAATTAATAATAATGGAAATTTAATAGGCTAATAAATACCTAATTAATTACTTAATAATTAATGAACCAAAGTTAATATTAATACTTGATAATCGGAATTAATTAATATTACGACGTTATTAATAATGTTAATAAAAAATAATAACTTACTATTAGGATTTATATATTTATTAAGAATTTTTATTTAATTTATTAATTATTATTATTATTTTATTTTCTATTGGCCTATTTATTATTATAGTTATTATTAATTTTAGAAATTTTTAGAAGTTTTTATATAGAAAATGATAAGGAAGAAGATATGCTATACCTGGGACGTGTTGGCGATCTTGACCTCCTTCATTAAGGGAAGCCAGCTCACGCTAATCTCCACACCATTGTCTCTGTTCAGATTATGAGGATGCTTTATAATTTCAAGTGCTTCTATGATCTTTCGTCTATGATGATGTTCTTCCCTTGCGACAATTGAGGCACTTTCCAAGCAGATATGGTGTTTAGTTTTTGAGGAATGCTCTGCTAAGGCTGAAGTACGAGACCTTTCATTCCTGATATCAGCGCCATGTTCCTTGAGCCTTGTCTGAAGGGAGCGACCTGTTTCACCAATATAGCTTTTTCCACATGAACAATCTATTTTATAGACTCCTTTAAGTTGATGTTTGTCAATATCATCTTTTACAGACCTCATACCTTGCCTAATCGTTCCAGGGGCTGAGAAATGCGTGATTATGTTTTTCTTCTTTAGGATTTTAGCGATTTTGTCCGTCACTCCATGGATATAAGGCAGAAAAACTTTACCACATTGAGGTTGGTCTTGAGCCCTAGGTTCAAGAGATGACAACCTCCTCTCAGCTGTCTCTATGGCTCTTTTAATCTCATGTTCCTTGTAGCCTAAACTCTTAAATGTTGAAATTAAATGCTTCTTTTCTTCATTCAGATGCTCAGAGTCAGAAATTCGAAGGGCTCTGATAGCAAGAGTGTTTAGAACACCCAACTTCTGGGCCGGGTGATGGTGGGAATTAGCATGGAGGTAACTTTCTGTGTGTGTTGATTTCCTGAACACCTTATGCCCCAAAGAGCCATCCTCTTTCCTGATGATAAGAACATCTAAAAAAGGAATGCTCACGTTTTCTTCAAGTTCCATAGTAAATTTTATTTCAGGAGAGATAGAATTTAGGTGCTTGAAAAACTTATCAAGTTCTGCTTTACCATGAGTCCATTTTATATTGGTATCATCGACAAATCGCTTCCACCAGGCTGGCTTTAAAGGGTATGATTCAAGGGCTTTCTTCTCGAAGTATTCCATGTATAGGTTGGCCACGATTGGTGAAAGGGGTGATCCCATTGCCACACCAGATGTCTGCTCATAAAACGTCCCTTGGAAGGTGAACACTGTTGACCTCAAGCAGACTTCCTTCAATTTTGCAGTCCCTGGATCAGTAACATCTTTTATAACTTGAATGGCTTCATCAAGAGGAATCTTGGTGAATAAAGATACTACGTCAAAGCTAACAAGAATGTCATCCCGCTCTATCTTCTTATTTTTAATAAGCTTCACAAAGTCATGGGAGTCTTTGATGAATGACTCAGTGTTTCCGACAAGGGGCTTAAGGATTTTAGCAACATACTTAGCAAGCTCATAGGTTGGGGAACCAATAGTATTAACTATTGGTCTAAGAGGAACCCCTTCCTTATGAATCTTGGGTAATCCATAAATTCTAGGGATAGTTTCACAAGAAGGGGTTAATTTCTTCTTCAATTTATCGTCAAGGTTGGAATCTGAGATGATCTTTTTTACATCTTTCATAATTTTGGGGATGGGATTATTGTTCATTTTCTTATAACTGCCACACTTTAGGTGTTCATTCATTTTACAAACATAGTCTTCCTTATCCAAGATGACAGCTGCTCCTCCTTTATCCGCCTTAAGAACCACAATCTTGTCATTGTTCTGCAATGATTTGAAGGCTCTAAGCTCTTCTTTACTTAAGTTGCTTTTGGGAGCTTTGGCTTTCCTCATAATCAGAGAAAGATCTTGTCTTAAGGTTTCTTTTTCTTCCAAAGGAAGGTTATAAATCCCCTCTTCTATGCTACAAATCATCTTCTCAATAGGAAGGTTTTTAGGGGTAATGGCAAACCCCATGCCTTTGCTGAGGACATTAGTGACTTCAGCATCTAACTCTTGGGAGGAAAGATTGACAACTTTTCTTTTTAATTTTGTCTCACAAGGGTTTGCTGAAGGCTGACTATTTCCATTTTGTAACTTATTGACTGCACCTTGATTGCTATAATCTTCAGGTTCATCTTTAAAGTTAACCTTATCACAATCTAAACCACGAATACCCATACAATTCTTGAAACTGCTGACATTTTCAAATGAGACTGCGCTGCAATCACTGCCATCTGCATTGAGAGAATTCCCATCGCCGAGGGAGTTAAATGAATACAATTCATCTGCGCTGAGGGAATTGTTCAAGCCGTTAAAGTTATTACCTTTATCATTATCTTTATCTGCGTTGACAGCTTTTCTGCTTAAATTTTTCTCACAAGCGACAGATGAAGGCTGACAATTTTCGTCATGAAGGTTAACCTTATCGACAACTAAACCACGATTTATCATACAATTTTTCAAATTGCTGGCGTTCTCTGAGCTATGCATAATATAATCAACCGAATTTAAATCTTCCTCACAAGCATGTGAAGGCTGACTATTTCCATCAACCGTTGTATTAACCGACAATCGATCTCTTTTATCACTCAGAACATTACTTCGGGAAGAGCTAAATACGCTTTTTTGAGAAGATATGTTAATTAATATATTAATTTCTAAATGTTTATTAATTAAGTATTAATATTTACTAGCTTTATTAATTAAGTATTATTAATATTTTATCCCTATTAATTTCTATTAACTTTTATTAATTAATTTTATTTATTTATTAGTTTATAACAATTAATTAATTTATTAATTAATTATTATCAATATTATTATAATTTTAATCAAATAACCGTAATATGGTTTCAATTTTCTCATTTCTCTAATCTTTAATACTATTATTTAAGAATTATTAAGTTTTTTCCTTTCAAAACATAATTAAATAATTCAATATATAGTTAAATGAATAAATAAAATGAAATTAAAATTAAAATAAAAATTAAATTAAATAAATAAAATAAAATTTAGCTTATATCAAAAGTATTATTAGTTCTACCCTTAAAATTTGAATTTTTTAAATTATTTATTAACTCCCTGTAAATAAAATTAATATAAATCTCTAAGTTTAAATAAAATAAAATAAATAAAATAATTAATTGTATTATTATTAATTAATAAATAAATGAAAATAAAAATAAAATTAAATAAATTAAATAAAATAAAATTTAGCATATATTAAAAAAGAAAATTATTATTAGTTCTACCCTTAGAATTTGAATTTGTATTATTTATTAACTCACCTGTAAAAATAAAAATTAATATGATTCTCTAAGATTAAAATAAAATAAAATAAATAAAATAAATAATAATTAAATGAATTATTAATTAATAACTAAATTAAATTAAATTAAATAAATTAAATAAAAATTAAAAATTTAGCATATATTAAAAGAATTTGAATTTGAATTATTTATTTACTCACCTGTAAATAAAAATTAATATAAATCTTTAAGATTAAATAAAATAAAAAAATAAAATTATTAATTAATAAATTAATAAAATGAATAATTAATTTTCAGCCGACTTCTGATTATTCTAAGTTTCATTTTCCTCTCTATTATTTATTTCTTTCCTAGCGGCTCTTCTTTTATCATCATTCTTAAGCCCTGATGATGGATCCCATTTGGGATTTGAAACGTTGGAATAAAAATGTTCATACTGTGGATTCTTCGGAAAATGAATCAAATGCATACAAATTGTTTATGAAATCCCCGATGAAAATATTATTTTTTGGATGGAAATAGTATTGTTGTATGTTAACATTGTTATAAGATAGTACTATTGTAGTTTATCTATGCCTATTTACATGAAACACATTTGAAGAAATGTGTTAAAGGTGTTTTATTACAATTGACATATAAACTATTTGATAAAATACCTCAAATACATAAATCAAAAGTTGCATGATTGGGTAGTATATTTTTGTTAGTATGTTACTAGTGGAATCATAGGAACATTTCTTACATGATTTCATACAAAATATTTGACAAAATGTATAAAAAAAATGCTACTTAATTGGTTGTATACAAAGTACTTGAGGAAAGATTTACAAGTAAAGTGTTTGAAAAAAAGCATGAGAGATGAAAATCAAGTTTTTACATTCATGGTTAGAATAAACTTAGTAGGGGTATGCAACAAAGTGGTATCAAAGCTTCTTTTCAAGCTAGTGAAGAAAAGAAAATTTTGGGTACCTAGTAACCTCCATAAGTCATTAAGGGAATTGGGTATGTGACAAAGTGGTATTGAAGCTTACTGTCAAGCTAGTAAAAAGAAAAAGAAAATTTTGGGTAATCCATGACTCTTGTAAGTAACTGAGGTAACTAAGTAGATGATAAGGATGGAGTCTCAAGTGGGGGACCATATTGATGCAATTAGGTGGAAATATTAATGTCAACATAATCCAATGTTAGGATTTTTTATGCTCCATTCCTAGGATGATTAGGAGCTAGAGGAGGAATATTTTGGCCATCATTGGTAGCCATGTACCATCAAGAAGGAAATAGGTTCCTAATAATAGTTGATCGTGAAGCAATGGATTGAGTTGAGGATGAATTTGGCTAGTTACCAATGCTTATCATTCTCTATAGCTTCCAGTGCAGGACACATTTTTGGGAGAAAAAGACACTCATGGGTATAATGACCACATGTACCACAACAATGAAATTGCTTTCTTGTTAAAATAGTATTATTATTGGGTTGATCACCTTGTTACTTGGTTGTGGTATTCAAGTTTCCTCTAGTGTTGGGATTGTGTTGTTGGTCCCAATTTCTTGGGTTCCCCTAGCTTTTGGAATTTTGTTTTCCCTTCCTCTCATTGTCTTTCTCTAAATTACTAGGGTTATTTATGTTCTAATATACATAAAATTGATCCTATTTGGGTGGTGCATGATAATAAATGGGATATTCATGTGTTGGTGCTAGAAGGGATAGAGAACTAGGCTATGGAAAAGTGCAATACTAATTTTCCATCACACTTTAGTAAGAAAGAGTAGTAAAAGCATTTCTAGGTGCATCTTGATGTGGATGGATATTGGCATATTACATATTAGTTCCCCCTTTTAAGGTAACATGAGAGGTATCAGGAGGGGAATAATCATAATATGTAGTATTTCCCCCATGTGGTTGGCCATTCCCCATTGGTCCTAGTTGAAATGGGTCAGGATGATGCTATGCAACAAATACAATTAAAATATTAGTGGCATGGAATTCCCTAGGTGTTGAAGTGTCACCTAAGGCAAAACATGGTGCATTGGGGATGATGGTATAAAGGTGTCCTAATTGAGCATAAATCGGGTCATACTACATGGTCTTTTGGATGGCCTCTTCCTTAATTCGAGGTTGTCAATGTGACACATTTGTCAATGGGAGAAAGGAGAGACTTTAGGAACCAACCCATAAATAAATGGTCATTAAGTTATATATTCTTGCATAGGCTCTTTTGTTTATGCCTCTCTTGAATGTGGTCAATGATGTGGGTGGTTGTGCTTTTGCGATAGGATATTATAATTTCAATTCCCATATCATAGTCGATACATAATTGGAAGTATGGGAGGAAATAATTCATAAGAGTAGTGAACACTCAATGAGAACCATGGGTTTGCTCAACATACCACTTCATAGTAGCACTAGTTAGTGTGCACTAAAAGTGACGAAGATGTACTAAGCCCT
Source organism: Pinus tabuliformis (assembly GCA_031772625.1). Classification (NCBI taxonomy): domain Eukaryota; kingdom Viridiplantae; phylum Streptophyta; class Pinopsida; order Pinales; family Pinaceae; genus Pinus; species Pinus tabuliformis. The sequence goes on from CM062817.1 coordinate 491,221,372, forward strand.
CTATGATGGATTTGGTGGAACACCACATATGGAAATGATGTATATGGTTTGTAGGGTCCTCTTTTGAATTACCATCAAACTTGGACATAGTTACGAGAATAATTGTCGGATCAATGACCAATGTAGATCATGAAGGAGTGGAGTATTTATTAGCTATCTCAAACAATGGAGGCTCAAACTAGTCATAAACAGAAGGAATAGTTGGGTCACGTTTATTTAAATATTAATTCCTATGTTGGTTCCAACATTTGGTACCCACAATAGTGCTAGAATTAACACTAGACTTACCTCCACTGTTCTCAACTAATTTAGTTCAAGAAACCTCATCATATGAAAATGAAAAGACTCTATCCTAATAGATCAACTACTCCTTGAACAAGTCCTAGAACACGTCTTGAATGCCCTTACTAAGACCCTACATGCCTAGTATTCATGATAGATAATACTAAGTGAAGGTATTAGAGACAATTACTCTTATGACCATCAAGTGATGAAATCTTGTAGACCTGTAAGTATATTTTACAAGTGTAGTTTCTTCCCACAACCACCACCCATAAGGTAGTTTCACTAAAAAATGGCCACTACGATTACCTTAATCTAATGGGGGCAAAAGAATATAATATTTTGGCTGTCAACTTGGGACTTCGATTCTTGACCAAGATTTGGTTACCTCAAGATGAACCAGTAGATCCAATGTCTAAGACTTACCCCATGCATGGGTTTCTTCTCTCACTAGTTTTAATGGCTAGATGATGAAGGATTTCAATCTCCCTAAGGAAAACTACTATGTCTCAATGTAAAGTAGCCAAGGGGAGTTATTTGGATTACCTATCTTAGTGGCTCTAACCTAATTATTAGAGGGACTTAAAAATTTGTGTTATATTAAGATTATCTTTAGGGGGCTCAACTTTGGGTCTGAACTAAGCATTAACTTTAGAAGTATGCACATGGGTGCAAGAAATTTATTTTATAACATGAAATATGAATTAATTGTAGCAAAATTAAAGGTTATGTAAACTTAAAACAATAGAGAATAGTAACATAAATGGTGTGCAAATGATATTTTCTATTCAATAATAAGAAAAAACCAATCATATGAAGGTTTTATCCGAGAAAAACATGAAATAAAATGGAAAAAATGTAATCTAATATTGATGGGTAATGAACTGAGGACAAAGAGTGGTCCTATTTCACTCACCTACAACCAATTCTCTATAGCAATAACAAAAAATAAACAATAGTTTTGGGTTGTTACATTCTTCTAAAGGATCTATCGTCGAAGGGGGATTCAAGGAGTGAATAAAATGGAGGGTAATACTAACTATAAGTGATGGTTTATTATCCTATTAAATATATGGAAGAAACAAATAAATTGATTTGAAAAATTATATCAAATTATTTCTACTAGCTTGTAACAACAAACTCCTTAATTAGTCCCCATGATCCAACTTGGTGGAGAAACACAAGAAACCCTCTAGGGGTATATTTCTTCCCCCTGATATTTTGAAACCAAAATGATCAAGCTATGTTAAGGTATTACAACTAATAGGAATCTTAAACCTATGTAGTAGACAAAAATCTAGAAAAAATAGACATATTTTTGTAGTTCTCTAGGACAATATATGTGTTGACTCAACTCTGTTTTAGGGATGCAAAGTGCATTGGGTCTCTAGGTACTCAAGTTTTTGGGATTTCTATTATCGTTTGTTTAGTACTTGAGACCTATAACCTATGAATCATATATAAATACAAAAAACATAAATATCAGAAGTGTTGGGGGGGGGGGGGGGGGGGGGGTGGGGGGCAGAGAGGGGGAGGGGAGAGTATTGAAGTGAATTTTGAAAAAAATTAGTTTTGCACAATTTGAAAACCCTAGTTATGTGGATTTTGAAATCTCTAGTAATGTGGAATTTGAAAATCCTTGTTGGTGGCTAAGATTTCTATTTTTGTTTTAGAGAGTTTCACTTATGCCAACTTGTACTCAGATATGGTGTCTAAGGATATGTGTGGAAAAGCCACTTAATGGCAAAGGTGAAGTGTGGATAGCTTAAGAGGTCAACATAAAATTTCTCTTTATGCATTGTCCTTGGGTTAACTTAATTATACTTATGAATTAAGTGATGCCCCATAACAAATGTATTGAAGACATGTATGGAGGCCATGATACACCATATTAGGTGTCACATATAAGTGATGCACCTTAACTTAAATGACATAACTAATGAACATAAGAAATTAACATAAGCAATGAACCATGATCATCAACACATATCCATCAATGCACATAAGTGATTTACCATAAGTGACACATAATTAATGTTCTTACATGATAGACATAATTGAAACACCATAAGAAACACACATAATCTAAAAATACCATTGTGCATAGTGGCTACACTATACATTAGAAGATTAATAAGAAATTGGTTGCAAAATACACGAGAAGATATGTAAGGAACTTCTATCTTCTATTAACCAATCCCTGATGAAGACAAGAGGTTGATTCCTCTCTTTATAAAGAATGTAGTGTAGGCATACATATGTGTTGTGGGGAAAAGTATCCGACTCGGAATGACCCTATCCCTACTCTAAGGGTGATAGTTCCTTAGCAACAACTGAAAGTAAAGCTTTGATATTTTTCCTTTATGAAAGTACAGAGAAGGAAGAAAAAGATTGACCAACCGATGTCTTTCGCTTTTGCCGATCCTGTCTTCTCTCTTTGCCTCTTGTTCCCAGCTCCTTGCTCCTTTTGCCGGCCCAGCTACACAAAGATCCTGCAAAAACAAGAGAAGGAAACTACAAGAAACATGTACTCATAACTGATGCATGGATTAGGATGAATCAAATATACAGATGAAAACAATACATCATTGCAATACAAGTATATAGGAGAACATCAAAAGCTTTATTGATAGAAGAAAAAGGTTCTGAGAAGGTTACAACCATAAATGGCTCCAATCCAGCAACACCTCCCCAGCAGCAAGAAATCTCCTCTTCTCCTCTATAAAAGCAATCACCCGATAGCTCTAATTGTAAACCAACAGCACTTCCTTGCTTTGCACAAAATTCCAGCCTCCTGAGCTCATAGGAGAGAGCTCAATATATAGATGAATTGAGAAAGGATGAGTCAGCTTACAACTGATGTGTAGCTGCCTTGTGTCATCTCTCTCTTCAGTTAATCTTTAGTTGATCTTCAGTTCTTGAGTCCACTTGGTGAACCTTGCTTCCACTTGGAGAAACAAAGCCTCTGACTCATCACAAGGCGAAATACCTGATCGAAGTGTCATTTTTGGAAGATTCCAAAGCAATGACTCACTGTGCCACTTGTCCTTTCTCGCTCAGCGCAGGTGGCCTTCATTGGTTTTGACTTTCAGCGCAGGTACAAGGAGGAGCAGTTGACATTCAGCGCAGATGCTCAGTGGAGCAGCTGACATGATCCAAAAATAGCCTGTTTTTGAGTGTTTTCAGGTGGAGAAGTGATAGGAAGTGCTGTGGTTTGCTGACCTTGTTCCTCTAGGGGTAAGAACAACATGTTTAGGGACTGAGGATCCCTGTAATTATTGACATTTCATGCTCCATGCTGCGAGGCACAAAAATGTCTATAACAGTTGCCCCCTAAAGTATGAGGTCGTTTATCGGGTGAAATGCTTTATCCAGAGGGTCCGAAGTTCATTCAAGTGCTGAGAGGTGCCCTGTAATACAATACAATACAATATATTATTTTTCATTCTGTTTTCATGATCTAGCTGAGGCGGGCATTCCCATGCTCAGCTTTATAAATACATTTTGGTACATAGAACAGACGATCGTCTGATGGTAGACTGATAATTTTCTGCTGAAATTATCATCCTTTGAATAGGATGATCATCTGCTGCAATGATGTACATGACAAATGCTTTTATATTTCCTGAATATGTATCGCAGCCCGGATGGATGAAACTAGATCTGGGGTCTTCAAACTTGTTCGATCTTCACTCTAAGTACAAGTCGATCCATGTGAGAATTTCGCTGAAGTCGAACATGGAAAGACATCGCTTGATTACCGGTCAATGATGAAAAACCGTTAACAAGCGCGAGAGGAATCACCGATAATGATAATGACCCTCAAGGTACTGCAGTACAATTCACGTGGCGTGAATAAAGGACTTGGCGTCGAACGCCACGCAAAATCTTCTGGTCGAAGGTCATTGATGTATACCTGTCGCCGGAGGTGAGAAACTTGCCATTGAGGCATGCAAGCTTCAAAGTACTGATGGGGTTGTTCCTAGATCAACTTCTTGGATAATGAGCTGAAGTCGACAAGAAGCGATCCATCAAAGGAGGGCCTTAATGAATCCCACATCAATGACACAGAACGGAGCTAATGATTTTAGTGGAGGTGAAAACAAACTGTGACATATGATTCAGGGTGGCGATCATGAATGGATGAAGGATAATGTATGGCAGTGGATGGGACACGGTTGACACTTTCAGAATGACCTCTCTTGAACATATAACGACACTGATGCGATGGATCGGTAGCATTACCCCAAAATGTGGATGGTTTGGCGAAGACCATGGTGATGAGACCGGTGAATGAAACAACCCAACCCGATGCGGTACGGAAGAAAAGTGTCATGTTCAAGAGCGACTTGCTACCATTAAGCTTTGATGTTCTCCCAATTTTTCCCCAGTCATTTCTGACCAGTACCTCTTTATTTTTGTCAAGCTTGAGGAGGATAACATATGCTTGTTCTATAACCTGCCCTTCGGGCAAGCCCATCGCTATGATTTAACGAGCTTAGCGATAGGGAAACTCGTTCTCGTCTAAAGACAAGTTTGTCGCTATTTAATCATTTTAACGAGTCTAACGACAAGGAAAACTCGGTCCTTTTCATTTTTAGAGAGTCTGAAAAGGTACAGAAAGTTAACTCCATAATTCCTTTTTCGTCATCTAATCCCTTAAGTCCGAAAAAGTATAAAACAATACAGAAGGGATGGGTGTTCGGTACTTTTAACGAGCTGAACAAGACAAGCGCTCGATCTTTTTGTGTAATAATCCCTCAGGTCCAAAAAGATTAAAGTCTAAATGAGGGATAGCTCTTCCGGTCCTTTTAACGAGCTGGAAGGCCAAAACTCGGCAAACGTTTCATATTTTACGAGTCTGAAAAGAGCTCAAAGAGGACTCGTCTTTTGAGGAACGAGTGATAAACAGGGATAGCAACTGATTCCAGGTACAAGTTGGAATTTTCCAATCACGGCAGTGTCACAAGGATAGCTAGGTGAAATCACTCTTCGCAGCCGTTCCTCAAAATGGGTAAACACACAAATGGAAGTGAATGATCGGCCAAATGACGGTGGAGGTGACGGTGCACAAACACGACCAAGGCTTTTATGGCTGATGAATTTACGATCTCAGAAGGTTATTTACCGGGATAGGTTCTTTTTTTAGATAAAAATGAGCTTAAACTCTGGAGGGAACATTGCTCACTGCTTTTATTTATTTTTTAACGAGCATGAAGACCGCGTTAAAACTGCTCGGATCTTGTGTTTATTTTTTAACGAGCATGAACCATGTGCTAAAACTGCTCGAAATACCAGTCATAAAATAAGAATGCCTCCTCTAAGGTTCCATTTTTTATAGAGCTTGCGCCTTACCAAAGCTATGCTCCAACTCATCCTTCCTTTATGTAAGTTCGGAAAACGGTTAATCTTAAAACCAGATAAATAACCGCCCCTAGCTTACACTCCAAAAGGTTTGCATGCCCCCAGGTATAGGGTAGGATTTCGAGGCTGCCCCTCCTCTCCCCCACCTCTGTTTTTCTTTGGGTGTTCACAGCTACTTGTCATCTTGCCAATCTAATGTTAACGATACTAGTCTTCTCGTTATTTTAAGGGGTCTTACGCGGTACTTGTCTTCCCGTCGGCCCAACTTTTAACGAACAGCTGTTCGTGACAAGAGAAGAACACTACTCAAAGACAAAACATTGGTATTATTGAGGGAGGCTTGCCTCTTTCTTATTATCCGAAGAGGGTTCTATTTGCTGCCGCAAATCAATCTCTTTCTTCGGCGATGTCTATCATTAGGTTACTCAAAGATGGTTACCCTATGTCACAACAATAGAATCTCTTTCTTTGGAGGCTGCCCCTACTTATCCTTCAAAACATTTGTTTTAATAGGTGAGGCTTGCTTTTCCCCAAAGATGGTTACTGCTTGTCGCAATAAGGGAATTCCTACTTGGGCATTGCCCACCTCTTTAGACAAAGGTGAATGACTCTTTTGCCAAACACATAACTTTAACAAAAGAATACTATTCCAGAACAACCCCTCTTCCATCCACGGACGGGGTACGGACTAGTCATATTCTTCTGCAGAAATTCTTCCTTATACCCAGGGTTTCTTCTGCCCGAAGCAGACCAGGGTGCATGCCCCCTGGGTTCCAGTCTTTCTTTCCGAATCACTCGCACTCATCGGGAAGGAGGACTGGGGGTGGAGGCATATCTTGAGTGAACAGACCATTTAGGATTAGTATTTGACTATTTGCGATGCGAGATCCCGGAAATGAAAGTTGGTCTACGAGCTTGACCATCCTTCCTTCGTGTGGAAAACACATTACTCTAAAGAGTGAGGAGACTATCGCTCCCATGCAATAAATATAGTCACATCCAAGGAGTAGGTTATAATCCAAGGGTCCTCGGACGACCATCACGTTCATATTAACGGTCTTCCCTTTCAATGTAACAGGCACATTGGGGAGGATCCCTAATGGTCGACTGGTTCCTTTATCAAAACCTGAGAGATTTCTTAACTCAGGTAAAAGCGCCGGGGAACCCAGTGCTTTCCAAGCAACAGAGGAAAGGATACTCACAGACGCCCCTTCATCAATGATAGTACCAACCATAATCATTCTATAGATCTGGACAATGATTCTGAATGGTATACTGGCTGGTAACCGGGGTCTGCCTAGTTGATTCCAATCAAAGGATACAACCAGGTTGCTTGGTGGTGGGACCGAATATACGGCCGGGTATGAGCCTGATGATGTTCCTTCTTGCGATAAAGGAATGGGTGCATTGCCCTGACGCTCATCAGAGTCGGTGCTAATGAAAAGAACCTGGATGGTGTCATCCTTATTCTCTTCAGTGAGGGTGTCGCATGAAGATGACTCTTCGGCGACGGTGTCATTTGAAGATGAAACTTCTGAAGGTAGAACCGGGTCAACTGCCGTATCGACCTTTGGACTTTCGTCCGGTCTGGATTCGGTAGGTTCATTTTCAGTGACTGACGCTTCAGCCGACCACTTGAGTGGGCCAGCTGTATTTTCAACCGACGAAGGACTTGGCACGAGTTTTTTGTATCCAGGAGGAAGTTTTACCGGTGAAACCGGACGATCTTCCAAAACTCTCTTCGCTTCGTCTAAGAAGGGACAACGGTGGATGGCATGACTGCCTTCACACAACTTACAGGGGAATCTTACTCCCCCTTTTTGTCTTGATCCTTCACTTTCGCTGGTTGACGGAAAGCAATCAACCTGATTGTCAGAGGTTGATGCCCCCGAATTGTGCAGACGAGGGGACCAGTCCCTTAGTATCCGGGGAATACAGGGACAATCTCTGTGGAAATGGTCTCCTCTACATATGACACATGGCGATTTAGGCCCGGTCTGTGCAGTGGGTGGGTTTTTGTCAGATGTCTTTTGCTTGCCCCCAGTCGCCTTAGGCTCCTTCTTCTTCTTTTCTTTCTTCTTCTTTTCCTTCTTCTCCTTGGGAGGCTGACTTTTGCCGGCTCTTCCTTGCGAAGATGAAGGATTGGAGGAAGAGTTATCAGAAGTAGAAGGCTGGTGGGCAGCTCTAGACTGATCTAACAGTTGACTCGATTGATCAGGAACCATGGTGGCCTGAACTACATTGGTCGAGAACAGCCAAACTGGCAGGCCTATTGTCAGTCCTGGAAGCGACAATGTGGCCATATGGGGTGCACCAACTTCTCCCCAAGAGGAGAAAGGACTAGGACTTCCATCTTGTGGACTTCCTTGGTTGGGGCGTTCCATGTTCTCAACTTACAGATCAACGCGGGAATAAGAGGTGATTATGTTCCGTTTAAAATGAATTTTATAACGACGCTTTATTAGACACAACTTTGCTTTTTCATGTTTTAAGAGTCGAGAAAAAGCTAAAGATGACTCTAGTCGCCTTCGATGTATTAACGAGCCTGAAGTGACAAATGCTCGGTTGGACTTTTTCAGTTATAGAGTTTGAAAAAGGCCAAAAGAAACTGCTCTGGAGATCTAGGCAGAGGGTGTGCCAAACCTTTGGCGAAACCACAGAATACGTTTTACGGTACGGGTGGTCGATCTTCGTGAATGCTGTGTTCACTGCATCGCGATCAGTAGGGCGGCCGACACGGCTTCCTAAGGATAAAGGCTTTATTCCTATAGGGGTCTCCCAATATACTCGACGGTACGCGGGAGCACAAGTCCGTATTGATATTTATCGCTTCACCGCGGAGGAATCACCCAACCACTCAACGCTAAGATATCACGTTTAACGACGCCGGAACACGTCTCTAGCTTAGACCTCTATGTGTTTGCGTTATGTTTCAATGCGTTGTTATGTAAATTCAATTCATTTTAATGTTGATCTAGCTTAGCAGTTTGCCTTTAAGGATCACCACGAGATGTATATATACAACTTCCTAAATGCAATCTAAGATGAGAAGCAAAACTTTTCAATCTTTCAACTTTGAAAACCTTAATCTACTGAGGGAAAAGAAAGACATCAACTTTTCACACAGATCATAGAACACACACTAAATGCACTTTTTCCTAAATCAACATGCAAACTGTCAATAATGCACATGCACAATGCAGATATTTCTTTTCTTTATCCTTAATGTTGATGTAAGACAAAAAGGAAACTGTTGTATAACTTTGAATCTAATTTCAAGCGAAAGTAAACAAGCTTGTCCAAAATCAAAAGACACCTTAAGATCGACTTGTTTAGACACTAGAAATGTATAGATTCAAACCACAAAATGAAAAACAAACAAACTCAAACAGCCATGAACAGTAATAAAACTAGCTCTTAAGATCACAAAGACACTTTTACAGTTCAGGATCTAAGAGGCCACAGCTATACTGGTTTGCTTTTCACAATGGGAAACTGTAACTGAAACAAGAAATACTGAAAGAACAATCACAGTTTCATCACACAACTGAGGCGGAATAATGTCAAGGAAAGTTGGTTTACAGCAAGTACAAATGACAAGCAATCAGCAGCAAAATAACAGTGAAAACAGGGCCAAGACTCAGTGGGAAACCTCAGGAAGACATAGCCTAACTGGTTCAGCGCAGGCTCTGGTCTGTCAAACTGACTCTCAGCGCAGTTCCCGAAGGGAGTACCTGCGCTGAAATGCAGACTGCCTTTGGACAGCCTGCACTGAGACACGAGAGTTGCGTTTACAAGGGTTTCCGGGTCATAAAAAGCTCAAAAATTCACTGTTTTTGCTGAAATAAAAAGCTATAGGTCAAGTACAAGCTAAGGGATGATCAAGAGGATGAAAAGATATCACAAAGAGCACAAGAGTCCTTGTGGATCAGCTCTTCAAATCATAAACTTGCTCAGAAACTGAGCCAGAGCAGCTGCCCTCTACTTTGCAATTGAAAGACTCAATTGCAGTTCGATTTGGTGCTCTCCTTGTTTATGAGATGAATAGCAAGAAACACAATAAACCAACAAGATACTAGCTCCCCAGCGGAGTCGCCAGTTTGTTGTGGGGAAAAGTATCCGACTCGGAATGACCCTATCCCTACTCTAAGGGTGATAGTTCCTTAGCAACAACTGAAAGTAAAGCTTTGATATTTTTCCTTTATGAAAGTACAGAGAAGGAAGAAAAGATTGACCAACCGATGTCTTTCGCTTTTGCCGATCCTGTCTTCTCTCTTTGCCTCTTGTTCCCAGCTCCTTGCTCCTTTTGCCGGCCCAGCTACACAAAGATCCTGCAAAAACAAGAGAAGGAAACTACAAGAAACATGTACTCATAACTGATGCATGGATTAGGATGAATCAAATATACAGATGAAAACAATACATCATTGCAATACAAGTATATAGGAGAACATCAAAATATTTATTGATAGAAGAAAAAGGTTCTGAGAGGGTTACAACCATAAATGGCTCCAATCCAGCAACACCTCCCCAGCAGCAAGAAATCTCCTCTTCTCCTCTATAAAAGCAATCACCCAATAGCTCTAATTGTAAACCAACAGCACTTCCTTGCTTTGCACAAAATTCCAGCCTCCTGAGCTCATAGGAGAGAGCTCAATATATAGATGAATTGAGAAAGGATGAGTCAGCTTGCAACTGATGTGTAGCTGCCTTGTGTCCTCTCTCTCTTCAGTTAATCTTTAGTTGATCTTCAGTTCTTGAGTCCACTTGGTGAACCTTGCTTCCACTTGGAGAAACAAAGCCTCTGACTCATCACAAGGCGAAATACCTGATCCAAGTGTCATTTTTGGAAGATTCCAAAGCAATGACTCACTGTGCCACTTGTCCTTTCTCGCTCAGCGCAGGTGGCCTTCATTGGTTTTGACTTTCAGCGCAGGTACAAGGAGGAGCAGTTGACATTCAGCGCAGATGCTCAGTGGAGCAGCTGACATGATCCAAAAATAGCCTGTTTTTGAGTGTTTTCAGGTGGAGAACTGATAGGAAGTGTTGTGGTTTGCTGACCTTGTTCCTCTAGGGGTAAGAACAACATGTTTAGGGACTGAGGATCCCTGTAATTATTGACATTTCATGCTCCATGTTGCGAGGCACAAAAATGTCTATAACAATATGAGAAGGTGGGGAGAATATTGAAGTGGAATTTGAAAAACCTTATTTTTGTGCAGTTTGAAAATCTTAGTTTTATGTAATTTGAAAACCTTAGTTTTGTATAGTTTGAAGACCTTAGTTTCGTATAATTTGAAAACACTAGTCATATGGAATTTGAAAAGCATAGTTGGTGGATAAGGTTTCTAATTTTGTTTTGGAGAGTCTCACTTGTGCCAACTTGTACTAAGCTACGGAGGCTAAGGCTAAGCGTGGTTAAGCTAGTTGATGGATAAGGTGAAGTGTGGGTTACCTAACAGGACAAAATAAGCATTCTCTTTATGCACTTTGCATGGGATGTTCTATTTTTTAATTGTATTTATGGATTAATTGATGCCCCATTAGAAATGTACTGAAGCAATGTATTGAAGCCTTGATACACCATATTAGGTATCACATATAAGTGATTCACATATGCAATGAATGATGCTCATCAATAGATATCCATCGATGCATATAAGTGATGCACATATGAAATGAATGATGATCATCAATAGATATCCATCGATGCATATAAGTGATGCACCATAAGCAACACATAATTAATGTTTTTACATGACACCTACAATTGACATACCATAAAAAACACACATAACCTAAATTGACCATTGCACATAGTTTCTATAATATACATGAGAATACATGCAAGATATTGGTTGCAATATTCATGTGCGGATATGTAAGGAGCTTCTACCTTCTATTAACCAATCTGGAAGTTACCAACTTAATGAGAACCGTAACATCAAAATTAGAACTCTAGCCCAAAAATTCCTCGTTTTTGCACAAATAACATGAAAAAACACCCTAAAAAAAGTGTTGATGTTTCATCAACATTTCTTTTGGGTTAAAATTATAATTTTTCTAGCAACAAGCATTAAAAACTAAAGTTTTCATGCCATACGCATGTAAAACACCCGAAAAATGAAAAGTGATATTGTTATTATTATTATTATTTTTTATTTTATTTTTTTGGGTTAAAATTCCATTTTTTCCAACTTTGACATTAAAAACTATTTTTTATGTGCAATAAATGTGAAAATAAACCTCATAATCGAATTTCTGATGTCGTATTAATGTTTTTTTTGGGTTTTGGTAAAGTTTCAATTTTTTTTACCAATGACGTTAAAAATAAAATATCATGACTTCGAAAAACCTTACAATTGCAGTGGTTTTTGACGATAGCATTAAAGATAAAATATCACGACTCAAAAAAACCTTAAAATTCCATTGGTTTTTGACGATAACATTAAAGATAAAATATCACAACTCCAAAAAACCTAAAAATTCTAACAATTTTCAAACATGATGTTAAAGATAAATATCATGACTCTGAAAATCATTAAAATTTTGACATTTTTCAACCATGGCATTAAAGGTAACATATCACAACTCTGAAAAACCTTAAAATTTTGATATTTTTCAACCATTAAATTAAAATCAAATATCATGACTAAAAAATTCTAGAAAATGAATACATCAATCAAAGAGTCATTATACCAAGGGTAATTTATTTTATTTATATATTTAGTTCTAAAACTATAGCTCTTTAAAAATATTAACATTAGACAATGTGACACATTGAAACAAAAATTTAAAAATCAACCATCAAATTGACACACAATGGGGAAAAATTGACCAATTGTAATGAGAACTTAAAAATCAACCATGAAATGAGACACAATGGGGACAAAATTGATCCATTACAATGAAAACTTAAAAATCAACTAACAAATTGGCACGTAGTTGGGTCAGTTTGTTAGTCAACACAACTCTAACAAAAAAAAAGTTAAAAAATGAAAAAATAGATAAATAACTAAAAATGAATAAAAAAATAGAAGAAAAAAAAGAGTTTAAAAAAAATCCAAGAATTAAAAAATAAAACAAAAAAGAACTCATAAAGAAAAAAAATCAAACATAAACATTTAAAAAAGGAAAAAAAAAAATTAAAAATAATATCTCACTAAAAAACATAATAAAAATAATTAACAAAAAAACCTATCAAAAATAATAAAAAATCAAACTAAAAAAATAAATATATATATAATATATAAATGTTGGCTTGTTGGGGCCTCACCCCGATTCAGAGTTATTTAGCCAAACAAATCCCTGTACTACTAGCCCTTTCAGCAATAGTTCACAGTGCACTTCCTGTTCATCGCAGCCTGATACACTGCCTTCGCGCAACCCTAACCAGGGGTTGTGTCGCACTTTACACTATTACCCGAGCTCTTACTTATCTTCCAGTGTTAATTAATTACCTTTGCCTACTTGAATGTCTTAAGTTATAATTAGCAATACAAAACATCCATACACGATTGCATAGTAAATAAACAATATACTTGCAAATTATATCCAATCATGCATTAAACCAGGGAAATATACACAGAATTATAGTAAAACTTCTCTTTATTGATTCTCCCAATGGTTACAGACTCAACCTATCATGTGCACTTAGCTGTAGATTACTAGGCCTCTATGCACTCAGCTACAGAGCCTTCTCCAACTCTATGACCCATAAACACACTTTACACTTCGACTCAATCATTTAGACTTCTCATCTTCTTCAATTAGTTATTAGTTATCCTATACACTTAGAGCCTCGATCTATTTATACAATCCCATGGTCCACGGACCATGGGTAGGTCTATCCAGCTGACATTACATTATAAAAACTAGGGTGGACAACCATGTGACTCTATTATACTCTCGCGCCCTGTGCTAGCAATTCGCAGAGCTTTTACAAAACGATTCAGTCAAAACTTGGGCTTTAAACCCCAAAACATGCCTTAGGGGGATTCCATGCCCAACAAACCCCCAACACAAACATTTTGACTTGCCCTCAAGTCACTCTGTCAGCGCGAAGATCTTTGCATGGAGTCCCTCCAACTATTCTCAAACTGTGGCAAGGTTGCAACGCACTAAGCTGCTTCTTGCTGGATCTGCTACATACGTTGTTCTGAGACCTCTGTGTCAGAAGTCCTTCTCTTCATTAGTGTGTGCATCGCCTACCTGTGTGTGAGCTTGCCTTCAATTTCTGTTGTGATGGTGAAGGCCTCGCCAATCCAAGGCTGAACGCACGCCTTCAAGACTACTTCCTTGTGTTGTGTCACATCCACCTGCTCTTTCAGTGCTTTAACCTGTTGCATCCGCATGAGCCTCTGAGTGAGGGCCATCATCTGCGTAGTTCCTCTAACATTGTCATACTACTATTGGATTTCTTGCACCTCTGTCTCTAAGTGCTGGATGTTGGGGTCCTCCTGCGAATTTGTGAGGACCTCAAATGATTCTTCTAACATGCTAGTGCAGTCTCATACTGCACTGCCAATTTCGTCGAGACCCACTATGATAGCACTAGTGCACTGTTCTCTGACTTTCGAAGGGGTGGACAGCTATGCCTTTAACCGCAACTCAGCGATCTAAAGGTTCAGCTCCAGCTGAACCTTTGCCATTTCCTCCCATGCCTCATGCACCCATACTGCTAACTTATGGATGCGCTGCTCTGCTGGTATGTCTACTGGGATGGCCAGCTTCGGGACACTTTGGTAAGCTGCATCTATTACTTGTACCAGCTATTGATTCTACAACACCACTTCGTCGCGCAGCAATATCAATTGTTCCATATTGATTTTCTACTCACTAAGGACTTCTAGTGCGTAGCTCCCTAGCTCGTAGCTCTGCAGTTATCCCATCCTGCAAAATATATAAGGTCTCTCACAGGAGTGCAACCATATTGATACCAAGACCCTTCAGCACACTAATTGTAGGCCTGTTAGCCTCATTTGTTGTCACTAGTGCCCCTTCTGGCAACACTATGGTATTTGTCATCCATGCGTGCAACATCTATTCTGTTGTCATTGTTCTGACTATGAGGCTGGTCAAAAGGGTACCAGCCTGAGGAGGGCGCACCTGTAATTCCCGCAACTATGCGCTGAGGCTACCAACGCAATTTGGTTCTCCTGCATGAAATTTTGGAGGGCCTCAGACATGACATCACACACTACCTTTCTGATGTCGTGCAGATCACCCTCGGTTAGGGTGATCGGGTCAATAGACAACTTCAATGCCTTGATCTTCTTGCGCAACCCTATCCGCTTGGTTGGGTGCTGGTGCTTCAACTGTGTTGATGCAATTTCTGGGTCTACGCCTCCCTCTTCTTCCTTTGCTTCCTCCCCATGTGAAGGTGTCATTTGGCCCTCACGCGCCTTCACAGCTGCCTCTTGTGCTGCTCAGTTGTTGCTCGCACTTCAACTATCACTGCTTCCTTCCTCCTCTTTTCTACCAATTGTGCGATGCACAACTTAGCCTTGTCTTTCTTCCTCTGTGCTGTCGACTTATCTATCTCTGCGATGTCTGGAGCGTGCCACTCTGATGGCCATGTCTCTAGGATGTTAAAGATGACATCGTCTGTGGCTACAAAGTGTAGCTTCCTCCATTGTTTGGTCGAATCCTTGTGCGCTCTAATGTAAATGCTATGGATGTCTGCTTTAAATTTTACAAAAATATGAAGGCTGTTGTGGACAGTGGGCGACAACCATAGCTTGTGGTTGATCCCCATTCTAAGGTTCATCTGCATGAACACCTAGAATATTTTGCTGTTGCTTATCCTAGTGGCATCCTTTGTGGTCTAGAGCGAAGCATACTTCACGGCCTCCAGAAGATCTCTGTCAATTGTGGGGAATTGACTATCCTCCAGTAATTCCCCTGCCACGAGCACTATGGACAACAGAAGCCATGCGTAGTGGAACGTTTTTCCCTGTTCTTGAGCTTTGAGGCAATTCTCTAAAAACTCCTTGCAGAGGAACTCGAACTAGTTAAACTGGACCCCCTCCATGCACTGCTCACCCAGTGCTACCACCAGCGCGGGTACCTAGTCTACACGACACTTACACATAACCTTACTGGCAAGTGTTTGGGTTTCCACTTTCACTACTTTGTCATTGATGCTGGATATGGCGTAGCCCCTTTTCTTCTTCGCCAGCTAGTATTTTTTCTTCATGGCCTCTACGATGGCCAAGTCATTGCTCTTCCCCTTCGAGATGTCTGCAGTGTCCTCTCCTTTGCATGGAAGTTAGGAAATATGGTGAATCAAGTCTACAGTGATGGGGATGGGCTCCTCCATCCACAAACACCCATCATGCACCAGGTAGAGCAACCGCCTGATGAAGAAAATGGTTATTTGGGCGCGATGGAAATGCGGCACCTAGAGCAAGTTTAGTAGCCCAGCCTTTTCCACTCTGCACAACCACTTTCGCGGCTCTAATTCTGTAACCCCCGCTGCAGTGTTATGCTTGGGCTTAATGAGGTGCGAGGTCTCAAGGTGAGGGAACTTCTCATGGTTAGCGAGTTCCCAATCTTTGAATTTTAGGCTCGACACTTGTCCCAAGTGCGTTCCCTCAAAAATAATGTTGTCTGGGAGGAGCGGGGTCTGGAGCAAGCTCTTGGTCTCATCAAGGTGCTTGGGCATTCTATCCTTTCCTTTCCGGGGGGGAACATAGGCAGGTAGCTTTGTTGGGGGGTGTGCAGGTTCAGTTTCCTCCTCCATGCCTTCATCCTCATATTTTGCGATGATTAGGTCCTCCAGATATTCCTCTTCTTCATCAGTCTCTATGGTGACGACTTTCCCCTTCTCCTCCATTGATAGCTTGGTGCACAGCGGGTTCTGTGGAGACACATGTATGGGAACCATCACTTGTTTGTCCTTCTTGAGTCTTTGCATGCGTGGTGACTTCAGGATTTCTGCCACAATCCTGGCACTTTCCGGAGCATCCCCCATAGTTAGGGCCTACACGACCTCTTCGGTGGTCATTTCTATTTATCTCCATAATGTCCTCAGTTGTTACCATTGTTTCCGTCCAGAAATCTAGCATTCGTGAACTCAGGGGCTTGATCAATGCTTGGCACACAACAATCAGGGCTCTACTCAATAGCTCAATTTGAAAATGACCAAGTGTTGTTTGTTGGGCAGCTCTTTGTACTTTATAGCACGTTCTGAATTTGAATTCGACTGTTCCCCCCAAATCTGGTTCATTAAAGCTCCCTTGGCGGCAAATTTTCCCAAATCTTGCCCATAAATCGCATCTTAAATGCCTGTCGTCCACTCCCTTTGGTCTCAATTTGAGCATCCACTCATGAATAGTCACTTCAACAGTCACTTTCTGGCCAACCCACGTGGTAGCACAACCCCCTGTGCGTGGTTGTTGACCTTGTGACTCTTTTCTTCTGCGTGCAACTCCAACATCATGCAACACCTGGGTAGAATAGTTTATAGTCCCGCGCTTCCTCTCAACTACCTGGAGCACTAAGACTGTACTTCCTTCAGCTAGTCAAGTGGTTGCACCGCCCATGTAAATCTTCATCCTATCATCCAACGCGTTTTCTGGAAAATACCCAACTCTTAATGTTACGGTTAGCATCGCACACTTTACCATCTACAATGCATTACCTTGGTCAATACACTTAGCAATGTGCAGTCCAAACCAAGGCATCAGATTGATCAATTCACAGCGATAGGCCTTAAACCTTTCAACGTGACAGTGTGCATCCTACCTTATCACGTTGATCTTTTTGCCAAGAAAATGTTCCTTTATCTTGTCCTCCATCTTCTTGACTTTCGCATCTGCCAAAGTGCTTTTCTTCCTTAATTTTACCCTTTCTTCTTCAAGTTCTTGGAGTCTAAAATTTCCCTGTTGGATTTTTGCTCCCAAGGTTCCATGAACCGTCGTATCTACCAATGCTATCATGCACGGTCTAAGCTCTCTAAGTACTATAGGGTTTACTGCGGTTGCTTCATACTCCAGTCTTGGCGGTGCTTGCACGGTCAAGTTTTTGCATGTGGTACTATAAGCCCAGAGAACTACTGGTACGCGCAGGTCCCAGTCAATCTGCCTCACATTGTGGACCTTGTTCAGTGCTTCGCATACTTTGTTAAAAGCTTCTAGATGGATATTCTTCTGCGCACTTGGTCTTTCCATACTTCGTGGTCCCAACCGGAGGGGTCGTTCATGCCATTGCTTTACATGCACCTACTTAGTGATCGTGTCCCCTACTGCGAGGATGGTGTGCATTCGTACAGGTTTCGCACCATATGCCTGTATCCACATAGATAGGTGGGTGCACAGGCCTTTTCGTTTGACAATTTTTTTTCCATGGGTGCGTAATTTGAGCATAGGCTTTAATGAAATTTCTATAGTATCCAGTGTGTCCCAGCATCGCGCACAGCTGCTTGATGTTCCTAGGGGCCTCCAAGTTCACAATCACAATGATATTTGTAGGGTCCACCATCAATCCTTGCTTACACATGACATGACCCAACAAGATCCCAAAAGGAACACAAAATATACATTTTTTCAAATTCAGCGCAATCTGGTATCTTCAACATGTATCCAACATAAGGCACAAAATTGCTACATGGCGTTTTACCAATCCAAACAAAGTCCATTCATCAAAGTATACTTCCAGAAACTTATGAATGAATTCTTTGAACACTACTACGACTATGCAGAAACATATTGTAGGCATGTCCTTTAATCCAAAAGGCATAACAGTGTGCTAAAAGTACTGCCACTCTGTCACGAAGGTGGTTTTGCTTCGATCCTCTGGTGCAATCTTAATTTGATGATAACTGAAAAACCCATTAGTAAAGGAATAGGCCTCCTACCATCCAACATTGCCTAAAAATTCATCTGTAAATGACGTTGGAAATGGATCATGGACATAGGCATCATTTAGCTTCTGCAGATTTACGCAGATCCTTATTTCGCCCTTTTGCTTCTTCTCTTGGACTACAATCAGGCTCACCCACTCGGACTCCTCAACAAGTTCTATAATGCCAACATCTAGCATTTTACCCAACTCTTGGAAAACCATCTCCTTATACTTAGGATTAAGGCGATAAGGCCTCTGTTTGACAGGCTTTGCATCCAACTTCAATGTGATCCGCATAACACCCAAATCGCCAAGTATGCCCTTTAAATCTGAAAACTTAGTGGGGAAGAGATCCTGGTACTCGCGAAGTAATTCAACAACTTTGTCTACTGTAGCATCATCCCAATAATCTCCAATCTTCGTGAACTTTGGTTCTTCCTCAGTGCCAATGTTTACTTGTCTTATTTTCAAAGGTGTGAAGATGTCTGGGTCCTCTACTTGTGGTCCTTCTATTATGCAATGCCCTTCTATTTCTGGAATATTGATATTCCTCGAGTCTTCTTCCTCCTCTTTAGTGGTCACATTATAGCATTCCAATGCATAGCGTAGCTGGGTGCTCCAATCCAGTTGGGTCCATTCCATAGGTTCCTATGGCATCCTGAAGAGAACCGCTTTAATCTTGAAGCACTTTGTCGATGCTTGCAAACCCGTTCTCGAAGTTGAAAGTCAATAAGAAACTTTCTCTCAATTCATCCCATTCTGTAGTGTCATGGCAAACCTCTGTCTTGAGATAGTCGTTCATGGGGATAGTATCCAGGGTATGAAAAAATGTATGTACCCATTCTAGATGCAGTTCCATCCTCCACGCCTTAGTCCACTTCGCTAGGTGATTGTGGGATCATCCTTCCCACTATACTTCTTAGTCATTCTTGTATTCGAATGCCCAAATCGTAACTTCATCATCCACATGTAATCCCTCCATCCAACAAAACTCTCCTTATGTGTACCCCACCATCGTATAGGCATAGCATGCAACGCCAACTCCAATGCTTGAAAATGGTTGTCTTCAGGGACTTTGTGCTCAAATTCATCTAAAAACATATCTACATTAGTCAGACCATCATAATAAGGTAGCCTTCTTACCTATGACAAAACATAGTGCAGTGACTTCATCATCATATTGCACCACAATGTAGATACTTCATGTAGCAGTTTTGTCAATGTTCTAATTCTTCATCTGAGTCAGAAGTGCATGAAATCTCCTGGCCCCATGCAATCTGTCAATCCGCCATTGGATTGATCCAATCCCGATCTTGAGTTGTTATCTTGTATATTTGATCCAACTCATCATCACATTCTACATAATCACGGACATGCTCAGTATAATGTGCTCCTTCCGCAGGATCTAGTGGCACTATGACCCTAAGCGATTTCTTTTCAAAGGTCATTTTCCTCTTCTTCAAATTAATGAACCCATTCATATCAATAGCCCAGTCGATTCCCAAGAGCACGGGGTAGGGATTAATGTCATAAAAGTTTAATATAACTTTGAAGTCTGCTAATGCACTTGCACCTTCAATATCAACCGTCACTCCATACAATCGTCCTATGGGGATGATTTTTTGTTGGTTCACCATTCGTAGCTAAATCCAAGACCACTACAACATAGGTCTCCCCATCCTTTCCCATGTCTATTTCGACTGAACATTCGCATCGGACCCAGGATCCAAAATTACTTGGTTCATTTCATAATCGCCTATCTGTGTTGTTAGCCACATCTTGTGTCTTGTTCTTGCCTTATGCTTACCAATATTTCTAATTGTGTGCTACTCCATAGGAGTCTTTTCCTTATTGGTGCATTTGTTTATTAAGTCTTGCAATCCTTCCACAACCTTTCTGTCACATAGTAACTTCATGTAGGTCTCCAAAAAAGTAGTGAGTACAGAAGGATAAACCTCTTGCATTGCATTAGTCTCTGGTGTCTTTTCCTGGCTTCCTAAGGTGGAGGCCTCAGCGAAGCTCTTCTTTGCTTCCATGAATGTTTCCTTAGTGCAATTAAGGTCAAAGGCGACTTCTTTCTTAGGAGATTTGCGGACCCATCCGTCTTCCTCAGGTTGCTTACCTTTATTTGCGCTAGTCATCATACCACTTCTTAGTACAATATTAATGCTATGATCTTCCTCGCGGGGCTCATCCCTCATCATTTGTAAATTCTACGTAGGCTGTTGAGGCTGCATTTTCTTCTCTTGCATTTTAGTTATTAGCACCAGACAGTCTTCTATGGCATGGTCGAATTGTCTATAGTATCGACACAAAGGGTGTGTAGGATTTGGGCAATCTCACACAAAGTGCCCTGGCTCTCCGTAGCTGTAGCAGATAATCTGACTACGACCTCTACCAGGTCCTCATCCTCGTCCTCGTCGTCGACCTTGAAAACCCCCACCGCTCCTCCTGTGCCTTGATATTGAGACCAAGTTTCTACCTGCATATGGTAAGTAGGATTTCTTTCCATCATTAGCTCATAAATTTGACAATGGCGCTCATCATGGCCCATCGATTTACAGAAATTGCAAAATAGTTGCTGAGGTGTCTGAATGAACTTCTAAATTAAGTGGTAGTTCTCTGTCGCATGTTGCCGAGTAACTTGACAAATGGCACACCATGGTGCAGCTCCCGTGCTCGGCCCAACTAGGGCTTCTAGATTCAGGGGGACTGCCCCCCCCCCTACAATATAATTTGCGTATACCGAACAATGATCTTTATTGTGTCCGTGGCCCTCGCACTTCAAGCACAAAGCCTCTACATGCACTTTTGGCTTAGTTTCCTTCTCTTTCTTTAGACTCTGTAATTCTAGGTGTAGGCTCTCTAACTACGAGTGGATCTATTGTACCCCCAGGTTTGTATCCTAAATAGGTGATGCGTGCAACCTCATCGCGATCTCTAAGGCTTCTTCTTGCATTGCTATCTTCTACTGTGATAGAGGTATTCTTAAGTGTGGAAAAATCAATGCTATAAACCAGTCGCGATGCTGGGTATCTGAGATTTTCATGTTAGCCTGCCTGATCTGGCACTTCAACCTCTGATCAAAGTCCCAAGGTGTCTCATCGACTCTCATTCAGATCTCCTTAAATTCAATTATTGATTGCACCTCAGATTTAGGCTTACTAAATTCTTTGTTCAGAGCTGTCTGAGTTTCTGCTAATGATGCCTGAGGATTATCAGTGCAATACTTAATGTACCAGGTTAGCGCGCGATCCTGCAAGGTAGTAACCAACTGCACCTTATTTATATTATCATTGGTGATTTGTTGCACTTTCCATATAACATTCACAACAAACCATAATTGCTCTGGATATTCACTTCCTATTCCTTTGAAGATCGACATCTTCATTGCGTTTTCCATGATGAATGGTGGAGGTGGAGGCGGAGGTGTAGGTGAAGGTGTATGCGATGGAGGTAGAGGTGGAGGTGGAGGTGGAGTGGTGGAGGTGGAGTGGTGGAGGTGGAGGTGGAGTGGATGGATGAGATATCCTCGGAATACCCTGAGTTATTAACTGAACAACACTTCGTGGTGTAGTCAGTACCGCCCCTTTGTCGTCACTTGAAGGAGGTTCAATCAGTGGACTATATTCTGGACCTGATCCTTTACTTCCTCTAAAGAATATTCCACTTCATGTAGCTTTGAACATTAAGGTAATGACATTACCCGCTTTTCACATAATAACATTTTAATCTAAGTATTCAATGACCTTAAGTACTTACCTTGTGGTCCTTCAAAGAATCTTCGCTATAGCTAACTGATGTGTCAACTAAAAATTAAGTAAAAAATCCTCCTAGAATTCGATCAAGCCAATGATTGAAGGCCCTCATGATCTTGTTTTCAGGTGCCTCTAGTCATCGCACCAATTCTAGAGTCCACACTATAGGACCATCAAGCTTCCACCTCCCTTGAATGTCTGCCAGTTTAGCTAACCACTCATATAATTCACATGGAAAAGTGCAAAAGAAAATTGCGTGTATCTCTATCTACGTATATCTATTCAAACAATCATCCTTCGACAGATGTGGATTCCTATTTTCGTTAGCCGAAAACTTGTGAATCTTTCAATCTATCCACTTTCCAATCTCTTTCTTAGTCGGATTCTAATGATGCGACATCACACATCTCTTAAGAATATCCCGCTCCTCACAATGGAACCATTTGTTGGCTTAAGGGTTCATGACCCAGGTTCGGAGTTAGTTGCACCAACCAACAAAACCCTACATTGTTGGCCCTTTCGGCAACAACCTGCATAGCACAAGTTGCAGTCTCACCCGAAGTAGTATTGGGGGATGCAGGAACCAAGTTTATGCATCTAGAGACTAGTGTGATGTCTTTCAGTGCCTTAGATATGCTTCTGTGCAGATATAACCTTATGAAAAACTCCTAATTCGGCCCTAGATACTTTCAATTCTTTGCGGGACCAGCCAAGTGCGTTACTCAGGCCCTAACAGGATATGTCTGCTACTTTTGTGCAACTGAAATAATCTTCTAGGGCTTCTAAGATCTAGATCTTCCATCGCGTAGACCTATCTTCCTTATCCGAAACTAACTTAAAATAGATTTAGATGTTCACAAATATCATTCAGTCATCTTTTTAAGCATAAGCATATTTAGTTAACCCGATTTGCGTAGAGAAAACATAATGAGCTACAGAAACAACAGTGAAAGTGACATAGAAATTAGACAGATATATGCAAGTATTTCCAAACCAAAATCAGTCTTGATTAATTAGAATCATTCCAGTACAGACTTCAACTACCTTATGCACTCAGCTGCAAGGGTCCACACACTCAACTATGGACTCTTTCGGGCCTCCGCGCACTCAACTGCGGAGCCTTTCCTTCGCTACTGACAAGAACATACCTTCCTGTCTATCAAACCCTTACAACGTCATTCATTCCTTCATATTTCGCATTCTATATTCTTAGTTATCCCTAAGACTCGCTAGGACTCAACTATTTATAGCCTTTCTAAGACAATACCATGGCCCCTGGCTCATGGGTGAGTCTTGAAAACCGCCTATCACTTACCCAAACAAGGGGCTTAGACCCCTGTGAATCTTGACTAGCTACATGCTCCGCATCCATATTTTGCAGAGACTTTACATTCTTTACAAAAAATGACTAAATTAATTCAATTCTACTAGTGGGGGCCCCATCCCAACACTCCATGTGTAGGATGGTGACAACATGTCTCCCTTTTTATGAAAATAAACCTTAGTAATAGGTATTGTTGCACTCAAAATTATTCATATATACACACACAAGGATTACCAAACAATTGAAAATTCTAGGCAATAGATCCAACGCATAATATCCCACTTCATGGTACATATCTGCATTGTTCTGATCCACTGTAAAGATAAACCTTACCCACATGCTTTGTTGTTGTTTGTATTTTCAATACACATTGTTAGGACCTATAATGTTTCATTTTTTACCATATATTATCCCTATCTATCCCCTATTTTACAAAACTTGAAGCCTATGTCTACACCTCCTTGTCACACCTTGTCAGGATCTAAGTGTGGTGTGGTTATTTTGGTTTTTTTATGGTGTGTATCGGTTTGTCATTTTACTTTGATTTTAACAAATACTTTGTTTTGTTCTGAAGCTATATGGTCTTACTATATATCTCTTAAAATTTGAATGAGTGAACATAGATCTAGGCGATGTTTAATGAATGTGTGAGGGATATGTTTCATTGCTATTTAATGATGCAAGCGTAGGCACAGTTCTTGGAAAGAGTTAATGTCTATTTTTATTTTGAACATTAATCCAAGTACATGCAAATATTTGGAAAGAACAACTTTTTGTTACAATTGTAGGAAGAATCTCTATAGGAATCCATACTTAAAAAATTTTTGTAAACCACTGCAAGTGCAGGAAAAAAATCCTGTAATGGGGTTATGTTTGTCTTCATTTGTAAGTTGTTGCAAGTATAGGGTTGTATCTTGATTTTATTCATAATCTAGTGTGAGTGTGAGCATAACACATGAGAGCATTATTTCCATTTAAACATTGAGGCATTTATAAACAATTTGGAATATTAATCTAAGAAAGACAAACCTTGGTTCTCGAGGTCCATAGGGTTCTATTAAGTTTAATTCTTTCGAAGCTCTTGAGTTATCTAGATTCAAGAGATGATAAATCTCGATTATTTCGACATACTATGTGTTCAAGAGTAATAGGCTAAGATAATTATTCTTTTTCCTAGTGAATTGAATTAAGAACTAGTTCTTGGGATATGGACTTATAAATGATTTGATCACATTCAACTCAATTTGTATTCTGTTATCACTCAGGTTGTCCTTAAGCTCCATAAAAGGATAAGGCCGAGGTAACCACAAACCAACTTTGGACTGCAGGTTCTAGCCAACCTGCAATCAGAGAGGGCTCTCTCTTTATGATTTAGCTTTGTTTGAAAAGGATTTTAGGCTAGGTCTCGAGTTCAGAGGGTTTTTGTTTTGTTTTTTGGTGGGAAAATTGATTTTTCAGATAGAGAGGCAGAGCATAGTCTAAGGGTTTCGAACCATTGGGCGTGGAGTCGAGGAGAAAAACTGCTGGTGCTTTTCCTTAATAACAGTGAGGAAAAATGGAGCAAGATAGCTAGTTGTGAAACAATGTTTCAGGTTAAAGGGATGGAAATAAATGCTAAGTAATGAGAGGCAATTAAGAATCTCTCAATTATGCTTAATAGGGGAAGATAACAGGGCACTACCTAGGGGCATTTAAGAATCCCTAGATAATTGGAAAACACAGGTGAATCGGGGTAAACATGAGCCAGAAGGAATTCATATTCATAACCAATTCAATCAGAAGAAAACATAAAGAAATAGCAGAAATTGAGCATAGAGAGTATTTAAACTAATTCTAGGCTATTCTTTCTTCCTGCTACTTAGATAGTGGTAAACAATAAACAGAGGTAAGATGCACTTATTGCTTCAGGCTGCAGCACGAGAATTCCATCTTCATATTTCCATAAACATTCATTCACATCAGACAGTTTGCTCTCCAAGCTTTCGACAATCTTTGATTATGGAAAAACTTAGGTATACACAGCGAGTCTCTAGTGAACTTCTCAATTGACCAACCCTTAAAACTATACAGAGGGTGGTATATATAGGGCAAAAACTTTCTACAGAGTTCCTTTATTACATCTTCACCTAATTAGGTCATAAAGAAAAATGACTACTTAACCTAATTCTATCCAGAAATAAATGCAAAAGATATCTCGGGCTGTGCTCAGGGCCGCCGTATCAAAACTAAATAAATGATGTTGTCCTTGGTGGCTTGCTGCAGTGTTTTCTGAAATAAATGAGTATGGGTTTCTGCACCTTCACTGTTTGTATGCCTTTAAAGCTTTAACTGTGATTTGAGGGCAAGGATGGGCTTACGCCTCCTGATTTGACTTTCTGGGGGGCCTCATCAATGTTCAGGTGCCTCGAGCCCCTAAAAAATCTTGACTGATACTCTTTGGCTCTTCTTCTTCCTCTGATACTCTTTGGCAATAAATTGATGCTGTTCTGACGTGCCGTGGGTTTTATTCACAAATTAATGGCTGCTGCTCGGCCTCTGTTTCCTTCAAAACTATTATCTGCTCCTTCCGAAAAGCTTCGCGAAGAAAAATGGGTATTTCGGGCCTTTCGGGCTTGCTGGGGGCCGCAGAATGAAAAGATTCCCTAAAGATTCCCAATTCAGGCCCAAAAAATCTAGCGATGAGTGATTTGCACTAGGTGCAAATCGCTCATCAAAAACTACCTCAGAATCTGATTCCGGGGCTCTGAAGTGCGATTTTTTGCCCTTCGCGCCAAAAAAGTGCTGATGACGTCAGCATGATGTGACATTGTACGGCGGGTGACGTCAGCAGGACAACGTGGCAGGATGACGTCAGCATGACATCATCATGTACGGATGGTGACGTGGCAGGTACGGTGGCAGGGGTACGTGGAAGTGACGTGGCAGGAGTACGTGGCAGTGACTCGACATGGTGACTAGGCAGGGGGTGACGTCATTGGGCAGGCAGGTGACGCAGGCAGGGGCGGTTTCTGGTTTTGGGTGCACCGCTTATGGACAAAGGCGGTTTTGGGGGAGAGGGGTCCACCACGGCCCAACGCTTGACGCATGGCGGGAGGTACGGCGGCAATACCGCCCATCTCCATGACGCTAAAGCTCGGGCGTTTTGGAGATGGGACGGCCCGCCCACCGTCGATCTGTGGGGCGGAAGATCCAACGGTTGGCGGTAGACGTGAGGCGACGGTGGGTTAATGGGCGGGGATATTCGTGGGAATATTCCCATTTAAATATAGCACGTGGTGGGTTTAGACTTAGGAAATGGCGGGTTTATGGTTTTTTTTTTAGTGCGGGTTAACAATTTATGCTCGAAACTTGGGGTAAAGGGATAAAAAGTGGGTTTTTTGAGGGTTTTTAGGGTTAGGGAAGAGGTTATTAATCTGACCAGGTGTTAGATTAATCCCTGCTATGACTCGGATGGGCTAAAAACAGCCCCAGATGGACCATTTTGTCCCGGACTTATGAAAATATGGCTATATTGCCAGGGAGGGAATATTTACATAGGGGTGTTTTATAAGTATATTTTAATAGGGGAATGGGAAAAACTGATAGGGAGTTTATATAATAAAGTTAGTAGTTAATATGGAGATGAACAGAGGGCACTAAGGTCAGGGACCTTAGGCTAAATTTGGGGAAAAGAACCTGTAGAGAAATGAAATCCTTGAGTGAAACAGATCTTTCACCAAGGCAACTGATATGGAGTATGATGAGACTAAGAGGCTCAAGCAGATCTTGACCTCTTTGGGGAGTTAGTAAGTGACTTTGGGGAATTAGAAGAAGGGGGAGTTAGTGATGTCCAGCTCTGAGCTCTTCTGAATGCAAAACTGCCTGCACTGTGATCTGAAAAGATAAACATTTTGAAACACAAAATTGATCATGAATCACCATTCTACAACCACAGCTACCTACCCAGCCTACTTCCTAACATTTTTTCTTCTTTTGATTTGGGTGCACTTAGACTTGCAGACCCATATTTACAATTTTTTTTTTTTTTTTTTCTGATTTCCTATCTAAATCTACACTTATTTCCGCCAAGGCCCAGATTAAACAGTTGGGTCCCTTTGATTCTCTACCTATCTACAAAATCTGCCAAGATTAAACTGTTTGGACAGATATCTTTCTCTATATTCTACAACAAGAAATTGAAACCTAGGGAGACCAAGATTGGACTGTTTGGACCTCCCTCTAAAACTCTCCAAAACTGGAACACAGCAGTGGCCTTTAAACTAGCACATTTCATGGCTTTTTCTTTGGTCTATTCTGGAAATATGGAACACAACAGCTTGCAAAGTATGACATATTTGGCATGTAAAAATGTCAATCATGAAAAATGATACCCTGTTGCAACAGGAGGCTAACAGTGGCTCCACTTGGGGATGGCTTTTCCCTGTGAAAAGCCAAGAACAGCAGGTCAGACTGCCTTGTATTCAATTGCTGCTATATTCTGCAAAATTTGCTTGGCCGGTTGCCTTATTAATCCTACCTACCTACCCTAACCAGCACTTACTTTGCCGTTAGGTGAAATGAAATAGCCAATGCAGCCACTTAAGCATTATAAACATGAATGGCCCCTGCTTCTTGTGCTTGCTGTTACCTGAAATGGAGATCTTGCAATCTGATATGGCTATATTAATCTTTGAGAAGATCAGGAAGCTGCTGACCTCCTTTGCTGAAACAAGAAACTGTACAAAAGGGTTCTGTAGCATATATACATTATTGCTGGACTGACTTGAAGAACTGTACAAAAGTTTGGGATGGCTATCATGCTTTGAAATTGGGGAATCATCAACAACTTGATTTTGAGCTTTGTAGCCTGCTAATGGAGAAAAGCGCTGATCTCTTTCATCATTCTGCCCACCAGCAGATAGGTCATTCAAAACTTGCAGAGGTGCTTGCAATTTACAATCTGGCTCGAATAAGACTTGACTGATTTGCGCAGGCTGCTCCTCTTCTTCTTCTTCAAATAACTCAGATGGCTGAAAACAAAGAGGCAGGGGATCCACTTGGATCATTTGATCATATGCTGCTGCTTCCAAGTCTTCCTCAATCTGATATTCGATGGCTCTTTGGGTTTGCAAAATTAGAGGCAATATATTTTGAACAATGATTTGATCATCCTCCAGACAGTCAATATTAACCCTTGCTAATACTTGCTTATTAATTGCATGATAGTTATCTTTAATAAATTGAAAAGATTCAAAACAAAAAGGTAAAGTTCCTTCACTGAAATCAACACACTCTGCGTTTTCTTCCTTTTCTTCATAGCTGAGATGGGCATTCTGATCATTGTGTTCAGGCAGCTGATCCTGAACTGTGCTCTGTGCAAAAATAGGGTGCAACTCATCTGCAAGACCGATTTGGTCGTTAGGCTCACAATCATCATCATACTGATCATATTTGGGCAGACCGTTGAAAGAAGAGAAGCTATTATATTCATACGTTATATCAGGAGACTGCTCCATCATGTATGGCGGTATGAATATGTCATCTGTTTTGTGGCAGGTTTGTTCATGAATATCATTACTTTCCTTTTGCAAAACAGATCTGTTCTGGTGCTCTAAACATTCAACTTCTATTGTGCACATCTACTTTAATTCCTCTGCTTTCTTTACAAATATATCAAGTTCATCCCCTTTTTCTGCTTTCAACCTCCTCTCCCTAATTTTTAGATTGACCTCTACATCTACTGCCATGTTCTGCATCTGTTGCATAGTAGAGGGGCTCCTTTCTCTCAGATGAAATTCTATTTCTGGATCAAATGCTGTTGGATAATGCAATAGAGCCAAATCAGGGGGAGGTCTTATATTCAATGGTATAGAATGATAAACTTGATTGAATCGGTCAGAAAATTGCTGAAAAGATTCATTTGGAATCCATTTTAACTGATTATATTCTTCTATGAGCATGAGGAAATTGACTTTGATCATCCATCTATCAAGGAAGGTTTTGAATAACTGCTGGAGATTTGAGATGCTTGCCTCAGGAAATGCTTTAAACCAAGTCCTAACTTCACTTTGTAAAGAAAGGGCAAACAGCCTAACACTAACATCCTCATCCTCCACTTCAAAAATGTTCAAATAATCTTCAAAAGCCTGAATGTGCTTTTGGGCAGTCACTCCTTTCTCTCCATCAAATCTTGGGAGACACATGGGATGATTTTTGGGTAAAGGTTTAAGCACGGGAGGCAAAATGAGTGGCTTATATCTATCAGGAACCTTACGAGGCAAGGGATTGTGTACAGGGGCTAAATGATTGGGTTCGGTGTGAACAGGGATGGGATGATTTGATCTGACAGTAGTGTCCCCCTTGACCATAAGGTGAGCATCAGGAGCATTTAGAGGCTGTTGTTCTAATGTGCAAGGAGGGCTTTCTTCAACATTTTCTATGGGAAAAACATAAAAGTCAAGTTCGAACAATATGTACAACAAAATTTTATGGAGGAGAAAGAACATGACCTCTTGGATAATAATCCAGGTCAAAATCCTGATTTGCTCATAAATTTCTTTTGGGTTCATCTCTCCAGTGGAGTCTTTATTATGAGGATGATGTGGAGTCACCAGGTGAAAGATCAACTTTGGAGTGTCTGATCTCTATCCACCATCAAAGATCAGAACTAAACTTTGAAAAAGCAGTTCTGAAGGTCTAGTTCTCTTAGTGGAGCTTTCTTACCTTCTTCGTGAAACTATCTGAAATTATCTGAGGAAAGTCCCCAGTGGAGTCGCCATTATGTTATCACTCAGGTTGTCCTTAAGCTCCGGAAAAGGATACGGTCGAGGTAACCACAAACCAACTTTGGACTGCAGGTTCTAGCCAACCTGCAATCAGAGAGGGCTCTCTCTTTATGATTTAGCTTTGTTTGAAAAGGATTTTAGGCTAGGTCTTGAGTTCAGAGGGTTTTTGTTTTGTTTTTGGTGGGAAAATTGATTTTTCAGATAGAGAGGCAGAGCATAGTCTAAGGGTTTCGAACCATTGGGCATGGAGTCGAGGAGAAAAACTACTGGTGCTTTTCCTTAATAACAGTGAGGGAAAATGGAGCAAGATAGCTGGTCATGAAACAATGTTTCAGGTTAAAGGGATGGAAAGAAATGCTAAGTAATGAGAGGCAATTAAGAATCTCTCAATTATGCTTAACAGGGGAAGATAACAGGGCGCTACCTAGGGGCATTTAAGAATCCCTAGATAATTGGCAAACACAGGTGAATTGGGGTAAACATGAGCCAGAAGGAATTCATATTCATAACCAATTCAATCAGAAGAAAACATAAAGAAATAGCAGAAATTGAGCATAGAGAGTATTTAAACTAATTCTAGGCTATTCTTTCTTCCTGCTACTTAGATAGTGGTAAACAATAAACAGAGGTAAGATGCACTTATTGCTTCAGGCTGTAGCACGAGAATTCCATCTTCATATTTCCATAAACATTCATTCACAATAGACAGTTTGCTCTCCAAGCTTTCGGCAATCTTTGATTATGGAAAAACTTAGGTATACACAGCGAGTCTCTAGTGAACTTCTCAATTGACCAACCCTTAAAACTATACAGAGGGTGGTATATATAGGGCAAAAAATTTCTGCAGAGTTCCTTTATTACATCTTGACCTAATTAGGTCATAAAGAAAAATGACTACTTAACCTAATTCTATCCAGAAATAAATACAAAAGATATCTCGGGCTGTGCTCAGGGCCGCCGTATCAAAACTGAATAAATGATGTTGTCCTTGGTGGCTTGTTGTAGTGTTTTCTGAAATAAATGAGTATGGATTTCTGCACCTTCACTATCTGTATGCATTTAAATCTTTAACTGTGATTTGAGGGCAAGGATGGGCTTACGCCTCCTGATTTGACTTTCTGCGGGGCCTCATCAATGTTCAGGTGCCTCGAGCCCCTAAAAAATCTTGACTGATACTCTTTGGCTCTTCTTCTTCCTCTGATACTCTTTGGTAATAAATTGATGTTGTTCTGACGTGCCGTGGGTTTTATTCACAAATTAATGGCCGCTGCTCGGCCTCTGTTTCCTTCAAAACTCTTATCTGCTCCTTCCGGCAAGCTTTGCGAAGAAAAATGCGTCTTTCGGCGCCTTTCGGGCTTGCTGGGGGCCGCAGAATGAAAAGATTCCCTGAAGATTCCCCATTCAGGCCCAAAAAATCTAGCGATGAGTCGCTCATCAAAAACTGCCTCAGAATCTGATTCCGGGGCTCCGAAGTGCGATTTTTTGCCCTTCGCGCCAAAAAAGTGTTGATGACGTCAGCATGACATCAGCATGATGTGACATTGTACGGTGGGTGACGTCAGCAAGACGACGTGGCGGGATGACGTCAGCATGACATCATCATGTACGGATGGTGACGTGGCAGGTACGGTGGCAGGGATACGTGGCAGTGACGTGGCAAGAGTACGTGGCAGTGACTCGACATGGTGACTGGGCAGGGGGGTGACGTCACTGGGCAGGCGGGTGACGCAGGCAGGGGCGGTTTCCGGTTTTGGGCGCACCGCTTATGGACAAAGGCGGTTTCGGGGGAGAGGGGTCCGCCACGGCCCAACGCTTGACGCGTGGCGGGAGGTACGGCGGCAATACCGCCCATCTCCCGGACGCTAAAGCTCGGGCGTTTTGGAGATGGGACGGCCCACCCACCGTCGATCTGCGGGGCGGAAGATCCAACGGTTGGTGGTAGACGAGAGGTGGCGGCGAGTTAATGGGTGGGGATATTCGTGGGAATATTCCCATTTAAATATAGCGCGCGGTGGGTTTAGACTAAGGAAATGGCGGGTTTATGGTTTTTTTTTAGCGCGGGTTAATAATTTATGCCTGAAACTTGGGGTAAAGGGATAAAAAGTGGGTTTTTTGAGGGTTTTTAGGGTTAGGGAAGAGGTTATTAATCTGATCAGGTGTCAGATTAATCCCTGCTATGACTTGGATGGGCTAAAAACAGCCCCAGATGGACCATTTTTTCCCGGACTTATGAAAATATGGCTATATTGCCAGGGAGGGAATATTTACATAGGGGTGTTTTATAAGTATAGTTTAATAGGGGAATGGGAAAAACTGATAGGGAGTTTATATAATAAAGTTAGTAGTTAATATGGAGATGAACAGAGGGCGCTAAGGTCAGGGACCTTAGGCTAAATTTGGGGAAAAGAACCTGTAGAGAAATGAAATCCTTGAGTGAAACAGATCTTTCACCAAGGCAACTGATATGGAGTATGATGAGACTAAGAGGCTCAAGCAGATCTTGACCTCTTTGGGGAGTTAGTAAGTGACTTTGGGGAATTAGAAGAAGGGGGAGTTAGTGATGTCCAGCTCTGAGCTCTTCTGAATGCAAAATTGCCTGCACTGTGATTTGAAAAGATAAACATTTTGAAACACAAAATTGATCATGAATCACCATTCTACAACAATAGCTACCTACCTAGCGTACTTCCTAACATTTTTCCTTCTTTTGATTTGGGTGCACTTAGACTTGCAGACCCATATTTACAATTTTTATTTTCTTTTTTCTGATTTCCTATCTAAATCTACACTTATTTCTGCCAGGGCCCAGATTAAACAGTTGGGTCCCTTTGATTCTCTACCTATCTACAAAATCTGCCAAGATTAAACTGTTTGGACAGATATCATTCTCTATATTCTACAACAAGAAATTGAAACCTAGGGAGACCAAGATTGGACTGTTTGGACCTCCCTCTAAAACTCTCCAAAACTGGAACACAACAGTGGCCTTTAAATTAGCACATTTCATGGCTTTTTCTTTGGTCTGTTCTAGAAATATGGAACACAGCAGCTTGCAAAGTATGACATATTTGGCATGTAAAAATGTCAATCATGAAAAATGACACCCTGTTGCAACAGGAGGCTAACATATTCCTTACACTAAGCATAAAAATTTTATTCATAGTCTTGATTCCGGATTTTATTGCATAAATATGTGATAAGCTTCTTGCCTTTACTCAAAGTATTTGTAGCCTAAAGTAAGCTAGTTGGATTTTCATTTGGACTATCTATGCTCAGAGCTTGTATCATTTTCTTCCCTAATAGTTTGTATGTCTAGACTATTCAGATTGTTGATTGAGTGCAAGAAGGGTGATTGAGTTATTATGATTGTGTACATGATGGTTTTGTTATTATATTTGTAGTCTTCACGACTTCCCTATGTGAAAAGAGTTAGTAAATCAAGGTTAATCTGATAATTTTTAATTTGATTTAAGAAGTACAGGAACAAAGTGTGTTTTATTTTATGTTTGACAATAAGTGCATCGATTGATCTGCATCCATAGAAACCACATTTTAAAACACAGGTTAAATACACAATCTTAAGTTTGGATTTGGTGAATCTGATTGAGAGATTGCAAGAGATTTGTTTGGCATTGGTTGTACCTGCACTATTATATTTATTTATTATTATTATTATTATTATTAATTATTATTTTATTTTTATTTTTAATTTATTTATTTAATTTTTTGTATTTTTACTGAGTTCTTGAAATCAGAGCAATGAATTTTTTTAGTAGTGAAGGTAAGATCCAACTTGATTGATTTACTAAATTTTCCAATCATATAGGAAGTTAGTTTAATGATTTTATTTATTGATATGGAATATGAAGTTTGTGATTAAGCTAGAAATGTGAGTGATTTCTTAGAGTTGTTGGATCTATTGACATCAACTATGTTGCACTTTGAAGTATATGCCCCCCTGGTTTGACAATTACATGTTGAGGTTTGTAGGAGATAGATCTAGAACCCAACATTTTGGCACCATTGTCGGAGAGGCGCTTGGAGAGAATCTGGTAAATTCTAGTTGAATTTATTTTAAGAAGTGGAGGTAAGATCTGCATTATTTTTTTTTAGCAATGTGATTCTATTTTTTGAGTGATTATAGGAAGGTAATTTATTTTCACTAAAAATATTGGTGCAGGTACATTTTTTTGGATAGCCACAACATTGAATTGATTTTTCCAGCAAGTGCTTTTTACATTTTTGAATTTTCTGATTTTTCTTTTTCTTTTTTTAAACATGAATTACTAGGAGGGGCAAAGGTCTGGAGCTCAAGAAGGGTAGAGGAAACACTAATAATTTGGAATTTTTTTCTCATGGTGGGCCTCCTGTTGCAGGTAAAATCTCCACACATATGCAGACCAACGAAGCAAGCAATTTACACCTAGAATATGGTGACAGTAGTTCAAGGATATCACAACCAGTGGCAGCGAGTAAGGTGACTTTTGAAACTGAGGGATTATATTTGAAGCACAATCAACCTTCACCATTCACAAGGGGCATTTTATTTGGAGGAAGGAAGATGGAATATCATGAGGATGCCAATGGTGAAGGAGTTGGTGAAAACCAACCACATGAAGAACAATCCACCTTTGGATTTCCAATTATGGACCCTGATACAATGGTACAAATGAAGAATATCCCACCTTTAGTTCTTCCTAATTTCCATGGTAATGTACAAGAGGACCCCATTTCTTTTCTTTTTTAATTTGACATATTATGTAGGAGTTATCACTAGTCATTGGATGCCCAAAAAATGAAACTTTTCCCCGCTATCCGTAAAGACTCAGCTTTACGATGGTTTATGGGGCTACGGGGAACACTATAAATACTTGGGATCAAATGAGGATTAATTTTCTAAGTAAATGTCAAGAATACTACAAAACTTGTGAGATACAAGATGAGATATTTACAATCACACAGAATGAGGAAGAGAGTTTAAAGGGTTATCTTGAAAGATTTCTATATATCCTTCAAAGGTCCAAACACAAATTTGATATTAGCACTACCACAACCTTATTTTTATGAGGGATTTTTGGATGCTTGCATAAATAATTTGAATCTATTAGGATAGTGAGTTATTTCTCAGCTCAATTTTGACCAAATTTGTGACTTGCGTAGGAAGTTTTCACATAATCAATATAGATCTGGTAAGAGAATTAGAAGCAATTTTAGAAATAGAAAATGTAGATCTACCGATGCTATGATTATAGGACTTAAAAATAAAATGGATAATGTGAAAATCTAAATAATGAATATTGTTAGTAAGAAATTTGATTCTTTAAAATTTTAGCAGAAACTAGCAGAAGAACAAGCTTCATTGTCTATTTATTGTCCAAAGTGTAGAAAGAAGCATCCTTTATGTGAATGTGCTACAAATGTCAAATTTCTAATAGTTATGTGGTATGTGTAGGTAGACATCCTACAAAAGAATGTTCATCCATACCTATATTGAAAGCAACTTTTTTAGAGGAGCATTCAACACCTCAATCAATGGATGCCATTAGAGCACGAAAATCATGGCCTCATGTAGGTACAAGTATGTATTTTAAACTTGCACCATATTTTTCTGGTTCTCACGGGTCACCACCATATCCTTATCATAATTTGAATTATTCTCAATCTTGGCAGCAAGGGTATTATCCATAGTTTGGATAGTCTCCTCCTCCTTGGAAACAAGGATGGAGGGGACCATCACACTCTCATATTCCTTACCCTATGCCTCCCATGCCTCCTTAGACTTACCGTACACATTATGCATCATATCCATTAGCGCAACCCTCATTGCCAACTACTTTGCCTCAAATGATGTAGCCTATGCCACCACCATTCATGCCACCCTAGTTTCCGACACAATGTGTGCTCATCCTGAACAATGAAGTGGTACAAATGATTCATTCTATAGGACCACTCCCTTTCCCTACTTAGCAGACTATGCCAGTTGGGGTCCATGACCTACAACTGATATTGAGAAGGGTGATACGATTAGAAAAACAAAAACAAAAGCAACCCATAGTGATCATTTATGAGAAAATTGAGGAGGAGACTCCTGATCAATGACACAATGGTACCACATCACAACCTATTCCTGTAAACTCAGAGTCCTCACCTTCTTCTTCAAACCAGCCTCCTTATCTAGAGAGGTTGGTTATGGAGAAAGTCATTCATCCCCTTGATTTTGACCTAGTTACTGAACTTGAGAATATCTATATCAAGATTCCTCTACTTTAGGCCTTAAAAGAGATCCCTATTTATGCTAAAAATGTTAAAGATCCCTGTATAAAAAAGCTAGGTAGGAAGAGAGAAGAGCCCCGTACTATCCCATTTGTTGGGAGAGTTACCGAGTTGATGACAAGATGTGCTGATCCAGGTGGATCTTGGTGGCCACCTGACAAGTCCACCTATACCCCCACCATTGTTTCTCTCAGCATTTTCAGTTTCCTTAATTGTAGCACAACTTACTATTTTTAGCAGTTTTTCCGGTCCTGAACTTCCGGAGTTGTTTTGAGGCCCTAAACGACATTTTTTGGGAAATCTGGGGCAGCATGGGTCCATGGAGCAATGTTGCCTCCCAAAGTGGTAGTGCTCGGGTAGATATTTCTAACAAGCTATTGTACGCATCAAACGGAGATCGTATGCCAAAGTTACGACCCCAGGAAGTTGATGTACCAATTTACCCAAATGGGGCCCACAGTTTGGCGTTTCATCTTCTAGGGTTAGGTTTTGGAATGTTAAGGATTTTCCATTGTTTCTCAACAATAAATAGGCCTTCGAGCCTCATTGTGAGACAGTTCAGAGGCATGTAGCCACCACATCTCTTCTCAGAGATAAGCTAACATCGCCCTAACTGGTTTATTTCCATTACTGTTTGTAAGCATATTTCAGTATTTTACACTAATGAAGTGAAGTATTATTTCCACTGCATATCTGTGTTTATGGTTATCTCCATAATTTGTTGCATTCCTGTTTAAGTCTGGATCAGTGGTATCAGAGCGGTCTGCTTTTTCTCTGTTTTTCTTTGCATGTGCCCAACAAGGTCGGGATATAAGGAGTTAGGGCTTCAACTGGTCAAACCTTTGTGAGACCAGCCTCGCAAATCCCGACGGCCTCCTATGGCGGATGAGAAGAAAGACGAGGGGGCAGGAGATCCTATCAAAATCTTGCTCGAAGAAGCCCTCGAGCGACAACAGAACGCAATGATGGACAGTTTTGCCCAAATCCTTCAGCGGCTACCCAGAAGCGACGCATCGGCTTCCAACAGCTACTCTGGAAATGCCATGCCCTTTAAGGTACAAGTTAATTTTGAAATCCCCATATTTGAGGGTCAGATAGATGCAGATGCCGTGGATAAATGGTTAAATCTACTGGAGGGTTATTTTTCTGTTCATGAATTTTTGAGTCGGGAAAAGATTGTTTTCGCTCTTCTCAAAGCAGCCCCCCACGTCAAGGACTGGTGAGAAACCTACTGCGAGCAGAAGGATGAAAATACCGGCTCACTATTTTCAGACGCACCCACCTAGAATTCGTTCCGGGATGCCATCAAGGAGAAGTACTACCCTGTCGGAACTATGAGGACGAATACATAAAATGGACCACGCTGTGGCAGGGAAGGGACCAAGACGTGCCGGAGTTCACCAATCTTTTCCATACCCTTCGAACAAAGTTGGGTATCAAGGATATGGAGCAACATTTCATACTCAAATACCGCGACTGCCTGCACAAGTACATCCAAGAAGAAATACAATTCCTGAACATCTCCTCGCTTGGCACAGCGTACCGATATGCCATCAAGGTTGAGCAGAAGTTTAAACAAAAGAAGCGAGACTTTGGATCTGTGAATCTAAAGCAAGGGAAAGGTGCCCCTAAAACACAGAACAAAGGACAAAGCCAAGGCAGGGCAACCCAAGACAAACTGCCAAAGCTACAGGCGAAGAACAGCGCCGTGAAGATGAAAAAGGACACGGGAAAATGGTGTGAGTTCCATAAGAGCTCCAGTCACAACACCAGTGAGTGTCGGGCCAAGCAGTCACTGGTGGCTAAGCTAAAGGTTCCAGAATTAGATGCATGTTCCGACTCTGAGTCAGAACTCGACAAGGGGAATGACAAAGGGAAGCAGATCATTGACATAGATCCCAACGCCACTGTTGCTACCGCCAAGATCCAGAAAAATGAACCCGAAGATCCAGAGGAGGAGGAGCGTCTCTTCCACTCCCAGATGTGGGTAAAGTGCTCCCTGCTACAGTTCATTGTCGATAGCGGGAGCCAAAAGAACCTCATTTCGGCAAAGGTCGTGAAGTAGTTGGGCTTACCAACCACAGCACATCCACAACCATACACGATCGGGTGGCTTCACCAAGGACGAGATCTTCGCGTGAGCCAGCAGTGTTGCCTTCCATACAACATCAAGCCCTTCACGGATGAGGTATTGTGTGACATTGCTCCCCTTGAAGTTTGTGATGTATTATTAGGACAACCATACTTGTGGAAGAGACATGCTGTGTATGAATCAAGGCCCCATGCTATTATTATTACATTGGGGAATAAGTTGTACAGGATACCAGAGGTAGCACCGCCTACCACCATCTCTTTGATTACTGCAAAACAATGCAGTAAGCTCATTTCCAAGACTGGGAAATTTGTTTTCCTGATGATACACCCTCAAGGAAAGAAGAAGATGGTGGCCATGGCCTCCAGACAGGACCCCTTCGCATGACAACTACAGATGGATAAGGTCGTGAAAGAGTACAAGGACATCTTCACCCCCCTGCAGGGGTTC
Organism: Pinus tabuliformis; assembly: GCA_031772625.1. Classification (NCBI taxonomy): domain Eukaryota; kingdom Viridiplantae; phylum Streptophyta; class Pinopsida; order Pinales; family Pinaceae; genus Pinus; species Pinus tabuliformis. The sequence continues at coordinate 491,260,525 of CM062817.1, forward strand.
CTCTGCACTGTCAGGTCAAGCACTCCATCGATCTGACCCCAGGTGCGCCGCTACCCAATGGACCAATTTATCGGCACTCCGTTATGGAGAATGATGAAATCAAGAGGCAGATTCAGGAGCTGCTGTAGAAAGGTCACATCCGTCTAAGTTCATCGCCTTGTGGGAGCCTGATCGTGTTGGTACAGAAGAAGGATGGGACTTGGAGACTCTGTATTGACTATCGGGCACTGAACAAGATCACTGTTCGTAATAGGTACCTGAACCCACGGATTGATGATCTCTTGGACCAACTAAAGGGGGCAAAATATTTCAGCAAGATCGATCTGAAGTCAGGATATCACCAGGTACAAATCGAACCCTCTGATGTGTGGAAGACTGTGTTCAAAGCCAAGGAGGGCCTCTTTGAATGGTTGGTTATGCCTTTCGGATTGACGAATGCTCCTGCAACCTTCATGAGGCTAATGGATGACATCTTGCAGCCATTCACCAACTCATTTCTAGTGGTATACTTGGATGACATTCTGATCTTTAGCCAGAGTTGGGAAGAGCACCTCCACCACATCCAACAGGTTCTTCAAGCACCGCGGCAACACAAGCTATGTGCCAATTTGGAGAAATGCACTTTTGGCATGACCCAGGTTCAGTATCTGGGATACATTATTGATGAACAGGGGGTGCATGTGGATCTGGCCAAGATCCAAGTCATTCGTGATTGGCCATCTCCAACCACTTTGACAGAGCTCCGCAGCTTTCTAGGTCTTGCCAACTTCTACCGCAGGTTCATGTTGGGGTTTTCTCATATCACTTGGCCCTTGATGGCCCTTGAGTCAAGTCACCAAGGGAGGAGCGAAAGCGAAATTCTTTTGGTCTGAATCTCAACAAAAAGCATTCATAGAGTTGAAATATCGCCTCTGCACGGCACCAGTGCTCGCGTTACCAGATTTACAACAACCATTTGAGGTCGAGACAGATGCCTCTGACTATGTTATTGGGGCAGTCCTTACTCAACACAGGCATCCAGTGGCATATCACAGTTCACTTTCAGACACAGTCCGGAAGTATCCCACTTATGATAAAGAGATGTATTCCATTGTGCAGGCCTGCCGAAAATGGAAGCATTACATTTTGGGGAAGGAAACGGTCATCCACACATACCACCAACCCCTACAGTTCATTCAGACCCAAGGGAAATTGCAGAATGATCGCCATCAGAAGTGGTCTACATATCTGCAACAGTTCCATTTGAATATCAAGTATAAGAAGGGCAGCACCAATAATGTTGCAGATTGCCTCAGTCGACCACCGACCATTGCGTTAACCACCGTGCTCAACTCTTGTGGGCACGAGACTTCTAATTGGCCACTTCTCTACAAAAGCAACCCAGAATTTGGCCACACATACCAGACACTCTTGGGGGGTTGACATGTTCCAGATTTTCACCTCCAGGATGCCCTGTTATGCCACCTGGGTCACCTTTGTGTTCCTTCAAGCGAACGTGCCAAGATGATTTGGGAAGCACACTACAGTCGGGCTGCTGGGCATTTCGGGGTCGAGAAAACGGTGGCAGTACTACAAAAGTATTTCTATTGGCCAAATCTTCGACAGGATGTCGGGAAGTACATCAGATCATGTACTGCCTGTGCCATTGCCAAACCAACCATCAAGAAGCAAGGCCTCTATACCCCACTGCCTAACCCTAGTCGGCCTTGGGAATCCATCTCCATGGATTACATGTCAGGCCTTCCTTCGACTAAGCATGGAAATGATTGTGTTTTTGTGGTCGTCGACAGGTTCTCGAAGATGGCCATTATGGCGGCCTGCAAGAAGAATATCACAACAGAAGCCACTGCTAAACTCTTCTTTGAGCGAGTGTGGGTGCACTTTGGGATCCCACAGTCTATCATCTCAGATCAAGATAGTTGGTTCCTTAGTACATTTTGGTCCAGTCTCTGGTCAATGCTGGACACCAAACTCACTAAGTCCACAGCCTTCCATCCTCAAACTGATGGCCAGACAGAGGTTGTCAATCGGATGATTGTACACATTCTGCGCATGTACAACTCAAAGCATCCACACACATGGGATGAGAGCCTCCCCTATGTTCAGCACAGCTACAACTGAGCTCTTCACAGCTCGACTGGCCACAACCCTTTTCAAGTGGGCTTGGGATTCCAGCCACTATGCCCCATTGATGTGGCCATGCCACTTGCAGCTACTCACACAGATTCAGCTCATGTCCAATCCGAAACAGATAAGGCAACTAGCTTCATTGAGCACATTCAACATATTTGCCAGCAGGTCCATGACATTTTGGAGAAATCAAATTCCAAGTACAAACAGCGACATGATCAGCATCGGGTGCCACACAAGTTTCAGGTGGGTGACAAAGTCTGGTTGCATTTGCAAAAGGAATGCCTTACTGGAGCCTATCAGAAACTGAGACCACTCTGATATGGTCCTTACACCATTACTAAGGCTATGGGAGACAATGCATTTGAGCTCAACATTCCCCCATTCCTTGGCCTACACCCAGTGTTCAATGTGGACCGCCTTCGGCCATACTTTCCACCATTGCTAGACACATCCGACATTGCAGAACAACTCACACCCACATAATTAAATCCAGATTGCATGGAACAAGCTGCAACTGATTGGATCATGGACACACAGATCAAGAACACTTGCCAACAAAATATCCAACTGTATCGAGTTGTCAAAGCATGCCAACTCCTTCACCAGGGCAAGTGGCTCACAAGGGAACAAGTTCAGCAAAAGTTTCCTCATCTCATGGAGGAACTCAACGCAATGGGGACCATTTCTTCCTAAGGGGGGAGGAATGATCCAGGTGGATCTTGGTGGCCACCTGCCAAGTCCACCTGGACCACCACCATTGTTTCTCTCAGCATTTTTAGTTTCCTTAATTGTAGCACAACTTACTATTTTTAGTAGTTTTTCGGGTCCTGAACTTCCAGAGCTGTTTTGAGACCCTAAACGACGTTTTTTGGGAAATCTGGGGCAACATGGGTCCATGGACTGATGTTGCCTCTCAAAGTGGTAGTGCTCAGATACATCTTTCTAATGAGCTATTGTATGCGTCAAACAGAGATCGTATGCCAAAGTTACGACCCCGGGAAGTTGATGTACCAATTTACCCAAACGGGGCCCACAGTTTGGCATTTCATCTTCTTGGGTTAGGTTTTGGAATGTTAAGGGTTTTCCATTGTTTCTCAACAAAAAATAGGCCTTCAAGCCTCATTGTAAGACAGTTTAGAGGCATGTAGCCACCACATCTCTTCTCAGAGATAAGCTAGCATCGCCCTAACTGGTTTATTTCCATTACTATTTGTAAGCATATTTCAGTATTTTACATTAATGAAGTGAAGTATTATTTCCACTGCATATCTGTGTTTATGGTTATCTCTGTAATTTGTTGCGTTCCTATTTAAGTCTGGATCATGTGCTCAATTTGAAAAATATATTGATCTTAGGAGCCCATTCGTTTATGTTCAAATAGGTGACATCCTTATTCCCAATGTATCGATTGACCTTCGAGCGGTCATTGATATAATGACTAGGAAGACTATGGAGTAGCTTAGGCTAACTCACATATGTCCAACTCCCACTATATTAGAATTAGCTAATTGATCTAGAATTAAACCAGAGGGGGTATTGGGTGATGTGATCATCTCAATAGATTCATGGGAATACCCTGTAGACTTTATTGTCCTACAACCCAAAGCTCCTAGGGCATCCCTTGATTTTGAGATGGCCATGGATTTCCACGACTAATGCTTACATTGATTGTCACTCTAGCGACAAGTTTATTACACATGGGGACTCTCGGAAAAATATCACCTTGTACCATTCTGCTAGATTTCTTCAGGAACTCCATGATACCTTGTGGTTAGATGATGATAGTAGTGATGAGGAGACTCATTCACTCTCCATGATAGACCAGATCCACTAGTATGTTGAATGTAGTGAGGAGAGTCAGACCCGTGACTTCCTTGGTAACTTGGACAGTATGAAGAATTTTGAGCCACTTTGTTAAATCTTTAGTCCAATCTTCTAAGAGAACTGTGGTCCACATTCCTTATCACCACTATAAAACCTAATAGTTACCACATATTTTCATGAGCCGGACATTGCACTTGTTGAGGTGAGTCTAGGAAAATCTTTACATATTATCCCAAACCTTCACCCATCTCAACAAGAGCAGCTAATAAAATTTTTGAGAGATCACCTTGATGCCTTCACATGGAGCTATGAGGATATGAAGGGAACTCCTCCTAAAACCTGCACTCATCATATTTATATTCAAGAAGGTTCCTGACCTGCTTGACAAACCCAAAGGACAATGAAATCTGTGCTACAAGATATTGTCAAAGAAGAGATCCAAAAACTCTTAGACACTGGTTTTACCTATCTTATATATGATAGCCAATGGGTCTCCCCATTGGCATTGATTATTAGGAATTGAATAAAGACACCCTCAAAGACTACTTCCTACTTCCCTTCATTGACAAGGTACTAGATACCCTTGTGGGTAAAAAGTACTTCTCCTTTTTGGATGGTTTCAATGGTTACAACCAAATACAAATCAAAGTAGAGGATCAGGACAAGACCACTTTCACCTGTCCTTGGGGGAAATTTTCTTACCGAGTGCTCCCCTTTGGACTATGTAATTTCCCTGCCACTTTCTAGTGGGTTGTCTTGGTAATTTTTGCTGACCTTGAGTGTGTGGAGGTTTATATGGATGATTTTTCAGTATTTGGTGATTCATTTGAGGAAGCCCTCCAAAATTTGGAGAAAGTGTTGATTAAATGCCAAAAGGCCCATCTTTATTTGAGTGATAAACAAATCATATTAATGTACAAACCAGGAGTGGTCATTGGCCATCTTATTTCCTACAAGGGCATACAGGTAGATCTAGCTAAAATAGAAGTTATCACACCCCTACTAGTACCTAAAACATAATGGGAAGTGAGGGGTTTCTTTGGTCATGCGGGATACTACCAAAGGTTAATTTAGAACTTCTCTAGGATAACCTCTCCTCTTTTTTGGTTTTTGGCTAAGGATAGTGATTTCTCCTAGACTAAAGCTTGCCAACAAACCTTTGAGGAATTGAAGGGGAAATTAGTAATGGCACCTGTCCCAAGGGGACCTAATTGGTCCCTTCCCTATCACATCCCTTGCAATGCTTCAAAGGCTATTTTTGGTGCAAATTTTGGCCAAGAAGAAAATAAAACACCTTATTCCATCTATTATGCCAGTAAAAAACTTGTCTTCGGCTGAGTTGAATTACACAATAACTGAAAAGTAATTTTTTGTTGTAGTACTTTACATTAACAAATTCAGACATTATATTACCAGATATGCAGTTTTTGTTCACACATATCATTCTGCTATTAAATATTTAATGAATAAACCCTTGAGCAATGGAAAAATTACTAGGTGGTTACTATTGCTGCAGGTTAATATTACTATAATTGATAGGCCTGGTAAATTGAATGTTGTAGATGATCTCTTATATAGGATTAATAATCGAGGTAAAATTGTTCCTGTTGATGATTTATTTCCAGATGAGCATTTGTTTGTTGTGTCTGCTAATTCCCCGTGGTTTGGAGACATAGCCAATTATTTGTTCACAAGAAAAATACAACTACATTTGTTCACTAGAGAAAAGTAGAAGATCATAAAAAATAGTGCTTCATATTCATGGATACAAGGGAAACTCTTTTACACATGTGTTGATTTGATTATTCGCAGGTGTGTTCAAGAGGGAGATATGTTTGACATTCTTAAGGCAGCCCATAATGAGCCATGTGGGGGCCACTTTGCTAATATGTGATCAACATGAAAGGCATTACATGAAGGATGCTTTTGGCCATATATTTTTAAGGATGCAAAAAGATATGTTAGCAAGTGTGATGGCTGTCAGCGGATGGGCCGCCCAGTGTAAGCAGATAAAATTCGTTTATGTCCACAAGTGATGATTGAACCTTTTAAAAAATGGGCAATTAATTTTGTAGGGTTAATCTCACCTCGATCTTTAAGTAAAAGGTATATTCTTGTTTGTATTGATTTTGTTATGAAGTTGGTAGAGGCTAAAGCTATTGTATATGTTATTGAAAAAGTCTATAATTGATTTTCTATTTAAAGAAATTATTGTCAGATTTGATGTGCCCAAGGAAATAGTTTCTGACAAAGGAACCTAGTTCAATTCTAATCTTGTGAAAGGAATTATGGAGCAGTACAAGATCCACCACAAGAAGTCATCACCTTACCATCCACAGGCCAATGATCAAGTAGATTCCATGAATAAAGTGATTGAAACAATCCTTACCAAAACAATAAATATGAACAAAAAGGATTGGGCTAAGAAGTTATTGAAGGCTTTGTGGGTGTATAGGAATACCTGGAGGAATAAGATTAGTCATACACCGTACAAACTGGTTTATGGGAAGCAAGTTTTATTACCAATTTATTTCCAGACTAAAAGCTTAATAATAAAAATAAAAGAGTTTCTTAATTACTAATTCACCCCACCTCTTAGCAATTCCTTATTCCAACAATTGGTATCAGAGCCAAGGTTCCTTCAGCAATAGTTTAAGCACTAGAAGGTAGATCTATAAGAAATTATGTCTAGGCAAGAGAGTCAAGAGGCTTACTCGATTTAAATACCAGTCTTTGATGGGACCAACTATGCTTTTTGGAAAGTGAGAATGGAAGCATATCTTATGTCCTTGGGAGTAGATCACAATATCCCTGATATTTCTCCCACTGATGCAGATGGTAAAAAATTATATGGGAACAATGCTAAAGGCGATAATTCCATTCTCTTTGGTTGTAGTCAATCAATACTTGTAAAATTTATGCATTTTAGGTCTACTAAGGAAGTATGGGTAAAGCTTAACTAGAGTCATGAAGGAGATGACAAAGTCAAGGAAGTGAAACTTCAGACTTTTAGAATGAGGTTTGAAAGCCTGAGAATGAATGAGAATGAAAGCATAGCAGAATACTTCCTCAGAGTTGATGAAGTGACTAATATGATTAGAGGACTTGGTGAAGAAGTCAAGGAAGAGATGATTGTTCAAAAAATATTAATATCTCTACCCATGATATTTAATGCCAAAATATCAACTATTGAGGAAATGGGTAACTTAAAAGATCTAAATATGGGTCAATTGCATGGCACTCTCACAACCTATGAGATGAGAGTAGGAATATAAAAATATGAAAAAAGGAAATGACATTCAAAGTATCCAAAAAGGGTAAAGAGCACAAAGATCATCAAGAATGCTCTAGTTGTGAATCTGATCAGGAGCTGGCTCAACTAGCAAGAAAACTAAAGCATGGCTCAGGAGAATATAAAGAGAACTTTCCCTTTAAGTGTTTTGACTATGGAAGAGTTGGAAATTTATCTTCCAAATTCCCTTATAAGTGAAAGGCTGAAAGGGAAGAGGCTCTGAAATTTGGAAACAAGTCTTAGACACATAAGAATAAAAAGCCTTATAAGAAGAAGGGGTTCTATTCCAAAGAGGATAGCTCAGATCCAAAGTTAGACTGTGAAGACTCATCAAAAAATGGGTTAGATAAGTATCTTCATATGGCCTTTGAGAAAAACTCCAAAAAGAAGGGTATTATGGACTTTAAAGAGGAATAAGAAGAAGGAGTAGTAGACCTTGAAGGGGAACTCATCACTGCCCTTGACGAGTTGAAGAAAGCAAGGAGGAAGAATAAGTAGCTAAAGGAATAGTTACAACATGCAGAGGAAGGTATGTATAACTCTGACAATGAGGAGTTTTCCTATCAAAAGGAAAAGCTTGAAGAATTTATCAAGAGCAAGGACAGTCTAGCCCTTCTACTGAAATAGGAATAAGAAAACTTCTCAAGTTAAAAATGGAAACAACCTCATAGATATGCAACAATGATATTCTCTCTTTGAAGGTTGAGCTGGAGGAGGCCAAATGAAAGGAAGAAGTTCTTCAAGACTTGATTCAAGAATGGGAAGAGAATTGTCAGAGTCTTGAAGAAGAGGTTGTTTCTCTGAGAACTGATCTTGAGAAGACAAAGATTGAGAAGGGTCTAAATGAAAATTTTGTTGAAGGGACAAGGAGACTAGATCAAATCCTAAATAGTCAAAGGCCCTCAGGAATCAGAACTGGTCTGGGATACTCTAGGACACAAGAATCTTTTGTTGGGAAGATAAACTTTAGGTTTGCAGGATTCATAGAATTGCAAAACCATGAGAAGAAGCATCATGAAAGAACTAATTAAGACAAAAGAGCATCTTTGAAAAGAGGAAATCATCAATGGAGAACAAATCAATCACTCAGACAACCAAGCTACTTACCTACACAATCTCATAATGCTTCTAACAATAGGCATTCCTATTTGTTTTATGGCCACTACTATAAGTGTCATATCTTTGGACATAAATCCATTGATTGTATAAGGACCAAAGTAGAAAGAGATGAGAATCCCATATATAATAAGCCTTAGATTTCTAAGTCTCAAAACTTTTCTCTCAGAAATTAGATTGTCTTCTCTCCTTTACTAAGTGAAGTAGAATGCTTCAAATGTAATAAGTTTAGGCACAAAGCCAGTGACTGCAGAAGCAAGTTTGAATACATGTCTACGTCCCAAAGTGTCAGATAGATAGCTACCTAAGAGGGTAAAAGGAGTTGGAAACCAAAGACTAAAAAGAGCATGCAATATGGACTTGCCTTATCAGCTCATAATCAAGGAAACAAATGGTATGTGGACAATGGTTGTTCCAAACATATGACGATGAACAAAAGCAAATTTATGTCGCTTAAGGAAAAGGACAAAGGAAGAAACATCACTTTTGGAAACAACACTCCAACAAGAATCAAGGGAAAAGGAGTATTCAGTCTTGATCAAAAGACAGAAGCACAGAATGTGCTATATGTAGAAGGTCTCAAGCACAATCTGCTCAGTGTTAGCTAGATGTGTGATAATGGTTATGATGTGACCTTTCGATCTAAATATTGTGAGATCTGCAACATAAAGAATGGAAAAATGGTGGGAAAAGCAATCAGAACCCACAATAATGTATATGTGTTTGACGATTCTAGGGTCAACTACTATTTGATCAAAACAAGTGAAGCACAATTGTGGCACAAGAGGCTTGGGCATGTGAATTTTGACAGTTTGATAAAAATAAGAAAGATGGGAGTAGTGAGAGGATTACTAAGATTGTTAAAGCCTGATAACACAATTTGCAAGTTGTGTCAGTTTGGCAAGCAGACTAGAACTCATATCAAATTGAAAGAGTTCACCTCATCTAGAACTTTGGAGCTCATTCACACAGATATTTGTGGCCCAACTAGAGAAAAGACCTCAAAAGGAGAAAGCTATTTCATGTTTCTCATTGATGATTTCATCAAGGCTACTTGGATTGTTCTCTTAAATTAAAAATCGGAAGCTGTTGGGTGTGGGATCCCCCGAGGGAAGTTTTGGGGCTTAGAGCCTAGATTTTGGTCAAAAGTTATAACCCCGATGTAAAGACTCCGCATTTTGTGGGCACAGAGCATGTAGTTTGTAAAAGAGTCATAAGGTTGTCCGCCCTCAATTTTGTAATGCAATGTCGGCTGTAGAGATCTACCCATGGTCCATGGACCATGGGATTGTATAAATAGAGAGAGGCTCTAAGTAGTTAGGACATAATGAAATCTCAAGATGGAATAGAACCGTAGCGGAAGATCAAAAGTGTAGAGTCTAGTTTGGGTCATAGAGCAGGAGAAGGCTTTACATTCGAGTGCACAGAGGCCTAGTAGTCCGCAACTGAGTGCACAGACCCCTGCAACTGAGTGCGTAGGGCGAGTCGAGTCTATTTTCTGCATTAAATGTATTGGGTACAAATTGCATTTCTACTATTTATATGATGCGCGAACATATGTGACTGTGATAATTAAGTGAATGTGAGATAAAGTATTTGTTTACGCGAAGTTAACTAAGATATTTAAGAAGATAAGTAAGATCCGCGGTATAGTTTGGGGAAATAGCACATATCGCTTCCATAGTAGCGCGAAAGCACCTCAGTCCCTGGTTAGGGCTGCGCAAAGGTAATTATAATAGATAGCGAAGCTCTCGTAGGTCAACATAGCGCGCGAAGTGACTTGCGTGAAGGTAGGCATAGTTGGACTAAATCAACACCTCAGCAATATCAAGGGTGCGGAAACATGGTTCCAGCATCCCCCCATACTGCTTCAGATGAGACTTTAGTTCACGTTCCGTGGGCTAATGCCGAAAGGGCCAGTAGTGTAGGGATTTGTTTGGCTAATTAACTCCGAACTTGGGTCAGGCCCCCTCAAGCCAACAAATGGTTCCATTGCCGGGACCAGAATCTGCATAGATATGTCTGATGTCGTATCATTGGAATCCAACTAAGAAGGAAATTGAAGGCTAGTTGGACAAAAGAATTCACAAGTTTGCGGTGCAGGAGAATAGGAACCCACAAATGACAAAAGAAGAGTGGTTAGACTACTACTTGTACATAGAGATCCACGAAATCTTCTTCGCGTCTTTCCCTACTGAGCTGTACGAGTGGATCACGAAGCTAGCAGATAGCCAAGGAACGTGGAAACTTGACAATCCTATTGTGTGGACCTCAGAGTTAGTGCAAAGGTTGGAATCATCAAAGAATAAGATCGCGCGTGCTGTTGATCATTGGCTTGATTGGATTATAGGAGGATTCATTACTAAGTTTGCGGTTGACACCTCAATCAGCTATAGTGAGGCAGAGTGATGCTTTCTCAAGAGACCGCGAGGTAAGTATGTAAAGTCTTTGAATACTTATATTAAAATTCTATTGTGAGAAAAGAGGGTTATGCAGTTACCTTATTGTTTGGGGCTATGCGGAGTGGAAAAACTTACAGGAATGAAGGAAATAAGGGATCAGAAACTAGCCCCTTGATTTCACCTCCATGAGGGGACGAGGAAGAGCTCGCAAAGGTCTCGTTATGAAGTGCGATCCATCTGATAAGGCAAAGAATTCCACGAATACCACCCCCACCCCCACCACCACCATCTTCACTACCGTCACCTCCATCTTCACCAATACCACCTCCGCCACCACCGCGATTCAATATGGCAAGCACAGTGAGGTTTCCTATGTTCAAGGGTTTAGGAAATGAGGATCTGGCCCAATTCTGGTTTGTGGTAAGGGCTATATGGGAAGCGCAAGGAGTTATAGATGACAATATAAAGAAAGAGACACTAGTTAGTGCCCTACATGATCGCACGCTAACCTGGTATATTAAGCACTCCAATGATAATCCAAATGTGGGAATCATGGATATCCAAGCAGTGCTAAATAGAGAATTTATCAAGTCAAAGTCTTAAGCACAGTCAAAGATTGGATTCAAAGAGATCACAATGCTACCAGGCAAGACTTTTGGGAGCTAGATCAGAGGCTGAAATGCATGATTTGCGAAGCTAATATGAATCTGACAGATGGAAAACATCGTGAATGGTTTGTAGCATCGCTAACACCACATCTGAGGAGTGTGCTATCACAACAGAAGAAAATGACCCAGGCAAAGGCCTTAGAGATCACGATGAGGCTGCATGAGACCCTAATGCAGGATCCCAACTTGGGAGTTCAGCAGGTCCATGCATAGCTGAAGAATTTATGCTTGGAGTGTTGGAAATAATACTGAGAGGGGGGGTGAATCAGTATTATTAAAACTTTTCAATATACCATCCAAATTTATCCTTCAACTTATTCTTCAGATATTGATGATTAACTTATGCATAATAATGAACAAGAACATGAAAAACAGATAGTCACACCATAGAACACCAGATATAAGGTGGAAACCCAATGTGGGTGAAAACCACCTGCTGCAATATGTCTCTATCTTCTTTCAATTAGAAACTTCTTTTACAATGATTTTGTACTGGTGTAGTCCTTTACCAGTACGCAGGCTACAACCTGCGGAGAGCTACAACTCTCTCTAGTTTTCTAGTTTCTCCTGGAAGGGAGCTACAACCCCCTACTTCTTTTCATTCAAGGACCACTTTTCATTAATTTTTCAGACTGGATCCAAGAACATCAAATAAACATCAAGTACATGTGAATCAACCAATCTCCTTATACAATGAAACCAATGAGCCACCCGAACTTCTCAGAATGATGTAAACAGAAAACCAACACCAGTATCCTAAACCCAGAAAACAACAGCAAATAGAAAACAGGCAGCCAACAAATATTTCAAAACAGGTCCGCAACTTCACCAATATAAACCTGTGGATACCCGCACTTCACCTTCAGTTGTTCTGTGTATACCCGCACTTCGTCTTCTTTTGTACTGCGTACCCCGCACTGTGCCTTCAGCTGCTCTGCGTATACCCGCACTGTGACTTCCTCTATACTGCGTACCCCGCACTGCGCCTTTAGATGCGCTGCGTATACCGACACTGCGCCTTCTTCTATACTGCGTACCCCCGCACTCTCTCTTTAGTTTGCCTATGAACCTCTGATTAGGGCCAAATTAACAGTCCTCCATTGTACTACAGACAGTCAGATCCACAGATCTGATCATGCGCTCGAGAGATCACGACTTGGCAAAGATTCTCCTTCAAATTTTACCTTGATTTAGATCTAGCTTTTAAAACTGATAACCCAAAATTCAGATCTTAAGATATTCAACTTTCAAAGATACATTAGCCAAGTGATCTCCTTCCCTATATTATTGATTCTATGGTTTTGGCCCATGGTATAGGATCTAGTTTAGCCCCGGTTTGGATCCCTTGTATTGGTTTGATGGTTTTGTCCCATGGTGTGAATAAGGGCTGGGCTAAATACCATGGGCCAAACATAAGAAACCCCACATGAGCGCGCTTCTCTACCTTGAAGTGAGTGAACTGGGGGTCTGCACCTCATGAACAGGTAACCTGCGGGTATGAACGCACTTCCTGGCCGGCGTACCTGCGGGTCTGCACCTTTTGAACCATTCACCTGCGTACCTCTTAATTTCCAACATTTTGAGAGCCTGAACAGAGCATTGCCACTTGAGTGAGTTGCCATCAAGTACAACACCTGTAACATAGAGCCATACCAGAATCATAATGCCAACAATCTCCCCCTTTGGTCTTGATGGCAACCTCAAGATCCTCAACGTCATTCTCCCCCTTTGACATCAAAGGCAAAGGGTGATGCTCCCCCTAAGAACATGCTCCCCCTGACTATAAACCAGATCTGCAAAGAAGCACCATAATCCACCAAACCCCATAAATGACCATGAAAGAGATAGAGACATATTGCAGCAATATTCATACCAGCATCCATGATCTCCTTCTGTACTTCCTCCATAATGCCAACAATGCATTATATGCTCCCCCTGAACCTGTGAAATTCGATCTTCGACCAATCCGCAACCCAACATATGTACGCATGAACCTTGCGTACAACCAACAATTAGAAGAGATTCAATCAACAAGATGATGCATCAACAACCCCCAGATTTTGCCTAAGGTATTCAAAGGTCTCCCTGGGCAATGATTTGGTGAGTATATCAACAACTTGTTCCTTAGAAGGAACATACTCCAACTTGACCTTTTGTTCAAGTACTTGTTCCCGGAGAAAATGATACTTGATCGATACGTGCTTGGTCTTTGAATGCATGACTGGGTTCTTTGAAATGCTGATTGCACTTGTATTATCACATAAGATGGAGATGGGTAGTATACAAGTGATTTGAAAATCCTGCAAGGTTTGCATCATCCAAAGGAGTTGAGTGCAGCAAGATGCAGCAACAACATATTCCGCTTCAGCTGTAGACAAGGCAATCAAACTTTGTTTCTTGCTGAACCAAGATACTAATCTGGAACCCATAAAGAATGCACCACCACTTGTGCTCTTCCTGTCATCCACGCTTCCACCCAATCTGCATCTGTATAAGCATGAAGTGTGAGATCTGTATCTCTAGGATACCATAAGCCATAATTTTGAGTCCCTTTAAGATATTTGAAAATTCTCTTCACTGCCTGAAGATGAGTTTCCTTTGGATTTGCCTGAAATCTTCCAACTATTCCCACTGCATGCATGATGTTTGGTCGGGTACCTGTCAAAATAAAGTAGACTTCCAATCATAGACCTGTAGGTTGGTTGATGCATTGTTGCTGATTCATCATTTGCACTGAGGCTACATCCTGTGACCATGGGTGTACATACTGGTTTTGCATCTTCCATGCCATATTTCTTCAAAATCTGCTTGAGATACTTGGTTTGAGACAAGAAGATTCCTCCCTTTTGTTGGATTTGCAAACCAAGAAAATATGTCAATTCTCCAAGCAAGGACATTTCAAATTCTTTCTGCATTACTGAGGCAAAGCTTTGACTCATAGATTCTTCATTGCTGCCAAAGATAATGTCATCTACATACACAATAAGTATTAGCAATTTGTCATTTTCAATTTTTATATAAAGATTGCTATCTACTGATCCTTTTGAAAAACCTTGTTGATGAAGATATTTGTCCAACCAACAGTACCAAGCCCTTGGAGCTTGTTTAAGACCATAGAGAGCCTTCTTCAGTCTGCATACAAGATTTGGATCATTTCCAAGAATGAAACCATCTGGCTGCTCAATGTATACTTCTTCTTCTAAGTCTCCATTCAGAAAGGCTGATTTCACGTCCATTTGAAATACTTTGAACTTTTGAAAGCTTGAGAGAGCAAGGAACATTCGGATGGCCTCAAGTCTTGCAACAGGAGAAAAAGTTTCTTCAAAATCTATTCCTTCTTGCTGCGCATACCCTTTACAAACAAGTCTGGCCTTGTTTCTAATTACTTCCCCATTTTCATTCAACTTATTTTTGAAGACCCATTTTGTCCCTATAACATTCTTATCCTTTCGTCTAGGAACCAACTCCCAAGTGTTGTTCTTTTCGATCTGCTCAAGTTCTTCATCCATTGCTTTGACCCAACATTCATCTTTGCATGCTTCTTTCAAATTTTGTGGTTCAGTGGAAGAGAGTAATGCCAGATAGCTTGAAGCTTCTGCAATTGTTCTTCTTGTTTGTACACCTGCTTCTTTCTCCCCCAAAATCTGAGATTCTAGATGATTCTTCTGAACATACCTAGATGGAGTCTTCTCTTCTATCCTTATCTGTTCCTCTGGTGCTTCTTGAGGTTCTTCTTCTTCATCATTCTGTCTTTGAGGGTAGTCTTCATCTTCTTCGATATTTTCATGATTTACTTGCCTAGGAATGTATCCCTTTTCATCAACCACTACATCAATGCTGTCAATAGTTCTTCCAAGTCTTTTATTGTACCACTTATATGCTTTGCTGTGTGGAGAATAACCAAGAAGAATGCCTTCATCTGCTCTACGTTCAAGTTTGCCAAGTTGCTCATCAGTATTCTTAATATAGCATTTGCTCCCAAAGATTTTGAAGTGCTTTACTGAAGGAGTCTCACCATACCAGAGCTCATGAGGAGTTTGAGTGCTGTTTACTCGGACATTTTTTTTGTTGAGAATAACAACCGCAGCATATGCAGCTTCACCCCAGAAAGTTGCGGGAGTTCCAGACTCATCAAGCATAGCACGAGCCATTTGTTGGATTGTTCTGTTAATCCTTTCCACCACTCCATTTTGCTGAGGAGTTCTAGCTGTAGAGAATTCTCTTCTTATCCCATGTTCTTCACAGAAATCGAAGAATTCATTAGAGGTAAACTCCCCACCTCTGTCGGACCTGAGGCACTTAATTTTGTGACCTGATTCATTTTCAACCAAGGCTTTGAAGGATTTGAATTTTTCGAATGCTTCGTCTTTGTGCTTCATAAGTCCTAACCAAACAAACCTGGAGAAATCATCAATGAATAATATCAAGTATTCTTCTCCTCGAGGTGTCCTTTTCCTAAATGGACCACATACATCTATATGGACTAGCTCAAGAGGCATGCTGGCTGATCCTTCCTTCTCCAGAAGGTTAGTTCTGGTTTGCTTTCCAAACTGACATGATTTGCATATGGTGTTGTCTGGAATTTTGATATCTGGAAGATCACGAACTGCTTGATATTTGCATGCTTTCCTTATTTGTGAAAATCTTAGATGCCCCAACCTCCGGTGCCATAACCAGTGTTCATAATCCTTGCTCAAATAGCATTGTTGTTGTCCTTCTTCAAATATGTATAGATTATTTGGAGTTCTTCTACCTTTGATCACTGTTTTACCTGTATTAAGATCACGAACACGACATCCATTTGATCTAAATATTACCTCGGTTCCTTGATCACACATCTGGCTGACACTCAGAAGATTATGCTTCAGTCCATCAACATACAAAACATTTCCAGCTTTGACCTTTTCTTTTAACTGAGCAGTGCCTTTTCCTTTTATAGCTGCAGGAGTATCATTTCCAAAAGAAACTTTCTTGCCCTTTTCTAAAGCAGAATATGATTCAAGTTTTTCTTTATCACCTGTCATATGCTTCGAACATCCACTGTTGATGTACCATAGATTTTCTTGTCCCTCTGCATAAAATGCTATCCCACATATTTCTGTTTGTGGTTCCTTTATTCTCCATGTTCTGGTGCTTGAGGCTTGTTCCTTTGTCTGCTGAAACCTACTCCTGCATTCAGAATCTTCATGACCAAAGTTATTGCAAATATAACATTCAACTTCATTTTCAAGAGCCGAAAAGTTGTTATAGGTCCTTTTTGTAAACCCGGTCATACTTCTTTGTTTTTGAGCTTCTCTAGTCATGATTGTTTTATATGCAACACATTGAGCTACTTTGTGACCAAAGTTATGGCAAGAGAAACATTGTCCATTGAAGAAACTTCTGCAATTATCAAGTCTACCGGCCAAATGATTGTAATTTCTATTGTCATCCATTTTTGAAGCAAATTGAGAAGATTTTACCTGTGGCTGGTTGTAGCTTTTGTTCACCCTTAAGATGAATTGCCCCTGGTTTACCTGATAGTCTTTGTTTGTTCTCGATGTAATTCGTCCCTGCTTTACCTGGTGATCTCCATTGTGCTTTTGCTCATTCCTTCTTGCTGCATCAAGATAATTCTTTGAGGTGGATGCTTGAGATGTTTCTCCATTATATCCCAGACCTGTCTTGTTTAGTGGAGAACGTTGTACATTGATGATCTCATCCAGAGTTTCAGATCCTTTGACAAACTTAAGATTAATAGCCTTTGTTTTCTCAATTTCTTTTCTAAGGCCAACAATTTCACATTCTAACTTTTCAAGAAGTTTTTCTTTTTCATCAATTTGAAATTTTAGGGTATCAATTATCACATTCTTTTCTTCTATACATGTCTTGAGTCTAGAAATCTCTTCATAAAAGCTATCCACATCTATAGCATCCATGTAATCATAATCTTCAAATGCCATTAAAATTTTATAGTCATTGCTTCGTTCATCTTCATCACTATTTGATAGACCATCACTGTCTTCATGAGTGTAGTAGCTTTTCTTATTTGCATTTTGTTTCTTGTTCCATCTAGCAGGTTCCTTTCCTTTATCAATCTTATCCTTATGAGGACATTTGGCATCATAATGACCTACTCTTCCACAAGCAAAACATTTAAAAGGTAACTTACCTCTGAACCTTCCAGTACCCTGTTGAAGATTTCTGACAAAATTTGATTCTTCTTCTTCTTCTGGCACGTGACTTGCATCATAGTAGTCTCCTTTGCCTGAAGCCTTAAAGGTAGCTTCTCTCCTGTCTGATGGACCTCCTTTTCTCATTTCATAGGCAGTTAGAATTCCGTGTAGCTGAGACATAGTAAGAGTTCATAGATTTTCCTTTTCTTCTATTGCAGACACTTTAGATTCAAACTTGGGGGACAATGATCTTAGAACTTTTTCAACCAGAATAGCCTCTTTTGTTTCTTCACCCAAGTTTTTAATGCAATTAACAATCTTGTCTACCCGAAGGAAATAGTTAGCCACACTTTCATCATTATACATTCTGAGATTCTCATACTGAATCCTGAGGGTTTGAAGTTTAGCACGCTTTACCTGTTCATCTCCTTCGTAGCTCAAGACAATCTTGTCCCATATTTCTTTTGTGGATTTATATTGCATAACATTCACGAATTCTGTTTGAGATAAGCATCCCAGCAGAGTATTGATTGCTTTAGCATTTGTTTCATATTTCTTCTTCTCGGCCGGATTTGTAGGAGTAGCTGAAGGAAAAGTGTAGCCTGTATCTATGATATCCCAAACTTCTGTACCAAGAGATTGAAGATAGGCAGTAACTCTTACCTTCCAATAATTGAAGTTTGTCCCATCAAAAATTGGTGGCCTGATTGATGCTTCCCTCTCGTAGTTGCTCATGATGAATGATCTTCCTTCAAGCGATCAAGCTTCTCTGAAGGACCTGCTCTGATACCAATTGTTGGAAATAATATTGAGAGGGGGGTGAATCAGTATTATTAAAACTTTTCAATATACCATCCAAATTTATCCTTCAACTTATTCTTCAGATATTGATGATTAACTTATGCATAATAATGAACAAGAAGATGAAAAACAGATAGTCACACCATAGAACACCAGATATAAGGTGGAAACCCAATGTGGGTGAAAACCACCTGCTGCAATATTTCTCTATCTTCTTTCAATTAGAAACTTCTTTTACAATGATTTTGTACTGGTGCAATCCTTTACCAGTACGCAGGCTACAACCTACGGAGAGCTACAACTCTCTCTAGTTTTCCAGTTTCTCCTGGAAGGGAGCTACAACCCCCTACTTCTTTTCATTCAAGGACCACTTTTCATTAATTTTTCAGACTGGATCCAAGAACATCAAATAAACATCAAGTACATGTGAATCAACCAATCTCCTTATACAATCAAACCAATGAGCCACCCGAACTTCTCAGAATGATGTAAATAGAAAACCAACACCAGTATCCTAAACCCAGAACACAGCAGCAAATAGAAAACAGGCAGCCAACAAATATTTCAAAATAGGTCCGCAACTTCACCAATATAAACCTGCGGATACCCGCACTTCACCTTCAGTTGTTCTGCGTATACCCGCACTTCGTCTTCTTTTGTACTGCGTACCCCGCACTGTGCCTTCAGCTGCTCTGCATATACCTGCACTGTGACTTCCTCTGTACTGCGTACCCCACACTGTGCCTTTAGCTGTGCTGCGTATACCCACACTGCGCCTTCTTCTGTACTGCGTACCCCCGCACTCTCGCTTTAGTTCGCCTGCGAATCTCTGATTAGGGCCATATTAACAGTCCTCCAATGTACTACAGACAGTAAGATCCACAGATCTGATGATGCGCCTGAGAGATCATGACTTGGAAAAGATTCTCCTTCAAATTTTACCTTGATTTAGATCTAGCTTTTAAAAATGATAACCCAAAATTCAGATCTTAAGATATTCAACTTTCAAAGATACATTAGCCAAGTGATCTCCTTCCCTATTTATAGTCAAGCCCTTATTCACACCATGGGACAAAACCATCAATAACCAATACAAGGGATCCAAACCGGGGCTAAATTAGATCCTATACCACGGGCCAAAACCATAGAATCAAGAACGGCGGGCTAAATACCACGGGCCAAACATAAGAAACCCCACGTGAGCGCGCTTCTCTGCCTTGAAGTGAGTGAACTGGGGGTCCGCACCTCATGAACGGGTAACCTGCGGGTATGAACACACTTCCTGGCCGGCGTACCTGCGGGTCCGCACCTTTTGAACCATTCACCTGCGTACCTCTTAATTTCCAACATTTTGAGAGCCTGAACAGAGCATTTCCACTTGAGTGAGTTGCCATCAAGTACAACACCTGTAACATAGAGCCATACCAGAATCATAATGCCAACATGGAGATGCAGAGTATGAAACAAGACAGTATAGCTCGACTAGAAGTGTGCGAAGAGGTGTGGTGCATAAACTGTAAGGGTCAGGGACATGACAAGGACCACTGCTCGATTTTTTCAAATTACCTCGTAGGAGGAGGGTCGATGCCCTTAAGATTGGAAGCACAAGTAGGACCTAGCGTGGCACCTTCTTTGTGGTGCGCGATTTGTCAAATAGCTAGAAAACATGCCACATACAACTGCCATTTGTTACAGAAGTATATGCAAAATTCACAACAGTTGTTATGCAACTTTTGTAGGTCAGGCGGACACGATGAGCACACTTGTAGAAGCTATGAGCTAATGATGGGTAGAACTCCCACCTACAGAGTTTAGGCTGAAACATGACCCCTTGATCAAAATGCAGGAATGGCGTGAACAAGATTTCAGGGGCGCGGACGAGGCCGAGGCAGAGGAGGACCTGGAAGAGGTTGTGGACAGTTGATATGCTACAAATACGAAGGGCTAGGACATTATGCCTGCGATTGTATAAATCCAATGCACCCATCATGTTTGTATTGCAACTTGCTTGATCTCGAGACCGAATATTGTCCTACACTGATAGCTAGGATATGTGACAAAGGAGCACTACCACCTCCCCCGACTCAGAACCTACAAATGATGAGGTCTGAGTCACGCGAGGCAGATCCAAATGTAAATATTGTGCCCCGAAGTGGAATCGTGATGGGAGATGACAAAGGCAAACAACTAGAAGATAGTACTTGGGTTCGCAAAACTCCGACGAAAGAAGCGGAGTTTGACTTGGAGCGCACCTGGGAAAATTTCATGGAAGCCAAGAAGAGCTTTACTAAGGCTTCCACTTTGGGAAAAAAAGATAGACCGGAGCCAGAGATGGACCCATCCATGCTCACAATGTTCTTAGAAACATGTATGAAGTTACTACGCGACAGTAAAGCTATAAAAGGGTTATAGGAACTCATTAATAGATGCGTTGGGACCACGCCAGGAGAACCGTGTGTAGTCAGGAAGATCGGAAAACACAAGACAAGAATGGGAAGAGAAATGAGACTAACCATGCAGATTGGAGAATATGAGATGGATCAAGTTATCCTGGATTTAGGATCGGATGCGAATGTTCTAACGAAGCAGACATGGGAGTGAATGGGGAGACCTACATTGTAGTAGTCTCCTATTCAACTGCCAATGGCAAACCAACAGAAATTAATACCCATGGGGCGATTGCAGGGCATAACTGTGGACATTGAGGGAGTGAGCATGCTAGCAGACTTTGAAGTGATATAGATTGTTGACATCAAAAATCCCTACCCCGCTTTCTTAGGAATTGATTGGGCCATTGACATGAACGGGGTGATTAATCTGAAAAAGTGGAAAATAATTTTTGAAAATATTGCGCTATACGGAGCCGGTGTGTGACTATGAAAGTGATGATGATTTGGAATGCATCTATAAGATAACAACATGAAACCAGGACTAGGTGAATGACACCGCAAATGGCCGGATTGCATGGGAGCGTGAAAGCTCCTGTACTTCAGATTTGAATGAGGAGACAGAGTGATGGCAGAATCAGTTACATGAGGTAACTACACTGAATTGTAGTATGATGACAAGGTCACTGCACTGTTTATCGATAGAATTAAGAGACCTGCCTACTTATGATGGCCTTAGTGAGATAGATACCTTCTTGAATAAATTTGAAAGGGAGGTGCCAGAAAAGCAATGCTTCCAGGCCTTGGATTGGGTACTGCGTGCTACACTTGCGAGGTGGTGGGGTACGCACAAAGGGAGCTTTGATGACTGGCACGAATGTAGGAGAATGATGCGCACGTGATTTGGGAAGCCTAGGGTGTGATTGACAGACAAATACAATGGACGGGATGATCCATGTGTGATTCTGGCCAGGTGGTTGCAGGCATATGGAAAACAACCTACGTGGATGCACATGAACTCTGCGTTGAAAGGTATGATCAATAAACATGTGTTGGGGGGACAAATGTGCAAATGGCTCTTAATGTTGGGGAGAAATTATGTAGGAAGAACAATCACGCAGAAGGTTATCCACGTGGAAGCATTCAACAAGGTATGCAACACGCTGAACAAGGTATGCAATGCACAACGAAGTGATTGGGACCTGTGTGTACCTACAATATTATGGGCTTATAGGATGACATGCAAGAAACTAACAGGACAGACACCTTTTCGGCTTGTCTATGGAGTGGAAGCTATAATTCCTATGGAATACATCATGCCTAGTCTACACATAGTGGTGCTCACAGGTATGACGGATTGCAGAGCCTTGGAGGAGAGGCTCGCAGTTGGAGGAGCTCGAAGAAGAATGGTTTTTGGCTGGATTCCACCAGCAGGTGCAAAAGAAGCGGGAAAAGGCTTGGCACAATCGACATATTAAGTTTTGCACCTTCAAGGAAAATGAATTTGTGTTTTTGTATGATAGTAAGTTTGATAAATTCTTAGGGAAGCTCATAATGCATTGGCTGGGACCATATGTTATTAAGGAGATCACAAATGGTGATGCGGTGCAGTTAGTAAAATTAAATGGCAAACTCTTCCTAGGAAAAGTAAATGGTAGTCGTTTGAAGCCATACACATGTTTCCTGGGCATTTGAATAGCCAATAAAAGCATAGTCTTAGTGCTCTAGGCAGTTGAAAGGAGGCGCAGGACTATAAACTACTTGCACGGGAGCTACGTGATGTTAGGACTACACGCAATAGCGAAGAGTCACAGGGTCCGTGACAACGTGAAGGTAGCTACACTGCCACGCGGATTGGCTGGAAAGTGACCTTACAGTCACTATTCACAATTTGATGCTTGGTTTGAGACAAAATGGAGCAGGCAGCAGCCGTTTAAGGAAAACTTTATGGGCTAGATTCTTGAAAATATTCCTCCAAGTGAGCATTAATGGACCAAATGCAGGGGGAATGGTCGAATTCAATTCAAAAGGTGTTATAAATTACAAAGGGGTGTCCAGCAAACAACACTTGGAAATTTGAGAACTAAGTTGTTGCACGCCCAGACATTCATGAACCTAGACTTGTTCGATCTGTTGAAGGTGAATTTGTTGTTTGAGAAATTGCTTGAACCATTGAGAGAATTGTGGAATAACACTATGGCCGTGCCTGAGGAAGCCATGGATACTGGAGAAATGACTGCTGAGGAGTCCGCACAAACCATAACGGTAGGAGAAGCCCCAAAAAGTGTTGGGATAGTCGCAGAAATCCCTAAATTGTCGCGCACACCGAGACCCAAGAAAGACAAGAATCATATGGTACCGGTGCATGTGTCCCCTAGGAATTCGTTAAGGACTAGGGTTACCATGGAAGAAAAGGGGAAGGCGATCAATTTGGAAGCCGATGAGGAGGAAGAATTTGAATAAATCCTGGTAGAGGAAAAAGAGGATGTAGAGATGGAGGTAGAAACCCACAGTGCGGACCCTCTGACCAGGCTGCCTGCATATGTTCCTCAATAGAAGGGAAAAGAAAAGGTGCCCAAAGACATAGATGAGAGCAAAAGCTCTCTGCAGACTTCATTACTCCCTGAAAACATCATTTTTGAAGGAGCACACTTAGGGTGAGTGCCTGTACTAAAACTTGAAGACTGGGATCTCACAGAACATGAGAAGTTCCCACATTTGGCAACCACGCAACTCATGTGCCAGAAGAAAGACGCGTCGATGGGAGTTATAGAGTTGGATCCGTGTAAGTGGCTGAGAGGTGTAGAAAAGCCAGGATTGTTAAACCTGATCTGGGTGCCGCATTAATATCGTGCCCCAATGACTATTTTTGTCATCATGAAACTGCACTACCTAGTGCATGATGGGTGCTTGTGCCTGGAGGATCCCATCCCCATCATGGACCACTTAATTCATAGAATTACCTAACTCCCTTGCAAAGGGGAGGACCCAAAGAATATCTCGGATGGTAAAAGTGATGATTTGGCCATTGTGGAGGCCATGAAGAAGAAGTTCAAGTTGGAGAAGAAGAAGAGAGGATACGTGGTTTCCAGCATCAAAAACACTATGGTGAAAGTCACAATGCAGATATTGGCTGGAAAGGTTATGTGGAAGTGCCATGCGGATGAGGTGCCCGCATCGTTGGTTGCACTTGCCATGCAATGCATAGAAGGGGTCTAGTTTAACTGGGTGGATTACTTATGTAGAGAATTCTTGGAGAACTATTGCAAGGCATAGGAGCAGGGGAAGACTTTTCATTATGTGTGCTTGTTGTTGTCCATCATTCTGATGGCATGGGAATTACACAAGGATAGCCAGCTCCCATCGATTGTACAGGACCTTCCAGAGGTAGTGAAGTACGCTTTGTTGTGGTCAACTAGAGATGCAGAGAGAATCCAAGACAATAAGATATTCTAGGTGTTCATGGAGATGAACATAAGAATGGGGATTAATCGCAAGACAGGGTTATCGCCCATGATCTATAACAGTCCGCAGAGCTTCGTGGAGTTCAAGGAAAATTTCCACCACGTGTACATCAGGGCGAGGAAGGACCTCACGAAGACTTGGCACGTGCTCCCTTATCTGGTGATGAATGACGTCATATTCACAGTTGTTGAGTCATGGCTGTCAAAGTAGCGCACTCCATCCAACTCCACGGTGGAAGCAGCGAAGTCCGCCGCGCAAAGGAAAAAGGGATGAGGCAAATTTGTGGATTGCGTAGTTGGCAAAGAAGCGAAGAAATGAAGTAGCAACAACCAAGGCCCAGGCGGCGTGGGATGGTGTGAAGGTGGCGGAAGAGCAGCAGAAGGCATCAGAGGAGGAGCGCAAAGGCCAGAAGTCACCTTCGCCTGAACATGAAACAGATATAGAGAAAGGTGGCACAAACCTGCAAACAGCATCCACACAACTGAAAAGACAGCGCCCAAGGGAGCAGGTAGGGCCGCAGAAGAAATTGAAGGCTTTGAAAACTTCTTTTGACCTGATCACCCTCACTGAGGGGGATTTGTATGACATTAGGGAGATGGTGAGGGATGTCACTACAGAGACCCTGCAGCAGTTCACAGAGGAACACTAGATGGTGTTGGGGGCTCTCCAAGTGTAGATACATGAGTTGCAAGTGCACACTCCATAGGCTGGTACTGTGTCAACCAGCCTCGTACTAGGCACGACCGCGGTTGAGCTAATGCTACGCGCCCTGATGACCAACACTATAGTGCTGCCAGATGGAGCACTCGTGATAGAAAATGAGGCCGACAGGCCTATGGTTAGCAGGCTGAAGGGAATTGGGCTAAACATGGTTGCGCTCCCTCAGAAGACGCTCTATGTTTTGCAAGATAGAGTTACTGCAGAACTACGAGCCAGGGAGGGTTGCGCACTCTAGGTCATGAGAGATCAGCGCATCAACATTGAACAATTGAGCCTACATCGCAACGAGGTAGTGGCACAAAACTGACAGCTAGTGCAGGTGGTCGAGGAAGCCTATCAGATGGTCTTGGAACTGGCCATCCAAGTAGAGGAACCAACGGAGGCACTTGTCTGGAAACTAGCAGTAGGGGTGCGCGAGGAAAAGGAAGAGATGGCTAAGGTTCAGCTGGAGCTGAACCTTCAGATAGCTGAACTACAATTGAAGGTGCAACCTTCAACTCCACCAGAGGTCAAGGAATAGTGCTCCAGTGCGATTACAATAGAAATAGCAGAGGTCAACAATGCAGTGAAAGAATGTACAAAGTTGTTCGAGGAGTTGTTCGAGGTTCTCACTACTCTACAGGAGGAGCTAAACATACAACACCTAGAAATAGAGGCACTTGAGCTACAACAAAAGTATGATGAAGTAAAAGTGACTGTGCAGATGGTTTCCCTTACACAGAGGCTCGCGAGGATACAGCAGGCGAAAGTTCTCAAGGAGCAAGTGGATGTTGCTCGACATAAGGAAATAGTTTTGAAGGCACACTTACAGATGTGGATTGATGAGGCGTATATCATTACAACCTTTATTGAAGCAAAGCTCACGCAGATGTAAGGAACACAGGAATAGTTTCAAGGAAGCAGTTCAACTATGATGGTCTCTGAACAACGCGTCTAGGAAGTACAACAGGCAACCGCTCAGTGCGTTGCCGATCTTGCTGTGATCCAGGTAGAGTTGGGAGGTCTTCACGCAAAGATCTCCGCACTGACAAAGTGACTCTAGGGCGAGTCACAATGTTTGTTTTACGGCCCTGTTTGGCATAGAAGGCTCTGTAGCTAAGTCTGCAGAGGCCTAGTAGTCCGCAACTGAGTGCACGGACCCCTGCAGTTGAGTGCGCAGGGCGAGTTGAGTCTGTAACAATTGGAATCATTAATAAAGAGAAGTTTTATGTCATTCCTGTATATTTATTTCCTATTTTCTACATTGAATGTATTGGGTATGAATTGCATTTCTACTGTTTATATGATGTGTGAACATATGTGACTGTGATAATTAAGTGAATGTGAGATAAAGTATCTATTTACGTGAAGTTAACTAAGATATTTAAGAAGATAAGTAAGATCCATGGTATGCTTTGGGAAAATAGCTTATATCACTGCCATAGTAGTGCAAAAGCACATCAGCCCCTGGTTAGGGTTGCGCGAAGGCATTTATAACAAATCGTGAAGCTATTGCAGGTTAGCATAGTGCACGAAATGACCTTGAAAAGGTAGGCACAATTGGACTAAATCAACACCTCAGACATCTCAAGGGTGCGGAAACTTGGTTCCAGCATCCCCCCATACTGCTTCAGGTGAGATTTCAGTCTGCGCTCTATGGGCTAATGCCAAAAGGGCCAGTAGTGTAGGGATTTGTTTGGCTAATTAACTTCGAACTTGGGTCAGGCCCTATGGTGAGGTAAAATTATATGTCCGGACACGAATGAATTCCTCTAGCTTGATAATGGGTCTAGACACAACAAATACATTCTATGGAAGATTTACTTAGGTTAGAATCAATCAAGAGGGCCTACCTCTTAGTCGCTTATCCTGCTTGATGGTGTCCTTGCTTTCTCGCTCCAGCAATCTCTTGCTTCCTTCTTCAAGATCCTGAAACAAGTAAAGAACAACAACACATAAACGTAATAATAGACAAATTGCAATTCAACTTACTTAATGAGTCAAGAAGCATTAAGACACGAATATGTAATATTACAAAACATGTAGGAAATGAATCGATAGTTGCATATATTAATATCAAAGAGAGATTACAATGATTCGTCTTGATGTCGCAATCTTCCTCTGACAAGACTAGGTTCCCACACTCTTCGAGATAAACCACCAATAATGACAATGGCCCTCAAGGTACTATCAACACAATTCATAGGATGTGAATACAGGAACTGAAGTCGAACATCCACGAAATCACACGATTGAAATCCAATGATGTGAACTTGTCGTCGAGCGTGAAGAACTTTCCATTATGGTATGCAAGATCTAAGGTACTGGAAGGGAGTCTCTCAGTCAACTTCCCGGATAATGAGTTGAAGTTGATGGAAAGTGACTGCGTTGAAGGAGGGCCATAATGAATCCCACATCATCGACGCAAGACGAGAGGATGCAAAATGATTTTGGATGATATAGAGAATCAGAGGTAAGTGTAACTGGAAAAGGACAACTCTTAAACATATCGGCAACACAACTGGAAGTTTGGAAGCTTTTGGATCAATGGGATCGATGGTCATGACGACATGGCAGAGATAAAATGGAAGGCAAAAATGAACCGCCCAAACCCAAGAAAGTCAACGATACAGAGGAGGATGTCCCAACCCGATACGAAGCAATGCGTGTCATGTTCAAGAGTGAGCTGCCGACATGACTGATAGATTTCCAAATTTTCCCCCACCATTTCTAACGAGTACCCCAATTATTTTTTAATCACAAGCTTGAAGGGGATAGCATATGCTTGCACTCTAAGTTCATCCTTCGGACGAATCTGACCTAGTAAGTTTAACGAGCCCTAGGAAGGAGAAGCTCGTGTTCATCATGGTGACGACTCCAATGTCGTTTAATAGTTTAATGACTCCGACAAAGGTGTAACTCAGTATCTTTTTCATGTTTAGACAGTTTGAAAACGACACGTAAAAGAAAACTCGACATGGTCCCTTTTCGTACATTTGTGTCTCTCGATCCCGAAAAGGTAGAAAATAATACTTGAGAGAACCTCTTGACCATTTCAATCAAGGGGTACCTTTTTTGTAAATGGTGCCTCCTAGCCTAAAAAAGGGGTAAAATTATACTAGGCACACAACGTGTTGCATCCATTAACGAATTCGAAACGATAAGGGCTTGACCATATTTTCATTTTTAAAGGGTCGGAAAAGAGCTGAAAGCAAACCCCCCATTTTTATTCTCTTTAATGAGTCAAAAAGGGAAAAATACTCAGCAATCTTTTCATATGAGTTTAACGAGTCGAGAAAAGTGCTGAAATATGACTCATCGTCATTGTCGAACATCCATCACCTGTTGCTACACAAGTAAGGCAAAGTGTATTATTGAGTCCTTGAGGAAAAATAGTTTAGAAATACTTACAAAACTTGATATTTTCATGAAAAAATGAATAAAAAGGGGAAACGTAAATATATTTTTACCATTTAGCATTTTACCTTTGCAGTGAAGACTTTTTACCCATTTTTGCCCTAGTTTTTTCGAAGCAGATTGAGGGAGATCCTGGAGGTCAATCAAGGAGTCATCAGTTCCAGGTAACAAGCAAAGCCCTGAGCTCCATTTTCATGCCATTCATTTATATTTTTAGCCATTTTTTTAGATAGTGAGGTTTTTGAGAAATTTTTTTGCCCTCGGTCAGCGCGATTTCTGGGCACGGGATCGCGCTGGCTGAGGATGATTTGCATAACCATCCACCCTGACCGGTGTGACTATTTTTGAAACAGGCATGCCGGCATCGAGGATAGGCAAAAATAATTTTTTCTCAAGAACTGCCCGTTAAAATTTGATTTTTATGTGTCAAAACTGATCATTGACTTAAATAAATGGATTTTGCAGGAGAAAAATTGCCAAAAATGGTGGATTGGAAGGAAAGAGAACACGAGGATGTTGGCACCCAGGCATTGAATGATCCAAGCTGCCTGGAGGCTTCGAGGGCTTGCGGGCTCCTCAAATTTTTCCTTACCCTAGGGATGCGGGCCTAGCCCAAGTTGCTTCGATACTTGATAAACTTTTGGGACATCAATCGCGAGATTTTTTTCATTGGGGACCAGGAGCTAGAATTGGCAACTCCATACATCTACTTCATCACTAGAATGTCTCGTAGAGGTGAGCCAGGGAACTTGTATGGGTCACGTCCGGTCGGGGTAAGCATATCTTCCCTGCTTGCTGAACATTGTCCTGAGGCCTTGAAATCTAAGAGTGGGAAGATATAGATTTCCAGTGTGCGGTATTTGACACTGAGGGTGCTTCTGTTGACCATCAACAGAGTGGCGGGGTCTCAGTAAGAACATGAGACTAACAAGTCAAAGTTCCATTATGCTATTGACTGCTCCTATGGTCTTCAACTAGGAAAAGACCATGAAGATGAACCTCAAGTGCCAGTTGTCCATGAAGCAATTTGGCTTCAGATCAGTACCTGTGACCTTTTTCTATTGAAATATGGCAACAAGAATATTCCAATTTAATTTTTCCTTGAATTAAATTGTGAATTGAAATTGAATTTAGTCTCAACAGCTACTTGGAAATAATTAATTAATTTATTTTAAATTAATTAGTTGGAGAAATTCAAGTTAGAAGTCTTTCTGAAGTCATGCAAGAGTTATCCCTTAAATTAAAGAGATAAGATTGAGTTATATTTGAGTTGTAATTACTTAACTCAATTTACTGAGTTAAGTCTAGTTAAATTAGTTCCAAACAGTTTGAGGAACTAATAGTGAGTTAACAGTCAATTGATGCATTAATGCACTCAACTAATGCTACTCTAGTTAATTGAAGATTCCCTCATCAGAAAATCACGCATGTCTATTATGAGAACGACCCGGTTGAGATTAATGTTCAAGGATAGTGTACTATCAGTTGCATGTGTTTTCTCATGGAGAAAACTCATGCTTGTAGTCAAGGATTCATCCTTGAGGATTGCAAAATTTTGAAGGCTTGGTTTTTCACTTGGTAATAGGCAAATCATCCACAAGGAACATCACAAGGAAATAGGAGCTTGGAGGGTAGAGAGGAAGGCTGGAGAGAAGCCAAGATTTCCTGTAAGTATCTGTGAGGATTGTACTAAGAGCTGGCTAGCTATGAGAGCTAAGGCTTTGTATAATTCCTATGTATTTCCACCTTGTATGGTAATACAATAGTGTGGGGTTTTTAGCTGAGGCTTTCCCGAAAGTATTTTCATGTGTATTGTGCCATTGATTCTTATCTTCTAGTTATATTGTTCAGCTCGATCTTTAAGCTTCCACAAATTGATAGTAGAAGTAGGTTATAGTATTTTGCTTTGATTTATATTGCATTATCGGGTTAACCTATCACAGATTTTCTACATGGTATTGGAGCTGTGAACAGTATACTGAGAAGAGAATTCGAAGTTTGAAGTTCGGGGTTGCAGGTGCAAATCGAATTCATATGATACTTCAAGGTTGGCCAACGACGTTCTATGGCTTGAGACTCGAGTATGCCTTGGAAAGTAGCTCAAATTACATAGCATGGAAAGAAAGAATGGAGGATGTATTAGAAGACAATGGCTTGAAGGAATTCATTGATCAAGAGATCCCAAAGCCAGCTTCAACTAATACACAAGAGTTGGTTGAGTGGAAGAAGTGTGTGGCGAAGGTGAGACAGATCATCCTTGAGGGAGTTCGAGACCATATTATCTCGAGTCTCCATGGGAAGGATACTCCATTTTCAATGTGGAAGAAATTGAAGGACCTCTACCAGAACAGTAGCGACCAGAGGAAATTGGCGCTCAAGGATAAGCTTCAAAGAATCAACATGAAGGGCAATACTATTTCCACATATTTGAACAAGCTCACCACCTATAGAGATGAGCTTGGCAGTGTGGGAATAACTACTATCGATGATGATATGGTGAGCCTCGCTCTCCTTGGCATTCCAAAGAGTTGGATAGCTACCAGGACTCTGTGAATGGAAGGGAGAAACTACCGGATTGGGAACGACTATGGTCGGATCTTATGTAGGAGGAGATTAGGAGGAGCACACGAGATGGTTCTTCATCCAAGAATGATGATGAAGAAAATCAGGCCTTTGAAAGTTAGGCAAGGAAAGGGAAGGGGAAGGATTCCCATTTAAAATTGAATTCTTCTCATGGAGGGAAGAAGGGTGACATGTCTAAAGTAAGATGCTTTAATTGTCACAAGATGGGACATTATACGAATAATTTACCATCGAAGAAGTCCAAGAAGGGATCCTCAGAAGGATCAGAAGGTGAGTTATTAGCCTCTCTGTTCGGAATGGACTTTACCCTCATCGCATGCATGGTGTCATCAATGATGGGTGTTGTCTATTATCTTGATAATGGAGCCTCATTCCAAATGACCGGTGATAAAAATTTATTCAGTGCCTTGGAGGAGAAAGATCTCAAGATGCAAATAGAGATGGGTGACGACAGAAGGTATAGTGTTTCAGGAGTGGGCATGGTTGCTTTTTAGAGGGAGAATGGAGCTCGTCTTACCTTAACAGATGTGATGTATGTGCTTGGACTAAAGAATAACTTCGTATCGATCGTGATGTTGGAGGAAAAAGGCTACGGTGTTGTCTTTAGTAAAGGAAAGGTGTTCCTAAGATACATAGCCACGGGTCAAACCAAGAGGATAGGGATTCGGGTGAAGAATCTCTATAAACTAGAGGTAGGTGATTGTGTAGCATTGAGTACGAAAGCAGAAATGGTGCAAAGCCAACACATTGGTGAGTTGTGGCATAGGCAGTTGGGTCATTTTCATCATGGGGCTTTGAAGCTAATGCAACAGATATCTATAGGACTTCCCAAAGGTAAACTTGAGCAAGTTGACACATGCAAAGGTTGTACCTTGGGAAAGTACACCAAGCCTTCCTTTCATGATTGAGACAGTCGAATAGAGGCTATCTTAGAGTGAGTTCATACTAATTTGTGTGGACCATTCTCAATGACATCCACATCGAAGCAAAGGTCTTATGTGATTTTCATTGATGACTATTCTCGTAAATGCTGTATTTATTTCATGCAGAAGAAGGACCAAACTTTCACAAAGTTTTGTGAGTTCAAAGCTTTGGTCGAGAAAGAGTCAGGGAAGAAGATCAAGGCCTTGAGAAGCGACAATGGTGGAGAATATGTCTCTCAAGAGTTTAAGGACTTTTTTGCAGTAGAAGGAATTAAACGAGAGTTAACGGCACCTCATAACCCACAGCAGAATGGGGTATCCGAGAGGAAGAACAAAACTATTGTAGGGGTAGCATAGGCAATGTTGCATGACCAAGGCCTACCACTTCACTTGTGGGCTGAGGCATGCAACACAACTATCTATTTGCATAATAGAAGCCCACATCACATACTTGGGATGAAGACACTAGAGGAAGCTTTCTCTGGTAAGAGGACAGATGTGGGTCACTTCAGGATCTTTGGCTCATTGGTATATTGCCATGTGACAAAGGATGCACAAAAGAAGCTTGACCCAACAACAAAGTTGGGGATATTTGTGGGGTACACAGAAACACCTCACAACTATCAGGTGTACTTTCTTACCAGTTGGGGGACAGTGGTTCGCAAAGATCTCAAGTTTGATGAGAAAAAGGCCATGTGAGTTTCCCTTGGGAGGGAGCTCCAACTATAGGCTATGGAGGAACTGTTGGTTCCTAAGGAGGAGGAGCCTTAGACTGATGTGGAGCAGCTACATGTAGAGGTTCTAGGAGTGGAGACATTCACGCAAGCAAAGTCTTCCAGAGATGGACAGAAGCACACAAGAGAAGCTAACAGATTGTTGGAGGATGCGAGAGAGACTGTGGGAGCACCATCTTCTCAGCATAGATAGAGGAGGTCACCTGAGAGGTACACTGGATACATGGCCCTTCCTGGGGAATGCGTTGAGACCGAGCCATCTTCCTTTGAGGAAGCAGTGCAGCAACCGATTTGGGTTGATGCTATGGTGGAGGAGTATGACTCCATAGTTCGTAATAGTGTTTGGGACGTGGTTCTGAGACAGGGGAACAAGTCAGTTGTGAGTTCCCGTTGGCTTTACAAGGTAAAGCAAGCTGCTAATGGTAGTGTGGAGAAGCATAAGGCAATATTTGTTGCCCATGGCTTTTCACAGGTCGAGAGGATCATGTTGCTGCAATATATTTTGATAGAGGAGCAAGATGCTGACATTTCGACAAAAGCATTGTCAAATTGTAAATTCGAGTTCCATAGAGACAGGATTGGGGTGGTAGATAATCCCTTTCTTGTTGAGAGGGAGTGTTGAAATATGGCAACAAGAATATTCCAAATTAATTTGTCCTTGAATTAAATTGTGAATTTAAAATTGAATTTAGTCTTAACAACGACTTGGAAATAATTAATTGATTTATTTTAAATTAAGTAGTTGGAGAACTTCAAGTTAGAATTCTTTCTGAAGTCATGCAAGAGTTATCACTTAAATTAAGGAGGTAAGATTGAGTTATATTTGAATTGTAATTAGTTAACTCAGTTTACTAATTTAAACCCAATTAAATTAGTTCCAAACTATTTGAGGAACTAATAGTGAGTTAATAGTCAGTTGATGCATTAATGCACTCAACTTGTGCTACTCCAGTTAACTGAAGATTCCCTCATCAGAAACTCATGCATGTCTATTCTGAGAAAGACCCAGCTGAGATTAATGTTCAAGGATAGTGTACTATCAGTTGCATCTGTTTTCTCATCGAGAAAACTCATGCATGCAGTTAAGGATTCATCCTTAAGGATTGCATAGTTTTGAAGGCTTGGTTTTCCACTTGGTAATAGGAAAATCATCCACAAGGAACAGTGCAAGGAAATAGGAGCTTGGAGGGTAGACAGGAATGCTGGAGAGAAGCCAAGATTTCCTGTGAGCATCTGTGAGGACTGTACTGAGAGCTGGTTAGCTGTGAGAGCTAAGGCTTTGTATAATTACTGTATTTCCACCATGTATGATAATACAATAGTGTGGGGTTTTTAGCTGAGGCTTTCCCCAAAGTATTTTCATGCATATTGTGCCATTGATTTTTCTTCTTCTGGTTATATTGTTCAGCTCAATCTTTAAGCTTCCGCAAATTGATAGTAGAAGTAGGTTATAATATTCGGCTTTGATTTATATTGCATTATCGAGTTAACCTATCACAGATTTTCTACATTTTCTTGGAACAAGTGCCACTATTCCAGTGTCAATTGACTAAGGTTGATCCTCCTACACCACACAATCTGTATATGGTTCGATGGAGTTGTTTGATGCCCAGGATCGCTGGTGGTCAGCATATGTCATACCGATTTTCATTCTTCTCATGGCTACGACGATAAAAGATCGTCGTGGAGGACTGGCCATACAGCGGCACTTATTTCTGCGGAGACCCAGATATGTCCTAACCAGATGGAGAGGAAATTGATGATGAAGGTAAAAAATCAAATTTTTGATTTTTGATGTTTTTAAATTGTTTTTGGTATATGCATGCTTATAACATTTTAATTGTCTATGCAGATGTTGGACCAGAGCAGCCAGCCAGGATGTCCCCGATAGCCAGGCCCGTCCCCCTTCCTATTGATGTTATCGCCCCTTATTAGGAAGGGAGTGATAACGAGGAGGAGATTGTGAGGAACCTTGAGGGGTTAACTCATGGTATCTCGAAGTATGCTCAGATAAGAGACATGCCCCGGCGGTACCAGAGGCACATAGTGGGAGTCTCAGATTGGATCCGCAAGTTGCTGAGTCGTGTTGCATGAATTGTCTCGTGTTATCATGACCACCATGCTGAGTAGTTCCTAGGTCCAGCACTTACATATTTTTTGAGGCCTGCGTGCCATGGATGTATGAGGCCTGCGAGCTGCCGATGTTATTATAGACACCCTTATTATTTTTTGGAGTTTTGATGTATCAAACATTCACACACACACACACATATATATATGTCATATTTTTCCTATCTATTATGGTACAAATATTTTGTATTATCTTTTGCATGTTGCGTAAATGTCTATCCAACACGTAATTAGCTAATGCATCTGTCAATGTATTCATGCGTCTAGGAATATGATGATATGTAATATAATTAAAATGTCTTTCCAATAGACGGATACAAAGATACATTCATAATATTTGAGGGTTCCTGACAGAATATTGTCCGTTGAGTTGGAGGACGGCAAACTACGAATCCAGGTTGACAACCAATTCCCTGATGCCCAGGGCAATGGCTTCTAACAACAGTTTGATGACCACAATGTATTCAACAATGTTGTCGGTTGTACGACCCAGGCAGATACCTTGAAGTTCAATCAACTCACCGTTATGGTTTTAGATAGCCCATGCCATGGATGATAAGTTCTAGGTACTTCAGTAAGCATCATCAGTGAAACCGACATGAGGAGTTGCAGACATCTGCAAAGAAAGAAAAGCATAGTAAATAGGAAAGCTGTTTGAAAAGTATCATGAAAAACCATGCAGTACAAAAATGAATCACGCACTAATGTACATAAGTATCCATGCAAGATAACCTAAGAATAGTTCTTTTTGAGGTAAATCCTGTTTCGGGGCTTATCAAGAGGATTTCCTTCATAATCAATAAGCTCATAGGCTCCTTTCTACAAAATGCATTTTACAATATAGGGCCCATGCCACATAGGTTCAAACATGCCTGCCCCTATCTTATCGTTAGCTTGGTCGTATAGCATGACCAAATCACCCTTAGAGAAAGTGCGAGGGGAGACCGACTAATCGAAATGGGATTTGACCCATTTATTTTGGGTTTCAATGACCAAGGCAGTGAGACGACGAGTCTCGTCCAGTTTTTCTAAATATAAGAGGAGTTCCTCTTAAGGTGATGTTTCGGGGAGGAGTTCAACAGCTAACTTGAGTGAAGGAATCTCACATTTGATCGGCAATGTTGCTTCCAGGCCATAGACCAGCTAGAAAGGTGTGAAACCAGTGGCCTCTTTGGTTGAAGCTCAGTAGGCCCACAAAGCTGAAAAAAAGCATTAGATACCAATTTGACTTGTGCATCCCAATAGTACGTTGAAGCATGGTAACCAAAACCTTGTTCATGGCTTCAACTTGGTTGTTGGCCTGAGGGTAATATGGGGTCGAGCCATTGTGGCACAAGCCCAATGCAGATGTCAGTTCTGCCATCATGTAATCTCTGAAATGGGAGCCATGGTCTATGACAATGGCTTGGGGTACATCGAACCTGGAAATAACATGGTTAAAAAGGAATTGAGCCATCGTCTTACCATCTACAGAATATGTAGGCATTGCTTCGGCCCATTTGGTGAAATAATCCACAACGACGATAATATAGCCATGCCCCCCAGTCGAATGAGGGTTACATGTCATATAATCGATGCCCCATTTGGAAAAGGGACCAACGGTAATGACAGGGTGTAGGTGAGCGGGTGGGGCACGCATCTTGCATTGGTAAATTTGGCATTTGTGACACTTACAAATAGCAAGAATGCAGTCTTTGAAGATAGACGACTAGAAATAAATAGCGCGAAGGATTTTCTGAATTGTAGCATAGGCAGACATATGAATACCACATGCCCCAGAGTGGCAATCATTGAGAGCTCTTTCAGCTTCCTCGATCGTGAGGCATCAGCGAAGAATAGAATCGACACTGACACGGTATAAAGTATCACCAATAATACGGTAGGGTTGAGAATGATGCCAAATCCTTTGAAGATCATCCTTGGTCAATGCGGACCAGAACGTGGAAGTTTTTAGATACACGATGATATCATTGTACCATGGATCAAGGGTGCTGATCAGGAAAAGGGTCTCATCTAGAATCTATTCGTCTACACCAGTAGGGAGAGCTTTGGAGGGAAGGGAACAAATCAATTCAGCGAGAAAAAGTGACTTCTTAGATTTGGCCGTAGTGAATACCAAATCAAATTCTTGCAGGATAATGATCAATTTAGACTACTTACCCTCCAACAATTGATGAGTCAGGATATAGGTCACAAGGTTGCATTCAGAAATAACTATAGTTGTACGTAAATGAATATAGTGCTGAAAATGTTGAACAGCCTGAACGGTGGCCAAAGCCAACTTCTCAACATGTGCATAATGCGTTTAGGTGTCGAGGAGGTTCCGACTAAGGTAGTATATCACATGTTCGCCGCCTTCCTTGTTGTCTTGAACAAACACCATAGCAATGGTGCTAGGGGCTACGGCTAGGTAAAGGAAGTAATCTCGATAATAGTCCATTGGATGCAATAGAGGAGCATTTATGAGGACAGCCTTAAGATCATCAAAAGATTTTTGGGCTACCTCGGCCCATGTAAAGGGCATTCCTTGTTTGAGTAAACGGGTAAATCTTGTAGCTAGCCTGGCATAGTGGGGTATAAAACAACGGAGAAAGTTGGCCTTTCCTTATAGGCTTTGGAGTTGCTGCAATGAAGATGGAGGGGGTAAATTTACAATTTCCTCAACTTTTAGCGAATCCAAGCAAATCCCGTCCTTGGAAATGATGAAGCTGAGGAGTCATCCTGATTCCATGCAGAAAACACATTTCTGTGGATTTAACCGAATGTTATAGTGTTTGCAGTGTAGAAACATCTACCAAAGATGGTCTGGGTGATCTTGGTGCTTACGAGAATGAGCAGGAAGGTCATCCAAGTAAGGCTGGAAAATGTTGTGAATATCACGAAATGCATAGGACATTGCCCGTTGAAATGTGGCCCCAACATTTTTTAGGCTAAAAGGGAGTGTCTTGTACGTGAACGTACCCCATGGGTAGATAAAGGTTGTCTTCTCTTGGTCAGCTGGTGCGATATTAATCTGGTTATAGCTAGAAAAACCATCCATAAAGGAAAATATCTCGCTCCTGGCATATTCATCAATGATTTGATCAATGAAGGGAGTAGGATAGTTGTCTTTAGGACAAGCATGATTAAGATCTCGATAATCCATGCAAACGCAGATTGTGCCTTATTTTTTAGTCACCGGGACAATATTAGAGACCCAGTCTGTAAGGGGGATGGGATAAATGAACTTAGCTTTGAGAAGCCTTTTGGCTTCACCCTTAATAACAACTGCCTTCCTAGGGTGCACTGGGCGAAGCTATTGGCGAACGAGATTTTCATACGGATACGTTGGTATTTCATGCACCATGATGCTAGGATTGATGCTAGACATTTCTTCATAAGACCATGCAAACACATCATGAAATTGCTGAAATATATGAGGATATGTCTTGATCTCTTCCGAAGAACAAGATACCCAATCGAACGTGTTCAACGACACCGGGTTTGATAGAAATGTCAATTGGCATCGTTTGGGTAATATTACCCAAATTTCCTTCCAACCATACTTCATGGGTAATAGTTGGTGGCGGAAATGGAGAAGAGGACTCTTCGAAAGCGGCAGACATGATCACGGGGTGAGGTAGGAATGAGGAGCAATGATGGTTATCGATCCATGGCACTCCTCGAGAGACATGATTTCCATGATACCTTCATCAACGAGGAAGGTCTCGGCTAAGGGATTAGATGATTCCAAAGTGCCAAGCTAGGGGGATTGAGGATACATATCGAGAGAGGTCTTCGACATATGGGAATCAGATGATGCAGAGTTCAAAGTCAAAACAATTTCCATGTAATTGACTTTAGCGGGACTAAGCAGCATGACTTCGCCCCACGCATCAACAAGATCTAGTGCAGGTATGACCCAGGGATCAGATTTGACCGAGACCATGTTGACAAAGGCAACATGAGGAGGTGGGAGTGGAAAGATTCCCATCAAGGTAAAATCTTTGAAGAGACCTACCCCCACACTCTCATAGGGAGCATTGGAGTGCTTGACGTATGAAACGTTGCCATCTGATGTGGAAGAGACAAAGAAAGATAGCTGATCAACAGTAACAATCTTCCCTTGATGGGAAAAACCGATCACGCGAAACAAAGAGGACGCCACGGCATGCATGGCATGGGTCCAACTTCGGCCAAGTAGAAGATTATAATTGAGATTGGTGTCAACAATCTCTACTTCGACTTGAACTATCTTGCCTTCCAGGGTGATGGTAAGGTTGGGTAAGACACCGCAAGGTCGCGAATTGCACCCATCGAAAGCTTCCAAAGTGTTCGGAGACTAGTTCAGTGCTGGGGAACCAATATAATTCCAACATGAAGTTGACATGATACAGGTGGAAGCACCTTCATCAATGTTAGTGCAGTGGATGGTCTTATCGTTAATGATTACCTAAATAAGAAAGGCAGTCTGATGAGGGAGTCGTGGAACATGGTTCTCCAGATCGAAACAGATCAAATTAGAATCGATGGGATCGATGCCTTCGATAGCCGACAACAAATATTTCCACTCTGATGGGCAGCTTTGGAGTACCTCGAGAGTTGACATGGCTGACGGTGCCTGAGCCAAATCTACAACAATATTGTAGTGTTGAGCATCTCACGCATTGGGATTATACGAGGATTTCTACAGCACACCTTGATAGGGTGGTCACATAACGAAATTAGCATTAGGGCACTCGATTTGCAGAGGGCCTAAACTTGGGGTACAAGAAGAAGATACAACTTATTTTTCTTTCCCACCCACCGGAGCTGGAGTTTGATAATCTTTCGATCGGGTAGCCACATTAATGGGCATGCTCATCATGAACACTTGAGATCCAGAGGAAGTAGATCAGAGTTGGTTTACCATCTGAGTCTACTTAGACGGAAATGGCTCTTTAAGGAAAAAATGGGTTCCTTTCAGCAGGTGACTAACCTCGGATTGTTGTGGAAAATCCTTAGTATAGTGATCCTCCTCACAAATGAGGGAGGGATACTTAGGTTTCCGTTGCGAAGATTTGCCAGCAGATGATTTGGGAGGACCCTGTTTCAGGGCATCGGCTTTAGCTTTGCCTTTCTTTTCTCCTTTCAAGGATTTGTCTACTACGGTAGATTGGATAGTGTGGACCTCTATGGCTTTACCAGGGCTTGGTGGATTTTGAGATGAACTATTAGGAGAAACATTCAATACTGACTTCTGTTTGGAAGAAGTTTTAGCAGGGGCCTGGGATACTGAACCAATAACTCCATCAATGGGAGGGACAGTGGGTGACTTTGGTGTTGCGGATCATATGATGGCCGTGGAGCATTGGGTAACAACTCGTATAAGGTGCCAAACTAAGAGTAAACCAGATCCAAGTACTGGGCATGAGCGATGGCTTGCTCTTCAGTGACGCATCCACGCATAGCTATATCACGAGTAATTGGGGCTACGAATGATGTGGTAAACCATTCAGTGAGCAACTGATCAACTATCTCAAACTTGATCAGGAAACATCTACGTCTCCATTCATGGATATGATCAGAGATGTGCATTGCAGTGTATTGCTTAAGTGATGTGAGAAAATAAGTGCCAGTTTCATAATGAATCGACAACTGAAAATGCATGAGGAAAGCCATGGCTAACGAATTGAAGTCATGAAAAGTACTTCGAGGTAGCTCGATGTACCATTTCACTGCAACACCCGTGAGGGTCCGTTGGAAAAGATGAAGACGAATGGAATCATCTATGTATGAGTTTGATGAGCACCAGAGGTGATATGTCATCACGTGGGCCTGAGGATCTTCTTTAGCTTTTCCATCAAACTTTGGGAAATCACTTGGTATCTTGGACAACACTGGAGGTTAGTACGACGAATGAAGGATCAGATCATTCATAAGACACATATGGCAACTCAAGTGTAGCCAAGAAAGGTAATTAAGTGTTAAAAGGCATGGGAGGTCGATAAGCGGGCCCATAAGGAGGAGCCCATGCTTTCTGGTAAGGATTTTGGCCCCACAATGGGGGATTTGGGTCATATGGCATCTAAGGCTACCCCCATTGTGGATTACCTTAACCAAAGGGAGGATTCGGACCATGAATGCCTTGAAACTATCCAAGCATAGGTTGTGGATGCACAACATATGGGTTGAAAGGCTAT
Organism: Pinus tabuliformis; assembly: GCA_031772625.1. Lineage (NCBI taxonomy): Eukaryota > Viridiplantae > Streptophyta > Pinopsida > Pinales > Pinaceae > Pinus > Pinus tabuliformis. The sequence continues at coordinate 491,301,415 of CM062817.1, forward strand.
TGAGCCTGTTGACCTTGGACATATTGATACGGGACCTACTGTCCTGGAACATAAGGCTATTGAGCCTGCTGTCCCTAAACAAGAGGGTTCTGGACTTGTAGTCCTTGGGCATAAGGTTGATATGCTTGTTTCCCTTAGACATAGGGGTTTTGTACCTGGTGCCCTTGGCCGGTAGGATTCTGAACCTGTTGGCCCTGGACAAGAGGATTTTGCACCTACTGCTGCAGGATTTGACCTTGACCCTGTCCCTGCAAGGGTTGACCTTGTTGATACGTATACAAGGGTTGTTGCTACCCGGGTTGGTTTTGCTATTGCAAGGATTGACCTTGCTGTTGCAAAATTTGTCCCTAGGTTTACAGAGGTTGGCCCTGTGAGGGTATGGGTTGAGAGGTATGCGGAGCATATTGCATCTGCTGTTGTGCGGCCTGCTGCAACTGTTGGAAGGATTGACCTTATGGTTGTTGCAGGTCACCTTACAATGGGATAATCTGCCCTTGCTGTTGCAAGGGTACTTTAACAATGCCCTGGAAATTACCGAACTGAATCTGGCCGTAGCCAGGCTAGATGTATTGCCCAGATGGGAGGGTGTAAGGTTGATTGACGAATCCTTAAGAACCATATGGAACATAAGGATTTTGGTATTGGACTTGGGCCCCATAGGACTGCTAATACTGAACATTGCTTGATCCAGATAGACCAACAGGATTTTGAACCTATTGGTACTGGACATTGCTCGATCTAGTAGGGACAGCAGGGTTATAGATAATACTAGAAGAGGGCTGGTTTATACCAAGCATGTGAGCTTGTGAACCACTCACAGTAGTGGCACCTGACACCATAGAGATGTTTAGGTTCTACCCCCTAGGTGGTGGCACAATCTGGCCACTGACTAATGGGACAGAAGAACTGATGGAAACAATCTTAGAAACTGTCGGTTGTGACTGACGTGTAATTGGGATTGATGATACAAGAGTATTCAGAATGATGGGTTGCACTGGGACTGAAGTAACAGCTGGTTGGGACGTCATGTTCGTGATGAATGGAACTGATGTAGGCTTGATTCCTGATGACCAAATAGGGTTATGGTAGAGTGATGAGGCACTAGGTTTGCCTGAAACTAAGTGCCCTAAAGACACCTAGCCAGGTGGAAAGCTGGCAGGAATACCCTCTTAATAAGGGAAACCCTCGAGAGGAAACTGCAACTGCAATTCTTCCCCCTCAATAGTGTGTGGAGTAAAGACTTCAGACTCATCAAGAGAAGTGACTGGAGCAACACCTTCAGGTTCCATGTTTGAAAACAAATGACGACGAATGGCCAAACGTGTACTAGGGGATAGTTCCAAAGGAACACCCAGTTGATCATACGGACTATAAGGACACTATGGTGATATCTCAACAATGTCAAACAGAGGGTTTGGAGGATATATAACCAGTCCAAGTTGATCGTCAGTGGTCAGCGAGTTCTCTAGAGTTTGAATGGGATTATCTGGAGATTCTCGGCCAAGATCAGTAGATGACCTTGAATCGAAAGTAGGCAGAGGATGAGATGACAATGGTTGAACACTCAACAATTGTGAGTTCAACATTTTGGTCCTCAAGTGACTCTGATAACTCAGGAAATGGCTCCTCGGACAATATTTCAGATAGAGCAGAGGAAGAGGAATTGGGTGAACTAGATGGTTCAACCATGATGACCATGTCTTAGTCGACAGAACAAATAACTTCAAGGCTTTAAAATGCCCTTTTAAGGGAACTTACGATTTGGTCAAAAAACTATTAGGATGTTTTGGATTGTGGGCAATCAATTATTAAGACGCATAAAATACTGATGTTCTTTCTTTTTTTAAGAGTGAAGAAAGAAACAAAGATGACTCTATCACTTTCGATTGGAAACGAGCTCGAAAGGACAAGTGCTCGAATGATCTTTTAAGTTTAATGAGTCAAAAAGACTAAATTACTACTCTATATGATCTAGGTAAACGAGATTACTAGGCAACTGTGAATTGAAGAATACCTCTTGGCGAACCAAGAAGTATGAGCAAGCAATCTCCCCGAATGCTATGTTCAGTGTATCATGTTCACAAGGAAGCCAACTCAACTTCCTAAGGACAAAGGGATTGTAGCCTAGTGGGGTCTCCTGTTATATACTTGGTGGTACGGGGAGCACAAATCCATGCTAGCGCTATCTAATGCCGAAGCTAACGACAACTACTAGGTTTACATATGCTGGAACACATCTCTAGCCTAGACCTTCTAGATATGATCGTTAATGTCAAATGCATCTTAGGTTAATTGAATTCATTTTAGAGTTGATCTTGAGTTAAGTTTCAATTTTCAGGTCTTAGCGATGCTACTCGAAAAACCTAAAATGCAACTAAATGGGACAATACCCTTTCAATTCGATGAAATGCCTACACTAGAGAGGGTAGAAACTACTCAATCAAATGCAAACAATCAAGCAATTGAAAACGAAATGATCTTTCACTACTTTTTTTCAAAAAATAAACCAATGAAAAATGCATTCCAATTCCTAAATTCTTGACAAGCACTCATCTATTAGTCCTTTCAAAATGGAAAAAATTCTCTTCCTTTTTCAAATGCTGGTGCAATTCTAGTTTTTAAGAGATGAAAATCATAGTGATGCAACAAGCTATAATTCATACTTTCTCATGAAACAATGAAACAAATTTTTCGCATACAATATTTCAATGAAATTTTTTTCGAGACTATGAGCTCTTCAAGCAAATGAAAACATGAAAAGAGAAGTTCCCTCAGATCAATGAGACACCGACTTTACCAAACACAAGACTGCCAATGTAATCTATGTCGGAAAAAGATGTTCAAACTGGTAAATGAAACTTTTTCAAACTTGTGCAAAAAGAGGTCAAAGTCATACAAAGGACCAAAAACAAGTGCGAGTAAACACACCCACAACCGGACTTGATCAGTCCAAAAGTTGCTGAATGGGAAACTAACTAGATGCCCTAGCATCGTTGGCCACTCAATGACCCAATCAGTCAAAGAGCAAGATGACAAACCAACAAGCAAGCAAAAACCAAATGAAAAGTAGCTTCCTAATCAAGGAGAAAATAGTCAAAAAGGCTCATGGGGTCAAAAACAAAAGAGCAGAACACACTAGCCAAGATTGGGGTCTAGCCATAATCTTCACTTGCAGGGATCGACGCAACTGCCTAATTGACAACAAGTGCTAGAGGTTGGTCGGCACGATTGTTGCTCTGCAATTTGCACTGGTCGGCACGACTGTCAGCTGAACAAATGTGTTATCCAAGGGAACTAAGGAAAAATAAAAAATAAAAAATTCAAAACAAGGACTAGATCTGCTACTATGAATTTTAGACTTAGACCAGTAAGCAGGAGAAAAACAACAGAACCAAAGGGAAAACACGAAACTAGCAAAGTTCTCATGAAATCATGAAATCCAAAACAAACAAAAGATGGTATGTCCCTGGTATGGTCACCAATTTCTAGTAAAGTAAAATTATAAGTGCGGACATGAACGAATTCCTCTAGCCCGATAATGGGTCTAGCCACAACAAATACAGTCTATGGAAGATTTACCTAGGTTAGAATCAATCAAGAGGGCCTACCTCTTGGTTGCTTATCCTGCTTGATGATGTCCTCGCTTGGCTCCAGCAATCTCTCACTTCCTTCTTCAAGCCCCTGAAACAAGTAAACAACAACAACACACAAATGTAATAATAGAAAAATTGCAATTCAACCTACTCAATGAGTCAAGAAGGATTAAGAAATGAATATGTAATATTACAAAAAATGTAGGAAATCAATCGATAGCTGCATATATTAATATCAAAGAGAGATTACAACCATTCATCTTGACGTCACAGTCTTCCTCTGACAAGACCAAGTTCCCACACTCTTCTGCTAGTACTTCATGATGGCTTCAAACAACAATAGTTTAAAGGCTCTTCCCTTTAGGCTTCAATCCAAACCAAACAAACTTCTCCCTCACACAACTAGATGGCTACAACTAGTAATAGCTTGCTTGTCTAAAATAGTATACTCACACTCAGCTAAAACTCTAACTAGCTTGTGCTTGGGAAGAAGGGAGGTTTATATAGGAAATATGGATGGGAGATGGATCCTCTTCTCATCGGAGAAGGAATTATCCCTTGAGGTAGTTCCATCATTATAGGGGTAAGGAGCCCAAACTGTCATCCTCAACCCCATCCGACCAAACCATTTACTAGACTTCTATTACGAAGCTTCTAGAGATGGAATCTTTGGCTCTAATTTAAAAAAAATTCCCAGGACTGGCAGACTGGAACACAGCTCAGTCACACCGATCGATGCAGGGAATAGTGATAATATCTACACATCGTTGCAAGGAAGACAAAGTTCATTAGCATCAGCCTTGTAAATTGGGCAATACAGAAGTTTTAGGGGAAATGGTGCAAAAGGGAAATGATATGCTCATGAAGAGGGACATGACCGGAGTTTCTTCATGAAGGCAAAGCATGCGGGGTTCACTGTAGAGGTCCTCCAGGATCAAGTAATGGGGAGTACAGGGATAGTGACAAAATTTTGTGTAACAGGTCCCCTCAAACTAATAGAAGCATTTCAAGAAGTTTAAAGCTTAGGTAGAAAATGAGAAAAATTTAAAGATAAAATTATTAATATCAGACAGAGTGGGAGAGTACAACTGAAGAGAATTTGAGGAATTCTGTGAAGAGCATGACATATGGAGGCAATACTCAGTGGATAAAACTCCTCAACAAAATGGAGTAGTAGAGAGGAAGAATAGAACATTCCAGGAAGTGGACAAAGCAATGTTAGATGAAGCATGAGTCTCTCACAACTTCTAGGGAGAAGCATTCCAGGTAGCAGTATATCTGTCAAACAGAACTAAACTCAGGCCTAATAGTGATAAAACTCGCTCTGGGTTATGGAATGGAAGACTTGCATCAGTTCAATACCTCAAGGTGTTTCAGAGAAAGTGATTCATTGAAAGGAATGAAAAGAACCCTGTGAAGTTTGAATCTCGCACTGATAAAGGAATTTTGCTCAGATATTGTATTCGAAGCAAAGGATATAAGTGTTACAACAAGCGGACACGGATGATTTGAGGATTGCATTGACGTGATAGTAGAAGAAGTAGGTTCATAACCTGAATCCTCTAAAAGTAATATGAACTTAGATGGTGAAGAAATCTCAGATTTGAGGTCCACATATCTGAATGTAACAAATTTAGAGAATGAAGGTGGGGAAGCAGGCATGTCTTCAAGGCCAAAGATGCCCTCCAGGTATGTACAAAAGGAACATCCTAAGAGTCAGATTCTTGGAGATCAAAGGAAGGGTGTCCAGACTAGAAGGAAACTTGTGGGCAGTACAAGTTATGCCTACTATCACAGATAGAACCCAAGAACCTCTATCAAGCAAGTGAAGATAAGTTCTAGGTGAAATCCGTGAATGAAGAACTTGACTAGATTGAAAAAAAATGATACATGGGAGCTTGTTCCAAGATCGAGAGAGAAAAATGTTATTGGAAACAAGTGGGTTTTCAAGAACAAATTGAAGGAAGAGGGTCAAGTAATCAAGAACAAATCTCATTTAGTTTGCAAAGGGTATGCCCAAATAGAAGGGATAGATTTCAAAAAAGAAATTGCACCAGTAGCTTGACTCAAAGCTATAAGAATATTTCTTTCTCTTGCCATCCATAAGAATATCGAGGTATATCACATGGATGTTAAATTTTCCTTTCTCAATGGATATTTAGAAGAGGAGGTTTACATTGAGCATCCAGAAATATTTCTTCTCTCCTTCAATGAAGGGCTTGTATGCAAACTAAATAAGGCCATGTATGGTTTAAAACAAGCCCCCACTAGAGCTTGGTATGAAAGAATGGATAGGTATCTTCAGCAAAAAGGGTTTAAGAAAGGAAAATTTGATAGTAATCTTTATGTAAAATATGAAGGAGACCATGTATTAATAGTGGTTGTGTATGTGGATGATATAATATTTTCCAGTGGCATGGAGAACTTGCGGCATCAATTTGAAAATTGTATGCAAACAAAGTTTGAAATGTACATGATTGGAGAATTTTCCTTCTTTTTAGGTTTGCAAATTAATCAGTCTCCAAAAGGAGTGTTATATCCCAATCCAAATATCTCAAGGAAACTCTGAAAAAATTTGGAATGAAAGATTGCAAACCTGTGAGCATGCCCATGACTATAGACTGTAAATTATGCAAAGAAGACAGAACACCACTGGTAAATTAGACTAAATACAAGTCAATGATAGGAAGCTTATTGTATCTAACCGCTTCAATGTTATACATCATACAAGTAGTGGGGATTGGTCATATTTTAGGCTTTTCCACTAGAAAGTCATGTTGTTGGTGTCAAGAGGATATTCAAATATATTCAAGGTACAATAGAGTATGGACTGTGGTATGCTAAGAGCAAAGATTTCAATCAAAAATCCTACACATATGTAGATTGGGTTGGAAGTATTCATGATAAGAAGAGTACTTCTGGTGCAGCTTTCTTCCTGGGTCAATGCTTGGTGTTGTGGGTCAGCAAAAAACAAGTCTCTATCTATCTGTTGACTGTTGAAGCAGAGTATATTGCTGCTGCTACCTAATGTACGCAAATTCTATGGATAAAGAAAACCTTGAAAGATATAAAGGTAGAGTTGTTTGATCCCATGCCAATAATGTGGGACATCACAAGTGCCATAAACATCTCTAAAATCCAGTCATGCATTCAAAGACTAAGCATGTTCCTATCAAGTATCATTCTTAAAGGAACAGGTTGCAACCAACATTTTCAAACTTGAATATGTACCCACTAAAGAGAAATTGGTAGATATCTTTACCAAGCCATTGGCAAGGGAACTATTTGAGTATATCAGGTAGTATATAGGAGTTATGACTCCTCCCTCCAAATGAATTCATTTTGGTAGGTGGTGGAAGCTACATAGCATGTGGAATTCATGGGAGAGTAGACTGCAATGGTTTAGGGGGAGAAGATTGGCATCGGAGTAGACCGTGCCAAGCCTAAGGGGGAGCTTATGGTGTTGCCATCAATGCCAAAGGGGGAGAATGTTGGACATTTGATAGTGTATAGTTGGCTATGTAAGTGTTGGCATTGATGTCAAACAAGGGTTAACATGATGATTAGGTGTTTGGATGGAATTTCATGGTAGCTGTAGGTTTCTTGTGGAGAATCATCATAGTAGCAGGCTTACTAAAGAAGCCATAAAATTATCATCATGGTAGTTGGTGTTCAACTGCCCAAAGACTTAATGGGAAGATAATTTTGAAGTCACCTTCAAAGAAGTAGAAGGACTCAAAGATTATATCATACCCTCCCCATTGGAAAATGCTGTGAATAATCTTTCCAACGATATGTGGAAGTCCAAAAATAGGCTCCTCAATCAAAAGTTATGGTCTGTTGAAGTTTCAAGGATTAAAGCCTTAGGAAGGAAAGAATATCAGTGATCACATATTAGAGTTCTAGAGATATTGACAATCACAGCATTAGAGCATCAGCCATATCGACACATTACATATCAGAGGTCCATAGATATCAGTAATCACATATTAGAGGTTCAGAGCATCAGGCATATTGGTGATTGCATATCGAAGGTCATGAAAATCGATGCATCGCAACATCAGAGGTCTAGAGAAATCAGAGATCGCATACCAAAGGTCTAGAGGTGTTGGTGATCACATATCAAAGGTCTTGAGATATCCGAGCATCGACACATCGGAAGGTCGACAAATCAGAGAATCAAAACTTCTTAAGGTGACAACCTTTAAAAAGTTGCGATATGCATAATGTGTTGATAATGTTAAAAGCCATCGGGGAACTCGAATAAATATTAACAAAGGATTCCATCACAAAAACAAAGGTGCACAGGTCCTTTTCTCTCCCCTCCAGCAAGACATGTGGTAGCATATGATTGGTCCCAATAAGCTATAGTGGCATCCGACGTCAGCATGATGTGGCAACATGACAAGACACATGGTAATTAGTTTTGGAATTTTGAGGGGCCTAAGGGGAAAATTTGGGTGACACATTTCACCAATCAGAAAGTGCCACGTGGAGTGATGACGTCATATCATAGGTTAGCATATTGGAGGTTGAGGATGTCGGCACTTTATAACAGTTGAAAATTGAAAAAGTGTCAATATGGGGGCTTCGATATTAGGGTTGGCACATGGTAGAGGACCACGATAAGAAGTATGATACTGCAGTGAACCAAATGTAGGTGGGTGGACCTCCCTATGGTTTTGTGCATGGATTTCGCACATGGTTTTGGGCATGATGGTTTTCTGTCCATGGTATTTTGTAGATCCGGTCAAGGGAACTATAGTTATGTTCTAATCCAGGGTTAATGGATTAGGGTTTATGGATGCTTCAACATGTATATGTATGTATTGTAACATTGAAAGGAATATAATGAAAAATCAATCTGGTAGTCTTGGTTTTGGGATCTAGGGGAAAATATTTGTGTATATCTATTTTATGTTTTATGCTCTCACTATTTTTTATTTTCTCTTTTCAGAATTCATATACAAGTAATTTCTGTACAAGGTTAAAACCTACATTTGGTATCATAGCTGTTTCGGCTTCAAGGGGACACCTATTATGAAACCAGCTCAAGAAAAGATAGAAAAGATAGATCAACGCCTTAGAATTCAGCCTCTTCGAGGGGGCAACCTCCTTTACATTACATAAATGAACAATTCTTGGATGATACAAATGACAAAACCTCCTTTCTATATATAGGAGTCTAAGGAGTCACAATATAATCCAGCCGACCTAACAATAATAATATAAAGCCACAAAAATAACAATAGAGGGATTCTATGGGGCACAGAAATAACAATATGGGGGTAATAGGGGCACAACAATATAAATAAGGGGTATAACTACAATAGTAATGGGGTAATCACTAGTATTATAGGGACCCAACATGCCCCTCTCCTTCAAAAAAGTGTTGTCCTCAATGCTTGAGTAGTTCTGGATACTTCTGCATAAAATTCTCATCCTCCCATGTGGAATCTTCAGCGGATAAGTTCTTCCACTTGATAAGATACTCTGAAATTGATCGATTTCGTAGCTGTCGAGTTCTTGTTTCTGTGACTGCTTCCGGTTCCAATATAATTTTTCCTTCCTCGTCAAGTTCTGGCAATATTGTTTGAATTGGGAGCTTGTCACCTATAACCTTCTTTAAACATGAAACATGGAAAACTGGGTGCAATCGAGAAGCTGCAGGAAGCTCCAATTTGTATGCCATAGTACCAATCTTTTGCAACACCTTGTACGGACCATAATACTTTGGTGATAATTTATTATCCTTCTTAGCTTGCTTTAGGGACATTTGCTTATATGGTTGTAGCCGTAGGAATACCCAATCACCTACATCAAAACTTCTTTCACTGCGATGTTGATCTGCCTGTTGTTTCATTCTATTTTGTGCCAACACGAGGTTATCCTTTAAGAGTTGGAGGACTTGTTGTTGATGTTCGATGTGATGTTCCACTGCCTGAACCTTAGAATTTTCTCTTAAATATGATGTGATGGATGGTGGTTGATACCCATAAAGTGCCATAAATGGGGTCATTTTTGTTGCTGTATGGAAGGAAGTGTTATACCACCATTCAGCCAGAGGCAACCATTTGACCCATTGTGTCTGTTTATCAGATACAAAGCAACGAAGATATCCTTCCAAACATTTGTTTACTATCTCAGTTTGCCCATCAGATTGAGGATGATAAGATGAGCTATGAGCTAACTGAGTACCAAGACAAGAAAATAATTCTGTCCAAAAATTTCCAGTGAAAATGGGATCTCTGTCACTTACAATAATCTTTGGGTTTCCATGTAGCTTTTGAACTGTTTCCATAAATGCAGTAGAAACTGTACTGGCTTTAAATGGATGTGATAATGCACAAAAGTGTGCATACTTGGTAAGTCTGTCAACTACCACCATGATGACACTCTTTCCCTCAGACTTGGGTAAACCTGTGATAAAATCCATTGAAACCTCCTCCCAACGTTGGCTTGGAATGGATAAAGGTTGTAATAGACCTGGTGTCTTAATTGTTTCAACTTTATTTTGCTGGCAAACCAAACATTCCGCCACAAACTTTTGAATATCTGATTTAAGGCCATCCCAAAAAAATTCCTTCTTAACCCTGTGGTAAGTTTTTAAAAATCCTGAGTGCCCTCCTAAGGGAGAAGTGTGCAATTCCATAAGAATCTTTTGTTTTAGCTGGGAATTCTTACAGAGGTATAAGCGATCTTTGTACCATAACGAATCATTTTTCCAGCTAAATGTATCAGAAGTACTGGAATCTTGTTGTAGCTTTCGAATAAGTGCCCACACTTCTTCGTCATTCTTCCATTCCTCCCTTGCTTCGTTTATCCAATCTGGTTGGATAATAGAAATGGCACACAACAATGCTTCCACATCCTCATCCTTTCTTGAGAGTGCATCTGCCACCACATTTTGCTTCCCTTTTTTGTAGATGATTTCAAAGTCATAACCCAACATCTTTGTGACCCACTTTTGTTGCTCTTCAGAGGATAATCTTTGTTCTAAAAAGTATTTAAGGCTATCATGATCCGTTTTTACCTTGAAGTGTCTTCCCATTAGGTAGGGTCGCCATTTCTTAAGTGCATGGAGTATTGCCAACATTTCCTTCTCATAAATAGCTTTGCTTAAAAACTTTCCCTTGATTGGACGACTTTCAAAAGCAATGGGTCTTTCATCTTGCATTAGAACAGCACCAATTCCATTTCCTGAAGCATCACATTCCACAATAAAGGTTTTTGTGAAGTCCGGTGTAGCTAAGACCGGTGCTTGGCACATTGCCTCTTTAAGATGTTCAAAGGCCTTTGTTGCTTCCGGAGTCCATGAAAATGAATCTTTCTTCAATAATGTTGTTAGAGGTGCTGCTATTCTCCCATAATTCTTAACAAACTTGCGATAATACCCTGTCAACCCAAGAAATCCTCGCAGATGCTTTATGGATGTGGGGATTTTCCATTCCTTAATGGCTTTAATTTTGCTAGGGTCTACCTTAACTCCTTCATGAGATACAATATGACCCAAATATTCCACCTCCTGGACTCCAAAGAAACATTTGGATCTTTTTGCATATAATTGTTTCTCCTCCAATAGTTGTAGCACCCTGTCAACATGTTCAACATGATCCTTCCAAGACTTGTTGTAGATTAGTATATCATCAAAAAATACTAACACAAATTTTCTAAGGAATGGTTTGAAAATTGAATTCATCAAACCTTGAAATGTTGAAGGTGCATTGGTAAGGCCAAAAGGCATGACCAAAAATTCATAATGACCCTCATGAGTTCTAAATGCCGTTTTCGGAATGTCTTCAATCTTCATTCTGATTTGATGATATCCCGAACGAAGATCCAACTTGGTGAAGTAAATTGATCCATGCAATTCATCCAGTAATTCATCAATAACAGGAATGGGGAACTTATCTTTAATAGTGAGCTTGTTGAGCTCCCTATAATCTGGACACATGCGCCATGATCCATCCTTCTTGTGCACCAATACTACTGGAGCTGAGAAAGAACTTTGACTTGGTTGAATTATACCAGCCTCTAGCATTTCTGCAACCATACGTTCAATTTCACTCTTTTGGACATAGGGATATCTGTACGGCCTGATGTTTGGAGGAACACTTCCTGGAATCAGATGAATAGCATGATCATGATCACGCATAGGTGGGAGACCTTTGGGAGTCTCAAATACCTTGGAATGATTGTCCAGGACTTTTTGGAGATCTGGAGAAATAGATGATTCCAATGTGGAAACATCTAGCGAACATAATTGTGCAATTACACCTCTTTGCTCCTTTTTTAGAAGCTTTGTCATGCCATTAGAGCTGATTATCTTTCCTGGTTTCCCTGCAATACCCCTTAATTCAACTTCCTTTCCTTCCGTAGAAAATTTGATGAAAAGTTCTTGAAAATTAAAAGCTATTGTACCCAAGGATTGTAGCCATTGGACTCCTAGTACAACATCAGCACCTCCCATTGGAATGGAAAGCATTGGGCTAGTCAATACATATTCTCCCATGGATAGCTTGATATTATGGCACTTTCCAGAGCAATTTATTGTTCCTCCATTTGCAATCATCACTTGACACTCTGGTGCTGGATATAGGAAGCAATTCAATTCTTTTGCTACCCTACAATGAATAAAATTGTGGGTGCTTCCTGAATCAATCAACACTATTACCTTTTTCTTCTTGATTTGTCCTTCTATCTTGATGGTTTGAGGAGTGGTAATTCCCGCCAATGCATTACAAGATATGGTCGGATTTATTTGTTCTTCATCTAGGCTTTGTTCCTGGAGTATATCTTCTTCTTTTGACCTTTCTTGCTCCTTTTCTTCTTCCTCTTCACAATCTATGTAGAATAATTTCTTCTCAGCACACTTATGACCTTTAGTGTATTTGCTATCACAACTGTAACAAAGCCCTTTTGCTCTTTTTTCTTCCAATTGTTGTGGTGTCAACCTTATAGGTTGTGGAAGACTAGTGGCAACAACACTTCCGTCTTTATAGTTGTGAGTGGTATGCTTCCTGGTTGCCATAATTTTGCTTTCCATTTTTCTTGCTAACCTGAATGCCTTCTCTAATGAATCAGGTTCCCAAAGGCGAACATCATGTTGGATATTATCCTTTAAAGACCCTATGAACACATCAATCCTATGCTCCTCTGGAATATCTTTTACCCTTATGTTCAATTTTTGGAACTCCTCAATGTGCTCCATTACTGAACCCTTTTGTTTGAGACTTATCAATTGGCTAAAAAAAGTGTTGCTTTTTGTATCTTCATAATGTGCTATCAATTCTTCCGTAAAAATTGCCCAAGTGATAAATTGTTTACGAGAGCAAAGCCATTGATACCATACAAACTGATTTGGTTCCAAATATACAGTTGCCATACGTACCTTTTGTGCGTTTTGCACATTATTGAGATCGAAGAATTGCTCCATCTGTAATATCCATGTGGCGGGATCCTTGCCATCAAACTTCCTCATATCGATTTTTGGAATATGGTGATTCTTCGATCCAACATTAGCGTCTATGGAATCATGATTAACATTTCTTTTGTTCTCATCATGAGTTTCCTTTACTACCTTTTCACCATTAGTGACCCTTTCTTGTAGCAACTTCTTCAATTCTTCCATGTCTGTCTTCAAATCTATCTTCAAATCTGCCATGTCTCTCTTCAAATCTGTCTTCAAATCATCCTTCTTAGCTTCCATGCCCTTTATCTTAGATTCCACGCCATTTATCTTAGATTCCACGCCACTTATCTTAGCTTCTGTTAGCTTTTGTGAGCGTGACATTTGTTGCACTTGTTCTTGTAATTTTGATATATCATGTAGCATTTCTTCCTCTTCTTCATGAGTCATGCTAGAGCTTTCAGGTTCCTTACTAGGTGTTTGCATTTTCTTTCCTCGGGGCATCAGTTACCGATAATAATGCTTTACTATGCCCTTTGAATTTCATTAAACCAAGCTTACACAAAAATTATAAAAAAAAAACTACACACCTTTTTTCACTTTATAGAAGCCTGATATTGAATCTGATGTATCTCTGTAATTTCCGATCATACAGTTTTGAAATTGCTACCTTTAGTAGCCTTCTCCGTCCTCTTTCCAATGCCACAAGTCTGAGCCAAATTGGATTCTCCAAGGAAGAGTTATGTGAAATCTCCCACAGTGACTTGCTTTTAGACTGGTTCAGTAGAGCGAACTTGTACGATGTGCCACGCGTCACTGTTTCAACCTTTGAATCTGAAACACACACACAAGAAACTAAAGTCCATCCTCTTTCTGTACCTTCTTACGAAATTTCAATCCGATCCCCAGAGAGAAAGTTATGACGATTTTTCCCAGGTCACCTGTTTTGAATGTAATTCAGGATCCCGCAAAAAGACCAACTTCCTCAGATCATATCTCCGCAAATATCGCGCGAAAAGCTCTGAAATTTGGACCCAAGGTTTAGCGTGATTTCTTTCTCAAATGGGTTTTTTTGCAACTTCTGAAACATCACAGAAAAAAAGTTATAGCGAAAATGCCACGATGACCTGTTTGGAGCAGCGAAACCCTAGAATCCAAAGCTCTGATACCAAATGTTATGAAACCAGCTCAAGAAAAGATAGAAAAGATAGATCAACGCCTTAGAATTCAGCCTCTTCGAGGGGGAAACCTCCTTTACATTACATAAATGAACAATTCTTGGATGATACAAATGACAAAACCTCCTTTCTATATATAGGAGTCTAAGGAGTCACAATATAATCCAGTCGACCTAACAATAATAATATAAAGCCACAAAAATAACAATAGAGGGATTCTATGGGGCACAGAAATAACAATATGGGGGTAATATGGGCACAACAATATAAATAAGGGGTATAACTACAATAGTAATGGGGTAATCACTAGTATTATAGGGACCCAACAACACCTTTGCTGTTGAGGGGTTTTGCTCGGGCCTGTGGTAGACCCTATTCAATGGGAGATCTATGGGATCGATTTTTGTGGTGAAAGAAGATGTCGAGCAGTGGAAAGATAGATATTGAGAAATTTAATGGTCAGAGTTTTGAGTTGTGGAAACTCAAGTTGGAGGATCTACTTGTGGATAAATATCAGTGGATCACAGTAGATCTGGGTACTAAACCAACAACAATGTTAGCTGAAGATTGGATGAAGTTGGATTAGAAGGCAAAGAGCACAATACAATTGTGTGTCTCAGATTTAGTATTGCTGAATGTATCAGGGGAAGCTTCGGGGAAGGCTTTGTGGGACAAGTTAGGGACTTTGTACCAATCTAAGTCTCTGGTGAATAAACTATTCCTACAGAAAAATCTGTATAACCTAAGGATGAAAGATGGAGACTTAGTGACAGAGCATCTGAACACCTTTAATACTGTGGTCAAACAATTATTATCTATTGATATTAAAATTTTAGATGAAGAAAAGTGCATCAGTTTGTTGTGTTCTCTACTAGATACGTGGGACAGTCGGGTTGTTGCAATAGGTAGCAATGCAACTACCTTGTAGTTTGATGAAATAGTCTCATCCTTGTTGTCGGAGGAGATGAGATAGAAAAATATGGAGGGCCAGAATGGTGATGCCTTATCTGTATGAGGAACGTCCCAGAACAGAAACAAAAATAAGTCCTCGAGTGGGAGATGTAAATCTAGAGGGAGATCTAAATCTCCAGGAAAACCTGTAAAGGTGTGCTGGAAATGTGGAAAGGAAGGGCACTTCAAAAGGGACTGTAAATCTAAAGGTCCTAAGAAAGGAAATGGATATGATGATTCTCCTTCTGTAGAGGCAAAAACCACCTTGGATGAAGGTGGGGATGTGTATTTTCCTTCTTCTTCAAGTACACATGTAGATCATGAGGCATGGTTGATTGACTTAGGTGCATCCTTTCACTTCACTCCCCATAGAGAGTTGTTCTACGAGTATGAGAAATATGATGGCGGTGATGTCTTCTTAGGGGATGACAGGAAGGATAGAATCATTGGTTGTGGAAAAGTAAAATTGAAGTTGCAAGGTGGAAGGATTAGAACACTTCCGGGTGTTCTTCATATTCCTGCATTAGCTAGAAATCTTATTTCTGTAAGCAAGCTAGATGGTGCAGGTGTAAAAACTATGTTCTAGAAACATACCTGCAAGATGGTTTGGGGAGAAATGGTATTGATGTGGGGAGTTAGGATTGGAACTCTTTACAAGCTTCAGGGTAGCACTGTTATTGATGGGTGCAACATTTCTGTGGTTCCTGAAGGTGGAGCAGAAAATCTAGTGGTCTTTGGAGAAAAGACCATGTTATGGTATCAAAGGCTTGGAAATATTGGAGATAAAGGCCTTCGAATACTTCATGGTAATAGTATGGTAGAAGGTATGTCTAATTTCTCTTTGGATTTTTATTTCTAGGAAAATTGTGTATATCGGAAGCATAATCCGGTGAGTTCCCCTCTGGTGCTAAGAGGGAGAAACGAATGTTAGAGCTTGTGCATAGTGATGTGTTTGGACTTGTGTCAATTCCATCACTGAGTAAGTCTGTGTACTACGTATCATTTATAGATGACTTCTCAAGGCATACATGGATATATTTCTTTAGGAATAAATATGAAGTCATTGACAGGTTTAAAGAATTTAAGGCTCTGGTGGAAAACTAGTTAGAGAAGAAGATAAAGGTGATGAGGACATATAACGGTGGAGAGTTTTGCAAGAAGGAATTTGAAGAGTTCTATGAGAAGTGTGATATATCATGGTAGAAGACTAATGCATATAAAACTCAGCAAAATGGAGTTGCAGAAAGAATGAACATGACGTTGATGGAAAAGGCAAGATGCATGCTCAATAGTGCCGGGTTAGGACAAGAATTCTGGGCAAAGGCAGTGGAGATTGCATGTTACCTGGTCAACATATCACTTTCATCAACATTGGAGGATAAGACTCCACAAGAGGTATGGACTGGTAAGAAACCTTCTCTTTCACATATGAGGGTATTTGGATGTGATGCATATGTACATGTTCCAAAGGAGAAAAGAACAAAGTTGGATAGTAAATCTGAAAGGTGCATATTTATTGGGTATAAGGATGGTTTAAAAGGTTATAAGATTTGGAACCCAGAAACAAGGAAGGTTGTGTACAATGAAGATGTGGTGTTTAGAGAGGTGAAAGATGTTATTAAATGTGAAGTCCTACCAAAGGAGCCTGAGAAGATAGAGTTTGAGCTAAAGGAGGAAGAATCGGATTCTAAAACAAAACAGAAATTAGAATATGAAGAGCCAAAAACTCTAGCTGTGAGAATATCAATTCAAGAAAGAAGGCAGCCATAAAGGTATAGTCCATCTGTTTTCTATTCAAATTTTTCTTTATCTATTACTGATGATGATCCCATAACTGTTAGGGAAGCAAGATGGTAAACTATGGAAAGAGGCCATGGTTGATGAAATGGCATCTTTGCACAAAATTGAGGCTTGGGATCTCATGGAATTGTTGGCTGGAAGGAAACCCATTGGAAGAAAATGAGTGTTTAAGAAGAAGATGAATGCAGAAGGCAAGGTGGAGAAATACAAAGCTTGGTTGGTAGAAAAAGGTTATTCCCAGGTGTCGAGAATTGATTTTGGTGATATTTTTTCTACTTTTTTCAAGGTATCTTCCATTAGATTACTTGTATCTATTGTTGCTACTTTTGATATTGAGGTGGAATAGATGGATGTGAAGAAATCATTTCTTCACGGGGATCTGGAAGAAGAGATCTACATGAAGCAACTTGAAGGCTTTGCGGTGAAGGGTAAGAAAGAACTGGTATTCAAGTTAAAAAAGTCTTTGTATGGGTTAAAACAGTCACCAAGGATGTGGTATCAGAAATTTGATACATTTATACAGGGACTTGGCTTCACCAGAAGCAAAGAAGATAACTGTGTGTATTTTAAATTAATTGGTGATCTGGTCTTGTATGTGGATGATATGTTGCTTGTTAAAAACGACAAAGAAATTATCCAGGATTTGAAGACCCAATTGTCCTCCAAATTTGACATGAAAGATATCGGCGCTGCAAACTATATTTTGGACATGGAAATTAAACGAGATTGAGCAAAGAGGAAGCTCTGGTTAAAGCAGAGGAAGTATGTCAAGAAAATACTGTAGAGGTTTAATATGCAGGATAGTAAATCGGTGAAGGTTCCTATTCCTATAGTTATAAATTTATCTGCTAAATAGTGTCCCAAGATACAAGAAGAGGAAGAGGACATGTCTCGTGTTCCATATGCAAGTGCAGTTGGTAGCGTGATGTATGCAATGGTCTGTACTAGACTAGACATTTCACATGCAGTGGGAGTATTGAGTAGGTTTATGTCAAAACCAGGGAAGGAGCATTGGACAACAGTGAAGCAATTTTTCAGATGTTTGTGTGGAACTAGTGATTATGGTTTGTGCTACCAAGTAATACCAGGATTGGATAAAGTTTTTGACATCCATGGCTTTGTTGATGCAGATTGGGTTGGAGATCTGGGTCATAGAAGATCTACATGTGGGTATGTGTTTAACCTATTTGGAGGTGTAGTCAGTTGGATGAGTAAGAGACAATCTGTAATGGCAATTTCAATTACAGAGGAAGAATACATGACAGTCACTCATTGAAGCAAGGAAGAAGTTTGGTTGTAGAGATTGTGTTCAAGTATGGGATTAGTACATCAAGATATAAGGATATATTGTGACAGCCAAAGTGAAATTTTCTTGGCAAAGAACCCTACTTATCATTCAAAGACAAAACACATTGATGTTCAGTATCACTTTATGAGGGATATGGTTGAGGAAAAAAAGGTGTTGTTGGTAAAGGTGGAAACTTTGAAGAATACCACAAATGCATTGATAAAGTCTGTGAGCACTGATGTGTTCTCTTGGTGTATAGAAACAATGGGCATTGCAGGGTTGGATCAATGACTAAGCTCTCATGTGGCCCCCTGTGGAAAGAAAACAACAAGTGGGAGAATGTCAGGTGTGTGTTATATTATTTCCATGATTACCCCACACGCAATGCCCTGGGAAAATTTTTGTTGGACACTATATTAGGTGGGTAGAACTACCTATGGTTTTGTGCATGGATTTCACACATAGTTTTGGGCATAATGGTTTTCTGTCCATGGTGTTTTGTAGATCTAGTCAAGGGAAGTATGGTTATGTTCTAATCCAGTGTTAATGGATTAGGGCTTGTGGATGCTTCGGCATGTATATATATGTATTGTAACATTGAAAGGAATATAATGAAAAATCAATATGGTAGTCCCGATTTTGGGATCCAGGGGAAAATCTCTCTATATATCTATTTTATGTTTTATGCTCTCACTATTGTTTATTTTATTTTTTTAGAATTCATATGTAGGTAATTTCTGTACGGGGTTAACACCTACACCAGATTGGTATTTCTCTCTATATGTAATTGCCTCTGTTTTCAATTTGAAAATTGTATGAAATAGTAGAACAATGGCAAGGGTAGGTTGGTGCCTGCAAACTAAAGAGGTTGGTGCCTCTTGGAAAGTTTGTGCTTTCTAACTAAAGGGGGTCAGTGCCTCCTGTGAGTGGGTGCTCACAAAGAAACATATGTAATTAAGTGGGTGTTTAATTTACATCACAAACAAACAACAAATTGGTGGTTTTTTCCCTCTGGGTTTCCACGTGAAAAACACTGTGTCAAATGTGTGTGCTCATGTGATTGTTGTTTAAAACATGTGCGTATAAAATATTGTTGGTTCGTTGTATTTTTGAACGAATTCTCTCATAAGTTAAAGAATATATCAAGGGAATAAAAGCTTAATAAGAACAATAAAATAGTTTGTTAATTACTAATTCACCCCCAAATGTTTCTCTAGTTAATTATTTTTCATAGGTTACAACATTACCTTGACAAAGACATCATTATTTAAGATTGGATTACTTTGTCTTTCTTTCGAAATCCCTCTTTATTCTTCATTAATCCTTATATATGAGTCATACCCATTCTTATAAATGAGTCCTTATCCTGCTTCTCCGTTTTTTCCCTCTTACATCCATTCAATTTTTGCCCCTTGATCCCCTTTTCTTTTTTCCCTCTTAAAATATTGATTATTCTACTCTATTTTTATTTCTAAATGTCCTTAACAATACCCCTTCCCATTCTTTTAAAATATATTCATGTTCCCCTTTTTTTATCCCCACTACTTTTGGATTCCTGCCAACTCTCCTATACTGTTGAAACCCTTGGCATTTGGTCTTGTAAAACCAGTCTAATCACAATTTTGATCCAACTTATTTACAATACTCATCTCCCTCTACATGATTGAAGCACAATAATGTTTTTTTTTCACAATGCAGCTTTATCACTGCAAACATATTTTGTTAGTACAGACACACTTGCTAGTGCATGCATATATTATCAAGTTTAGGAACATTTTTTATTAGTGCAGGCATGCTCCAGCAAGTACAATTATAACCTATCAGCGCAAGCACAATTTTAAAAGACATAAGTAGTCAACAAGACATGAACTTGTGAAAGTTTTATTCTTTTTAATCAGATGAATTTTTCTTCTGTACATGTGACACTTTAATTGCTCATTTAGCAGTAGTGATTAATCATAAAATAGACTTTAAGATGTATATGAATGGATTGCATATTTAGTGATTTATAAAACGCATGATAACTTTCATAATTAAAAGTAATAGACTTATCTCTTGTTGTGCATTCACTAAGCATGAATTGTGATCACGAGGTTATCCCCTACTTTCCTTTATCAATAATATAAAAAAAAAAATTGCCTCTGATTTAAATGTACTTTCCACTTTCTCTAATAATTTTGTTGCATGACCCAAAATTATTTCTCATATTATTCCCTCAAATCAAATATTTTGACCAAGTTTGTTATTCATAACTATGATTGCATAAAATTTTGAGTTGTATCTATTATGATTGCATTGGGATTTGAAATTGGGAGTGTCATATCATTGCAACGGAGAGGTAATTTAGTGTGGCATCATGACTCTACTTGGAATGCACACTTGAGTTTGGGGTTATATCATTTATTCCCAAACCATATGATGAAATGAAAAATCATGCCTGTATTCACTGTTCTCACTACTACTATTTGAAAACTGGGAGCTAAGGACTGCAAATCACAGAATTTTGGTGCACATCTCTAAGGATAGAACCATGGTTTGTTAAAGAAGTTGAAGGAATTATAGAGTATGAGTTGAGCTTGTCGATTCTTCAAGTAGGGTGGATCTCATTTTTATATAAATTTGATGGCTTGGATACAAGGGTGGCAAGGGAATTTGCAGAAATTTTCGATGGAAATATTGCCATGATGTGAACATTGGCATTTGAGGTCACTAAGAAAAACATAACACAAGCCAGTGAATTACCTTACACTGGTGAGAGGTGGTTCAAAAAGAACAAGGTAGAAAAAGGGATATGGTAGTGTTTCCTTGACAGGGCACATTACGACATCAACTGGAAGGAAGGAGTTCTAAGGAACTGTATGATAGAGAAATGGAGACATCTTTTATATATATTGTAGAAATTTTTGACCTATGAAGGGAAGTATTCCATTACCTATATATGTCATATTAGAATCCTCTTGCATTTTGAGTGAGGTCAATTGATAAATGTCTCGCATTTTTATTATTTTGAAACCTATCTAAAATGTCTAAGTCAGTACAGATAGGTCCTGCCACTCAACTAGGGCATAAGCTTTATCATTACAAGTTATTCAATATTTTGATTGTTGAAGAAATGAAAAATAGGAGGTCTACATGCGAAAGTTTCTAATTACACTGCAATTTGGAAACCCTAGATGAGTGATGAATGTTAAAAATCAACCAGTAAGGAGTCTACCATAAAAATTAGAAACCCTAGTTTTAAATCTGCTCGAAAGGAGGAAGCCAATTCAAAATATGTTTGAAGTAAGAATGATGGTTCTAAATAAGCTCATGGAAAGAGGGTTAATAATTCTGTGTAGAGTAAAGAAGCTCTGGTGAGTAACCCTACTCAAAATGAGGAAGTTAGTCGTGAGTTTGTCACAGATAGAAATACTAGTCAAAGTAAGAAAAAGAGTGTTGGGAAGGGACAGGGGAAATTTAAAATACAATCTAAAATTGGTTCCAAGAATAATCATAATAATACCAAAAAATTTAAAAAGGAGCAAATAGGTCCTAAGTTGAAGCAAAAGAAGGAAAAGGGAGAGGTGCCAATAAAAGAGGTGGTATACGTACTAGCCTGAGGAATCACGAAATGACCGACAAAAAAAGTAAGTGACCATTATTCTTCTAAGAAAGTAACTTTGATATATGGGACCTAGATTCCTTTGTCAGATGATGAACATGATACTGAGTAGGTGCCATAGACGAGTGAGAAGACACATAACCCTGATGATGTTCATATGGAATAGTTACATGGGGAGGAGTAAGTTCAAAACCTTAGTGAAGAAAATTGTTCATAGGACCTCCATGTAGATGAGCTTACTCAGAACTTTGATGAGACAATTTTTTTGCGAGACGAGAAACAAAAATAAAAAACAAATGAACAGTTAGAAGTCCATGGTGGTGAGGGCCCTTCACAAGAAGTTTTCATGGACCAGTAAGCTAAGAATATTTCTAGTGATAGAATGTCGATACTGGGTAAACTACCAACAATAGAAAAAGGTAATATCTCTATTTTATTAGAAGCGACAAATGTTATGGATACTTCGATCAACACTGTAGAGGTTTTAGCTCTAGAGGTACAAGATGATACAATTCCTCTTTCATTTTTAGTGAAGAGAATTAAGAAATATAAGAAGGCTCAGTCGTTGGAGGAGAATATTAAAGAAATGGAAGTCTTAAATTGTCATATATAAGATCAAAAATTACAACTTAATCAAAGAAATTAGGAGCTTATGAGAGAAATAGAGAGATTGAAGAAAAATTCAGAAGGTGCAGAATACAAGAAACATACATGAAGACCAAGGTCATAAGGTATAGGAGGCAATTAAAGAAAGCTCAGACTTCAAAGTTTAAGATCAATATTCAGATCAAGAAATTATGAAGCAGGAGATTTAAAGTTTTATTTTTCGCAGCAGGCTGGATGTTTTTGGTTGTGTGAGGAAACCCAACAGAATTAGGTTGGGGGGATGTTAAGACCTGGAAATGTTTTATTTTTGACCTTATA
The DNA here is from genome assembly GCA_031772625.1 of Pinus tabuliformis. Classification (NCBI taxonomy): domain Eukaryota; kingdom Viridiplantae; phylum Streptophyta; class Pinopsida; order Pinales; family Pinaceae; genus Pinus; species Pinus tabuliformis. Next base: position 491,324,159 of record CM062817.1, read on the forward strand.
TTATCCCTATCTATCCTCTGTTTTACAAAACTTGAAGCCTATGTCTATACAATTTCATGATTTTTTGGGTGTTAACTTGAGAAGTAAGTCTAAGTTACTCATTATTAAAAGTTACATAGGGTAATCTTTAAAGTTACATAGGGGATGTTGCACCAGAACACCATGGATAGCCATTTGTTAAGTTTTCTTTTCTTATATGTAAGTCTCTGTCGCATCCTGAGAAATGGTAGTTCTATATAATGAAAATATGTAGACATATCTATATTAGAAATACCCTTACACGATGTTTATGTAAGTACTGTTAGTTTTCTGAGGGATTTCTTTGGATCAAAAATGTCAAAGCCTTTGATCTCCATATGTAAGTCTGGTTTTCAAGTAATACATAAGATTGATGCCAAGTTTCTTTTTATTTGCTATTGTATTATGTTTATGATTCATCATACCTTGTGATTTAACTTTTCTTTAAGAGGGTGCAAGCTGGTTGGTTTGGTCCCAACCAAACCAACTCGTCACACCTCTAAGATCTAAGTGTGGTGTGGTTGTTTTGGTTTGTTTATGGTGTGTATTGGTTTTTTGATGCTATATTTGTCATTTTAATTTTATTTTAAAGAATACTATGTTTCGTTCTGAAGCTATATGGTCATGCTATATCTCTCTTAAAATTTGAATGAGTGATCATAAATCTGGGTGATGTTTAATGAATGAGTGAGGGATATGTTTCATTGTTATTTAATGATGCAAGTGTAGGCACAATTCCAGGAAATATTTATGATCTATTTTTATTTTGAACATTAATCCAAGTACAAGTAGAGATTTTGGAAAGAAGAATGTTTTGTTATAGGTTCATGCATAATCTTTGTAGGAATCCATCCTTAATTTTTTTTTTTTGTAAGCTATCGCAAGTGTAGGAAAAACTCCTATAATGGGTTGCATATGTCTTCATTTGTAAGTTGTTGCAAGTATAGGTTTGTTTCTTGGTTTTATTCATAAGCTAGTGTGAGTGTGAGAAGAACACATGAGAGCATTCTTTCTATTTAAACATTGCTGAAATTATAAATAGTTTGGTAGATTAATCTAAGAAAGACAAACCTTAGTTCTGGAGGACCATAGGGTTATGTTAAGTTTTATTATTTTGAAGCTCTTGAGTCATCTAGACTCAAGAGTTGAGAAATATTGATTATTTCGACATACTATGTGTTCAAGAGTAACAGGTTGAGGTCATTATTATTTTGTCCAGTGACTTGTATTCAGAATTGTTTCTTGGGACATGGACTTAGAAATGATTTGACCTCATTTGACTCAATTTGTATTCCTTACACTAAGTATACAAAATTTATTCATAGTCTCAATTGTAGATTTTATTGCATAAATATATGATAAGCTTCCTGCCTACACTTAGAGTATTTATAGCTAAAGCGAGCCAATTGGATTTTGATTCAAAATATTTATGCTTAGATCTTGTATCATTTTCTTCCCTAATAGTTTGTATCCTTGGAATATTCATATTGTTGATTAAGTACATGAAGAGTGATTGAGTTATTATGATTGTGTACATGATGGTTTTGTTATTATCTTTGTAGTCTTCACGACTTTCCTGTGTGAAAAGAGTTAGTGAATCAAGGTTAATATGAACATTTTCAATGTGATTTAAGAAGTACAGGAACATAGTGTGTTTTATTTTATGTTTAAACATAAGTGCATCGGTTAATAAAAATCCATAGAAATCAAATTTTAAAATAGGGGTTAAATAAAAGTTTGGATTTGGTGAAGTTGGTTGAGAGATTGCAAGATATTTGTTTGGAATTGGTTGTACTTACACTGTGTGTGTGTTTTTTTGAGTTCTTCAAATCAAAGTGATGAATGGTTTGAGGAGTGAAGGTAAGATCTGAGTTGATTGATTTAATAAAGTTTCCAATAGTATATGAAGTTAGTTTAATGATTTTATTTATTGATCTGGAATATAAAGTTTATGATTAAGTTAGAAATAGGAGCAATTTCTTAGAGTTGTTGGATCTCTTAGCATTAACTGTGCTACACCTTGAAGTATACAACCCTATGGTTTGAAAATTAAGTGTTGAAGTTTGTAGGAGACAAATCTAGCACCCAACACACATATTAAACTTATATTAGTCTCTCGTATTGTTTTCGTGAATTAGGTCAACGAAGTGACAGAGACCTATGCCAAAAATAGGCTAAGATATGAAGCACAAATATGAAAGTCACAGTTTAGGGCACAAATTCCAATGAAGAACTTCAAAAATAAATTAAAATTTTAAGACCCAAAAATCAACCTTCTATGCTTGTAGAAAGTGACCCTTAATTTGGCCAGATTATAGTCATATCCATAAGCAATAATTATCCCAAAAAATGTTTTTGTTTAAGGCCAAAATGAGGCTTTAGGCCTGCACATTTAACCTCAGAGAGAGCCTAAAGAATAGGGTCTAAATTGAATTAGGACTTGTGAATTTTCTTCAAAGAACGTCTCAAGAATAAGGGTCCAAATGGCCTTAGAAATAGTTAAAAAATTATTTGTAAACATGGTTACAGTAGCCTCATAAGAGTGACCTTTGAAAAATGAATAATTTCCACATAAATATAAGTTAATGAACCACATATATGAATTTAGATAAAATTCCATCCAACCTAAGAATGTGCCGATGTATTAACAAAATCCCTCAACCAAAAAGAAAACAATAATCCAAAAAAACCCCTTGATCAGATTTGGCCTACTTCTTGCCTCAGAAAAATTACAGAGATATGAGAGATATCCATTGCATTTGTGGAAGGTTCATGCACTATACTTGTACTTGATGAGAGATCTATTAGAGGGGTCAACTAGCCCTGAAGACGACCTAAAATATTGGAGGGAGACAACGTTAAATGTGAAAATTTAAATTCAAATTTAAATATTGGAACAAAAAAATGAGAGGACGGTGTCAACTAAAATTTGGATTATTTTTTCCCTTTGATAAACCTTCTTTGAACTCAAAAATATTTAATCAATTCCTTCAATAAATTTCCATTTTGAACTCATGATTTGAGTGATTTATAGCCAATTATAAACCACCACGTCATCTCCTTTTAGGGACTTTAACCATAGGAAGGGGGCTTTGACCTTCCAAGAGGTATATCTTTCAAACGGTGTGGAGCCTCATGGCATGCCACATACCATTGGAAATAAACAAAATGAGGATTACCAAATGGTGATGGTCTTATGATCAAATCACTATTCACTACATCCATTTTACTAATCTAGTGCGGGGAATCTAGACTTTCCCATCCTTTCTTCTAAGATTCTTGTCATTTGGAGCTTACAACTGATGCAATCTAGACAAGTATTACGAGATTTCATGAATCGACATTGGAATCAATGGAAATACCATTCAAAAATACCCCCCTTTGTCATTGATGGAAGCACACATACTCCCCCTGTGATTTGTGCTTCTCTGACTCCATGCTCTAATATTTCTTTCCCAATTTCTCTCCCCTTTTGACATCAATGGAAAAGGGCTACTCCCCCTTACCAAATGTCTTCCTCTATCTTTTTGCAATATACTAAATTTCTCTCCCTAACATGTTATTCATTTCACGGCTTGCCATAACTGATTCTACCTGTCAATATGAATCAATGAGAATGAGTCCTTTTACAATTTTGTCCATGACTACAACTCCATTGAAACTTCCCTTAATGTTGAATTCTTCTTTGACAACTTCTACCATATACAAAATTGTCAAAGGATGAATCTTCAAATGTGCAACCACTACTACATAGACTCTATTGGACAATTGACATTGTCTAGATGGCTAGTGGTTGCAAGTGTTTTGGAATTGATGTCAACCAGATCAACATGGGGGTTTGTGGCAAAAGATGCAAGCATTAATATGCTTGATGTGTCTAGTGTGTAAACCTTAGGGTGAGTCTTATGGTTTCCGCAGTATCTGGTAGAGAATCACCATAGTAATAGGCTTATTGGAGAAGCCATAAAATGACGACTATGGTGGTTGGGAGTCCAGGATTCCAAGCACAATAGAAGGGTGAAGGTGTGAAGAAAAAAAAAGTGTAGCCATTTCTCAGGAAGAAAATGGGCTCAAATCCTACATCGGACCCTCTCCAATGGAAAGTGCTCTGAAAGAGATTTCCAATGGTGTACGGAAGTCTGAAAATTTCTCCTGGATCAAACATTATGGACTGCTGAAGTCAGGTTCTTGAAGTCCTAAGTAAAACGAAATATCAGAGAAAGCTAGCATATCAGGACCTTGGAACTTCAAAGCCTTAATGAAATTCCTTTTAAGAAAGTTTTGATCTGAGAATAGGGAAGCAGAGTCGATTCTCGAAATTTTGGATATCGGAGAAGGCTCAGAGTATCGAGTCATGATATCGGAAGGACTGAGCAAGTCATATCAAAACCTTAGAGAAAAATAATATCGGGGAGCAAGGAGAACCTCGGAGGTTTAGAACTTCAGTTTTTTGGAACCTCGTAATTTATTATGAATGAAATTGTTTTAAAGTGTCGAGGGATGCAGAGAAGAGATTTACAAAGGAATTTGTGTCTAAAACCAAAGAACCAGGGATGCTTTCTCTCTCCTCTGTTAGGACACATGGCAGCAGGTGAATGACCCTAGGAAGCATATGAGGTAGATGACGCCAACATGATGTGGAAGTATGGAGGACATGTGGTAGCCAATTTCAAAAATATTGGGTGCCCTAATGGGGAAAATATGGGTGACACAAGTCACTACCAAGAAGATTCCACGTGGAGTTGATGATCTCAGCATGAAGTCATCTTGGAGGTTGGAATTTTGGAGGTTGGATTTTTCATAAATTTTGTCTAATTGTTTCATGGGAAAGTTCTGATCCGATGTGTGGAGCTCTAATGTGACTGGAACATGGTCATGGGAGACCCAAAGTACCAAGGGCATAGAGAAGGCCGAGAACCCAAGTGCTATAGAGTATTTCGGAGGAAGGAGACATCATAACTCAGTTATAAAATGAGTTTGAAAAATTTATGATGGAGGCAGATTCTAATGTTGAGTGACACATGGTCGAGGGAAATCCAAAGAACCAAGAGTGGATAAAGGGCATAACACCTAAGTGTCATGAATATTCCACGTGAAAAGTAATTTAGAGGTAAGAATTTTAGAACTTCTCTGTAATTGAATTGTGATAAAGTTCTGATGCCTGGGAGCTTCGATGTTGGTGGCGCTTGGTTGTGGAAGCCCTAAAGAACAAAGGGTGAGAGCTATAACACTGGGATATAGGCCCCTGAAAAGAGCCTGAAGGTCGTAACACCTGAATGCTATGACATTGGTTACGCCACTCAGTCCTATGGAGGAAATGTGATAAAGGGCTAAGCAAAAGAAGTGAAAATCTAATTGGGATTTTGCGATTTCGTAAGGTAGTTTCAATAAAAGTTACGATATGAAAGGGATTCGATAGTTCAATACAAAGGAGTATTGAAGGTTGGATGGGTTGGCAGCTGAGTAAATGCATACAAAGGATTTGGTTGATGAAGTTAATGGAGACTAAAGAGATCTCTAGGTCAAGGCAATGAGGACCCTTATCCTCAAAAGAGAACTATTGGGTTTGTCTCGATGTTGAAATCAATCCATACCTAATCTCCCATGCACGCCTTATAGAAATAAATGAAGAAAAAAGAAGTGATGCTAAAGTAGAGTCAATATCTAGGAGCCATGAATAAGCATGAGGAGTCTCACTGGAGTGTGTAGTTGACTTGAGATTAAATTCTCAACATAGAGAATCACCCAGTGAATTGGTGAAGTGATGCAACAAAAGAATGGATTTCCATGCCAGGAGTACACTCTTGGGTAGTGTGGATGGCGAAAAATATAACATTGAGCCCAATGCAATAGAGGAACAAAACTCAGGATTACAATTGAGAAACTGGGGAATACAATATTGTTGCGTATATGTTGAAGAGAGTGGAGCAGAGTGTGCGAAAGTTTAGCAACTGGCCCTTGTGTTGAAATAAAGAAGAGTGTTGTAGAGAGCTTGTGCAACAGAAGGTCAAGAGTAGAGTATATTCTATTGTGAGTAGAGGATAGGGTGTTACTGTGTGAGGCCAAGAGAGCCTATGGAATAGTAGAGGACCCAGAGTAGAACTATGAAATTGTAGTGAACAAGATTGGTATTTCTCTATATATGTATTCGCCCCTATTTTCAATTTGAAAATTTTATGAAAGGTAGAATAGTGGCTAGAGTAGGTGGTGGCCTACATTCCTAATAGGTTGGTGCCTATTTTCATGTAGGTGCTTTCTATCTTAAGGGGGTCAGTGCCTCCTATGAGTGGGTGCTCACAAACAAATTTATGTGATTAAGTAGGTGGTTAATTTACACCATAATAACAAATAAATTGGTGGTTTTTTCCCTTATGGTTTCCACGTAAGCATACCTATGTAAATATGTGTATAATGTTCATGTGATGGATTGCATATACATGTGAATGCCTTATCTTGCTGATCATCTATATTGTGTATGAAATCTCTCACAAGTAACTGACCATAGTGAAAAGAGTTAAAGACTTATACTTAAAATTGAAAGAAATTCACTATCACTGGTTCACTCCCCCTCTCAGTAGATCCTTATTCCAACAATTTGTATTAGAGCCAAGTTCCTTCAGGAATAGTACAACCAATAGAAGGTATATCCATAAGGAATTATGTCTAGGTAAGAGTGTCAAAATGCTTACTCGAGCACGATACCAATATTTGATGGGACAAACTATGCCTTCTGGAAAGTTAGGATGGAAGCCTATCTTATATATCTAGGAGTAGAGGTTTGGATCTCTATACTAGTATATTATGATGTCCTCGATGTCCCCCCCATTGATTTAGATGATAAACAATTGTATGGAAATAATGCTAAAGCCAAGAATGCCATTCTCTTTGGCCTTAGTCAATCTAAACTCATAAAGGTTATGCACTGTAAGTCTGCCAAGGAAGTGTGGGTGAAGCTCAATCAGAGTCATGAAGGAGATGATCAAGTCAAGCAAGACAAACTTAAAACCTTTAGAATGAGGTTTGAAATCTTAAAAATGAGTGAAGAAGAAAGCAGAACATAATACTTCCTCAGAGTTTATGAAGTAACCAATATGATTAGAGGACTTGGTGAAGAAGTCAAGGAAGATATGATTGTTTAAAAGGTATTAAGATCTATACCCATGAGATTTAATGCTAAGGTCTCTACTATTGAATAAATGGATGCTTTAAAGAGTCTCAAGATGGATCAATTTCTTGGTACTCTCACTGGCTATGAGATGCGAGTAGGAAGAAAGAAGTATGAACCCAATAAGGCAACGTTCAAAGTGTCCAAAAAGTCCAAGGAGCACAAATATCATCAAGATTTCTCCAGCCATGAATCTAATTAGGAGTTGGCTCAATTTTCTAGGAAATTAAGGCATGGCTTAGGAAAATTTAAAGAGAAGTTTCCCTTTAAATGCTTTTACTATGGCAGAGTTGGAAATTTTTCTTCCAATTTCCCTTAAAGGAATGAAAAGGAAGATGATAAGAAATTTAGAAACAAATCTTAGAAACTCCAGAAGACAATGTTATATAAGAAAAATGGGCTCTAATTGAAAGAGGATAGTTTAGCACTAGAGCCAGGCAACGTAAAATGTTCAGAAGATGATTCATATAGGTATTTACTTATGGAATTTTGAGAAGGCTCCACGAAACAAAATATTTCTGAATCGAAAGAGGAAGAAGAAGAAGGAGTAGTGGACTTTTAAGGGGAACTCATTAGTGCAATTGATGAGTTAAAGAAGGAAAGGAGAAAGAAAAAGGAGCTAAAAGAATAACTACAACGTGTTGAAGAAGGTATATACAACTCTGACAATGAGGAGTTGTTTATCAAAAAAAAAAACTTGAAGAAGACATTAAAAGAAAATATAGTTCAGCCATTCTACTACAATAAAATCAAGGAACATGTGAGAAACTAGAAGAAGAGAACAAGCAATTAAAACAGGAGTTGTTCATGGTAAAGAAGGAAACAATCTAAAAAACATGAAAAGATGAAATTATGTCCTTGAAATTCAAACTGGAAGAAGCTAAACAAAAGAAATAAGTTCTTCAAGATTTGATCCATGAATGGGAAGAGAACTATCAGAGTCTCGAGGCAGAGGTCGTCTCTCTAAGAAAAAGGAATTAATGAAAAATTTGCGGAAGGAACAAGAAAGCTAGATCAAATTCTAAGTAGTCAAAGGTCTCCAGGAAACAAAATAGGCATGGGATACTCCAGACCACAAGAATCTTCTATGAGAAAGATTAACTTTATGTTTGCAGGATTTGAGGAACCTCAGAGATATGAAAAGCTATCTCATGAAAGAATCAATGAAGAGAAAAAGGGAACAAGCCAGAGAGAAGCCCATCACTAGAATAATAAATCTATCTACCCCATGGAACCACACCAGCAAAGAATGAATCAATTAGCCAGACAAAAAAGGTACCTTCATGCACAAACTCATGAAACTTACAACTTCAAGTACTCTCATTTATTTTATGGTCATTGTTATAAATGCCACATCTTTGGACATAAGGCTATTGGTTGTAGAAAGATCAAAGTTGAAAGAGATGAAAATTTCAGATACAATAAGTATCAAAATTTTAGATCTCAAAACTCTACTCTTAGAAATTGAAATGCATTCTCTCCCCTAATGAATGATGTTGAATGTTTCGAATGTAATAATTTTGTGCACAAGGAAAGGGAGTGTAGAAGCAGGTTTGAGTATCCTTCTAAGTCTCTGAACACTTGGAAACCAGCTTCTCGAAAAGTTAAGGAGAATTGGAAATGAAAATATGGATAGAGTATGGAATGTGGACTTTCTCTGTCAACAAATAATCAAGAAAACAAATGGTATGTGGATAGCGGTTTCTCGAAGCATATGACTAGGATAAGAGAAAATTTTTGTTGCTAAAATAAAAGGATAGAGGGAACAATGTCACTTTTGGAAACATTGGCCCAACAATAATTATGGGTATTGGCATAGTCAGTCTTAATGAAAAGACTAAAGCCCAAAATGTGTTGTATGTAGAAGGTCTCAATCATAATTTGATTAGTGTAAGTCAAATGTGTGATAATGGCTTTAATGTGACCTTTTGATCCAAGGACTATGAGATCCGAAATGAATAAAATGGAAAGTAGGTGGGAAAAGTAGTTAGAACTCACAATAATGTATATGTGTTTGATGACTCAAGAGTAAGCAACTATTTGAACAAGTCAAGTGAAGCATGACTGTGGCACAGGAGACTTGGTCATATGAATTTTGACAGTCTGATAAGAGTTAGCAAGATGGGAGCTATGAGAGGTTTTCCAATACTATCAAGGCCTGATAATTCAATATGCAAGTCATGTCAATTTGGTAAGCAGACTAGGACTCATTTCAAGACAAAAGAGTTCTCTTCATCTAGACCACTGGAGATAATTCACATAGATATCTATGGCCCAACTAGAGCAAAAATCCCAAGAGGAGAAAGGTATTTTATGCTTCTTATTGATGATTTTACCAGGGTCACTTGGATTGTGCTCTTAAAGGAAAAATAAAAAACGTTTAAACAATTCAAAAAAATTAAAGCTCAAGTTGAAAATGAGAAAGATTTCAAGATGAAATGTTTAAGATCAGACAGAGGAGGAGAATACACTTGAAGAAGATTTGAATAACTTTGTGAAGAGCATGGAATAAGGAGGCAATGTTATGTGGCTAGAACTCCACAACAAAATGGAGTAGTTGAGAGAAAGAACAAAAAAATCCATGGAATGGCGATAGCTATGATGGATGAAGCATATGTACCTCATATCTTCTAGGGAGAATCAACACAAGCAATAGTGTACCTATCAAACAGAACACAACTTAGGGCAAATAGTGATAAAACTCCCTATGAGTTGTGCAAGGGGGAAACTACACCAATTAAACACTACAAGGCGTTTGGGAGAAAATTCTTTATCAAAAGGAATCATACAAATCTTGGAAAGTTTGATTCATGTGTTGATGTGGGTATATTACTCAGGTAGTATGCTCGAAGTAAAGGATAGAAGTGCTACAAAAAAATAACAAAGAGGGTGGAGGATTGCATAGATGTAGTAGTAGATGAAGTAGCTTCACAACCTGAGTCCTCCAAAGAAAACATGCACAAATATGGAGAAGAGAGTTTAGAAATCAGACCCTTAGATCAAGATGAAACAGACTCAGAAAAAAAAGAAGTGGAAACGAACATAACTCGAAGGCCCAAAACACATTCCAGGTTTGTATAGAAAGAACACTCTGATAGTAAAATTATTGGAGATCAAAGACTTGGTGTTTAGACTAGGTGGAAATTTGTTGGCAGTTCAAGTTGTGCAAATCTTTCTCCGCTATCTCAAGTTGAGCCTAAAAACCTCAGTCAGGAAAATGAGGACAAGTTCTAGGTGAGAGTAATGGATGAAGAACTTGACCAAATTGAGAAGAATGACACTTGGGAGCTTGTTCCAAGACCCGAAGAGAAAAATGTTAGGTCGAGTAATTAGGAACAAGGCTCGATTAGTCTGCAAAGGGTATGCACAGATAGAGGGGATTTATTTTGAGGAAACCTTTGCACCAATAAATAAACTAGAAGCTATCAGAATGTGTCTCTCCTTTTCCAGTTATAAAAACATCAAGTTATATCATATGGATGTGAATTTGGAATTTATAAATGGAGATATGGAAGAAGAAGTTTATATTGAGCAGTTATAAGGATTCACGATCGTCGAAAATGAAGGGTTTGTGTGCAAACTGAAAAAGGCCTTATATGGACTCAAAAAAGCTCCTAGAAATTGATATGCAAGACTGGATCAATACCTTTAGTGAAAAGGCTTTAAGAAAGGTACTATAGACAACAATCTATACATAAATTTTAAAGATGATCACCTACTAATTGTAGTTTTGTATGTGGATGACATAATCTTTCGCAGTGATATGGAAATATTGAGAGAACAATTTACAAACTATATGCAAATAGAGTTCGAGATGTCCATGCTCGAAGAATTGTCCTTCTTCCTAGGACTACAAATTTCTCAGTCAAAACATGAGGTATTTATCTATCCAAGTACCTACGAGAAACTATGAAGAAGTTTCAATTCGAAGATAGCAAGCCAATTAGCACTCCTATGGCTACAGGCTACAAATTGTGCAAAGAAAATTAGACATGGCTGGTAAATTAGACTGAGTATAGATCAATGATAGGAAGATTGTTGTATGTCACAACTTGAAGACCAAACATCATTCAAGTAGTGGGTCTTGTGGCTAGATTTCAAGCTTTTCCTCATGAAAGCCATGTCATTGTTGTCAAAAGGCTTTTCAAATATCTTCAAATAACAATTGATTATGAACTATGGTATGCTAAAAGTAGAGACTTTAAGTTTAAGGCCTATAATGATGGTGACTAGGAAGGCAATATTGATGACAAGAAGATCACCTCAGGTGCAACATTGTTTTTGGGAAACTTCTTAATGCCTTAGGTCAACAAGAAACAAGCCTCCATTTCTTTATCAATGAATGAGACAGAGTATATTGTAGCTACCACGTGTTGCTAAAAATTTTTATGGATGAAGTAGACCTTGAATGAAATTAAGGTAGAGTCGATTGATCATATTCCAATCATGTGTGATAATACTAGTTTCATCAGTATCTCTAAGAATCCTATCATGCAATGAAAGACCAAGCACATCCATATTGAGTTCTAATTCTTAAGAGAGCAGGTTCTAGGAATTGTTTTTCAACTTGAATATGTGGCCACTAAAGATCAACTTGCAGCTATCTTTACTAAGCAACTGGAAAGAGAACCCTTTGGATATCTCGAGCAGCAGATAAGAGTTGTGACTCCTCCTCCCAAACAACTCAACTATAATGTGGGTTGGAAGCTACTCAGTATGTGGGATAAATTAAAGAGTAGGTTGCAGTGGTTTAGGGGGAGTAGTCAAGGGAATCCTTTACCAATTATTCCAAAGGAGGAGAATATTATTGGTGCATCGAAGAAGAACAACAATGTAGAAGACCATGTGATCCGGATTTAAACAGGAACGCAACCAATTACAGAGATAACCATATACACAAAGATGCAGCGGAAATAATACTTCATTTCATTAATGGAAAATACTGAAATATGCTTACAAATAGTAATGGAAATAAACCAGCTAGGGCGATGGTAGCTTATCTCTGAGAAGAGATGTGGTGGCTACATGCCTTTGAACTGTTCTAAATTGTGTTACAATGAGGCTCGAAGGCCTATTTATTGTTGAGAAACAATGGAAAATCCTTAACATTCCAAAACCTAACCCTAGATGATGAACGCTGGGCCCCGTTTGGGTAAATTGGTACATCAATTTCCCGGGGTCATAACTTTGGCATATGATCTCCATTTGACGCGTACAATAGCTCGTTAGAAATATCTATCCGATCACTACCACTTTGGGAAGTAACATCAATCCATGGACCCATGTTGCCCCAAATTTCCCAAAAAACGTCGTTTAGGGCCTCAAAACGGCTCCGGAAGTTCAGGACCCGAAAAACTGCTAAAAATAGTAAACTGTGCTAAAATTTAGGAAACTAAAAAAGCTGAAAGAGACAGTTTTGGGGGTCCAAATGGGATAGGTGGGTGGCCACCAACATCCACCTAGATTATTCCTCCCCCCTTAGGAAGCAATGGTCCCCATTGCGTTGAGTTCCTCCATCTGCTGAACTTGGTCCCTGGTGAGCTGTTCTGCAATCTCTGATGTGTTCAGAAATGGTGGGAAGCATGGTCGACGACGGTCCACATTGATCACTTGGTGCAAGCAAAGGAATGGAGGAATGCTATGCTTCAAAGCATTGTTACCCGTAGCCTTGGTACTGGTGTAAGGACCATGTCGGAGTGGTCTGAGTTTCTGATGGGTTCTGGTAAGGCGTTCTCTCTGCAGATGCAACCAAACTTTGTCGCCCACCTGAAACTTGTGTGGTACCCCTGTGGGTGAGGAGAAGTTGTTCCTGTGTCTTGTCATGATTGTATCCCTTTGCTACTGCTGCTGCATGGAGGAACCCTTTGCAGGGGTCATGGATGTAGCAACGATCTTCCCCTTACTTTGGGAGTGAACCAGACAGATAAATTTCCTGGTCTGGGAGATGAGCTTGCTTCCTTTCTTAGCAGTGATCAAAGATGTGGCAGTAGATGGGGCTACCTCTAGTATCCTGTATAATGAATTATTCAAAGAAATAATGACAACACGAGGCCTGGACTCATACACAGCATGTCGCCTCCACAAGTACGGCTGGCCTAATAGTACATCACAAACATCCAGAGGTGTAACATCACACAATACCTCGTTTGTGAAGGGTTTGATGCTGTAGGGAAGGCGGCACTGCTGGCAAACTTTTAGATCTCGTCCTTCGTGAAGGCACCCAATACTGTATGGCTGCAGGTGCGGTGTAGTCGGTAGGCCCAACCGCTTCACGACCTCTCCTGAAATGAGGTTCTTTTGGCTGCCACTGTCGACAATGAATTGCAGCGGCGAACCCTTCACCCACATCTGTGAGTGGAAAAGACGCTCCCCCTCTTCTGGATCTACAGGTTCATTCTTCTGGATCTTGGCAGTGGCAATAGTGGCACTGGGATCCACATCAATGATCTGCTTCCCTTTGCCATTCCCCAACTCGGCCACCAGCGACTGCTTGGTCCAACACTCACTTGTGTTATGAGTGGGACTCTTGTGGAACTCACACCACTTTCCTGTGTCCTTCTTCGACTTCGTGGTATTGTTCTTTTCTTGCAGCTTCGACGGGTTGTCTTGGGTCACCCCGCCTTGGCTTTGTCCTTTGGGCTTCGGATTTGGAGATCCAAAGTCTCGCTTCTTCTATTTGAACTTTTGCTCGATTTTGACAGCGTATCGGTATGCTGTGCCGAGTGAGGAGATGTTCAAGAACCCCATCTCTTCCTGGATGTATCTGTGTAGGCAGCCGCAGTATTTGAGTACCATATGCAGCTCAGAATCTTTGATACCCAACTGTGTGCGAAGGGTATGAAAAATGTTTTTGAACTTTGGCACATCTTGGTCTCGTCCCTGCCATAGTGTGGTCCATTTGATGTATTTGTCCTCATAGCTTCCGACAGGGTAGTACTGCTCCTTGATGGCATCCCGGAAGTCATTCCAAGTGGTTGCGGCGAAAAATAGTGAGCCTGTACTTTCATCCTTCTGCTCGCAGTAGGTTTCCCACCAGTCCTTGACGTGGGGGGCTGCTTTGAGAAGAGTGAAAACAATCTTTTCCCGACTTGAAAATTCATGAACAGAAAAATACCCATCTAGCAGATTTAACCATTTATCTACGGCATCTGCATCTATTTGAGCCTCGAAGATGGGGATTTCAAAATTAACTTGTACCTTAAACGGTGTGGCGTTTCTAGAGTAGCTGTTGGAAGCCGATGCGTCGCCTGTGGATATCCGCTGAAGGATCTGCGCAAAGCTATCCATCATCGCGTTCCTTTGCCGCTCGAGCACTTCTTCGAGCAAGATTTTGATAGGATCTCCTGCCCCCTCGTCTTTCTTCTCATCCTCCATGGAAGGCCGTCGGGATTTGCGAGGCTGGTCTTGCAAAGGTTCGACCAGTTCAAGCCCTAACTCCTTATATCCCGACCTCGTTGGGGACATGCAAAGAAAAACAGAGAAAAAACAGACCGCTCTGATACCACTGATCCAGATTTAAACAGGAACGCAACCAATTATAGAGATAACCATATACACAAAGATGCAGTGGAAATAACACTTCATTTCATTAATGGAAAATACTGAAATATGCTTACAAACAGTAATGGAAATAAACCAGCTAGGGCGATGGTAGCTTATCTCTGAGAAGAGATGTGGTGGCTACATGCCTCTGAACTATTCTGAACTGTGTTACAATGAGGCTCGAAGGCCTATTTATTGTTGAGAAAGAATGGAAAACCCTTAACATTCCAAAATCTAACCCTAGAAGATGAAACGCCAAATTGTGGGCCTCGTTTGGGTAAATTGGTACATCAATTTCTCGGGGTCATAACTTTGGCATATGATCTCCGTTTGACGCGTACAATAGCTCGTTAGAAAGATCTATCCGAGCACTACCACTTTGGGAGGCAACATCGCTCCATGGACCCATGTTGCCCTAGATTTCCCAGAAAACGTCGTTTAGGGCCTCAAAACGGCTCCGGAAGTTCAGGACCCGAAAACGGCTAAAACTAGTAAATTGTGCTACAATTTAGGAAACTGAAAAAGCTGAAAGAGACAGTTGTGGGGGTCCAAATGGGATAGGTGGGTGGCCACCAACATCCACCTGGATCACCATGCTTGGTTTCAAGGGTAGCTTATGTTGTTTCCATCAATGCCAAAGGGAGAGATTATTAGACAATTGGCATTGTATGGATGGCTAGTGGCTGCAAGTGTGTTGACAATATTGATTTCAACCATATCAACATGGATGTTTGTGGTAGTAGATGCTAGCATTGATATGCTTAATATGTCAAGCTCAAGGGGAGTCTTATGGTTGCTGCAGTCTCTAGTAGAGAATCACCATAATAGTAGGCTTATTTGAGAATCCATAAAATTATGATTATGATGGCTGGGAGTCCAACATTCCAGGCACAAGAGAAGGGCCAAGGTGTAAAGAAAAACAAAAAGTTTGCATCCATTTATTAGGTAAAAAATGGGCTCAAAGCCTACATCAGACCCTCTCCACTAGAAAATGCTCTAGAAGAGATTTCCAACGGTTTATGAAATCTTGCAAATGGTCTCTTGGATTAAAAGTAATGGACTGTTGAAGTTTAGTTCCGGAAGTCCTAAGAAGGAAAAAATATCAAAGCAAGCCAACATATCGGGATCTCAGAACTTTGTAACCTTAATGAAAATCCTTTTAAGAAAGTTACAATCAAAGAATAGGGAAGCAAATTTGATTCTTGGAATGTTGGATATCGGAGAAGGCTTATAACATCGGGACTCAATATCAGAAGGACTGAATAGGTCATATCGGAACCTTAGAGCATCAGAATATCGGGGACCAAGAAAAACCTCGGAGGTTCAAAACTTTGGGTATTTGGAACCTTGTAAGTTCTTATGAATTAAATTCTTTGAAAGCGCCGAGGGATCAAGAGAAGATATTTACAAAGGAATTTTCATGCGAAACGAAAGAACCAGGGACCCTTTCTCTCTCCTCTGATAGGACACATGACAATAGATGATTGGCCCTCAGAGGCTAATGAGGCAGATGGTGTCAACATGACGTGGCAGTATGGAGGACACATGGTAGGCAGTTTCGACAATATTGGGTGGCCTAATGGGGAAAATACAGGTGACACATGTCACCACCAAGGAGATGCCATGTGGAGTTGATGACCTCATCATGACATCATCTCAGAGGTTGGAATTTTAGAGGTTGGAGTTTTCATAACTCTTGTCTAATTGTTTTATGGGAAAGTTCTGATCTGATTTGTGGAGCTTTGATGTGACTAGCACATGGTCATGGGAGACCCAGAGGACCAATGGCATAGAGAAGATTGAGCACCCAAGTGCTATGGAGTATTTCGGAGGAAGGAGACATCGTAACTCAGTTATAAAAGCAGTTTGAAAAAGTTACGATGGAGGGAGCTTCTGATGTTGAGTGGCACATGGTCAAGGGAAATCCAAAGAACTAAGAGCGAAGAAAGGGCCTAACACCTAAGTTCTGTGAAGATGCCACTTGGAAAGTAATTCAAAGGTCAAAATTTTAGAACTTCTCTATAATTGAATTGTGAGAAAGTTTTGATGCCTGGGAGCTCTGATGTTGGTGGTGCTTGGCTGTGGAAGCCCAAAAGAACCAAGGGTGATAGCTATAACACAAGGAGATAGGTCCTCGGTAGGAGCCTGAAGGCCTTAGCACCCAAATTCTATGCCACTGGTCATGACACTCTGTCCTATGGAGGAAATGCGATAAAGGTTTAAGCAAAAGGAGCTAAAATCTAATTGAAATTTTGCGATTTCGTAAGGTCTTTTCAATAAAAGTTATGATATGAAAAGGCTCTAATAGTTTAGTACAAAGGAGTATTGAAGGTTGGATGGGTCAGAAATTGAGTAAATGCATACAAAATATTTGGTTTATGAAGTTAATGGGGACTACATAGATCATTGGGTCAAGGTGATAAGGACCATGATTCTCATAGAAAAAAAGTTGGTCTTGTCTCAATGTTTAAAGAAAGCCATCTATGATCTCCCATGCACACCTTATAGAAATAAATGAAGAACATATAATCCGTGTTGAAGTATAGTCAAGCTCTCGGAGCCATGAATAAGCTTGGGGTGTCTCACTAGAGTGTGCAGTTGGATTGAGATTAAATTCTCAGCATGGAGAATCACACAGGGAATTGGTGAAGTGAATGAAGCCCATTCTCATGTTTTAATGCAATGACATAATTTGTGAAAATTGATGCAACAAAAGAATGGAGTGCCATGCCAGGAGTACACTCTTGAGAAGTGTGGATGACAACAAAGACAACATTGAGTTGAGTGTAGTAGAGGAAAAAATCTTAGGATCACCATTGAGAAACTGGGGAATACGATATTGTTGCGTATGTCCTTAAGAGAGTGGAGCAGAGTGTGTGAAACTTAAGAAACTGGCCCTTGTGTTGAATTGAAGTAAAGTGTTGCAGAGAGCTTGTGAAATATAAGGCTGAGAGAGGAGTATATTATGTTGTGAGCAAAGGATAGGGTGTTGTTGTGTGAGGCTAAGAGAGCCTGTGGAACAATAGAGGACCTAGAGAAAAAGTATGACACTGCAGTGAACCAAATTGGTATTTCTCTATATATGTATTTGCCCCTGTTTTCAGTTTGAAAATTGTATGAAAGGTAGAAAAATGGCTAGAGAAAGTGGTGGAAATTCATTCATAATAGGTTGGTTCCTTTTGGAAAGTATATGCTTACTATCTTAAGGGCATTGATTCCTCCTGTGAGTGGGTTTTCACAAACAAATTGATGCAATTAAGTAGGTGCTTAATTTTCATCATAATAACAAATACATTGGTGGTTTTTTCCCTTTGGGTTTCCACGTAAAAATACTTGTGTCAATATGTGTATGTTGCTCATGTGATGGATTGTATGTACATGTGAATGCCTTATCTTGTTGATCATTTGTATTGTGTATGAAAGCTCTCACAAGTAACTAACCATAGTGAAAAGAGTTAAAGACTTATACTTAAAATTGAAAGAAATTCACTATTATTGATTCAACCCCCTCAGTAATTCCTTATTCCAATAGACTCATTCTCTTAAAAATTCATAGGATAGGGAGTATTCACACTGCCTCATTCAAAATAATGTGTGAATTGAATCTACAACTGAATCATCTAGTGACATTTTCCATTGTAGATTCATCATGACCCTTTGACTTTACAAAAACTGGAAGTATGAGTGTAGAGACTTTCTCAATCACTTGATCTTCTTACTTTTGTATTCTTATATTGACCTTCTTGTACCAAATTTAGGGCTTTCCTTTATGGAACATTCCATATTGTATCTACAATATTGAGCTAAATGCCTATAGTTATGGCATTTGTAACATTCAATGATGTACATGAATGATGGAGCAATTGACATATACTTTTTGCTGACAAAGCCATTGGAATATCTATCTTTAATTCCTACAACCTTTTATCAGGGTGGATATTGGTGGTCACCTGTCAATTCCACTTGGACTCCCACCATTGTTTCTTTCAGTTTTTTAGTTTCCTTAATTGTAGCACAGTTTATTACTTTTAGTAGTTTTTTGGGTCCTAAACTTTTGGAGCTGTTTTGAGGCCCTAAACGACATTTTTTTAGCAATCTACCGCTAATGATTTTTTGACCAAGATGATATTTTTTGTCATAGTCCGGAAAGACCTTTCCAATGGGTTATCATGCACGTCAAACAGAGATAATATGACCAAGTCGCGACCCCGGGAAGTTGGCTATCCAAGTCACGCCATCGGGGCCCATAAACTCTTGGTGTTACATCTCCCTGGGTTAGGTGTTATAGACATTTTTGTGCCTCACAGCATGGAACATGAAATGTCCATAATTACAGGGATCCTCAGTCCCTAAACATGTTGTTCTTACCCCTAAAAGAACAAGGTCATCAAACAACAGCACTTCCAATCAGTTCTCCACCTGAAAACACTTCAAAACAGGCTAATTTTGGATCATGTCAGCTGCTCCACTGAGCATCTGCGCTGGAATGCAACTGCTCCTCCTTGTACCTGCGCTGGAAGTCAAATCTAATGAAGGCTACCTGCGCTGGGCGAGATTGGCCAAGTGGCACAGTCATTCTGCAAGGTGTCAACTGCCCAGGAAGCTTCCAAACTGACACTTGGTTCATGAGATTCGCCCTGTGATGAGTAAGAGGTACTTGATCACCATGTGTAAGCAAGGATCTCCAAGTGGACTTAAGAACTGAAGATTAACTGAAGAGGGAGAGGACACTAGTCAGCTCTATGCCAGCCTCAAGCTGACTCATCCTCTCTTCTTCTCTCCTATATATAGAGCTCTTCTATGAGGTCTAAGGAGGCTGGAATTTTGTGTAAAGCAAGGAGGTGCTGTTGGTTTACAGTTAGAGCTATTGGGTGATTGTTTTACTAGAGGTGAAGAGGAGAGTTCTTGCTGCTGGGGAGGTGCTGCTGGATTGGAGCCATCATTGGTTGTAACCTTCTCAGAACCCTGTTACTTCTATCAATAAAGTTTTGCATGTTCTCCTATATACTTGTATTGCATTGATGTATTGTATTTACATGTATATTTGATTCATCCTAATCCATGCTTCAGTTATGAGTACATGTATCTTGTAGTTTGCTCTCTTGTTTTGTGCAGGATCTGTGTGTAGCTGGACCGGTAAAGAAAGCAAGGAGCTGGGAACAAGGGACAAAGAGAGAGGACAAGGATCGACTAAGCGAAAGACACCAGGTTGGTTAATCTTTCTCCATTCTCTCTGTACTTTCATAAAGGAAATCATCAAAACTTTACTTTCAGTTGTTGCTAAAGACTGTCACCTTTAGAGTAGGGATAGGGTCATCCGCATCGGATACTTTTCCCCACAACAAACTGGCGACTCCACTGGGGAGAATAAAGATGACACCATCCAGGTTCTTTTCATCAGCACCGACTCCGATGAGCATCAGGGCAATGCGCCCATTCCTTTATCGCAGGAAGGAACATCATCAGAGTCATATCCGGCCGTATATTCGGTCCCACCACCAAGCAACCTGGTTGTATCCTTTGATTGGAATCAACTAGGCAGACCCCGGTTACCAGCCAGTATACCATTCAGAATCATTGTCCAGATCTATAGAATGATTATGGCTGGTACTATCATTGATGAAGGGGCGTCTGTGAGTATCCTTTCCTCTGTTGCTTGGAAAGCACTGGGTTCCCCAGCGCTTTTACCTGAGTTGAGAAATCTCTCAGGTTTTGATAAAGGAACCAGTCGACCATTAGGGATCCTCCCCGATGTACCTGTTACATTGAAAGGGAAGACCGTCAGGATGAACGTGTTGGTAGTTCAAGGACCCTTGGATTATAACCTACTCCTTGGACGTGACTATATTTATTGCATGGGAGCGATAGTCTCCTCACTCTTTAGAGTAATGTGTTTTCCACACGAAGGAAGGGTGGTCAAGCTCGTAGACCAACTTTCGTTTCCGGGATCTCGCATCGCAAATAGTCAAATACCATTCCTAAATGGTCTGTTCACTCAAGATTCGCCTCCACCCCCGGTCGTCCTTCCCGATGAGCGCGAGTGATTCGGAAAGAAAGACTAGGACCCAGGGGGCATGCACCCTGGTCTGCTTCGGGCAGAAGAAACCCCGGGTATAAGAAAGAATTTCCGCAGAAGAATATGACTAGTCCGTACCCCGTCCGAAGGAAGTGGGGTTGTTCTAGAATAATAATCTTTTGTTAAAGTTATGTGTTTGACCAAAGAGTCATTCACCTTTGTCTAAAAAGTGGGCAATGCCCAAGTAGGAATTCCCTTATTGCAACAAGTAGTAACCATCTTTGAGTTCAAGCCTCGCCCATCGAAACATATGTTTTGAAGGATAAGCAGGGGCAGTCTACGAAGAAGGAGACCGTATTGTTGCGACAGAGGGTAACCATCTTTGGACAACCCAATGATAGACACCGCCGAAGAAAGAGATTGATTTGCGGCAGCAAATCGAACCGTCTTTGGAATAATAAGAAAGAGGCAAGCCTCCCTCAATAATACCAATGTTTTGTCTTTGAGTAGTGTTCTTCTATTGTCACAAATAGCTGTTTATTAAAAGTGGGCAAGACCCCTTAGAATAACGAGAAGACAAGTATCGTTAGCATTAGATTGGCAAGATGACAAGTAACTGTGAACACCCAAAGAAAAGCAGAGGTAGGGGAGAGGAGGGGCAGCCTCGAAATTCTATCCTATACCTGGGGGCATGCAAACCTTCTGGAGTGAAAACTAGGGGCGGTTATTTATCTGGTTTTAAGATTAGCCGTTTCCAAACTTGCATGAAAGAAGCCTGTGGGGCAGAAGTAAAATTTGCCAAAGTGAGCATAGCTGTGGTAAGGCATAAGCTCTATAAAAATTGGTCCTTACGGGAGGCGTTCTTTTTATGACTGGTATATCGAGCAGTTTTAGCATATAGTTCATGCTCGTTAAAAAATAAACGCAAAATTCGAGCAGTTTTATGACTGAATCTATGCTCGTTAAAAAATAGAAAAGTGTGAGCAAAAGTTTCCCCCAGAGTTCAAGCTCATGGAAAAAATGAACCGGTAAATAACCTTTTGAGATCGTAAATTCATTAGCCATAAGAACCTTGATCGTGTTGTCATCCATCACCTCCACCGTTCATTTGGCCGATTATTCACTTCCATTTGTGTGTTTACCTCTTTTGAGAAACAGCTGCGAAGAGTGATTCCACCTAGCCATCCTCGTAACACTGCCGTGATTGGAAACTTCCAACCTGTACCTGGAATCTGATGCTATCCCTGTTTATCACTCGTTCCTCAAAAGATGAGTCTTCTTTCAGCTCTTTTCACTGACTCGTAAAATATGAAAAGTTTGCCGAGTTTTGGCCTTCCAGCTCGTTAAATGACCGGAATGCTATCCCTCCTCTAAATTTTAATCTTTTTGGACCTGAGGGATTATTGCACAAAAGGATCGAGCACTTGTCTTGTTCGGCTCGTTAAAAGTACCGAACAGCCATCCCTTCTGTATTGTTTTATACTTTTTCGGACTTAAGGGATTTGCTGACGAAAAAGGAATTACGGAGTTAACTTTCTGTACCTTTTCAGACTCTCTAAAAATGAAAAGGACCGAGTTTTCCTTGTCGTTAGACTCGTTAAAATGATTAAATAGCGACAAACTTGTCTTTAGACGAGAACAAGTTTCCCTATCGCTAGGCTCGTTAAATCATAGCGATGGGCTTGCCCGAAGGGCAGGTTATAGAACAAGCATATGTTATCCTCCTCAAGCTTGACAAAAATAAAGAGGTACTGGTCAGAAATGATTGGGGAAAAATTGGGAGAACATCAAAGTTTAATGGTAGCAAGTCACTCTTGGACATGACACTTTTCCTCCATACCACATCGGGTTGGGTTGTCTCATTCACCGGTCTCATCACCATGGTCCTCGCCAAACCATCCACATTTGGGGTAGTGCTACCAATCCATCGCATCAGTGTCGTTATATGTTCAAGAGGGGTCATTCTGAAAGTGTCAACCGTGTCCCATCCACTGCCATACATTATCCTTCATCCATTCATGATCGCCACCCTGAATCATATGTCACAGTTTGTTTTCACCTCCACTAAAGTCATTAGCTCCGTTCCGTGTCATTGATGTGGGATTCATTAAGGCCCTCCTTTGACGGATCGCTTCTTGTCGACTTCAGCTCATTATCCAAGAAGTTGATCTAGGAACACCCCCATCAGTACTTTGAAGCTTGCATGCCTCAATGGCAAGTTTCTCACTTCCGGCGACAGGTATACATCAATGACCTTCGACCAGAAGATTTTGCGTGGCGTTCGACGCCAAGTCCTTTATTCACGCCACGTGAATTGTACTGCAGTACCTTGAGGGTCATCGTCATTATTGGTGATTCCTCTCGCGCTTGTTAACGGTTTTCATTATTGACCGGTAATCAAGCGATGTCTTTCCATGTTCGACTTCAGCGCAATTCTCACATGGATCGACTTGTACTTAGAGTGAAGATCGAACGAGTTTGAAGACCCCGGATCTAGTTTCATCCATCCGGGCTGCGATATATATTAAGCAAATATAAAAGCATTTGTCATGTACATCATTGCAACAGATGATCATCCTATTCAAAGGATGATAATTTCAACAGAAAATTATCAGTCTACCTTCAGACGATCGTCTGTCATATGTACCAAAATGTATTTATAAAAGCTGAGCATGGGAATGCCCGCCTCAGCTAGATCATGAAAATAGAATGAAAAATAATGTATTGTATTGTATTGTATTACAGGGCGCCTCCTCAGCACTGGAATGAACTTCGGACCCTCTAGATAAAGCATTTCACCCGATAAACGGCCTCATACTTTAGGGGGCAACTGTTATAGACATTTTTGTGCCTCACAGCATGGAACATGAAATGTCCATAATTACAGGGATCCTCAGTCCCTAAACATGTTGTTCTTACCCCTAAAAGAACAAGGTCATCAAACAACAGCACTTCCAATCAGTTCTCCACCTGAAAACACTTCAAAACAGGCTAATTTTGGATCATGTCAGCTGCTCCACTGAGCATCTGCGCTGGAATGCAACTGCTCCTCCTTGTACCTGCGCTGGAAGTCAAATCTAATGAAGGCTACCTGCGCTGGGCGAGATTGGCCAAGTGGCACAGTCATTCTGCAAGGTGTCAACTGCCCAGGAAGCTTCCAAACTGACACTTGGTTCATGAGATTCGCCCTGTGATGAGTAAGAGGTACTTGATCACCATGTGTAAGCAAGGATCTCCAAGTGGACTTAAGAACTGAAGATTAACTGAAGAGGGAGAGGACACTAGTCAGCTCTATGCCAGCCTCAAGCTGACTCATCCTCTCTTCTTCTCTCCTATATATAGAGCTCTTCTATGAGGTCTAAGGAGGCTGGAATTTTGTGTAAAGCAAGGAGGTGCTGTTGGTTTACAGTTAGAGCTATTGGGTGATTGTTTTACTAGAGGTGAAGAGGAGAGTTCTTGCTGCTGGGGAGGTGCTGCTGGATTGGAGCCATCATTGGTTGTAACCTTCTCAGAACCCTGTTACTTCTATCAATAAAGTTTTGCATGTTCTCCTATATACTTGTATTGCATTGATGTATTGTATTTACATGTATATTTGATTCATCCTAATCCATGCTTCAGTTATGAGTACATGTATCTTGTAGTTTGCTCTCTTGTTTTGTGCAGGATCTGTGTGTAGCTGGACCGGTAAAGAAAGCAAGGAGCTGGGAACAAGGGACAAAGAGAGAGGACAAGGATCGACTAAGCGAAAGACACCAGGTTGGTTAATCTTTCTCCATTCTCTCTGTACTTTCATAAAGGAAATCATCAAAACTTTACTTTCAGTTGTTGCTAAAGACTGTCACCTTTAGAGTAGGGATAGGGTCATCCGCATCGGATACTTTTCCCCACAACATTAGGGTTTTGGTTGTTTAGGGTTTTCTCTTATTGTTCAATAATAAAAAGGCCCTTGAGCCTCATTGTAACGCAGTTTAGAGGCATGTAGCTACCACATCTCTTCTCAGAGATAATCTACCATCGCCCGAGCTAGTCTTATTTCCATTCTATTTGTAAGCATATTTTAGTATTTGATATTAATGAAATGAAGTGTTATTTCTACTGTGTTTTTGTATTTATCGTTATATCTGTAATTTGTTTCATTCCTGTTTAAATCTTGATCAGTGGTATCAGAGCGGTCTACTCTTTCTTTATTTTTCTTTGTATGTCCACAACGAGGTCAGGATATAAGGAGTTATGGCTTGAACTGGTCGAACCTTTGCAAGACTAGCCTCGCAAATCCTAACAACCTCCCATGGTGGATGAAAGGAAATATGAGGGGGCAGGAGATCCTATCAAAATCTTGCTCAAGGAAGCCCTCGAGCGACAAATAAATGCGATGATGGACAGCTTTTCCCAGATCCTTTAGTGGCTACCCAAGGGTGACACATCTACTTATGAAAGCTACTCTGGAAGTGCCACACCATTTAAGGTACAAGTTAACTTTGACATTCCCATATTTGAGGTTGAGATAGATGTAGACATTGTGGATAAGTGGTTAAATCTGCTAGAAGGATATTTTTCCATTCATGATTTTTCCAGCCGGGAAAATATCACCTTTGCACTTCTAAAAGCAACCCCCCCATGTCAAGGAATGGTGGGAAACCTACTGTGACCAAAAGAATGAAAGTACGAACTTATTGTTTTTAGCTGCACCCACTTGGAACTCATTTCGGGATGCCATCATGGAGAAATACTACCCTGTTAGGAGATATGAGGATAAATACATAAAGTGGACAACGCTGCGATAGGGAAGGGACCAAGATGTGCCAAAGTTTACCAATTTTTTTCATACCCTTCACACGAAGTTGGGTATCAAGGCTTTTGAGAAGCATTTGCTTCTCAAGTACATCAGCTGTTTGCATAGGTACATCCAGAAGAAGATGGAATTCCTGGACATCTCCTCGCTTGGCACGGCATACCAATATGCGGTCAAGATCAAACAAAAGTTTAAATAGAAGAAGCGAGACTTTGGATTTGCGAATCTGAAGCAAGGGAAAGGTGCCCCCAAACCATAGAAAAAAGGACAAAGCCAAGGCGGGCAGCCCAGGACCCATCGGGTCTGACCCATCAGGTCGCACGCACGCCTTATATAAAATCCCCGCCCCTTTGGTTTTGCCGATAGCGAAAAGCCAATGCAGCGTGAGTCGTTGATCTATGCATGCGATCAACGGTCCTCGCTTAAGCACTAATCTCCATTTCCACTGACCTTTTGAAAGCACCAATTGCGATGCGCCAATGCGACCCACCGATGCGACCATCGGAGATCGCTGATCGGCAGTGTCCCACTATCTGTAAGTCCTCCTCTGCGACCCGCCGATCTGATCATCGGCGATCGCTGATCGGCGGTGTCCTGCGTCGCTGCCACTGCCCACCTGCACCGATTGTGAAATGCCGATGCGATCTGGACCGTTGATCAGCCAGATCGAACGACTGTCGCGCATTTGGTCCTTTAAGCCTGCTATTTGGGTTTTGCATGGTTTTGTAGTGTTTTTGCCTCTCGATAGTGTATTTCCACCCTCCCAAGGGCTTTCCTCTTGTGATAGTTCTGATCGGTAGAAGGCCTTAAGAGGATTTTGAACACTTCCATGTATGCTTTGAACCCTTTTCAAGCACCACCAAGTGGATCAAGCCTGTCTCTAACCATAGGGAATCCTCGCTGTATAGCAGAGCTAACACTGGCTCCTTCTGGGGATGAGATCCTCCCTGTGAGGTCTCAAGAACCTGCAGATCAATGCCTTTCCAGCAGCAAACAAATTAGCCAAAATTCCTAGTGTTCCATTGGGCATGGAGTCTACTACACCTAAAAAAAAAAAACTAATAAAAGCACAATATTTACAGCTTTAAGGCCAAAGACCTTAAATCACATAAATTTTTAAAAACCGCCCATTAATTGGGCCATCAAAAACTATTTCTCCTCCCATACTTTTCAGTATGAAGGTATTGTTCCCTTGAATCTGTGAAATGATGAAAGGGCCTATCCAGAGAGCATCAAATTTCCCATGATTTCCTTTCTTTTCTTTAACTGCATCCCATTCCAGAACCAAATCCCCAACCTGCAAATTATTTCTTTTTGCCTTCTTGTCAAAGGCTTCCTTGATCTTTTTCTAATGTGCTGCAGCTTTTTCAACCAACTGTTCTCTAATCTGATACAACTCTGTTAAATCAGTGATTCTACTTGCCATATCATCTTCTTCATCCTGCTCTGTTTGGAGAAACTTTGCCACAGGGAGGGTAAGTTGAATAGGAAAAACAGCCTCAGTACCATACACTAGCTTGAATGGAGAACTTCTTGTAGATCTCTTGATGGTCACTCTGTCCGTCCAAAGTGCATACTTGAGCTTGGCATCCCAATTCTTTTTATTATCCTCTAACAGCTTCTTAATTATCCTAACCAAACTTTTATTAGAGGATTCTGCTAGACCATTCCCTTGAGGGTAATAAGAGGTGGAATGAACAAGTTTAATGCCCATTGAATCACACATTTCCACCAACTCTTTAGCCCTGAATTCTGCTGCATTATCTGTTATTAGCTTATGTGAGCAACCAAATCTGCTAAAAACGTTTTCTGTTAAAAACTTCATGACCACATTATGATCAGCTTTCCTTGTAGGGATTGCTTCAATCCATTTTGTAAAATAATCAGTGGCAACTAATATCCACCTGTGTTGGCCACTGGAGTGTGGGTTGATTTCACTAATGAAATCCAAGCCCCACTGCTGAAAAGGTCCTTTTGCAATTATTGGTTTTAGGGGCAAGGATTTTAATTGCTGCTTACCTTCAAATCTTTGGCACTTGTCACAGGATTTAACAAAAACAAATGCATCAGAAAATAGAGAGGGCCAATAATACCCAGCTCTGAGAATCTTATGGGCTGTAGTTCTCCAATAATGATGTCCTCCACACATGCTGTTATGGAATTGCTGCATAACCTCTACTGACTGTTCTTTGTCCAGGCACCTTAAAAGCACTCCGGATGTATCCCTCCAGTAAAGAAAGTTATTATTGATGCAATATTTTGTTGCCTTGAGCTTTAAAGTTCTTGCTTGAATTTGAGAAAATTCTGAAGGAACTTCTAGCTTTAGAAGGAAATTAATTATTTCAGCATACCAGTCGCATGAGGCTAGATTCTCGACCACTGACTATTTTCTCTGTGATTCAGCTGTTTCATCTTCTTCTGTTTGACCATTTTCTGCCATAGTGAACAAGAAATCGATGTCCAAAGACCTGCAATTTTCTTCAGCCAATAACTTGGCAAGCCCCTGACCTCTTACCAGCTTGGTGGGCTTCAGCTCTATGTTAAACTCTATCATTTTTGCAATCCATTTTGCTCTTTTTCCATCAGCATCAGGTTGCGTTAAAACATCCTTTATTGCAGCAGAAGGCACGTATGCAATTATCTTGGAATGCAAGATATACACTCTAAAAGCTTTCAAAGATTTGATAAGAGCATATGCCTGCTTTTCAATAATATCATACCTTAGTTCAGCATCCCTCAAATTCTTGCTGAAAACAGACACTGGATGCTCTGGACCTTCTTCATCTTGCTACAACAGAACAGCTGCAATGGTATCCTTAGAGGCAAATGAAAACAGGTGAAACTCCTTACTATAGTCAGGGCTTATTAACATGGGAGCTTCCATAATAGCCTTCCTAATGGACTCGAAAGATTTTCTTGCTGCATCAGTCCATTTTACCTCTGCTCCCTTTTCAACATGGAGGTTACGTGCTTGACTAGCTCTGCAAAATTCAGAATGAACCTCTTTACAAAGTTAATTTTGCCCAGAAAAGATTGTATATCTTTCTTTGATCTTGGGAGAGTCAAAGCCTGATTTTCTTTGACTCTTTCTGGGTCAACTTGAATGCCTACAGCAGACACTACATGTCCCAACAACTTACCTTCTTCCAAAGCAAATTGGGATTTTTTGGGATTAACTGAAATTCCAAACCTCCTGCACTTCAAAAACACTCTTTTCAAATGTTGTAAATGATCATGATGGTTGCTGGAATAAACTGTTATGTCATCAAGGTAAATTAGCACAAATTTGTCCTTCTCTCCCACAAAAGCTATATCCATAGCTCTCTGAAAGGTGGCTCCAGCATTCATCAGCCCAAATGGCATTTTGGCATACATGAACGTGCCCCAAGGAGTGGTGAATGCAGTATTTTCTTGATCATCTGGGTGCACAACAATTTGATTAAAGCCTGAAAATCCATCTATAAAAGACATTACTTTGGCTCCTGAGACTTGTTGCAACAAATGCTCCATTTTTGGCAGAGGATAACTATCTTTTTTGGAACATTTATTTAGATTCCTGAAATCAACACACAATATGATTTCTCCACTCTTCTTCCTCACAACTACCAGATTGGCCACCCATTTAGAATATCTGAGAGGCACTATAATCTTAGCAGCCAGCAACTTTTTAATTTCTTTCTCAACCAGGGGAAGGAGCATAGGATTCATTGGTCTCAGCTTCTGTTTGAAAGGAATGGTGCCCTTCTCTAAAGGGATTTTATGCTGGATGATATTCTTATCATAGGTTTTCAGGTCACTATATTCCCAGGTGAAGACATCAGCAAATTGCTTCATTAATTTGCAGTATTCATAACTTTGATCAGCAGATAGATGAGAAGACAGCTTTATATATCTAGGCTGACCTAGACTCCCTATATCATGCTGACAGACTTCAGATGGATCTTCTTTTTGGGCAGCATTATAGGGTACATCATTTTGGTCAAACAGTCTTTCTAGAGGAATTAGACCCTTAGGAATATGATTGCTGGGAAGCTGAACAATGCTATTCTTGCCAATCTTATTTCTAAGCTGGGACTTGGGATTTTCTATCAAAGCATCATTATTTTGGTCAATTTGCATTTCAGATAACTCATCAATGACTTGAAGGAACATATTTATCTTGTCATCATCATCAAAAACCTTCCAATGGTGGACATTAGCAAGCAAGGAGGGTCTATATTTCATTTGTACCTCATAAACTAGTTTGGGAGGCGATGGAGGGATGAACAAACTAGCTGAAACAACAAGGGAATTAGCAAGCTGATTTTGGGCTCTAGGAATATATGAAATACAGAAAAAATCAAAGAACTCTTTGACTCTCCATACCTCATCTCTGTATGCTCTCAGCCTCGGATGATTTTCTTGGAATGTTTTATTTACTTGCTAAATTATCAGTTTAGCATCTCCAGATACCTTCAGATTTTTTATTCCTCTGTCTTTGGCTTCATGAAGGCCCAAGAGCAGTGCTTCATATTCTGCTATGTTGTTTGTCACCTGAAAAACCAGCTTTAGAGACAATTGAACTCTTTCTTGTCGTGGAGATACTAGCACCACCCCTGCTCCTGCAGTCTCCTTGGTACATGCTCCATCAAAGAACATCTCCCAAATCTGACTTCCTATATCATGCTCAGCCTGAGCTGTTGGTTTCCTGATCTGCAATGAGGCCTTCTAAGATTCTTCTATTTGGAGAATGCATGCTCCAAAATCAGTGTCCACTGAATATATGGGATGGTTTGTAGGATTCTTCTCATCACTAATGATATGTGCAAGTTTTGCTTCTCTATATAACCTCTTGCTTCTCCTCCAAACACTGGGATAGTTGCATAAAATAGATCATTCTATAATGTCCCACCTAGTCTCTTAATCCACCCTCTAGACAACAACATACCAAACTTAGGAGGGACATCAGCGACCACTATATCCATCATCATGCTCTTCATGGGCAGCTGGGTTAGGGAAATGGCTAAATCTTTAATAAATCCCAGACATTTCACCTTCCTTGAATCAAATGAGAATAGGTCATGATATGGTCTGGTGATGTCAAGGCCTAACTCTTCCATGACAGTTTTAGGCATCAGATTGTGATTGGAACCTGTATCTAGGACGCAGTTGTGGAGAATTTTTTCATGAATGGTCAAGGAGACATAAAAATATGGGGAATTATCCTTGGCAGGTTCAGTCATTGGGCTTAGCACAACTGCAGGCCTATCGTCTTGCAAATTGACAAAATCAATGGAGGTTTGTCTAGATTCTAGTTCAAGGGCTTCAAGGATGGGTTTTCTAAATAATTCACTCTTCACCAACTCAGCCAGAGGCATAGATATTTTCAATTTCTGAACTTCTGACTCAAAACTAAAAGAAGAGAAAACTTTATCAGCAGTTTTTACCTCTTGAACTAGAGCTTTGAGGATGACAGGATTAGCTACTGGTCTTCTTTGCCTGGTATTCTGTGGCATTGTTTGGGCAACAGCTTCTTGTGCGACATTTTCTTTGGCATTCTTTGCATTGGATCTTAGATTATAATTTTGCTGCTGCTCACCAGATTGCAGAACAACTTCGTTGTCCCACCTTTTACTGTCTTGCTCCTGCAGCAAAGACTCTTCGTATGCAGCCAATGTCAAAAAGGCATCACTGCCTTTATCTTCCATACAGAGAATTTCATCCTCATCTTCAATCTGTTCCTCCTCCATGACCACATTTTGGAAAGGAGCCTTAACTCTTTGATCTTCGTTAGTTTCTTTACCCCTCTGAATGATTTGCAATTGTTCGTTTGTTCTTCTAAATGGATTCGGATTTCTTGGTGCAAATGTGCCTGGGAGCCTTGTCTTCCCAGAGTTCTACTCAACCTCCAGCTTAGAAAATTTAGCAGACAATGACTCAATCATTCTAGTCATTTTATCAAGTTTGGTATCTGAGGATGAAGCGGAAGAAGAAGAAGCCTCACCTCTCTGCCTCCTTCTATCAGCGTGACTTTTGAGCTTTTCTGCAACCATAATGTTAGATTCGACCTCTAGTGCCGCATCCTGCATTTCAGCTAGGGTAGCACATCTTCTTTCTCTCAACAGCAAACAGAAATCAGAGTCAAAGGCACTGGCGTAGGCAAGTTTGGCAGAGGTGGGGGTAGGCTTTACCTCAGCTGGTATCTTACTATACATACGGTTGAATCTTTTATTAAAATCAGGCAAGGATTCCCCATTTTCCCTCTTCGGGTTTCCAAACTCTGTATGATAGTATAGCAGGTCCTTTTTATCTCCCCAATGTTTTAGGAATGTATCATCTAAAGCTTCGATATCTGCTATAGATCTTGGGTCTAGTTCTCTAAACCATTTCCTAGCCTCCCCATCTAGACTTTGGATAAAGACTCTCATCCACACATCATCTTCACTAATATCCAGATTATCAGCATAGCTATAAAATGACTCAAGGTGTTCTTCAGCAGTGACACCTTCAATCCCAGTGAACTTAGGCATATACATCTGATATTCTCCAGTGGGCATAACATTCAAAGGAGTGGGCAGTATTAGAGGTCCATACCTGGCGGCTATGATTCTTTCCATTTTGGTGGGTGCTTGCGGACCTGCCATAACTGTGGTGGCTAAAAGGGTACCAAGAGTCTGAAAGACGGAAGGTGGAGGAGTGATTGGTAAGACCAAAGGAGTATGGTGAATAGGAGGTGGGGTTCCCTTTGGGCTAACAACAAAAGGAGAAACTATAGAACAAGGAACTTTATGAATTTCTGAGAGCTTTTCTTCACTGCTAGTATTTGAATTTGTACTCTCAACCTGTATTTGTTCTATTGCAGGATCTTCCTGAAGAGATATAGAGTATTGTTTAGGTTTACCTGAACCCGATGCTCCTTTCTGCAATACTTTCTTCTTCTTGATGGTCTTTCCCGGGTCAGGTGTTGGGTCAGCTTGCGATTTCTGAGGATTTCTCCGAGTATGCCTCACAAACTGAGCCAGAACTTCAGTGTGGAGTCGCCAAAGGATGGTCTTCCACCAATGGAGTCGCCAGACAGATGATTACAACCAACATCTGTGTTCAAACCTTGTCTGTCATCAAAGCTTGAAACTATGTCGTTCTCCGAGGGAAGCTTGAACTTCGATTCTTCTCTCCCTGGCAACGGCGCCAATTAATGTTATCACTCCAGGAAACTCTCCGAGGTTGTAAATCAGAGATGCCTGGTAACATATAATCTTCAATATTGTTCTTCGAACTACTGGAATGAAATATGGTTTGGATCAAGTCAGATAACCATTCCAGCTCTATTCACACTCAAGACATGCATGAACACCCCCAACAACACAAGGCTTTAGACTGCTAATGCTCAATAGTTTGTAGATTAATGGATAGATGGAGAACACTGACTATGCCAGAAGATAGCATACATGGACCTATATGACTGGCTAGCTACAGGCAGTAAAAGAACTCACTGACTATACTGGCAGATGCACATATAATCACACATATAAATGGCTAGCCATAGGCAGCAAAGAAGCTTGCAAATCTAGTATATCGAAGCAGAGATAAGATGACAGTTATCTGGCCTTAAACACACAGAAAACCTGAACAAACTGTTCAAGTGCAAGCATAGAACAGAACAGAAATGGACATTAAACATGTAGCAGAAAAAGAAGCTTGTATTACTAAAGATTACAGATGAGAAGCTTAAGAGAACAGGGGAGGAATAATCTCCAAAAGTTGAACCCTTGTTACATTTTTCTTTCTGCCTTTAATAGGCCCTTTACAATGCTCCTGAGCTCTCTAGAAGGCTCAGAGCCTTAGACTTGTCTGATCTGTCCCACAACCATTTGATTCCCTCAATAGGAAGGCATGGCTCAGAGGTTTTCCTCTTCTGATAGAGGAATAACCATATTCAGATGTTTAGGGCGGCCTGTTGTGATGCATGGGAGCTCCCTCATGCCAAAGATGCCCCATCATGTTTGTTAGGATGACTGCTGTGATGGCCGGACTGTTAATGCTTCGTGATTTGATTTGATTTGGGTTGAGGCGTGTAGTGGCCCTTCTCCTTCCCTTTCCGGGCTCTGTTTGCTGGCCGTTGTCTCTCTGCCGAATCCTTTTTCTGGTATGTAACATAACTGCACGATTCCTTTAAGGATGGCTTGCCGCCTGAACCTGCAATGGAGTGGCTATCGTTCCTATGAAATCCCTGCACCGGTCCCTTTCAGACAATAGCTGTGAATGTTTCTTTTCTGTTATTGTGTCTGTTCGGGTCATAAACAGCGAAACACTGCAATATTGCTAAATCCCGCCCATTTCTGCTTCTTTCGGACTTCAAAAATCCTCAAACATGGTTTAACTTTCTATTGGGTCTGCCCTTTATCGCTGTCACATATCATAGGCAGCCGATCCTTGCTTTTCTTTATATTTGCAAATCCATGAAAAAACGCTAGAAACACTGAGGAATTGCCTTTGGCGGACTTCAAAAAATATATATTTCACTTCCGAACCCTTTCAGATCCGAGACTCATCGCTATCGGCACTCGCCCAAGGCTTCCTTTGAAAGTCCTTTATCGACCGAAAACATATCAAATACATTGAAAATGGCTTGCGCGCGGACTTGAAATTTTATAAAAATCATTTTAAATGCCATCGGGTCCGACCCATCGGGTCGCACGCATGCCTTATATAAAAGCCCCGCCCCTTTGGTTTTGCCGATAGCGAAAAGCCGATGCAGCGTGAGCCGTTGATCTGTGCACGCGATCAACGGTCCTCGCTTAAGCGCTGATCTCCATTGCCACTGACCTTTTGAAAGCGCCGATTGCGATGCGCCGATGCGACCCGCCGATGTGACCATCGGCGATCGCTGATCGGCAGTGTCCCACTATCTGTAAGTCCTCCTCTGCGACCCGCCGATCCGATCATCAGCGATCGCTGATCGGCGGTGTCCCGCGTCACTGCCACTGCCCGCCTGCGCCGACTATGAAATGTCGATGCGATCTGGACGGTTGATCGGCCAGATCGAACGGCTATTGCGCATTTGGTCCTTTAAGCCTGCTATTTGGGTTTTTGCATTGTTTTGGAGTGTTTTTGCCTCCCGATAGTGTATTTCCGCCCTCCCAAGGGCTTTCCTCTTGCGATAGTTTTGATCGGTAGAAGGCCTTAAGAAGATTTTGAACACTTCCATGTATGCTTTGAACCCTTTTCAAGCACCACCAAGTGGATCAAGCCTGTCTCTAACCATAGGGAATCCTCGCCATATAGAAAACCTAACAGCAACCACGAAGATCTAGAAGGAGGAACCTGAATATCTAGAGGAAGAGGAGCGCCTCTTCCACTCGCAGATGTGGGTAAAGGGTTCCCTGCTACAATTCATTATCGATAGTGAGAGCCAAAAGAACCTCATTTTGGCAGAGGTACTAAAATGGCTAGGCTTACCGACCACAACACATACACAACTGTGCACCATCGGGTGGCTTCACTAAGGATGGGATCTTCACGTGAGAAAGAAGTGCCGCCTTCCATACAACATCAATCCCTTCATGGATGAGGTATTATGTGATGTTTCTCCCCTTGATGTTTGTGATGTATTATTAGGCCAACCATACTTATGGAAGCGACATGTTGTGTATGAATCAAGGCCTCGTGCTGTTATTGTTACTTTGGGAAATAAGTTGTACAGGATACCAGAGGTAGCACTGCCTACCACCATCTCTTTGGTTACTGAAAAACAATGCAGTAAGCTCATTTCCAAAACCAGGAAATTTGTTTTCCTAATGATACGCCCTTAGGGAAAGAAGAACACGGTGGCCACGAATTCCATACAGGGCCCCTCCACATGGAAACAACAGATGGAAAAGGTCATGGAGGAGTACGAGGACAACTTCACCTCCCCCATAGGGGTGCCTATACACTGTCAGGTTAAGCACTCCATGATCTGACCCTAGGTGCCACGCTACCCAATGGACCAATCTATTGGCGCTCCATTATGGAGAACAACGAAATGAAGAGGCAGACTCAAGAGCTTCTACAGAAAGGTCTCCTCTATCTGAGTTCAACGCCCTGTGGGAGACCGATCGTGTTGGTACAGAAGAAGGATGGGACTTGGAGACTCTGTATTGACTATCGGGCGATGAACAAGATCACTATCCGAAATAGGTACCTGATCCCATATATTGATGACCTTCTAGACCAACTGAAGGGGGGGAATATTTTAGCAAGATCGACTTGAAGTCCAGCTATCACTAGGTACCAATCGAACCCTCTGATGTGTGGACAACTGCCTTCAAAGCCAATGAAGGCCTTTTCTAATGGTTGGTTATGCCTTTTGGGTTGACGAATGCTCCTGCAACCTTCATGAGGTTGATGGATGACATATTGCAGCCATTCACCAACTGATTTGTAGTGGTATAATTGGATGACATCCTGATCTTCAGCCAGATTTGGGAAGAGCATCTTCACCACATCCAACAAGTTCTCCAAACACTGCGCAACCCAAGCTGTGTGCCAAATTGGAGAAATGTACTTTTGGCATGACCCAGGTCTAGGATACATTATTGATGAATGAGGGGTACATGTGGATCCAGCCAAGATCTAATTCATTCGGGATTGGCTAGCCCCAACCACTCTGACAGAGCTCCATAGCTTTCTGGGTCTTGCCAATTTCTACCGTAGGTTCATGTTGGGATTCTCTCATATCACTTGGCCCTTGAGTCAAGTCACCAAGGGAGGAGTGAAGGTAAAGTTATTTTGGTCTGAATCTCAACAGAAGGCATTTACAAAGTTGAAACATCACCTCTGCTCTGCACCAATGCTCACTTTATTAGACTTGCAACAACCATTTGAGATCGAGATAGATGCCTCTAACTATGCTATTGGGGCAGTCCTTACTCAACAGGGGCATCCAATGGCATATCACAGTGAGACACTTTTAGAAACGGTTCGAAAGTATCCCACTTGTGACAAAGAGATGTATTCCATTGTATAGGCTTACTGAGAATGGAAGCATTACATTTTGGGGAAGGAAATGGTCATACACACAGACCATTGACCCCTGTAATTCATACTGATGCAAGGGAAGTTGCAGAATGATCGCCATCAAAAGTGGTCCACATACCTGCAGCAGTTCCATTTGAATATCAAATATAAGAAGGGTAGCACCAATAATGCTGCAGAATTCCTCAGCCGACCACTGATCATGGCGTTAACCACTGTGCTCAACTCTTGTGGGTGTGAGACTTCTGATTGGCCACTTCTCTACAAAAGTGACCCAGAGTTCGGCCACACATACCAAATGCTCTTGGAGGGTTAGCAAGTTCCAAATTTTCACCTCCAGGATTCCCTATTATGCCAACTGGGACACCTTTATGTTCCTTCAAGTGAGCGAGCCAAGATGATTTGGGAAGTGCAATACAATCAGGCCATTGGGCATTTCGGGGTCGAGAAGACAATGGCAATACTACAGAAGTATTTCTACTAGCCGAATATTCGACAGGATGTCAGGAAGTACATCTGATCCTGCACTCCCTACACCATTGCCAAATCAACCATCAAGAAGCAAGGCCTCTATACTCCACTACCTACCCCTAGTAAAACTTGGGAATCCATCTCCATGGATTACATGTTGAGTGTTCCTTCTACCAATCATGGCAACGACTGTGTTTTTGTGTTCGTCGACTGATTCTCGTAGATGGCCATTCTGGCAACCTACAAGAAGAATATCACATCAGAAGACACTACT
This sequence comes from Pinus tabuliformis, assembly GCA_031772625.1. NCBI lineage: Eukaryota > Viridiplantae > Streptophyta > Pinopsida > Pinales > Pinaceae > Pinus > Pinus tabuliformis. Next base: position 491,361,435 of record CM062817.1, read on the forward strand.
AAACTCTTCTTTGAATGAGAGTGGGTACACTTTGGGATCCAACAGTCTATCATCTCATATCGGGATAGCAGGTTCCTCAGTACATTTTGGTGTTGTCTCTGGTCGATGCTGGACACCAAGCTCACTAAGTCCACAACTTTCCATCCCCAAACCGATGTCCAAATAGAGGTCGTCAATAGGATGATGTACATGGGATAAGAGCCTTCCCTATGTCCAACACAGCTATAACCGGGCTCTCCATAGCTCGACTGGACACAACCCTTTTCAGGTGGGCATGGGATTCCAACCACTATGTCCCATTTATATGGTCATACCATTTATAGCTACTCAGGGGGATTCGACTCATGTCCAGTTGAAATTTGATAAGGAAAACAACTTCATTGAGCACATCCAACATATCCGTTAGCAGGTCCATGAAATTCTAGAGAAATCAAATTCCAAGTACAAGCAACGACATGATCAACATTGAGTGCCACACAAGTTTCGAGTGGGAGACAATGTTTGGTTGCATTTGTAGAAGGAATGCCTTACCAGAGCCTATCATAAACTCAGACCACTCTGATATGGTCCTTACACCATTACCAAGGTTGTGGGTGACAATGCATTTGAGTTCAACATTCCCCCATTCCTTGGCTTGCACCCAGTGTTCAATGTGGATCGCCCTCAACCACACCAATGTTGGACACATCAGACATTGCAGAACAAATCACACCACAGAGTTAAATCCAGATTGCACGGAGAAAGCCATAACTGATCGAATCATGGAAACACAGACAAGAACACTCACCAACAAAAGATACAACTATATCGATTTGTCAAATCAGGCTAACTCCTTCACCAGGGCAAGTGGCTCACCAGGGACCAAGTTCAGCAGAAGTTTCCTCATCTCATGGAGGAACACAACACAATGGGGGCCATTGCTTCCTAAGGGGGGAGGAATGATCTAGGTGGATATTGGTGGTCACCCGCCAATTCCACTTTGACCCCCGCCATTGTTTCTTTCAGCTTTTCAGTTTCCTTAATTGTAGCACAATTTATTATTTTTAGTAGTTTTTCGGGTCCTAAACTTCCAGAGCTATTTTGAGGCCCTAAACGATGTTTTTTTGGTAGTCTACCACCAACTATTTTTTAATTAAAATTGTCTTTTTTTTCATAGTCCTCGGAGAGATCTTTCCAATGGGTTATCATGCGCATCAAACGAAGATAATATGACCAAGTCATGACCTCGGGAAATTGGCTGTCCGACTCACCCCAACTGGGCCCATAAACTCTTGGTGTTACATCTCCTCGGGTTAGGGTTTTGGTTGTTTAGGGTTTTCTCTTATTGTTCAATAATAAAGAGGCCCTTGAGCCTCATTGTAATGCAGTTCAGAGACATGTAGCCGCCACATCTCTTCTCAGAGATAAGCTACCATCGTCAGAGCTAGCCTTATTTCAATTCTATTTGTAAGCATATTTCAGTATTTGATATTAATGAAATTAAGTGTTATTTCTACTGCATCTTTGTATTTATGGTTATATCTATGATTTGTTACGTTCTTGTTTAAATCCAGATCAAACTTACTTCTAGGGCTTTGATAATATCCCTATCATACATTCTACAATCCCTAGCCATATGTCCAAAGTTATAACATGATAAAAAATAACCATTAAACACACTATGGTACCTAGATGTGATGCCTTCTCTTGATGGTCTTTTATAAACATTCTTTCTTGGAGGAGGCACAAGCCTTTGTTGAGAATTTATTCTTGGAACAATAACATTTTAAACCTTCTTATGGCCTTCAATTTAATTTGGCTTTTGAAGGATTTTTCTTCCATGATTCTCTTCCACCTTGCTTTGCGGGGGCTTGGAGCTTATGCCTTCATTGCATGGGGCTACATCTGCTCCTTTCACCTTCATATTCAATCAATTAATGTCATTATCCAAAAATTTATCCTTGAGATTTTCTACTGCATTTAGGGAAACATAAAGTTCTCTTTTCTTTTGACTAATATCTCCCTGAATCTGACTTTTCAATAATTTTCTTCTTTCTTCTGCATCCTCTACTTGTAGTTTTGGAAGGGTTACTTTTTTTGTTGCTTTCTTAAAATCTTGCATGTGTTCCTTCTATCTTTCACTTTCCTTTCCGAGCCTGTTTATTTCTTATGGCGATGCATCAAGTTCCTTTTTCTTTTGACCAACTTCTCCTATTGATTCCTCTAACTGGATTGTCAAGTTTTTCTATTTCTTTTAAGCTTCACGCACTTGATGTCACAGAGGGTAAACTTCTTTAAGTACTAAATTTTCTTCCTTTCTTTGTTAACATCACATAAGGTGTTAAACAATTCTACTTCCAAGTCTACTACTACTTGTTCTTCTTCATCTGCTTCATCTGAATCATAATCATCATCATCATTTTCATCTTGACCTACATGCTTCTTTGAGTAGACATCATGCAACTTCTTCCAAAGACTTTTAGCTTTTACATGGTATGGTAGAGGACTAAGAATGACCTTCATGTCTTTCATGCTATGGTTTCTAGATTCATTGGTAGATGTGTCTTTAGAAACAACATATTTCCATACATCATATCCTTGAGCTTGCAAATGAAATTTCATTCTAGATTCCCATATTTCATATTTGGGTTCATCAAACTGAAGAAGTGGTAGAACAAATTGATTCTCTTCAGAATTGGAGAATTCCTTTGATCGTTTGGATGTGTGCTTCTTTGACTTTCCCATCTCTGTAATTCTGAGATCTACCTTCCAGCTATTTAAGATGTAACTAAAGGAACTTGCTCTGAGACCAATTATTGGAAATACTAAGGCGGGGGTGGTGGTGAATCAATATTTCATTTCAATTAATTAATTTTAAATTCACAAATAATTAATTATCAATAGCGTTAGTTAAAGGCATAAGTCAGTATAACATCACATGAAAAAACAACAACACCATTCAGCAATGCAAAACATTTGAGATGGTAAACAAGAGAATTTTAGGTGGAAACCCTTATGAGAGAAAAACTACTGAATGCTTCTTAATATAGGTCTTAAAAATTTACATAAATTAGGAAGCTCCAACTAAAGGAGGCTTCAACCCGAAGGAATCTCAAACTCCCTAATTTAGCAGCTCCAACTAGAAGGATGCTCCAACACCCTGATTTAATAGATCCAACTAGAAGGACACTCCAATGCCCTAGTTTATAGGCTCCAACTTGAAGGAAGCTCTAATGCCTTGATTTACCAAATTCAACTAGAAGGACACTTCAATGCCTTCTATAGGCTCAACCTGCCCTAGCACCACCCTGCGACCCTGAAGAGTTCTTAGGCTCCAACCTGAAAGATACTCCACTCTCCCTAATTTCACCACCCTGCCAACCTATTCAACAAATGGACCATGTTTCACAATGTTTAGATTGGATCCACCTGTGATCAATAAATAACATAAAAAACAATCTCCTAGCTTTGTCAATTTGCAATACGGGCACAAGGTCATCAACAGTGATAAAATATCAAATCCCAGTAGCAAAAATTCTGTTAAGTCCACTTTTATAATCAAATATGCTTAATATGCTCAACATCAATACCAAACCCTATCAATAATAAATTCATTTCTCAACATCTATGTAACACTAATAATCAGTAACCAATTTGATCTTTGCAATAATGTGAAACCATAGTACTTCTCAACAAACCCTTGATACATGCTAATATGCTTCTACCATATCACTCTACTACAAATATCTCACTGTCTTAATAGTAGCAATGTCCTTATAATCACTCAAAAAATCTTCCCTTACACATGTCAAACCACTATCAACCTTTGCTTTAGTCCAACAATCACTTACCAATACGTGCCTTGTCATTCACCTGTAGTAGCATACATCAAAGTGAAGATTCCCTGGAATGTACAAACCCTAGTAATGGGCACAATTTATGGAAACATCACTACAAGTCTCAAAGCATCAATAATGCTTTTGTAATACCACTTGTTGACATCTCAATTGATTTTATCAACATCAATCACTAAAGTAATAAATCATGTCAATTAAAACCCTAGAAACATCATTAGATCAAGCTTCCAAAACCTAGGTATTCAATTACAAACCCTAGGAGATTGTAACATCAATTTTATCTCCAAATCTCTCTTTGCTCAATATATAAATTAAAATCCAAATGTAAAATAAACTCATTCTAGTTCATCATAGCAACAAACTTTGACTCACAAGAATAATATAATCATGTACTCAATCAACAAAATTGTGTGCACTATCACTTTATTATGTAGGAATACTACAAAAATATAAGTGATTCTAACAATGTATGGTTTCTATAGTGAAATATCATAATCCCAACAATATTATCATACCCCTATACCAATATTAAAATCATACTAGCAAATGGAAATATACCAACATTTCTTAAATAGAAACATTTAAGTAAATGTTTTCTCAACCCTACTATAGTAGCATCACTTCGTCTTACAAAATTTGTACCCTTCATCAACACATCAAGCGTGCAAAAACATAACATAAGCAAGCTATATTCAACTCAAATTAGCATAAGAGATCTCTGCTCATAACAACCTTGAATATTATTTTTTCAGATTATCAATCATGTTTAGATGTGTACTCCATATGCAGTTCTATGACAACATATCTCCCTTTTTTTGAAAAGAAACCTTAGTCATAGCTATTATTTCACTTAGACTGCTCCATAGCTACACACAATAGGATTACCAAATAATTTAATATTATAAGCAATAGATCCAACACATGAATATCCCACTTTATGGTACAAATCCATATTGTTCTGATCCATTGCAAATATAAGCCTCAACCATAGGCTTTTTTTTGTTTCAATTTTCCATACACATATTACAATTATATTAGTCTCCCATATTTCATTAGCGAATTAGGTCACATAAGTCACAGAGACCTATGCCGAAAATAGGCTAAGAGATGAAGCACATATATGATAGTCATAGTTTAGGGCACAAATTCTAGTAACAAACTTACAGAATAAGTTAAATTTTTAAGCCACAAAGCTTGACCTTCCATGTTGCTAGAAAGAGACCCCTAATTCGGCTAGATGATAGTCAGATCCAAAAGCAAAATTTACCCTAGAAAATGTTTATGTTTAAGGCTGAAATGAGGACTCAAACTTAAACATTTAACCTTAGAGATAACCTTGGGAATAGTGGTCAAGTGGCCTCAATTCATGTTAATTTTCTTCAAAGTGAGCTGTTAGGACCTCATATTGTCCTTTTTTGACCATATATTTTGCTATGATACCATCCCTTTCAACTTATATTTAAAAGCCTTTGTTAGTATTTTAACCCAATTATCTCAAAGGTATGTAATGATTCTTCTCATCACTATATGTTTAATTATTTAGCATATAATCACAACATCTTCATAGTTAATCTTTGAATTATTAAGTGCTAAACAGTTAAAGAATGATGTGCAGTCTGCGATGTTGAAACAACCTGAAAGACTATTTTTGCAGTTGCTGAAATAGCAGAAACGGCACGCAAATCGTGATGCTGAAACAGTTGAGATTTGCGTTCTAAATTTGACAGCAGCAAAGGAACCAGAACTGATCACCAATGAAGCTGTTACACTGGATGTAACGCTTATATCTAAAGATAGCATTACTATAACAACATTTTGTTGACAGGGAATTGATTTCCCTATTTTTGTATAATGGGTTAAAACAATGTAAATCTTTTGTAATAGATGTCTCCTCTTTATAAAGAGGAGACATCTACATTAGAAGGGGATGAAAAAACTGTGGAAAAAAGCTTAGCTGAAGGAACAGGACTGGAATTCTTTTTTTAATATGACATATTGATGGATGAATAAAGTTTTGTTCTAAACATCTTTGTCTAGTTCTTGTTTCCTGGGGAATCTTGTGAGAAGGATTTCACCGGTGATTAAGTTACAAAGTGAACTGGAAAGCTAGTTAATCAGAGGCAGGTGCTGGAGATTCCCGCTCTAGGGATAGGGTCCTGACTCTCTGTTACAGCACGGCCATTGTTTTCTTTTGCAGATTGATTCTTTCCATTTCCTTGCGTAAAATTAAGCATTTTCCTGATAGCTATCTGCAACAGAGTGTAATTGCTGTAATGCAGAGTGGAGCTTCAGTTTGTTAATTTAAGGCATGATTTGTTTGTACTACAACTTCTGTTGCTTTTAAAATTGAGTGCATATAATACGCAGTTGCCTTTGAAATAACAAGACTTCCCTGGGTTGACAATTAATGTCACACTTTGTTGTTTAATTCAATAAGCAATTAAAGTGACCAACATTTTGGCGCCGTTGTCGGGGAAGGCAATTATAGATTTTAAGGGTATTGATGATTTTTCTGTAGATATGCAGAATGCATGAGAGGATGCAAGAAAACTAATCCTACAGGTGGCAAGGGCAAAGGAAGAGGAGGAAGAAAAAATTTCATCGATGATATTATTTCAAAAGCTGAGACATCCCAGAGGTTAAGCTCTCGAAGGCCACAGACCCAGCACTCTTTCCAAATGGACCATCAAACGGAGGAAGTAGTGGGACCTGAAAGGATTATAGAAACAGTAGAACACACTGAGGAACCAGTGGAGGAAGTCGAAGGACCAGTAGAAAATATTGAAGAACCAATAGAAGATATTGAAGTTGAGGAACCAATTCAGGACATTGAGAGTCCAACAGAAAATACTGAATACTGGGAAAGCGCATCAGGAAAACAACCAATGGAGGACAACAATGAAGGACTCTTCGGTGGAGGTCATAGAGGAGAAGGAAGGGGAGAAAATTCTCTCTCTACCCTGGAATTCCCTATTGGGGAAATCCCCAGAGGAACAACTCCTATGAAGAATATCCCACCTTCAGCATTACCCAATTTGCATGGTTTATCCTCTGAAGACCCTGATGAGTTTCTTTTTGAATTTGATATATTGTGTAGAAGCTATGATTATGTTAATAATGCTCAGAAATTGAAGTTGTTTCCAGCAACATTAAAAGGAAATGCACTAAGATGGTTTATGAGCTTGGGAGGTCATGTGATCACAACATGGGATCAGATGAAGGAGAAATTTCTAGCCAAATACCAAGACTATTGCCGGATGAGATAAAAAAGGGAGGAATTATTCAAGATGGTTCAGAAGGAGGATGAAAATCTGGAGGACTTTGTGGAAAGACTCCAGTATAATCTGCAGATATCTGAGCACCCTGATGTAAGTAAAGATATTCTCAAAAAAATATTATTGAAAGGGGTAAGGGATGATTTTTTAGATATGTTAATTATGCTTGGTAAAGGAGATATATCTAACGAATCGTATGACGAAATTGTTAACCTCTGCAAGAGATGTTCAAGAGGAGCTGCAAATAAATCAAAGAGCAGGAATAGTACTTATTCAAGGGTCTAGAAATCAGCTAGTGGAGGAGCAACAAGGGCTGAAATAGGTAATCTACTTGACGAATTCAAGAATGAAATGTTAATTTCTTTTGCTTCATAGATTGATACCTTGCAGGTTAAAAAGAAGCAGGCAGAGGCAGAAGCTGCTTTCGCCATCTTCTGCTCTAAATGCAGGGAAAAGCATCCATTGAGGGAATGCCCACTGGACAAGGTGCCAATCTGTACCATTTTTGAAAAGGAGCACGAAACTCAACAATGCCCCTCTCTACCAGGGATAAAGGCAGCATTACAACCAATGGAGGAAGAAGTTGAAGCAATTTATCTGTTGACACAAAGGAGGCAATGGCAAGCACGAGGACAAGGTACGAATTCTAGTATGCCATTCAATCGTTGGAATAATTATCCTTCTTTTAATCAAGCAAATTACCCGCCCTTTAACCAAATGCAATACCCACCCTTTAATCAAATGAATTTCCCACCCATGTAGCAAACAAACCCTCCCTTTGTAGACCCTACAATGTGGACTCCCTAGCTTCTACAGCAATCCTATTTTAACCAATGGAACCCAAACTAGAGAGCTCAACAGACTCCATTCACAAACCAATTCCCTCAGTTCCAGCAATAACTCTCTCTTCCGTCAGGTACCCCACCGAATAATCAGACCATGAAGCCTCAACTACCTATACAACCGAACCCTAACCCTAATAACAATAAGGATGTGCAAGTTATCGACATTCAGAACTTGCCTACATCTCCTGTGCAATGTAACGATATTCATTTATGATCTGGGAGAGTAGTCGAGCCAATTATAGATGATATTACCACTTCTGACACTGATAAAGAAGAAGCAAAACAGAGTAAATCATCTAATAAGGATGTTGAAATAGTCAACCCACCCTCTAATAAAACTACTGAAACAGTCAAGTCATCTTCTAATGGAACTGCTGAAACAGCAGAACCACCGTTACCTGAGTGCTTCGCTCTCACTAAGACGCCTGAGCTGCCTGCTTTTAACCTTTTAGGGGAATTGCAGAATCTGTATGTTAAAATTCCACTTTTACATGCACTTAGAGATGTACCAATCTATTCCAGAACCATTAGAGACATTTGCATCAATAAACCTGGTAGGAAGGCATAAACCTGGTAGGAAGGCTAAAGATCCCCTTACAATTCATGTGATAGGAGATCTAGCTGCTTTAATGTCAGGAAAAGTTCCTCCTGTAAAATATGGTGATCCTAGTCACTCTACGGTCATAGTGCAGGTCGGAAAAACTATTGTTTCGTGAGTTCTGGTAGACCTAGCGGTTGCTATAAACATTATGACCCTTGAAACTGCACAGCTGTTACAATTGAAAAATGTAATTAGAGAAACACCAACTATCTTGGAATTATCTGATCATTCCACAATCAAACCAGAGGGGGTTATTGAAGACCTGATCATTTCAGTTGAATCCTGGAATTACCCAGCTGACTTTGTGGTGCTACAGACTAAAGCAAAGTTGGGGGGACATCCTCTGATTTTGGGGAGACCCTGGTTGGCTACAACAGATGCTTTTATCAGTTGTAGATCAGGTTCAATGACAATTTCTAATGGTTGTGAAACTAAATAGCTTATGCTGTATCCTCATGCTACACCTATGATTAATAATGATGATTCTGTATGGTTAGACTATGAGGATAATGATACTCAACCCATCTTGACCATTGGACAAGCCTTAACTCTTAAAGATACCACAAAAGATGAAGTAATTAGTAATTTTATTTCTGAACCTTCCTCAGTTACTTTTGAAGCACATAATCAGTTAACTGCAATTCTAGATCCTGAAACACAGCAAAAGCTTAAATCTGAAGATTTACCTCAAACATCAACTGCTATCTCCTCTAAAAGCATAACAGTAGAAATCGAACATGGCAAAACATTAAACATAAACCCCAATTTATCTGATGCTGAAACATAACAGCTGATGGAGTTGCTCCGTGAGAACAAGGAAGCATTCGCATGGGACTATACATACATGAAGGGGATCTCTCCTGAATTATGTACTCATTGTATCTATATTAAGGAGGGAGCCCGACCAGTCTGTCAACCCCAGAAACGAATGAATCCCAACTTGAGGGAAATTGTTAAGGAAGAACTTCAAAAGTTGCTTGATGCAGGGTTTATATATCCCATATCTGACAGTGAATGGGTTTCTCCATTGGTGATAGTACCTAAGAAAAATGGGAAATGGAGAGTGTGTGTGGATTATAAAGCTTTAAATAAAGCTACCCAAAAAGATCATTTCCCCTTGCCATTTATTGATCAGGTGTTGGACAGTTTGTCAGGAAAGAAATTCTTTTCCTTTTTAGATGGTTTTAGTGGATATAACCAAATTAGAATTGCACCTCAAGATCAAGACAAGACCACTTTTACTAGTCCTTGGGGAACTTTTGCTTATAGAGTTCTCCCATTTGGACTATGTAATGCTCCAGCAACGTTTCAAAGAGAAGTAATAAGAATTTTTTCTGATATGCTTAATGATTCTTTAGAGATATTTATGGATGATTTCACTCCCTATGGTGTGACTTTTGAAGTTGCGCTACAAAACCTTGAGAAAGTACTTAAACGATGCATACAAGCTCATCTTTCCTTGAGTACCAAAAAATGTCATATGATGATGAATGAAGGAATTGTACTAGGGCACTTCATTTCATTCCTTGGGATTCACGTGGATCCATCCAAAGTACAGGTAATTCAGACCCTTCCTATTCCTAAAACACAAACTGATGTAAGAAGTTTTTTAGGACATGCTAGATATTACAGGAGATTTATCAAAAATTTCTCTAAAATATCTTCTCCTCTGTTTGTGTTACTTATGAAAAATGTTGAATTTAAGTGGACTAGTGCCTGTCAGAAAGCATTTGATGAACTTAAGCATCAGTTGTCTACAGCTCCTATTCTGAGGGGACCTGATTGGGCACTCCCCTTTCACATATCCTCTGATGCTTCAGATATTGCAATTGGAGCTGTCTTGGGCCAAGAAGAGAACAATATTCCTTATGCTATCTACTTCATTAGTAAGAATATGACCCCTACTGAACTTAATTACACAGTTACCGAGAAAGAATTTTTAGCAGTTATTTATGCTATTAATAAATATCAACATTATATTACTGGTTATCCTACTTTTGTTCATATTGACCACTCAGCTATCAAGTATTTAATGAATAAATCTATTACAAATGCTCAAGTTACCAGGTGCTTATTGTTACTACAAGAATTTGATATTACAATTGTGGATTGACCAGGTAAAGAAAATGTAGTTGCTGATTTCCTTTCTCGGATAAAAACTGATGATAATACTCCAACAGATGATTCCTTTCCTGATGAATATTTGTTTGCAGTATCTGCTCACTCACCATGGTATGCAGACATTGCCAATTATCTGGTTGCAGGGAAATTACCATCACACCTATCACATGGGGAGAAAAGAAGGATCATTCAACAAAGTGTTAGGTACAGCTGGATAAGTGGGTGTCTTTTTCATACAGGACTTAATCAGGAGATCCGAAGATGCATTAGAGAAGATGAGGTTTATGACATATTGAAGGCTTGTCATGATGGCCCTTGTGGTGGGCATTTTGCTGATAAGAGAACAACACATGAAATTCTCAGGATGGGTTATTATTGGCCCTCACGTTTCAAAGGACGCAAAGAAATATGTCAGGGCCTGCGACAGCTGTCAGAGAATGGGCCAACCCAATCATAGAGATGAAATGCCACTAAACCCTCAGGTAATACTTGAACCCTTTGAAAGATGGGCTCAAGATTTTGTAGGGCCCATCAACCCTCCATCCAACCAAAGAGTTTATATATTGGTTTGTACAGATTATATGACTAAATGGGTGGAAGCTAAGGCACTAATCAAAGCTAATGAAGAATCTATTTTAACCTTTTTATTTGAAGAAATCTTCGTTATATTTGGGGTGCCTAGAGAATTAGTCACAGATGGAGGACCTCCTTTCAATTCACATGGTTTCAAAGATATGCTTCAAAAATATCATATCAATCATAAAATGACTACACCTTACCACCCCCAAGCTAATGGTCAGGTGGAAAGTACAAATAAAGTCATAGAAGCTATTTTAACAAAAACTGTGAAGGAGAATAGGAAATATTAGGCTCAAAGACTACCTGAGGCATTATGGGCGTATAGAACTACTTGGAGGAACACTACAAGTTTTTCACCCTATGAATTGGTTTACAGTAAAAGTTTTTTTTTTCCTGTGGAATTTGAAATTAAAACTTTAAGAACTACTTTAGTTGTTAACCTTGATTTGACTGATGCATAGATAGCTATGTTGCAGCAGCTACAGGAGTTGGATGAAAAAAGGTTGGATGCCATCCATCAAACAACTATGATTCAGCAGCAGGTGGCATGAAAAAACTATTAAACATAAGTAGTTCCAAGAAAGTAATTAGGCTTTACTATATGATTCCAGGTTTGAAAATTTTCAAGGAAAACTACGAACAAGGTGGCTGGGACCTTACGAAATAGATACTGTTTTTCCCAATGAAATAGTAAGGCTCCTAACAATTGATGGTTCTAGAAATCCATTGCTAGTAAATGGGTATTGGCTTCGTCTATACCAGCAACCAATTTCTAAGGAGGATTTTAAGGCCACTTGCATGGCAGATTCATATTACATCTTTTTGGGGGAGCCTCTTGCCCTTAATTGCACTTAATCTCTGCATTATTTTTGTATTAGCATTAGATTAGATTACTTAATTAATAATCTCTGTCAAGGGCTGCCATATTACAATTTATTTTGCAGGTTTTAATTCGGAGGCTAGTTGAAGGAATAATTGCATTACAAGCAGGATCAGGTTTCAGTTTGGGAAACATGGCCATTCCATTTCAATTCATTATCCATCAACAACATTTTCCTATCCTCTTTAACAACAGCATCTCTTTTTCTTGTTGCTGAAACACCAGTTTCTGCCATTACTGAAACACCAGTTTTTGCCGTTGCTGAAACACCAATCTTTCCCCATTTTCCCCATTGCTGAAACACCATTTTTTCCCCATTCTCTCCATTGCTGATACACTGATTTCTCCATTGCCGAAACATCGACTTTTCCTTTTTTCCGAAAAAGCGTCAATTTTCCCATTTTTCCCGTAACTGAGGCATCAACTTCTCTAAAAAATGATCAATACATAACATTTTCCATTTTCAGAGAACCAGCCATTCATCCTGATAATTCAGGTCCTTCACCATTACCTCGAGTGAATAGAGAAATCCTTTTATATAAATACCCTCATATCTTATAACCCTTTTCAATAACCATTGGTGATCCACTAAACAACGAAAATATACTTTCAGCACAACAATCGAAGGTAAAACGTGAGGTATGCGTGTTTATGTGCAAATATTAAACTATAGTTAATGAGAAGATTCTGATATGATTGCCGAAATCTCCGTACACTACAAACTTATCATTTTAGCCGCAGTTGGGGGGAATATCAAATTTTTTGCAATCATTACCCGATATGCCAATCACCATTGTTTTTTTAACACGATCGAGTCTCGTCACCCCGTCTCTGTTTTATTATGTCATAACCCCATTCGCAATATCTTACTCTGTCTTTGTTGTGGTAACTCGGCTTTGTATTGTGCATTTTACCGAACCAGTAACTATGGGAGGTAACGCTATCTGAAATGAACCTGGTTCAATGGCTCTATTGGAACTTTACCTAGAAGCATATCAAATTTTTCTGCAAGCGGATTGGGTGGATTACTTTCGGAGGCTCCAAGAATTTGATTCTCAGCAAGTCTTGGAATTCACCCTTAATTTAAAGGAAGATTATTCTATGGTTCGAGGAGTGCGAATTCCAGTAATAGAGGAGGGTATAGCGCAAGTTTCAGGATTACCAACCAATGGCATCCGCTGGTTCAGCCGTAAACACATAATTCTGAATGCACAACAAGATTTTATTCTACCTAGGGAGCGGGTCGAACCTAAAGGCAGAGGCGTTGCACTACGTTCATTACCACCTCCATGGCCAAAGGTTGCAGAGTTTGTCAAGCACTATCTTACCTGCGAAGGACGTTACCAGGTAGTGTACCAGCATGACTTTGTGTTGTTGAATCATTTAAGACATGGTCATTTATTAAATATGCCATACTATCTGCTTGGGTGTCTAAAGAATATGTCACATTATTCCAAGGATGCAAAGTACCCACTCCTCTCCATTACTCACCATCGCCTGGTTCAGCTCTTAATCCTGAGGGGCTTTGCCCTGCAGAACCCTCCTCCCCTTAACAACCCACCCTAGGAAGCTACTGAAGTTACTCAACCAGTAGCCGAAAACCCTCAAGAAACTGCTGAAATTTCTCAAGCGGCAGCCGAGACTCCCCAAGTGAATGCTGAAAATCCTCAACCATCCGTGACAGCCAGTCCAATTGACCCCGCTAGTGCATCAACCCCATCCCATAATTTACCTGAATCATCCATTCCCACGGTCCATATCCCTAGTGGTGATTCAAACGACGACATTCCCCTAGCTAGGCTGAGCAGGAAAAGGAAAAGGCAAGAAACGGTTGTTCCTTCATCAAAAAGACGAACAAGGGCCTCAATGAAACAAGCTATTACCTCTGATGTTCCTCCTACCCCAGAGAAGGCCATCCATAAAAGAAAAACCATGGTTTTTCTTACCTCCTTACCTTGAAGACGAAGGAGGACGTCTTTTGCAGCAGCAACAGAGACCCCCACCCCAAATTTCCCACCCATTATCCTAAAACCTCATGCCCCACCAAACCCCGAATCCCTACCTTCCTCACCCTCGGGTACCGAAATGCAAAGCGTCCAGGATTTTTTGACATCATTCCTTTCAGAAGACGCAGCTGCTCCACAAGAACCAGCTGCTAACTTATCAAACGTAGACACCCAAGATGATGTATAGCATGTAGCTGTTACACCAGAACCAGCTACTGACTCAACGGGTGTTACACAAGAACCACCTGCTGAGGAGCTAAAAATAGATGACCTAGAAGTAGCTGCCCCACAAGAACCAGCTACTGACTCAACACCTGCTGAGGAACAAAAGATAGATGACCTAGAAGTAGCTGCCCCACAAGAACCAGCTACTCACTCAACAGGTGCTGAGGAGCAAAAGTTAGATGACCAAGAGGTAGTTGTCCCACAAGAACCAGCTACTAGTCCAGCAGGTGTTACACAAGAACCACCTACTGACGATCATGATCTGGAAACACATCAGAACATAGCAGCTACTAATTCAGTAGGTGTTACACAAGAACCACCTGCTGAAAAACAGGAAACGGGTAATCAACATACAGCTGAATCAGCTACTGTCTCAGCAAGTGTCACACAAGAACCACCTGCTGATGACCACGATCAAGAAATAGAGCAAGACCTAGCTGCTACTGACTCAACAGTTGATACACAAGAGCCATCTACCAACAAGCAAAGTGTAGATACCCAGGATACTGCTGCTACAAAAGAACTAGCCACTCAATTGCTTGATATGCAGAATTTACACGTTCAGGAGGATATAGCTATTATGAAACTAGTTGATCACCCAACAGTTGTCAAACAAGAACCACCTACTGGAGAAATAAATAATGAAGCTGCCACAAAACAATCATCCGCCCATCCACTTCAACCAGCTACAGAGACTGCAATTTCTACAGAAGGCCCTGTCACATTAGCTTCCCTTCCACAAGAGAATGAGTTTCTGAAAGCCGAGATTGAGGCTTATAAGCAGGAGTTAATAATAGCAAGAGAAGCTTATGAAAAGGAACTTAATCTGTATACTTTAGCCCAAGTAGCATCTGCAGCCAAGAAAAGTGCAGATAAGGATCGGTATGAGGAATACATGTGCAGCCAGTGTGGTGACCTCTATTCTCGAGCTGGTTATAAGGTAGTCGAAATACCATTGTCTGGACCTACTCCTGCAGTTACTCCTTTTGTAGTTAAAAAGGAACGCCCTGTTGTTACACAAGAACCAGCAGGGCCTTCAAAGATTTCTGAAGAAGAAGAGAAACTGCAAGTACCTCGGCCTACCCCAGTTGTTAAAGCTGAGAATCCTGCACCAAAGTCTGCAGAGATGGTATTTACCCAGACTGAGCTTCTTTGTGCAGAGACTGTCTTACTCAAACTTTAAGCATTCAAGAACTCAGCGATATATGGAAGAAAGAGTATGCCTTGTCGCAAGAAAGGGCATTTCAAGCACAAAAATCAATATGGCCGAATCATGCATATAGAAATTGGGAAATCCTAGAACAGTTCCATGCATAGCAGAAGGAAAATAAAAAGTTAAAAACTAGATTGTCTCTTATCTTTGAATTAGTTCAAAGACTTCTGGCTACTAGGAAACCATCCTTTAATTATTCCGTGTTCCTAGTAGAATGCCTAGCATTCCTTTAGATAAAAGCAGTCAGAGATGGACGACCTCATGAAGTGTCTACACCCCAGCAGTTTATTGAAACTTTTGCAGCAGCGTCATTCAGTGAACAAAATCTCTTATCTGAACTTTATCTCCATAATGAGGCCATGCCAGAAGATAGAAAGTTTAATTTGATTCATGTGGCTGGTGACATTTAGATTAGAGCCTTGTTCTCTTTTATGGCCAATCAACTCACGTGGCAAAACGCTTTTCTTTCAGCAAAACATAACGAAGAAAATCGCCTTCTGTGGATCCGAGCTGAACCACAGAATGTTGCTATTTTCATTGCTGAACATCATAGGGTTATAAAAGAACCAGGAATGACTGAGCATATCAGGGAATTACAGGCATCAGTGTTAGAATAATGTCAACAGCATATCAAGAAGAAAGGACCTCTTGCCATGCAGGCAAACAATTTGTTCTGGGAACATTGCCCTAAGGAGAGAAGGGAATACCATCCTCTTAACTCTCTCAATATTCATGCAGCAATTTCACGAGTGTCTAATTATGTTAAATGTGTTCAGCGGTGTGGTAACAAATGGTTGGGTTATCATTTTCACTTCCCCCTTCTCTGGTTGCTAGTACAGCAATATAAGGCCTACTTCAAGGTGTCCAAAAAGGAGGAGCTTGCAGCATGGCAGAGATTACAGAGTGTCCAGGGTTTTAGAGATTCAACTGATAGCACCTTTTATACTTATTGTATAAGTAATTTTCACTGTACATCCCAGTATTCCAATTCAGACTCAGAGTAGATGTTGCATGGGGACATGCAACTGCTTCAGTGTGGGGGATGTTAGGACCTCATATTGTCCCTTTTTGACCATATATTTTTCTATGATACCATCCCTTTCAACTTATATTTAAAAGCCTTTGTTAGTATTTTAACCCAATTATCTCAAAGGTATGTAATGATTCTTCTCATCACTATACGTTTAATTATTTAGCATATAATCACAACATCTTCATAGTTAATCTTTGAATTATTAAGTGCTAAACAGTTAAACAATGATGTGCAGTCTGCGATGCTGAAACAACCTAGAAGACTATTTTTGCAGTTGCTGAAATAGCAGAAACGGCACGCGAATCATGATGCTGAAACAATTGAGATTTGCGTTCTAAAATTGATAGCAGCAAAGGAACCAGAACTGATCACCAAGGAAGCTGTTACACTGGATGTAACGCTTATATCTAAAGATAGCATTACTGTAACAACATTTTGTTGACAGGGAATTGATTTCCCTATTTTTGTATAATGGGTTAAAACAATGTAAATCTTTTGTAATAGATGTCTCCTCTTTATAAAGAGGAGACATATACATTAGAAGGGAATGGACAGACTGTGGAAAAAGGCTTAGATGAAGGAACATGAATGGAATTCTTTTTGTAATATGACATATTGATGGATGAATAAAGTTTTGTTCTAAACATCTTTTTCTAGTTCTTGTTTCCTAGGGAATCTTGTGAGAAGGATAGGGCCCACCTTCATCACAAGATTCACCCATTACATTTCTGCAATGTGTTAAGTGTGTCTTTTATTCATGCCTTGTTAACAAGTACTATTTGCTGAACATTGTTTATAATACCTTTTCTGAAACTCTGTTTCTTTCTCAATTGAATGTTGTATGAGTGTTTCACCGGTGATGAAGTTACAGAGTGAATTGGAAAGCTAGTTAATCAGAGGCAGGTGTTGGAGATTCCCACTCTGGGGATAGGGTCCTGACTCTCTGTTACAGCACAACCATTGTTTTCTTTTGCATATTGATTCTTTCCATTTCCTTGCGTAAATTTAAGCATTTTCCTGATAGGTATCTGCGACAAAGTGTAATTGCTGTAATGCAAAGTGGAGCTTCAGTTTTTTAATTTAAGGCATGATTTTTTTGTACTACAACTTCTGTTGCTTTTAAAATTGAGTGCATATAGTACGCAGTTGCCTTTGAAATAACAAGACTTCCCTGGGTTGACAATTAATGTCGCTCTTTGTTGTTTAATTCAATAAGAAATTAAAGTGACCATCACGAGCCTCAAGAATTGGGGCCTAAATCACCTCAGACATAGGTAAAAAAATATCTCAATACATGGCAGCAGTAGCCTCATAAGAGTGACCTTTGAACAACGAATAATTTTCACATAAAGAGAAGTTAATAAACCACTTATATGAATTTAGATAAACTTCTATCTTGCCTTAGAAAGTGTTTTTGTATTAACAGAAATCCTCAACCAAAAGGAAAATAATAATCCCAAAAAAACCTTTGATCAGATTCGACCTACTTCTAGCATCAAAAAAATTATAGAGATATGCCATTTATCCATTGCATTTATGGAGAGTTCAAGCCCTATATTTATACTTTATGAGATGGCTATTGGAGGGGGCGACTAGTCTTAGAGCCGACCTAAAATTTTGGAGGGAGATGACCTTAAATGTAAAAATTCAAATTGAAATTTAAAGTTTGGAGCTGCAATTTGAGGTCAAACTCAACAAAAATTTGGATTATTTTTTCGCTTTGATAGAACTTCTTTGACCAAAAAAAAATTTAATCAAGTCGTTCAATAAATGTCCATTTTGGCCTCATGGTTTGAGTGATTTTCTATCCAATGATAAACTTCCACATCATATCCTTTTGGCAAGTTTGACCATAGGAAGGGGGCTTCAACCTTCTGAGAGGTGTATCTTTCAAACCTAGAGGAGCCTTGTGGCATGCCACATACTATTGGAATCAAATCAGTGAGGACTATCAAATGGTGATAATGTTATGATCAAAATCATTATCCTCTACATCCATTTTACTCAACCAGTGCAGGGAATCTAAAGCTTTCACTCCTTTCTTCCAGGATTCTTGTCATTTGGAGCATCCAACTGATGCAATCTAGACAATTATTAAGAGCGCTTATGGACCACCGTTGGCATAAATTACAACACCATTCAACAATATACCCATTTTTTATTTATGGAAACACACATAATCCCCCTGCTATTTGTGCTACCCCTGACTTCACACTATGATATTTCTTTCTTGATTTCTCTCCCCCATTGACATCAATGGAAAAAGGTTACTCCTCCTAACGGAATACCTTCCTCTGTCTTCCTACATAAACTATCTTTCTCCCCATGTCATGCTATGTTTTTCATGGATTACCATAGAGGATTCTACCTGTCAATATGCATCAATGAAAACGAGCTATTTTGTAATTTTTTTCCATGACTACTACTCTACTAAAACTACCTTTAATGTTGAATGTTGCTCTGATGAATTTTTCCATCTACCAACTTGTTAAATGATGAATTTTCAAATGTGAAAACACTGCTACACAAACTCCCCCTCTTCAAAATTCATAAGACATGGGGTCTTCAAATTACCTCTTTTAGAATAATGTGTAGATTGGCTCTGATACCAAATCATCCTTGACATTTTCCATTGTAGATTCATCATGACCCTTTGACTTTGCAAAACCCGAATGCATGACTACAAAGACTTTCTCAATCACTTGATATTCATGCTTTTGTTTTCTTCTCTTGACTTTATTATACCTGATATTACGATTGTCCTTTATGAAAGATTCCATCTTGTATCTACAATCTCAAGCTATATGATCGTAGTTATGGCATTTGTAACATTTAGTGTTGAACTTGAATGATGGAGCAACTGACATATACTTTCTACTGAAAAAGGAATTGGAATATCTTCCTTGAATTCCTACAACCTTACTTCTAAGGTTTTGATAATATCCTTGATAATCATCATTGTGATACATTTTGCAATCCCTATCCATATGTATGAAGTTAGAACATGGGAAACAATAACCATTAAAAACACTAGGGTACCTGAATGAGATGCCTTGTCTTGACGTTCTCCTATACACATTATTTCTTGGAGGAGGTATAACCCTTTGTTGAGAATTGCTTCATAGAGTGGCAACATTTTCAACCTTCTTTTGTCCTTTAATTTGATTTGGCCTTTGAAGGATTTTTATTCCCTGCTTCTCTTCCACCTTTCTCTTTGGGGACTTGGAGCTTGTGCCTTCATTACATGGAGTTTCATCTGCTTCTTTCACCTTCATATTCAATTGAGCAATGTCATTATCCAACAATTTCTTCTTGAACTTCTCTACTTCAGTTAAGGGAGCATCGAGTACTCTTTTCTTTTGAGCAATATCTTCCTGGAATTAGATTTTCAAGACTTTTCTTATTTATTTTGCTTCCCTTGCTTGCAGTTTTAGAAGGGTGACATTTTTTTTTGTTGTTAAAATATTGCATGTGTTCCTTCTGCCTTTCACATTCCTTTCTGATCCCTTTTCTTTTGACTAGCTTCTACTACAAATTACTCTAAAGGGATTGTCAAATTTTTCTCTTTCTTTTCAACTTCCTACACCTGATGTCTTAGAATGAAAATTCTTGTTTGAGTACTTGATTTCACTTCCTTTCTTTGTTAAGATCACATATGGTGCTGATCAATTATACTTCCAAGTCTACTACTACTTCTTCTTCTTCATTATCTTCATTTGAATCACAATAATCATCATCATTTTCATCTTGATCTGCATGCTTCTTTGAGTAGAGATCATGGAGCTTCTTCCAAAAACTTTTGGATGATGAGCACTGATTAAATTTGGCTTTTAAAAGCTCTAGTAGAGCATTAATAATGACCTTCATAAATTTCATATTGTACCTTTTATATTCATCAATATATGCATCTCTAGAAATAATAGATTACTATACATCATATCCTTGAGCTTGTAAATGAACTTTCATTCTAGATTCCCATATTTCATATTTCACTTCATCAAACTTAGGTGGTGGTATACCTACTTGATTCTCTTCATATTTGGAGACTATTGCAATACCAAATACTTCCTTTGATTGTTTGGATGTGTTCTTCTTTGAATTTTCCATCTCTGCACTTTTGAAATCTACCTTCTAGTTGTTAATCCACAATTGAAGGAACCTACTCTCATACCAATTATTGGAAATATGGGGGGGGGGGGGTGGGGTGGGGGCAGGGGGTGGGGGGAGGGGGGGGGTGGGGTGGGGGCAGGGGGTGGGGGGAGGGGGGGGGTGGGGTGGGGGCAGGGGGTGGGGGGAGGGGGGGGGGGTGTTAATCAGTATTTCACTTCAATTAGTTAATTTTAGCTTCGCACAACATAAATTATCAATAAAAATATTTCAAAGAACATGTTAACATCATACCACATGAACAAATAACAACACCATTCAACAATGCACAACATTCAAGATAGTAGACAAGAGATTTCTAGGTGGAAACCCTTCCAGGTATAAAAACCATCGAACACTTCTTAATATAGGTATTCAAAGTTTACACCAATTAGGAATCTATAACTTCCAAGATTTATCAACTCCAACTGAAGGAGATTCCAACCCCTTTGTTTAAAAGCTCCAACCTGAAGGAAGCTCCAACTCCCTACTTTACTAGCTCCAACTAGAAGGATTCTCCAACTCCCTAATTTACTAGCTCCAACTGGAAGGACACTCCAATGCCCTAGTTTACATGCTCCAATGCCCTAATTTACTTTCCAACTCCAACTGGAAGGATGCTCCAACACCCTGTGCAAACTCCAACCTACGCTATCACCACCCTGGCACTCTATTCAACAAGCGTATCACATTTCAAAATTTTCAGATTGGATCCACTTGTGCTCAATAAATAACATACAAAAAATATGTTGGCTTTGTCGATCTACAATACTCGCACAAGGCCACCAACAGTGATAAAAATTCAAATACTAGTAGCATAAAGTCTATCAAGCCTACTATCATAATCAAATTTTCTTCTACTCAACATCAATACCAAACCCCATCAATAATTAATTCACTACTCAACATCTCTATATCACTAATGCTCAGTAACCAAAATGATCTATGCAATACTATGAAACCCTAGTATTGCTAAAATAACTCTTGATACATGCTAATTTACTTCTACCATATCACTCTGTTACAAATATCTCACTAACTTAATAACAACAATGTCCCTATAATTAGTCAATAAATTTTCCTTTACACGTGTTAAACCACTATCAACCTTTGCTTCTATCCAACAATCACTTACTGATACACACCTTGTCATTCACCTATAGCAGCATGCATAAAATTAAAGACTCACTGGAATGTACAAACCCTAGCAGTGGAAACATAAAGCAACATCATTACAAGCTTGAGAGCATCAACAATATTTTTTCAATTCCACTTGTTACCATCTCAATCAATTCTATCAACATCAAACATTGAAGTAATAACTCTTCTCAATAAAAACCCTAACAACATCATTGGATCAAGCTGTCAAACCCTAGGTATTAAATGAAAACTACTCAGAGCTTGTAACATAAATCTAATATCTAAATTTCTCTATATATACATCAAAGTCGAAACACAAAATCAACTCATTCTAGTACATCATAGCAGTAAACTAATTCATAAGACTAATATAGTCATGTACTCAATCAAAAAAATCATGTGCATTGTCACTTCATTATGTAAGAAGACTACAACAATCAAGGTGCTTCTAACAATACATGGCTACTATAGTGCAATATCATAATCCCAACACAAGTATCATACACCTTTACCAATATCACAACCATAGTATAAAATAGAAATATAACAACAATTCTTAAATAACAATATTTAAGTAAATGTTTTCGCAACCCTATTGTAGGAGCATCACTTTTTATTACAATGTTTGTATCTTTCATCAACAGATCAAGCCATAAAAAGCACAATAGAAGTAAGCTATATTCATCTCAAGTTACCATACCATATATCTGCTCATGGCAACACTAAATATTATTTTGTCATATTATCAATCAACTTCATTTGTGTATGTTAGAAAATTATATACTACAGAGCAATGGAACACATAAAATATATTACAGAAATATAAACAAAGAAAACACATAAAACAAGAGAGACACAGATATACATGGTTCACCCAATTTGGGCAATGTCCACGGCAAACATCCAGCCCTTCCTTTTATATTATCTAGAAAACTAAAGGGATACAACCTACAGAAGATCCACTGTAATTCCCTCTTAGCTCTCACACAATCTCCTCTCTCTTTCTCACTCGGAATACAGATATACATAGATGCAATACAATTCTGTCATATATAGGAAGGGGTTTCCTTCTAGGGGAAAAAAACCCTAAATTAAACATAACTTATATTTTCAAATCTTCGCCTAATGAACGACCCAGATTGACTACGAAATTACAACATTTTACAAGGCAATTTTACATCTATTTTTAGCTTCGGGGGAGCTGCCCCCGATCCCCCTCCTAGGGGGGTGCTCCTAAAGATCGTTGCCACCCCCCCTTGACCCCCTTTGCAGCACAAATATTACGGGTGATCTTGTCACCACATTACGAGTTGGTGATACCTCTGAATAAAGAAGATAATCAGGCTCCACATCCAACAATCTTCCACTTGGAGACTAATTATAGCAACTCCACCGCTGCTTCATTTGCTGGAGAATGACTCCACTTTGGAACTAGATGTTTCTCATCTTCATCATCATACTTGAAGACCAATTGAAACTGAGCAGAATCTCAGTTTCTCCCTAGTTACAACTTTTGTTAACATATCTGTAGGATTCTGGATAGTGTGTATCTTTTTCAGCTTCAATTGTTCATCTTCCAACACTGATCGTATGAAATGATACTTGATCTGTATATGTTTTGTCTTGGAATGAAATGCAAAGTTCTTTGCAAGATGTATGGCACTGTGACTGTCACTGTATAACCCGCCCAAATCCTTCTTCTTACCCAATTCATACATAAACCTTTGTAACTAAATCATTTCTTTACTAGCCTCTATAGAAGCTGTTAGGTTCCTATACTAATAGGGATCATAATTTTGAATTTACTATGTTAATGTCTTGTAATATTATACATACCTTTGCTTTTATGCAAATGTTTTCCATATTAAATTAAAAAATGTAAAGATGGTATGTCCTAAAAGAAATATCAAAGGACAAAAAGAATAATAGATGATCAAAAAAGTGAAAATATATGAACCCCAAACAAAAACAGATCATGAAAGTGTGCAAATCCAAGTGCCACTACTCTTTACTTTACTGTCCAAAATAATGGTTGTGTGAAGCTTGTCATAAATGCCACAACCCATGATAGTCAAACTGTTTAATCTTGACTACTTCATGCTTTAAATTACATGTTTATAGTTAGAGAAAAAATATCCGACCAAACTGTTTAATCTTGGCAGATCTGTAGTTAGGTAGAGAAATAAAATGTGCTCACAAGCTTAATCTGGGCCATTGGAAGATATAAGGTTAGAATTAGATAGTTTACTTTTCAAAAAGGAAAAGGAAAGAAAGGGTATGCTATTTTAAATGCACCCAAAAAAGTGAAGAAAAATGCTAGGGTAAGTAAACGGGTAAGTAGAAGAAAGGTTACAGAAATAGAAGCTATTTGAGGCATACGCACATTTTTCATGCTTAATCATGTGCTTCAATGTGCAGGAGTAGTCATGAAAGTAAAATGATGCTCATAAGATGATTTTGTTAACTTCCTCTTCATTTCATTTCACCCCCCCCCCCCCCCACTACATACTTACTAATTCCCCTTTTACCCCTTCATTTCTTATGAAAACACATTTTCCCTTCATTTGACCCCTACCCCTTGGTTTCACACAATTCCCTAGCAAATTACCCTCCAAATTCATTCCCCTACCCAAAAACCCTTTTTCCCTAGTGTGAAACCCTTTTCCCCTTTGAAAAAATCACTTTCCCTTTGTTAATTTCCCTAAAAACCCAAAAAAACCCAAAAAACCCTTTATCCTAAGTTTAAATCCCCCCCCATTACTTTATTAATTCCGCTACATAGTCATTTTTCCCGACAAAACTTGTTTAACCCTCCACCCTAGTGTAGTAAACTAAACCTGCATTATATAAACCCCGCACTTTACTTATTAAGTTAATTACAAATCATTTGTAATTAACCCCTGGGCCACGCTAATTTCCGCCTTGATTTCCTACAGTGCAGCTTTACTGCATGATTGTTGTTAGATCTATCACCCCCAGATCCAATGGTGCACATCCATATCAAGTCCAATCACCTCCCAACCTTTACCGGCCTGAGAGCACGCGATATGAGCAGTATTTCTCAAGCCCCCTTTGGTTACGTGGTAGCCCCTCGTTAATTCACATGCTCTCGGGAAAATACCACACATCGCTCAAAAGTGATGTGATGGCCCCCAAAACCACCTCCCCACCATAGACCGAAACCGCTCACTGTTCGCTAAACTAATCCCATGCCAATTTCTAACCGTTGTCGGTTAAAAGGCCGAAGACCCCCATTTTTATCCTTTTTACTCATTTTTCTCTGCGAAAGATTCCTAAGCCTTCCTGCACAACCTCGAGCTTCTGCAACTAGATTCTACCATTGAGTACCTTCCGAATATGCCCCGGACGCCCAATTCAGCCATCCAGTGCACAGTTGAAGCCACAGTACCTTCTGCAGCCACCATTCACACCAGTTTGCAACCTATACCACCATTTCCAAGTATTTTGACAACAAACCAGAACAACCCTCTCAAATTCAAAAATGTACAGTGAATTCAAACATTAAAGTAATTGAATTTAATTAATTTCCCTTAATTTGAGTGTATTTCCCCCTAAATACCAAAACCCCTCGTTTGCAAACTACCATTACCCTATTACTGCACCTGAGTTTTCAAGACCTCATTGTTTGAGCTTGTATAAGCCTAATTCCCACATTTATCCTAAAGATGGCTTCCCAGAACTCTTTGGATGTCAGACCTATGTCAACCTCTCACCTGGACATTGACCATTTGGCCCTAGCAGACAGGGATTTCCAAATAAGAGACACTCCAACTCCAGCCCACCTTCTGAAGCTCCACTGTTGGAGTAAGGACAGGTCCCTAAACCATGCAAATGAAATTCACCTTTGGGAAGAAAATTTACCTAAATACATATTCCCAGTAGTTCACCCATTCCCAGATATTGTACTTTTATGTCATGCCTGTTATCTCCCTAGCCAAAGGGCAATTTTTGCCCCAAACTAGGAGTTGTTATTCACCATTACACCTGAGTCCATCAACCAAATGCTGAAAATCCAGCCTAGCCCTAATCAGACCCCTCTATCCAGTGGAGACCTATTGGACTTGTACATCACATTAGACCCTGCCAAGATAAAGCAAATCTTCAACTATTTCATCATTGAAGAGTGCCATACTCCTACAGATACCCCACCCTATGCTGCCACCATTTTCTCAGAGACTAGCAGGCACATAATCACCATGTTCTCATGCATCCTAGGATACACTTTAGATGAGCATGTGGATGACGTCATCCTATCCTTCCTATCCATTTTCACTCCAAGCAAGCCTCCTGCTATCATGTATGATTATGCTTAATTCATTGCAGACATAATGCATGAACAATTCACCAGACTGCCCACTTAAAGAGTTTTCAAATACTCTTCAGTGTTGTTTTATATGTTTTTGTATTACCAAACAGATAAATTCCCTGTAAGCATTCAGAAGCTAGATACCAAGGGAAAGGAGAGATTAGTGGTCTACTAGACACCCTTTGTGCAGAGGTTTTCCACAGCATTTACCTACAAAGATTTCATAGACTCCTTTGTATACCCAGTCATGAACATGCTGACTTCTGATACTCGGCCAAGGATCAGCCAAGACATCAAGAGGGTGCTGCAATTGGCTAAGAACAACAAGGTGGGCGATTGGTACCTTTACCATAACCACACTGAGATCAGAGTTTATGGCTATGAGCTAGCCCCCTATAAGTTGCCCAAATACCTCCCTATGAAGATATTTTCACTTGAGTACTTCATACAAATCATCCACTCAGATGAGATCCACTTTCTTTTTGCTAAGAAGAAAACAGAGTTCAAGGTGAAAAACAAGTTGGGCCCATTCAATTGTAGCAATAGAGAAGCTGGACCCGAGGCTAACAGGTTACTACAACAGATGAAATTCAGCAACAACTTCATGTGGTAGTATGACCCTCATGGGGTTATAAATAAACTTAGTCTCAAGGTCAAGTTGGCACCATACATCCACCACCTAAGACCTAACGTTGAACAATTTGATAACCAAGATGAGTGGGTGGAGAACACATTGATTGATATGAACACCACAATTGTGGACATAGAAAACACACTGATTGATCTTGAAAGACAATTTGACCATCACTCTTTGCCGCAGGTTTCAGAACAAGGGGAGCCAATGAACATTCCTCGTGTCCTTTAGACCCCAGCCAATGAGGAGAAGAATCCTAAGAGGAACAAAGAGGAGGCATCCAGCTCTACCATGGAGACTACTGATGAGCCACTTAAAATAAGAAAGAGGCCCAAGTTGAATCCCGTGTCTGAACAGGAGGAGAACATTGCTTCATAGGAAATAATTGACACTAAGGAAATGGGGAAGAGAAGTAAAGAAACAACTGCATCAAGTGAAACACAACAACCATCAACCTCCAACACACAAATGATAGAGAGACAACATAATGTGGAGGTTTCTTCCTTTGTCAGGCCAGCTGATAGGGAAAAGGATGTCAAAGACAGATTCAAAGAGATAAAGATGAGGAATGAGAAGTTGAAGGCAGAGACACATACGCAATACCTCAACCTTACACCACCAAACCAGACCAGATTGATGTTAGCCTTTGACATCAAAGTAGGGAAGATGCAGGTATCATTTTTGCAGCCCATTGTACAGCAACCAAAGACCTCTGCTGACTATAAGAAAACTAATTTTTAGGAATTGGCCAGGGATGTTCATCCCATTGATCAGATAGAGTTCCATAAGAAGGCTTGGGAAATTATTTACTCCACCCTCACAGGAAAGGCCATGGTTGTCCATGAGTTGCAAGATTCATTGGATAATGTGACAACCCAATACAAATTGCAGAAGGCCTCCTCACAAGCCAAAGACAACATAATAAAGTCTTTGAAGGACTTGGTCATTAAACTAGGCCATAACCCAAGTGATATTAAGGCCACAGAGAAATTAATCAAGAAGAAGAATGTGGACATAGCAGCCCTCAAGAAACAGCTTAAGCTGCCTCATTTACAACACCCACAGAAAAAGGAGGTCCTGGAAAGTTAGAACAATCATGAAGAGATGATGGACCTAGTGCTGCAACTGAATGGTCAGTTGAAGGATATGGAGAAAGAATTAGATAACTTGATTCAGCTTAAACAAATTAGTCTTGATCATGCTCTTGCAACTCTCATTCCAACAATTACTGAAACTGTGCCTTCTACATTGGCAGAGTCCTTGGCCCCCACTGCTCCAATGGCCACAACACTACCTGTATCTACACCAACTACATCAGCAACAAGATCTACAACAATAGGCTCAACATGTGATGAAGCAAACAAGTTGGTCAAAGCAATGTAAGAAATGTCCATTCAGACCTCTGAGATGAAAAAACTTAAGGAGAAAGTCACCAACCTAGAAAAATATTACAAATTGGCCCAAATCATGCACAAAGAAGAACAACAGAAGGCCACAAGGATGATAGAAAGAATCAAAATCCTAAAGAAATAACTGACACTAAGTGAACCTATAGGTAAGGCTAAGGAGCAACTATGGGCCAATATCATTGACTCTATTAATGATATTTGGCCATCCATCTAGGTTATTTTTGAATGAGTTGAGATGATAAAGAAGGCTATAGAAGCCATTCAGAGAGTCAAAGAAGAACTTGGAGACATACCAGAGGAAGCAACAAAGATCATTCACTTCCTCGACTCCAAGAAAAAGTTTGAGCTGCAAGAGTTAGAGTTACGTGACAGGACAGGTACAATTTTGGAAGTTAAAAGAGTCCTCATCAAGAAGAATTTGATATTGAACTTGGAGGATAAGTGTCAAACCATGCAACTAGCCATTGAAAGGTTCATGGTTAAGTTTGAACTTCTGAGGCAAAAGGGATTACCTAATCCCTTAGTTATAAATTATAAGTTAATGACACATGAGGATTGCAATAAGAAGATCAAGGAAGTGGCTAGAGATCAGGTAAAAATTGAATCCTTGAGCTGCATACCAACAGGAAAAGTATTGTATCAAACTTTTGAAAACTTGTTTCACCTCCAGCATGATGTAAAACACCTTTTTGTCAATAAGCCTACTTTTGCCAAATACACAAAGGCAGACGAAATATACAGAAAGATGCTCAAAATCCAATTACCAAATGAGGAGACATGGGAAAAACTAAATTATTTACTGTAGTAAATGCGTGCAGTAAAAATATAAGCGTATAGTAAAAGGTAAAAGAGAATAGTAAAAGGATATTGACAGGTCAGCAGAGTCAAAGTGTATCAGATGAAAGGTCAAAAGTAAAACATAACATCCAGCGTGAAGACCAAATAGCCAAGCAGCTTAAAGGGAAAAAGATCAAAGACTAAAAGACAACATAACCTAAATAATAGGGACAACAAACAACAATTCAATAGCTGTCTCTATCTTCTTGCATGAAGATATTTCTTTTTCCTAGATTAGTTCTCAATACAGTTTGAGATAATTTGTAGATTCCTTTTGTATAAATACTTCACAGTTTGAAGTATTTCATGTGGATTACTATACATTTGTAGAGTTATTTTGATCTTGAACCTAAGGGTGATTGTAACAATTTCAAGTCACAAATTGGAGCAAGTAATAAAAGCATTGAACTGCAGGATTCATGAGATGAGCTATTTGCAGAGAAGTATCTTCTTTATGTGATTTTGTTATTTTCTTATGTTTTCATAAAATTAATTGTAATTCCAAATTTGAATGTATTATTGGAAATATAACTCAGAACTTGTTTAAGTGCACTCTGTTTTCCACAGTTAGTCATTTTTATGTTTTCCTTTGATATCGGGATTCGAGAACCCTTAATTGCTCTCCCATTCCGGTTGTCCTCTTTCATTCCTTCCATAATATGGCCTAGGGAACCCTTAATATCTCCCTTGGTTCGATTAGAAGCCACTTCACCCTTCAACCTCTGAGATATGTAAAAACTCACCTATCTTGCCTTGTAGACACTGTCTTTTAAAGCTTGATCTAGTCCAGTTTGTCTGATATTGACTCCATAACACAATGGTAAAAGAAAACCTCTTTTCATTTAAGTAAGTGATCCCACCACCCAAATTCAATCCAAAACCCAGGTGCAACCATAACTAGCCTAAAATTAATTAATTAAAACAGAGTTAAATCATAAAGAGAGAGCCCTCTCTGAGATTAGGAAGGCTAGGTCCTGATCTCCAAAAGTGGTTTGTGTAAGGACTCTGGACACCACATATCTCCACAATAGTATGATATTGTCCACTTTGGGCCTAAGCCCTCATGAATTTGTTTTTGGGCTTTACCCCAAAAGGCCTCATACCAATGGAGATATTTGTCCATCCTTATATACCCATGATTCTTCCCACTTCTAATCAATGTGGGACTTTGTTCGTATACCCAAAAATCCTCCCCTCGAACAAAGGACCATCAAGCCTCCCCTCAAACGATTATCCATCCGTCCACTCTCTACCAACCAGGATTCTCCTCTCCAATGCGTTGGAAGCACACGCCTTACATGGAAGCACCACCTACCTCGAGAGCTTGCTCTATCCCAGGTCAACTCCTCTTCACCATGTTGGGACCAGGACACGTCCATGAAGAATCTGGAGCACACCGCCTGTCTAACTGAGCTCATCCACGGATCCCATCGTGATATTACCGGGACCCACCACCTTCGTTCAGCATTCCGAGGATTCATCCACTTAGCTAACTTCGGGGCATGGCTTTGATACCACTTGTAAGGACTCTGGACACCACATTCTCCACAATAGTATGATATTGTCCACTTTGGGCCTAAGCCCTCATGGATTTGTTTTTGGGCTTTAGCCCAAAAGGCCTCATATCAATGGAGATATTTGTCCATCCTTATATACCCATGATTCTTCCCACTTCTAATCAATGTGGGACTTTGTTCGTATACCCAACAGTTTGTGGTTACCTCGGTGATTTCTTTCTTTAACCTTGGGAAAATTATTGAGCCCTAACATAATGGTGACCATACCGGGGAAGAGAAAATTTCCTCAGAAAGAATATACAAAGATCAAATCTAATCTCTGATGGTGGACAGTGATCAAACAAACAAAGGTTAAAATCATCCACCTGGCAACTCCATCTCCAAATCAATTTCAAAATCAAGACTCCACTGGAGGAATGAACCTAAAAGAGCAATATGGGAAGATCAGACTTCTAACTTTGATTTTTATCCAAGACATCATGTTTTTTCCCATCAAGAAGGTTTTTCAATGTATATTGTATTTTAGAGAAGATCTTAGATTAATTTTTTATTATTTTCCTTTGAAGATTGTAAATATAAATTCTCCTAACCCATTTGAGCAATTTCCTTCTAATTCTTATCATGATCATTTTATGATTGAGAAGCCTCAAACAATCAAGACTAATCTTATAATCCTTGTACATATTCCTATACCTTGTAAGGTTCCTAATAGGTATAAACCACTCATCTTACCACCTATACTCCATGATTTCCCTGATAAATATTACAAATGTCTCCCCAGTTTTGATGGAGAGAATGGTATCACTGCCCAAAAACATATTCAAGTTTTCGAGAATTATCTGGACCTATTTGAGATTGATGAAGATGAGCCATTGGAAGAATATAAGGTTAGAATAAGATAGTTTACTTTTCAAAAAGAAAAAGGGAAGAAAGGGTCTTCTAGTTTAAATGCACCCAACAAAGTGAAGAAAAAATGTTAGGGTAAGTAAAATGGTAAGTATAAGAAAGGTTTCGGAAATACAAGCTATTTGAGGCATAAGCACATTTATCATGCTTAATCATGAGTTTCAGTGTGCAGGAGCAGTTATGAAAGTAGAATGATGCTCATAAAATGGTTTGGTTAACCTCCCCTTCATTTCATTTCACCACCCCACTACATACTTACTAATTCCCCTTTTACCACTTCATTTCTTATGAAAAAACCTTTTCCCTTCATTTGACCCCTACCCCTTGGTTTCACATAATTCCCTAGCAAATTACCATCCAAATTCATTCCCCCACCCAAAAACCCTTTTTCCCTACTGTGAAACCCTTTTCCCCTTTGAAAAAATCACTTTCCCTTTGTTAATTTCCTTAAAAACCCCAGAAAACCCAAAAAACCCTTTATCCTAAGTTTAAATTCCCCCCCCCCCCCCACATTACTTTATTAATTCTGCTACATAGTCATTTTTCTCGACAAAACTTGTTTAACTCGCCACCGTGGTGCGGTAAACTATACTCGCATTATATAAACCCCACACTTTACTTATTAAGTTAATTATAAATCATTTGTAATTAACCCATGGGCCCTGCTAATTTCCGCCCCGATTTCCTGCTGTGCAGCTTTACCGCCCGACAACCGTTAGATTTGTCACCCCCAGATTTGACGACGTGCATCCATATCACATCCATTCACTTGCTAACCTTTACCGGCCCAAGAGCACATGATATGAGCGGTATTGCTCGGGCACCCTTTGGTTACATGGTAGCCCCTCATTAATTCATGTGCTCTCGAGAAAATACCACCCATTGCTCAAAAGCGGTGTGATGGCCCTTGAAACCACCTCCCCGTCATAGACTGAAACCAATCACTGTTCACTAAACTAATCTCGCGCCCATTTCTAACCGTTGATGGATAAAAGGCCGAAGACCCCCATTTTGACCCTTTTTACCCATTTTTCTCTGCAAAAGCTTCCTAAGCCTTCCTGCACAACCCTGAGCTTTTGCAACTAGATTCAACCACTGAGTACCATCTGAATATGCCTTGGATGCCCAATTCAGCCATCCAATGCACAACTGAAGCCACAGTACCTTCTGCAGCCACCATTCACACCAGTGTGCAACCTATACCACCATTCCTAGGTATTTTGAGAACAAACTAGAACGACCCTCTCAAATTCAAAAATGTACAATGAATTCAAACATTAAAGTAATTTAATTTAATTAATTTCCCTTGAATTGAGAGAATTTCCCCCTAAATACCAAAACCCCTCGTTTGCAAACTACCATTACCCTATCACTGCACCTGAGTTTTCAAGACCTCATTGTTTCAGCCTGTATAAGCCTAATTCCCACATTTTATCCTAAAGATGGCTACCCAGACCTCTTTGGATGTCAAACCTATGTCAACCCCTCACCTGGACATTGACCATTTGGACCTAGCAGATAGGGATTTCCAAATAAGAGACACTACAACTCCAACCCACCTTCTGAAGCTCAATTGTTGGAGTAAGGACAGGTCCCTAAACCATGCAGATGACATTCACCTTTGGGAATCCAATTTACCCAAATACGTACTCCCAGAAGTTCACCCATTCGCAGATATTGTACATTTTTTTCATGCCTGTTATCTCCCTAGCCAAAGGGATATTGTTGCCCCAAACCAGGAGTTGTTATTGACCATTACACTTGAGTCCATCAACCAAATGCTACAAATATAGCCTAGCCCTAATAAGACCACTCTATCCATTGGAGACCTATTGGACCTATACATCCCATTAGACCCTGTCAAGATAAAGAAAATCTTCCACAATTTCATCATTGAAGACCGCCATACTCCTACAGATACCCCACCCTATGCCGCCACCATTTTCTTAGAGACTAACATGCACATAATCACCATGCTCTCATGCATCCTAGGATACACTTCAGATGAGCATGTGGATGAGGTCATCTTGGCCTTCCTGTCCATTTTCACTCCAGGCAAGCCTCCTGCTATCATGTATGATTATGCTCAGTTCATTGCAGACAGAATGCATGAAAATTCACCAGACTCCCCACTGAAAGAGTTTTCAAATACTCTTCAGTGTTGTTTTATATGTTTTTGTATTACCAGACAGACAAGTTCCCTGTAAGCATTCAGAAGATGGATACCAAGGGAAATGAGAGATCAGTGGTCTACTGGACACCCTTGGTCTAGAAGTTTTCCACAACATTTACCAACAAAGACTTCATAGACTCCTTTGTATACCCAGTTATGAACATGCTGACTTCTAACACTCAACCAAGGATCAACCAAGACATCAAGAGGGCGATGCAATTGGCTAAGAACAACAAGGTGGGATATTGTTACCTTTAGCAGAACCACATTAAGATCCGAGTTTATGGCTGTGATCTAGCCCCCTATAAGTTGCTGAAATACCTCCCTATGAGGATATTTTCACTTGAGTACTTCAGACAAATCATCCACTCACAAGAGGTCCACTTTCTTTCTTCTAAGAAGAAAACATAGTTCAAGGTGAAAAACCAGTTGGGCCCATTCATTTGCAACAATAGAGAAACCGGACCGAAGGCCAATATGTTACTACGATAGATGAAATTCAGCAGCAGCTTCATGTGGCAGTATGACCCTCATGGGGTTATAAATAAACTTAGACTCAAGGTCAAGTTGGCACCATACATCCACCACCCAAGACCTGACATTGAATAGTTTGCTAACCAAGATGAGTGGGTGGAGAACACATTGATTGATATGGACACCACAGTTGTGGATGTAGAGAACACACTGATTGATCTTGAAAGATAATTTGAACATAGCTTTTTCCTATAGGTTCTAGAACAAGGGGAGCCAATGAACATTCCTCCTATCCTTCAGACCCCAGCCAATGAGGAGAAGAATCCTAAGAGGAACAGGGAGGAGGCATCCAACTCTACCATGGAGACTACTGATGAGCTATTTAAACTAAGAAAGAGGCCCAAGTTGAATCCTGTGTCTGAACAGGAGGAGAACATTGCTTCAAAGGAAATAATTGACACTGAGGAAATGGGGCAGAGAAGTAAAGAAATAACTGCATCAGGTGAAACATAATAGCCATCAACCTCCAACACACAAATGATAGAGAGACAATAGAGTGTGGAGGTTTCTTCCTTTTTCAGGCCAGCTAACAGGGAAAAGGATGTCAAAGACAGATTCAAAGAGATAAAGATGAGGAATGAGAAATTGAAGGCAGAGACACATGCCCAATACCTCAACCTTACACCACCAAACCAGACCAGACTAATGTCAGCCTTTGACATCAAACTAGGGAGGATGCAGGTTTCATTTTTGTAGCCCACTGTACAGCAACTAAAGACCTTTGCTGACTATAAGAAAACTAATTTTGAGGTATTAGCCAGGGATGTTCATCCCATTGACCAGATAGAGTTCCATAAGAAGGCTAGGGAAATGATTTACTCCACCCTCACAGGAAAGGCCATGGCTGTACATGAGATGCAGGATTCATTGGATAATGTGACAACCCAATAAAAATTGGAGAAGGCCTCCTCATAGGCGAAAGACAATAGAATAAAGTCCTTGGAGGACTTGGTCATTGAACTAGGCCATAACCCAAGTGATATTAAGGCCACAAAGAAATTAATCAAGAAGAATAATGAGGACATAGCAGCCCTCAAGAAATAGCTTAAATTTCCTCATTTACAGCACCAACAAACAAATGAGATCCTGTAAAGTCAGAACAATCATGAAGAGATGATGGACCTAGTGCTGCAATTGAATGGTCAGTTGAAGGATATGGAGAAAGAATTAGATAGCTTGATTTAGCTTAAACAAACTAGTCTTGATCATGCTCCTGCAACTGTCATTCCAATAGTTACCACAGTTGTGCCTTCTACATTGGCAGAGTCCTTGGCCCCCACTGCTCCAATGGCCACAACACTACCTATATCTACACCAACTACATTAGCAACAGGATCTACAATAATAGGCTCAACAGGTGATGAAGCAAACAGGTTGGTCAAAGCAATGGAAGAAATGTCCATTCAGACCACTGAGATGAACAAACTTAAGGAGAAAGTCACCAGCCTGGAAACAGATTACAAATTGGCCCAAATCATGCACAAAGAAGAACAACAGAAGGCCACAAGGATGACAGAAAGAATCAAAAGCCTAGAGAAAGAACTGACACTGAGTGAACCTATAGGTAAGGCTAAGGAGCAACTATTGGCCAATATCATTGACTTTGTCAATGATATTTGGCCATCCATCCAGGTTATTTTTGAACGAGTTGAGTTGATAAAGCAAGCTACAAAAGCCATTCAGAGAGTCAAAGAAGAACTTGAAGACATGCCAGAGGAAGCAGCAAAGATCATTCACTTCCTCAACTCCAAGAACAAGTATGAGCTGCAAGAGTTAGAGATATCTAACAGGACAGGTACAATTTTGGATGTTAAAAGAGTCCTCACCAAGATGAATTTGATGTTGAACTTGGAGGATAAGTGTCAAACCATGCAACTAGCCATTGATAGGTTCATGGTTAAGTTCAAACTTTTGAGGCAAAAGGGATTACCTAATCCCTTAGTTATAAATGATAAGTTAATGACACATGAGGATTACAATAAAAAGACCAGGGAAGTGGCCAAAGATCAGGTAAAAATTGCATCCATGAGCGGCATACCAATAGGAAAATTATTGTATCAAACTTTTGAAAACTTGTTTTACCTCTAGCATGAGGTAAAACACCTTTTTGTCAATAAGCCTATTTTTTCCAAATACACAGAGGTAGACGAAATATACAGAAAGATTCTCAAAATCGAATTACCAAATGAGGAGACATGGGAAAAAAGTAAATAATTTATTGTAGTAAATGCACAGTAAAAATATAAGTATATAGTAAAAAGTAAAAGAGCATAGTAAAATAATATTGACGGGTCAGTAGAGTCAAAGTGTATCAGATGAAAGGTCAAAAGTAAAATAGAACATCCAGCGTGAAGACCAAACAGCCAAGCGGCTTAAAGGGCAAAAGATCAAAGACTAAAAGACAATAGAACCTAAATAACAGGGACATGAAACAACAATTCAATAGTTGTCTCTATCTTCTTGCACAAAGATATTTCTTTTTCCTAGAATAGGTCTCAATTCAATTTGAGATATTTTTTAAATTCCTTTTGTATAAATACTTCACAGTTTGAAGTATTTTGTGTGGATTACTATACATTTGTAGAGTTATTTTGATCTTGAACCTAAGGGTGATTGTACCAATTGCAAGTCAACAGACTGGAGCAAGTAATAAAAACATTGAACTGTAGGATTCATGAGATGAGCTATTTGCAGAGAAGTATCTTCTTTATTTGATTTTGTTATTTTCTTGTGTTTTCATAAACTTAATTATAATTCCAAATTTGAATTTATTAACTGGAAATATAACTCAGAACTTGTTTAAGTACACTCTGTTTTCCATAGTTAGTCATTTTTATGTTTTCCTATGATATTTAGATTTGAGAACCCTTAATTTCTCTCCCATTCCGGTTGACCTCTTTTGTTCCTTCCATAATTCAGCCTAGGGAACCCTTAATTTCTCACTGGATCCAATTAGAAGCCACTTCACCCTTCAGCCTCTGAGATCTGTAAAAAGTCACCTATCTTGCCCTGTAGACACTGTCTTTTAAAGCTTGATCCAGTCTAGTTTGTCTGATATTGACTCCATAGCCCAATGGTAAAAGCAAACCTCTGTTCATCTAAGTAAGTGATCCCACCACCCAAATTCAAACCAAAACCCAAGTGCAACCATAACTAGCCTAAAATTAATTAATTAAAACAAAGTTAAATCATAAAGAGAGAGCCCTCTCTGAGATTAGGAAGGCTAGGTCCTGATCTCCAAAAGTGGTTTGTGGTTACCTCAGTGATTTCTTTCTTTAACCTTGGGAAAATTATTGAGCCCTAACATAATGGTGACCATACTGGGGAAGAGAACATTTCCTCAGAAAGATTATATAAAGATCAGATCTGATCTCTGATGGTGGACAGTGATCAGACACACAAAGGTTAAAATCATCCACCTGGCGACTCCATCTCTAGATCAATTTCACAATCAAGGCTCCACTAGAGGAAAGAACCTGAAAGAACAATATGGGAAGATCAAGCTTCTAACTTGGATTGTTATCCAAGACATCATGTTTTTTCTCATCAAGAAGGTTTTTCAGTGTATATTGTATTTTAGAGAAGATCTTAGATTAATTTTTTATTATTTTCCTTTGAAGATTGTAAATATAAATTCTCCTAACTCATTTGAGCAGCTTCCTTCTAAGTCTTATCATGATCATTTTCTGATTGAGAAGCCTCAAACAATCAAGACTAATCTTACAATCCCTGTACATATTCCTATACCTTGTAAAGTTCCTGATAGGTATAAACCACTCATCTTACCTCCTATACTCCATGATTTCCCTGATAACCATTACAAATGTCTCCCCAGTTTTGATGGAGAGAATGGTATCACTGCCCAAAAACATATTCAAGGTTTTGAGAATTAACTGGACCTATTTGAGATTGATGAAGATGATGTTAGAATCATACTTTTTGCTCTTTCTTTGCAAAGTAAAGTAAAGAGTTGGTTCAAGAATCTACCTATTGCAAGCATCTCAAATTTCCAACAGTTTGTCAAATTTTTCCTTGATAGATGGATAATCAGAGTCAATCTTTTTGTGATCATAGAAGAATATAATCAGTTGAAAAGACAACCAAATGAAACAATACAACAATTTTCTGACAGATTTAATCAAATCTATTATTCAATGCCATCAAATATAAGACCTCCTCCTGATTCAACTCTCTTGCATTATCCAAAAGCATTTGATCCAGAAATAGAATTTCAGCTAAGAGAAAGAAACCCATCAACTCTTGAACAGATGCAGAACATTGCAGTAGATGTAGAAGTTAATCTACAAATTAGAAGAGAGAAGTTGAAAGCAAAAGTAGAGGAAAACAACATTGCAAAGGTAAAACTCGACATTTTGGTAAGAAAAATAGAGGAAAGGATACAGAAGATTACCATGAAGGATAATTTTTTTATGCAAGATCACCGTGACCTATTTATTTCAAAAGAAGAAGAGGTTCATAGTCATGAACAAATTCATGCTAAGTCCAACTACCATAGATCAGAAAATAGATTTAAAGATCCATATGTGGAAAAGGAATCTACTGATCTGATGTGTATGTTTGATGACATTCCTTCTTTTAATGATTTTCCTAAGTATGATCAATATGATGATAATTATGTTCTTCAAAATTAAGCCAACTTTACACAAAAACTAGAAATTAGTTTGGAGGATGAGTAAATTCAGTTTCAGCAAATTAAATATAGTGACCAGCCTATACATATCATATATGAGAATGGGAAAGGAAGTGCAGGAAGTTTGGTAATAAGTGAAGGTTCCTTGCCTCTTTGTTTTGCTTCATTTCAGTTCATCAGCGAAAACTTTAAAGCAATCAAAAATCAGCAGTCTTTAGGTATTTTCATTAACAACAAAGAAAACAATGGAACTCCTAATCAAGATCCTTCAATTTCACAATTACAGCTGTCAAATTCCATTGAAAAACCTGATCAAATAGTACAGGAAAGTTTTGTACGACTATTTTTTGAATCATTTCAGTTTGTAAAGGAAATGTGGTATGAAAACTCTAAATAAAAGAATGAGCAGCTTGTAGAAATTAGTGAAGTCCCATTCAAACCTATATGTAATAAGTTGCAGCAATCCTTCCAAGTTTTTCATGATCCCATAGCTAATATGTTTGATGATGGATGAAATCAAAATTGTTCTTCATTAACTAACTATCAGATTTAGGATCAAGATGATAAAGGTTTCATCAGTCAAACATTTTGATCAGAAGAAATATCATGACAAAGCTTGTCTGAAAATATGCAGGGTGATAAAGACAAAAATGACATTTCAGTTTCATGGCATGGAGGCCATTCAAAAAAATTGTACAATTGCTTAAATCAGTTAAAAAATAGTGTGCATATTTTGGAAGATCCTTTTGTACAATTTTTAGGGTCAACAAAGGAAATCAAGTATTTCCTTATCTTCTCATTTGTTGACAAGATTATATTGGGCTGTAGAACTTTAGTTTTGATCACAAACAAGCAAAAGTAACAAAATCCACCAATGTATATGATGCTTGAATGGTTGAATTGGCTATTTCATTTTACCTAACCAACACTTGGACCACTGATTAGAGTAAGTAGGTAGCATTCCAGTTTGAATAAATTCAGTTTTTTAGCAGCAAGTTTATTTCAAATCAAATTTCAGTTTGCAAAAAAGGTTAAGATTACAGTTTACAAGGTAACTTCAGTCACAATTCAAAGGCTACTAATCTTAGAGTTCTTGACATTTCACCAGGAAATTCCATCCCCAAGTGGAGCCACTATTAGGTTCCTATACTAATAGGGATCATAATTTTGAATTTACTATGTTAAAGTCTTGTAATATTGTACATACCTTTTCTTTTCTGCAAATGTTTTCCATATTAAATTAAAAAATGTAAAGAGGGTATGTCCTAAAAGAAATATCAAAGGACAAAAAGAATAAAAAATGATCAAAAAACTGAAAATATATGAACCCCAAACAAAAACAGATCATGAAAGTGTGCAAATCCAAGTTCCACTACTCTTTACTTTACTGTCCAAAATAATGGTTGTGTGTAGCTTGTCATAAATGCCACAACCCATGATAGTCAAAATGTTTAATCTTGACTACTTCATGCTTTAAATTTCATGTTTATAGTTAGATAAAAAAGATCCGACCAAACTGTATAATCTTGGCAGATCAATAGTTAGGTAGATAAATAAAATGTACTCACAAGCTTAATCTGATCCATTGGAAGATATAAGGTTAGAATTAGATAGTTTACTTTTCAAAAAGAAAATGGAAAGAAAGGATCTGGTAGTTTAAATGCACCCAACAAAGTGAAGAAAAAATGTTAGGGTAAGTAAAAGGGTAAGTAGAAGAAAGGTTGCAGAAATACAAGCTATTTGAGGCATAAGCACATTTATCATGCTTAATCATGTGTTTTAGCGTGCAGGAGCAGTTATGAAAGTAAAATGATGCTCATAAGCTGATTTGGTTAACTTCCCCTTCATTTCATTTCACCCCCCACTACATACTTACTAATTCCCCTTTTACCCCTTCATTTTTTATGAAAACACATTTTCCCTTCATTTGACCCCTACACCTTGGTTTCACACAATTCCCTATCAAATTACCCTCCAAATTCATTCCCCTACCCAAAAACCTTTTTCCCTAGTGTGAAACCCTTTTCCCCTTTGAAAAAATCACTTTCCCTTTGTTAATTTCCCTAAAAACCTCAAAAAAACCCATAAAACCCTTTATCCTAAGTTTAAATCCCCCCCCTACATTACTTTATTAATTCCGCTACGTAGTGATTTTTCTCAACAAAAATTGTTTAACCTGCCACCCTGGTGTGGTAAACCAAACCCGCATTATATAAACCCCACACTTTACTTATTAAGTTAATTACAAATCATTTGTAATTAACCCCTAGGCCCTGCTAATTTCCGCCCCAATTTCCCGCCGTGCAGCTTCACCGCGCGACAGCCATTAGATCTGTCACCCCCAGATTCGATGGTGAACGCCCATATCACATCCATTCACCTCCCGACCTTTACCGGCCCGAGAGCACACAATATGAGCGGTACTACTCGGGCCCCCTTTGGTTACGTGGTAGCCCCTTGTTAATTAGCGTGCTCTCAGGAAAATACCACCCATCGCTCAAAAGCGGTGCAATGGCCCCCGAAACCACCTCCCTACCATAGACCGAAATCGCTCACTGTTCACTAAACTAATCCTGCGCCAATTTCTAACCATTTCCGGTTAAAAGGCCAAAGACACCCATTTTGACCCTTTTTACTCATTTTGCTCTGCGAAAGCTTCCTAAGCCTTCCTGCACAACCCTGAGCTTCTGCTACTGAATTCGACTGCCAAGTACCTTCTGAATATGCCCCAGATGCCCAATTAAGCCATCCAGTGCACAGCTGAAG
This sequence comes from Pinus tabuliformis, assembly GCA_031772625.1. Lineage (NCBI taxonomy): Eukaryota > Viridiplantae > Streptophyta > Pinopsida > Pinales > Pinaceae > Pinus > Pinus tabuliformis. Next base: position 491,403,089 of record CM062817.1, read on the forward strand.
CCACAGTACCTTCTGTAGCCACAATTCACACTAGTTTGCAACCTATACCACCATTTCCAGGTATTTTGACAACAAACAAGAATGGCCCTCTCAAATTAAAAAATGTATAGTGAGTTCAAACATTAAAGTAATTCAATTTAATTCCCTTGAATTGAGAGTATTTCCCCCTAAATACCAAAACCACTAGTTTGCAAACTTCCATTACCCTATTACTGCATCTGAGTTTTCAAGACCTCATTGTTTCAGCCTGTATAAGCCTAATTCCCACATTTTATCCTAAAGATGGCTACCCAAACCTCTTTGGATGTCAGATCTATGTCAACCCCTCACTTGGGCATTGACCATTTGGCCCTAGCAGACAGGGATTTCCAAATAAGAGACACTACAACACCATCCCACCTTCTAAAGCTCCACTGTTGGAGTAAGGATAGGTCCCTAAACCATGGACATGACGTTCACCTTTGGGAATCCAGTTTACCCAAATACATATTCCCGGAAGTTCACCCATTCCCAGATATTGTACATTTTTGTCATGCCTATTATCTCCCTAGCCAAATGGCTATTGTTGCCACAAACCAGGAGTTGTTATTCACCATTACACCTTAGTCCATCAACCAAATGCTGCAAATCCAGACTAGCCCTAATAAGACCCCTCTATCCATTGGAGACCTGTCGGACCTGTACATCACATTAGACCCTGTCAAGATAAATCAAATCTTCCACAATTTCATCATTGAAGACCACCATACTCCTACAGATACCCCATCCTATGTTGCCACTATTTTCTTAGAGACTGGTAGGCACATAATCACCATGCTCTCATGCATCCTAGGATACACTTCAAATGAGCATGTGGATGAGGTCAGCCTCACCTTCCTATCCATTTTCACTCTGGGCAAGCCTCTTGCTATCATGTATGATTATGTTCAGTTCATTGCAAACAGAATGCATGAACAATTCACCAGACTCCCCATTGAAAGAGTTTTCAAATACTCTTCAGTGTTGTTTTATATGTTTTTGTATTACTAGACAGATAAGTTCCCTGTAAGCATTCAGAAGTTGGATACCAAGGGAAAGGAGAGGTCAGTGGTCTACTAGACACCCTTGGTCCAGAAGATTTCCACAGCATTTACCTACAAAGACTTGATAGAGTCCTTTGTATACCCAGTCATGAACATGTTGACTTCTAATACTCAGCTAAGGATCAACCAAGACATCAAGAGGGTGCTGCAATTGGCTAATAACAATAAGGTGGGAGATTGGTACCTTTACCAGAACCACACTGAGATCAGAGTTTATGGTTGTGAGCTAGCCCCCTATAAGTTTCCCAAATACCTCCCTATGAGGATATTTTCACTTGAGTACTTCAGACAAATCATCCACTCAGATGAGGTCCACTTTCTTTCTGCTAAGAAGAAAACATAGTTCAAGGTGAAAAACCAGTTGGGCCCATTCATTTGCAACAATAGAGAAGTTGGACTAGAGGCCAACAGGTTACTACAATTGATGAAGTTCAACAACAAATTCATGTGGCAGTATGACCCTCATGGGGTTATAAATAAACTTAGACTCAAGTTCAAGTTGGCACCATACATTCACCACCCAAGACCTGACATTGAACAGTTTGCTAACCAAGATGAGTGGGTGGATAACACATTGATTGATATGGACACCACAGTTGTGGATGTAGAGAACACATTGATTGATCTTGAAAGACAATTTGACCATAGCTCTTTCTTGCATGTTCCATAACAAGGGGAGCTAGTGAACATTCCTCCTGTCCTTCAGACCCCAACCAATGAGGAGAAGAACCCTAAGAGCAACAGGGAGGAGGCATCTAGCTCTACCATGGAGACTACTGATGAGATGTTTAAATTAAGAAAGAGGCCCAAGTTGAATCCTGTGTCTGAACAGCAGGATAAAATTACTTAAGAGGGAATCATTGACATTGAGGGAATGGGGCAGAGAAGTAAAGAAACAACTGAATAAGGTGAAACACAATAGCCATCAACCTCCAAGACACAAATGATAGAGAGACAACAGAGTGTGTAGGTTTCTTCCTTTGTTAGGCTAGCTGACAGGGAAAAGGATGTCAAAGACAAATTCAAAGAGATAAAGATGAGGAACGAGAAGTTGAAGGCAGAGACACATTCCCAATACCTCAAGCTTACACCACCAAACTAGACCAGATTGATGTCAGCCTTTGACATCGAACCAGGGAAGATGCAGGTATCATTTTTGCAGCCCATTGTACAGCAACCAAAGACGTCTGCTAACTATAAGGAAAATAATTTTGAGGTATTGGCCAGGAATCTTCATCCCATTGATCAGATAAAGTTCCATAAGTAGGCTAGGGAAATGATTTACTCCACCCTCACAGGAAAGGCCATGGTTGTTGATGCGGTGCAAGATTCATTGGATAATGTGATAGCCGAATACAAATTGGAGAAGGCCTCCTCATAGGCCAAAGACAACAGAACAAAGTCCTTGGAGGACTTGGTCATTGAACTAGGCCATAACCCAAGTGATATTAAGGCCACAACAAAATTAATCAAGAAGAAGAATGAGGACATAACAGCCCTCAAGAAATAGCTTAAGCTACCTCATTTACAACACCCATAGACAAAGGAGGTCCTGGAAAGTTAGAACAATCATGAAGAGATGATGGACCTAGTGTTGCAACTGAATGGTTAGTTTAATGATATGGAGAAAGAATTAGATAGCTTGATTCATCTTAAACAAACTAGTCCTGATCATGCTCCTGCAACTGTCATTCCAATAGTTACCACAGCTGTGCCTTCTACATTGGTAGAGTCTTTGGGCCCCACTCCTCCAATGTCCACAACACTACCTGTATCTACACCAACTAGATTAGCAACAGGATCTACAACAATCAGCTCAACATGTGATGAAGCAAACAGGCTGGTCAAAGCAATGGAAGAAATGTCCATTCATACCACTGAGATGAAAAAACTTAAGGAGAAAGTCACCAGCCTGGAAACAGATTACAAATTTTCCCAAATCATGCACAAAGAAGAACAATAGAAGGCCACAAGGATGACAGAAAGAATCAAAATCCTAGAGAAAGAACTGACACTGAGTGAACCTATAGGTAAGGCTAAGGAGCAACTATGGGCCAATGTCATTGACTCTGTCAATGATATTTGGCCATCCATCCAAGTTATTTTTGAACAAGTTGAGTTAATAAAGCATGCTACAGAAGCCATTTAGAGAGTCAAAGAAGAACTTGGAGATATGCCAAAGGAAGCAATAAAGATCATTCGCTTCCTCAGCTCCAAGAACAAGTATGAGCTACAAGAGTTAGACATACCTGACAGGACAGGTACAATTTTGGAAGTTAAAAGAGTCCTCACCAAGAAGAATTTGATGTTGAACTTGGAGGATAAGTGTCAAACCATGCAACTAGCCATTGACAGGTTCATGGTTAAGTTCGAACTTTTGAGGCAAAAGGGATTACCTAATCCCTTAGTTATAAATGATAAGATAATGACACATGAGGATTACAATAAGAAGATCAAGGAAGTGGCCAGAGATCAGGTAAAAATTGCATCCATGAGTGGCATACCAATAGGCAAAGTATTGTATCAAACTTTTGAAAACTTGTTTTACCTCCAGCATGAGGTAAAACACCTTTTTTTCAATAAGCCTACTTTTGCCAAATACACAGAGGTAGACGAAATATACAGAAATATGATCAAAATCCAATTACAAGATGAGGAGACATGGGAAAAACTAAATGATTTACTGTAGTAAATGCACAGTAAAAATATAAGTGTACAGTAAAAAGTAAAAGAGCATAGTAAAAGGATATTGACAGGTCAGCAGAGTCAAAGTGTATCAGATGAAAGGTCAAAAGTAAAACATAACATCCATCGTGAATATCAAACAGCCAAGCAGCTTAAAGGGAAAAATATCAAAGACTAAAAGACAACAAAACCTAAATAACAAGGACAAAAAATAACAATTCAGTAGCTGTCTCTATCTTCTTGCACGAAGATATTTCCTTTTCCTAGATTAGTTCTCAATACAGTTTGAAATATTTTGTAAATTCCTTTTGTATAAATACTTCACATTTCGAAGTATTTCATGTGGATTACTATACATTTGTAGAGTCATTTTGATCTTGAACCTAAAGGTGATTGTACCAATTTCAAGTCAACAGACTGGAGCAAGTAATAAAAGCATTGAACTGCAGGATTCATGAGATGAGCTATTTGCAAAGAAGTATCTTCTTTATTTGATTTTGTTATTTTCTTATGTTTTCATAAACTTAATTATAATTCCAAATTTGAATGTATTAACTGGAAATATAACTCAAAACTTGTTTAAGTACACTCTATTTTCCACAGTTAGTCATTTTTATGTTTTCCTCTGATATCTGGATTTGAGAACCCTTAATTGCTCTCCCATCCTGGTTGACCTCTTTCATTCCTTCCATAATCCAGCCTAGGGAACCCTTAATTTCTCCCTGGATCTGATTAGAAGAAACTTCACCCTTCAGCCTCGGAGATCTGTAAAAACTCACCTATCTTTCCCTATAGACACTGTCTTTTAAAGCTTGATCTAGTCTAGTTTGTTTGATATTGACTCCATAGCCCAATGGTAAAAGCAAACCTATGTTCATCTAAGTAAGTGATCCCACCACCCAAATTCAAACAAAAACCCAAGTGCAACCATAACTAGCCTAAAATTAATTAATTAAAACAAAGTCAAATCATAAAGAGAGAGCCCTCTCTAATATTAGAAAGACTAGGTCATGATCTCCAAAAGTGGTTTGTGGTTACATCGGTGATTTCTTTCTTTAACCTTGGGAAAATTATTGAGCCCTAATAGTAGCAATATACTCTACTTCCGTTGTTGAGAGTGCAACAATACTTTGTAGTTTTGAAACCCAAATGACAATTGTTCCACCTACAGTAAACACATACCCTATTGTGCTTCTCCTTTATCTCTATCACCCGCCATATCTGCATCAACATATCCCTGTAGAGCAATTTTTGAAACACCAAAGCATAATGCTTGATTTGTGGTACCTCTCAAATACCTAAGAATCCACTTCACCGCCATCCAATGTTTTTTTCCTCAATTGTTCATGTACCTGCTTACAACTCCCACTACATGTGCAATATCAGGCCTTGTGTAGACCATTGCATACATTAAGCTTCCAACTGCTGATGCATATGGAACTTTAGACATATAAGCCATTTCTTCCTGAGTCTTGGGACACACCTCCTTACTTAGTTTGAAATGGCTAGCCAAAGGTATACTAACTGGTTTTGCATTTTTCATATTAAATATTTTCAACACCTTTTCTATGTACTCACTCTGAGACAATGTTAATTTTCGATTCTTCTTGTCTCTAGTTATTCTCATACCAAGGATTTGTTTTGCAGCACCCAAATCCTTCATTGCAAATGAGTTCGCCAATTTTCTTTTGAGCACATTTATTCTATGCATGTTAGAACCTGCAACAAGCATGTCATCTACATACAATAACAATATAATATAGCTACCATCATTTTTCCTTTTGAGATAAACACAATGATCAGAGTGACATCTAGTTTAACCTTGTTTAGACATAAACCTATCAAATTTTAGATACCACTACCCTGGAGCATGTTTTAAGCCATACAAGCTCTTCTTAAACCTACACACTAGTTTCTTCTTCCCTTTTACCTCATATCCTTGTGGCTGCTGCATATATATCTCTTCCTCCAAATCCCCATGGAGAAAGGTTGTCTTTACATCTAACTGCTCAAGATGTAAATCTTCAGTTGCTACTAGACTTAAAATAGTTATGATTGAAGTCATTTTAACAACAGGAGAAAATATATCATCAAGGTCTATACCATTTTTTTGTGCAAACCCTTTCACCACAAGTCTAGCTTTATACCTTTTTCTACCTCCATCTTCTTCCTTCAACCTGTAAGCCCATTTATTCTCCAATGTTGTTTTACCTGTAGGCAACTTGACTAAGTCCCAAGTCTGGTTATGTGCTAAGGAGTCCATATCTTCTTTCATGGCTTGCTTCCACTTCTTCCTAGTTTCTACCTGCACTACTTCTTCATAGCATTCTGGTTCACCAGATTTAGTGAACAATATATAATATAATGAAGGAGAGTATCATTCAAGGGGTCTGCTTATCCTGGTAGATCTTCTAACACCACTTTCAGGAATTTGAGGTGCTTGTCGCTGTTGTGGTTGTTGTTGTTGTTCTATCTGTTGATCATTATGATTTTCAAGCACATTCACTTTTTCTGTGATCTCATAAAGCACTGTGTATTCTTTGTTTTCTTTTTCCTGTTTCTTTTCCTGTAGCTGATCCTTATACAAAACATTTTCATTGAATATGACATCTCTACTCCTAATGATTTTGTTTTCTTCATAATCATAAAAGTGATAACCAAAATCATTAACACCATATCCAATAAAGGTACATTTATTTGATTTTTCCTCATGCTTTGTTCTATTTTCTTTATTAATGTGGACAAAGGCTTCACAATGAAAAGTATTTAAAAATGAGTAGTTTACCCTTTTACCTGTCCATGCCTCCTCTGGAATACCACCATCCAAGGAACTTGAAGGCCCTCTGTTTGATAGATAAACAACAATATCTTCAGCATCTGCCCAAAATTGTAAAGGTAATCCTGCATGCAATCTCATGCACCTTGCACGTTCCATGATTGTCCTATTCATCCTTTCTAACACACCATTTTCTTGTGGTGTTACTAGAATTGTCTTCTCTCTATGAATTCCATTCTCTGAACAGTACCTATCAAACCTTTTGCTGCAATATTCACCTCCATTGTCTGATCTGAGACACTTCAACCTTTTTCCTGTCTCATTTTCAACCAAAGCTTTCCATTTCTTGAAAGTATCAAATACATCAGATTTATTTTGAATACAATAAATCTAGGTCTTTCTGGTTGCATCATCAATAAAAGTAACATAATAATGAATGCTACCGAGATATGATACCTGAGCAGGTCCCCATACATCTATATGCACAAGCTCTAATTTTTCTCTCTTCTTTTCTTTCCCAACTTTGAGGAATCTGACTCTCATATGTTTTCCATAAACACAATTCTTACAGAATTTTAAATCAACATGCTTCAAACCTGACAACAAATTTCTTGAGTGAAGAATCTGCATCCCCTTCTCACTCATGTGCCCAAGCCTATGATGCCACAATGTTGTATCTTCTCATTAACAGAATTAGAAATATCATTGCATAAATACAATGTACCAATCATTTCTCCTTTTGCTATTACTAGGGATCCTTTAGTGACCTTCCAGGTTTTATCTGTAAAAGTAGTCACACAACCTTCACCTCCCAACTTCCCTGATGAAATTAGATTTTTCTTCAGATCTGGAACATGCCTTACCTCCTTCAAGAGCCATTGATTTCCATTCTGTTTTTTAATGAAAACTATACCAATTCCAATGATTTTATAGGATTTATCGTCACCCAATCGGACCTATCCAAAATCTCCTTGAACATAATCATGAAAATGTTTCCTATCAAGTGTGGCATGGAATGAGGCCCCTAAACCTACCACCCAGGAATCAATAATATTTTCTAATGAAAGAATCAAAGCATCTTGCAACACATCACCTGTCACATTCGCTTCATGATTATTTTCTTGTTGTGCATCTCCTTCTTTTCCCTTCTGAGACTTGCAGTATTTCTTCAAGTGTCCTTTTTTCTCGCATTTCCAGCACACTATCCCCGATCTAGACTTGGATCTGCCTTTCCTTGACTTACTGCGATATCCTGGGCTCTTTCCTCTTTCCATTTTTCTTCCCCTAGTCTCTGCAATCAAAGCATTACTTGATGTCTCACTGGAGTTTTTCCATCGCATTTCCTTGCGAAGGATTGTACTGACAACATCATCAAACTTAAAGTACTAGATCCAGAGACAGAGTTACTAATGGCCATAACTAAACCATTCCAACTTTCTTGCAATGAGCACAAAAATAATAGAGCCCTAACTTCATCATCAAAAGTTACCCCTACATAACTTAATTGATTGGTAATTGTATTAAATTCATTTAAATGATTAGCAACATATCCACCTTCTGACATCTTCATATTAAATAAATGCTTCATAAGAAATACCTTATTTGAGGCCAAGGGTTTTTCATATAGTTTGGCCAATGTTGACATTAAACCCTCTGTTGTTGTTTCCTTTGAAATATTAAAGGCTACCGATGCCGCTAGGCACAACTGTATTGTTCCAAGTTCCTTTCTGTTGAGAATATCCCATTCTGTGTCTATCATACTTGTCGACTTCTTTGTCTTTCTGGTGAATGGTTGGTACAAATAATCTTCCATCTGCATCTTCCATAGCTGGTAGTTTTGGCCGTTAATTTTTTCAACCCTAAACTTACCATCTTCTGTCATTTCTCCCACTCGAACCAGGAACCCTTCTCTCCTGCGAGTTTATCAGCCAAATAGACCTTAGGCTCTGATACTAATTGTTAGAAAATTATATATTACAGAGCAATGGAAAACATAAAATATATTGCAGAAATATAAACACAGAAAACACATAAAACAAGAGAGACACAAATATACTTGGTTCACCCAATTTGGGCTACATCCACGAGAAACATCGAGTCCTTCCTTTCATATTATCCAACAAACTGAAGAGATACAACCTACAACAGATCTGCTATAATTCCCTCTTCTCTCTCACACAATCTCCTCTCTCTTTCTCACTCAGAATACAGATCTACATAGATGCAATACAATTCCTTCATATATAGTGAGAGGTTGCCTTCTAGGGAAAAAAACCCTAAATTAAACATAACTTATATTGTCAGATCTTCGCCTAATGAACGAACCATATTGACTACGAAATTACAACAGTTTACAAGGCTATTTTAGATCTATTTTTAGCTTCGGGGGCGCTGCTCCCGATCCCTCGCCTAGGGGAGAGCTGCTAAAGATTGCTGCCACCCTCCCTGGACCCCCCTTGCAACGCAAATATTATGGGCGGCATTGCTGCCACATTACAAACTGGTGATACGTCTAAATAAAGAAGATAATCAGGCTCCACACCCAATAGTGTACTCTATATGCACATATGTGAAAATGAGTCTCCTTTTTTATGAAAAAAACCTTAGTCATAGGTATTGTTGCACTCATAGGATTACCAAAAAAATTAATATTCTAAGCAATAGGTTAGCGCATAATATCCCACTTCGTCGTACTGATCCGTATTGTTATGATCCACTACAAAGATAAGCCTCAACCACACACTTGTTGTTGTTTGAATTTGTCATACACATATTGCACTTAGATCAGAGAGTTCACACACTATATTTATACTTTATGAGAGGGATATTGGAGGTATCGACTAGCCCTAGAGCCAGCCTAATATTTTGGAGGGATTCAACCTTAAATGTGAAAATTCAAATTCAAATTTAAAGTATGGATCCAAAATGTGAGGCCGACCTCAACTAAAATTTGGATTATTTTTTCCCTTTGATAAACCTTCTTTGACCTAAAAATATTTAATCAAGTCATTAAATAAAGGTCATTTTTTGCCTCATGATTTGTGTGATTTTTTGGCTAATGATAAACTGCCACATCATCTCCTTTTGGGGAGTTTGAACATAAGAATGGGGCTTTGACCTTCCAAGATGTATGTCTTTCAAACCATGAGGAGAATTGTGGCATGCCACATACCATTGTAATTGTCATGATGAGGACTATCATATGGTGATGGTCTTACGATCAAAATCACTTTACTCTACATCTATTTTCCTCAACTAGTGTAGGGAATCTAGGGCTTCCCATCCTTTCTTCCGGGATACTTTTCATTTGAAGCTTCTAAGTGATGCAATCCAGGAAAATATTAAGAGCATTCATGGATTGACATTGGCATCAATGATAACGCAATTCAACCTTCTTGATGAATAATTAGGGTTGTATACCCTTCTCTCTAGATTCTTCCATGGAGTTTCTCCTCTCACAGTATCTTTGTTAGCTTTCCTATTTCTTTTTGATTTATTGTCTTCTTCTCTATTATCTTCAAATCCATGCCTCTCGATCTCAGTTGGGCTTTACATGGGTTTGTGTTTTTCAAGGTAGCTGGCACTAGGATTATATTATTTTTTCCTCTGTAAGTTTGATAGACTCGATATGATCATTACATTTACTTTTTCTTGTTTCTCCTGAGCTCTCGTAATTCTACCATATTTATCTGCTTTGCAACTTATTAACTCATCCTTCAAACTTCAGAGGGTTTCCATCCAGTCATATTCTTCCTCTTGATCATAATGGGATATGTGTGTTTTGTATTGCACCATCTTGTTGCTCATCTTTACTTTCTGATTGGGATGTGTGTTGCGTTATGTGTTGTTACACACATACTCATGATTCAAATTTGATGTACATATGTCAATTCATCAGCTCAATATTGAGGCTTATTTATATTTAATGTTAACCAAAATTATACAAAAGATGTCAGCATCCTAACAATAATATTCATTCATATTAATTACAATTGCAATCGCTACTTATATATTTAAATTTTATCCATGAAAGTTCATGTCTCAAGGCCCATTCAGTTCAAATGTTAAATTTGGGCTTTGATACCACTTTGTAACACTACGTACCACTCCCTTGTGATATTGTGGGTTGTGTAAGGTGTTACTAATGCCTTGAATCCAATTTTTATTGTCTAACAAGAAATTGGGGTATGGAAAAAAAGTCATTTTCTAAAAATTTGCGGAATTAGATAAAAATAGTCATTGCATCTACCTCAATGAGATATTTTCGATGACATAATTATTTTTTTGATTTGAGACCCCAGGAATAAAGGTTATGCTAATGAGAAAATATATCTCGTTAATGTTAACCACGTCAACACCAACATGCCACTTAGCACCTGAGGTTTTCGATTTGTTCCACATGGAAAAATGATGCCACGTGGACTAGTAGTCCTATACACTAGTTCATGACACATTAATTGTGTGTGTGTGTGTATTTGTAAGTTGCATAAGTCATATATGAACCATTCTTGTATATTAAACTTGATAACACAACATAGATATGTTGCACACATAACAAAGATGGTGTATGTATCACAAACCCATGTTGCATTATGTATATATAAACACTTTATAAGTGTCAAAGTTCATAGTATATACATATATATTATAATTTAAATTGTAAACATGGTAGACCCACCCCATCTCCCCATCGGGGATCGAGGATCCAAGCACTAATGTAAAGAGTTTCCATTGCTTAACATTGACAAATGTATTATATCATTGTAGGGCCTACCTCAAATATATTTATGATATCGAAATGACTTGTGTACATAATAATTCCACAAGATATATTTATAACTTAAAAAATCATGCAACAGGGTAGACCCACCGATCGTCACATCAAGGATCAAGGCTCCAAGTCTTGAAGCATTATAACACCACCACACTCATGCCAACAACCAAATAACATAATGTGGATCCACCCCTCGCCCACATTGGGGTTTAGGGGTTTATACCACATCAAAATTGGAAGAAAGAAAGAAAGAAATAAAATTATTTTAACGTCCATGATTCTAAAGATAGCCTATGGGATAGATTGCTTCTTCATTTAGTTGATGTATTCGACCATTTTCCTATGAAGCCTCAGAATAAATGCTCCCAACTTCTCGAAAAACCCCTTACTAAATAGATTATCCCAAGAGCTAGCTGCGAGAATATCTACATAACTTTCCTTGTTGTCTTTAAAGACCTCACATTCTAAAATGAAATGCTTTTTTGTTTCCACTTTTCCGGAAGAACAAAAAATACATACTCTTTCCTCCCACACTTCTTTTGGCCTTTTCTGAGAATTAGTTGATGAGAATTAGTCCTTAACTGAGAAATAATAATTTTGGCTCTCCAAGAAATCTTTGCCTCTATGTATGTTTTTTTTTTTTATGATTATGAGTGGGATTAAACACTTCAATACAATACTTTTTCTTTCTCCCTAGCTCCTTGTCCCAAGTACGCTTGTGGAACTTATCCATAACAAAATGATTTATCTCTTTACTGTTTATGGGACACTTGTTCAAAAAAATAGCCCATTTACTAAACCATTTGTTATTTTGCTGCATCCAAGTCTTTTTTCTTTTGCACAATATGTCATTAAAGGCAACCTTAGGCCATTTGACTTCTTCCTTTCCTCAAATTTTTTCAATACCTTATGACTCGCACCATAGCAATTACTTCAATAGGAGCAGCCCTTGTTTCACTTAACAAGATAGGATGAGGAACTGCACTTTTAGTTTTGAATTTGTTTGTAATCAAATGCTTCTGAATTTTCTCAATTTGTTTCCATTGTATTTGAGATGGATTGCTGGCCCACAGTTCACAACCATAGAGAATCACCAAAATCACTAGAAGCCCAAAAAGAGTTTGAAGTGTATAGATATTAGCTCGATGCCAAATGTATAATAGAGTGTGAACCTACCCCTCACCCCACTGGGGGTTGGGGGTTCGAACTGAGAGGTTGCACAGGACCTACCCATCACCCCATCGAGGACCAGGGGTCCCAACCGCTTACAAAACAATTTACTTCTACTCAATGTTGACCACTGGATATGCATGCATATACTCGCTAATAGTTCCTAAAAGATTTTGGTTAAGTGATGTAGCCTAGGGCCATTTTATTTACACCCAAAATAATATCCCAACAACTCATTGAATGAAATGCATAAGAGTTTTATATAAGTCATAAATTATTTATATATAGTATGCCGGCATCCATCAATTAATTGGTTGTATCACAAGTAACCTAGGCTGAAACTATTTATGTTGATTTCTTCCATTGCTCATGGATCCAAACAATTATTGACACAAGGTGTAATAAGCCTAGGTCGAACTGTTTATGTTGTTTTTTCACATATTACTTTGGTATTGTGAGTTTTGAATGGGTAACTTCATTAACCCATTTTTAAATATGAATTACAATATTAATTTAATATTGCATAAAACCATTAGGTGACTTTGTTAGTATGGTTTTAAAAGAGGGAAACAAAATAAAAAGGCATGGCTTTAAGCGAATTTACACCATTCTAAGCTATACATATATTTACATGCTTTAATTAAGTATATTACAACGCGAACTTGTGGGTGAACACACATATATACACATTTAGACACACATATAGTTGCCCAAAAGTGGAGTCGAGGACAATGAAAACAACACAAAAGAAAATGAGGGTGTAGCCCAACTAATTCCTCAACATGTAGGCGTGTGTTTTGTCAAAAGCTCACAATTGCCATATTGACAAAGCCTAAATTAAATAGTTATGGGTAATTGAATTATGTGGAATTGCTACGAACCACATATGTGAAGTCCTAACATTAAAAAACATGTGTGTATACATATATGTATGTATGTATCTATGCATCTATATATGGTCGAATGCATGAAGATGGGTTGCACTTTTGGGCCAAATGTGGCGATGAAATTTCAAAATTTTCCTCTTTTATCGAATTGATGCCCTCAAAATTCATATAAGCAATGTGAATTTTGAATCAGAGTAAAAAAACAATATGTGGATAATTATGTTCTTGTCCTAATGACATTTTCTACAAAAATTTGTGATGTCGTATAATCTCTCAATGTTCCATTAAATGTAATACTTGTCCTTGCAAATTTTGGCACATCTTAAGAGATATGCATGTGTTCACTTAACATAAATTAGCCTAAAATGTGTGTGTGTGTATATATATATATATACATGATCTATACCAAGAGAGCTAAATTTTTCATATTAAAATTATATTTTTTTAATGCAAAAATTATATTTTTTATTATTTTTTGAAGTTGGTGAAGTATTATTTCAATTGCATTTTGTAGACACATATGTTCACATAATATTTTTTTTAATCTTTAAATAAATTAAAAAATGAAGAGGACGCGCAAACGAAGATATTTGTGTTTTTTTCATTTTGTATATTTTATGTTATTGATTTTTTATTCAGCGCCTTTGAAATTGTCTAAAAAACATTCAAGAATTATGTTTTACAAAAATTAGATGAAAAATATCATATGAATTTGAAAATTTCAAACTCATATACCATTGGATAGAGAATTCTTTCACGAATCCAACATTATCAACTCCACCACATAAGGACAAATTCTACCTAAAGTCCGCTGGGGTAAAAAATGGTATTGCAGAGAAATCTGCAAAAGGGCAGATAAAACTCCATTTTATAGGTCCTCAATAACTCAATCGAGCACTTAAAAAGCTTGATCGCACACTTAAAGTAAAATTTGAAAAAGCTCAATTGAGGGTTTAACAAACCCTTGATCGAACTCTTGACATGGTTAAAAAAGGGCTCGAGCCTGTTAAACCATAAACTCCTCATGCATGAGCATCTAACCTAGGGTTACATGTTTACCAAGGGAGTTGGTTCCCTAAGTTAAGATTTAATTATTTAATGTGTTTTCCTATAGTTTTAGGAGAGAATGAAAATTATTGTAAATAGGAGAGAGTTCTAGAATATTTGGTAAGAATATAAATTTTTGAGGGTTAGTTAGATCTCAACTAGAGATAAGGGATCATGTGAGAGTTTTATGGATCATGGGAGGATCTAGAGAGAAATTCTAGGAGTTTTTTTGGGATTTAGAATGAACTTTGGGTTCAGATACATTTCTATAAATTAGTGAGTCATGTGAAGGTGTGTGAATGAGATAGAGGAATGAAAGGCCAATTATCATGCCAATATTTCTCTTGTAAATATTTTATTTTATTAATGAATTATTCCTAAATTTTGGAGTGTATTAGTTGTGTGCATTTTTTACTATTTGTGTTGATTTTTAACTCAGACCATATGGTCTCAGCGATCAACTCCCCGTTGTGCTTTGGGCGGGAAGTTAAAAAAATAGCTCGATAAGGCTCCTATGTAACTGTGGGTTATGCAAGAGCTCCAACGAGGGTTTATTTTCAAGCACTCAAATAGCTTGATCAAACTCTAAAATATAGCTTGATCGAGCTTCTTTTTTTATTTCTCCCAACTCATGCACTTACCAAAAAGTGTAACCCAACTCCATGCGCTCACTCATATACACATGTAATTTTCACAAACATGAAACATACACAACACAACTTGGTATCCTTTCAACATTTAACTATAACAAAATGCATGATTTTGAAAGATAAAAAATATATAAGCTATATTAAAATAATTCAACATGTTCAAAGATTTAGATATTTTAAACATCCAACATATCTCACACAAAAGTAATTACATGAGAGCTCAATATTCATAAATAGTACCCAGACCATGCTACTTATATGTATAATTAAGTGATGGTAGCGATTAAAAAATTGATTTCACATGATCCTCCCAACCATAAGCAGTGGTTCTATTATGTTTATGTAACTTACCACCCTCATGCCACGTCTAGAGTTTGAGAGGTAAAAGTTACCAGAAAATAGACTAGTTGAGCTAAGGGAGTGAAATAATTTGTTGATGGTTTTTCAATAATCTAGCAAGCACTAGTGGTTTCTCAGCGATAGCAAGCACCAATGGTTTTTCAACCAACAACAAGAACTTGATGTTTTTTCAGCCAAGGACAAAAAATAGTAGTTTATCAACCACAACCAGCACCAATAATTTATGAGCCTTAGCAAGCACCTAATACATTTATTAAATTGCATTCCACGCTCAGGCTTGGGAAGACCAAGTAAAAATTGGAAATTGAGCGCCAATAATCGTACACATGAATGCTCACGTGAGCTATTTCCAACACTGGGTTTTCCAAAGAATTAGCTCCAGCAAACCAAAATCATTCCCCTCGTCTACATGTAACAACAATTACGAAATCTGTTAGACCTACCGTAATTTCCATTGCGTGTTTTATAAGGATGTTAAAATTGCAATTCTGAAATAGGATGTTAAAATTCCAATTATGAAATATTCAAATATTGCAATTTCAGTTATCAGATTTAAGTAGACTACTCCATACCATACCAAAAATGAAATGGTTTAGTTGTCCATTTATAAAAATGGTTCCCACAAGTTTATTTTCTTTTTCCCCATTTTACAGTAATTAGTTTGTATAATTTATAACAACTTCAAAAAAAGAAAGGCATTTCTCTTTTGTTTTTCCTGCATCTAATAATAATGGAAGGCAGAGTAGGTGCTTCCCAAGCATTTAAGTTCTTGCCCTTCGAATTTGATATTACACGACTAATTCTCCCTTTCTAATTTCTTAGGACCTATTCTATGGGTGTTCCATGGTATCTATCTTGGTGCTCCCATAAGAGCTTTCCGTTACCCTCATTTAAAAAGTGTTGTTTATTGAGGTATCAATTTATTAAGATGGTCAAAGATCGTTCTAATTGTTTTTTTTTTTAAATATGACAATAGTATCCTCAATAAAATTTTGAGGCTTTTAACATTTTAAATTTTGCTCTCCAGGATTTCGAAAAATTTCTATCAAATTTTCTCTAAAATTTCCATTATTTTCAAAAAAAACGATACGCTATTATAACTGTCCATTTAAAATATCACATGGACATAAGAACACCATTAGTGTTTTCCGTTACCTCATTTAAAATATCACATGGATATATTCTTATGATGGATTTAGTGGCTTAGTCAAAAGGTCAAGCTTTAATTGGTAAGGGTGGCAGATTATCCTTCTGAATCTCTTTATAAAGAATTAATATAGGGATGGTCATGTTCTAATGAAGAAATATAGGTTGGCATTATTTCTTGTATTATATAGGTTGCTTTTATTTTTTGTATTATAATACTTAAAAGAAAACAAACAGAGATATAAGTTAATTTTATAAGATTTAAAATAAAAAAATAAATGATAGGGAAAAATTTACTTAGTAATATTAGAGGAAGATTTAAGTAAGATATATTTTTTTTTAAATACATAAAATAAATCAAGAGTATTCTTTCGAAGAATGAAAAAGACAATTCTTAATTTGGTAGAGATTAAAATGAAGATAGAGAATTCAGTTTTCAATATTCTAAATCCATGAAAAAGCAAGGAAGGGGTTAAAATCAAATCTTGATGGACCTTTTTGGTGAGATTGGGGTTGTATGAAATGCTAATTACATGTAGACATATATCATATACACGCATGATCTAAGGTGATTTGCTTGATTTAGATTGAGATTCACTCACTTTCAAATAGTCTAGAAACCCAAGAATAACAATGGCCTAAAAATACTAGATTTCTGAGCATGATGCCTACTATGTCCTTCCTATTCTTTGTTCACTTAGGAATTAATTTTTTTACAACTAAAAAGATAAATGTTAGACAACTAATCATTGGGATTATGTTTGTGTTATTATGAGTGGTTACTAGAGTCCAAGAAGACCCAGAAATTGAATCAATAGTTTTTGTATGTATTTATATGTACACATTGTACACCATTCATTGAAATCAATTAATATATGTTTGAGTTTGGTTTCCAATTGAGTGATGAAGAGTACTTCATATTCTCACCTTGTATCTGACAAGGGGGAATTGATGGAATTGTTGATGGTCTGCTACAAGTTCGAAGATTTGTCAAGAGTTAGAGATCCACAAGTGAGCTTGAGCCACAACCTATATTAGTTAGAGCCAGAGTTGTAGTCAGAGAGACTTCAATTTTTGCAGAATGAGTTGTTTATGAATGAGAACTTCCAGATTTAGAATTGTTCAAGGAACTACATTGATAGTTCCAAAGTTAATGGTCACCTTAAAACCACAATTTTGATTGTTTTGAGAACTCCTATGAAGGTTCCAGAGTTGGTGTTGGTTGAGACCTTGAGTTCTTCCACATTGGTTTGTGGTTATCCTTAAAAACCATTTCTGAAAGACATTCAACTCTTGGCTGAGATGCATTTTTGCATTTTGAGTTGTCATTCATGGACTTTGATACATCCCTTCGTATTAAGGGGGGAATGTTAGACAACTAATCCTCAAGATTAGGTTTGTGTTATTGTGAGTGGTTATTAGAGTCCAAGAAGACTCGGACACTGATTCATCGGTTTCTTGTATGTATCTATATATACACATTGAACACCATTTATTGAGATCAATTAATATACATTTGAAATTGGTTTCCAATTGTGTTGTCTTACAATAACATGGGTATTTCTATAAATTTTGAAATTAAACTACCAAATAAATGATGATCAATTTAGAATTTTGATATGGACTTTCATAGAATGTGGAGATTTCATTTTACTTTATAGAAATTACAATCCTGTATGTTATATTTTATTAGTAAAGCATAAAAAAATGTTGATATGGAAATTTTATTTTATTTTAGATGAACCTCAATCTTGTATGTTATTAGACCAAAGAAAGCTCACTATTTTAACTATGGATCTCTATACATTTTTGTAAAACACTACATGGTGTTGGGTATTTCATTTTATTTGTTAATCTTCCTTAGGGTAGGTTGGTGTTTGAATAACATTATTATTTTCAATTATGGGAAGAGTTGTGCCTCTTGAGATTAGACTAACTTGCTACTACTATAACCCAAATGTATATCCAACATCTTGCAAGCTTAATATACTAATAACTTATGACTTAGTAAAGGTTGGGAAATTAGAAGAAAACCCAGCCTTTTTGAAAATACCTCTCTTTTAAAAATCTCACTCTCAAAGAGACATCTACCTTTTTAACCTACCTTTTTAACCTTATCACACTTAATCAAGTATTTTTTGAAAATTTAACTATAGATGAGAATATTAATATTATATGATATACATAATAATATTATTATGTGAATCATCTAAACTTACATGTTAAATTGAAGGGATATTTTTTCCTCGTAGATCTTTTTGCCTCTAACAGATTAGTTTGGCATTATCTAGCTATTCTATGTTTTTTTTTTTTTTTTTTGCCTCATGACAGATTAATTTGGCATTATCTAACTATTCTATGTTTTGAAGTATTTTTTTTTGGGGGGTATAAATCTAGTTAAGCAATTTTTAGTTACATCCTAATTTTTATTGTATAACAAGATTTAATCCCCCAAAACACTTTTAAAACATTTTAATTATGCAAAATTCATAGTGAAAACTTGTGATTCCAATAAAATAGAAAAATGATTCCAATAAAATAGAAAAATATATTTAAATATCTATAGTTAAAGCCATCCATTAAAACAGTTTAGTAAGAGGAAGGTGTTAGAAACTGCTATTAGAAACAGCAAAAGGCTCATTTCTTTTTAACGTTAAAGCAGTTTCTAATCTTAATGTGACCCGATCTAATCTTAAAGCATTTAGATTTTATCCTAAAGCAGTTTCTAATCTAAAGCATTAGATCTTAAGCGTTGAATTGGTATATGATGGACGTACCAGATTAGAGTTAAATAATATATAAAGGATTGGTTCCTCTCTCTCCCACACACAAGAGTTGCATTCTTCTCCATCAAGAAGCACATAAAGAAAGTGAGGGCAAGAGGAGAGAAACCGAATTCTGAAGAAGAGGAACAGTCAGGAGTCAGATCAAAGTAGATGGCAGCCATTACATCTTCCGCTGTTGATCAAGGTATGTCATCTCATACAAAGTTCTGTTTGTGAAATATTCGGTATTGATGATCTTTGGGCTGTAAGTTAAGAATTTTACATTTGGTATCGGAGCCACAATCAATAACTGAATATTTCCTATGATTGTAATTGATCTGTTCTGTGCTTTACTCATGATGTTAATCAAAACCCTCCGCTATAACTAAAAAATAAACCCTGTGTGAAAAACACAATCAAGCCCTCAACATGGCCTCCCCTCACAGTCCATGTTTGATCTACTTTTTGTTTCCATACGACTACAAATTCATCAAGAATTTGGCAGTTTGCGCGCTGAGTTGTTATATTATGGTTTGCGTGACCAGTTGGTGTGATAAAGAGGAAGAGACGGTGATGTTTAAGAGAGATGTGTATATCTCGTGATCACTCGCCATCACTTCTCAGTCTACCCAATTTCTCTGCTTTTTCTTTTCCACGAATCAGAGGCCGAAAATGGCTTTGCTAGTGGACTTTGTCATACCGTATTCAATACGCTTTGTTAACATGGTGGAAATAATAGGATTCTTATGACCGTCGGACAAGTTCATGATTCTCTTTGACTAGAACCTCCAACAATTTGTTTAAGATAAGAATGAACGATTCATATTGTCGGACCTCACTGAGAGTCTGTGGACTGGACTAGGCATGGGGTATAATGTTTCTTTGTCGGGTAAGAATTTAAGAGTTTCGTTTTTCAAGAAACTGCCACAGTCAGCAGTCAAACTAACTTGGACGCCAAGCCTTTTTTTTTTTTTTTATGATGATAACAGAACGAATTCTCCATTCAATCGAATTGTTTGAATGAGTCCGAACATTGTTTAAATAAATGGCAAGCATGTACCGATTTCGAAACCTTTAATCTTAAACACCGACAAGAGGAATTTGAAACGTCCACACATTCCACCAGGCCGTAAAATAAAGACTTGAACAGTTCGTATTGAATTAAATTGATGAAACCGAAATAAAGAATGCCTTTTCGGAAATGCATGTCCAATCTGTTGTTTGAATGAACCGTTCATGTGATTCCGGCATAAAGAATCCCGATCCGGTAATGAAAGTCCAATCTGTTGTTTGAATGACGCATTCGTATGCCTTTCCAGTAATGGAAATCCAAAATAATTGTTTGAAATTTTAGGCATAAAAGTAATTGCTCTATGACTGATTGTTTTGCATAAGGTATGTGTTATAAATCATTTATGCACATGAGATTTATGATTTTGTTAATCACCAAAGTGGTCAAAATCAGAATAATCATTTAGTGCATAATTGACATAACGATTATTGATAGAAATTGCCAGTTATAAAAAATACCAATTAAAGCTGGCGTCACTAATGATAGAACCTGAGAACTTACCCAAAGGAAAGTCTTGTTCTATAACTAGTTGACATGATGAGGTTTAATAGATATTTTGATTAAATAAATATTGATCATCCAAAGATGTCAGTTCTATTTGATTGAATATATTTATTACCTGCTTATGTTTTGGTATTTAATTATGTTAAGTATAAGATAGTATCTACCCAAAGGAGTGCTATATTATACTATTATGTCTACATCTGAATCGCGTTAGTTATGAGCTTATAGTGATTTCAATTTTAATTTGCAGGAGTTACCATGAATACACATGCTTCATCTGTTACATTGTTCACTGGTGTTAATTTTTCTGAATGGAAAGAACAAGTCAATTTCCATTTAGGTATTCAGGATCTTGACTTGGCACTCCTTGTGGATAAGCCTGCTGCTCTTACAAGAGATAGTACTGAGGCAGAAAAATCACACCATAAAGCATGGGAACGCAGTAACAGATTGAGCCTTATGTTTATTAAGATGACTGTTGCTAACAACATCAAGTCAACAATTCCACAAACAGAAAGTGCTAAGGAATATATGCAGTCTGTGGAAGAACGTTTTCGTTCAGCTGATAAGTCACTCGCTGGTACTCTTATGGCAGAACTCACGACCATGAAGTTTGATGGGTCGTGAACTATGCAAGAGCACATTATAGAGATGACTAATATTGCAGCAAGGTTAAACTCCCTGGGACTTACAGTAGAGGATTCTTTTCTTGTCCAGTTCATTCTGAACTCGCTACCTTCTGAATATGGACCTTTTCAGATTAACTATAACACTATAAAGGATAAGTGGAATGTTAATGAATTGGCCAGTAGTCTTGTTCAGGAAGAAGGACGTTTGAAAAATCAAGTGAATCACTCAGTAAGTTTTGTGAGTAATAAAGCTGGTAAAGAAAAGAAAGGAAAATCAAGTCATTTCAAGAAGAAAAAGGCACCTGCTAAGAATGGGCAGGATGAGGAAAAGAAGGAACTAAAGAGTGTTCAATGTCGTATCTGTAAAAAGAGACTTATCGTCTAATTCTAGAAAGTGGATATGTATTAAACTTATACAGTACCCTTTATGTACCTTCATTATCTAGAAACCTTATTTCCGCAAGTAAATTGGATATTTCTGGTTTTAGATGTATGATTGGATCTGGTTGCTTCGATTTATATAAGAATGCTGATAATGTTGGTTCTGGTATTCTAATTGATGGTTTATATAAATTGAAACTGAATGACACTTATGCGAATTCCTTGTTGAATGTAGTAAATAATGTTGGATGAAAACGTAGCATGTTGAATGAAAATTCTGCTTTCTTGTGGCATAAACGACTAGGTCATATATCCAAAGAAAGAATGATGAGATTAGTAAGTAATGAAATTTTGTCAAATTTGGACTTTAGTGATCTAGAATTATGTGTGGATTGTATTAAAGGTAAACAAACCAAACATAATAACATAATAAGAAAGGAGCCACTAGAAGCAGCCAGCTTCTTGAACTAATACACACTGATATTTGTGAATGTCCTTGAGACGTTTGTAAATGAAGTTGAGAGGCAATTAGAAACTGGTAATGCAAGATTCATTGAGAATGGTGAAGTCAGTGGGAGTACTAGAAGAGAAATAGTAGAAATAAAGGAAACAAGGGTAAATGTTACATTACCTAGAATAGTTCCTCCATCTACTATTACTCCAAATGTTGTTCCAGTTGTTGTATAACAGCATGATGATAATGAACAACATATAAATGAAGAAGTACTTCCTGAAGGAAATGACTTACATAATGCTGATATGCATGAACCACAACAAGTAGCATTAAGAAGACCTCAAAGAAATCGTAGGTCAGCTATTTCTAATGATTATGTGGTTTATATGCAAGAATCAGATTATGATATTGGAATCAATAAGGATCCAGTTTCGTTTTCACATGCTGTAGAAAGTAAAGAGTCAAAGGAATGGATTAATGCCATGAAAGAAGAACTGAAATCCATGCAACAGAATGAAGTTTGGGATCTCGTTGAGTTACCACATGGCTGTAAAAGAGTCGGATGCAAATGGGTTTTTAAAACCAAACACGACTCTAGTGGTAATATCAAACGGTATAAAGCTAGACTTGTTGCTAAGGGTTACACTCAGAAAGATGGTGTTGATTACAAGGAGACATTTTCTCCTATTTCGAAAAAGGACTCACTAAGAATAATAATGACATTAGCAACTCATTATGATTTGGAGTTGCATCAAATGGATGTGAAAACAGCTTTTCTGAATGGAGATCTTGATGAGGATGTTTATATGGATCAACCTGAGGGTTTTTCTGTAGAAAGTAAAGAACAATTGGTGTGTAAACTTAAGAAGTCAATGTATGGGCTTAAACAAGCATCCCGGCAGTGGTATATTAAGTTCAATACCATTATTACATCTTTTGGTTTTAAGGAAAATACGGTTGATCACTGTATATACCGAAAGATCAGTGGGAGCAAGTTTATTTATCTGGTCCTTTATGTTGATGACGTCTGGCTTGCTACAAATAATTTAAGTATATTGCATGAGACTAAGGAATTTCTCTCAACGAAAGATTACATGCTCATCCAATGAATCGGAAGTGATTGGATATAGCGATTCAGATTTTGCTGGATGCATCGATACTAGAAAATCGACTTTTGGTTACCTGTTTATGTTTGCTCAAGGTGCCATATCATGGAAAAGTGCGAAACAGACTATCGTTGCTTCATCCACTATGGAGGCAGAATTTGTGGCATATTTTGAAGCCACAATTCATGCATTATGGTTGCGGAACTTTATTTCAGGACTTGCGGTTGTCGACACCATTAGCAAGCCGCTGAAAATTTATTGTGATAACTCTGCAGCAGTATTTTTCTCAAAGAACGACAAGTACTCTAAAGGTGCCAAACATATGGAACTGAAGTATCTTGTTGTGAAAGAAGAGGTTCAGAAACAAAGAATGTCAATCATGCACATCAGGACAGAACTTATGATTACAGACCCTTTGACGAAAGGGTTACAACCAAGACAATTTAAGGAACATGTTCAAAGAATGGGTCTTGGTTGTATTAATGATAATTGATGTGTGACATTCTGAGCTCTTTTATGTGTTTCTGATATACAATCATGTGTTTCTTGTTTTAATGTAGTAATACGTATTTTATGTAATTTTCAACAAGAAAGAGTCTTATAAAGATATTATGTTTAATCATTATGATATAAGACATTATGTGGACCATTATGCTGTTTTATATAAGTTATGAGTATGAATTGATGGATTGCTGGTATTGTAGTATATGGAAGGGAATGCATTGAATTAATAGTGCACAACCGCCATAACTCTCAGCAATTTATCATAGTATGATGTTCAACACTTAATATTATGAATAGTCGGGTCAAGTGGGAGAATGTTAGAAACTGCTATTAGAAACAACAAAAGGCTCATTGCTTTTTAACGTTAAAGCAGTTTCTAATCTTAATGTGACCCGATCTAATCTTAAAGCATTTAGATTTTATCCTAAAGCAGTTTCTAATCTAAAGCATTAGATCTTAAGCGTTGAATTGGTATATGATGGACGTATCAGATTAGAGTTAAATAATATATAAAGGATTGGGTCCTCTCTCTCCCACACACAAGAGTTGCATTCTTCTCCATCAAGAAGCACATAAAGAAAGTGAGGGCAAGAGGAGAGAAACCGAATTCTGAAGAAGAGGAACAGTCAGGAGTCAGATCAAAGTAGATGGCAGCCATTACATCTTCCGCTGTTGATCAAGGTATGTCATCTCATACAAAGTTCTGTTTGTGAAATATTCGGTATTGATGATCTTTGGGCTGTAAGTTAAGAATTTTACGACCACATTGATGGGTGCTTGTTGCCTTTATGGCACATTTATTAATAGACTTTAATAGACTTTATAGTGATGTGTGGTTTGACGGTAAGTTTACTTGGGCGAAGCTTGGGAGATTGTAGTTCAAATCTCATTGAGTACACTCGGCTGCTATGGTGGATGCTCGAGAAGCAGATTCCCTACCCCCGCCTTGGCGGCACGAGAGTCTTGCTTTGCTAAAACCATAGGATCTTAGTATATCGACTTGCACGTAACTGATCCTTGGTCTCCCATAGATTAAGTTAGGATTGGCAGTTACCCATTCACCGTGTAATTAAAAAAAAAAAGATCCTCTGCTAAAACCATAGGATCTTAGTATATCGACTTGTACGTAATTGATCCTTGGTCTCCCATAGATTAAGTTAGGATTGGCAGTTACCCATTCACCATGTGATTAAAAAAAAAGAAAGAAAGATCCTAGCCAGACAAATATTTTACCATGCATGGGAAGGCCTTTGGAAGTATATTTGTCATAATGTTTGACACCAAGGCAACGGTCTTGTTTTAAAGAACTCTCATAAGTGCCATTGCGTGTTTCACAAGGACTATGTTAGAACTACCATAATTGCCATTGCGTGATTCATAGGGAATCTACTATGGATGAAATAAAATATTGAGTTTCCGGTAATTTTAGTTGGAATCCATTGCGTGTTTCATGAGGACTGGATTGTGAATGAATTAAAATGTTCAGTGTTTTTTTCGGTAATTCTAGTTGGAATTCAAGTTTAGTTTTAAAATGTTCAATGTTTTTTTGGTAATTCTGGTTGGAATTCAGGTTTAGTTTTAAAATGTTCAGTGTTTTTTTTTTTGGTAATTCTAGTTGGAATTCAGGTGTAGTTTCTTGGTAATTCTAGTTGGAATCCTGGAAACATTTCTTTTCTAAAATTAGAATAGTTTATGATTTAGATTGTAATTTTCAAAATGTAAATTAATAAAAAAATTATGAATTATATTAAAATTGAATCTCTGAAATGGTCGAATATTGCAATTGGGTACTCCATACAATACCAAAACTAGAATGATCCAGTTGAAAATTAGTTCAAGCCGTTACAATACCAAAACTAGAATGATCCAGTTGAAAATTAGTTCAAGCCGTTCTATAAAAATGATTCCTACAAAGTTTTTGCTGGTTTTTTTTCCTTTTCCTCCTAATACAGTACTTAATTTGTATTCCTCACTTCATTGAACTGGTTTGCTCATTCAAAATGCCTTATAAATTGTTTTTGGGAACCATTTAAAATAGTATGAAAGGCATTGACCTTTTTTTTTAAACAATTTAAAATAATAGAAAGGGTATTTGGCATTTTTTTCCTTACATCTTCCCAGAATCATGAACATGGGAAACCAAGTTTTTTTAGGCTTTTTTTCTTAAGTCTTCCGAGAATAATGAACGTGGGAAATCAAGTTTATTGTGATATGAGTATCACAATTATATTTTTATATTATATTAAGAACACTGATCCATAAATTAGAAAATAGTTCATGGATTTCATTGACCTAGTTTGATTATTGTGGATAAATATGTAAGTAGATAAACCTATCAAGAATAGTATTTAGTTTGGCTACGCAATTTTTAACATGGCTAATTTTTTTTATTTAAAAAATTTATAATCAACCACTTCCACATGAAAAATACCTTTTGCCTTAACAAAATACATGGACACTCATTGTTTTAAACCTATTGTTTATGATAAAATTAGGTTTTGTTAAAATTATAATACTAATTAGTTTAATCATTTTCAGTATTAGGGTATTTTGATGTGGATGGTACATTTTAGGAATATTCAAGAATCTAAGATTAAAAAAGTCAAAGAATTAACTCCCCTTTTTACCATTCAATTCTAAAATATTCTTAAAATTTACTATCAACATAGTCATAATTATCTTTTATATATATATATATATATATATATATATATATATATAATCAAATAAAAATAAATATACCTTTATCTCAAACTTTAAAACATGGAGACACTGAATTAAACCAAATACCCATAAATGGGATTTGTTTCAACTAATTAGATTATTATGGTTAGTGGTTAGAGAAAGCTCTTGAAAATTATATTGGTGATTGATGCCAATTCCTTTGGCTGTTGTACCCTAGAACGGTTATACAGAGAAAGAAATTTTTAAATTCCCCAGAACAATCCCATCTTTGGAAAACGTTGTGGGATATACAGAGAGACAGAAAATTTTAAATTCCCCTGAACAATCCCATTTTTGGAAAACGTTGTGGGTAGATCTCAATAGATTGGATTGAAAGAAAATCGGATTACACACTTTATTTTCAGAAAATAAATGTATTGTCAAGGAATTTCTTGCAACCAATTATACACATCCACTTTATCGTTAGACAATTAAATATACTGTTAAAGAATTTTTTGGGATGAATAAATGTACAGTCAAGAAATTCCTTGCAATGAAGAATTAATAGATTAACTATTAAATTTTTTTGAACAAATGTATTGTTAAAGCATTCCTTGCTAAAAATTCTAACCTTCCTTACTAAACGTTCATCTATCCCTACCCTGGTTAAAAGCATTCCTGGCTAAAAATTCTAACATTCCTTACTAAAAGTTCATCTATTCCTACCCTGGTTAAAAGCATTCCTTGCTAAAAATTCTAACATTCCTTACTAAAAGTTCACCTATTCCGACCCTGGTGAATTAACCAGAAAAAATAATTATTCTAAAATTTAAAACCAAACAGGCCTGTAGATCCATCCGACCCTGGTGAATTAACGAGAAAAGATAATTATTCTAAAATTTAAAACGAAACAGGCCTGTAGATCCATCCGACCCTGGTGAATTAACAAGAAAAAATAATTATTCTAAAATTTAAAACGAAACAGGCCTGTAGATCCATCCGACCCTGGTGAATTAACAAGAAAAAATAATTATTCTAAAATTTAAAACGAAACAGGCCTGTAGATCCATGCCACTGAAATGCTCAGGTTCCTTTCTGCTTCCCGCATGAATTCTTCACTGCTTTCAAGATATTGTTGGAAAGAAATACTTTAACACGAACTTGCAAACAGATACCCCACGCAGAGATTCGAGTTCGACTGAAATTCCTCCCTCTGATTATTCTCAAACTTCTTCTTCTCTTTCCCACTCCTCCTCCTCGCTGAAGCCTCTGGTACATGCCTCGTTCTTTGGCTCTGAAACGAGTGTAAACATATGATATGACGCCTGTATATTTCTCCATAACTGCGCACAATTTTCCCTCTGCGTGTTATTACTGCAGAGGGTGTTGGTGTACATGCACTAGCTGTAGACTAGCCGTAGACTTAGACTAGCTGTAGTTAACTCATTGCTTGCATGCATGCGGCACAGCACACTTAGCTTTAGTTAGCTTCAGTTATTGCATGCACAACTAAGCTTAACTTAGTTGCTTTTGTCTATTTATTCTAAACCTCATAATGTAGAATTAACTTTTCATTCTTTCTCAATTCTTGCTTGCTTTCTTCGTTCTCTTGCAAGCTTGTTATTGTTTTACAGATCTAGATCTATCTGTGTTTCTCAAAATCTTACATGGTATCGGAGCACAGGGATTTGTAAATCAGTGCACAAGTAATTTATTTGCAGGTTCAGAAGATTGCAGCAACAACAAAGAATGGAGTCTAAATTAGAGTTTCCAGAATCGTCAATTCTCACTCCATATAACTATTTCGAATGGAAGCCAAAGATTCAACTTCATCTCAGAAGTAGAGGCTTATTTCGAATAACCATGGAAACGGAAGTTGAACCAACATCGGCAGTGGAGAAATCAAGATATTTCAATCGCATGGACGAGGCCTTCGGCATCCTATGTTTATCTATTTCTCCAGAACTGCTATTTCATGTTGAATCATGTTCAACTCCAAATGAGGTATGGAAAATTTTGGAAGAATTGTTTGGAAAACAAAATGAAATGCTTAAAATGGTAGAGGATTCGATTGCAATCTATAGAAATTGTCGTAAAAGCTTTAGCTTAGAACCGGAGGACCCGCATGTCGCCAGCCTGTACGCCACCAACTACGTCCAAGGTCTCCTAGAAACCCACGGTGGTGACCCTAACCAGTTGGAGGTGGCGGCCTGCTATGACGATGACGACGAACCTCTTCATTCTGAAGCACAAGAATGGATCATACCTGCTGAGGCAGAGAAACCAGCAGCAGAGGCTGAAGCTGTGGAGGACAAGAAGCCTGAAGATGAAGCTGCAAAGGCTCCCGAGGAGCCCAAAAGTGATGAAATACCTGTCAAGGAAGATGAGCCCAAGCATCCCTGGAACCTCATGACTACTTCTGCCGATGAGGGTCAATTTATGGGCCTCCTGCTGAAGCTCATTAACGCCAAGAACACCATGAGGAAATCTTGCCGATCATTTCGGCTACCACGCAGAGACCTTACACTCTGCGAGGATACGCATATTCTGGCGGCAGGCGAAAAGTTGTAAGAGTCGAAATAACGTTCGATGGCTGGGAAACGTGGAAGCTATGTACAGTGAATCGCCCGGAAAAACCCACGAAATACAACAAGCACTGGTGCTGGTGTTCTTGGGAGCTGGATGTCACGCAGAGACCTTACACTCTGCGAGGATACGCATATTCTGGCGGCAGGCGAAAAGTTGTAAGAGTCGAAATAACGTTCGATGGCTGGGAAACGTGGAAGCTATGTACAGTGAATCGCCCAGAAAAACCCACGAAATACAACAAGCACTGGTGCTGGTGTTCTTGGGAGCTGGATGTCGAAGTCATGGAGCTGTTAGCTGCGAAGGAAATCGCTGTCAGGGCTTGGGATGAAGCCATGAATACGCTACCCCACATCGTCCACGTTGGCCCCGGGAGCACCAAACTGAAGGACGCGGAGTCGATGGAGCAGAACGAGATTGCGAGATCGGCAGAGGGCATTGCTGCATTTGTGGAATCGAAAACCAAGTACCACGTGGGGTCGATCGAGCGGCCACCGCCGATTTCAAAGAAGCAGGTGATCTTTGTGGGCGGGGTGTTGGTATTGGCCGCCCCCTTCGTTGTCAAGAGGATCTTGACCCAGGACACGCCCTTGCATGACCCCAAGGTTTGGCTGGCCGCAGCAGTTTTCATCTATTTCTTCAGTGTCTCCGGCGCTATGCACAACATTATTCGGAAGATGCCGCTTTTCATGGCGGACAGGATCAATCCAAACAAACTGGTCTTCTTTATCCAGGGCTCTGGCGTCCAGCTATCTCAGGCGAGTTTTGGGAAATTCGGAGACGACGAGCCGCTCCGCTTGCTGCCCAAGTGCAGCCATGCTTTCTGTATGCCGAGGTTAAATGCTTTCGCTCAGCGGGGTAATGATCTTCTTCAGGCACGAGTGGAAGAATTGCAAGTTCAATATCAGCGGGGTAAATTTGTGTTTGCAGACAATTACAGCGCTGTTCTCAGAATTTTACAGTCTGCACAGCTGTTCGGGTTCGAGATCGACTCGGGGTGAATGACACGACTGCCGATCAGTTGTATTTTTTTTATTTTTGCATTATATTTTGAGGGGGGTTTTCTTCCCACTGGGTTTTCCCTCTTTCCTCATTTTTATGCATTGTATATGGGTACCTAAAATGGCCGTGTTGCCGGGACTCATTCATTATTGCATCACACTCACCTAAGTTATGCTTAAGGGGGGGTGTTGGTGTACATGCACTAGCTGTAGACTAGCCGTAGACTTAGACTAGCTGTAGTTAACTCATTGCTTGCATGCATGCGGCACAGCACACTTAGCTTTAGTTAGCTTCAGTTATTGCATGCACAACTAAGCTTAACTTAGTTGCTTTTGTCTATTTATTCTAAACCTCATAATGTAGAATTAACTTTTCATTCTTTCTCAATTCTTGCTTGCTTTCTTCGTTCTCTTGCAAGCTTGTTATTGTTTTACAGATCTAGATCTATCTGTGTTTCTCAAAATCTTACAGAGGGGACTCGGTACATATTAATAACATGACGAGGAGGTCAATACGCGGCCTGTTCTCGTTCAATCGTCGTGGTAGCCCGCGGATTTGACCATATTAATAAAAAATTGAACGCATGACCATTATTAGGTGACTGCCAGCTGAAGCAATTTCATCACCGGGGACAACGTCGCTTTCAGTGGCAATTTCATCACCGCGGACAACGTCGCTTTCAGAGGCAATTTCATCACCGTGAACAACGTCGCTTTCAGTGACATTACCATAATATTATTTGGCTATATTTCCGTATTTTGTTACAGTCAAAAGTTGCGCTAGATTAGTATAATAATACCGTCCTTGATACTGGTGACTTCATGGGAAAGAGCGTGCGAATCTTTAACTAGTGGAGTAGTTAAACTTGGGTGGGATACGTCTGGCCTTTCGTCGATTGCCACTATATCGAAAATAATAAATAAAAATTTGAATTTAATATTAATATTGAGATCGGTGGGACTTTAATTTCATAGTCATGGAATTTAATAATTTAATTTAATGTTGATATCGACCGATAAGGAACCATTGAATTTGGTCATTGGGATTAGAAAAGAACATGCACCAAACAATCAATTTGGGCCAAATAAATGAGTATACTAGGATTGGGTGTGCAGAAAAGGAATTTATAGTGATTTATTTTGGTATTATCTATAACGGTTTTATTTATATAATTAGATGTTAAATTGATTTATTTTATCCAGAGCAAGTTAAGTGTTTTATAATTTAAATAGAGTAATTAAGGGCCTTTTATAATCTAAGTATGGGAATTAAAAAATATAATTCTTTTATTTTAAATAAGAAAAAATATTTCTTGTATATAAAAATATTAAAAAAATAAAGTTTATTCAAATTTATTAATTATGAAGACGATTAAATTTGACATTTTATAATTTTTTTTGGTAAAATAAACTTTTTAGATTATTAAAAAAAATTAAATAGTGTTTAGATGTATGAGAGTCTTTTGTTTGTCAATGGGAAACTAAACCATTGTCAAAACAAAATTTGTCTAGTAAAGAGTTAAATATAAAAAAATAACAAAAAGAAAGCAAGACTTGGGCACACTAACTATAATGCTCACAAAGAAATTTACATCTTTCAGAAGCTCTAATGGACTAAAAGACCAAATGGACATAAACTCCAAACATTCAAAGCATTAAGAAGAGGTGGAAGCATCCACCTCAATGGGCATTGGATCAACCATTGACATAGAAACTCCAAACATTCAAAGGATTAAGAAGAGGTGGAAGCATCCACTTCAATGGGCACCAGATCAACTAGAACATATGGAGTAGGTCACTTTCCATGCATGATAGTAGCCTCCATCGAAGCCAAATGGTTGTTTGTGCCTCTGAATTGTAGTTAGAGCTCATCTAACATCAACAAGATTTCATCTTTTGTATCATTTTTTTCTATGGGGACCTTCCTCAAGAGTGATTTTAGTTTCCAATAAAGATTTACAATATGCAAGTAAAGGTTTAGTCTGCCCCTTGATTGACCTATATTAGACACTCAATATGCAACTGTATGATTCCTATTTGAATATGGGAGACAATTCTTCTCTACACTTGTTTCCTCCTTTGCCTCATGCAACTCTTATTGCACCTCTGATGGAGTTTGTTGCTGAAAGTGTCAAGTTAATGACTGGGCTTGAGGTTGGGTTTGTGAACCACCAGGGAAGCTTCTCTTGCTACCTCCACATCGACAATGGGCTTGCTAACTCATCATCTTCATAGCCTATTGAAACAATACCAAAACTTGTTGAGAATTAAAAATTGCATGAAAGAACTCCTGTTGGGGAAGAGGAAGCCAATGAAGAAGATGACCCAAAACCTAGCGTTGAGAATGAACAAACAACACCTTATGATCTCCAAAAAAATATTTTGTTGTTAAGGAGGACAAATCCACAATATAACCTCAACCTAGCTCAAAACCAAAGATACAAAATAAGAAATGTCAACTATGGGAGGGTTCATCCTAGCCTAACTCCCAAAAACACCCGCAAGCAAAGCTTGACTCGGCCAACAAAGCCACTCATAAAAATAAAAGAAACCTCTCTAAACCAACTTAGTAAAACGTGGAAGTTGAAACTAAGAAAATTAAAATTAATATAAAAACACTAAAATACAACAAGCACCAATAAAACCCAATATTAATTACAACAAAAATTTAAACACTAATAAAAACCAATTTAAAAAAATTATAATCACATATAAAAATTAATAAACCTAATTTAAATTAAGTTAACCTATAACAAATATAATCATCTAACTAACCCAAATCACAACCATATTATAAAGAGCAATGAACCTATCTTCCTCCATCATTACATAATGCAACACCCCTCACCCCATCTCACTTCCCTAATTACCCAATGTTTTATAAATTTAAATGGATATGCTCACTTATAAACTTAAATTTTTTTAAACCCGTTTTTAATTTACTTTAATTAATTAATACTGTTATATATATCTTAGTTAAAGGAAATATAACAAAGTGGTTTTATATAATCAATATTATTGAAATAAGGGCATTGCCAAATAAATTAAGGGGACACTTTCTTTTGAATTTTTTTAATGATTAATAAAGATTTTTTTAATCATTATAAAAGATATAAAAACAGTTGTGAGTTTTTATTAAGATATTGTGAGGGATAACACACTTTTAAGTCATATTATTTAAATCATTTGTTTGAAGATGTTGGAAGTTTTACATACTTTATAATAATTTAATGTTGATAATGTTAGGACTAGGAAGTTTCATATACTGTGTAATAATATTCTATTCATATTTTCTCATCATGGGCAGGAGTGTTTGGTCTAGTTTCACGTGGACAAGGTATACATTGCGGAATTTAACTTTACGACTTTAATGTAAGATTGGGTAAATAAGGTTATATATTAATGGAGACTATTACAATTACTTAATGTTAATTTCACATATTTATATACGTATTAAGAAGTTCACGCATTTTAACTAGAAAAATGGATAATTATTATTACAAATTTTACATGTTAATAATTTTTCGTATTATAAAGTTCTCATGGTGAATTGAGTTCGAAGGAATATCACATTAAAAAGTTACAAATTAATTTATAATTTAATTAGGAAGGAAGTAATTTTGTTTTTCTAAGTGATGATTGTTTAAATTTATTAAAATTAAATTGGTATATATATATCTATATATATATATATATATATAATTTCTAAAGCATCATAATTTTAATGGATTAAAATGTCAAAAAAAAGTTTATATTGTAATATATGTTTTGAAATTGTGATATGATGTGGATTATTTTAAGAGAAAGTGTTGTTTATATTTAATTCTCATAGTGTCACAAGTGACAAAGATGAGAAATTTTTAGGACCCATGATTAGGGTTCACTTTCTTATAGTAGCTTAACTTTGTTTTATGCTTTAAGTTTTTGCAACACAATTTTTCCTTAAAGTTAGATGTAATAAGATTTACTAAAGCTCTACCTAATCCAAAATTTGAAGATTTTAGATTTAAACTTTGTTTGCATACACCCAACACTATCCTCAAGAGGAAGTATTAGAATGATGAGTATAGTGCTAAATTTTTGTGTGTTTTATTTAGATTATTGTTAATTGTTGAGATTGATCTCTATATATGTAGGTGGTTATCAGTTACTCTCCTTAAAGACTACTTGTCTTAATATCCATCAAGTGACGTCTTCATCTACGTCTTCTTTATAACACATGCTCAACTACAAACTAAAGAACCTCTTGATTAGCAAAGTCTACCTTTGATCTAACCTAGTATTATCACCTCATACCTTGATCAAATATATATCATCAAACTATCAACATCCATATAAAGAAACAACCATCCACTAGAATGCATGGGAAACTAACTGTTGCAACCACTAGTTTAATAGGATGTCCTTTGTTTACATGGTTCATTCAACCTATTGATGAACTCCCCTTGAATTGAAAATTTCACTTCCCGAAGTCTACAAATGTGGTCCACTCAAGTGTTAAATAAATCTGTAATAAAGGCTATTGAACTAAACTAGACAAGTTCCCAAGTCATCAGGCACACATGATAAATGGGTATGCATGCCTCTCCAGGTCTTAGAATGATATTCCCTTTACATGTCACATAGATCTAGGTGTTCTCCACCTCATGGATACACCAGATACATATTCATATAGGACCAATACATTAATTCAAAATATGACATATAGACTTTCTACAAGTACAAGGTGTGGATCACATTGCAATATGGTCATGAGTTTTCTTTATTCCCAACAACTCAAACAATTTTACTTTTTTCCCCATCATCCAATGTCCATTATTCTAATAACTAATATTCGAGTTATTGCTTGCTTCTCTTCAACCAAGCTCTTTGTTGCACTTCTCTTTAACCAAGCTCTTTGTTGCATTTAAAAACAATTGTCCTTCCAACAAGATATACATGACACATGATAGGAATAACATCTTTCTCCACAACCACTCACATATTGCGCATATCCATATTGATCTTCAACATATTGGTGAAATATTCATCTTGGTTTTAGTGATTATCTTAAATCTCCACATTTGACCTATTATTTGTTAAAGTAGTGAATTCTAACAAAATAACTTCATATTGGGATCACTAATCTCAATATGTACTTATATTCAACTCCAACATTCTAAAGACAAAAATTATAAAATAAATTCTCATACTACCAAATTATAAGTAATTTCACCATCTTTATCACTAGGATGGCCATCACCTATCAAGCTGTTTTCATGGTCTCTTATGTATTTTTTGTTTGCATTTTGAATCTTTATAAGCTTTCAAGGTGTCCTTTTGAAGCTTTTCATCATAGTAAGGATATAATGTATAAAAAGAGCTAGATGTATCTATATCCATAATTTGGGGTCAAAATCACTCTTTAGTCCTACCTGAACCAAGTTTCTCTTGACAAATTTGAGAGATTTCAAGACTTTCCAGTAGTATCTAGATGCAACAACACTTTCTTACCCTCTAAATTTACCTTCTTCAAGGAGGAAAATTTCTCCAAGTTTGATCATTATATTATTTTCATCCATTTTGACGGTTCTAGAATGGAAAAATTGAACGAATCAACTCATAGGACCATTTTTACTAGTGGGTCCTAGTTTGACAAATTGGGGTATGAAACATTCTAGAAGTGGTTTCAGATCTCAAATGATATCTTTTGGGGGGTAAATGTTTTCAACTTAGGAATTTCACCCCCTAGTTCTATTTTACATGCATACCTTTCAATGCTAAAAGAATCACATCAATTATAGTCCATGTGCAAAGGTTACACCACTTGAAAGTTGACCTTCCTGTTTTGACCACCATGATTTGAGAGGTTTCCATATCAATCCCCATTATTCATGGAAAAGGGTTTAGCCACATGATCATGACGAAGAAGATTCTAGAAGAGTCAATATTGTAACTCCATTTAAGAGTTGAAAGAGTCAAACTTAACCATAAGGAGGCTATTAGGCTGTGTCATAACCGGGCCACTAGTAGGGAAAAAGGTTCCATTCTATTCAAGTGCATTTTTTTCCATAGATGAACAAAGTAGCTAAGAGTGGATAGAAAGAGGGAAAATAGCGATGGTTTGTGTATTGTAGCAACCTATAGATCTCAATCCTTTCTACTTGTAACAGATTTTCATTCAAAGAACCAGAGAGTAAAGCAACCTCACCTTCCAACTAGGTTTTCTTCTATATGGGTTTCCGAGATCATATATTATGTTCATTGTGGTTTGTGAGTTTTATTTCATTGTTCTCTATTTTCCATATTTTATCTATTGCATGCATAATCATAACACAGTGATTAATGAATAAAAAATATAAGAAAAAATTAACAATCATAGTATAGATTTCGAATTTTAAGTATAATTTTATCTGATCTATCGTGAGAAACCTTCTAGTGGAATATCCACAAAATTGTATGGATCATATAGATATCAAGGGAATATTCAAGGGATCCATATCGGTTTAAGTAGAAAGTTGTAAGACACTAGCCATGACTAATGAATCTATCAATATACCTTGAGATTTGGTAGAGGAAAGGTTCTAAAATTTTGAAGAACAAGTTGTAGATATCAGTCATTAAATGAATCTCCTTACAGTGGCTTTGGAAAACAAGTTGGGAATTAGAGAAGATAGAGGTTCCAACTCAAAGTTCATATTGGAGGGGAAATTAGGGGATTGGAAGGAACAAAAGAGGGAGTGTAAGAAAGAACCTAAAAATGGTCAACCTAGATTCAGTGATGTGAACCATGCATAACTCATTTTCAAAGTGGAATTGAATGTTGACGTTAAGCCATATCAAGGCAAGATTGAAACTTAGAATTTAAATCATTGGTTTTAGTAGTTAGAAGTTTATTTTAGTTTTCACCACATAGAGGAAGAATATAAAATTTCATCTGCTCATTTAAAACTAGACTGCAATGCCTTGACCTAGTGGGAAAGCCACATAGAGACCATAAGATTAGAGGGAGATCCTATAGTGACTAAGTGGGAGGATTTTGAAACTCTCATAAAGTCACATTTTTATCCCGTTATGTATGTAAATGAGTGTGGATTTGGTGGAATTACTTCAGGAAGACAAAGGGGAAAATTGTACAAGAGTACACAACAAAATTTATAAAGATGGCCATAATGCCAAGTATCTCTGGAAGGAACCAAACATCACTCCTCAAATATTTTGAGGGTCTACAAGGCCATATGAGGTAGCAAGTGATGTTGTTCAAACCCAAAAAAGTGGATGAGGCTTGTGTAAAAACACAATACCTAGAGAACAATGGCTAGAAGAAAATAAAATCAAGTGGATCAAAGCAGAAGGAGGATCAAGATGTTTTCAAGGAGAGGAAGAAGAAGTGGAAAGAGGAAAAATACAAAAAAGAAAACATCCACAAGGCACTAGTGCAAATATCACAACAATCATTGAAACCACTGTAACATTGATGGTCATACCGAGGAGAAATGTTGGAAATTGCATCTAGAGTTCAACCTCAAGAAATGAAAGAAATATCATAAGAAGAAAGATATCATGGCCACCGATTCAATATTATCCACAAAAATCACCATCCACTTCAATACTTGCAAACCCAGAGTAAGCTACAATAAACCATGAATTATGTGTGGATGGGGTTTTAACAAGAGTTTCATTTAATGGTCAAGTACAAGAAGCACAACACAAACAATTTGTATGACATTCTTTCAAGGTGGTCCACATCAAATATCACAACTTTTGGAACTCTTATGCACATGGATCCTTTCACCCATGATGCATACATAGAGGAAAAAGTATGAGGACTTCAAGGAGGAGTTTAAGTAGTTGTAGTGCTAGATTAATGTGCACAATGGTGATATCACAATTGAATACCATCTCAAGAATGGTTTACTCTATGGGATGGTTAAGTTATGTGTTCCTAAAAGCTAGGGATTACAAATGATTAAATAGGTTCACACTTCTAAGGTTTTAGGGAATTTTGGTGTAGGGAAGACTATGGCCAACTTGCATAGGTATGTATATTAGTTCAAGATGCAATAAGAGGTAACTAGGTTGATAAAAGGATGCTTGCTTTGTAGTACCAACAAGACTAGTAATAGGAAACAAGGTCTATATCATCCCTTTCTAGTACCCATTCATCCTTGAGAAAGCATTTCCATGGACTTTGTGGAAGGTTTACCAACAACCAAAAAGGGACATGACTACCTGATCATGGTAGTAGATAGGTTTGACAAGATATGTGATCTAATGCCCTATAAAAATGCCTTTGATGGGTAAGAAACAAATTGTTCTTTGGATTGTTAGAAACCTTGAGCACTACTGAGAAGGGGGGGTGAATCAATAATGTACCTTGATATATATTTTTACTAATTTTAACTTCAGCTGAATCACAAATTAATTTGCAACACCTCATAATGTATTAGCATCTAATATCATATGAATAAATATGATCATATGAGCAGCAGAAACAATACACATATAACCATGTAAACATCAATGCATGAATCATAAACCATAATCAAAACATCAAAACATGAACACAAATCATCATCCCATGAAGACATAAAGATTTATGGTGGAAACCCTTTCGGCAGAAAAACCACCCTTGTTGTTGTTGTGTTGCTCTGAATCTTCTATTATGTCAAGCAATAGTCTTTTACATAGATTACTGACTACCACTATCTAGGAGACTCGATCTCAAATAATAGTTAGCCTGCCACCATAGACTAGGAGATTCGATCCTAAAAATATAATGAGTTGACTACCATTAGCTATTCCATCTATCAATGGGAAGAAACGACCATTTCCACAACACTACTACTAGCAACTTCTAGCACGGAATCACTTCTCCAACTTAGCAAACATCCATTTTCTAGAGGCCACTATGCCACAAATCTATGTGAACCTCAATTTAATTTATTTTCAAACTGGATCAGCAAGAAATTTTCTCAACAAGATTCAGCTCTGCAATATCATACCTCGGCAACAAGTTACTCTCAAAAACTCAATAAGAAATCATCTCATCAATACATACAATCAACAAGAAAACACTCTACCATTAACACTCATCAATCAAGCTACTAATGGCCATACACATCACCATCAACATAAAACTGAAAAATAAATCAAACCCTCAATAAATTAGTAGCATAAAAAATAACAACAACCCTGAAAAATTAATGTTAAATGATGTTGTAGATTCACTCCTCAATCCATCCAATGCTGTCAATATTTGAACCAAACATTCTACCTTTTATTTTTCTTTGCCACAATTCTGATTTGTAAACTGATATTCTGCTTCAGAACACTGCTTCAGTCTTCAGATTTTCTCACACAACTTCCATTTTCACACATGCACTATGTATCTCTCCTTAAAACTATATCTGAAGCATTCTTACTCTTTGCAACCCTCTGTCACTCTCAATCACATCAACCAACCATATCTTAGATCCAAAATGAAAAATATGTAATGTGATGGGCGAAATTCGCTTTTGGACTAATCTCATAGGTGCACAAAGTTGATGAAATCCATCCATAACCATCACTACTTATGCACTAAAGGTTTTCATGACTAATGAAGGACTTATTCAACCAATTTAGACCTTATCCCATTAATTTAGAAGCCATTACAAAAAAACCAAGTCAAAATTCTCCCGATGTGCGTGAGGAATGCAGATCAATTTTTGTATAGAGGCTCAACTACACAGACAAAGAATCCAAATCTCGGCTACAGCCGCAAGCATAGTACTAGAGATTCATGGCTGAAGACTTTTAGTCGCATGCATTATCCTTCTTCCCAACGGGTGGGGCAGGGTATAGGGAAAAACATAAGATCTTCACCTCAGAACCTCTACCAACTTCTTGCACATCATCTTCAACATTTATACACACCTCAAAACCTCTACCAAGCTCTGTGACACCTCTGCCAATAGGCTAAACATCACAACCAAGTGCCACTACCAAGTTTACCTAGAAGACAAAAAGACAAGGGTTGACATGAGTGTCAACAAGTCATCTACTCTCCTGCACAACCTACAACACCTTTTTACAACATTATAGCACCTCTACAAGCATACTAAATAGGTTAGGACATCAAATGATTTACTAGGCCAAGCATCTCTACAAAAATTCATGAACACAAAGACCTAGTTTACCAAACTCATCAACATGGATCAACACCTCTAACACTTGCCCCTCATATCTATGCATCAAATCAATGTCTACCAGATCATCATGCAAACCAGGAAGCTACCACATCAATGCCATAATCTAGACCATCACAAGGCTTCATAAGGTTGACATCAATGCACCATGAGGCCAACACAAGGTTAACATCAATGCCAACACAACCAACTAAATTCCCACACATCTAGCTACAACCAATCGAACATATGCATGGCTAAACATTTGCAACACATGCAATAAGGTTGATATCAATTCCAACAAAAACTAATTGCAACCACATAAACCATAATGCGAACAATGTCTTGATTTGGACTTCATGGAAACCACACACAAACTCCAAACAAATCCTCTCTTTTATCACTCCCCCTTTGACATCAATGGCAAAGGGTCAACTCCATCTGATAAGGAAGAAAGAACAATGTAACACAAGCACAAGCATTGGAGCATCTGATCTCTACATGGCTGAATATTAATTCATATCAAGAAACATACATGTTTTTCACATTAGCAACAACAAGTATCATATCAAGCCAATCATCAAGTTGTCTCCTCAGAGTCACATGTCAAACCAATCAACTCTAGCAGCAACAACAATATGCACATGAGGAAATCATAAGAAACAACTATAAGCAACACAAATATCCAACAATATCGACATGAGGCACCACACAAGCATCAATAAACAACAACATGTGGGATCTATAAGAAAAACACATATCCAATAGCAACATCAATGGCCAATTATCAACCTCTTTTCTTATATAATGAAGTAAAGAACCCCAACAACCATAGCATAGGATGAGGCACATCAAGAACACCTGTAAGTGGACCATACTTCCAACAATGGATGGATGAAGTAAATAATAGCAAATAATATGCCACCCTTAACACATGCCATCTCCAAGCTATAATGAACTACTTCTACTGCAATCATTGCTTCCTTTCCATAAGGCAGAAGCACAATCAGAACCAAACTCCATATGACCATGACAATTGACATATATCATTGTAAATACATGGTTCTAGCAGTGACACAAGACCTCATACATGACTATAACATGACCTGATGACTCTCTTTCCAATCCACTAGAAGACCCAATGATAAAGACAATACAAGTGCATGACTTCATGAGCATTTTACATGATTTTATCAATGAAATACATGGCTTCTATAATCATCTCCTATGGAACAATGAGCCAAAACATAACATAACATGACTGATACAACATCATTAGCCCATACAAATGGTTGAAAAAAGACTCCATGAGACTCCTCCAAAACTTGCTTATCACCATGATGACTTAGTTCACTAATGACTGGACTCTCAACCAACTTAAAATGATGAAACTATAATAATTACATGAATGAAATGATAAGCACATAAAATCCAACATATGGTTGGTCCATGTCTCAAGTCGCCTCTATGCATGCTCATACCACAATGTCTTGTCCTACTACATACCATCATCAAATTTTGTTGAAACAATAAGCCAAATAAGATACATGTACATAGGCCATTTAAGACATAATATCAAATATAACATGTAGAAACATATGGTTGAAGATATCATTGTCCTCTACACATGGCTAAAACAATTATATTTATCTATGCATCGCTGGTACTTGTGATTTTCAAGCAATTGTTAGTGAGAACCAAAAACACATATATGGTTGAAAAGTGTACTCTTTCACTCATGGAAAAACATAAGTAACTACTATAAATAGCTGAGTGAAAGCAATGAAGAAAATTCCAAATAACCCATGTGAATATCATACCATGCATAGCTCCCCCTAAGCTTAATATAAATCCAATAGGCAGGTTGATCCTACTGACGTGAATGTGTAGGAGGCCCATGAACTCATCTACATATTGCTGATAAAACTCGTACATATACCATACCACCATAAACTGCTACCATATTATCCCCCTGAGGCTATGTACCTCTCATATGAATCTTTGCAGTCAAGTAGATTTAACATACAAGAATTGACTGCAGTAGGGGTTGATCTCTCCTACTCAGAATCTAATGAGGAAGAGTCATCCCTTGGTCTCTTCTTTCTACTCAATCTTCCCTTAAACGCATACACATTATTTGGTGCCTTGATTCCTTTGGCAATAGATCTCTTTAACCCTTCTTTGCAGATAAACAACCTTTGGAGTTGAAGGCCACTTCCTTGCCTCCATCACTTCTAAAAAATAGCCGCAGTATGTCCCAAGCCTCCTTTGTAGATTTTATATCTCCAACTTTCTCTAAGTTTGCATTGTGGAGATTATTGAAAATGATATGCTTGGATTGATCATTTTTCGACATTACTCTAGATGAAGGTGGATCCTTGCCATATCCTTCACAAACAAATCTCCAGTTGTTAAATCCACGAGACAATAATTTTTCTTGCATTTTTGTATGACAAACCTTGTAATTTGTGTTGGCATTATGACTAAAGTGTTGTCCTTGATGGAAACCTACTTGATGAGTTGTCCTGGATGGAAACCTACTTGATGAGTTGTCCTTTGATGGAAACCTACTTGATGAAGATGTCAACAAGATGTGTTTACATGTGACAAAGAGTTTGGTCAAAGGCATAACAGTTCAGAGACAGAGGATTGATAAAGTTTAAATTTCAAGAAGTATATGCGGGTTTTGTAAAGAAAATTCATGTACACATGTGGGTGTGAAGAAGGAAAGGCACATACAATTTCCGCACCATGGTATTCTAAATACCAAGGGTCTTTACCATGGTATTGACCTGTGGTATTGAGCCCAGCAACAGATATTTGATCCCATCTAAGAATACCATCAGAATTAGTATGGTTTTGACCTGTGGTATTGGATAAGGGCTAAGCTATATAAGGAGATGAAGATCAAAGTGGCAGGGGTGTGCAAGTGATGAATATTTTCATGAATAGTTAGATCTCAAGCAACTGTGCATGTAATGAGATATTATTGATTTGTTTGATCTAAAAATATGTATGCACTCGAGAATTTGATCATGGATCAGATCTAATATATCTGAGATGACATTTTTTGATTATGGGTTGATTTGATTAGTGATGATAATGTCTTGACGTGGAATTATTTTGTGTATGCCAAGATCTAGGTATGTCTGAAGCTTTATTTTGCAAC
Organism: Pinus tabuliformis; assembly: GCA_031772625.1. Classification (NCBI taxonomy): domain Eukaryota; kingdom Viridiplantae; phylum Streptophyta; class Pinopsida; order Pinales; family Pinaceae; genus Pinus; species Pinus tabuliformis. The sequence continues at coordinate 491,446,649 of CM062817.1, forward strand.
GAAGGTTTGTGCTAGTAATTGCATATATGTATGCGGGTTTGATGACTTGAAAGGCACGTACACACACGTGTTTAATACTAGTAAGTAGTGTATATATTTAGATCTATACGTGGGTTTGATTATGGAGAAGCGCGCATACACATGGAAATTATTTGGGGAAAGTGCATATATAAACTAGGGTTTTGCTGAAAAAAAATTCTGATTAGTTTAATCAGTCTTGTTGTGTTTCTACTGTCTATCAATGAATTCTTACTTGATGATCTTGGATTAACAATGATGTTTTGATTAAGGTTTGATTGATTGAAGAATGATAAAGCTATTATATGTTTGTGATTAAAGATCAGGGATGATTTTGTGATTATTTCAAAATGATGCAATGGATCAGTATGATTTAGTGTTTGTTTCAGAGTGACAGTGGTTCAGTTTGAGGGTTTAATATTTTGAAATTTGCATGCGCGTATTCTTCAAGGAAGTCACGTATATATGGGGGTTTGCTACAAAAAAGTAGCGTATATATTCTGATAGTTTATTGATCAGGGCTTTCAATTGATTCAGTAAGATGATGCAGTGTTTGGGTTTAGTATTAGTACTATGGTTACAATGATCTAACTCTTACGGTTGTTTGAGAATAATTTGATTGAGTTAGGTTTCATTTGATTCATTGATTGGTTGATTCAAAGATTGGTTGTTTCACTTGATGGTTGAGTGATTTGTTTCAGTGATCAGTTTCATCTTTAATGTTTAGTATTGGGCTTAAATGTTGGTAGTGGGTCCAGTTTGAAAATTTTATGAAATGTGGCCTACAAGTTGTGATGTTTTTGTAGTAGGTGGATCTAGTGTGAAAATTTATGAAATGTGGTCCACGAAGGTGTTGAGGGTTGGAGACTTTAATGAGGAATTCAAAGCTTTCTTCTAGTGGTAGCTGGTAAATCAGATCAGGGGTTGGACCTCCCTTCCAGAGGGTGCCAGTAAACGAGATAAGGGCATTGGAGCTCCCTTCCAGTGGGTGATGGTAAACGAGATCAGTGGGTTGGAGCTCCCTTCCAGTGGGTGTTGGAGAATGAGAGAAGGTTGTAGCCTTCTGCAGGTAGGTGCCTATGTACTGCTATGAATCTACACTAGTGCAATATTGTAAGAAATTTTCATTATAATAAAAGATGAATATAGAGACGACATCAACGGTGGTTTTTTCCCACATTGGGTTTCCACCTAAAAATCCTAGTGTTGATGTGTGTTGATGTGTTTCTTATGCATGATGGTTTATTTTATTCTTACTACACATGGTTACTATTTATTTATTTTTTAATGAATTACTGATGCACTGACTCAAGATAGACATATGATGAATTAACTAAAAAGTAAGTTCACTAGATATACACTAGTTGTCTGAATAACAGTCACGTACATATGTGAGTTCCCTCCAGTAAAGTTGCATACATAAATTTGGATATGAAATTAAAAAGTTTAATAGTTTGAAAATACTGATTCACCCCCACCCCTCTCATTATTTTTCCCAACAATTAGAATCAGAGCAAGTCCTTCAGTAGAAGCTTGATCGCTTGAAGGAGATCCATCAAGATGATGGGAAAGAAGAAGATAGCTCAAAGGAGGGTTTCATATTCAGTAACTATTACATATGTAAGGAAATATTCAAGTTTGGGAGCAACCCACTTTCTATTGATTAAGAATGAAGAAGGCGATAATAAAGCATTATAAGGTATGGAATTTTTTTCTAATTGTGATCCATTTCCTTGTCTATGAAATAATGGTAGTGATGGTATTTCAAATGTTGAAGAAGGAGAGTCTGATCATTAATGTCAATTAATGGCACTTGAAGATAGAAGTAGTAATGTGGATGATGATAATTTCATGGATGCCCTAGAATAAAAGGATATTCTTATTGAAGAAATGTCTCAACTTAAGATTTTTTTAGAAGAAGCTATATTAGCAGAAGAAACTTTGAAGAAACAAATCATAGAAAAGGAAGAGAATAATGAGAAGATAGAATGTGAAATAGAAAATCTAAGGAAAGAACTTGAGAAATAAAAAAGCCTTAATATTAGATTTGCTAAAGGATCTGAAATGTTAGATGAAATCATCAAAGTTCAATGCTCTCCTCTTATAAAGACAAGTCTTGGATACTGTGAAGAAACATCAAAGACTGTAAAGTCTTCTACAGAAACAGGAAGCTATCTCAATGCAGTAAAGAGAAGCAGTCAACATCACTCCATCCTACAACAAAAGAATAAAGGACCAAATACTTCCCAGGTAAACTCTGCTCGGTTCAATCAAAAGGAAAACAACACTAGAAGGTACTATACTCCCATACACTTCTACTTTAATGGACAATGTTTCACTTGTCACAATTTTGGTCATAAGGTTGCTCAATGTGTTGCTTACAAAACTATCATGACTAGAGAAGCAAGAAAACAAAAGAATGAGGTTGGGGTAAAGAAATACTCTTACAATGCCTTCTCTCCTCTTCAATATGAAACTAAATGTTCCTTTTGCAATAAATTTGGGCATAAAGAATCTAAATGCAAGAGAAAAGGATGATCTATACCTCGGGATAAGAAAACAACATTTAAATTATGGAAGAAGAAGACCATTGAATCAGATAAATGTGGTCTAGCTTTATATGCAGGGGATCAAGGAAACCTGTGGTACATTGATAATGGATTCTCCAAACACATGACATGTGATAAAGATCAATTATGTCTTTTAATGAAATAAACAAAGAAAAAAAAGTAACCTTTGGGAATAATACACTTATTGCTATCAAAGGAAAGGGAACTGTTTTGCTAAAAGAAAAGGTTAAAGCTGGAAACGTTTTATTTTTTTATGGGTTGAAGCATAACTTGTTAAGTGTTAGCTAGATGTGTGATAAAGGGAATGAATTTGTTTTCAGGTCAAAGAATCGTGTGGTTCGAAATCTTGATACAGGAGAAAATTTAATAAAAGGAACAATAACTACAGGTAATGTCTATGTGTTGGAAGGTGGTCTAGAAAATGTTACTTAAGAAAAACAGAAGAAGGTTGGTTATGGCACAAAATATTGGGACATCTAAGCTTCACTCAAATGCATAAGTCAAGCAAGCTAGGAGCATTTTGTGATTTTTCCAACATCTCTCTACCTAAAAATACTATATGCAAAGCATGCCAATTCGATAAGAAAACTAAGGTATAATTCAATGCCAAAGAAGGTTCTACAATTAAGCCTTGTGTGGGCCTGTGAAGAAAGGGTCTCCTAGACATGAACAATATTTCATCTTATTTATTGATGACTTTGCTAGAATGTTCTAGATTGGTTTATTAAAGTATAAAGATGAAGCACTTGATAAATTTAAAGTCTTCAAAGCTTTAGTAGAAAATGAGTTAGACTTGAAAATCAAATGTCTCAAATCTGATAGGGGAGGAGAATTCATATCAAACGAATTTTTAAACTTTTGAGAACAACATGGCATTAAGATGAAGTTCTCTATAGCTAAGTCTCCTCAACAAAAATGGGGTAGTAGAGAGAATGAATAGAACAATTCAACAAATGGCACGTGCCATTCTTGATGAGTTTAGGACACCTCGTACCTTTTGGGGAGAAGCAACACATATAACAGTAAATATTCTTAACAAAGCTCATATCCATGTGAACAGTGATAAAACGCCTTATGAACTTTGGTACGGTAAACCCCCAACTGTTAAGCATTTGAGAGTTTTTGGAAGTAAGTGTTAGATGAAGAATAATAATTACAAAGTTGGAAAGTTTGAAGCTATAGTTGACGAAGGAATTCTCCTTGGATACTCCTCTAGAAACAAAGGATATAAATGTTACAATAAAAGACTTCAAAATATTGTTGAATGCATTGATGTTGTGATTGATGAAGCATCCACATGTATAAAAAGGAAGCACCAGTAGATGACGAAGATACTCCTACAAAAAGCCAAAATAATGAGGAAGAAAGAATCAATGAAGCATTAGATGAAGGAAGTGATAGTACAGAAGCACCATAAAAGACTCCATCAAGGTATGTTCAGAAAAATCATCTAGAATTTCAAATTCTAGGTGGTAAGGAATTTGTAATACAAACTAGAAGAACTCTTGTTGGAAATGCTAGTCATATAGCCTTACTATCCACAATTGAACCACAAAATGTAAATCAAGCTAGAAAAGATGAATGTTGGGTTAAGGCTATGCATGAAGAACTTGACCAATGGAAAAGAATCAAACTTGGGAAGTAGTTCTTAGACCTCATGATAAGAATTTTATTGGGACAAAATGGGTATTCAAAAATAAATTGAGAAAGAATGGAGAAGTAATTAGAAATAAAGAAAGACTCGTTTGAAAAGGTTATTCTCAACAAGAAGGAATAGAATTTGAAGAAAAATTTACACCTATAGCCAAAATTGAAGCCATCAGAATGTTTCTTTCCTTTTCAAGCTTTCATCATTTTAAAGTTTATCAAATGGATGTTAAATCTGCATTTTTAAATGGGAACCTAGAAGAAGAAGTCTATATTGAACAACCTGAAGGGTTTATTCTAGGAAATGATGAAAATATTGTTTGCAAACTCAAGAAGGAATTATATGGGCTAAAACAAGCCCCTCGTGCATGGTATTATTGCCTTGATAGGTATCTTCAACAACAAGGATTCACTAAGGGGTTTGCAGATAACAACCTATATATAAAGGTGGATGATGGTAAACTTTTAATTGTTGTTGTTTATGTGGATGACATCATCTTTGGTAGCAATGAAGAATCCATGAGTCAAAGGTTTTCTTTTGTCATGCAACAAGAATTTGAAATGTCTTTACTTGGTGAACTAACATACTTTCTTGGTTTACAAGTACAACAAGCAAAGAATGGCATCTTTCTCTCACAAACAAAGTACCTCAAGAAAATTATGAAGAAATATGGAATGGAATATTGCAAACCAGTATGCACACCCATGGTAACAGGATGTAGTCTTAGTTCACATTATGATTTTCCTGTAGTCAACCAACCAGAATACAAATCCATGATCGGAAGTCTGCTTTATCTTACAGGAACAAGACCAGATATTGTGCATGTCGTTGGGATTGTTGGATGATTTCAAGCTAATCCAAAGGAAAATAATCTTCAGGCAGTCAAAATAATCTTCAAATATCTACAAGGCACTCAAGAATTTGGTTTATGGTATCCCAAAGATGCAAATATTACTCTTCATGCTTATACAGATCCAGATTAGGTAGGAAATGTTAATGATAGAAAAATCACTAGTAGAGGAGCATTCTATATGGGGTATCGCTTGGTATCAATTGTTTTATCTATTGTAGAAGCAGAATATGTTGCTACTGCATCTTGATGCACACAACTTCTCTGGATGATGCAAACATTGCAGGATATTCAAATCGATAGTTCTCCACCCATTTCCATTTTATGTGATAATACAAGTGCCATTAGTATTTCAAAAAATATTGTTATGCACTCCAAGACCAAGCATATTCCAATTAAATATCATTTTCTAAGAGAACAGGTGCTTGAACAAAAGGTCAAACTGGAATATGTTCCCTCAAAAGAACAAGTTGCTGATATATTTACAAAACCTCTTCCACGTGATGCATTTGAATATCTCAGACAAAAATTAGGAATGGTCCCTGCTTCATCACTATGTTGATTCTTCAAGTTCAGGGGAGTAATACATGTGTCTTGATGATGACTCCCATGGTTATTTTTTGATGTTCATGATTGCTTAAATTATTTGCAATGCATCAGATGTCATAATAGTGAACTAACACAAACAGTACAGGCTCAGGAGGAGCTGAAGGTAAGAGGTTTCAATATTTCACTTTCTGTATGCAGATCCTATGAAGAAAAGTCGTGTATATACACAAGTTCTGAATTGGACAGTCACGTATATCTTGGTATGATGAAGAAACAAATTCCAATTTTTCTTGTTGGTTCTGGAATTGGTTGAGTACAGTTTGCAGATATGGCACAGGTTTAGGGGGATCATTTGCTATGCTTCTAATAATGCATTGTTGGCATTATGTTTTCTTTAGAATTCCTTGATACATAATGATGCTTATTAATGGTGATGCTACTTATATTGTTGAAGTTCTTGATTAATTATGAAGAAGTGCATGTTGTTATCCATGTTGCTGCTAACAGATGCGTATGATAAAGATCCGACGTTGTTGTAGAATATCTTGGTCTTGTTACCTCACTATAGAGGTCCTTGGTCTTTGTTATACATGTCATATCTGTCATTTTATGTAAAGGTCACGTAAATACCTATGATGTAGTCATTAAAAAATTCAGTCATGTATGGACTATTGTGGTCAAGTCATTTTGGGTATGTGATGTAATTTGTAACCCCACCATGATTAGCTGATTGATGCAAGTTTGAGTCCTTGGTGATAGGAAAAGTGATGTGTAGCTGAGTCATAGAGTCATGTATTTTATTGTACATCCCTTAGAAATTTCAGCATGTGCTTAGGGGGAGCATGGTCAATATTCAATGTTCATACATAGCAGTTCATATCTACAATGCTCAAGAGAAAAACCTTTAGCCATTTTCCCTTGAGGTCAAAGGGGGAGAGTAACTTGGTGTTTGAAAATATTGGTGCTTATCTTGATGTGTTTTACAGGCATCTATAGGTAGTGGGGACCAAACACCAAAGTGGTTTCCATCAAGTCCAAAGGGGGAAATTGTTGGCATTATGACTAATGTGTTGTCCTTGATGGCAACCTACTTGATGTGTTTTCCTTTGATGACAACCTACTTGATGAAGATTTCAATAGGATGTGTCTACATGTGACATAGAGTTTGGTCAACGGCATAACAGTTCAGAGACAAAGGATTGATAAAGTTGAAATTTCAAGAAGTATATGTGGGTTCTATAAGAAAAGCTGCGTACACACGTGGGTATGAAGAAGGAAAGGTACGTATAGTTTCCGCACCATGGTATTCTAAATACAAAGGGTCTTTACCATGGTATTGACCTATGGTATTGATCCCAACAACGAATATTTGATCCTGTCTAAGAATACCATCAACATTAGTATGGTTTTGACCTATGGTATTGGATAAGGGATAAGCTATATAAGGAGATGAATATCAAAGTGGTAGGGGTGTGCAAATGATGAATATTTTCATGAATAGTTAGACCTAAAGGAAGTGTGCATGTAATGAGCTATTATTGATTTGTTTGATTTAAAACTATGTATGCACTTGGGAATTTGATGATGGATCAAATCTAATAGATCTAAGATGACATTTTTGATTATGGGTTGATTTGATCAGTGATGATAATATCTTGACATATGATTATTCTGTGTATTCTGAGATCTAGGTATGTCTGAAGTTCTGTTGTGTAGGGAAGGTTTGTGCTAGTAATTGCATATCTGTACACCAGTTTGATGACCTGAAAGGCAAGTACACACGTCAGTTTAAAAATGGTAACTAGAGTATATATTTAGATCTATACGTGGGTTTGATTCTAGAGAAGCGCGTATACACGCAAAAATTCTTTGAGGAAAGCGCATATATAAAATAGGGTTTTACTGGAAAATATGTCTGATCATTTTAATCAGTCTTGTTGTGTTTATGCTATCTGTCAATGAAGTCTTACTTGATGATCTATGCTTAAAAATTATGTTTTGATTAAGGTTTGATTGATTGAAGAATGATAAAGCTACTAGTTGTTTGTGATTGAAGATTAGGGATCGTTCTGTGATTATTTCAGAATGATGCAGTGGATCTGTTTATGATTCAGTGTTTGTTTCAGAGTGACAGTGGTTACGTTTTAGGGTTCAATGTTTTGAGATTTGTACGTGGGTATGCTTCAAGGAAATCACATATACACACAGGTTTTCTACAACAAAGTATCGTATATATTCTGATAGTTTATTAATTAGGGATTTTAGTCGATTCAGTAAGATGATGCAATACTTGGGTTCAATATTAGTACTCTGGTTACAATGATCTAATTGTTCTGGTTGTTTGAGAATAAGTTGATTGAGTTGGGTTTCATTTGATTCAATGATTGGTTGATTCAGTTGATACAGAGATTGGTTGTTTCAATTAATGATTGAGTGATTTTTTGTAGTGATCAGTTTCAACTTTGATGTTTAGTATTGAGATTAAATGTTGGTAGTGGGTCTAGTCTGAAAATTTGATGAAACATGGCCTACAAGTTGTGATGTTTTTATAGCAGGTGGATCCAGTATGAAAATTTATGAAAATGGTCCATGGAAGTGTTGAGGGTTGGAGCCTTCCATGAGGAAGTCAAAGCTTCCTATTAGTGGGAGCTAGTAAATCAGATCAGGGGGTTGGAGCTCCCTTTCGTTGGGTGCCGGTAAATGAGATCAGTGGGTTGGAGGTCCATTCCAGTGGGTGTTAGAGAACAAGAGAAGGTTGTAGCCTTCTACATGTGGGTGCCTACATGTTTGTATGAGTCTGCGCTAGTACAAGATTGTAAGAACTTTTCAATATAATAAAAGATGAAGACAAAGATGACATTAGTAGTGGTTTTTTCCCACATTGGGTTTCCACCTAAAATTCCTGGTGTTCATGTGTGTTGATGTGTTGCTTATGTGTGATGGTTTATGTTTTACTTATTGCACATGGTTAGTGTTTATTTAATGTTTAATGAAGTACTGATGCATTGGTTCGAGATAAATAGATTATGAATTAACTAAAAAGTAAGTTTACTGGATATATGCTAGTTGTTTGAATAAAAATCACGTACATATACAAGTTCCCTTCATTAAAGTCACATACAAAAATATGGATATGAAATTGAAAATTTTAATGGTTTGAAAATACTAATTCACCCCCTCCCCCCCTCTCCATATTTTTCCCAACAATTTGCAGTTGTGAGTGCATATACTCCTAGAGGATTCATTCTAAAAACAAACTGCAATTTTTTGCCAGCAAGCCCCATATCTACTTTCCAGCAATCAAGTTGCAACCAAGAGCCCCACACTGAAACTAATTGTTAGAAACATTGTGCACTACTGATAAGTGGGGTGGGAGGGCAGTGAATCAATAGTGTATCTTGATATATATTTTTACCAATTTTAACTTCAACTGAATCACAAATTAATTTTCAACACCTCATAATGTATTAGCATCCAATAGGATATGTGTAAATATGATCATACAAGCAATAAAAACAATAAGCGTATAACCATGTAAAAATCAATGCATGAAACATAAACCATCAACAACACATCAAAACAAAAACGTAAATACAGATTTCTAGTGGAAACCCTTTCAGGAGAAAAACCACTCTTGTTGTTGCTACACTTCTTTGAATCTTATATTATATCAAGCAATAGCCTTTTACAGAGATTTTCGACTACTTCTAGCTAGGAGACTTGAACTAAAATAATAGTTAGCCTGCCACCACAAACGAGGAGACTTGATCCCATAAATATAGCTAGTTGATGACCATTAACTATTCCATCTACCACTATGCAGAAATGATGATTTCCGCAACACTGTGACTAGAAAATGCTAGTACGGAATCACTGCCCCAATTTAGAAAGCATCCATTTCCTAGAGGCCATTGCTCCACAACTCTATGTGGACCTCTATTTCAATCATTTTCAAACTTGATTTCTAAGACATTTGATCAATAAGATTCAACTTTGCAATATCATACCTTAGCAACAAGACAGTCTCAAAAACTCAATAAGAAATCAACTCATCAATACATACAACCAATAACAAAACACTATACCATCAACATTCATCAATCAAGCTACTCATGGCCATACACATCACCGTAAAAATAACTAAATATACATCAAACCCTCGATAAATCAACAACATAAAAAATAGTACACCATTCTTCCATATGCACCAACAACCCTGCAAAACAAATGTCAACTGATGTTGTAGATGAACTCCTCAATCCATCCAATGTTATAAATCTCTGAACCAACACATTATACCTTTGATTTGTCTCTATCACAATTCTGATACGTAAATTTATATCCTGCTTCAGAACACCACTTCATACTTCATATCTTCTCATGCAATTACCATTTGAACACATGCACTATGTATCTTTTCTCACAACTATAAATGAAGTATTCTTCCTCTCTACAACCCTCTCTCACTCTCAATCACATCAACCAACCATATCTCAAATCCAAAATGAAGTATATGTAACGTGCTAGGTGAAATTCACTTTTGGACTGAGCTCATAAGTTCATAAAGTTGACGAAATCCATCCATAACCATCACTACTTGTGCCCTAAATGCGTTCACACCCACTGGAGGACTTATTCAACCAATTTTGACCTTATCCCATTAATTTAGAAGCTTATATGAATAACCAAGTTGAATTCTCTTGATTTGCATGAGGAATGCAAAGAAATTTTCATATAAAGGCTTGGTTGCACGCACAACAAAGCCAGATCTTAGCTACAACCACATGCAGAGTACTAGATATTCATGACTGAAGACTTTTATCTACATGCATAAGCCATCTTCCCAGCGATAGAGGAAGGGTATAGGGAAAAACACAATACCTTCACCTCAAATCCTCTGCCAATTGCTTTCACATCATCTTCAACATCTGTACACACCTCCAAACCTCTACCAAGCTCTGTGACACCTCTACAAATAGGATAAACATCACAACCAAGTGCCACTACCAAGTTGACCTAGAAGCCAACAAGACAAAGGTTGACATGAGTGTCAACAAGTCATATACTCTCGTGCACAGCTTGCACAACCTACAACACCTCTGTACAAAACTATGGCACCTCTATAAGCAAACTAAATAGGCTAGGAAATCAACTGATCAACTCAACCAAGAATTGTAGAAATTTCTTGTAGATTCAAACTGCTATTTTCAATATGCTAAAACAATAGTCTTGAATATACTCTACTCATTAGTGGAAACAATAAATGGTCGATGAATCATGAAGCATATAAGAGAAAGAATTCAATCAGACATAACACAATGATTTTATGGGGAAAGCCACAGCTAAAAACTCCTACTATATGTATATTGCATTAATCAGAAAATATGAGAAGATTACAATGCTTTTCTCAAGCCTGAGCAACCTCTACACTATCTATATCTATCTCACTACTTCCCAGACAAGCTCAAGCCAATATTTAGTCAATTTATTCCTTGCCTAAGTCCTTATTTCCTTGTGTTTTTCCCTTGGGAATTAGCCCATATTTAATTGGGAAATTCCACAATTATGAATTGTGCAATCCTCATAGGAAATTTTCTAATTTCATGCACCATTGGTTAGATTTAGATGATTTTACAATTGATGGTACACTGTCCCTAAACTCCAATCTCAACTGGGTCTTTCTATGATCTCACATGCATGAGTTAATTATGAGGGAACATTTAGTTTATTGGTTTATCACTTCAAGAAGCACCACACTTTACTTCAAGAAACACCCCATTGAACTTCAGGCAACACCCCACTGAACTTCAAGCAACACCACACTGAACTTCAAGTAGCACCCCACTAAACTTCAAGCAACACCCCACTGAACTTCTAGCATCACCCCACTGAACTTCAAACAACACCCCACTACTACAGGAAACACCCCACTACCACAGGCATTACCCCACTACCACAGGCATTACCCCACTACTATAGGTTGCACCCCACTACTGAACCTCCCACTAATTCTTTCATTAGTTGGAACTAGTTTAACTGAATTTAACTCAGTTAGACTGAATTAAATAATTACAACTCAAAATAAACTCAACTAGTGCTCCTAATTGTAGAAGACACTTTAGATGACTCTAGTTAGACCCTCAACTCGAATTAACTGAGCTAACGAAGTCAAGTTAACTAAGTTAACTATTACAAGTTGCCATGAGATGTGGAATTACAATTTAATTCCTAATTTAATTCAAGGACAAAATTAAATTAGGATTTTTCTTGATGCTATTTTTAACATTTCTTGTTTCTATTTTCAACAAGCATCTTTGCATCAAGTCATGAACAAAAAGACCTAGTTTATCAAACTCATAAACATGGATCAACACCTTTAACACCTATCCATCAAATCTTTTAATCAAATGAGTGTCTATTAGATTGACATAAAACCATGAAGCTACCACATCAATGCAATTATCTAGAACATCACAAGGTTGACATGAATGCATCATGAGACCAACACAAGGTTGACATCAATGCCAACACAACCAACTGCAACCAATTGAACATATGGAAACATCCGCAACACATGCTACAAGGTTGACATCAATGCCAACACAAACTAGATGCAACCATGCAAACCATAATGCCAACAATAGGTCTAAGTGAAATTTGGGAAACCTAGGAGAATTGTTTCAGATAGTATAAAAATATTTCTTAGTTCATTTTGGAATACATTGTGGCATAATATGGACATGAATTAAAGAGGCCTACAACATTCCATCCAAAAACAGATAAGAAAATAGAAGTAGTCAAGTGGACTTGGGTGCAACTATTGGAATGAAAATATGTTATATATAGGAAATTTTATATTATATCAACCCACACTTCTATTGGTAAGTACCCATTTGAAACCTATTTTTGATATTTTCCACCTTCATCTTTGGATATTATGTATGCGAAACAAGGTAGGGTGGGGGGGATCTCACCGAGGATGCCTTAAGAGAACTAAAATTTGTTGAGAAGATCAGGAAAATCCATCTACAAGTACACAAGACACTACAAAAGTCACATGAAAAATACAAGGCCAAACATGATTAGGACAAAACAAAGAATTCATTCAAGGTGGGAGACAAAGTCTGGTTATAGTTGAACAAGGAGAGGGTATAAGGTTCTGGTAAGAAAATCATGTCTCTATTATATGGCCCCCTTGAACACATCAACACATATGAACACCAAGATTTTAGATGGAAACCCAGTGTGGGAGAAAACCACCGTTGTCGTCATATCTGTCTTCTTTCTTATTATATAAAGAAAATATTCATTACATATTCCACTGGCATAGACTCTTACCAACATGCAAGAACCCACTTGTAGGAGGCTACAACCTCCACTTGTTCTCTAGCACCCACTGGAAGGGAGCTATAACCCGCTAATCTCTTTTATGGGCTCCTACATGAAGGGATCACCTACCCCCTGAACAATTTTACCAGCTACCACTGGAAGGAAGCTCCAAATTCCTTATTGAAGGCTCCGACCCTCAACACTGTTCATGGACCACATTTAAAAATGTTTCACACTGGATCCACCTATCTCAAAACATCAAAACTTGTAGACCACCTTTCACCATATTTTCAAACTAGACCCACACCCAACATTATGCTCAATACCAAACTAAATCTGAAATACAATAACTGAACCAACTGTATCACTGTAACATCATCCCACTATATACTGAATCAGCCATTGCAACTCGATCATATCAATGCACAATGAAACCATAGCAGATATAAAACATCTAGATCAAGACATCATTGAAAGATAACAACAAATATAACAAAACTCATCAACAATCATCATCAAGTAGCGTTGTGAACCCTAACTAAATATAGCTAAGAATGTATATGTGATTTTTATTAAGAATACCTACATATATACATGCTTATCATGTGCAACACCCACGTACAAGTCTCAACATACTGAAAAATATATCTCAGAATATAAACACAACTCGTCAAAAACAAATCTGCATATGTACACGATAATTTAGAAGAAAACCAACGTACAAATCTTAAATATCAGAATCATACCTTCATTGCAAAAATAAATCACGTTTTACATACTTTACTGTCAAGGTCACATATTATTCTAAGCACATTAAGATCATACCATAATTTTAACCACATATCTAGCATTATCAACTACACAACCATAAGTAGATCAAACAAGTTTATTCATTAGTCTTCATTATACTTTCAGATCTATCATATTTGAGTCTTCTCCTTGATCCCTGGTACACACATGTTTCAGATCAAATCACACATGAATAATTCATTTACTTGCACACTTAACATCTTGATCTCCATCTCCTTATATAGGTTTTCCCTTAGCCAATACCTTAGGTAAATCCCTTGGTAATGTTGTTAGTACTTGTTGAAGGGATCAAACAAACGTTGTTTCCCCAATTAATATGGAAAAATACCATGGTAATGACCCCTAGTATCCATATTTCCAGGGTTCGGATTATGTACACAACTTTTGCTCACGAGACCTGCGTATGTATGCGACCCTACTTCACAGGAACCACATATAGTTTCTCAAACTTCACTTTTGTCATCCATCTATAACTGAAATGCCATTTCTCTATCCATATCCTCTATAACATCTGTACCAATATTACTGATATCTGCATTAGTTCCACAATCATCATATTATCACTATGTTGACATCAAGGACATATTTATCAAGCATGTTGCCATCAAGGACAACACATTAGCCATAATGCCAACATTATGATGGTCTCAATCATTTCTTGGATGAATTCCAGATGATTATAGTTCTTTTCTACTATCCTTATTATTCGCCCCCATGTTATTTTCCTAACTTCCTTAAGGGAGGGTTTGTTGGAGTGTTCTCTCCTTAGAAACCCCAGTTCAACTTCAATTCTCTTGATGTGTTTCTTCACCCAGAGAAGTTTTATCTTGGTAATTTGTAGCTTTCTCTTTTGATTCAAAAGTGGGTCTTGTGGATCCTTGACAATTTCTAATACCACTAATGATTCCATCTACCCATCCAGAATACATATGGTTTTTCTCATGTCTAATGGTGTTATGTGTGGGTCTTGAATTTTGGCATCATCATCATAATATCTTGGTTCTTTGTTCTTTCCCTTCATATGGATGTTCGAAGAATTTCTAGTTGATGAGGAGGCCATTATGATAGGGGAATTATTAATTGATTGGAGGAGGATAAAATGACAAAAGGGAGATTCCTAGAATGAGAGAGCAAAATGAGGAAGTGCCATGTGTCACAAGGTGAGGGTAACAAGTTGGTAGGAGAAAACTTTTAAAACTTTGCGCTGTGGAAATGACAACACACATGTGTGAGTCGGAATTGGGGTTTCTTTACTAAATGAGCTTGAATTTAGAAAATACAGAGGTTATTTCAGCCTATGAATGCACTTATAGGGCTAATTTAACTAACTGAGGGGTTTTATTTGTATAAATGAGGGAATTACTTAAGTGAATGTGTGTTTTTTCATATGGCACAACTAGGGTTTGAATTCGACCCAAACTCCTGTAAATTTGAGGCAAATGAAATCTTAATGAGTGGAAATAATAAGAGGAAGCACTTCAGTAGTTTAAATTGCAAGGTTTAGGCTTAAAATTTACCAAATTTAGCATGTAATTTCTACGGGTGTGCAAGAGTTAAGCTGGAAAAAATGAAAAAGGAAATGAATCCCTCGTGCTTTATAAAAAAATATTTGTCTTAGGCACGTGGTAGGATTGGATTGGACAAAATTTTGGTTGATGTCATGCTGACATCAACAAGACACATGCCTGACCATGTGGAGTGTTGACATAGTATGTTGGACGGGCTGACTAGGCATGGAAAAGGTTACATGGAAAGTGTGGTGCAGTTGAAAGAGCATGCATGGATCGACGCGGTGGGGCATGGTGACTTGGCGAAATATGGATTCCATGGTAGGAGGAATCAACATTGACAAACATGGAGGGATCCTAGATGGAGGGACAGGTGGCTCTCTCCCATGTCATTTGGAAATTTGATTTTGAAATTTTTATAATAGTGTGCATGGTGCGAGGGGGTGCCATGTGTCCCTTTTCACAACCATATTTCAGGTTAAATGTCATACAAGTGTATGAAATGGAGTGTACATAATTAACGGGTGACCAAGCGCAACTGTCGTTGGATCTTGGTGGTATGCAAGTCCTTCGGTGCCTGTGGCACTGTGGGAAAGTGCCAGTGCCCATCATCGATGGCACCCATCTGGCCAAACTTAGTGACTTTCTCCCTTATATTATGTTAAACAAAGAGACCTTTTCACAAAATTAATTGGTCCTTTACTTTTGAATATGCGTGTCTCAAGCTATCATTTGAGCTTTTGCCCTTGGGGGTTAGTTTTGCAAAGGGATATTAAATTATTAGTGCTAACATCAGCTCCATGGGGACAATGGGCCCTTATGGTTTGTTGAGAAATTGTAGTTATAGTGGCATTATTTCATTGGGCTATGGAGTCTCTTTCAAATGAATTCTTTCCCTTGTTAATTATTGAAAACCGAGAAATTATAATTGTCAAAATAAACTTTTGGGAAACAAACTTCTTGAAGACAAATCTTTTATTTTATTTTCTCCTTTTTTCTTTTCCTGTGGTTATGTCTTCAGGAACTTGTCATTGACAAGATTCCTAAGGAAATATCCATCGAGGGTCACCATCTGATAGGTATTATTTTCCAAAACTTCTTGTACTTAGGATGGACCAATCCAAATATTATCAATTCTATGCTTTCCTTTGTCTGCTCAGATTGAATCCCATTTCAACACTAAATCCGAAACTTGTGGGTCTGGCTCATGTGTTCTCTTAGAAAAAATGGATTTCATCTTCTATTGGTAGGCTTCAGTTTTTCTTAGAGTTTCCTCTCTTTGTTGTTGGACTTCTATCATTTGATAATTTTTCTTTTGCATTGGGCTAGTATCTGACTCCTCTTCCTGTAGCAACTTCATCACTGGTAGGTGACATTCATATGAAAGATTACATCTATATTGTATACCAATTGATAATGGGAGGTGTTGATAACTCTTTTAATGTTGATCCTATCTTCCCAGAGTGCATACTTGAGGTTGGCATCCCAACTCTTCTTATTCTTATCCAAAACCCTCTTGATGATTCTTACCAGATTTTTATTTGATGATCCTTCCAATCATTTCCTTGAGGATAATATCTTGTAGAATGTACCAATTCTATGTTATAAACTTGGAAGAACTGCAACATCTTGAATGAATTGAAATCTTGGGCGTTGTTTGTGATCAACCTTTTGGGACATCCAAGTATGGAGAGAATATTGTCTTCTAGGAAAGTGATAATAACCTTATCATCAACCTTGCAGGTTGGAATAGCTTCCACCCACTTATTGAAATAATCAGTGGCTGTCAGAAAGTACTTGTGTTGAGAGTTTGAGTTTGTTTGTATTTCTCCAATCAAATCTAACCCCCATTGCTGGAATGGATCTTGAACTTTGATAGGCTTCAATGGAAAAGATTTAAATTTTTGTTTGCCTAAGAATATAGGGTTCACAAAACTCTACAACAGGTCATTCCTCCTCTATCTAAAACCATCCTCACCTGTATGGATTCCCTATTTAACAATATATGACATTCTGGACAAGCCCTAACAACAACATTCCCGTCCTTAAAAATGGAAGGTCGGTAATAATCGATTCTCAAAATATTATTTATGTGACCTTCCATGCTTGATTTTCGCCACATACTCCTTGGTGGAATTCTGAAATGTACTCATGTGCTCGGTTTTCAATGACACAAGTCAGTTAGACGATAGCATTATCCTTCCAATACAAGCCCTCGTCAACAATTCAATACATAATTAATTTGAACTTCAAGTGTTGTAGGAAAAATATGATGTCATAATACCACATGGAATCTTGAAACTTCAAGAGTTCCTTTGAGAAGGGTTGTTGTGGATTCCTTCCATTCGATGGGAAGGGTTCTTATGGATTCCTTCCTATTAGAGTGAGAGGTTCTTATGGATTCTCTCTATGAGGAAGAAGAGGTTCTTGTGGATTCTCTTCATCCAAATTAGGAGGTTCTTGTGGATTCTCCTCTCCATGGATGTTACAAAGATCTTTATTAGTACACATCTCAAGCACAATGTGATTAGACTCTATGAACAATTTCATTAGACCTTGACCCTTTACAAGCTTTGTAGGCTTGATTTCCATCTCATATTCTTGTATCTTTACTATCCATTTTCCTTGCCTACCATCACTATTGGGTTGTGTAAGAATCTCTTTCACTATTGTTGATGGCACATATGCTACTACTTGGGAATGAAACTCATATTCTCAAAATTCCTTGAATGCTTTCACCATAGCATATGCCTACTTTTCCAGAATAATATATTTCAAATTTGCATCTCTCAAGGCACAAATAAAATTTTTTATGGTCTGTTCATACCCCTCTTCATTCTTTTGTAAAAGAACCATGGAAATGGTGTGCTTAAAAGCAAAAGAGGAAATTCATAACTCCTTTGAAAAATCTGGAATAGTTAGAACTAGGGCTTCGATAATGGCCTTCTTAATATGCTTGAAGGATGTACAGTCCTTGGGTGTCCATCTCACCTCGTTGTTATTTATGAGAATAATGTAATGTACTTGAGGAGCTCAACAAAGTTTGCAATAAATCTGCATAGAAACTTGATCTTTCATAAGAACGATTGTACTTCCTTCTTATTTCAAGGTAAAAAAAATCTTTGATATAGCCTCCACTCTTTCCGTATCAATCCTGACACCCTCCGTGGAAACTATATGTCCCAACAACTTTCCCTCTTGCAAGGCAAAGAATGATTTCTTTAGGTTCGACGAAAGACAAAACTTTTTGCATTTAAAAAAAGTTTGCCTCATATGATCTAAATGTTCTTCATCTAATTTGGAGAATAAATTCATGTCATCTAGGTAAATTATTATGAATGTTTCCCTTTCATTGAAAAATGCAATATCCATGGGTCTCTGAAAATTTGTTCCTGCATTCAACAATCTAAAAGGCATTTTTTCATTCATGAATGTGCCCCACGGTGTTGTGAATTTCGTCTCATCTTTGTCATTCAAGTGAATTTCTATCTGATTATAGCCTTAGAATCCATCCATCATTAATATTTTTTAGGCTTCTATCACTTTATAGAAATAAATGATCCATCTTGAGAAGTGGATAATTTTCCTTTAGAGAGCATCTATTCAGATTTATGAAATACACACATAATCTGATATCGTCATTCTTTTCTATGAATGGTGCAAGGTTTTCCACCCACTCTAAATATCTTAGTTGTACAATTCTATTCCCATCCAACAAATTCCTGATTTCCTTCTCTATTGTCAACAACAAAATTGGAATGAATCTTCTAAGTTTCTACACAAAGGGCTTAGAATTCTCTTTCAACGATATTCTATGTTAAATAATGGAAGTATCATAAGTTTTCAAGTCTTTGTAAATCCATGCAAACAAATATTTAAATTGCTTAAACAACTCAACATGCCTCTTCTTGCAATCAGGTTGCAAACACTTGGAGAATTTTACCTTATGTGGATTTTCTTTAGTGCCTAAATTGTGTTCCTCAATGTTCTTGGCCACCAGTTGAAACATGGGTCTAGTAAACACATCATTATGATCAAATATTTTATCAAGTGAGACTATCCCCTTTAGGATGAAGTTGTTCTTTAGTTGGATCACTTCACGACCTCCAATTTGGTTCAAAAAGTTGGAAATGGTTTCTTTTTATTCTTCCTCCTCCCAATTTGTCTCGAGAGGTTGATCTTAAAAATATATACTAATTGCGGAAAACTTGTCCACTAATTACAAAAACCTTCTTAGCTCTTGATCATCTTCGAAAACCTACAAATGATTAATGTTATCTGGGACAAAGGGCATATATTACATCTCCAGCTCATATTTCAACTTCTGCTTAGGTGGTGGTTTGAATGTATTAGTTGCTATTGGCAATGCGTCTGCATGCTAATTATCTTCCTTTTGCATAGTTGTGATGTTAAAAGCAACAAAATAGTTCTCAAAAATATCCCATACAACAATTGGATATGATTTGATTCAAGTATGTTTAGTGGTATACATGTTTCTTATTTGAAACACTACTAGTTCAGAATCACCAAAAGTCATAATGATTTTCACTCCCATTTTCTTGTCTATTTCTAACCCAAGAATCAATGGCTTGTACTCAATGAAATTGTTAGTGGAATCAAATTCTAGTTTAAATTGTAGGGAAATATTCTGACCCAAGGGAGGTACTGGAAGCACCCCTGATCTTGTTCCTTCCTTATTGTATGTTCCATCAAAGAACAATTTCCACACTAAATGCAACTCATGTGGTTGTTCAATTTCACTAGGTAGTGAATCAAATTCTATCATGGCTTCAGGGTTTATGGATAGGCTATCGCATCCCATCGAATATCCTATGGTATACACAGATAGGTTTTTAGATTTCTTTGCATTTCTTATGACATACAATAGTTTGGATTCCCGAAATAATATTCACTCTTGACCCCCGAATATGGGTATTATTGCATACAATAAATCCATTTATAGGGTTCCACCTAATTTCCCAACCTAGAACCTAGAAAGAAACATGCCATAAGAGACAGGGATATCGGATACCATTATGTCCATAACCAAGATTTTGTTAGGTATTTGAGTGAGGGAGACCACTAAATCTTTAATGAGACCAAGGCATTTCACTGTCCGAGAGTGAAATTAGTAAATGTCATGGTATGGTTTGGTGATATCTAATCCTAGTTCTAGCGTAACTAACTTGGGCATGAAATTATGTGATTCCCCCAAATCCAACATGAAATTATGAAGAAGTTTAGTATGAACATTTAACGTAATGTAAAAACAAGAAATTTTATCCTATTTCTTTTCCATGTGTGGTCCACATTCTATGTTTGGATGGTCTTCCTAGATGTTCAAAGTATCACTATGAGAAATTGGTTCGAAGGGGGTTATGAGCTTCTTTATGTGTGGTTGATACATTGGTTTTTGGAACAATTCTAGCAGTGGTATTGGGACCTTTATCTTGCTCAATTCCTATTTGAGGTTGAACAATGGGTTATGTTTCTTTTAATTTCCTTAGCTGGTTGGATTAGTGGTTGGGAAGGCATAGGGTCTTATGGTTTGTTGGCTTCCTAAGTTGAGTTTGGATTGGGATATTGAATATTCTTACCCTTTCTATGTGAAGGCCTTTGTGTGTTCTTTGAACTTTCCAGAGTTGAGTGATTGGTATCGTGGTTTGGTTCCAAATCAATTACAAGTACCGGAGTTTTAGTTTGATGACGTATCCCAATTGGTCTACCTAGTCTAGGACGTAAGTCATATTTCCTCTTGAGTTCCACCATCACTGAGTAAGTGATTCTTTGATATTAGTAAGGTGATACTTCATAATCATCATATGACTCATAACTCTCTTGTGATGTGAGGGAATTCGTATTATGATTTTCTATGATATAGATGGGGTTTTTATCTCCTACCAAGTTTATATCTTCATTTTGGATGTACTTGTCAGAAAAATCATTAGCTTGAAGGTTGATATCGCTTCTCACAAGGTTTGTATTGGTTTTTATTTTGACCTTCTTTCCCTACTCATCCGTTGAGGGTTGAACTACCTACAAATAAAAATGGGATTTCGAGGTGGCTAGTGTTGACTCTTTCTTGCCTCTTTTGACTCACATTTAGCAATGTTATTGAACAAATTTCTAATCAACCTATTCATTTTTTCAATCTTTACTTTAGATGGGTCTTTATTATAAGTAGGATGATCATGTTTGTCCTTTAATTTTTTCTTACCTCTTTCCTTATTCCCCACTTTTTCTTCCTCAATATCATAATTTTCATTTTTGACTTTTGTTCTTTATAGTTTTCCTATAACAATTAAGTTTACTTCTATTTCAACCACGTTTGATTGCATGCCTGCTAAGTTTATTGGTATCTTTTCCCTCAGAATGATAGAAAATTCATGCTCGAAGGCAACTGCATAACTTACCATGGAAAAAATGGGAGTAGGTTTTATCTCTTTTAGAATATTATTATAAAGCTTATTGAATCGCTTGGTAAACTCCTCTACATGTTCAAAAAGTATCTTCTTCACTATTGAGAACTTAGTGAGATAGTACTGGAAATCTTTCTTCTCACCCTATTCTGCATGAAATGTTCTTTCTAAATTTTCCCACATCCCCTTCTAGGGTCTTTACAAATAGTGTCATAACACATCTTCATATTCCACCGTAAAATTGTCAGTAAAGTCTTGGAAGGTGTTGATATGTTCTTCAACAATCTATTTCTTCTTGCCACTAAAAATGGGTAGCAACTTCAACTAATTTTCAGGCATGTCATGTAACACTCGAGGAAAAGCCAAAGAAGCATATCTGGTTGCTACCCAAACTAATGGCCAATTGCGTTGATTTTATTGGTTATGAGGTTGCCCTTTTCCATCCATGATGTGTTGTAAAATTACATCCCTAACATGGATGATATAGGAGTTATAGTTCTCTTAGTAGTTTGTGGAGTCACATGAGGCGCATATGAGGGTGGGGTTTTCAATTTGCGTGGAGGGCTGAGTAATTTAGAAAATTTGAGTATTAGCTGTGAGGGGAATATATCAGTATGGAAGATATTTGGACAAGCTAGTTGGGAAACTATTGTTGAATAGGGTTGAAACACATATTTCATTAAATTTGGAATTAAATGGTGGATCTAGAATTTCAAAATAACCAAAAATCTCAATATTAGTCACTGTCCTTGTAATAAAATATTTCCAAATTTAATGAAATATGTGTTTTGAGGTGTAGTGTCAGTCTTTTGACTCTCTGAAGGTTCTGTTTGTGAATTTCTGTTACATTGTTTGCAGGTGTAGATGAAATGTTTGGGATTAAAGACTGGAAGTGTGAGATTCTAATCTGGGTTGCTCTGGGTGTGCTTCTTCAAAGAAGCTAGAATGTGGATGTGGAGAATGATTTAACTAAGCTTTAGGTTGATTTTCATTGTTGTAGGTGGTGAGTATGATGATGACAATGTGTGAAGAGATAGTGAAACTATGAATAGTGGAGTCACCAAGTGGAATTCATAGTTAATAATTTCAGATCTTGTCCACCAATTTTTTTTGATAAAATATCATTTCACCCAGAGAATTAATTCAAATCGTCCCTAGCAATGGCACTGTGAGATATAGGGACCTAGAGTCACACTATGTTGTGCTATAGTGTAGAGCCTGGGAACATCTAAGTGTGATCCTAGTTTGTTGTTATGATTATGGTTTTCTGTTGAAATTTTGCATGTGAGTTCTTCTATTGTTATTTCTAAATTTGTCGAATCTATTTATACATTCTTCCAGCCTAATGTTCTAGCTTGTTTATTCTTGGTTTCAAACTTCAACAAGAAAATAAAGATGATGAGAGTTGCAACAAATTGGATCACATATTAATTCTAATTTCTGTGAATGTTCTTTGTGGAATGATTGTATAATTCTTCCTTAAATCCTATTGATGTTTTATGTGTTTAATTTATTTTTAAGTGTCATGCACTTTATTTTCCCCATAAAGTTGCCACAAGAAAGTAAAGGGATGTGAAAAATTACTTTCAACCATTAGAATCAGTCTCTAAGTCTCTACTTGTGTATGTGTATTCCTATGTTAAATGCACTGAAATTACTTATAATCTAACTGATATTTATTATGCATTTGAAAATTTGAACATCACATGCATTCAACATTCATCATGGGTTTCATCCAAGAAAGTACAAAATGTTGATGGTAAATTATATTCAAAATAAATTTCAATTGTTGTTTTAAAAATTAAAACTCTTTGAGAATACGGGTAGAGTCAAATATATCAACCATTAAAAACAATTTTTATTAGGCAAGATTTCCACCATTTTTAGTTGGAGAATTCATGAGCTTTGGGTTTGGCATAAGAAACTGATTTTTTTTTTTTTAAGAAGGTGAAAAGTGGAGAAGAAAATTTAACAAATTCAAAAGAGAAATTAAGAATCCCTTTAAACTTGTTAAAAATAAAATGGGTATCTTAGGAAAGAATTAAGCCACAAGAAAACATAAAATTTTTGAAATTTTCCTTTTCATTAAAATACTTGTAAACCCATCAAAGAATTCAATATAAAGTTCAACAAATTTGATAAATATTGCAAAAATTGAAGCAAACAATCATAATGATTACATAATTCACTTCAATTTAAAAATCCCATTTTAGACTCATAACAAATTAGGTCCACAACATGTTTTTCCATGAAAATCCTTGAAATTGTAATAATCTTGTGAAAACCCTCAAAATAGAAGGTAGGTTCATAGAATTACATGTAAAATATGAACATATAACCCAAAAATCACTTCAAAATCCCTTAACAACTTCAAAACTCCTAGCAAATGCTATAGAAAATTTGGCAGAGTCTCCCATACACCAGAAGATTTCTTCCGCTTGAAAATACAAAATGAGGCATATATTTAGGCACTCAAGGCCCGATAAAGTACCCCAAACCACTAGTGGTATTTAGAAAACCATGAAGAATCTTTACAAAATGTGAGTTGTATTGTAACAAACTTCTTCTAGAAGTTTTTGGAAAATTCTGTTAGCTGTAGGGTGGGTCCCTTTGGATTTTCCTGTAGTGGCTTCTCCATCTCTCTCTTGGTTATAAACTAGGTCTCATCTCTCTTTCCTGGGCGTTGCCTAAACTAGGCACTAATTTGGTTGGGCCACCAATGGTGCCAGTATGATGTCGTTGCCCATTGTTGAGGTCATTCCTAATATTGTGCTTGCTACTATGGTGGAGGGTTTGAGTTGGAACCCACCTCTATTGACACTACCTGTAACAATGGTGTAAAACCACTTTGAATGGCCCAATTATATAAGTACATGAGTGTCTTCCATTCCTTACCATATGGAATATCACATGCCCATGCATCTATGGTAGTTCCTTCGAGGTTGGTGATGGCCTCATATCCATTCTGCCTCATTCCTTAAAAATATTATTGAGTGTAAACAAAATTTCAAAATGGTCATCATGAAATTTCACAATTTCTTTTCCGTGAAAGGCATAACCCTTTTCTCTGAAGCCCTTGTGATATTCTTTAATTTTAATTAGGCTTTTCATGAAGGATTCCTTGGGATATATATCCCCATTATTGTCGAAGAAGGTTGGAAATATCTTCCGATAGAGCATTTCACATTTCTATTTAAAGCTTTCTATTTTTTCCATTAGTGCATATATCTCCTCCTCGAATAGCATCACTAATTAGTGATTTCTTATCATTGGGTTAACCATTTCTAGCCATCAGAAAATAAAATGTCAAATTCATGAGCTCATCCAAAACAACAACATCTAACCAAGCCCCTCACCTCCTGGGAGTATAATTGTGTTGGTGCAAAATAAGGATGGGACATGGAGACTCTGTATTGATTATAGGTACCTAAACAGAATCATTGTCAAGAATATATACTCGATTCCTCGGATTAAATATTTTCTTGACCAACTTAAGGGCATGAAGATCTTTAGTGAGATTGTTCTGAAGTCAGGGTACCACCAGGTTCTAATTGAATATAGTAATGTATGGAAGACATTGTTCAAACTTAAATAAGGCCTTTTGATTGATTGATCATGCCCCTTCTCCTAACTAATGCTTCAATAATCTTTATGAGGATGATGCATGATATCTTGTGGTTGTTGATAAACTCTTTTGTGTTTGTATATTTGGATGACATCGTCATGTTTAGTAGGACCTAGACAAAACATTTGTAGTACATTCAATACGTCTTGAGAACCTTGAGGAAACACATGTTTTATGACACCCTCGAGAAGTGTTAATTTGGCATGTAGATAATTAAATATTTGGTATATACTGTGGATGAACATGGGGTGCATGTGGACCTAGCCAAGATGCAAGTAATTTAGGATTGACTAGCCTTAACTCTAGTAATGCTTTGTAGCTTCTTAGGCCTTGCTAACTTCTATTGACGGTTTGTGTTGGGATCCTCTCATATTTCTTGACCCTTAAGTCAAGTAATGAAGGTTGGAGAAAACAAAATTTCCTAGCCCATGTCCTAATATAAAGAAATCAAGGATATGAAACATCACCTTTTCTCTAAGCTAGTTTTCATCCTCGCACACTACAAAAATTGTTTGAGGTTAAGATAGATGCCTCTGACTGTGCTATCATTGTAGTCCTCACTCAGTAAGGACATGTGTTGGCCTATCATAGGGAAACACTCTATGATATTATCCATAAATATCACACCTATGACAAGAAGATTACTCCATCATGCAGGGATGCTAATAATGGAAGGATTATATTTTAGGGAAGGAGACGATCATCCACACTAATAACAAACATATACAATTGATGTAGACACAAGGGAAGTTATAGAATTAACACCATAAAAAATGGTCCACATACCTTTATCAATTCCAATTGACATCAAATACAAGAAGGGTAGCACCAATCATGCTAAAAAATTCCTTAGTTAGCCCCTAATTGTTGCACTAACCACAATTCTTAACTCTTGTGGGCATGAGACCTTTAGGTGGTCAAAATTATATAATGACTTTGACTTTGCTACCACGTACTAGATGTTCATCACAAGAAAATAAGTTATATACTTCCATCCCCAAGATGCACTCTTATGCTACCTAGGCCACCTTTGTATTCCTTCAAGTGAGAATGCCAAGTTGATATAGGAGGAACATCATAGTCGAGTAGTAGGGAACTTTGGTGTGGAAAAGATAGCTGCAGTACTTCAAAAGTATTTCTACTGGCTAAATTTTTGATAGGATGTCCACCGATATATTAGATCATGCACTACTTGTGCCAGTGCTAAACCAACCGTCAAAAAGCAGGGGTTGTACACTATTCTACTTATAGTAGATAAGCCTTGGGAATGAGTCTCCATGGATTACATGTTAGGTTTTCCATCCATCAAATATGGTAATGATTGCATGTTTTTGGTTTTCAAATGATACCCTAAAATTACCATTTTAGCACCATGCAAGAATAATATCACCACTGAAGCCACTACTAATCTCTTTTTTGAGCATGTTTGGGTTCATTTTGGGCTACCTGAAACCATTAATTGAGATAGGGACAATAAGTTATATAGCACCTCCTAGTCTAGCCTATGGTCTCTAATGGAAACCAAATTAACCAAATTGAATGATTTTCATCCCCAAATATATGGATAAATAGAAGTGGTCAACATCGTTATTGTGCATAAATTGTGCATGTAGAACTCCAAGTGTCCACGCACATGGTATGAAATCGTTCCATATCTTCAACATAGTTAGAATAGATCCCTCCATAGATTTATTGGCCATAATAAATTTTAGGTGTGCTTTTGGTTCTAACCATTGGAGATAATTGATGTAGTTATGTCCATTTCATCTTCACCAACAGAGTCCTCCAATGCCTAGGTGAAGGCAGATAGAGCATCCAAATTTGTTGAAAGGGTCCAGCACCTTCAACAACAAGTTCATGATATCTTGCACAAATCCAATTCCAAGTACAAGTAGCGACATGACCAACATAAGGTTCCTCATAAGTTTCAAGTTGGTGATAAGGTTTGGTTGCATTTATAGAAAGAGTGCCTCATAGGCCCCATAGGAAGCTTAGAACACTCTAATATGGGCCTTACAGAATCATAAATATTGTGGGTGAAAATGATTTGGAATTGAGTATTCCCCCTTTCCTAGACTCATGTTAGATCCGCACTTAAGATAGATCTATGTTGATTTATAAAAACCAATATGTTTAAATCTATATATTCAAATTATGAAGAAGTTGGACAAAATTCTAACTTGAAACTTCAAGTTGGACAATCTATAATTCGAATGTTATAAAAAAAAATTAATAGTAAATAAATTGTTCCATTTATACATTTTAAATAATAAATCAAATCCATTATTTCATCTAAAAATTTAATAAATTAAAAAAATAAAATTTTTATTAACAAATCCAATACCAAAATACTAAAACATAGAAGAGTTCAAACAATATCACTTATAGATCCGTACTTAAAATGGATCTATACTGATTTATAAGAACCAATATGTTTAAATTATCTATATATTCAAATTATGAAAAAGTTAGACAAACTTCCAACTTGAAACTTCAAATTCGACAAATCTAGTAACTTACTATAATTTAAATGTTATAAAAAATTTAATATTAAATAAACAATTGCATTATACACTTTAAATAATAAATAAAATCCATTATTCACCTAAAAATTTAACAAATAAAAAAATTAAAATTTGTATTAACAAATTCAATACGAAAATATTAAAACATAAGAGAGTTCAGACAACATCGCTTATAGCCTATAGCTAAAGCACTCCCCAAATATCAAACCACGTCCAAGTGTGCATTGCTATCTAATTCATTTTTTTAAATGTGATTCATTGTATTAATTTGGTACTAGTTAAATCCACAAATAACATTTATTTTTTAATGTGATTTATTGTATTAATTTGGTAATAATTAAATTCACAAATAACATTTATTTGTTATTGTAGATAACTGTTTTATAGATAATACTCTCCAAATGCCCATCACAATCTAATTGTGAATTTGTTTTTTTTACATGGTTTACTATACCAATCCAACTAATATCTAACCACAGTCCATAGCTATCTGATACCATTTTTCTTTTATTTATGTGGTTCACTATACCAATCTAGTACCAGCTCCGTCCATAAACCACATCTATATCTTACTATTCCAAAAAATCAATATAAATAAACAAACATCATAGCCAAAACTTCCAAAAAAATCACTATCCCTCGAAATTCATTATCCCCACCACATGACTTACACTTGCTGGACACCTAATTCATTATCTGGACTTTGTTTTTCCAGTCCACTGCAGAGTGGGCGTTCCTCTTGCTTATCACGTTCTCGTACGTATTCTTCACTGCTCTCAACATGTTGGCGGGAGAAAATATGTTCTCACGACGGCGCATTCGGCCACCCCTTGAGGTTCGGTTTGGACTCGAGTTCCTCACTTGGATTGTTCTCAGTCTCCCTCTTACCGGATGTTGGGCTCCTCTTTCCTGCACAAGTATCTGGTATCTGCATCGATCTCTGGCCGTGAATCGGAAGAAAACATATGGTATGACGCCCGTGTAGGTCTCCATGTTTACCCACAATTATTTGTGGGTGCTTATTATAGCAGGCAGTCCATAGTGTTAACATGATATGGAGGTCTGTCGTCGTTCAATCGCCTTTTCTGCGTGGGAAGCACGCAGTTTTGAACTCATTAATAAAAAATTGAACGAGTACGTGAGTGCCAGCCGATGCAGTCGGATCTCCACGGACAACGTCAGAATCAAAGGCTTTCCGCTAACATTATTTGGCTATATTACTATATTTAGTCCCTTCCCAAATGGTTCTGGAAATTAAAATAATAACACAGTGCCATGGTTCATGCGGTTGACTTCATTGGAAACTCCGGCCGCTTATCTTCATATCTTACAACGTGACATGATGTACCTCTCTCAACGATTTTTCAATTGCTGATCCAGAAGAAACACCATCAAATCAGCGATTAATTCCGTTGACTTCATTGGAAATTGCACAGAGATTACACATCGTGACATGATGTAAATCTACAAGGAATTTTCGTTAATAATTTGGACGAAAAACAGAATATATGGGTGCTGTAATGCTATGTTTTATAAGGTCGTGAGATGCCCTCACGTCATTAGATAGGTCGTTCAGTTATATAATATTATTCTTATTTAAGACACCGGTTTAGCCAAAAATGAATAAGTATTTTTTATTTTGTATTTAGTTCTGCTTTATCCAAAACTGTATAAATACTTTTTATTTGTATTTTTTTCTCCCTCCTAGTTATTGGGAAGAAATAGTGTTAGCGATTATAGTGATTGAGAGCATGGTTTACTTTTCTATTTTACCCAATTTAATTTTAAGGAATATGTTTGGTTTACCTCATTTAATTTTAAGGAATATAAATCAGGAATGTATTTGGTTTATTGTGATGAGTTTCGAAGAGTAGGTGTTTTCATTTATGTGAAGTTTTGATTTTTATTATATCATAAATTATTTGGATATAAGTTTGGTGTTACAGTGGTAATTGGAATAATTGATTCTAGACTTTTATCAAATTATTTTAACATGTTCTCTATTTACCATGATTAAAAATTGTTTTGTTTCTTTAATAATATAACGGTAAATTATGTTAGATATTATTTTTTGGGTATTAGGCCATGCAATGAGTGTTAAGTGGACTATTCAAAAATCATGAGAAATTAGTCAGTTATAACTACCTCTCATGGAAATGGTCATAGATGAATGACTTACTTAACGCAGTTGAATCCCAAAAAATGATATTTAATATAATGCATTGCGAAAATCACCAATACTTAATTCAAAAGAGTGAAGGGAACTCTAATTGAATGGTTCATGAGCCACAATACTTGCTAAGGTTTTGCAAATGGGGTAGCAAGCTAACTGGGCTTGATTGTGGGGATAACTCCAAAGTTAAGCGTGCTTGAGCCAGAGGTGATCTGGGATAGGTGACCTCTCGGGAAGTCTTGGTTACCGGGTGCAAGCCTCGGAAGTGATGATTGATGCTATGTGATTTATTTCACTAGATTCAATCCCACTCCTTCACCCCTGTGAGCATCACCCGATGCAATGAGTGCTAAGTGGACTATTCAAAAATCATGAGAAATTAGTCAGTTATGACTACCTCTCATGGAAATCCTGATGCAATGAGTGCTAAGTGAACTATTAAAAAATCATGAGAAATTAGTCACTTACGACTCTCTCATGGAAATGGTCATAGATGAATGACTTACTTAACGAAGTTGATTCCAATACTTAAAGGTAAATTATCGATTTGTATATTGTTATGCAAATTGCTCATTCTCTATGCAAAGGTAAATTATTAACGAAAATAAATTATAGAATTGTGTCTTGCTCCCCCTCTTCAATGCTATTTCTACTGTTGTTGTAGATGTTGGAAATACTGAGAGGGGGGTGAATCAATGTTTCACTTCAATTAGTTAATTTAAACTTCACAGAGCATTAATTATCATTAGCATCAGATAAAAACATAATTTAACATCACATCACATAAAAAGATAACAACACCAGAATAATGCACAACATCAAAGACAATACACTAGATAATTTTAGGTGGAAACCCTTCCACGAGAAAAACTACGAAGCATTTCTTAATATAAGTCTTCAAATTTACATCAATAAGAAGCTCCAAATTCCAAGATTTTCAGCATCAACTGAAAATCCCCTTAGTTTATAAACTCCAAACTGAAGGACACTCCAATGCCTTGAATTAGCAGTTCTAACTGGAAGGAAGATCCAACTCCTTGATTCACCATTTCCAACTACAATGATGCTCCAATGCCCTAATTTACTAGCTCGAACTAGAAGGATGCTCCAATGCCCTAATTTACCAACCTAACTAGAAGGACACTCCAAAACCCTAGTTTTATGAGCTTCAACTGAAAGGATGCTCCAACACCCCGCATAGGCTCCAACTTGCCCCAACACCACTCTACTGCCCTAAAGTGTTCTCAGGCTCCAACTTGAAGGAGACTCCAACCTTTTGTCTTGCACCACCCTGCCACCCTATTTAGCAAGTAGACAATGTATCACAATTTTCAGATTTGATCTACATCTGCTCAATGCAATACAATATATGTTCAACCATATAATTTTCTTCAATACCAATGATATCCCATAATCAAGAAAATTTGGTTACCAAGCCAAAATCAACAACAGTAAACCTCTGCTCATGAATAGCATCAAGCTCAAACAACATGTTCATTTACCAACAAATATCATTACTCAATATGAAAACCTTAGCTCATCAATTTCGTCATATTTTTACTCTAAAACCCTGCATAAATAACTCTGCCAAAATCTTACTTCAAAATCTCTACTCAAACATCATACGTAACCGATAAACCCTCAGCATATGTAACACCCTCCTCTCACATCTACCAAAGTAACCGGCGAACCAGGGTAAACATGTGACGAGAAGTTACTACGATATGGTTTGACTCCATATGTGTTAATTAAGGAAGTGGAATTGATAGAAACACACCATACAAACTTTCCACATGAGCAGCAGAACTCCTAGGAGCCATCCTAACCACTTAGGCATCCATCCCCTTAAAGCCCAAGATGCTCCCTTGATATGGGCATGCTTGCATCGAGGAGGCTCTGGATGCTCCCAGAACATGGGTATGCATGCATCCAAGGAATTTTTTCCTGATACTCGCGTCTGCATCTCCAGGATTTGTGCCATTTTTTCAGGCCTAGAGCCCAGGTCACTACCTAGAACTCAATGACACTTTTAAAACTGAAATATAACAACCGAATAATGATACAAATGAAACTAATTGAACAAGGACTTAACTGGACCCCTACTAGCCACGACAAACATTTTGTCAAACATGTCACAAATATGTAATCTACAGGTTTAAACAACATATCTAAGCATAGGGGTATCATACTTATCTGAGAATTGCTAAGAAGCATTGTTCCCTTTGTTGAAGGGAAATGTTCCCCTAGGGCTTTTTGGGTTGAAACCCTAGCAGACTGAAAGTTATCTATTCAAAGAAACACACATTCACACAGCCATTATGCTATTATAAGCAAATTCTATTGTAAAGGGTACGTACCTTAGGTCCTACGTTTGAGAAGGCCCTTAGGGTCCAAACCCTTCTTAGAGTTCCCTTCTTTTCTTTTGTCCTGCAAAACAACCAATTCCAAAGAACACAACAATATATGGACAAAACTTTATAAAGAAACCATCTTCATGTTATAAATAAAGGTAGTTAGTTATGAAATTCAAACAACCATTTACATATGAATTCTAAATATGAATATCATAAACATAAAGAAGATTTATATCGGGAACCAAGACATGTGTTTCTTTTATTATAGACAAATAAAGTACATAAAAAGGAATAATTTCACCTGAGTCACCTTCAGCAGGCTCCAAGCAAAGCTTCCTTCTGGATCTGTTCCAGCCTCAAGCCTTTAACAAACTCCTTCCATGACTCACTCCATGATGTCATAAATAGTGGATGAACATCAACACACAAGGAAACAAGGGTTTCCTGTACAAATGGGGGAAGTGCAGAAGGCGCAAGGGACTTCAGACCTGGTCAGGGGAAAAATCTCAGCATAATAACCTTTCTCTCCCTTCTCTCCTCCCTTAGGCCTTCCCTTTGAGGTATTTTTATACCTCTCCCAAAGTAGTTTTTTAGTTGGGAGTTGGTTGGGAATAGTTGGGCCACGGGCACTGACAGGTGATTAGCAGGTAAAACCCGCGATCTCCGCCCGAAAATAAGGAGTTATATATTTTTTAAGTATTTTAATACATATACGCGGGTTGGGTATACACAAACCCGCGTATACACGCGTTTAACTTAGGGCAATGTCACGTATAAGGGATAAAACATTGTTTTTTAAATTTTAGGACCAGGTCTAGAAGGAGGGGTTGCCCTAGGCCATGAGTGCAGCATCAAAAACCATAAGAGTAAGATTTGGAGCTATAACAGATGCCCCCTAATATATGAGGTCAGAAGGGGTACATGATGGCCGAAATGTATTATGCAAGTACATGGAAAGGAAATCTGTCAAAAAACGAGGAGGACTTCACCAGAATTCAGCCTGCCAAGGCACCAAAGGAGATCAAAAAGAAACACTCTCTGAGGCGGGCATACCCATGCTCAGAAAAAGTAAATCATGTCCGCATATCAAGTACAAGTGGATCCACTAAGTATACAAGTATAAATGACTGGAAAATACATAATGGATCATCTGATCATGATGAACAAGTACATGTCTAAATATCACATATAAGATTGTCAATGATGCTGAAAGATGCAACGGATCACTGATATCAAAGACTGATCCCAAAAGGTACCAACTGAACATGATGGAATATGATGGTACTACACTGAAAACTCAGGTGCCAGCATATAGAATGTCACCATGACTGACTGCAACATATAAGGTGGAGTGGTATCAACTAGCAGCAATAGAAGCAACTGTCAAGTGAACCAATGAATGCTGATACAACCTAAGGTCTTCACCGACCGCTGTGGTACATTTCTACACCATGGGAATAAATGATCTGAAGTTGACCATGTGAGGAATCGTTTGATTACCAGTCATTGATGTATACCATTAACAAACACGAGACTACTCACCGATAATGATAATGAGCGTCAAGGTACCTAGTACAATCTAACAAGTGTGAATAGATGAGCTGGAGTCGAACACCTGTAAGAATCTATCGATCAGGAGACAATGATGGTTTCCCACTGTCGATAGCAAAGGATCTGCCACTAGTGACTCCAAACCCCAAGGTACTGCCAAATGGACTCTAGATCTTTGCCCCAGAGCAATGAGTCAGAGTCGATAAGGAAAGATCCACTAGAAGGAAGGCATTAAGGCATCCTTCATCAATCTAGTGCGAGTGTAACTCGTAGGCCAATAATGTGGAAGGAATCAGACGAAAGAGATGTAGTAACCGAACCGAAGTACGTTTCCGGCATACACAAGATGTGGCTAGCGCACGACAGAAACCCTCTGAACCAACCAATAATGAAATTTGACACAGAGGCGAGGTATCCACCAATAGGGTCAAATGGAAACCAAGGTACTGCATGAATCCCAATCTGTGATAATGTAAGTTGATGTCGAACAGCAGGGAAACCACTCAGTCAAAGACCCATGATACTGATCGATGCTGAGCACAAGGTGACCTATCAATAATGAAAATAGGGCTAGGGTGCAGCTCTAGGCCTGTCCTCAGAGCAAGGTGTCGTCGTCGATAAGGACAAGACCCACCAGCAAGAAGTCATTGGAGACCTTCTCAAACCAGCACGAGTAAAGGACCAATATAGCTGATGTGATGATAGACATGATACTGACAACCAGGGATGGCCGACTGAGAAAAGAGTCAAGAGACACCGCAGAAAGGCCGACTCAGGCTAACTTCCCTTGAACAAAAGCATGACTCAATGTGACTATGTGGCAGCATATGATGACTCTGTATAAGTTCGTCATGCAGGAGGCATGAACGAACCCTCCATATGATTGGAAGAGATAACCAATTGGGGGAGAACTGACTCAATAACAAGGTTAAGGCGTACCTAAGTCAAACTAAATCCCGCCCAAATATAGGAGACTTTGTTTTGAGTGCTTTGTTCAAGGGCGACACAACTGACCCTAGCTGCCAACAATAAATGGAAATAATGTCTTGTTCCCGCTCTTTTTTGGAATATTTAATTTTTTTGTCTTTTTCTGTTAAGCTTGAAAAGGAATAAAAGAATGCTATGGTACAGTGGAAAGAACGAGTGTCGGTGAAACAGATGATCTAGTTCCTGGGAATGGAACGTTCCTATGCTCAATGCAGGCAGGTGAAAACTGGTCAGTGACACTCAAAGGCGTGTTCCTTCCATGGGTCAAGGTGTCTCAAGTTGCAGAAGTCAAAGGTATGCAAGGTTGATTTTGCAGTCGTCATGGTCAAACGCTGGCTTAAACACGAGTCCAAGTGAAGCCGGCTTTAGGCCAAAAGGTGCAAGTGGTCAACATGTAGTAGTACAACTCAACACAAAGGAGCCTCGAGGGTATAAGGCCAGAACGAAGTGAAGAAGCAAAGAGGAATGAGTCTTCAACGCATAAGTCATGGCGGGACTACAGAGGACTCCTGAGCCTACTCAAATCGGAGCAGCATGGGCAAAAAATGTCAGTGAGGTGCTAACTACGATGCCCATGTAATGGATGGCTCTACCATCGTGTCATGCTTTAAAGAATCGGCGAGTGAAGATGGCTTACGAACCATAACACAATGGGGTCAACCCTATGGCAGATGTATCGGCAAATGGAGGCTAGTATGCATAATGCAACGGAAAATTGGTGTCCCTAACCTTTATGCCAATGAGAAAACGATACCTGCGATGATGGGTCAGCAGTCATGGAACCGTCTCGAAACTGAAAAACGTCCAAAATGTCCTGAAAAGCAAACCAATATCGACATTCCAAGCTCCTAAGTTAAAAGTCAAATGAGGCCAAAAAAAATAAAGTTTTGAAAAAAAATTTTCATTTTCAAAACTTATAAAGGAGATTTTGGACTCACCATTTTTACCATTTGAGTTTGAGAGAAAAGGATTTGGAGCAAAAGGAGCAAACTTCCCATAGCCAGATTCAACCATTCAAATTCGTCAAAAACCTCCAGTAACTCTTATACTTAGCGTGCAATTGATTGTGATTGGTTTTAACATTTTTGATTAATGTTTCACCGTTGAATTTTTTGCCCAAAATTTCTCTGCGACGTATACGTAGGTTGGTAATATGAAACCCGCGTACATGTGGGCCCTATACACGACTGTGTGCACAGGGGCCCGTGTATATGCCGCGAACAATTTTTAAACAAAAATTAACAGTTACAAATCATTTTTTTCTCAGAATGCTTGTCACGTGGTGTGAAAGAGAGCACGCAGCGGTGGATAATGAAGTTATGAACAATTCAGAAGCTTTAGGTGCCCTACGGGGATGCGGTTTGCTTAAATTTTTCAAACTGCTGAATATGAAAGCAAACACACATTTGCTTGAGATGCTCATTGATTACTGGGACGTCGAGAAGGAAGCCTTTATGATCGATCAGGTGCCACTCAGGGTAGAAGTGGAGGATATCTATTTCATCACGGGCCTTTCCTGAAGGGGAGAGGTAGTACATTCTCGAGGCAAGACACGGAGTAGCCTCATGATAGAGGACTATGTACAGATATATCGCACGGGACATCCCAAGAAGGTTGGGAGCCAGATTTCCATCACACATGTGGCGAGTTTATCGCTGAGGATAATCCTGTTCACCATAGCTCGAGTGAACGGATCGTCATCTCTGCATCAGGCATCACGGCTGACCATGAGCGTGGCAGTTGACTGTCTCACTACTTTGTTCGACTGGTGTACTCCTCCTCTGGCCAACATGAAGAGCCAGCTCACTTCTATCAGGAGGGGACAGACCAAGAACTTTGGATATGGGACTATCTTGTGCACTTTCTTTTTCGAGAAGGTTCCCGCACTCCGCCCCATGGTAGCAGTTTCCATCAGCACCCCACGCCATCCACGCATGGGCCAGTGGGTTGATCTGATGAAACATCTGGGGGGTGGGGAGGTCCCAAGGACTGCCTTCGACGATGACTTCTTCACCTGGTGGGATTAGCAGATCATCGCCGTGGATGACTACCCCTCTGGGCTAGATTTCTGAGGAGATCCTGATCTAGCGTTTCCACCGAACGCAGCATGGGGTGAGATTGGTAAGAATTTTTTAATTTTATGATTTTTTTGGATTTTTCAAATATAATGATGAATTTTGAAAAATATTTTTGATGAGATTCAAATGACTGATATGATGATCATGTTCTAGACATTGGGCCGGTACGACCAGATGGGTTCCCGCGGCATGGATGGCGCGGTCGAGGAGCCGAAGAGGCGACTGCTGATACAGAACAGACTCTAAACAACATCCAGCGACACTTGGTGATACTGAGCTGCCGAGTACCGATGGCTACCATAGAGGACCTTCCTGAGGATATGCAGCGTCATGTGGTTGGCATGCCACGTGACTGGGTTCGCACTTTTCGGCATGTGGCCAATGCGATAGTTACATACTTAGGCGCTCATCCTGAGTCGGGGCATTAGATATGCCGGACGTGATTATTTGAATTTGAGGCCCAATTTTGTATATTTTTGGACACACATATGTACACTCGAGACGCTTTATGATATATATATATATATATATATATATATATATATATATATATATATATATATATATAGATATATATAGTTTGACTTTTTGATGCTTGATTTGATTGTGATGAATGATTGATGTGCCAGTCTAATGCCTAATTAGCGATAGAATCAACTAACCAATTATGAGATCTTGGAATGTGCAAATAATTAATATAAGTAAATGATCTTTGCAACAACCTCACCCTTAAATACTGGCGATATAAAGATGGATCCCTTACCTGATAAATGTTATTTAATTGAGACACTATCAATTGAGAATCAAGATACACTACCAACGAGTCGATCCCATGAGAGATTGCCTCAGATAATAAATTAATAACGACAGTATCCTCAGCCATATTGTTTGAAGTAGGACCAATGCATACGCCTCTTGATACCATCAACTGACCAGTTGGATAATAGAGTACCCAAGCTACGGAAACGAGATTCCGAGTGTGCTGACTAACACCATCGGCGAATCCAAAATAGACCAAGTCATCCATCAACACCTGCCACAGTAGACCAAAAAGTGCTGATATCAAAAAACTCTCAATGATATATGTACAGATATACATAAAGTACAAAGAAGCCATTGCTTGGCCAAAACTAAGGAAAGCACTTCCTGAGGTAGTGCCCGTCAGGGTGCTCCGCCACCTTACTCCTAGGGATGTTTATAGGTACTATGATCGAACCAATCAATATACTTCCTTCAGCGAATAACTGTGTTGGAGCCAAAGGAGTCGTAAAAGCATCGCTAGTCGGACTGGAGGACCTGGATTCAACTTCATGCACGGGGGAATAAAAGTGTGACCGACGATATAAATCTTCTAAATGTCGATCTACAACCATCATTGCTTTGAATATTGCTTCATCTGATGGAAAATCAATATCCGAGCAATTTGATGCAGAGGTGGAATCAAGGGTCTGAAAATGAGCCACATCACCATCTATCTCTTTCCCAGAGGAAGTAGTAGAATGGTTATCTGCAGAGTTATCGATAGATTCACATCTAAGCTCTACTGCAGGCATAAGAGATTCTATTCCACCCGCCTTGTCGTCATCTGGTGTGGTCACAAATGAAGCTAAGGTTCCAGGATCCGAAAAATAAGGAGTTTGAACAAACTCTCTCTGTAAAGGGTCCCTGGAGGATGAAATTGTATCTATTCCAGCTGTAGGAGGGGGAAGATTAAACGTACCCATCAATGAAGAGTACATCCCGACTCCTAGATTCTCAGTAGGCAGACGGGGGTTACCCACTAAAGGAACAATAGAGTCAGAGCTTGCTTGAGGATCGACTTGACAATAATCCAATTGATCAACCTTAACAATTTTCCCTTCATGAGGAAAGAAAACGACACGAAATAGAGTCGAAACAACAACATCCATTTCGTATACCCAGTTCCTTCCTAAGAGGAGATTGTAGTCTAGGTTAGCATCTATGACCTCTACTTTGATATTAACGACCTTTCCTCCAACACATATAGGAAAGGTCGGGATAATCCTGTATGGCCTATGAGAATGACCATCAAATGCTGTCGAGAGGGTAGGTGAAGGAAAAACTGACGGTGATCCAATAGCCTTCCAGCATGACATAGACATGACACACGTGGAAGCTCCCTCATCTACAATCATCTGAAAAATATTCGTTTTCTGGTAGGTAGACTTTATCTGGAAAGCCATGTGATGTGGAAGTCTCTTTTTGACATTATTCATATCAAAAGTGAGAGCTAAAGAATTACTTGGATCCACTGCCCCCATTGCTGATAGCAAGGCACTTCTTTGAGCAGGACATAACTGGAGAACCTCTAAAGCAGACATAGCACATGGACTTTGAGCGAGATCCTCAACAATGGAGTAATTCTGGGCTGCCCTAATATTAGGGTTGATAGTCGCGCGTTTAGCAGAACCTTTCTGTACCCGTGGTATAGTCTCAACAGAAGGTCGCTCAATATGAAGTGGGTTGTTAGTTTCGGGAACTGATTTCCCCTTGGAAGTTTCACCTTCACCATAATCATGTGATCGTGTGGCCACATTAGCATGAGAACCCATCATGAAAACATTTGATGACTTGTCCCCTTCCTGGTTTCCCCCTGCAGAGGTACCAAGGTTTGAACTCGCGCCAGCAAGCATTTGCTGCCCTTAGGGAAAAGGGTTGGTTAACACAGCTTGAGAACTAGAAGTCCTTTGCTACCCTAACAAGCGTTGAGCATCTTGAATCTTGGGGTAGAGATGAGTTAAATGGTCTCCACTGCACAACTTGCATGGAAACTTGACTTTCTTTCTAGACTCATTTCTACCACCACCAGCGTCGTTGCCAGATTTATTTGCATCAGGCTTCCCATCCTGGTTCTTTTTCTTACCTCGTCCTTTCTTTTTCCCATTGGAATTTTGATTTCCTTTGGGTTATCAGATTGGACGGCATTAATTGAAGAATTTTGGGAAGCTAGGGGATTAGACGATGTGACTTGGTTGTTAGAAGTAGTTTGTAAGGACAACTGCTGCAATTGGTTCAACAAGTTCATGATAGTTGTGTCTACTGACCCAACGATACCATCCGCATGGGGACCTGGCTTTGAATTAGCTATATTAACCTTAGACCCAGGAGCATCTGGATTTGTAGGATCCCAGACTGAGAGTAGATCAGTTCTATTTGCTGGGCCCTAAAAATGGCTTGCTCCTAAGAATAGACTCCAGACATGGAGACATCCTTGGAGATCTCGGGTTGTAAAGATTTCAAAAACCATTCGAGATGGTAATCCAGAGGGATTTCGGCTTTAATGAGCCTCTTTCTCCGTCTCCATTCCTGAATATGGTCAGAAATGTGAGTTGCCTTATCCTGACGAAAAGTGGCCAGAAGTTCAGTTACAGCATCATAATGGATAGGCAACTGGAAATGATTTAAGAAAATATTGGCTAAGTCAGCGAAAGATGTAAAGTTGCCCCTTGGCAACTCTATATACCATTTGGCCGCATTACCAGTCAAGGTGCGTTGAAAATGTCTCAACCTGATCGAGTCATCGATAAGGGAGTTAGATGAGCACCACAAATGGAATGTGGTTACACGATCGCCTGGGTCCTCACCACTCTTCCCTTCGAATTTGGAATGTTCGAAGGGAGTTTGGTTGGGACCGGAGGCCAGGCCGGTTTGTACTTAATTGGATCGTTTGTTAACTTAGTGATCTGGCAAGTTCAACGTTGCCAAAAACGGAAACCTAGGAGGAACTTGGGGATTCCACCAAGACTGGGCAAAACTCCCAAAGTTCTGAAAAGATTGGCCTGGATTTTGGAAGGCACCAGGCTGCCCGAAGTAACCACTAGAACCGGCTAAACCAAAAATAAGCCTTGTGATCCAGCAAAATTCAGAGTTTGACCAACTCCGACTGCAAAGCCTCCATAACCAGCAAAGTTTCCTCCTAAAGGATTATAAGGAGTTGATAACCCCTGATACGGATTCCAAGCTGAAGCTAAGGGAGGAATACTTTGAAACGAACTAACCGTGGAGTATGGCCTATTCCCTTGTTGGTAGATAAATGGATTCCTAGTTCCTGCACCACTAACCCCAGGGTTAGTCCAACCTTGGAAGGGATTACTGCTTTGTCCTACAGAAGAAAAAGGCATGGATCCTATCGTCAGGTTGGAATGTGGTATATGACCACTTCCGAAAGGAAAACCCTGGAATGAAGCTGATCCGCCCATCATGGACGTAGCGGCACTAAACAGTATCGATGGAATACCCTGTGAGTGGGTGCCAAATGGGAAGAATCTAGTGCCAAAAGCATTGGTTTGGGCATTTCCACTCGTGGACGGAATGGAGGTAGACCCAACTAAAGATGTGCTAGCAAAATATCCAAACAAGGAAGCAGAGGAGATGGAAATCGTTCCTCCCCCTTGCATCGACGTTGGAGTTTGCATAGTCGTAGCACTTGTAGAAGCCATGCTTCCAGTAGTGGTCATCGATGGTAAGCGCGTAGCGTAACCTAGACTTGACGGTCTATGCGTT
The DNA here is from genome assembly GCA_031772625.1 of Pinus tabuliformis. NCBI lineage: Eukaryota > Viridiplantae > Streptophyta > Pinopsida > Pinales > Pinaceae > Pinus > Pinus tabuliformis. The sequence continues at coordinate 491,488,167 of CM062817.1, forward strand.
GGAGTCCCAACATATTGTAATATGTCTGGATGACTAGATGGTAGTGGAGAATTTGGAGCCGCTAACGACTCTGAGAGTTCTTCTACCTCTATGTTATTCTCTGCTTGAAAGAGAACTTGAGAAAGGACTGGAGTGTCCCTCTCTTTTTCGGAAGTACCAGGCCTTGCTTGAACACTAATGCCCCGAGAGGAGGATCAATCCCCAATGCATCAACTGTCGTGGGACGAAACTCACCAGTAGTATTACCTCTACACCTTCGAGGAGAAGGCTCTAAACTTGGTGGTGAAAGACCACGAAGTCTTCGAGACCGTCTGGGAGATCGGTCAGCCACTTTGAATTTTTTGTTATGATCTAAATAAAGACTCAAAAAATTGAAAGCTAGGCCAACTAAGTGCACAGAGCACACACTATAAAGTCCCTAAAGATAAGAGCCAGTCAAACAACTTCCAAGTATTTCCACTCCGGGTGATTAGGACCGCACACCAAAATACAAGAAAGTGAATTAAGGGGCCTTCCGAAGATAGTTTGGGATGATGAGGGCCCAGTCCTATTAGCGAAGGTATCAGAGAAAGTTACGCTGACCTCCTAACAACAACCTACGCCGGTGCAAGCCCCCAAGCTTCGCAAGGGCGCCCTCTAGTAGTACTGTCAAGAGTGATGCAACGTCGACCTCAAGTGCCACGGGATTCCCCTCCGCAGCCACCTGTGTAGATCCCTAGGAGTAGCAACTATGGATACCAACTCGTCGCAGAAGCCAGGTAGAACAGTCGTGAGGTAAGTTCGGACAAGTAGGAGAGGGGGTATCTCTCTTCCCTGTCTTCACAGACCCTCGTGCTTAACTCCCAGATCCGGAGCTTTCCTGGTCTTCCTAACGCTATTGGATTTTCTCTCGCTATTTAGACTCCTATGTTTGACGTTTATATGGCCTTGGAGAGTTAACTCTCCACTCGCCTAATCCAAGGCCCTAAAATCCTAAACTTGTTGGTGTAACTGACTTAAACAAAATGTTCTAGTGAATTTTAGTTAGCGCTTGATTTTAAAATAGGCTGTTCTTTAAGTCACAAGGTAACGGAAGTGAAACTAATGGTTTTTTTTTTGACGCAAAAGAAATTAATAAAAACTTAACTACATGCACATGCACTTTTTTCGTTTTTTGATGAAGAGAAATTTCTATAGGGTTCAAAGGAGCTTCTAATAAAACAAAATTTTCTTTTCTTTTCGTTAATTCACGCTTCACACTCACAAAAGTTAACAAAGCTATGTATGCCTAAAAAGGTATGCAAATCTATCCTAATGCAACAAATATATGTCGATGCAAGATTCGCAACTACTCTAAAAACAAAAAATGAAAGTTTCTTGCTTATCAATCTTTATCTTGCCACTTAAAATGTCTAGATGGAATATGAAATGCTACCATTCATTTCGTCTAAACACTAAAAACAAGTTCTATGACAAACATAAAGCACTTTCATTCACTAAAAGGAAACCAAATGAAAACCAAGTTCAAGAAAGCAAAACTAAGTTTTTCAAAAAGATTTTCTTCAAACGCAACAACAAAAAAGTCTTTTTAAAAATGCTCTCAACAACACTGAAACTTGTGATTGAAGAATAGGCAACAAACACTTTTGCAAATTGACACGACACAATGCATGAAAACTCAACAAAAATATATGTGTTTAAGGATGCTCTTAACAATCAAAAGCAGCAATGAAAGCTTTGGCAACAATAACCAAAAAGATCATAAGACAAATTTCAAGAAAGTGTCAATCAACAACTTTCATGAAACAAAGAAGCAAATGGTCACAAAAGCGGTTTTGTCAAGAAAACAAAAAGTCACCTAAAGCAAGATTTGACAGGAAGATCGAGATCAATCTCCCTACCCTGATGAATCAGAGCAGCCAAGATTCCAAACAAGAAATCTAGTGTGCTTGAACAAGAAAAGATGACGCTTGCAATAACAAAAACAAGACCAATACTCCTTATAATCAGAGAGAATTTGGAACAAGATGCTTGCTGTAAAAACAAAAAATGATACTGGAAAGTGACTATTTCAGACTGACTCAAACTACCAGACAGACCTTCAGAGACAAAAAGATTTACAAATCTTGAAAATTGCAAGATATATGCGACTGTACTTATGTACAGAGTGCGTATATACGCTATTGTAACTAAGGAAACCTACGTATACACAGGTCCACTTAAAGAAACATGCGTACATACGCCTCTGTAACTAAGAAAAATAGCATATATAAAAGGTTTCAAGAAAAATAAAAAACAAACTGAAGAAACTGGCAAAACTTCAAATTCAAGAACAGACCAGACAGTAACAACAAGAAGACAAGGCAGTTGAGCCCTGATTGGCTTGAAAACACCCAAACTAGGAACAACAAGAGTGTTGTCCCCAGTGGAGTCGCCAATTCTGTTGGAGCGAAATGTTCCCCTAAGGCTTTTTGGGTTGAAACCATAGCAGACTGAAAGTTATCTATTCAAAGAAACACACATTCACACAGCCATTATGCTATTATAAGCAAATTCTATTGTAAAGGGTACGTACCTTAGGTCCTACGTTTGAGAAGGCCCTTAGGGTCCAAACCCTTCTTGGAGTTCCCTTCTTCTCTTTTGTCCTGCAAAACAACCAATTCCAAAGAACACAACAGTATATGGACAATACTTTATAAAGAAACCATATTCATGTTATAAATAAAGGTAGTTAGTTATGAAATCCAAACAACCATTTACATATGAATTGTAAACATGAATATCATAAACATAAATAAGATTTATGTCGGGAACCAAGACATGTGTTTCTTTTATTATAGACAAATAAAGTACATAAAAAGTAATAATTTCACCTGAGTCACCTTCAGCAGGCTCCAAGCAAAGCTTCCTTCCAGATCTATTCCAGCCTCAAGCCTTTAACAAACTCCTTCCATGACTCACTCCATGATGTCATAAATGGTGGATAAACATCAACACACAAGGAAACAAGGGTTTCCTGTACAAATGGGGGAAGTGCAGAAGGCACAAGGGACTTCAGACCTGGTTAGGGGAAAAATCTCAGCATAATAACCTTTCTCTCTCTTCTCTCCTCCCTTAGGCCTTCCCTTTGAGGTCTTTTTATGCCTCTCCCAAAGTAGCTTTTTAGTTGGGAGTTGGTTGGGAACAGTTGGGCCACGGGCACTAACATGTGATCAATAGGTAAAACCCACAATATCCGCCCGAAAATAAGGAGTTTTATATTCTTTTAAGTGTTTTAATACATATACGTGGGTTGGGTATACACAGACCCGCATATACACGCATTTAACTCAAGGCAATGTCACGTATAAGGGATAAAACACTGTTTTTTAAATTTTAGGACCAGGTCTGGAAGGAGGGGTTGCCCTAGGCCATGAGTGCAGCATCACAAACCATAAGAGTGAGACTTGGAGTTATAACACCCTTATATCATTAGTTGCATTATAATCTATTAGGTCATATATACATAGTTCATTCATGTAGAAATCAAAACATGAGGAGAGCCATACACCATCATTGTCATAATACATGCTAATAACCAACATAATAACAACATAAATATCAAGGATACATTAGCCATATAATCCACATATAAGCCGGTAGAATACTGATGAAATAACAAGGAGAAATAACATCATATTAATGATGTAAAAGCTAACGCGGTATGAGACTACCACGTTCCAGCTGACCGTAGATTGGCTGAGCTAGATCTCTCTTCAGCCAATCACCCCCGTGTCATATTCTATGCATGAATGTTGGATCTCCTAAAACACATCAATCAAAACCATTCAGGGTTTGAAGAGGCCAAACCACCTCAACCCATTAAACAATGGTTCTACCTCACGACCGGACATCACAAAACCATCACCAGATCAGTCTCTACCTAAGCCTTCTAGGGCTCGAGAACGTTGTTCCAACTAAGGCTTCTAGAAATAGTAACTCAACCCACAACTTAGTTTGGGCTTCCAGAGTGTTTGTCTAACCAGGGCTTCCATGGCTAGTAACTCAACCCACCAAGGGTTTTCAGAGCGTTTGTCCAACCAAGGCTTCCAAGACTAATAACTCAACCCAACCTACTATAGGGCTTCCAGAGTGTTTTTCCAACCAGGGCTTCCAGGAACTAATAACATAATTCAAGCTAAAGGAAACATGAGAACCAACCAGAAAAACAAAGAAATAAACCCAAAACACCATCGCTATCCAGGAAATGGCAAGGCTAGGAAAATCCATTGCCAATCTATGAAATCCCCGATGCCAATGACAAATCAAAACCAAGAAACCACATGCATGTTCCATGCATGCCAAAAATAGCAAGGAAATCCTACATGCAACTCGGTAGCTGCTAATCCCAATGTCCTCTTGCACTTTCCTTCTTTTCCTTTCCCTTCTTGCTCCAAATTCCAAGTATGCCACACTCCTCCAAGAGTGCTCCAAGAAAACTCGAAGTGTCCAAGAGTATGAGAGAGAGAGAATAGAAGAGAGTTCCACCATGGTGCGAGGGGGTGCCATGTGTCCCTTTTCACAACCATATTTTAGGTTAAATGTCATACAAGTGTATGAAATGGAGTGTACAAAATTATCGGGTGACTAAGCACAACCGTCGTTGAATATTGGTAGCATGCAGGTCCTTCGGTGCCCGTGGCACTGTGGGGAAGTGCCAGTGCCCATCATCGATGGAACCCATTTGGAAAAACTTAGTGTCTTTATCCCTTATATTATGTTAAACAAAGATACCTTTTCACAACATCAATTGTTCCTTTACTTTTGAATATGCGTGCCTCAGGCTATCATCTGACCTTGTGCCCTTGGGGGTTAGTTCTACAAAGGGGTATTGCATTCTTAGTGCTAACATCAGCTCCATGGGGACAATGGGCCCTTATGGTTTGTTGAGAAATCGTAGTTCTAGTAGCTTTATTTCATTTGGATATGGAGTCTCTTTCAAATGAATTATTTCCCTTGTTAATTATTGAAAACTGAGAAATTATGATTGTCAAAATAAACTTTTGGGAAACAAACTTCTTGAAGACAAATCTTTTATTTTATTTTCTTCTTTTTTATTTTCCTGTGGTTATGTCTTTAGGAACTTGTCATTGACAGGATTCGTAAGGAAATATCCATTGAGGGTCTCCATCTGATAGGTATTATTTTCCAAAACTTCTTGTACTTAGGATGGACCAATCCAAATATTATCAATTCTATGCTTGCCTTTGTCTGCTCAGATTGAATCCCATTTCAAAACTAAATCTGAAACTTGTGGGTCTCGCTCATGTGATCTCTTAGAAAAAATGGATTTCATCGTCTATTGGTAGGCTTCAGTTTTTCTTAGAGTTTCTTCTCTTTGTTTTTGGACTTCTATCATTTGATAATTTTTCTTTTGCATTGGGCTAGTAACTGACTCCTCTTCTTGTAGCAACTTCATCACTGGTGGGTGACATTCATATGAAAGATGACATATATATTGTATACCAATTGATAATGGGAGGTGTTGATAACTCTTTTAATGTTGATCCTATCTTCCTAGAGTGCATACTTGAGGTTGGCATCCCAACTCTTCTTATTCTTATCCAAAACCCTCTTGACGATTCTTACCAGATTTTTATTTGATGATCCTTCCAGTCATTTCCTTGAGGATAATATCTTGTAGAATGTGCTAGTTCTATGTTAGACTTGGAAGAACTGCAACATCTTGAATGAATTGAAATCTTGGGTGTTGTCTGTGATCAAACTTTTGGGACATCCAAGTATGGAGATAATATTGTCTTCTAGGAAAGTGACAATAACCTTATCATCAAGCTTGCAGGTTGGAATAGCTTCCACCCACTTATTGAAATAATCAGTAGTTGTCAGAAAGTACTTGTTTTGAGAACATGAGTTTGTTTATATTTATCCAATGAAATCTAACCCCCACTGTTGGAATGGATCTTGAACTTTGATAGGCTTCAATGGCAAAGATTTAAATTTCTGTTTGCCTAAGAATATATGACATTCTAGACAAGCCCTAACAACAACATTCTCATCCTTAAAAATGGAAGGTCGGTAATAACCGACTCTCAAAATATTATTTATGTCACCTTCCATGCTTGATATTCGCCACATACTCCTTGGTGGAATTCTAAAATGTACTCATGTGCTCGGTTTTCAATGACACAAGTCAGTAAGACGATAGCATTATCCTTCCAATACAAGCCCTCGTCAACAATTCAATACTTAATTAATTTGAACTTCATGTGTTGTAGGAAAAATATGATGTCATAATACCACATGGAATCTTGAAACTTCAAGAGTTCCTTTGAGAAGGGTTGTTGTGGATTCCTTCCATTCGATGAGAAGGGTTCTTATGGATTCCTTCCTATTAGAGTGAGAGGTTCTTATGGATTCTCTCTCTGAGGATGAAGAGGTTCTTGTGGATTCTCTTCATCCAAATAAGGAGGTTCTTGTGGATTCTCCTCTCCATGGATGTTACAAAGATATTTATTAGCACACATCTCAAACACAATGTGATTAGACTCTATGAACAATCTCATTAGACCTTGACCCTTTACAAGCTTTGTAGGCTTGATTTCCATCTCATATTCTTGTATCTTTACTATCCATTTTCCTTGCCTACCATCACTATTAGGTTGTGTAAGAATCTCTTTCACTGTTGTTGATGGCACATATGCTACTACTTGGGAATGAAACTCATATTCTCAAAATTCCTTGAATGCTTTCACCATAGCATATGCCTACTTTTCTAAAATAATATATTTCAACTCCCCATCTCTCAAGGCACAAATAAAATTTTTTATGGGCTGTTCATACCTCTCTTCATTCTTTTGTAAAATAACCGTGGAATGGTGTGCTTAAAAGCAAAAGAGAAAATCCAGAACTCCTTTGAAAAATTTGGAATAGCTAGAACTAGGGCTTCGATAGTGGCCTTCTTAATATGATTGAAGGATGTATAGTCCTCAGGTGTCCATCTCACCTCGTTGTTATTTAAGAGAATAATGTAATGTACTTGAGGAGCTCAACAAAGTTTGCAATAAATCTGCATAGAAACTTGATCTTTCCTAAGAACAATTGTACTTCCTTCTTATTTCAGGGTAAAAAAATCTTTGATATAGCCTCCACTCTTTCCATATCAATCCTGACACCCTTCGTGGAAACTATATGTCCCAACAACTTTCCCTCTTGCAAGGCAAAGAATGATTTCTTTAGGTTCGACGAAAGACAAAACTTTCTAGATTTAAAAAAAGTTTGCCTCATATGATCTAAATGTTCTTCATCTAATTTGGAGAATACATTCATGTCATCCAGGTAAATGATTATGAATGTTTCCCTTTCATCGAAAAATGCAATATCCATGGGTCTTTGAAAATTTGTTCTTGCATTCATCAATCTAAAATTCATTTTTTTATTCATGAATGTGCCCCAAAATGTTGTGAATTTCGTCTCATATTTGTCATTCGAGTGCATTTCTATCTAATTATAGCCTTAGAATCCATCCATCATTAATATTTTTGAGGCTTCTATCACTTTATAGAAATAAATGATCCATCTTGAGAAGTGGATAATTTTCCTTTAGAGAGCATCTGTTCAGATTTATGAAATACACACATAATCTGATATCGTCATTCTTTTCTATGAATGGTGCAAGGTTTTCCACGCACTCTAAATATCTTAGTGGTACAATTCTCTTCCCATCCAACAACTTCCTGATTTCCTTCTCTATTGTCGACAACAAAATTGGAATGAATCTTCTGAGTTTCTACACAAAGGGCTTAGAATTCTCTTTCAACGATATTCTATGTTAAATAATGGAAGTATCATAAGTTTTCAAGTCTTTGTAAATCCACGCAAACAAATATTTAAATTTCTTAAACAACCCAACATGCCTCTTCTTGCAATCAGGTTGCAAACACTTGGAGAAGTTTACCTTATGTGGATTTTCTTTAGTGTCTGAATTGTGTTCCTCAATGTTCTTGGCTACCAATTGAAAAATGGGTCTAGTGAACACATCATTATGATCAAATATTTGATCAAGCAGGACTATCCCATTTAGGATGAAGTTTTTCTTTAGCTGGATCACTTCACGGCCTCCAATTTGGTTCAAAAATTTGGAAATGGTTTCTTTTTATTCTTCCTCCTCCCAATTTGTCTCAAGAGGTTGACCTTCAAAATATATACTAATCGCTAAAAACTTGTCCACTAATTACAAAAACCTTCTTAGCTCTTGATCATCTTCGAAAACCTACAAAGGCTTAATGTTATCTGGGACAAAGGGCATATATTGCATCTCCATCTCATATTTCAACTTTTGCTTAGGTGGTCGCTTGAATGTATTAGTTGCTATTGGCAATGCGTTTGGATGCTAATTATCTTCCTTTTGCATAGTTGTGATGTTAAAAGCAACAAAATAGTTCTCAAAAATATCCCGTACAAAAATTGGATATGATTTGATTCAAGTATGTTTAGTGGTATACATGTTTCTTATTTGAAACACTACTAGTTCAGAATCACCAAAAGTCATAATGTTTTTCACTCCCATTTTCTTGTCTATTTCTTTGTACTCAATGAAATTGTTAGTGGAATCAAATTCTAGTTTAAATTATAGAGAAATATTCTGACGCAAGGGAGGTACTGGAAGCACCCCTAATCTTGTTCCTTCCTTATTGTATGCTCCATCAAAGAACAATTTCCACACTAAATGCAACTTGTGTGGTTGTTCAATTTCACTAGGTAGTGAATCAAATTCTATCATGGCTTCAGGGTTTAAGGGTAGGCTATCACATCCCATCGAATATCCTATGGTAAACACAGATAGGTTTTTAGATTTCTTTGCATTTCTTATGACATACAATAGTTTGGATTCCCGGAATAATATTCACTCTTGACCCCCGAATATGGGTATTATTGTATATGATAAATCCATTTATGGGGTTCCACCTAATTTCCCAACCCATGACCTAGAAAGAAACATGCCATAAGAGACAGGGATATCGGCTACCATTATGTCCATAGCCAAGATTTTGTTAGGTATTTGAGTGAGGGACACCACTAAATCTTTAATGAGACCAAGGCATTTCACTGTCCGAGAGTCGCATTAGTAAATTTCATGGTATGGTTTGGTGATATCTAATCCTAGTTCCAACATAGCTAACTTGGGCATGAAATTATGTGATTCCCCCAAATCCAACATGAAATTATGAAGAAGTTTAGTATGAACATTTAATTTAATGTAAAAACAAGAAATTTTATCCTATTTCTTTTTCATGTGTGGTCCACATTCTATGTTGGGAGGGTCTTCCTAGATGTTCAAAGTATCACTATGAGAAATTGGTTTGAAGGGGGTTATGAGCTTCTGTATGTGTGGTTGATACATTGGTTTTTGGAACAATTCTAGCAGTGGAATTGGGACCTTTATCTTTCTCAATTCCTATTTGAGGTTGAACAATGGGGTTATGTTTCTTTTAATTTCCTTAGCTGGTTGGATCAGTGGTTGGGAAGGCATAGGGTCTTATGGTTTGTTGGCTTCCTAAGTCGAGTTTGGATTGGGATATTGAATATTCTTACCCTTTCTATGTGAAGGCCTTTGTGTGTTCTTTGAACTTTCTAGAGTTGAGTGATTGGTATCGTGGTTTGGTTCCAAATCAATTACAAGTACCGGAGTTTTAGATTGATGACCTATCCCAATTGGTCTACCTAGTCTAGGACGTAAGTCATATTTCCTCTTGAGTTCCACCATCACTGAGTAAGTGATTCTCTGATATTAGTAAGGTGATAATTCATAATCATCATATGACTCATAACTCTCTTGTGATGTGAAGGAATTCGTATTATGATTTTTTGTGATATAGATGGGGTTTTTATCTCCTACCAAGTTTATATCTTCATTTTGGATGTACTTGTCAGAAAAATCATAAGTTTGAAGGTTGATATCGCTTCTCACAAGGTTTGTATTGGTTTTTATTTTGACCTTCTTTCCCTACTCATCCGTTGAGGGTTGAATGACCTACAAATAAAATTGGGATTTCGAGGTGGCTAGTGTTGACTCTTTCTTGCCTCTTTTGACTCATGTTTAGCAACGTTATTGAACAAATTTCTGATCAACCTATTCATTTTTTCAATCTTTACTTTAGATGGGTCTTTATTGTAAGTAGGATGATCAAGTTTGTCCTTTACTTTTTTCTTACCTCTTTCCTTATTCCCCCCTTTTTCTTCCTCAATATCATAATTTTCATTTTTGACTTCTGTTCTTTATAGTTTTCCTATAACAATTAAGTTTACTTCTATTTCAACTACGTTTAATTGCATGCCTGCTAAGTTTCTTGGTATCATTTCCCTCAGAATGATAGAAAATTCATGCTCGAAGGCAACTGCATAACTTACCATGGAAAAATTGGGAGTAGGTTTTATCTCTTTTAGAATATTATTATAAAGCTTATTGAATCGCTTGGTGAACTCCCTTACATGTTCAAAAGGTATCTTCTTCACTGTTGAGAACTCAGTGAGATAGTACTGTAAATCTTTCTTCTCACCCCACTCGGCACGAAATCTTCTTTCTAAATTTTCCCACATCCCCTTCTAGGGTTTTTACAAATAGTGTCATAACACATCTTTATCTTCCACCGTAAAATTGTATGTAAAGTCTTGGAAGGCACTGATATGTTCTTCAACAATCTATTTCTTCTTACCACTAAAAATGGGTAGCAACTTCAACTAATTTTCAGGCATGTCACGTAACACTCGAGGAAAAGCCAAAGTAGCATATCCGGTTGCTACCCAAACCAATGGCCAATTGCATTGATTCTATTGGTTATGAGGTTGCCCTTTTCTATCCATGATGTGTTGTAAAATTACATCCCTAACATGGATGATATGGGAGTTCTAGTTCTCTTCATAGTTTGTGGAGTCACGTGAGGCGCATATGAGGGTGGGGTTTTCAATTTGCGTGGAGGGCTAAGTAATTTAGAATATTTGAGTATTGGCTGTGAGGGGAATATATCAGTATCGATGATATTTGGACAAGCTAGTTCGGAAACTACTGTGGAACAGGGTTGAAGTGTAGTATCAGTCTTTTGACTCTCTGAAGGTTCTGTTTGTGAATTTTTGTTACATTGTTTGCAAGTGTAGATGAAATGTTTGGGATTAAAGACTGGAAGCGTGAGATTCTAATATGGGTTGCTCTGGGTGTGCTTCTTCAAAGAAGCTAGAATGTGGATGTGGAGAATGATTTAACTAAGCTTTAGGTTGACTATCATTGTGGTAGGTGGTGAGTATGATGATGACAATGTGTTAAGAGATAGTGAAACTAGGAATAGTGGAGTCGCTAAGTGGAATTCATAGTCAATAATTTCAGATCTTGTCCACCAATTTTTTTTTTCATAAAATATTATTTCACCCAAGGAATTAATTCAAATCATCCCTAGCAATGGCACTATGAGATATCGGGACCAGAGTCACACTATGTTGTGCTATAGTGTAGAGCCTCGGAACATCTAAGTGTGATCCTAGTTTGTTGTTATGATTATGGTTTTCTGTTGAAATTTTGCATGTGAATTCTTCTATTGTTATTTCTAAATTTGTCAAATCTATTTATACGTTCTTCCAACCTAATGTTCTAGCTTGTTTATTCTTGTTTTCAAACTTCAACAAGAAAATAAAGATGATGAGAGTTGCAACAAATTGGATCACATATTAATGCTAATTTCTGTGAATTTTCTCTGTGGAATGATTGTATAATTCTTCCTTAAATCCTGTTGATGTTTTATGTGTTTAATTTATTTTTAAGTATCATGCACTTTATTTTCCCCATAAAGTTGTCACAAGAAAGTAAAGGGATGTGAAAAATTACTTTCAACCATTTGAATTAGTCTCTATGTCTCTACTTGTGTATGTGTATTCCTATGTTAAATGCACTGAAATTACTTATAATCTAACTGATATTTATTATGCATTTGAAAATTTGAACATCACATGCATTCAACATTCATCATGGGTTTCATCCAAGAAAGTACAAAATGTTGATGGTAAATTATATTCAAAATAAATTTCAATTGTTGTTTTAAAAATTAAAACTCTTTGAGAGTACGGTAGAGTAAAATATATCAACCATTAAAAACAGTTTTTATTAGGCAAGATTTCCACCATTTTTAGTTGGCGAATTCATGAGCTTTGGGTTTGGCATAAGAAACTTTTTTTTTTTTTTTTTTAAGAAGGTGAAAAGTGGAGAACAAAATTTAACAAATTCAAAAGAGAAATTAAGAATCCCTTTAAACTTGTTAAAAATCAAATGGGTATCTCACGAAAGAATTAAGCCACAAGAAAACATAAAATTTTTGAAATTTTCCTTTTCATTAAAACACTTGTAAACCCATCAAAGAATTCAATATAAAATTCAACAAATTTGATAAATATTGCAAAAAGTTGAAGCAAACAATCACACTGATTACATAATTCACTTCAATTTAAAAATCCCGTTTTAGACTCATAACAAATTAGGTCCACAACACGGTTTTCCATGAAAATCCTTGAAATTGTAATAATCTTGTGAAAACCCTCAAAATACAAGGTAGGTTCATAGAATTACATGTAAAATATGAACATATAACCCAAAAATCACTTCAAAATCCCTTAACAACTTCAAAACTCCCAGCAAATGCTATAGAAAATTTGGCAGAGTCTCCCATACACCAGAAGATTTCTTCTGCTTGAAAATACAAAATGAGGAATATATTTAGGCACTCAAGGCCTGATAAAGTACCCTAAACCACTAGTGGTATTTAGAAAACCATGAAGAATCTTTACAAAATGTGAGTTGTATTGTAACAAACTTCTTCTAGAAGTTTTTGGAAAATTTTGTTAGCTGTAGGGTGGGTCCCTTTGGATTTTCCTATAGTGGCTTCTCCATCTCTCTCTTGGTTATACACTAGGTCTCATCTCTCTTTCCTGGGCATTGCCTGAGCTAGGCACTAATTTGGTTGGGCCACCAATGGTGCTAGTATGATACTGTTTCCCATTGTTGAGGTCATTCCTAATATTGTGCTTGCTGCTATGGTGGAGGGTTTGAGTTGGAACCCACCTCTATTGACACTACCTGTAACAATGGTGTAAAACCACTTTGAATGGCCTAATTATATAAGTACATGAGTGTCTTCCATTCCTTACCATATGGAATATCACATGCCCATGCATCTATGGTAGTTCCTTCTAGGTTGGTGATGGCCTCATAATCCATTCTGCCTCATTCCTTGAAAATATTATTGAGTGTAAACAAAATTTCAAAATGTTCATCATGAATTTCACAATTTCTTTTCCGTGAAAGGCATAACCCTTTTCTCTGAAGCCCTTGTGATATTATTTAATTTTAATTAGGCTTTTCATGAAGGATTCCTTAGGATATATATCCCCATTATTGTTGAAGAAGGTTGGAAATATCTTCCGATAGAGCATTTCACATTTCTATTTAAAGCTTTCTATTTTTTCCATTAGTGCATATATCTCCTCCGTGAATAGCATCACTAATTAGTGATTTCTTATCATTAGGTTAGCCGTTTCTAGCCATCAGAAAATAAAATGTCAAATTCATGAGCTCATCCAAAACAACAACATCTAACCAAGCCCCTCACCTCCTGGGAGTATAATTGTGTTGGTGCAAAATAAGGATGGGACATGGAGACTCTGTATTGATTATAGGTACCTAAACAAAATCATTGTCAAGAATATATACTTGATTCCTAGGATTAACGATTTTCTTGACCAACTTAAGGGCACGAAGATCTTTAGTGAGATTGTTCTGAAGTTAGGGTACCACCAGGTTCTAATTGAATATAGTAATGCATGGAAGACATCGTTCAAACTTAAATAAGGCCTTTTGATTGGTTGATCATGCCCCTTCACCTAACTAATGCTTCAATAATATTTATGAGGATGATGCATGATATCTTGTGGTTGTTGATAAACTCTTTTGTGTTTTTATATTTGGATGACATCATCATGTTTAGTAGAACCTACACAAAACATTTGTAGTACATTCAATAGGTCTTGAAAACCCTGAGGAAACACAAGTTTTATGACACTCTCGAGAAGTGTTAATTTGGCATGTAGAGAATTAAATATTTGGTATATACTATGGATGCACATGGGGTGCATGTGGACCTAGCCAAGATGCAAGTAATTTAGGATTGACTAGCCTTAACTCTAGTAATGCTTTGTAGCTTCTTAGGCCTTGCTAACTTCTATTGAAGGTTTGCGTTGGGATCCTCTCATATTTCTTGACCCTTTAAGTCAAGCATTGAAGGTTGGAGAAAACAAAATTTCCTAGCCCAAGTCCTAATATAAATAAATCAAGGATATGAAACATCACCTTTTCTCTAAGCTAGTTTTCATCCTCGCACACTACAAAAATCGTTTGAGGTTAAGATAGATGCCTCTGACTATGCTATCATTGTAGTCCTCACTCAGTAAGGACATGTGTTGACCTATCACAAGGAAACACTCTCTGATATTATCCATAAATATCACACCTATGACAAGAAGATGTACTCCATCATGCAGGCATGCTAACAATGGAAGGATTATATTTTAGGGAAGGAGGCGATCATCCACACTAATAACAAACATATACAATTGATGTAGACACAAGGGAAGTTATAGAATTAACACCATCAAAAATGGTCCACATACCTTTATCAATTCCAATTGACATAAAATACAAGAAGGGTAGCACCAATCATGCTACAAAATTCCTTAGTTAGACCCTAATTGTTGCACTAACCATAATTCTTAACTCTTGTGGGCATGAGACCTTTAGGTGGTCAAAATTATATAATGACTTTGACTTTGCTACCATGTGCTAGATGTTCATCACAAGAAAATAATTTATATACTTCCATCCCCAAGATGCACTCTTATGCTACCTAGGCCACCTTTGTATTCCTTCAAGTGAGAATGCGAAGTTGATATAGGAGGAACATCATAGTTGAGTAGTAGGGAACTTTGGTGTGGAAAAGATAGTTGCAGTACTTCAAAAGTATTTCTACTGGCTAAAGCTTTGATAGGATGTACACTGATATATTAGATCATGCACTACTTGTGCCATTGCTAAACCAACTGTCAAAAAGCAGGGGTTGTACACTCTTCTACTTACAGTACATAAGCCTTGGGAATGAGTCTCCATGGATTACATGTTAGGTTTTCCATCCATCAAATATGGTAATGATTACATGTTTTTGGTTTTCGAATGATACCCTAAGATTACCATTTTAGCACCATGCAAGAATAATATCACCACTGAAGCCACTATTAATCTCTTTTTTGAGCATGTATGGGTTCATTTTGGGCTACCTGAAACCATTAATTGAGATAGGGACAATAAGTTATATAGCACCTCCTCGTCTAGCCTGTGGTCTCTAGTGGAAACCAAATTAACCAAATTGAATGATTTTCATCTCCAAATATATGGATAAATAGAAGTGGTCAACATTGTTATTGTGCATAAATTGTGCATGTAGAACTCCAAGTGTCCACGCACATGGTATGAAATCCTTCCATATCTTCAACATAGTTAGAATAGATCCCTCCATAGATTTATTGGCCATAATACATTTTAGGTGTGCTTTCGGTTCTAACCATTGGCGATAATTGATGTAGCTATGTCCATTTCATCTTCACCGACAGAGTCCTCTAATTCCTAGGTGAAGGCAGATAGAGCATCCAAATTTGTTGAAAGGGTCCAACACCTTCAACAACAAGTTCATGATATCTTGCATAAATCCAATTCCAAGTACAAGTAGCGACATGACCAACATAAGGTTCCTCATAAGTTTCAAGTTGGTGATAAGGTTTGGTTGCATTTATAAAAAGAGTGCCTCATAGGCCCCATAGGAAGCTTAGAACACTCTAATATGGGCCTTACAGAATCATAAATATTGTGGGTGAAAATGATTTGGAATTGAGTATTCCCCCTTTCCTAGGCTTGCAACAAGTATTTAATTTAGAGTTGCTTCAACCATATTTTCCACCTTTGTTGACACCTTAGAGGCAGTCGAGTAATTGGGCCCCACATAACACAATACTAACTGCATTGAATAGGATACAATGGATCAAATCATGGATGCCAAGACAAAGGATACCACCAATAACACATACAATCTTACTTGGTTTTCAAAGGAGGGCAACTTCTTTGCTAAGGCTAGTGGCTCACTACAAGCCAAATTCAGCATAAGTTTACCTATAAGATGAGGGAACTTGACATAATAGAGACCAATGCTTCCTAAGGGGGGGGGACTAATTTAGGTGCACATTAGTGGCCACCCACCTCTTCCGCTATCTCAGCGATTCTCTATCTTATTAGTGGTTTTTCTATGATTTTTTTGGTCCCAAACTTCCGGGGTCATTTTGAGATCCTAAACAACGTATTTTTACAATTTAGGTGGTTAGGGGTTGCCTTCGTTCAAGTTGAAAGTTGTATTCCTCAAATATTTCTTTCCAATGAGCTATTGTGCACACAAAATGAATATTCTACGCAAAAGTTGCACCCCTAAGAAGATGATGTACCAACTAACAACCTCAAGGATCAGAAATCTTTGGCATTTCATCTTCTAGGGTTAAGGTTGTGGACCTCTATCATTCTTTGTAAAGGTCATTCTTTTGGCCTCCTCTAATATTTTATGCAACTATAGGTAGCCACCATCTCTGTCTCTCTTAAGAGATAACTACCACCATTCTAGCAAGTTTGTGTTCTATAGTATTCTACTATTTCAATTATTAATAGAAGTTGGGTTTTCACCATATCATTATGATTTATGTTATATTTCTCTCTATGTGTTTTATTTGTTTCCTTTCCTTTCACTTTATTACTTGCACAACTTGAATTGATCAAGAATGGATTACAAGGCCCACTTTAGGGGCAAGTCACCATTTTTTTATTCGGGGCCTAAAATATTTATGAGCCAATTTGAGGGATCAAATGAAAGATTTTGGGATCAAGACATTGCATGCAAAGCTCAAATTCCCTCAATATGACTCTACACATCATAATATTTTCAACAATGCAGAAAATCACCTCAATTGAATTCCACATGTAGAAGTTATAGCTCCCGCAATTGGACCATTTGATCACCATGGTATTGAGTGCATGTCATGTCAACGCCCAATACTTAAACATGTAGGGCTAATCATATAAACTTTCAATAAGGTAAAGGGTATGAAACCCTATCACAAATTATGGGTTGAAACATGCAAGTTGAGACTTGCAAAAAAACCCTAACCTTGACCGTAGATACCTATAAAATTATTGTTACATAGTTGAGTAACTTATATTTCATAATATAACAAAAAATACTCACACGGTTATTTTCTATATCACATTTTGTGTTCATTTCTATAAATGACAATTTTGAACACTAAACAAATAATGATTAATTCCATATTTAAAATAATAATTTATAAATTTAAAATTTAAAATAACAAATTATAAAATAGAAAAAATGAAGAATATTGTAAAATTTATTATACCGTTACAATTTGCACGAAAAAAATAATCTCATATTTCCACATGAAAAATCCAAGTTACTATATTTAAACATATAAAAAGCACTTAAAATTATTCCATACACACGTAATGCAATATATTCCATACACACGTGTCATTTTAAAAAAAATTCCCCGTCAATTTTAAACGGTAAATGGTAAAGAACATTCGTAATGCAATATATTCCATACACACTCTCATTTTTTAAAATTTTTCCCGGTCAACTTTAAACGGTAAATTGTAAGGAAAACCACTTTTCTCATCCAAAAGTTTAATATTTCTTCTATCCTCCTCTGTCCCAAACTCTTTACAGAAAGTTTGAATGGCCTTAGTCCATTAATTAAAAATGAGCCTCCAGAATTACAATTAAAATTGAAAAGATTGAAACATCGAAATTAAATAAATACATAAATTGAGAAACATCATAAGGCCATTGGCTGGAGCTTCAACATAAAACGATACTGAAAACTAATTTTCAGAGACCAGACTACATTCTTAGAACCATGCAACGCAGGTTTGGGGAGATCTCTGTGATTTGGAAGGATCCACTCCCTTCATTAGGACATAGATTTTGTGGACAAAGCTATTAGAGTGGAATATAGCTAGCCTCAATTTAAATATTTTAGGCTGTCATTTTTGGTAGTGTTTTGTTGGAATTTAAATTTGACTGTGTTGAGTTTTTGTTAGTTTTTTAAATTTAATTCGGATTAAAATTTAATAAAAAAGACATTAGAATTATAAATTTGAGTTATGAAGTTAGTATAATAGTAATTTTAAAATTCCATAAAAAATTTTAATATTTTAAATTTTAATTATAAAATTTAACATTATATTAATTTTTAATGTGTAAAATTTATTTAATATGAATAAATAACAAAAATAAAATAAATATAACTCTATATATAGAGTAATGTGAACTAATTTAGTTAAATTTAGATAAACTAACGTAAATTTATTTGTTTAATTAGTTTATTTTTGAATTCATATTTATTTTTTTCTAAAATCTTGTTACATTGAGAGGTTCATTTTACAGAGCAATATAAGGAGATGTGTAAGTTTAAAATAAAAATAAAAAATAAAAATTATATTCTAAATAGAAAAATAATGTCAACTATAATTAAAAAATGAATATGCTTTAAAGTAATTAGAAATAAAAAAAATGTGTGAATTTTTCAAAAATATTTCAACAAGAGATTTAAATAAACTATTTGAAGATCAAAGTTAACTAATTTATGTCCATATCAACTTCTTATATATTTATATATAGAAAAAAAATAAGTTTTTATGGTTAAAATTTTTATTTGGTCCTATATATATACTTAATTTAGCATTCAAAAATACAATTTCGACAATGAAAAATAACACATTGTATTTTGCACTCTTAAAAAGTTTGATCCCTCTCGGTTCATGTTAGATCCATACTTAAGATGGCTCTAACATGGTTGTAGAACTCAGTTGTTAGGATATTCCGACACATAGGAAATAGTTAAGTATAACTTGGTCTAGTATAGAGTTAGGTAAAGTGTGTTTCTTTACTATGTACATTTTGTAACTTACAATCCGACGGTCACGATATGTAGTGATCCGATGGTTCATTCTCTCCTTGGTATTATCGACACTTGATCCGTGGCTTAACACCTGATTGGTCCATGATCTCTATTTAAAGAGCATGGAGGGTCATTTGTAGGTTAACCATTCATGAGAGAAGCTTATGTAAATTTTCATTCTTTTATTAATAAATTGCCTGAAGTGGCCGCGTTGGCTCAGGCCGTGGACTGTTTCCCTCTTTGAGGGTTTTAACCACGTCAAAAGTACTGGTGTATTGATCTGCGATCTGTTTGTGAGCGGTGTCCTTTGGTGTTATGTCTGAGGAACTTACCCTGTAAATTCCTACATGGTATCAGAGCTATTTGAGGGCCGCGTCCATTGGTGATCCAAATCTGAAGCTGGTAGAACTGCATC
This sequence comes from Pinus tabuliformis, assembly GCA_031772625.1. NCBI lineage: Eukaryota > Viridiplantae > Streptophyta > Pinopsida > Pinales > Pinaceae > Pinus > Pinus tabuliformis. The sequence continues at coordinate 491,507,659 of CM062817.1, forward strand.
CGACTACTGTTTCCTATATCTATTGTTTCTGACTGCTTTTGGGCCGAGAGGACTACTCTGTTGTGTTGGGAGCATCTGGTCAAGTGAGGAACCCCTTTCGTTTCACGCGAAAAGGTTTCCGGTAGCCCTAGCTGCGTCATTTTTAAGATTTGGAGGTATATAGTGTTTATTTGCAGTTTACAGTTATTTTCTCTCTGTTTATTTCGGTTTCGGTTTATTTAGATTTTTTTTATTACCGGATCTATACCTTTCATTTCTGCATATGCTCTTTGCCCCGCGACTCTGTGCGATATGGGCAAATCAGAAACAAAAAGGAAGGATTTTTCTCATGCGTATGCTGTTTTCCGCTGCGCCTTAGTGTGATCTCGGAAAATCAGAAACATTGAGGAAAATATTTAGTTTCCGGCTAAAGCTAACATCGAGGCGTAAGGTTCATTTTTTTTGTATGTCCGTGTTGGGTTTTGTGTTTTTTGTTTTGTAGGGAAAAAGAGCTTTCTTAAAGCAAGCACGCAACCCAAAGCTTCAACCCCCCCTCTCTCTCTCTCTCAAACTTTTTGTATAGCTCACTTGGTTCAAAGCTAATTTATGGGAGTAGAGGTCTTGAGTTCAAGTCTCCTTTTTGTTGGAAAGGGGGCGTTTTTTTCATTTCTGCACATTCCCGCACTTCGTCGGCATCTTCATCAATTTTTTTTCAAAAAGCCATAACTTCTTCATCCGAAAGTCGTTTTCAGAACTGTTTTTTTTAAACGGCCTAATTTTTCGAGATCTTTCCATTGGAACACTTAGTTTCAGCATCTATAGCTTCAGTTTCTATTAAAATGGAAAGTCCATGCCAAGTTATTCTTGACAACACCAACTACTTCCAATGGTGGTCCTACATTGTGGATTTACTTAGAAGTAAAGGTCTCTATAGAATAGCCACAGGCCAAGAAACCAAACCAAAAGATGAAGATAAGGCAGCTAAATGGGAAAATAGGCAAGATCAAGCACGTGGGCTGATAGGGATGTCTACTTCTCCAGATCTTAGATTCCATATTGCAGAACTTGATGCTCCTGATGAAGCAATGAAACAGATTACTAAAGTCTTTGGAATTAAAAATGAACTTAGAGCCCATCAACTTGAAAATGAGTTGCTTACATTGGACCCCAATAAGTTTTCTTGCATTGAAGATATTTTGTCCAAGTTCAAGACCCTTAGACTTCTCTTGGAAGGTGTTAAGGTTAAGAAAGAAGATAGTAACCTTATATATTCCATTCTTACTAAGTTGGGACCAGCCTACTCTGTGTTTGTTTCCACCTTCCATTCTACAAGAGAAGCCTTCATTTCTCAAGGACAAGACTACAAGTCCCCTTCCTTTGATTCTTTTTGTGATTCTTTAATAAGAGAACAAGAAAAACTCTTACACCTTGGTCTTATTAATCTTTGAAACTCTTCTAAGAAAGCGTTAGCTACCCAGCAGCAACCAAATCCAAAGAATCCTAAGAAGTTGTATCCTAAAAAGAATGGTCCTAAACCAAACAAGGGTCCTAAGAAATTTCAGCCTCAAAATGAAAAATCATTTCAACAAAATGGTAAGACAAATAAAAACAAAGGGAAGAAGACTGATAGACATTGAAACTTTTGTAATCGAGATGGCCACTTAGAATCCAAATGCTTTAAGAAAATGGAATCCTTGGAAGCAGCAACGAAGAAGCATAACATCCATTTGGAGCACTCTTCAACTTCAACTTCATCTTCAGGAATGGCACTTTCTGCATGTGGTTGTCAAGCATCTCGGTCTGGCTATGCACTAAATGTATCTTCTTCTTCTCATTCTCATGAGTGGCTCATTGATTCTGGAACTTCTTATCACATGGCCAAAAACAAAGCCATGTTTTCTTCTTTAAATGATTGTAACACCAAAAATATATATGTTGGTGATGATAGATCTCTTAATGTTGTAGGGACTGGAACTGTTCATATAGACAATGGTCAGTTTAATGATGCATTATGTGTTCCAACCTTATCCTGCAACCTTCTATCTGTATATCAGAGAACCCATTCAGGTGAAGGTAAAATCATTGAATTTTCACCTCACGATGTTGTAATTAAGGACCTAAGAGATCCTAGACAGATTTTAGCTACTGGCATTGCTGATGATTCTACAAGGTTGTATAAGTTTCACAACTTTGGGTCATCAAATCTTCCCTCAGTATTTGTTGCTCATAATGATGAAGTGAGCAAACTTTGGCATGAGCGATTTGGTCACTTAAACTATCGCTCTCTTCAGAATCTATGTAAAGAAAATATGGTGACAGGTCTTCCAATGGTATCTTGCAGAGATGGTGTTTGTTCCGGATGTGTACTCGGAAAACATCATCGGGACAGTTTTGAAAAACGTGCTTCTTGGCACGCCTCAGCCCCCTTACAACTTGTGCATAGTGATTTATGTGGTCCACTTCCAGTTGTTTCCTTCTTTGGCTACAAGTATTTCTTAACTTTCATTGATGATTTCTCCAGACGCACTTGGGTATACTTCTTAAAACTCAAGAGTGAAGTATTTAACATGTTCTTGGCCTTTAAGGCCTTTGTTGAAAAACAATCTGGACATCAAATTCTTAAGCTAAGATCTGATAATGGCGGAGAATATGTTAAAAACACCTTCATCAACTTTTTCACTGAGCATGGAATTCAAATGCAACACACTGTTCCATATACTCCACAATAAAATGGTGTAGCTGAAAGGAAGAATCGCACCTTAAAGGAAATGGCTAATTGTATGCTTCAATCTAAAGGACTTAGTCTTAATTATTGGGAAGAAGCAATTAACTATGCAAATTACATAATAAATCGCACTCCTACTAAGGTATTAAAGAATATCACTCCAGAAGAAGCATGGAGCTCAATTAAACCAGATGTAAGTCACTTTCGTGTTTTTGGAAGTGAAGCATGGGCCCATATTCCAAATGAGAAACATAAAGCTTTATAACCTAAGAGTGAAAAATGTATTTTTGTTGGATATTCTGAAGATGTCAAAGGATATAGACTTATTCCACTTAAGTCCAAGAATGTTATCATTAGAAGGGATGTAAAGTTTGCTGAAAATATATCGGCCTACGAGCCTAGTTCGGCGAATGTGCCACCTCTTCCTATCTCTTCTACTTTTGAAAATATTTCTTCTTTAGATGATGAAAGCGAGGATGACAATCCTCCCCCACCTTCTCAGGATCCTCCTTCAGCTCCTCAGCTTCCAAAATGGGTCTGTGCTACTCGGGATGCAGCAGGTGATCTTGCCGGTGATCCTATAGATCAGCGACGTACACGTTCTCAGTTCGAGGGAGCCTCTTATTTACTGGTTGAAGCTTCAGTGAATTATGATCCTGACACCTTTGCAGAAGCTTCAGGCCATCCAGATTGGGAAGTAGCTATGAATGAAGAATATCATTCATTATTGGCAAATGATACATGGGATCTTGTTCCTCTACCAAAGGGACGAAAACTTGTTAGATGCAAATGGGTTTATAGAACCAAGTATCGACCAGATGGGAAAGTTGATAAACATAAAGCTCGTCTTGTTGCTAAGGGTTTTTCACAAGTTGAAGGCATTGACTACACTGAAACCTTCTCCCCTGTTGCCAAAATGAACTCTATCCGCCTTGTTCTTTCCCTTGCTGCCTCTTTCAAATGGGAAGTCCATTAGATGGATGTTAAATCTGCCTTCTTGCATGGGGACTTGCATGAAGAAATCTATATGGAACAACTTATTGGCTTTATACAAATAGACTTCAGCCTTGTATGTCGGCTTAAGAAATCCCTTTATGGTCTCAAGCAAGCTCCTTGAGCTTGGTATGCCAAAATGGATAACTTTCTTTTAGAAAATGGCTTTTCTAGGTGTCATTCTGACAATACTGTCTACACCAAGAAAGTGGGCAAGTCTCTTATCATTCTTGTTCTTTATGTTGATGATCTTATCCTGACTGGTAGTGATCCCAACCTCATAAACCATGTGAAATCTAGCCTTAAAAGGAAGTTTGAAATGACAGACTTAGGACACTTACATTATTTTCTTGGTCTTCAAGTCTTGCAATCCAAGGAAGGTATTTCTCTTTCCTAGTCCAAGTATGCCTGTGATATTCTACGCCATTTTCACATGGAAGACTGTAAGCCAGCCCCTTCTCCCTTTCAGTCTGGAGTCAAACTTTCAGTCACTTGTACTTCTCCTGAAGTTGATGCTACCTTATATTGTCAACTTGTAGGAAAACTTTTGTATCTAACCCATACTCGTGCTGACCTTTCCTTTGCTGTTGGCCTTGTTGCTCGGTGTTAACGGGAAAAGTGTCTACTCAGAACGCCCCTATCCCACTAAGGTGTGACAGTACCTTAGAAACAAACAGATAAAACTACTTTCGTATTCTTCTTTATGAACTATAAACGAAGAGGAATAGGATGAACCAACCTGTGTCTTGCGCTAGTCCTTTGATCCAATCTCTCTCCTCTTTGACAACTTCCAGCTACCTGCTCCCTTACTTGCCCAGCTTCACCAAGCTCCTGCAAGATCACAGAAGAGGAAAACTACAAAAATACATGGATTTATATTCATAAATAGCTTAGGATCAGATTTAAGCTAAACATGCAAATATAACAAAACATCACTAATACACAAACATGTAGGAGAAAATCAAATAGTTTTATTGATATAACAAGAAGGTCCAGGAGGAGTTACAACCGATGATTCCTGATCCAGCATCAACCCCCCAGCAAAGGAATCCCCTCTTCACCTCCAACAAAGCATAAATCACCCAATACTCTGATCTCTATCTCAAAACCAACAGCAATTCTCTGCAATGTACAAAATTCCAGCCTCTGGATCTCTTGGTGTGGGATCCATATATAGATGTATGCAAAGAGGATGAGTCAGCTCATGAATTGATTAGTGGCCTCTCTCTGTCAGTTCTTGCTTCCACTTGGAGACTGAGAGCCTCTTACTCCTCACTAGTCGAATTCAGTGAGGCAAGTGTCATTGGAGAAGATTCTGGAAGCTTCCATTGTCTCTCCACCTCGTGGAATGACTCTGCCACTTGTCATTTCCCGCTCAACGCACCCTGGTAGTGCATTCAAGTGCATTGCAATGCACCTAGCCAGTGTATTTGGGTGCTTTGCAACGTAGCTAGCTAGTGGAGCAGCTGAAATGATCCTGATTTGACTAGTTCTGAGCAGTTTCTGGTGGAGAACTTCTGGGAGAAGCTGTAATTTGTTGACCTTGTTTCTTTAGGAGTTGGAACAACACCTTTAGGGACTTAGGATCCCTAGGTTTATGGACATTTCATGCTTAGAGCTGTAAGGCACAAAAATGTCTATAACAGTTGCCCCCTAAAGTATGAGGCCGTTTATCGGGTGAAATGCTTTATTAGGAGGATCCGAAGTTCTTTCATTGCTGGGAGGAGACCTGTAATAAGATACAATACAATACATTATCTTCGTACTGTTTTCATGATCTAGCTGAGGTGGGCATTCCCATGCTCAGCTTTATAAATTCATTTTCATGTACATAGGACATACAATCGTCTGATGGTAGACTGATGATTCTGATGAAGTCATCATCCTTTTGGTAGGATGATTATCTGTGCTGCAATGTTGTACATTTCAATGTCTTTATTTTTCCTGAATATATATCGCAGCCCGGATGGATGAAACTAGATCCGGGGTCTTCAATCTCGTCCGATCTTCACTCGAAGTACAAGTCGATCCATGTGAGAAATGTTTTGAAGTCGAACATGGAAAGACATCGCTTGATTACCAGTCAATGATGTAAACTGTTAACAAGCGCGAGAGGAATCACTGATAATGATAATGACCCTCAAGGTACTGCAGTACAATTCACGTGGTGTGAATAAAGGACTTGGCGTCGAACACCACGCAAAATCTTTCGGTCGTAGGTCATTGATGTATACCTATCGCCGGAAGTGAGAAACTTGCCATTGAGGCATGCAAGCTTCAAAGTACTGAATGTTGTGTTCCTAGATTAACTTCTTGGATAATGAGCTGATGTCGACAAGAAGTGATCCGTCAAAGGAGGGCCTTGATGAATCCCACATCAATGACACGGAACGGAGCAAATGATTTTGATGGAGGTGAAAATGATCTGATGATATATGGTTCAGGATGGTGGTCATGAAAGAATGAAGTATAATGTATGGTAGTGGATGGGACACGAAGGACTTCTCTGGATGACTTCTCTTGAGCATGTCGGCGACACTTATGTGATGAATTGGTAGCATTTACCCCAAATGTGGATGGTATGGTGTGACCATGGTGATGTGACCGGTGAATGAAACAACCTAACCTGACTCAGGCACGGAGTGGAAGTGTCATGTTCAAGAGCGACTTGCTACCAATAAAGATTCTTTGAGTTTCTTCCCAATTTTTCCCCAGTCATTGCTGACCAGTACCTCTTTATTTTTGTCAAGCTTGAGGAGGATAACATATGCTTGTTCTATAATTTTCCCTTCGGGAAAACCCATCGCTATGTTTTAACGAGCCTAGCGATAGTGAAACTCGTTCTCGTCTAAAGACAAGTTTGTCGCTATTAATCTTTTTAACGAGTTTAACGACAAAGATAACTCGGTCCTTTTCATTTTTAGAGAGTCTGAAAAGGTACGTAAAGGTAACTTCGAAATTCCTTTTTCGTCATCTAATCCCTTAAGTCCGAAAAAGTATAAAACAATACAGAAGGGATGAATTTTCGATAGTTTTAACGAGCCGAATAAAACGAGCGCTCGATCTTTTTGTGCAATAATCCCTCAGGTCCAAAAAGATTAAAATCTAGAGGAGGGATAGCACTTCCGGTCGCTTTAACGAGCTGGAAGGCCAAAACTCGGCAATCTTTTCATATTTTATGAGTCAGTTGAAAAGAGCTTAAAGAAGACTCATCTTTTGAGGAACGAGTGATAAAATGGGTAGCAGCTGATTCCAGGTAAGGGTTGGAATTTTCCAATCACGGTAGTGTCACAAGGATGGCTAGTGAAATCACTCTTCGCAGTTGTTCCTCAAAATGGGTAAACAATCAAATGGAGGTGAATGATCGGCCAATGTAAAAGTGGAGGTGACGGTGCAAACACGACCAAGGCTTTAATGGCTGAAAATGCTTCATTCACTGTGGTTATTTACCGGGGGATAGTTCATTTTTAAACGAGCTTAAACGCGGGTGGAAACATTTGCTCGGTCTTCTGTTTATTTTTTAACGAGCTTGAACTATGCGCTAAAACTGCTCGATTAATCCAGTCATATGATAAGAATGTCCCATATAAAAGCGGCAATCTTTCGAGTGTTGCCTCATATCATTTCTTTATGCAAGTTAGGAAACGACCAATCCTACGAGTTTAAAGGGTTAGAGGTCCTATAAATTTAAAAAATAAATAGTCGCTCTTCGCTTGCATTCCAAAAGGTTTGCATGCCCCCAGGTATAAAACAGAGTTTCAAGGTTACCTCTCAATTTGTAGACAAAACATTTGTTCTATCAGGAGAGGCCTACCTCTTACAGGTTACCCAAAGATTGTTCTATTTACGGTGTAAACAAAGCACTTCTTCAACGATGTTGCTCGAAATAAACAAAGGTGAGTGACGATGCCCGCCAACTCACATAACTTTGACAAGAGAATCTTATTCTAGAATAACCCCTCTTCCACTGACGGACGGGGTACAGGCCAGTCATATTCTCCCGCGGAAACCTACTCTATACCCGAAGTTTTCCTGCCGAAGCAGACCAGGGTGCATACCCCCTGGGTTTCAGTCATATCCCTCCGAATTACGCGCGCTCATCGGGAGGACGGACTGGGGGTTGAGACATTTCTTGTGTGAAGAGACCATTTAGGGACGGTATATGACTATTTGCTATGCGTGATCCGGGAAATGAAAGCTGGTCCACGAGCTTGACCACTCTTCCTTCGTGCGGAAAACACATTACTCTAAAGAGTGAGGAGACAATGGTTCCCATGCAATAAATATAGTCTCGTCCAAGGAGTAGGTTATAATCCAAGGGTCCTTGAACTACCATGACATTCATGCGAACTGTCTTCCCTCTCAATGTTATGGGCACATCAAGAAGGATCCCTAAAGGTCGACTGGTTCCTTTATCAAAGCCTGTCAGATTTCTCATCTCAGGCAAAAGCGATGGTGAACCAAGTGCTTTCCAAGCAGTAGAGGAAAGGATACTCACAGAAGCCCCCTCATCTATGATAGTACCAGCCATGACCATTCTATATATTTGAATGATAATTCGGAATGGTATGCTTGCCGGTAGGCGGGGTCTGCCTAGTTGATTCCAGTCGAAGGAGACAACTAGGTTGCTTGGAGGTGGGACCGAGTAGACGGCAGGGTATAGCTCTGACGAACTTCCTTCCTGCAGTAAAGGAACGGGTAAATTGCCCCCATGTTCGTCGGAGTCTGTGTTGATGAAGAGAATTTGGACGGTGTCATCCTTGTTCTCTTCAGTGACTGTATCATCCGAAGATAGAACCTCTGAAGGCAAGACCGGGTCAACTGCCGCCTCGACCTTTTGACTTTCGTCTGGTATGGATTCAGTTGGTTTATCTTCAATGATAGGCGCTTCAGCCAACCACCTGAGCGGGCCAGCTGGGTTCTCAACTAGTGACGGACTCGGCAAGAGTTTTTTATATCCAGGAGGGAGTCGTAACGGTGAAACCGGACGATCATCCAAAACTCTTTTAGCTTCGTCTAAGAAGGGACAACGGTGGAGGGCATGGTTGCCTTCACACAGTTTACAGGGAAATCTAGCTTTCCCTTTTTGTCCTGGGGCTTCACTTTCACTAGTTGACGATGTGCTTTCAACATGATCACCAGAGGTTGATGACACCAGATTGTGCAAACGAGGAGACTAGTCCCTTAGTATCCGGGGGATGCAAGGACAATCTCTATGAAAGTGGTCTCCTTTGCAAATGACACACGGTGATTTAGGCCTGGTCGGTGTTGTGTGTGGATTTTCGTTAGACGACACTCTTTTTCTCCCATTCACCTTTGGCTCCTTCTTATTTTTCTCTTTCTTCTTCCTTTCCTTCTTCTCCTTAGGAACTTGGCTTTTAGCTTTACCAGTCCCGTCAAGCGAAGAGGAAGGAGGAGAGGAAGAATTAGAGGAAGTAGAAGGCTGGTGGGTAACTCTGGACTCGTCTAATTGCTGATTCGATTGTTCAGGAATAGTGGTGTTCTGAACGACATTGGTTGAGAAGAGCCATACTGGCAAGCCAATTGTTAGTCCTGGAAGCGGCAATGTGGCCATATGGGGCACACCAACATCTCCCCAAGAGGAGAAGGGACTAGGATTTCCACCAAGGGGAATTCCTTGGTTGGTAGGCTCCATTTTCTCAACCCAAAGATCAACGTAGGAAAAGGGGATGAATATTTTGCTTAAAATAAATTTTAAGACGCTTTGACACAACTTGTTTTTTCAGTTTTAAAGAGTCGAGAAAAAACAAAAGATGACTCTAGTCTCCTTCGATTTTTAATGAGCCTGAAGTGACAAGTCCTCAGATGGACCTTTTTCGTTAAGGAGTCTGAAAATGAATGAAAGGGACTGCTCTAAAGGTCTAGGTAGAGGGAGTACCAAACCAATCGCAAAACTGCAGAATAATTTTTACGGTACGACAGTCAATCTTCCCGAATGCTGTGTTCGGTGCATTGCGATCAGTAGGGCGACCGACACGGCTTCCTATGGATAAAGGTTTTATGCCTATAGGGGTCTCCCAATATATACTCGATGGTACGTGGGAGCACAAGTCCGTACTGGCACTTATCGTCTCAAAGTGGAGGAATCACCCAACCATTAGTGAGGACAACAGTTACCAGGCTTTACGATGCTGGAATACGTCTCTAGCCTAGGCCTCTAGATGTTGTGCGTTAAGTTACAAAGCGTTGTTAAGTTCATTGAATTTATTTTTGGTTGATCTTTTTTATGAAGTTTGCCTTTTGGGTTCACCACGAGATGTAGATGTAATTCCTAAAATGCAATCTAAAGATGATAAGCAAGCTTCTATCTCTTTTCAGCAATGAAAATCTTAGCTACAAGGGGAAAAGAAAGACACAATCTTTTCTCAAAGAGCAAGGAGCACACTGTAAATGCACTTTTCCTAAATCAAGCCAAACGGACTGTCAATATGCAAATGCACATGTGCATGTATTTGTTTTTCACTTTCTTAATATTGATGCCTAAAAAGAAAGTTGTTGTACAAATTTGAATTCGTTTTCAAGTGAAAAACACAAACAAGCTTCTTTTCGAAATCAAAAGGTAGAGACGATTACGACACTTTATGATTTTGAAGTAAACACTTGTTTCGACACTAGAAATTCACAAATTCAAGCCAAAGGCAAAAGTAAAAGCATAATCAACTGTCAACAGCAAATAAACTTTCTCCTAAGATCAAAATCGACACTTACGACAGATCTAAATCAAAGGACGACAGTATGGCTATTCTACTTTTGCAATGGGAAATTGTAAATGACGCAACAAACACACAAAAACAAATACAGTTTCTTTTATACAACTGAGGTGGAATTAAGGCAAAGAAAAGGGATTTTTAAACAGACACACACACTGATCACAGGCTGCAAAAATCAGAGACAAAACTGGAAAAAATGAGCAAAGAACCTCAGCTACACAGGGCTAGGTTGATCAGGCACTTGTTACACAGAGAAACTGGATTGCAGCGCAGGTAGCCCTCTCAAGAAATGCGTTGAAATGCAGAATCTCTTCACAGTGCCTGCGCTGGGGCAGAAACGAGAATTCTATCCGGGTTCTGGGTCATGGTTTGCAGTTTAATCTATGGTTTTTGGCCGAGTAAAAGCAATCAGTAATGCACAATCAGAGGGTGGATTTAAAGGAGGTCTAAGAGCTATCACAAAGGGTAATCAGATCATTTGTGAATCAGCTGTTCAAATCATAAAGAAATCCAGTGAATGGATTGAAGTAGCAGGTATCTACTTTGCATTTGATAATGGCAAATGCAGTTCGATTGCTACTTCTGTGTTTATGAAGCAAACAACAAGAGAAACACAAACAAACTAACTAGACACGATCCCCAGCGGAGTCGCCATTTTGTTAACGGGAAAAGTGTTTACTCAGAACGCCCCTATCACACTAAGGTGTGACAGTACCTTAGAAACAAACAGAGAAAACTACTTTCGTATTCTTCTTTATGAACTATAAACAAAGAGGAATAGGATGAACCACCCTGTGTCTTGCGCTAGTCCTTTGATCCAATCTCTCTCCTCTTTGACAACTTCCAGCTACCTGCTCCCTTACTTGCCTAGCTTCACCAAGTTCCTGCAAGATCACAGAAGAGGAAAACTACACAAAGACATGGATTTATATTCATAAATAGCTTAGGATCAGATTTAAGCTAAACATGCAAATATAACAAAACATCACTGATACACAAGCATGTAGGAGAAACTCAAATAGTTTTATTGATATAACAAGAAGGTCCAGGAGGAGTTACAACCGATGATTCCTGATCCAACATCAACCCCCCAGCAAAGGAATCCCCTCGTCACCTCCAACAAAGCATAAATCACCCAATACTCTGATCTCTATCTCAAAACCAATAGCAATTCTCTGCAATGTACAAAATTCCAGCCTCTGGATCTCTTGGTGTGGGATCCATATATAGATGTATGCGAAGAGGATGAGTCAGCTCATGAATTGATTAGTGGCCTCTCTCTGTCAGTTCTTGCTTCCACTTGGAGACTAAGAGCCTCTTACTCATCACTGGTCGAATTTAGTGAGGCAAGTGTCATTGGAGAAGATTCTGGAAGCTTCCATTGTCTCTCCACCTCGTGGAATGACTCTGCCACTTGTCATTTCCCGCTCAACGCACCCTGGTAGTGCATTCAAGTGCGTTGCAACGCACCTAGCCAGTGTATTTGGGTGCTTTGCAACGCAGCTAGCTAGTGGAGCAACTGAAATGATCCTGATTTGACTAGTTCTGAGCAGTTTCTGGTGGAGAACTTCTGGGAGAAGCTGTAATTTGTTGACCTTGTTTCTTTAGGAGTTGGAACAACACCTTTAGGGACTTAGGATCCCTTGGTTTGTGGACATTTCATGCTTAGAGCTGTAAGGCACAAAAATGTCTATAACACTCGGTTTATGCAAAACCCACGTGAAAGTCATTAGAAAGCAGCTAAAAGAATACTTCGTTATGTTCAAGGTACAGTTTAGTTTGGGATTCATTACAGTGTCAAAGCATCTCCTCTATTGGTTGGTTTCATTGATTCCGATTGGGCAGGTGACCCTGATGATCGGAAGTCTACTGCAGGTTATGTGTTCACTCTTGGTTCAGGACCTATTACATGGGCTTGCATGAAACAAGGTGCCATTTCTCTTTCTTCACCGAAGCAGAGTATCGTGGTGTCGTAGAAGCTAGTAAGGAAGCCTTGTGGCTTCGTCAGATCCTGTCAAAGTTTGGCTTTCAGCAACAGCATCCGACTACACTTTGGTGTGATAATCAAAGTGCCATTCAACTATGCAAAGATCCAGTCCAACATCAGCGCAGCAAACACATTGAACTGCACATGCACTTCATCAGAAAGCTCATCCACAACCATGTTCTTGAAGTGCAATATTGTTCAACAGATGATCAAGTTGCAGACATCTTTACAAAGGCTCTCACAGAGGCGAAGTTCACTAAACTTCGATTTATGGTTGGAGTTCAGGAAGTCGTCACTAAGGGGGGATAGGCTCTAGTGCCTTCTTCCTTCTCCTATTGTGTCATATTTGTAAATCCTTCAATCCTATCCTAAGTTGTTCTTAAGGGGGGATGTTAGGATATTCTGACACATAGGAAATAGTTAAGTATAACTTGGTCTAGTATAGAGTTAGGTAAAGTGTGTTTCTTTACTATGTACATTTTGTAACTTACAATCCGATGGTCACGATATGTAGTGATCCGACGGTTCATTCTCTCCTCGGTATTATCGACACTTGATCAGTGGCTTAACACCCGATTGGTCCATGATCTCTATTTAAAGAGCATGGAGGGTCATTTGTAGGTTAACCGTTCATGAGAGAAGCTTATGTAAATTTTCATTCTTTTATTAATAAATTGCCTGAAGTAGTCGTGTTGGCTCAAGCCGTGGACTGTTTCCCTCTTTGAGGGTTTTAACCACGTACTTTTGTGGCTCAAGCCGTGGACTGTTTCCCTCTTTGAGGGTTTTAACCACGTCAAAAGTAATGGTGTATTGATCTGCGATTTGTTTGTGAGCGGTGTCCTTTGGTGTTATGTCTGAGGAACTTACCCTGTAAATTCCTACATCAGTATGAGTATGAGGGGATGTGTAAGTTTTTCCATCCGTCAGTGCCGTTTTAAAACAAAAAACAAAAATTACATTCTAAATAGAAAAATAACGTAGACTATAATTAAAAAAAATGAATATGTTGTAAAGTAATTAGAAGTAAAAAAAATGTGTGAATGTTTCAAAAATATTTGAACAAGTGATTTAAATAAACTATTTGAAGATCTATGTTAACTAATTTATGTTGATATCAACTTCATATATATCTACATATATAAAAAAAATAAGTTTTTATGGTTAAATTTTTTATTTGGTCTTTTATATATATATATATATATATATATATAATATTACATTTAAACAATTTAAACAATGAAAAATATACATTTTATTTTGCACTTTAATAAAGTTTGCACGTGAAGAAATTTGATTCTTCTAGACTCATGTTAGATCTGCACTTCAGATAGATCTATGCTGGTTTATAAGAACCAATATGTTTAAATTATCTATATATTCAAATTATGAAGAAGTTGAACAAACTTCTAACTTAAAGCTTCAAGTTGGCCAATCTAATAACTTACTATAATTCATGTTATTAAAAAAATTTAATATTAAATAAAGGGTTCCATTTATACATTTTAAATAACAAATAAAATCCATTATTTCATCTAAAAATTTAATAAATAAAAAAATTAATTTTTTTTATTAACAAATTCAGTACCAAAATACCAAAACATAGAAGAGTTCAGACAACATCGCTTATAGCCTATAGGTAAAGCACTCCCCAAATATCCAACCACCTCCAAGTATGCATTGCTATCTAATTCATTTTTTTTCATGTGATTCATTGTACTCATCTGGTACTAATTACATCCACAAATAATATTTACGGGTTATTCAAAGGAATCAAGATAGATAATTACTTTATAAATAAAACACTCTCCAAATACCTAGCCACAATTTTATAAATAAAGCACTCTCCAAATACCTAGCCACAATTTTATAAATAAAGCACTCTCCAAATACCTAACCAAAATTTAATTGTGAATTCATTTGTTTGATGTGGTTCACCATACCAATTTATAGCTAATACCAATTACAGTCCAATTATTATATATAAAGCTAATACCAACTACAATCCAATTATATATAACTATCTAATTTTTTTTTGTGTTTTACTATACCGATCTAATACTCTACGTCCATGAACCATATCTACATGATAAACAAACAAACATGTCATGACCAAAATAGAAAAAAATCACAATGTCCCCACTACACAACCTACACTCGAAATTCATTATCCCCACCACACGACTTACACTCGCTCGACACCTAATTCATTATCTGGACTTGGTTTTTCCAGTCCACTGCAGAGCCGGCGTTCCTCTTGCGTATCACGTTCTCGTACGCATTCTTCACTGCTCTCAACATGTTGGTGGGAGAAAATATGTTCTCACGACCGCGCATTCGAGCACCCCTTGAGATTCGGTTTGGACTCGAGTCCATCACATGGATGGTGCTCAGTCTTCTTCTTCCCCGATGTTGAGCGTCCATAGTGTTAACATGATATGGAGGTCTGTCGTCGTTCAATCGCCTTTCTGCGTGGGCAGCACGCAGTTTTGAATTCATTAATAAAAAATTGAACGAGTACGTGAGTGCCAGCCGATGCAATCGGATCTCCACGGACAACGTCAGAATCAAAGGCTTTCCGCTAACATTATTTGGCTATGTTACTATATTTAGCCCCTTCCCAAATGGTTCTGGAAATTAAAATAATAACACAGTGCCATGGTTCATGCGGTTGACTTCATTGGAAACTCCGGCCGCTTATCTTCATATCTTACAACGTGACATGATGTACCTCTCTCAGCGAATTTTCAATGGCTGATCAAGAAGAAACACCATCAAATCAGCGATTAATTCTGTTGACCTCATTGGAAATTGCACAGAGATTACACAACGTGACATGATGTAAATCTACAAGGAATTTTCGTTAATAATTTGGACGAAAAACAGAATCTATGGGTGCTATAATGCTATATTTTATAAGGTCGTGAGATGCCCTCACGTCATTAGATAGGTCGTTCTAGTTATATAATATTATTCTTAATTAAGACACCGGTTTAGCCAAAAATGAATAAGTATTTTTTATTTTGTATTTATTTCTGGTTTATCCAAAACTGTATAAATACTTTTTATTTGTATTTTTTTCTCTCTCCTAGTTATTGGGAAGAAATCGCATGGTTTACTTTTCTATTTTACCCCATTTAATTTTAAGGAATATGTTTGGTTTACCTCATTTAATTTTAAGGAATATAGACCAGGAATGTATTTGGTTTATTGTGATGAGGTTCCAAGAGTAGGTGCTTTCACTTAGGCGAAGTTTTGATTTTTACTATGTCATAAATTACTTAGATATAAGTTTGGTGTTACAATGGTAATTGGAATAATTGATTCTAGACTTTTATTAAATTATTCTAACATGTTATCTATTTACCATGATTAAAAATTATTTTGTTTCTTAATAATATAACACTAAATTATGTTAGATATCATTTTTTGGGCATCAGGCGATGCAATGAGTGCTAAGTGGACTATTCAAAAATCATGGGAAATTAGTCAATTACGACTACCTCTCATGGAAATGGTCATAGATGAATGACTTACTTAACGCAGTTCAATCCCAAAAAATGATATCTTATATAATGCACTGTGAAAACCGCCAATACTTAATTCAAAAGAGTGAAGGGAACTCTACTTGAATGGTTCATGAGGCACAATACTTGCTAAGGTTTTGCAAATGGGGTAGCAAGCTAAGTGGGCTTGATTGTGGGGATAACTCCAAAGTTAAGCATGCTTGAGCCAAAGGCGATCTGGGATGGGTGACCTCCCGGGAAGTCTTGGTTACCGGGTGCAAGCCTCGGAAGTGATGATTGATGCTATGTGATTTATTTCACAAGTTTCAATCCCACTCCTTCACCCCTGTGAGCATCACCCGATGCAATGAGTGCTAAGTGGACTATTCAAAAATCATGAGAAATTTGTCAGTTACGACTACCTCTCATGGAAATCCCGATGCAATGAGTGCTAAGTGAACTATTCAAAAATCATGAGAAATTAGTCAGTTATGACTCTCTCATGGAAATGGTCATAGATGAATGACTTACTTAACGCAGTTGAATCCAATACTTAAAGGTAAATTATAGATTTGTATATTGTTATGCAAAGTGCTCATTCTCTATGTAAAGGTAAATTATTAACGAAAATAAATTATAGAATTGTGTCTTGCTCCCCCTCTTCCATGCTAATTCTATTGTTGTTGTAGATGTTGGAAATACTGAGAGGGGGGTGAATCAATGTTTCACTTCAATTAGTTAATTTAAACTTCACAGAGCATTAATTATCATTAGCATCAGATAAAAACATAATTTAGCATCACATCAAATAAAAAGATAACAACACCAGAATAATGCACAACATCAAAGACAATACACTAGAGATTTTTAGGTGGAAACCCTTCCACGCGAAAAACCACGAAGCACTTCTTAATATAAGTCTTCAAATTTACATCAATAGGAAGCTCCAAATTCCAAGATTTTCAGCATCAACTGAAAATCCCCTTAGTTTATAAGCTCCAAACTGAAGGACACTCCATTGCCTTGATTTAACAGTTCTAACTGGAAGGAAGATCGAACTCCTTGATTTACCATTTCTAACTACAATGATGCTCCAATGCCCTAATTTACTAGCTCGAACTAGAAGGATGCTCCAATGCCCTGATTTACCAACCTAACTAGAAGGACACTCCAAAACCCTAGTTTTATGAGCTTCAACTGAAAGGATGCTCCAACACCCCGCATAGGCTACAACTTGCCCCAACACCACCCTGCTGCCCTAAAGCATTCTCAGGCTCATCCTTGAAGGAGACTCCAATCTTTTGTCTTGCACCACCTTGCCACCCTATTTAGCAAGTAGACAATGTATCACAATTTTCATATTGGATCCATCTTTGCTCAATGCAATACAATATATGTTCAACCATAAAATTTGCTTCAATACCAATGATATCCCATAATCAAGACAATTTGGTTACCAAGCCAAAATCAACAACAGTAAACCTCTGCTCATGAATAGCATCAAGCTCAAACAACGTGTTCATTTACCAACAAATATCATTACTCAATATGAAAACCTTAGCTCATCAATTTTGTCACATTTTTACTCTCAAACCCTGCATAAATAGCTCTGCCAAAATCTTACTTCAAAAACTCTACTCAAACGTCATACGAACTGATAAACCCTCAGCATATGTAACACCCTCCTCTCACATCTACCAAAGTAGCTGGCGAACCAGGCTAAACATGTCACGAGAAGTTACTATGATATGATTCGATTCCATATGTGTTAATTAAGGAAGTGGAACTGATAGAAACACGCCATACAAACTTTCCACATGAGCAGTAGAACTCCTAGGAGCCATCCTAACCACTTAGGCATCCATCCCCTTAAAGCCCAAGATGCTCCCTTGATATTGGCATGCTTGCATCAAGGAGGCTTTGGATGCTCCCACAACATGGGTATGCATGTGTCCAAGGAATTTTCTCCTGATACCCGTGTCTGTGTCTCCGGGATTTGTGCCATTGTTTCAGGCCCAGAGCCCAGGTCACTACCTAGAACTCAATAACGCTTTTAAAACTGAAATATAACAACCGAATAATGATACAAATGAAACTAATTGAATAAGGACTTAATTAAACCCCTGCTAGCCATAACAGACATTTTGTTAAACATGCCACAAATATGAAATCTACAGGTTTAAACAACAAATCTAAGCATAGGGGTATCATATTTATCTGAGAATCGCTAAGAAGCATTGTTCCCTTATATCATTAGTTGCATTATAAGCTATTAGGTCATATATACATTGTTCATTCATTTACAAATCAAAACATGAGGAGAGCCATACATCATCATTGTCATAATACATGCTAATAACCAACATAATAACAACATAAATATCAAGGATACATTAGCCATATAATCCACATATAAACCGGTATAATACTCATGAAATAACAAGGAGAAATAACGTCATATTAATGATGTAAAAGCTAACTCGGTATGAGACTACCACGTTCCGCCCGACCATAGATTGGCTGAGCTAGATCTCTCTTCAGCTAATCACCCCCGTGTCATATTCTAAGCATGAATGTGGGATCTCCTAAAACACATTAATCAAAATCATTCAGGGTTTCAAGAGGCCAAACCACCTCAACCCATTAACAATGATTCTACCTCACAGCCGGACATCAAGAAACCATCACCAGATCAGTCTCTACCTAAGCCTTCCAGGGCTCGAGAGCGTTGTTCCAACTAAGGCTTACAGGAATTGTAACTCAACCCACAACTTAGTTTGGGCTTCTAGAGTGTTTGTCTAACTAGGGATTCCATGGCTAGTAACTCAACCCACCAAGGGTTTTCAGAGCGTTTGTCTAACCAAGGCTTCCATGACTAATAACCCAACCCAACCTATTACAAGGCTTCCAGAGTGTTTCTCCAACCAGGACTTCCAGGAACCAATAACTTAATGCAAGCTAAAGGAAACATGAGAACCAACCAGGAAAACAAAGAAATAAACCCACAACACCATGGCTATCCAAGAAATGGCAAGGCTAGGAAAATCTACTGCCAATCTAGGAAATCCCCCATGCCAATGACAAATCAAAGCCAAGAAACCACATGCATGTTCCATGCATGCCAAAAATAGAAAGGAAATCATACATGCAACTTGGTAGCTGCTAATCCCAATGTCCTCTTACACTTTCCTGCTTTTCCTTTCCCTTCTTGCTCCAAATTCCAAGTATGCTACACTCCTCCAAGAGTGCTCCAAGAAAACTCTGCGTGTCCAAGAGTATGAGAGAGAGAGAATAGAAGAGAGTTCCACCAAAACATGTCGAAATATTCCTAACTGATCTTCATAAGCCTTTTTTATCAATGAGGCCTCTATTTTTTTCATTTTCCATTATTTTCTTTCATTTTCCTCCTCACATGAAACTTGTGACCATTCACCTTCCTTTTCTCCTAATTTCCATTATTTTCATAAATAAATGTTCCAAAATTCCATTTTGCCTTTCCAAAGCCTTTTCCATTGTCTTTTCCAATTTCTTTAGCCATAATAAACCGAATGAGCACCCACACTAGGATGTCTTGCCCACCATTTAGCTTGGAATACGTGTCCCATGGCCGTGTTCTTATATATTTTTACATGGATTTTTAACCAGGGTTGTTATAGAACCCTCCCCCTTGAGGGAACACCATCCTCGGTGTTCAATGACACATATAACCAGTAAGACCATTGAAAACAAAAAATACTGCCCATGGAGCTTTATAACATAGCTCATTGCAGTATTTACAATGACCATTTGCTAAAACAAGACAAACATATCGTTTACTGAATATTTATAACACAACTCATTACGATATTTACAATAATAACCACATATATGGACATAAATATTTGCTTCACCCAACAAATAATCATACTGTCTATGGAGCTTTATAAATCCAGCTTCATACAATATTTAAAATAATACATGCATATAAATATATGCACATTTTCTCAATCAACAATTAAAAGGATACGATACCTGCATCTGCAACAAGGGAATCCAGAGGCTCACACCTCCACCCTCAAAGTAATACCATTATTCACCTCCTTCCCAGGAAGTCCAAAATCCACTGCAAGGTTAAATTTGCATCCAATGTCCAACGTTATAATCTTGCGCCACTTGTCCTCTTAGTGAACAGTTACTGGCTTTTTGTTCTAGGGAACACTCCCAATGTGCATTTCATTCCATCTAGCAATGCTAATGACCAAAATAAATATATCCCCGACCTTCCCTTCTCTGCTACATAGTACCTTGGGCAATCTGGTCACCCTCTTTCATGCAGTCACACACCTTCCAAGTTCCGCTGCCAACCCCATCCTGGGTAGTTCATCCCTCGACAAGGTTTCCTCGCATCAGAAGGTTATAAAACCAAGGAATATACCTGCCTTAAACCATCATACTGGTCATAGAATTCTCATGGCAATACATGGACACTATTGGGTACTAGTGTCCCACAATGGCCTTGCTCCTGAATTCTTTACCAACATATTGCTTCTTGTTTCAATTCCTTTCACTGACACTACTAAATCTTAGAGTCGGTTTCAATCATCCAACCGAAAATTTCCATGCTTCATGTACCAATCACATAATTTCCATTAGATTCACAATAAATTGAAATAAATTCAAATCATAGCTCATTGGTGGCTGATCAATAAGGTATACTTGCAATTTTGTTCGCTTATTGTCACAACAAGTCAAACTAACATCTTTGAGCAAATCATCATTTATAAACATATCACATCAGGTTCGCTCAAAACACAACCATCATAGATCAAAATCATAAATCACATGAAACCATCATAAACCAAAATCATAGATCACATGAAATCATCATAGACCAGAATCATAAATCACATGCATAATAAAACTAAAATAAAATATTGATACTTATCCTTCATCAATCCTTACTTCTGCATTTTTTCTTTCTGTACACACACTGGATCGGTTGCCACACCCAACAAACATCCAATTCCTTCTCCTCAACCATGTGTGCATAAACAATGTACATAACAACACATACATCCACACACAACGTACGACACCACACAACACATACACCTACATCTGATATACAACACAACACATACATTTATACCTAATGTATAACACCACACAATACATGTACCTACACCTAGCATACAACAAAAGACAATACATCTATACCTGATGTACAACACCACACAATACATGTACCTACACTTGGTGTATAACACAACACAATGCATGTACTACACAAGTACAACACAACTAGTACACATGTCATGATACCACAACTACACCATGCACATACATAACTCCACATGCCCACAAAACAACATGTATGACATGCACATAATACCACATATACACTAGTACCATATGTACAACATGTACACAGTACCACCTGTAAAAATCATAGCCCGCACAACGTGTGCACAGGATAACATGTACATTTACACAACACCACATGTACGCAACACCATATGCACGGCATGTACACAACACCACCTGCACATAACACCACATGTACAACATGTACACGAAACCACATGCTTGCAACACCACTTGTACAATTATGAACACAACACCATATGCACATAGCACTGCATATACAACATGTACATAACACCCTATGTACACAACACCATACATACAATAGGAATACAAAATCATATGTACACAATACACCATATATTACATGGACACATCACCATAGGTACAATCATTGAATATACAATGTGCACAACATACACACAATAATAGCACTGCACATCCAAAGCCATACTGCCTCTACCAAGAAACGTTTCTTCTAGTGTCTCTTCGCCATACATGCGTATCCTAGCATGCCTCAGATCCAACTACTTTCATTCAAATGATGTATCCCTCAGAGTTACTCGTCATAACATAAACATAGTCATAATACAATCATAAAATATCAATTCATATCCACATGATATTGACCTCGTATATCTTTCATGACTACTCTCCCCTCTTGATTCCCCATAAGACCAAGAACTTCATCATGCCACTCATCTTCCTAAGCAATCATTACTCTACAAGAATGATCCCTGGAAACCTTGTCGGACAATGACATAGATACATAGATACATATACATATACATTAGCATAAAAAAATCACGATCCTATCAGACAATGAAATACATACACACATACGTACGTACATAAAGAATAACATAATCATGATCATAACATAATTACCAGATAGCATAAGTTTAAGGTTAAGAGAACTCCCTTTATCTTTTCACACCATGCACAACATTGAGAACAATTGTTCCCAACATATCCAAGGCATATGATGCCTTAAATCCATTCACCTTACCTTTCTTGATTACCTTTCCCATGATTTTCCTACCATTGTCCATTTACACCAATGGACCCAACGAGTCCATTTGGTTGTCATACTCTTACCTTCAACTACCCTTATACATGCATCGACTTCATCTAAGTCTTACATTACCTGCTGGATTTCATTCAACTCTCCCTGAGCTCCACTAACTTTCCTCTTTCCCAACCAATTCCCAAACTCAAAACTTAAAAGGCAATACCAAGAAGAAAGCAAGAGAAAACCATGAAAACCAATAACAATACGACACCACAAACAAAGTTGCATGATCATGCACTAGACATAAGAAAACTGCAAATCAAGTGCAAACAAGGCACAATGAATTGAAATCATAAGACTCTCAACAGACACCATGACTCAATCCCCATTGTTCCCAAAGAAAGCTCAACCCAATCCTTCTTCAGAATTTCATGGAAGTCTCTTTTCCATGCGATCCCCTACATCATATTTCCATAAACACATAACTGTTAGTTCATAAATAAACATAACAATACACCAATTACCTTACCTTGTTGTGCCAAGCATGTTTCTTGCAACTGAACACATCCACGCCATCTCTCAAGGGACTCCAATCCTTTGACGAATCTAGCCATAACTAAAACCAGCTGTTATACCTGTCAAATACATATTTATGAATATAACACATATCCTCATAATGACAAACAAATTCAAGGTTAATAAGACTTCCTATATGCAAAGCACTCATCCGTTTGGAATTTAGGTTTCCAAACATAGCCAAAGGAATTTCCACCCAATTCCTTTCTTTTACCTTTTCCTTGTTGCAATTGAGTCTTACTATGCACTATCACATCACCCGACTATTAGTTATATAGACAAATCAACTGTTACCTTGTCAAGCTAATACCAGGCATGTTTCCCTGCAACTGCTCACACATGTTAGTCTCACATTCCAAAGATCAATACATCATGTATATTAATTTGAAATCAACCTTTACAAAGTCTAACAACCATGTCATACTCAACAATCAACTCACATTCATCAGTCATAAT
The DNA here is from genome assembly GCA_031772625.1 of Pinus tabuliformis. NCBI lineage: Eukaryota > Viridiplantae > Streptophyta > Pinopsida > Pinales > Pinaceae > Pinus > Pinus tabuliformis. The sequence continues at coordinate 491,530,964 of CM062817.1, forward strand.
ACATAATTCTACAACTACCGCCTACTTACACTCAAGTACATATCAGTTGTCTCAACACATATGTATTAGTACAACCATCTTAGAACAAGACCATTTCCGCAAGAAATATTATAGACACGTACTCATATCATTCAAGTAATCAAACATTTAGACAACAGATAAATGACATAATAGACAACAAACACTCAAACACCAAATAAATGACATAGTCAAACATTCAAACATTCAAACACCAAATAAATGACATAAGAAAACTCATACCTTAATGTATCTCAGGGAAGGCTATCTTGTTTGCACAATCAATTTAGATTAGAACGATATAACTTCACAACATATCAACTCAAATATATATAAGGTCATGCTATCCATAATAGTCACTAGCTAACATATTCACATCATAAACTCATAAAAATTTATCATTCATACATAATAATCACATATGCATAGTCAGTCTAGATTAGTATGACATAATATCACTAGATATTAACTCATACAGGAATGTCATAACCCTGACCATTTGCATAGACCAATCCAACTTAGTATGATACATATAACATCAAGATCTTAATGTAATAACCCTAATCATCAAGTTACTAGCATATAATTAAAAATTATAAATCATGCTCATAAACAACATATAACCTAATCATCAAGCTAACTATCATAGAAAAGAAACAAGTTACCCTATAACATACTCATCAACAACATATAACATAATGATCAAGCTAACTATCATACAACAACAACAACAACAAATTAACCTATAAAATACTCATCAACAACATATAACATAATCATCAAGTTATCTAACTTAAAACAACAATAGCAATGCATACCACCATAGGTTATTATCATTCATGACTATTTGACACGTGCATATGACTACACTAATCAACTAGCATCTATCATACATGTAACCATAACAACAATAAAATGAAAGGAATACAAATAACCATAATGCATATAACAATCCTTAACCTACATACCTACATGCCCAACATACAAAGCTGTATGACGACATGCTCTTGCCTTGAGGTCCAATGCTGCAACTTCACTTTAATGATCTGTATCTCCTGCTCTATCTTATCCAATACATTAGCATCATAACATAACAATATCATCATGATGACCTAATTGCATACAACGACTTCACAATGCATGTGTGACCTACCATACATGAATAACCATAACCATGACAATCCATGCATAACAACATATAGACACTAACATGCGTAACAATTGCATATACAACCATACACTCATGATGACACATCCCACAACAACACCATCAACCTTCACATGGCGACATCACTACAACCATGATCAACACCATGCAAATGCAACAAGCACATGGTATCACAACACAATAAGCATATATGCAACTGACGTGAATGCATGACCAACACATAGCCCATCTAGTTTGAGGGGTGAACCATGCTCTGATACCACTCTTTGACACCCTCCTCCCACATATATCAAAGTAACCGCCCAACTGGGGTAAACATGTGAAGAGAAGTTACTACAATATGATTTGACTCCCTATGTGTCAATTAATGAAGTGAAACTGATGGAAACACACCATACAAACTTTCCACATCAGCACCAAAACTCCCAAGAGCCATCCCAACCACTTAGGCAACCAGCTCCTAAGAGAAACTAGGTTTTTTAACCATTAAACCCCCAGATGCTCCCTTGATATGGGAATGCGTGCATCTAGGAGGCTCTGGACACTGCATGATCTGATTTAGGATATTAGATTATTGTGCTAAGATCCTCCTCAGATTAGAAACAAAATGCTTTTATTGTGCTTAAGGATTCATGAATTTTTGCAAGTGAAAAATTAGTTTTTATGTTAATTTTATGAGCAATTAAACATAAATAAAAGACTGAACAACAACATAAACATGTACAAAACAACATAAAAAACACAGTACAATAGGAACATGATAAAGGAGTTCATCCCTCCTAGGCTACGTCTCCTTGGTCCAACTTCCAATGGATTGAGCCTCTCTATTATGCTCAAAAGTGTAAAAATATGTGTTTACAATTCTCAATTGCTTCTACAACCTACTCCAATGAGTCCAGAATCTCCAAAAATGGTTATCTAGCCTCTTTTTGCATCCAATTTGGTGGAAAAACTAAAGAAGTTATGACCTCTCCTAGTTTCCACACTATTTGCTCCACAAATTGCTCCATTTCCAGCATGATCCTACAAATTAGCTCCAAAAGGCGCTAACTAAAAAAAAATCTTCACGACGCAGTAGTCCATAATCTATCAGCACCAACTATCCCATCACAAATTGCAATCAGTGAAAAACCGACGGTCTTATGGCCTGTGAATGCGGCGGGGTGATTGCGATATGGCGAACCTGACAGTACTATTAACTATAACCCTTAGTTTCATCGCATCTAAGATCCTTTCGCAAACCGCAATTGGCGAAGAACCAGCGGGTAACATAATGTGGGACTCTACCTTTTGTGGTGTGTGATTGCGATTATTGTATCGCAACTCGAGTACGCTGGGGGTCGATTTCTGTAATTCCTTCCCTGTTGCGAAGTGTGATTATGATATATCTTATTGCAAACCTGTCTTGCTTGGGGACGATTCTTTAACATGACCTGCCTATGATATGTGATTTGAGAAATGTGGGGGCCAATGATGGCCTACCACATGGTGCTTCCCCATTCACTGAAGGGCCTTTCCACATCATCTTTTCCTACCATCTGTCCAAGTCAAACCTGAACTTTGAATTGCTCTAACTTCTTCATATGAGCTCGGATTTGAGTGTTGTTCACACCGTTGGAATCAGAATGATGAGCTCTTTGATCTAAAGGTAAGTTTATCAAGATTCTCAGATTTTGAGTTTTGAGCCTAATTTTGAGCACTTGATCACTCCTCCTCATTGGAAGCCTTTTGGGCCCCAAAAGGATCACTTTCAATTGTCCAGTAGGTGAGGATATAATTCCCTCACCTTTCCAACTTCTATCGATTTGGCTTTTCAAGGATTTTTACCCTTGAGCCCCACTCGAAGATAATCAATACTTCCCCTTTTTGATGTCCTTGTTCTTCTGTCAAGTATATTGTCTTGCTGAAGCTCATCAAGGAATTCTGGAGAAAAGTCTTCAATAGATGTAATCTGAATATTCTCTCCTTGATCTTGAATCAAAGGAGGCTCATAAAACCTTAAATTCTCAACATTAGCAACAACATAAATTTTCATATATGAAGGCAAATCCAACCGAAAGGCATTGTTACCAATCTTTTCCAAAATTATGAATGGACCAGATCTAATTGGTTTTAGTTTTTTACCTTCTCCTTGGAGCTTCTCTTTCTTAATGTGAAGCCAAACTTCATCACCAACTTGGAACTTGTGATCTTGGCAATGCTTGTTATCCCTTGCTTTGTACTTGCCTTGGCTCTTTTCAAGTTGTTCTTGCACTGTTTAATGTACCATTTGGAGTCGTTCAATGAAATCTTTGGCTTTGTCTATTTTACTATCAATAGCAACATCTTTGCTAAAAATAAAATCCAAAATAGATTTAGGCAAGTATCCAAAATATTCCTCAAATAGCGAAGTTTGAGTTGAAGAGTGCTTGGCTCGGTTGTAAGCATGTTGAATATAGTGCAAATGTTCATCCCACAACTTAGGATTCTTGCTGCAATACCCACGAAGAAGATGTATCACTGTTTTGTTCACCACTTCTGTTTGACCATCTATTTGTGGATGAAACGTTGTACTCTTTTTTAATTTGGCATCCATGAATCCCCACAAGCTTGACCAAAAATTCCCAAGAAAGCGAGAATCTCCATCACTAACAATGGATGTGGGAAATCCAAAATGCACCCAAACATTATGAAAGAATAACTGAGCAATTTGTTCAGCTATAACTTTCTTTTTACATGGCATCAAAATACACATTTTGTTGAACCTATCCAAAAATACATGCAAATAATCATGACCTCTTTTTGACAATGGAATAACTCCTACAAAATCCATAGAAACAATCTCCCACGGCCGTGAAGGAATTGAAAGTGGTGTGTACAATCCTAACTTCCATTCCTAGGCTTATTGATTGCAGATAATGAACATCCTTTAATAAAACGAGACACAAGTTCAAGCATACGAGTCCAATAACAATACCTTTGTAGATGTGCCACCATCTTACTTACACCGAAATGATCAGCACTAAGAGAAGTATGTTCCTCTCTTATGATGTTAACTATTGTAGCTCCCAGAGACACCCTTAGATTGCTTACAAGACCATTTCCTGGGTACATCTAGATTAGTGTGTCTCAAATGATTCTCAAGTAGGAGGAGACATCACCCATGTTCTATACATATATATAAGAGGCATGAGTTGGTTCTTTCATCCAAAGATACAAGTAAGGTATTTCAATATTTCTACACATACATAGTTCCTAGAAATATAACAGAAAATAGTGGAAGCCGAGCACTTCAAAGGCTTACAATTTAATCAGATTTGTGGAATAAATGAGAGAAGACAAAGAGAAGGGATAACTCAAAATGTAGAGCTCAAAGCACCAAGAATTCTATATTAAAAACATAGAGCCTGAAACCATGAGATTTGCTACAATTATCTAAGTTACAGGTAGATATAATGGACATAAAAGAAGTTGTATGCTATGATTCATGTAGTGCAGTTTAAAGATATAATTTCAACCCATCAAACATGCATGTGCATTAACATCTCAATGCAAATGAATCTATAGGAAAGTATGAAATATTTTGGCATCTATTGTTGCATGAATTCAGAGAAGAAAATAGACAAATGGATGAAAACAGGAAATAACACACCATAATACTTAAAAGGGGGAATCACCACTACTCCTATGATATTCTGCAAGATCTATGTAACTAAGTGATACAATCTCACAAAAATATCAACCTTTCTTTGTAGATTTCAGAACCCTTATTCAGTGTTGCTACCCCCTATTTATAAGAAGAGGGGGTGCGTTATCAATCATGATACAATACAAAATATCCCTGGGCTGAGTCTCAGCTATTAAATCAACTTGCTGTCTTGGCCAGGGAAGGCTCTGTGTCCAAAAAACATCACAAAAACAGTAATTGCCTCATAAAGGAAAGCACATCACAAGATCAAAAAACAGATGAAACATTAATGCAATATCTCCACTTCCCTCCCTATAATTACTTCGGCTTTAGGCTGCATCTAGTTCACGGTCTGGTCTCATGTGCTGCTTAGCTAACTCTTGTCATTTCTACCTTTAGTGCCTTTGACGTCGAACTTGGAAGTGGGTCACAATGAACCATTTCTGAGTCTACTCATACTTGGTTTTGGATGCTCCCTCTTCTTGATTTACTGCTACCGTTGCTTTCGGCGTCGACCCTATAACTTCTACCTTTAAATTCCTACTGAACACAATTAGTGCCTTGATCTGGCTTGGGGTTACATATTACAGTGTAACATAGAAGACACTTGGGCATGGGCTTTTTATCTCTCAAATAGGCGAAATGGGTGCCTTTTTTATTTCCCCCTTAGCCCCCTTTATTATAGCCCCTTTTGTAATTTTTCTCATTTGATCGGGGGCTAGAACCAGGGGCTTAGCCCTTCGGGCACTAAGACTTTCAACAACTATGTGGGGAAATTTTTCCTTTTATAACTTAAATCACCTTTGATTTCCCCTTATGCCGCATTGGTCGATGTCTTGGATGCGAAATCCTTATCAAATAGACCACATTCATATCGCATTCGAGTGTTCTTCTTTCCTTATCGCAATCGCAGTCAGGGAGGAGTATCAGCGGAAGAATAAGCCTTCACTTTGTGTGATTGCTGATCACCGATCCTAGGGTGATGTCATCACTGCCACGTGTTACCCTGTGAGTGGTGACATGTGTCACTCGGAAATGGCCCCATAGGAACCCTGAAAACGCTGAAACTGAGTGACATGTGTCCACCCATAGTACCACGTCATCGTCCATACTTCCACGTCATTGATGATGTCAACTGCCATATCAGCTCTAAGGACCAATCATATGTCACCATGTGGCCCTCTAGAGGAGAGAGAAAAAGGCGCGCCTGACCCTATTTTCGCATGCATTTCCTTTGTTAAGCCTTTTTGGTGATCACCGACGATTTAACATTATATTGCAAATCGACAATAACGCAAGGTTTTGGAGTGTGCATGACTATGGTGTTGCGGGATGTGGGATCGCGAGACTGTGATGTAGTGATTTTGCTAGATGCAGTATGTAGGACCTGCGGGATGTGGGTTGTGGGATCGCGGGACTATGGGACTACGGGACTACTGGATCATGGGACTGCGGAACTGCTAGATCGTGGCACTGTGGGAATCACCCTATTCCGCCACATGGAGGAGAGAGAAGGTGGTGGCCTAGTCTTTTTTTTTCCAGATAATTCTTTTGTATTTGGTTTTCGGCCTTTCCCGTAGCTTTTACATTGTATCGTAGAATCAACCCCCGCACGGTCTTGGAATGAAAACCCTGCTAATAATCGATTTCCTGGACTTCGTCGATATGTCGATGCACCAATGCGAAGTGGAGGAGAGAGAAGGGGGCAGATCAGTTTAGGTTTTGTTCCACATTTCCTTTGTAAATGATTCTCAGCCTCCCCTAACGATGTAACACTACATCGCACAATCGACCCCCTGCAAGGGTTTTAGAGTGGTATCCCTTTGCTCCACCGATATGGCGATGCAACGATCACCAATATTGCAAGTTGTTCTGTGCCTAAGGCCCCTGACTGTTGATATGCTGATAAATGCTCCGCTCAGACCCACCAATTGCTGATATGCGATATCGACGATTGACGGATCACTGTTTTTCCACCCCGCTAGTATCCCTTGCCTGCCAGAAAGCTCGATCTGTGATTGCGATTTTTCTGAAACCTCCGATTACGATTTGTGTTCATCCCTTAATGTTTTTTCTTTGTTTTTTGGGTCTTCCGAAGGTAATCTTCAACATGATCTAACTTTTGATCCAGGAGTCCTTTTTTGGACTTCTATATACCATTGGAAAGCTCTTTCCCAAAACTATGCAATGGAGAGGGCCTAATCAAGTTCTGATAGTTTCTATGGCATATTAAGTGGCTTCAAATTCACTTTTCTTATGCATACTGGACAACCTATGATTTGCAAAGCAGTGAGTGAGGAGTGAGTGAAAACATTAACTCTTTCTCCCTGTGGAATACAAAGCTTGCCAAGATAGTACAACAAGTTATCATGAAAATGATAATCCAATTCCTCTACTTGGTTACCTTGACTCAATCTTGCATAAACATCTTTAAAGTCATTATCTAATGCATATTACTCAATATACCTTTCATGTAAAACAAAATTATGCTTCAGTAAAGTAGCTGCACTAAAAATAGGCCAAGAAAGCATATCAACAACTTTGTTGTAGATAGCTTTCTTATACGTGATTACCAAGTGGAATCATTGAAGAAAACCCATCCATCGGAAGTGTCGTGATTGCTGCAACTTTGATTGAGATTGGAAGTATTGTAATGGTTGATGATCAGTGTGAATGACGATTTCCTTACCCACCAAGTAATTCTTCCATTTTTTCACACCTTGTACCAATGCGTACAATTCCTTGTCATATTTAGGATAGTTAATCAGGGCACCATTAAAAGTTTCCAAATGAAAACGGATAGGCTTACCATGTTGCATGAGGACTACACCCATAGCGTAGTCACTAACATCATTTTGAATCTCAAATGACTATCTCAAGTCTCGAAGTGCAAGTACTGGAGCTGTACTGGTCTTTTCCTTCAATGTATCAAAGGTATTTTGTTGTTTTCCTCCCCATTGAAAATCCTTTTTCACACTTGTCAATGCATGCAAAGGAGCTGCTATAAGAGAAAAATTAGCAATGAATTTCCTCCAATATTGGGCTGCTCCCAAAAAAATTCTTACCTCCATAACTGTCTTGGGCCTTGGCCAATTCACAATGACATCAACCTTGGAGGGATCTATTTTCATCTCACCTCCTCCAACAATATGACCCAAGTAAACTAAAGAAGTTTTTCCAAACTCACACTTTGACATAAGATACAACTTTTATTTTTTCAAGACATCAAGTACTTTTCTTACATGCATGACATGTTCATCATAATATTTACTGAAAATTAAGATGTAATCTACGTAGACTATTACAAACTCATCAATAAATGGCCTCAATACATCATTCATTACACACATGAATGTAGCGGGAGCATTACATAAACCAAACGACATAACTAGCCATTCAAACAAACCTTGTTTTGTTTTGAATGATGTCTTCCGAATGTCTCCTTTAGCTATTCTAATTTGATGGTAGCCACTTCTTAAGTCCAACTTATTAACATACTTTGCATATTTCAATTGATCAAGTAAATCATCTATTCTAGGCAGTGGGTAACAGTTCTTTACCGTAATTTTGTTCAATGCATGAAAGTCCACACACATACACCATGTTCCATCCTTATTTGGCACCAAGTTAATAGGTGAAACACATAACAAGGAAGATGGTCTGATGATCCCTTTGTTCAACAACTCTTGAATTTTCTTCTTAATTTCTGCGCTTTCCATCACTGACATCCTGTACATGCCAATATTAGGAAGAGGAAAATCTTGCTGCAACTGTATCTCATGTTGGACTCCTCTCTTGGGAGGTAATCCCTTTGGTTCCTAAAACATTTCATCATATTAGTTAATGATGTCATCAATTCATATTTCAAATTCAAATCAAAACCTTTAAAAGCTTCATTATCAACATCATTTTTTGGTTTTATCATGAGAAGCACGAAATTCTTGCCCAAATTCACTAGTCTTTTCATCTGCCCTACATTAACAAGTGAAAGATTTATTTTCTTGCTATGAGCTCTCACAATATATTCTACTCCATCTATGAATAAATGATATTTTTTTTCATGTCTATGGAAGATAGCTTTTCTATCGTAAAGGTACGGGATTCCCAAAACTATGCCACAAATATCTAACGGCACAATGTAAAGCTCTACTTCATCCATGAAATTTGCAGTAATGGAAAATTTCATTTTACACTTTTTCGTAACTTGCAATTACGCATTATCACACACCCATCCAAGTGGATACGGTTTATGATGTGGAATGGTTTCCAAATTTAAACTTTTGTCAGTGTTTTTAGAGATAAGATTGGCTTGAGAGCCGCTATCGAACAACATATCAATATTTTTGTGTTTTGATATCACCCTTATGTGAAAAAGTTCTATTCTCCTCTTTTCATTTGGAGTTTCAATTTGTGAGTTTGAAGAAATAGTGCTAGAAATGGATTATTTTCCTTTTAACCACATGGCTGTGATTATAGTTTCATCACCCGAATTGGATTCCAAATCCTGTTGAGTGGTTGCAGTTGTATTTTGTTTTCCCTTGTTTTTGTTTCTTTTTGGTCTCATTTCAGGATGAAGCTTCCAACAATGATCTCATCGTGACCCTCTCTGGGACAATTTTTGGATGTAATTTTCTCTCCTTCTTTTTTGATAGACACATTTTTCTTTGCCTTCGCTTTGAAAGCCTTTTGCTTTCCTTTACTCTTAAATGGCTTTTTACTACCTTTTTCTGGAGCGTTTTTCCCTCTTGCCTCAAGATGAATGGCTTGCACACACACACCATCTAGATTATTGGGATTAAACATTAAGATAGTCTGCCTAAGGTAACTATGTAAACCCCTTATGTACTTCAGCAATCCATCCTATGATTGCAAATATACACCTAACATCAAAGACCTTTTTCTAAATTCTTGGGTGTAATCTTGCACATTTTAACCTTTAAGCTGTCTAAAGTTATGTCAATCCTGATGGATTTCTACATATAATCTAGAGGGTAGAATTGTCTTTTTATTGCAGCAATGAAATCAATCCAAGAAATTAAGATCTAACCATGTTTTTTAATCTCCTCTTGAGTCTTTTATTCCCACCATCCTAGTGCTGCACCCTCCATTCTCAAGGAAGCTAACTGAATATTTATGTCATTCTCTTGAAGGTTTTGAATCATGCAATAGACCTCCAACTGATGAATCCAATTATCAAGCTTCTCTGCATTCACTTCACCATTATACATGGGTAGCTCAAATTTAACATCAAGTTTTAAAAAAGGTGATTTTCTAGTCCCTTTTGAAGAATGATGATGCGCATGAGTAAGGGTTGTGTTAGTGGAAGAGGGTGAATATGTTTGTGAAGAAGAAGATTAAGAAGATGATGGAGAGAGTGGAGGTTTTTATCCATTTCCATTACCTCCTCCTAAAGAGACTTCTCCTTTGGGAGGTTTGGAACTCTCCCCTTGAAACCTAGTATTCCTCTCTTCATAAAGGACCTTCACCATCTCTGTCATGTCAAAGAAAGCCTTTCTGAAGGTCTTCTCAACTTATTTGATCTTTGTAGGTTCTCCTTTATGAGACATGATCTCTGGAGTCTCAACTGCAACTCAAGGCTGAACTGGTGTTGGAGATTGTGGCAACCTTTCTCTTCTTCCCCTTGACCCAACTTGAGGGCTTCAAAGCAGCTTCCCTTCTCCTGTTTTGAGTTTTAACTCTGTAAGCATGACATAAAATTGCAAACAGTTAAATCCTTCTTTCACAAAGCAAACCCAATGCTCTCATACCAAAATGATCTAATTTAGAATATTATATTACTGTGCTAAGATCCCCTTCTCCTCTTTTGAGTTTTCACCTTGTAAGCATGACATATAATTGCAAAAAGTTAAATCCTTCTTTCACAAATAAAACATGGTGCTATGATACCAAAATGATCTAATTTGGAATATTATATTACTGTGCTAAGATCCTCCTCAGATTAAAAGCAAAATGCTTTCATTTTGCTTAAGGATTCATGAATTTTTGCATGTGAAAAATGAGATTTTATGTTAATGTTATGAGAAATTAAACATAAATAAGAGACTGAACAACAACATAAACATGTACAGAACAACATCAAAACACATTATAATAGGAACATGATAAAGGAGTTCACCCCTCCTGGGCTACGTCTCCTCGGTCCAGCTTCCAATGGCTTGGGCATCTCTATTATGCTCAAAAGTGTAAAAAGATGTGTTTACAATGCTCAAATGCTTCTAACACCTGCTCCAATGAGTCCAGAATCTCCAAAGATAGCTATCTAGCCTCTTTTTGCATCCAATTTGGTGGAAAAAATGAAGAAGTTATGACCTCCTAGTTTTTCCACTATTCGCTCCACAAATTGCCCCATTTCCGGCATGATCCTACAAAATCGCTCCAAAAAGCCCTAATTGAGCAAAAATTTCATCGCGCGGCGGTCCATAACCTATTGGAACTGACTATACCATCTCAAATCGCAATCGGCGGAAAACTGACAGTCTTATGGTCTGTGAATACGATGGGGTGATGTGTGATTACGATATGGCGGACCCAATGGTACTATTAACCGTAACCCTTAGTGACATCGCATCCGGGATCCTTTTGCGAATCACAATTGGTAGAGAACCATCAGGTAACATAATGAGGGACTCTACCTTTTGTGGTGTGAAATTGCGATTACCACATCATAACCCGGGTACGCTGATGGTCAAGTTTTGCAATGCCTTCCCTGTTGCGAAGTGCGATTGTGATTTATCACATCGCAACCCTGTTTTGCTTGGGGCTGATTATTTAACATGACCCGCCTGCGATATGTGATTTTTGAAATGCAAGGGCCAATGGCGGTTTGCTACTTGGTGCTTCTCCATTCACTGAAGGGCTTTGCCACATCATCTTTTCCCACCATCTGTCCAAGTCAAACTTGAACTTTGACTTGCTCTAACTTCTTCATACGAGATCGGATTCGAGGGTCGTTCACATCGTTGGAATAAGAATGATGAGCTCTTCAATTTGAAGCTACATATTTCAAGATTTTGACAACTTGAGTTTTGAGCCTAATTTTGAGCGCCTGATCACTCCCACACCATGGGTATGCATGCATCCATGCACTTTTCTCCTTAGACTTGTGCCTATGTCTTCCGGATTTGTGGCACTTTTTTAGGCCCAAAGCCCAAGTCAATACCCACAACTTAATGACACTTTTATAATTGAAGGATAACAACTGAATAATGATAGAAATACAATTACTTGAACAAGGAATTGACTGGACCCCTACTAGCTGTTGGGTCGTTAATATGCCATTATTATTGTCAGTTGTGAACGTTTATTCCACCCATTTCTACCATTCTTCATCACGTCATTTATTATAATTTATTAGTTAAATCCATTTTATAAATGATTTATGCTCTTATGAATGAATGTTATTTATTCTCCTTTATTTCTAATAAATTGATGATTATGCATGATTTTATCAATGATAGTTTTAATAAATCAGTTGTAACATTATTCACCATTTTTAGCCTCCAAGATAATTTCCAGATTGAAGATTTGATCATTAAAAGTGCCAACTCAGAAATTCGCTGGAATAAGAAGTGGCGGTTTTGCGGTTGAGATTCTGAGCAAATGAAGTAGAATCTGGAAAACCCGGAACATGGGTTTTGTCCAGAACGGACCCAATTAACTTTTCCAAAGAATGGTTTGCCCAAATTCGGCTTGTACTGGGAGAAACACAGTGTTCTTTGAGCACGATTTTCTGAAATTTATTGTTGTGGCCGTCCTCCAAATCTCAGCTGCAAAGCCAAATTTGTCTGGTTCTTGTTGAAAGCTAGATGGAAAGATATCTTCTTGTTTATCAATTGGTTGGAAACAATCCAATTTTGTAATGTAAATCATGTTGTACTTATCTTTATTGTAACTGCTCTCTGATCTCTCTTTACTTAAATCAAAACAGAGATGACTTGGGGATGGCTAAGAGAATGGAGAATGGATGATTTGAATTAGAGATTCAGAAGCAAGGCTTCATGATAGGATAGAAAGAAGAAGGGATTGTTGCATGTGGTAATCCTCAAGCTTTTGCTATTGTAATGATTTCATAATTTGATGATTAATACATGATTTGGGAGTTGTTGTTCATTCTGTTCATCTGAAGTAACCCAGCAGCATCCGCTGGCGGCTAAGGGCCCAGCCTCTGGTGGAGTACGCTGCTGCTGCTACTGTATATTATATTCTTTTGTTTTATGCGTGGTTTGCTTATCAGTTTTACTTGGTAATCTGGTATGTTCTATTATTTTACATCACAGCTCTGTCACATAATCTCATTTTCTGAGACAGAAATATCATATTAATTTTGCAACGCATTGCTGTTTCTTTAAGTGCTGATATAAATGGTTTTTACAGGATACCGTTGCTATTCAATTATGGAATGTCTGTGTTGTAACATTTGACCATTGGTATTATTGAATTCATCTTAGAAATTATATTTCCTTGCGATTGTTGAATCTATGAACGTTGTTGTTCCATTCTAAAAGACAATCGTATTATTTATAACTAAGACTGACAAGTGGATTACCAAGATCAGATTGCTATTGAGGTGTGCCATGTGTTAAGTTGTTATGCATTTGTATTTGACTTTCCATCGCTGTTTCATATTCATTATTAGTCAATGGTGTTCTATTTCTGCGTGTTGTTTGATTTCAATTGCTGGTTTATTTCAAGATTGCTGATTTGTTGTTTCATTTACTTGCCATTTCTTAAGGACAGACTTAGGCTGTAGTGAGTGTCAGCTTCTGCTATTTGGCTCCCAGACCTCTGATCTGCTCCCATCAGTTATGAAAGGGATAGGTTATTGCCACCAAACCCTTGGCTGATGTGCTGTTCTATTTCATTGTTATTTCCTTTATTTGCCATTTCATTTACATTCATCAAGGACGATCTCAGGCTGTAGTGAGCCCCAACATCAGCTACCTAGCTCCCAGACCTCGGATTTGTTCTCATTAGTTATGAAAAGGATGGGTTATTGCTACCGAACCTTCGACTAATGCAATGCTTGGTGTGATTTAGCCTTTTGAAGTAGTTAAGTTGTAGACATGCACCCATTTACTTTGTTGTTCATTTCTATTGATTAATTGCACTAGTTTGCTTTTAAAGAGTTTTCCTAGTTTACTTTCAATGGCAGCTTTAGTTCAAGTTCGATTTCCTTTTGATTGCTTTAAAGCAGAACTGTCAACTGTAGAGAACACTGGTTATTGCTTCCTCGTTCCCAGATTGATTGTCTTGTTCCAGTTTGATTTCAATTGCATCAATTTCTAGAGGAATGGGTTATTGCTACTGTATCCTCAATTGATGTTTGCTGAGTGAATAATTGGATTTCAGAGCATTTGAGTTTATGTTATTGTTAGATTTCTTTTTCAAGCATTCATTTACTTTTGTAGCTTTTAAGCACTATACTACAAAACATTACTCTTGAGTAAATAGCCGCCTCAGACTGAGTACACTCTTGAAATAAAAAGTCGTCCCTGGGTTGATAATTAATGTGAAGGTAATTAGGAGTTCAAAAGACACCTTTTTATCGCTCCACATTTTGGCGCCGTTGCCGGGGAGAGTGTAGCCATTTCTAAAGAGTAGTGTGAATCTGATGAGTGCCTGCTAGGGAAGAGTTGGATCTTAAAAACGGAAGGTAAGAACCTACGTGCGGAGCATGTAAAAGCCCTGCTCCACTGTCTGCTTTCCTAACAGATTTGTTGTTGCTTTGTTGGGTAGAAATAGATGTTTGAATTTTTGTGTGAATGAATTAAAAGAAAAAAATAGAAATTTTGAAAAACAAATCTCATGATTTCTCTCAAGTGGTGATGTAAGCACCACCCATTTCACTAACCGATTGACAGGAACATTTGAAGAAGGGGCCTCGAAGAAACACATGAAGAACATCTTCTATTATGGTAAGAAATGGATCACATTTTTACTTTTTAATTTCCTATCAAAGATCTAGGAGGAGTGACACAAATGCCCATAATTCCCCCATTGTCTCTACCAAATTTTCATGGCTTGACAAATGAAGATCCAGATACATTCTTATTTGAGTTCGAAATACTTTGTAGAGGATATGATTATTGTACTAATGATCAAAGATTGAAAGTGTTTCCTCTTACTCTAAAAGGAGCAGCTCTCCGATGGTTCATGAGCCTAGGTGGGAATTGCATCCAAACATGGGAGGACATGAAGAACGTATTCTTGAAGAAGTACCAAGACTATTGCAAATCCAATGAAGATATTTTCGGTATGATACAAGGGGAAGACGAAATTTTGGAGGATTATGTAGATCGATTTCATTATAACCTTCAAAAATCAAAGCACAAGCATTTGGAAAAAGAGATCTTAAAAACACTCCTTCTTAAAGGAATCAAAGATGAAAGAACTCTTAAATCTGATAGGAAAAGGTGATGTTTTTCAGTTGTCATATGATGATGTTTGTGAATTGTGCATAAGGTATCCAAGAGGAATCTCCAAGGCTGGTAAGAATTCTAGAGATGTTTGTTCTTTCTTTTCCAAATCTGCTACAAGAATAGGAGACATAAGAGCTGAAATCAATGATTTACTTGAACATTTTAAAGTTGATTTTATTACCTCTCTAAGCTCAAAATTGGATGCTTTGCAGGTTCATAAAAATCAAGAATTTGATGAAGTGTTTTTCACTCATGACCGAAAGGAGCATACCATAGATGGTTACTCTTCCTTATCTAGGATGGAAGTATCATATCAAAGAGGTGAGGAAGATGCAACAAGGTCAAAACCATGGAAATCATGGCCTACAGGTATGGTTCAAAACACTTCTTCTCCATTCTCTTATTTGCATAATCCATTTCATGTTCTAGGGCAACCATGTCAATTTCAATATAACCACCAATCTTGTCTACAAGTTTGGCACGGTTCACCTTATGATTGCATGACTACTCTCCCTCATCTTGTAGCACAAGCACATTCTCCATATTCTCCACCAGCTCTTCCACAACATCTTGCTTGCCCATCAAATTTATCCACTCAACCCAACCAACCACATCATCACAATGCTCCATTCCTTACACATTTTCCTGCTCAACTAATTCCACACCCTTACCACAATAAACCAGTACAACATGCTTACAATGTTGAACTGCCAAATTTACCCACCCTTCCCACCCATTCTATTTCACATGCGCCATTAGAGAAAACTTATAATGAGATTCAGAATGTTTCAAATTCAAAAATTGTAGAAGCTATGGGAGAAAATGAGGTTTCTTATAGTATGTATCAACAAACTATTTTAAAAGCTCAATAACTTCATGATCTGATGGATATAAGAAATCAAGAAAGTAACGGATACATTGAACATTGGTTTCACTCCATCATTTGTTTGCAACATCACTCTATGCTTCAACAATTTTTGACACCATATTTTCAAGGGAAGTTGGCTTCTCATACCCTAATATTCATTAATATGCATTTTTCAAATTTGGGTATGTGCATACATGAGGCCTTATTTCTAACATGGTTCCACTGGAAATACTCTTATACATAAACATATTCGATTCTCAAAGAAGAGTAGGATAGTGGAGAAAATAAACTAAATAAAGAAATAAAACAAACACATTTTTTTTTTTTTTCTGTAAAACTAGTTGTTTCTTTGGTTGCAACACACTATCGAAATCAACATCGATGATAAATGTTTCAATTCATTTGTGTATGCAGATGATTTATAATAGAAATAACAATTCTACAAACACTTATATTCATTTTTATCATCAATATGAAAAAATGCTTGAATATCATTTTTTTTGGCTTGCGGGCTTGATGAAATTTCTGGAAAAACAGTCGGGACAATCATGTTTTGAGGGACCAAAAGTGAATATTTTTAAAACCTGTTTCTATCCTAAGTATCCCTTGATGTCTACTTTCCAATCCAATTTGAATCACTCAATTTGGATTTGAAACGAAAACGTTAGAACCGAAACATTGACAGGGTGTCTAGTAGGCAGCTTAGGAACAGAGTTGGGACAGTCAGTTTTTGGAGGCTTAAATGAATGAATTTTTAAAACCTGTTTCTATGAGAGATTCCCCTATGAATCTAGTTTACAATTCAATTGTAATCACTCATTTTCGATATCTTATTGGGAATTTATGATCAAAATACTGACTGCTTATCGTAAATCAGCACCCTTAAAACTATGTCTTTTCGGCTGTTCCTTACAATATTTTACCTATCAATTCTTCTTGTCTTCAAAACCTGTTTATATTGGAGATAAATAAATGAATCTATTTTCATTTCCAATTTGAATCATTCGAATCCGACATCAAACGAAAAAGTTACGCTTGAAATATCAACTGTTGGTCTAAGCCGGGTAATCGACAATGACTCTATTATGCAGGTTGTTCTAACTAAAATTGACATATCATATCATTGAATCTTTAAAACCTGTTTCTACTAGAGATAAAACTTTGAATTAGCTCTCATTTGGCTTTGGAATCACTCAATTTTGACGAAAAACAAAGAAGTTGTGATTAAAACACCGCTGGTTAGTATGGTCGACCATTGCTCTCCCGCAGGTGACAAATAAATTTTACTTTGTTATTTTCTCTGTGGATTTGTTATATAGAGTAACTACTTGTTAGTTTTTGCATAATTCTTGGATTAGGGGAGCCCGCGCACCTCTCTTTCTCCATGATTTAATGTTTTATTGCAGGTAGATACTCGTTTTTTGAAGGTCTTGGGAAAATAAAGAAGGTCAATTTATGGACGAGTGATTTTTGAAAGAAATTTTAAATGAAACAAAGGAATTTCATCCAACTCATTACCCAACGGATTCATAATAGAAGAAATGAAGAATTGATTTCCATTTGAAAATTCATATCTTGTCACTGTTGCCAAAACATTTTTCAAAGAGATCATTTTTTTTTACAGAACATCATAGCTGTTGTAACTTAATTTACTTATTTACATACTGTTTTTTTAAAATAAAATGTTGTTTCCTTTCTGATTTCTCTTATATTTTGTGTTTCAGGTGTTGCTTCATTCAAATTGTAACATATCTTTAGCATCAATGCCGTGAACAGCTAATTTGTTTTTTTGCATGTTTGCATTTTATGATTGTCCATTTTGTTGTTCCTTTCCGAATGGAACAACACTTCTGCACTTTCACGTTTTGCTGTTCCTTTTCGAATGGAACAACACTTCTGCACTTTCATGTTTTGTTGTTCCTTTTCGAATGGAACAGCACTTCTGCACTTTCACGTTTTGCTGTTCCTTTCAGAATGGAACAACACCTCTGCACTTTCACATTTTGCTGTTCCTTTTCGAATGGAACAACACTTCTGCACTTTCATGTTTTGTTGTTCCTTTCCGAATGGAACAACACTTCTGCACTTTCACATTTTGCTATTCCTTTCTGAATGGAACATCACTTCTGCACTTTTACGTTTTGCTGTTCCTTTTCGAATGGAACATCACTTCTGCACTTTCACGTTTTGCTGTTCCTTTCCGAATGGAACAACACTTCTGCACTTTCACGTTTTGCTGTTCCTTTTCGAATGGAACAACACTTCTGCACTTTCACGTTTTGTTGTTCCTTTTCGAATGGAACAGCACTTCTGCACTTTCACGTTTTGCTGTTCCTTTTCGAATGGAACAACACTTCTGCACTTTCACGTTTTGCTATTCCTTTCCGAATGGAACAGCACTTCTGCACTTTCACGTTTTGTTGTTCCTTTTCGAATGGAACAACACTTCTGCACTTTCACGTTTTGTTGTTCCTTTCCGAATGGAACAACACTTCTGTACTTTCACATTTTGTTGTTCCTTTTCGAATGGAACAACACTTCTGCACTTTCACGTTTTGCTGTTTCTTTCCGAATGGAACAGCACTTTTGCACTTTCACGTTTTGTTGTTCCTTTTCTAATAGAACAACACTTCTGCACTTTTCATTTTTGCTGTTCCTTTTCCAAAGGAACGACACTTGCATTTTTGCTGTTCCTTTTCCAAAGGAACGACACTTTTCATTTTTGCTGTTCCTTTTCCAAAGGAACGACACTTTTCATTTTTGCTGTTCCTTTTCCAAAGGAACGACACTTTTTGTTTTTGCTGTTCCTTTTCTAAAGGAACAACACTTTTAGTTTTTGCTGTTCCTTTTTCCAAAGGAACGACATTTCCATTTTCACACTTTTTTGTGTGTATTTTTGCTTTTTGGTGTGCATTTTCTTTGCTGTTCCCTACACGGAACACCACTTTTTGAGTGTTTTTGTTGTTCCTTCAAAAAAGCAACACTTTGGGAGTATTTTTGAGAGCAACCATTTTCTTCCTCTTGTGATATTATTCCTAATTCATCTCAACCACATTTTACTGATTCCCTTTTATGGCATGAAGTACACTACTTTTATGAGGACAAGAATTATGGATTCTTTTGAAGCAAAGTTAATATCATTCACATTATAATCTTTAACAGGACAACTCCTTGATGATAGATTCTTTTCAGAAGGGACACAATTATTTATATATCACTTTACTGCATTGTTTTCTGTTGAACATGATATTGATTGATCATCTTAATACCATGCTGGTTCCACCCTTCCTGGTTATAATCTTCTCTGTTTGTAATAAATGAGATTATAGGTATATATATATATATTTTTTTTTTTCTATTGACATGTTCAACTTCTTCCACCATCCCTGCTCTTAAGGAGTACTGAGCCTCCCTCTTTTTATCATCAAAATGTGTAATAATAACAAAATTTTGTTCGCAGATGGAGGATAGGGGGTCTCATTACGAGCCAGCCTACCATGTTCATAAGGCTGTAACAGAGTGACATTCCCGTTATGGCCACCACACCAGAGTTATGATCCATTGGATAGCCAAATTATCCCTGGAACGGGAAGGTCTCATCACGAGCCTGCCTGATCACTTTTGCTACATCCCAGTGAATGGCAGTGTGATTATCTGGTTACCATGCCAGCACACTGATCTCTTCTGTAGAATAGCACTGTAACTCTCCATTTATAAATTGAGGATCCTGACTCATATGGGTTAAAAAGCAACCCTGCCGAGGCTATGGACGCCTGTTGGCAGCAGCGGCTCTGCTTATGGTATTCAAGTTATATCTTATCGTCAATTATTATTATAATACCATTTTCTTATTTTTTCTTTTTACCAGAGAGGTTATTTCCTTAACTTTTTCCCTGTTTTGAACCTTTATGCATGAGAAATTGTTTTATGATCAATCACATCATTTTCAGCTAGAATACCGTCAGCAAAACATCTTTTTAGCATATTGTTGTCCTTTTTCGTTTTCCATAAACTATCATCAATCCAAAGCGTCCTATCTCTTATTCATAACTATCTTTACATACTCTGCTCTCATTATAACCATAACTCTCGCTGTCCTATCATTGATAAGTGTACTCTGCTTCATTTACTGATATATTGTTCATCCCATTGCCTTGCCGTCAGCACCACCCCTTTCATATGCTTTATGGTTATGGAACCTATTTTCCAATTGGAGGGGGGAATGTATGCATTATGGAATTGCATGCGATATGATTACTGCACCTTGCCATACCTTGTTGATTTGACAACATATTAATATTGCATGTATACATAAGTTTTTCTAATTGAAATTTTGCATGCATCTTATCTGTTGCTATTTAAAGCTAACACTATGGATTCAAGAACATTGTATGCAAAATAGTGCTTTGTTTACAGGAGAACAACAAGTATGGACAAAATTCTATTCGTAGCATGACCACACTATTGCACTTAACAGAAGAGGCTCGAGCAACTCGATGTGCTTACCTGGATTCCACCTTTTGCATCACTTTCAGTGCCAACTCTACCTACATCAGCTTCAACAACTGCCAGTCCATATATGTCATTCCACATTTTTGGAGGTAAAACTTGAGGTAAAATCGCATAGTTTTCTAATTTATTATGAATTTAGGAGAATTTAATGAAAATCCATTTTGAGCATTATTTGTCATCCTTCATTCCACATCTTTACCACTTCCCCTTTTTCAGCAGCATATCATTTTCGAGTGTGGGGGAGTGTTCCTTTCATTCATTTCTTTCTTATGACCACGTCATTCATATTCTTTATCATCCATTGCTATTCTTATTCACTCTCAACACCTCCCTTATTCCATGTTGTTTTACACCAAGCATAGAATTCAACAGCTGGTAGCAACCACCTCTATTTGTTTTCTAGCATCGCATGAGGGCATGCTAATTTTTCAGAGAGGGGGAGGAATTGCTATGCATGATGGATGTTTTCTACTTTCTTCCTTATTTAAGGCATACAATTTCATTTTTACACAGTGCAGAAATTGATTTCCACATATTTTTAAAACTATGAACTCAATTCTTGTCATTTTTGGAAAACACATACGTATCATTAATACAAACCCACACAATTTCAAGAAATATTGGTTCATAAAATTTCGGAAATCATGCACTCTCACCTACAGCCATTTTGTTTATATCTCATGATCCATGCATCAAAACGATCTGATTTTTGGATCATAGAAGCCTTCATATATTACAAATCTACTTGCAACATTTCAACAAAATCTAGTTTGTAGTTTTTGGGAAAATGCTTAATGAAGTTTGCTGTTATCTATGTCATATTTTGCTGCAACTTCATACATATAGTTGAATGTCAATGTAAAAATTGTTATGCCTTCATCGAGATTGCTAAAATTGAATATTCAAGCATTCATTTGTTCTCAAATTTTTATTGCTTGGTTAACACATGGTTTTTGTCTTTGGGTTGCATGAGGACATGCAATATATTCAGTTTTCGTTGCATGAGGACATGCAACATATTGAGTGTGGGGGTATGTTGGGTCATTAATATGTCATTATTATTGTCACTTGTGAACATTTATTCCACCCATTTCTACCATTCTTCATCACGTCATTTATTATAATTTATTATTTAAATCCATTTTATAAATGATTTATGCTCTTATGAATGAATGCTATTTATTCTCCTTTATTTCTAACAAAATTGATCATTATGCATGATTTTATCAATGATAGTTTTAATAAATCAGTTGTAACATTATTCACCATTTTTAGCCTCCAAGATAATTTCCAGATTGAAGATTTGATCATTAAAAGTGCCAACTCAGAAATTCGCTGGAATAAGAAGTGATGGTTTTGCGGTTGAGATTCTGAGCAAATGAAGCAGAATCTGGAAAATCCGGAACATGGGTTTTGTCCAGAACGGACCCAATTAACTTTAGCAAAGAACGGTTTGCCCAAATTCGGCTTGTACTGGGAGAAACGCAGGGTTCTTTGAGCACGATTTTCTGAGATTTATTGTTGCGGCCGTCCTCCAAATCTCAGCTGCAAAGCCAAATTTGTCTGGTTCTTGTTGAAAGCTGGATGGAAAGATATCTTCTTGTTTATCAATTGGTTGGAAACAATCCAATTTTGTAATGTAAATCATGTTGTACTTATCTTTATTGTAACTGCTCTCTGATCTCTCTTTACTTAAATCAAAACAGAGATGACAGAGGGGGATGATTTGGGGATGGCTAAGAGAATGGAGAATGGATGATTTGAATTAGAGATTCAGAAGCAAGGCTTCATGATAGGATAGAAAGAAGAAGGGATTGTTGCATGTGGTAATCCTCAAGCTTTTGCTATTGTAATGATTTCATAATTTGATGATTAATACATGATTTGGGAGTTGTTGTTCATTCTGTTCATCTGAAGTAACCCAGCAGCATCCGCTGGCGGCTAAGGGCCCAGCCTCTGGTGGAGTACGCTGCTGCTACTACTGTATATTATATTCTTTTGTTTTATGCGTGGTTTGCTTATCAGTTTTACTTGGTAATCTGGTATGTTCTATTATTGTACATCACAGATCTCTCACATAATCTCATTTTCTGAGACAGAAATATCATATTAATTTTGCAACGCATTGCTGTTTCTTTAAGTGCTGATATAAATGGTTTTTACAGGATACCGTTGCTATTCAATTATGGAATGTCTGTGTTGTAACATTTGACCATTGGTATTATTGAATTCATCTTAGAAATTATATTTCCTTGCAATTATTGAATCTATGAACATTGTTGTTCCATTCTAAAAGACAATCGTATTATTTATAACTAAGACTGACAAGTGGATTACCAAGATCAGATTTCTATTGAGGTGTGTCGTGTGTTAAGTTGTTATGCATTTGTATTTGACTTTCCATCGTTGTTTCATATTCATTATTAGTTAATGGTGTTCTATTTCTGCGTGTTGTTTGATTTCAATTGCTGGTTTATTTCAAGATTGCTGATTTGTTGTTTCATTTACTTGCCATTTCTTAAGGACAGACTCAGGCTGTAGTGAGTGTCAGCTTCTGCTATTTGGCTCTCAGACCTCTGATCTGCTCCCATCAGTTATGAAAGGGATAGGTTATTGCCACCAAACCCTTGGCTGATGTGTTGTTCTATTTCATTGTTATTTCCTTTATTTTCCATTTCATTTACATTCATCAAGGACGATCTCAGGCTGTAGTGAGCCCCAGCATCAGCTACCTAGCTCCCAGATTTTGGATTTGTTCTCATCAGTTATGAAAAGGATGGGTTATTGCTACCGAACCTTCGACTGATGCAATGCTTGGTGTGATTTAGCCTTTTGAAGTAGTTAAGTTGTAGACATGCACCCATTTACTTTGTTGTTCATTTCTATTGATTAATTGCACTAGTTTGCTTTTAAAGAGTTTTCCTAGTTTACTTTCAATGGCAGCTTTAGTTCAAGTTCGATTTCCTTTTGATTGCTTTAAAGCAGGACTGACTGTAGAGAACATTGGTTATTGCTTCCTCGTTCCCAGATTGATTGTCTTGTTCCAGTTTGATTTCAATTGCATCAATCTCTAGAGGAATGGGTTATTGCTACTGTATCCTCAATTGATGTTTGCTGAGTGAATAATTGGATTTCAGAGCATCTGAGTTTATGTTATTGTTAGATTTCTTTTTCAAGCATTCATTTACTTTTGTAGCTTTTAAGCACTATACTACAAAACATTACTCTTGAGTAAATAGCCACCTCAGACTGAGTACACTCTTGAAATAAAAAGTCGTCCCTGGGTTGATAATTAATGTGAAGGTAATTAGGAGTTCAAAAGACACCTTTTTATCGCTCCACACTAGCCATGATAAAAATTTCGTCAAACTTGCCATAAATATGTAATCTACAAGTTTAAGAAATAGATCTGAGCATAGGGGTCTCATACTTATCTGAGAATCTCTAAGAAGCATTGTTCCCTTATATCATTAGCTGCATTATCATCTATTAGGTCATAGATACATTGTTCGTTCATTTGCAAATCAAAACATGAGGAGATCCATGCATCATTACTGTCATATACATGATTATAACCAGCATAATAACAATAGAAATATCAAGGATACATTAGCCATAGAATCCACATATAAACCAATATAATACTCATGAAATAACAAGGAGAAATAACCTCATAGTAATGATGCAAAATCCAACCCAGTATGGGACTAGCATGTTCCACTCAACTGTAGATTGGTTGAGCCAGATCTCTCTTCAACTAATCACCCTCATGCTATATTGCAAGCATGAATGTGGGATCTCATAAAACACATCAATCAAAACCATCTAGTGTTTCGAGAGGCCAAATTACCTCAACCCATCAAACAATGGTTCCACCTCACATTTAGACATCACAAAACCATCAAAAGATTGGTCTCTACCCAAGCCTTCTAGGGTTCCAAAGTGTTGTTCCAGCCAATGTTTCCAGGACTATTAAATCAGCCCACAATTTACTCTAGGCTTCCTGAGTGTTTTTCCAACCAGGGATTCCAGGACTAGTAACTCAACCTGCTAAGGGATTCTATAGCGTTTTTCCAACCAAGGCTTTGAGGACTAATAACTCAACCCAACCTATTACATGGCTTATACAGAATTTGTCCAACTAGGGCTTCTAGGAACTAATAACTCAACCCAAGCTAAAGGAAACATGAGAACCAACTAGAAAAACAAAGAAATAAACCCACAATACCATGGCTATCAAGGAAATGGCAAGGCTAGGCAAATCCACTGTCAATCTAGGTAATCCTCCATGCTAATGACATATCATAACCAAGAAACCACATGCATGTGCCATGCATGCCAAAAATAGCAAGGAAATCATACATGTAACTCGTTACCTGCTAGAGAAACCCACAGTAGCTACTGATCCCAGTGTCCTCTTACGCCTTCCTACTTTTTTTTTGCCTTCTTGCTCCAACATCCAAGTATGCCACACTCCTCCAAGAGTGCTCCAAGAAAACTGTAAGTGCCAAGAGTATGAGAGAGAGAGAATATAAGAGAGTTCCACCAAAACCCGACAAAATCTTCCTAACTGATCCTCAGAAGCCTTTTTATCAATGAGGTCTCTATTTTCTTCATTTTTCATTATTTTCCTTCATTTTCCTTCTCACATGCAACCTATGACCTTTCACCTTACTTTTCTTCTAGTTTCCATTATTTTCATTAATGAATGTGCCAAAATACCATTTTTCCTTTTGAAAGCATTTGACATTGCCTTCGCCATAATAAAGTGAATTAACACCCACATTAGGATGTCTTTCCCACCATTAAGCTTGGAATATGTGTCCCATGACCGTGTTCTTATATATTTTTACATGTATTTTTAATCAGGGCTATTACAACATCTAGATGATACAATTACTAATATTAGATGATACAATCTCTGTTCTTCAAACTGTTGTCAAACCCTCAAGAGTTATGATGAATACTTCAGATAATCAAGCTTCAAGCTGAATAATCAACTTGTCTAATTAGAGAAATTCCTTTTCAATGCTGTCAAGATAATATTTTTCAATCAAATCATACCTCAAGTATGTTGAAGTAGAGAGTCCCACTATTATACTTGAAGATGTCCTTGAGCTGGTGTCAACTATGTCATTGACGATTGAAGATGTCTCTTATCAATCTAACTTTCTCTACTCTTATATAGTGATGCTTCTACCCTTATTCTCATTGTTATAGATGAAGCCTCTTCTCAAAGAGGTCTAAATCTAATCAATGAACTTAAAGAGACTATGGCTAGATATCAAAACTCATAACATAGTAGCTACCAGTAGCCTAGATCATCTCAGAAAGATGTACCATACATATGCTAATATTGATGCTACTAAGGTCTTCAAAGGTGCCAATAAATCATTATGTATTGACCTCATAAGATTTCAAAAATTCTCCTCAAAATGTCCAATCTAGAGTAGAAGAGAATCATGAAAAAAGACCAATATATCACTGCAACAAGATGCTTTAGATATGCCTTATGCAATAGAACCCTCTTCAAGACAATGTGTAGAATTTTCTTAAATTCTTGGAAGAATGGTTGAATATCTTACTGCTTTAGTGGACGAATTCTGAGATCAAAGCTGCCTCAAGAGAAAAGGGCCATAGATGCTTTCCAAATCTCCCAATGTTTCAATGTTGATGGGTGCAAGAGTTCTGTGGTTCCTGAAAGTGGAGCAAAAAATCTAGTGGTCTTTGGAGAGAAGACCATGCTGTGGCATCAAAGGCTTGGACATATTGGAGAGAAGGGCCTTCGAATACTTCATGGTAAAGGTATGGTAGAAGGTATGAGTAATAGCTCTCTGGATTTTGATTTCTGTGAAAATTATGTATATGGGAAGCAGAATCAGGTGATTTTCCCCTCTGGTGGTAAAAGGGCAAAACATATATTAGAAATTGTGCACAATGATGTGTTTGGACCTATGAAGGTTCCATTACTGGGTAAGTCTGTGTACTATGTATCATTTATAGATGATTTCTCAAGGAATACATGGATATATTTCCTTAAGAAGAAATCTGAAGTCTTTGACAGGTTTAAAGAATTTAAGGCTCTGGTGGAAAACCAGACAGAGAAGAAGATAAAGGTGTTGAGGACAGATAATGGTGGAGAGTTTTACAGCAAGGAATTTGAAGAATTGTGTAATAAGTGTGGTATAGCACAATAGAAGCCTACTCCATACACACCTGAGCAAAATGGAGTTGTAGAGAGAATGGACAAGACGTTGATGGAAAGGGCAAGAAGCATGCTCAGTGGTGTCGGGTTAGGACAGGAATTCTGGGCAGAGGCGGTGGAGACAGCATGTTACCTAGTCAATAGATCACCTTCATCAGCGTTGGAGGATAAGACTCCACAAGAGGTATGGACTGGTAAGAAACCCTCTCTTTCACATATGAAGGTATTTGGATGTGATGCATATGTACATGTTCCAAAGGAGAAAAGAACCAAGTTGGATAGTAAATCTGAAAAGTGCATCATTATTGGGTATAAGGATGGTTTAAAGGGTTATAAGCTTTGGAACCCAGTAACAAGGAAGGTTGTGTACAGGCGAGATGTGGTGTTCAGAGAGGTAAAATATGTTATTAAACATGAAGCCCAACCAAAGGAACCTGAGAAGATAGAGTTTGATCTTAACGAGGAAGAATCAGACTTTACAGCAGAGGAGGAATCAAAATATGAGGAACCACAAACTTTGGGTGTGAGAAGATCAGTTCGAGAAAGAAGGCAACCAGAAAGGTATAGTCCATCTGCTTTCTGTTCAAATTTTTCTTTATCTGTTACTGATGATGATCCCATAACTGTGAAGGAAGGAGTAGATTCAGAGGATGGAAAACTTTGGAAAGAGGCCATGGTTGATGAAATGGCATCTTTGCACAAAAATGAGGCTTGGGATTTGGTAGAGTTTCCAGTTGGAAGGAAACCCATTGGCAGCAAATGGGTGTTCAAGAAGAAGACAAATGCAGAAGGAAAGGTGGAGAAATAGAAAGCTCGGTTGGTAGCAAAAGGTTATCCTCAGGTGCCAAGAATTGATTTTGGTGATATTTTTCTCCTATTGCCAAGGTAACTTCTATTAGATTACTTTTATCTGTTACTGCTGCTTTTGATTTTGAGGTAGAATAGATGGATGTGAGGACAACATTTCTTCATGGGGATCTGGAAGAGGAAATCTACATGAAGCAACCTGAAGGCTTTGTGGTGAATGGTAAGAAAGAATTGGTATGCAAGTTAAATAAGTCTCTGTATGGGTTAAAACAGTCACCAAGGATGTGGTATCAGAAATTTGATACATTTATATGGGGACATGGCTTCACCAGAAGCAAAGAAAATCACTGTGTGTATTTTAAGTTAATTGGTGACCGTGTTATTTTTCTAGTCTTGTATGTGGATGATATGTTACTGGTTGGAAATGACAAAGAAATTATCTGCGATTTGAAGACCCAATTGTCCTCCAAATTCTACATGAAAGATCTTGGTGCTGAAAACTATATTTTGGGCATGGAAATTAAAAGAGATCGGGCAAAGACGAAGCTCTGGTTAAACCAAAGGAAGTATGTCGAGACAATACTGCAGAGGTTTAATATGTAGGATAGTAAACCAGTGAAGGTTATCTGCTGAACAGTGTCCCAAGACACAAGAAGAGGAAGAGGACATGTCCCATGTTCCATATGCAAGTGCAGTCGGTAGCCTAACGTATGCAATGCTCTGTACTAGAACAGGCATTGCACATGCAGTGGGTGTATTGAGCAGGTTTATGTCAACCCAGGGAAGGAGCACTGGACAGCAGTGAAGTAGGTTTTTAGGTATTTGCGTGGCACTAGTGATTATGGTTTATGCTACTAAGGAAGACCAGGATTGGACAAAGTGTTGGATATTCATGGCTTTTTTGATGCAGACTGGGTTGGAGATCTGGATCAGAGAAGATCTACAAGTGGGTATGTGTTTAACCTATTTGGAGGTGTGGTCAGTTAGATGAGTAAGAAACAATCTATAGTGGCACTATCAACTACAGGGGCAGAATACATGGCAGCCACTCATGCAAGCAAGGAAGCAATTTGGTTGCAGAGAATGTGTTCAAGTATGGGATTAGTATAGGGAGCTATAAGGATAGACTGTGACAGCCAAAGTGCAATTTTCTTGGCAAACCACCCTGCATATCATTTAAAGACAAAGCACATTGATGTTCAGTATCACTTTGTGAGGGATATGATAGAAGACAAAAAGGTGTTGTTGGTAAAGGTGGATACTTTCAAGAATATTGCAGATGCATTGACAAAATCTATGAGCTCTAACAAGTTCTCTTGGTGTAGAGAAACAATGGGTGTTGCAAGGCCAGATATATGACTAAGCTCTCTTGTGGTCCCCTCTGGAAAGAAAACAACAAGTGGGAGAATGTTGGGTTGTCTTATATTATTTCCACGACTAGCCCAGGTAGTTAACCGGGGGGTTAGAGGGGGCGCGGATCCCCCCCCCTCATTGCATAGATTGCGTAGCGGGGGCTCACAGGGGGTTTGAGGAGTGCAAGTAACCCCCCTCTATGGCGTTTGGGGTAGCGCCTCGAAAAAGTTTGTCTTTTGGACCCTATATTAGGTTGGGCGGACCTACTTATGGTTTTGTGCATGTTTTTCGCACATGGTTTTGGATGCGATGGTTTTTGGTCCATGCTTTTGGACGCGATGGTTTTTGGTCCATGGTATTGGACGCTTCGACATGAATAAATATGTATTGTAACATTGAAAGGAACATAACGAAAAATCAAGCTGGTAGTTCTGGTTTTGGGATCCAGGGGAAAATCTTTGTGTATATGTGTTTTATGTGTTATGCTCTCGCATTATTTATTTTCTATGTTTTAAAATTCGTATGCAGGTAATTTCAGTACAACGTTAAAACCTACATCTCTTTTTATCACAAAATTAGATCCAAGGAGAAGTTCTTGAAATTTGTCTCGAAAAATTCAATGTGCTAGCCTAATACTAGTGCATGAAATATCTGAAGGATGCTCCTATATTTGTCTTAGAAAATGATTGAAATTTGGTCTCTGATTTTTCAAAAATGGGCTATTGGACCAGCCTTAGACTTACACAAATCTTCCTTAAAAATTACCCATGAATGTCTTCTAGAGGGGGATGAATATTCCTCAAAGTCTTTCCATTGAAGGTTTGTAGATACAACATAATGTTTCAGGAAGAATGTGCCAAGAGGAAGTTCAAATATGCTTCTACACTCATTCATCGAGGATTTTGAAACTTCTGCAACAGATGACAAATCAACCCATGATAAAACCTTCACAAAAGGAAAAAGAAATAACCCCAACCTCAGTTCATGAGGCTTTATAACATAGATGAAAATATACATAGAAGATTAAGCCATAGATCCATACTGGTGCGAGCCTTAGGTACACTGAGGCCTCAAGAACCACGAATTTTCCACATAATTTATAGCGAGAATATAGACAAAATGACTAGCGCACACCTTCCTCAACTTCATCTTGTTGTTCAGATGATCATGACTACTCTAGGCCTCAAATAAAACTACAAAATATATGATATATCAAGTGCATAAGATGATTTCCATGGAGGGTAGACGATTCCTAGATTTATACTTGTCGAAGGGTCATCCAGAGGGAGCCGACATGGCCTAATTTCCTTAGAGCTGACCTAACCAAAATTTAAAATTTGAATTTTAAAATTGAATGTTTTGGGGCCAAAAAATTTAACCCTCCTTTAGGGCTAGCTTGTGAAAAATAGGAGGGAAATATGAAATTCAAATTTTATCAATTGGAGCCAAAATAATTTTCCTTTTTGGAGGCTCACTAGAAATTTAATATATTCTTCCAAATATAAAATTCCATAAATAATTTAATCATAATCTGCCATTGTTATCTTCTTTTGGGGACTTTGACCAAGTTTTGGGGCACAAACCTTGGTTGAGTGTATCTCCTTGACCATGGGGAGTTAGGAGACATGCCACCTACCATCATAATCAACACGATGACGAGAATAAAATGGGAATCGTATTGGGTCCAAACATTTTTACCCTTCCATATATGTTTCTCATCAAACACGAGCATCATAACCACATCGTAGGGGCTTGCTTTGTTTGCTTTCTTCTATGCTTCTTGTCCATTAGAGATTCCAAATAATGCAATCCATGATGTATATTAAGAGAATTTATAAATTGACATTGGAATTAGTGACAACACCTTTCAACAACTTAGAAAGAAGGAAGAAAATCAATTATAAGATTCTATCTATTCATTTTTTTTTCTTGGAATCTTTGTATTTAAACTTTTAAAGTTGGAAATTTATCTTAAGTTTATTTTGGCAAATTTTACTAATTCCTAATATGCAAATTGTAAATGTTTGGCCATATTTTTGTAACAATATTCAAAATTTTAACATGTTAGTTTGCAATCCTATGAGCTTTTTTACATAGTTGTCCATGATTAGCTCTATGAGAAGGGGCTCTACCCCCTCTAATTTGTAAATTGTCCATGTCTTTTTTATTTTAATATATTTTTTTTATTGTTTTTCTTTTTTAATTTTAATTTTCATTTTAATTTTTTAAATGTGTTTTTTTATTTAATTCAATTTAATTCTTAGTTATTATTTTTATTGATTTTATGTGTGTTTTTTTTAATAGTTATTTTTTCAATTTAAATTTTTTAATGTTTTTTTTTTCTAATTAAAAAAAAATAGTTTCAATGTTTTTATTTATTTATTATTTTTTAGCAAAAAGATCTTGAAATATGTGTTTTTTTTAATTACGTATATATGCAAAACGTATATTTTTTTGTCTACTGTTTAAATTTTTTATTTTTTATTGACAATTATTTTGTGTATTGAAGTATTAATTAATGATATATAAATATATAAAATATCCTAACCTCAAAATATTAATGCTATTTTTTTTTTGCAAAAAAAAAAAAAATCATTATAAAAAAACATTGCAAAGAAAAAAAAAAATCACATGTTTAGAAAACTCTTGAAAAACAAACATGTTAGGACGAAAAACAAGAAGAGGAATAAGACAACTTAAAAAATGGTTAAATAATCAACATTTGAAAAGAAAATTGTGCATACTTAAGACATAAGAAAATTTAAAGTGTAAAAAATATGCCTTAAAAAAAAATTGTTGATGCTTTTCAAAATCTGCATGAAAATCACCAGCATTAAAAAAATGTCCACAATTAATACATCATAAAATTTAAAGTGTTAAAAATAAACCCTATAAAAGAAGTTGTTGACGTTGCATCAACACTTTTCAAAATCAACATGAAAGTCACCAACATTTAAAAAAAAAAATCATATTTGATACATAAAATTCTATTGAGGAACCTATTGGGGAAAATAAATATTATTCCAAGTATTAAATGATGACGAGTTTTGAGTTATACTTGGTGGTTGATTTATTTCTTTACTTGATTCCTTAAATACTTGTTGAAACCCTAAAAGTGATGGGAAATATTTTATCGAGTGATCCTCCTTACACTGCTTCTGTTCTTCTTGCAAATTGTCCAATTGTAAATTTAGAGAGGATTTTGTAGCATATTTCAAAAGTTAAGAGAAATGTTCTCGATAATTCTTACTAGTCTTGGAGATTCCTCTTGAATACCTAATGAATAATTTACAAACATCATCATATGGTAAGTGAAAAAAATCACCTGCTCTTATCAGATTTAGAAATTCTAAAACTTTATCTTTGATTCCTTTGAGTAGGAGTGTTTTCAAGGTCTCTTTTGCCAAATGTTTATGTTTTGAAATTTGAAGGTTGTATCAAAATCATTCCCTATAGTCCTCCAAACTTTCATTTTCCCCTTGTATCATTCCAAAAATATCTTCATTAGCCCAACAATAGTCTTTTACCTTGGTACTGCTCCAAGATTACATTATTCATATCTTCCCATGTTTGAATGTGGTTCCCTCCAAGGCTCATGAACCATCAAAGAGCTTCTCCTTCAAGAGTAAGAGGAAACACTATTGGACAATTGGCAGTGTTTGGATGGCTAGTGGTTATGATAGTGTTGGCATTGATGTCAACCAAGATCAACATGGTGATTGAGAGTCCAGGAGGAATTCCATGGTAGCTTTAGGCTTCTGCTAAAGAATCATCATAGTAGCAGGCTTATTGAAAAGCCATAAAATGATGACTACTATGGTGATTGATAGTTTAGGCTCAAGAGGAATCCTATGATAGTTGCAAGCTTCATGTAGAGAATCATCATAGTAGCAGGCTTACTGGAGAAGCCATAAAATGATGACTATCATGGTTGGGAGTTCAGGATTCCAGGCACAAGAAGAAGAATCAAGAAGCAAAGAATGGCAAAGAGTTTTCAGACATTTTATAAGTATCAGATGGGAATAAAGCCTAAATTATAACCTCTCCATTAGAAATTGCTCTGAAAGAGTTTTCCAACGGTGTGTAGAAGTCTAAAAATGGACTACTGAATCAAAAGTTGTGACATTTCGAAGTTTAGGGACTTGAAGTCCTAAGCAGGTTGAAATATTGGAGGTCAGCACATCAGAACACGCTATATCAGAGGTTAGCAGAGAGGAAGGATGAATATCAAAGGTCGGAGCACATTGGGACTCAATATCGGAACCCCAGAGCATAGGGTCATGGGAGCATCGGAATATCAGAGATCAGAGAATATCAAGATATCAGAGTCTATCATATTGGGATATTAGAGGCTCGAGGCCATCAGAATATTAGAGGTCATCAGCATATTGAAGGTTGGAGCATATCAAAATATCAGAGCTTCTTAACATTTGTATTTTGAGAAGTTACAATATTCAGTGCTTCCAATATTGTTAAAACACTAAGGGATGCTGAGCAGAATTAACAAAGGACTTTGTTGCAAAACTAAGGCTAATCAGTAATATTTCTCTCTCCTCAAGTAGGACACATGGCGGCATGTCATTAGCTGTGAGAAACTAAAGTGGCTAGTGATGTCAGCATGATGTGAAAGTACGGTGGACAAGTGGCACCCTGTTTTAGCATTTTCAATGGCCCAATGGGGTAAATCAGAGTGACACGTGTCACCTCTCAGGACTTGCCACGTGTAGAAGTGACGCCAACATATTAGAGGTAAGTATATCGTAGGATGAGGACATCGTAACTCTTGTGCAAATGTTGCTTGAAAAATTACGATAAAAGGGGCTCCCACATTACCTGGCACATGGTCGTATGGAGCTCAAAGGAACCAAGGGCTAAACAAAGGGAGCTAAGACACAATCAGAACTTTGCAGAAGTTATGATACAAAGGGGCTCCGATATAACTCTAAGCTGATGGTCACAGGCCTGGTGCTATGAGAAGGAAAATAATCAAGGAGCTAAGCACCAAGGGAGCTAAGGATATCGCGGTTGTGTAATATCGTAACATTTTTTTTTTTAAAGTTACAATATGATGGGGCTTCAACGAAATAAGTACAGTGAGTTAAATGGATGGATAATTCAACAACTAAATATTAAATCCATATCAATGGAGTTGGTTTATGAATTTAGCTAGATATGTAGAAGGCGCTGACACATGGAAATGAGGACAACAGTTCAAAGAGAAGAACTGAAGAAATGGATAAAGCATTTGGCTGCTTTGTGTGCACGACTGGTAGATTTAAATGAGGAACATAGTGGCAATTCCTGAGTGTTGTCAAGCTCTGTGGAGCAATAAATCAGCATGGGATTCATAGTAGAGTGTGTTGGTCTCCTGAGATTAAATTCTTAGTATGGAGGATTATGTAAAGAGTCAGTTGAGAACTCGAAAGCCCATTTATGTGTTTAATGTTATGACAAAGATCAACTAGCAGACACAATAATAGTAGGAGGAGCCATACTGAGGTACACTCAGAAAGTATGGACATAGGTAGCAGGGAAATAGAGACAACATTGTGTAGAGAGCATCAAAGGATCAAAACCATATATTTCCATCAAGCAATGTGGGGATAACATTATATCATTGAAGCACTGAGGAGTGAGAGATGTGTGAGTAGAGAGTGTGCTCAACAGTAAGAGCAGAGAGAGTGTTGTGAGACAAACAATGAGAGTAGAGCTGAAGAGTGTCCAACAAAGAGCTTGTGCGAGAGAAGGTAGAGTGCCAAGGATATTTTTTTGTGAGCATCGAGAAAATAACAGTTGTATGAGACCAAGGGGAGCTTGTGGAACAATAGTGAACTGAGAGTAGAAGTTGTTTATGAAATCAACCTAATTGGTATTTTCATAATTGTATATGACTTTGTTTTCAATTTGAAAATAGTATGAAATAGTAGAACAGTTGCAAGAGAAGGTTGATGCCTACATTCAGAAGAGGTTGGTTCCTCTTGGTAAGTTGGTTCTTGCTAACCAAAGGGGCCTGATGCCTCCTGTGAGTGGATGCTCACAAACAAATTGTTGTAATTAAGTAGGTGCTTAAATTAAATCATAAACAAACAATAAATTGGTGGGTTTTTCCTTTAGGGTGTCCACGTGAAAGAACCGGTGTCAAGATGTATATGTTGCTCATGTGATTGGTTGTATGAACATACGAATGCTTAAAAACTGCTACTTACTCTCTTTATTAATACATTCTCTCATAAGTAACATAAAATAAAAAGGACTGAAAGCACATTAGGAAAAAGAATTAAGATTCTCATTTTTACTAATTCACCCCCCAGTAATTCCTTATTTCAACAATTGGTATCATTGCCAGGTTCCTTTAGGAACATTCTAACAATTGGAATGTAGATCTATAAGGAATTATGTCTAGGAAAGAGATTCAAGAGGCTTACTCATGTAGAATATCAGTCTTTGATGGGAAAAACTATGCCTTTTTGAAAGTAAGGATAGAAGCATATCTTATGTCCTTGGGAGTCGACTTCAATGCTAGTAGACTACAATGTCCCTGATATTCCTTCCACTCATGCAGATGGTAAAAAAATATATGGAAATAATGCTAAAGCCAAGAATTCCAATGCCAATCAAAACTTGTAAAGGTTATGCATTGTAAGTCTACTAAGGAAGTGTGGGTAAAGCTTAATCAGAGTCATGAAGGAGATGGCAAAGCCAAGAAGGAGAAACTTAAGACCTTCAGAATGAGGTTTGAGAGCTTGAGAATGAGTGAATATGAAAGCATAGCAAAGTCCTTCCTCAGATTTGATGAAGTAGCCAATATTATTAGAAGACTTGGTGAAGTGGTCAAGGAAGAGATGTTGGTTCAGAAAATATTAATATCTCTGCCCATGAGATTTAATGCCAAAGTCTCAGCTATTGAAGAAATGGATAATTTAAAGGATCTCAAGATGGATTAGTTCTCCTGATTGGGAAACAGGTCAGTCAACACAACAGGAGAAGTGGATGATTTAAGAAACTGCTTCACTTCAGTGCAGTGCAGACAATCACGTGTAAAGTGATCCTTGTTACAAATTAAGCATGGGTATCAAGGATTTCATTTCTCATTAGAAGATGAATTTGTTTGTTTATCCTATGGTGATGAATCTTTATTTTTCTTTCCTTTACCTTTCTTCTTGCTTCCAGGTTTCTGCTGAGACGTTCCTTTATCAGATGAGACGTCATTTATCTCAGAAGAATAAGCCGCAGGAGGATGGGATGGAGGGTTTTGTGTAGGAGAGGTAAGAGAAATACCGGATGGTTTACTCAATGACTGCAAACTGGCAGAAACTATAATTCCATCTGTTGCATGAGATTCTTTACCAAGTGGAGGAGGAATAGTATTTGAGGGTCTTAGAGCATTTGGTATATTATCAAAGAGCATGCCCGATTGGGTGTAAACCAGATCTAAATATTGAGCATGAGCAATAAATTTATCTTCGTTCACGACTCCACCTTTGGACACATCTTCTATTATGGGAGCTAACAGATACTTGACAAACCATTCCGCTAACAATTGATGAGGAACATAAGTCTTGACCAACTGACGATGACTCCTCTACTCATGAATGTGATCCGAAATGTGAGTAGAGTCTAATTGTTTGAAGTTAGTCAATAGTTCTGTTCCAGTTTAGTATCTGATGGGGAAAATGGAAATGCATGAGGAAGGTAGTGGCTAAAGTGGTGAAGTTGTGAAATGACGCTCTAGGTAATTCAATATACCATTTAGCTGCGGTATTTGCAAGAATTCGTTGGAAAAGATGGAGTCAAATGGAATCATCATTAAGTGAATTGGATGAACACTATAGATAATACATCATAACATGTGTCAACGGGTCTTCTCCTTAATTACCATTGAATTTTGGGATATCAGAAGGCAACTTATTGGGAATAATCAGCCACAATGGTGAATGAGCAATGTGATCATTAGTAAGTAGATTTAAGTCTGACAATTCAAGAGTAGCCACAAAAGAAAACTTCTGATTAAAGTCCAAAGGTGGATGACCTAGATCTGAAGGGATAACTTTGGCAATAGGTACTTTCATTCCTGGATAAGGAGGATACTAATAATAAGGAACCTGGTTACTAGAATATGGAGGGTTCTGATAACCAACATATAAGTGAGTTTGTTGCCCAGCCCCAGGATGGCGATAAAGCTATTGAATGGTTTGATTTGGATTTGCTAGCCTTGAAAAGGAACTTGATGTGATCCATACAGTTTCCTGATAGGGGTTTAAATTGTCCCCTAGTACATTTTTGACTGAGACTATGCCAAATTTTGAATAATTTGACCTACTGAAACTTGAAGGATACCTTGTGCAAGCAATTGAGAAGGTGAGGGACCTTGTACAAGTTGAAGAATCAGGATCTAGGGAGAACCAAACACCATTGGAATTGGCTATAAAGGTTGTCTCACATGTATTTGAGCTTGTTGAGGTTCTGATGGATAGGTATGAATTTGTGATGAAGACAGTGTAGTTTGAGGATTCAATAATCGATCCCAAAATGAACCAGGTTGAATAGGTAAAGCAGGTTTCCAAACACTAGAAGCCATTCCAAAATAAAGAGGACTATAATTAGGTGGATTACCATATTGAGGTATACAACCAATAGGTTTCCCCCTTACCATAGGAGGAGGGGATGATGGAGGAAAATTTGATCCAAATGGAGGGTACCGAACATAAGGAGGGTTGGGATATTGAGGGTATCTTTGCTCACTGATATAAGGGACAACCTACTGCTCTATTGTAGGTGTGGATGGAGGAAGAGGAGAAGACTATGTGGATTTCATAAGAGAAGTAATAGACATTATTCTTGAATTAGATGACATGGGAGAGGTCCAAGGATTGGAAGCCACACCAAAAAGGTACCAGATAATGACTGATAGCCAGGCGAGACGGACGGGCAACCATACAAATGAGCTTCTGGTGATGTCACAAACATATATGAAGAAGCGACACTAGATGTCTCAACCATAGTGGTGGACATAGGCTGGGAGTTTAGATCAGTTCCAATCATGATTAACAATCCCAATGAATATTGTTGTGAGAAATCCATGGGTAGGCCCAAAGAATCAGGTAAAGGAGATTGTGTCAGAGGTTGAAGAGACGGAAGAGGATTTGTTTTATATAAATAAATTCCTTTGAAATGAACATGAGTAGAAGGACAAGGATCTTCTTGGGGGATATCTTCAATAGCTATAAGTCTGTATGGAAGAGACTCATCATCAGGCCCAAGATATATTGGTTCTTTCTAAGACAAATGAAGAGACGAGGAAGGTCGCAAAGACTCAAGTGAAGATGGTTGATGCTCCTTAGGTTCAATAACCTTAGGAAACAAAGTTTCTGACTCTGGGAGATTAGATTCAATGACTTCATGTAACAAAGTTTTAGGGACTTCTGTTTCAATTGTGTTAGTGTCACCAATAGGAATAGATGTAATCTCAGGTTCGAAACTCAAAGGGACAAATGATTCTAGTTAATAAATATCAGGTGGAGGGCTAGATGTAGTTCCCGATGTTCCTAATTTAGTAATTTTTATTTTCCTATGTCTCGGATGACGGTTAGGAGTAGCATTTGGAGGAAGCAGAGGCTTATTTTGCATTCTACGTGAACGATGGGGAGCGGAATTTTTTACTTCCACATTGGATAATAAATTTTATTAGCATAAAAATAAATAAATTGAAAAGAGGGTAATCTAGTCATAAAGGATTACCAAGAAACCGTGAACTACAATATACACCTTAGTGAACCAAGGTCTTAACGTATGACACCCAATCACCCTGAATGTTTTGTTCGGTGTAATATGGTATATGAGGTGAGAGACTCGGTTACCTATGGATGGATAGAAACCTATTGGGGACTTACAAAATATACATGAAAGTACGTGGGAGTGCAGTATGTAGTAGTGTTGTCTAATGTGTAACCATTCGATGAGAGCGTTCCCATATACTTTACCTGTGTGGAGCGCCACCAATTTACCCAAAGGTACGTTGAGTAGGATCCTATACACTCACATAAGTGGAATGGGATTTCACCCCCTGGATGCAACGCTAGAAAAGAATGATAGCTCCTATGTTTAATAACGTTGGAACACATCTCTAGCCTAGACCTCAAAATGTTTGCGTTAATGTTACAAATTGTCCTTAGGTTGATTCAATAAATTTTACTGTTTATCTTTGATTACATTTCAGTTTTAGGGCTCACCACCAATGTCACCTGAATATCCTAAAATGAAAATCTAACATGAGAAAATAGAAATCCTTTCTCTTTCAATGAAAATATAACTACGGAAGGGATGGAACGATCAAGATGCAACACACAATATGCAGCAAACAAGATGCAAGATGCAATTTTCTTTCTGATGAAACTATTCCTATGCTAATGCACATGAAAAACCCCAAATGCTGATGCAATTTTTTTCTTTTCACCACACTTAATTTTCGAACTGAAGAAAACTAAGATGAAAAATGTTCAATTACAGATTCAATTACACTTTTCAGAATGAGTATTAGAACAACAATTCATCTAAGAGATCAACAATCAAATGAAAATAGTTGGCAAGCGACCAAATGATAAGAACAAAGAAAAATAAAAACCAATTCTTCACAAAGGGAAACAACACAAATGCAAACCAAACAGAGGCTTTAGAGAGACCAAAAGGCAATGAATACTCATGGAAGTTTAGTTGGAAGTGGGTTAACCAAAGATAGGCTCAAGAACCAACGAAAAATTCATGCAAAAATAGGCGCCAACACTGGTGCATAAGAGGCACAAGTGCGTTATAATGCTGGTGTGGAGTGGGCTAGGGTGGGGTGCAACTCTCTGTCAAAGGAACAGGGGGTGTGCTAGGCTTGGGAAAGAGACTTTGAGCACAAAAAATGCAAAAAAGGCTCAATTAAATCACTTCCTAGGTCTATTCTTGGTTGGATGATACAACAAAGGTATATCAAGGAGGTAATCAAACACAATGGACAAGGAAACAACTAAGGGAACACTCTGTTCCGCAGTATGGTCACTAATTTGTTATACGAGATTTACGATTGTAGGCAACAGTATCTCTCCTAGGCTAGTGGCTGACCTAGAACAACAAAGAGACAATGAACATAATGCTTTTCCTTAAATTAAATAGATGATGGAGTGAGGCCTACCTAGAATCCTTCACGCACTTCGATCCTTCATTAGCTTGGAAGCTCCAATTCTAGCTCGCCAAAATTAGAACCTTCACAGCTAGATAACACAAACCAAGAAACTACGATATCTATGTAGTATCATCTAAGTACTTCATTCAATAGATCAACATAGTATTGAAATATTTGAAATAATAACATCAATGAATTATTTGAATTAATATAAATCGAATGAAATTACAACCATAAGTAGCAGTTGATCTTATAGAAGAGCTCCTCCAAGTTGTTGACTTGCCCTTTCCTTGTCAAAATATGCACCTCCAAACACCCTAAATGCATGAGATGATGACCACTCACTAGAGTAGCATAAGGCTATAATCACTCTCCAAAATCCAACCCCCAACCACATAGAACGTTGGGAATATATAGAGAAGTGGTGAAAACTCCAATGTATGGAAGGATAGGATTTGAATGTTTTATCCAAAGTAAGTAGTTGAAACAACTTCTGGAAACTCCTAGAAGGGGAAGCTTCTGGAATCCTGATCATTCTCCCAAATTTCTAGAACTAACATAGGTGAAAATGGGAGCAACCTATTGGTGAATAACATAGTCCATAGTGGAGCAACCTGCTGGTGAACGCACCCTAGTAGGCTTACAAGGAGTGTTGGTCCTCAAACTAGCTCAGATGAAGCAGTTTAGGGCTAAAATTCTAGGAAATGAAAGGTACATGCTTAGGGCTTTGTGTAAAGATGGTGACAAGAGGGAATAGGATGTTGATTGATCCAATTAGGAGGCTCACTGATCGAATGTGACAAAATGGCATATAACATTGATCCTAGTGTTCCTTGATTGGAGCAAAGAGTTCCATGTTCATTTGGATGTGTCATAAAATTGCACGGGGAGCTATATTGGAACAAACAAGGGAGGATGAGATGGAATACCCAGCCAATTTTTCAAAAAGGAAGCTATCTTCACTGGAGTGGAATTATACCATAATGGAGTGTGAAGGATTAGTGATGTTGTACACTCTACATCAATTTAGGAATTACCTATTGGGGTCACACTTTAAGTTGTATATTGACTATTTTGCATTACACTATCTCATTAACAAACCATTTTTGGGGGAAATAATATGTAGGTGGTCGTTTTTGTTCCATGAGTATGATTTTCATATCATAGTAAAGCTTGGTAGGATAAATGTAGGGCTGAACCACTTAACGAGGATCCTTTCTAGTAAAGGTGTAGGAAAAATGAATGGTAGCTTACCAGATGCATAATTATTTAGTGTGGAGATGGTAAATGACCATTTTGTAGAGATCATCCACTTCCTCAACATGAAGACAACACCACAAGATTACATGGTTACACAAAAGAAGCAGTTGGTAGTTAAGGCCATAAACTATTCGTTGATTAGAATTTTTTTATATCAATTGGGCTTGGGTGGAATACTCCATAATTGCATATTGGAACATGAAAGACCAACCATTTTTACAAAGGGTTATGAAGGAGTTCATGTAATTCACTATGCAAGAAAAGTGACCATGCTAAATATTTTTCACACAGGTGTTTAGTGGCCAACAATCCACTTTGATGTGAAGGAGTTTGATCACATTTGCAATATCTATTTGTTTTAGCAGCTACAACCACCCTCCAAAAGTTTTCCTTAGCTTTGTTTTGGAGCCTCCCTACCAACCTTTCATAGCACCTTGTCTTGCTTCGTGAAGTACACAAGCTTCAGTGTTTTTCTTGCACAAAGATAGACTGTTGATCAAATCTTGATGCATTCCCCTCATAGGTTGATCACCTAGACTTGGTCCAGCTGCAGGCTGAGCAAATCCCTAAGAAATTGCATAATTTTGGAGGGAAACTAGCCTTCCCTCTAGAAATTGCACAATTATGTCTTGCAGCCTACTGGGCTCCAGAATTGCGCAATCCTGCAAGTCAGGCTTCACCCAAAAAACTATGCAATCCTTCCCAGTAGGCCTACTTAGGCTAGGAATTGCGCAATCCTGGGCAGCAGTCAACTCCTCTACCCAGAAATTGTGAAATATCCTAGGTAGTCAACCCAACTCCCATCCAGAAATGTACTTTTTCTCCCATTAGTTGAGTAGCCTCATGCATGAGCAATTGGGTTGACCAGTTCCACCCGAGACCAAGGAAACTTGACTTGCATGCATGGCTTTCTTTTTCCTGGAATAGCAAAAGGAAACATGAAAAAGGCCTCCCTTTATTCAAGGAGCTATTTTTAGCAGCTGGAGGTTACATTCAAAATCGTTTTAGAAGATTTCCTCCAATTGTTGCTTGTTCCTCGATTTGTGGCATGCACGTTATGAGCTCAAACTTATTTATTCAACGCATCATAGCTCATTCTTTCACATCGATCTTGGAGCTTTGACATCCCACAGCACATCCAGGACTCTTTGACATATTCGGCTTAGCTATTCACGGGTAAGTGGTCTCAACTTGTATTTTTCACCATTTATTTATTTATTTATTTATTTCACTTGTATGAGTGTTGTTTGCCTGATTTATTTGAATTCTTTCTATTGTTTACATGCATACTAGCTTTTACTAGCACCGTTTCAGTTTTCGTTGCTATCTCACTGCTGTCGCATGCATGAAATTGTTTTGCACAAACGGTCGCTGATTCAACGACTTGCTTCACCCACATCCATGTTTATCTTTTTTCTGAATATTTCATTGAATGTTTTCATGAACACTCAATCACTTATGCTTTCACTTAGTGTTGCGATGAATTCACTTTCAGATTTTCTTTCAGTTGCCCGTCGGTGGGTCTAGGCAGCCTTGGCTCGGACTCTGCCTCACCAAACAACATTGCACAATCCAGGGAAGGAAGGCTTTTTCTTCCTCTCTATAAATGCTCATTTCTTCCCAAGCACTATCCTCCAGGACTGCTTTGCACATTTATGAGGGACAGTGACTGCTGGCCCAGAAAATTGTGCAATGTAGTCCCTGAGCCTGTAGTCATTGTCAGCTGGAATTGCACATTGTGCAATCCCAGTAGTCAACAGTTAACCTGGATTGCGCATTGTGAAAATCCAGTAGCTGGTATTGCCTCCTAGATAGCCCAAAGTTCCCTTTGCGTAGTTTTGTAAGCCAGTCACCTGCACATTGTGCAATCCCAACAGTCAACAATTAGCCTGGATTGCGCATTGTGAAAATCCAGTAGCCAGTATTGCCTCCTAGATAGCCCAAAGTTCCCTTTGCTTAGTTTTGTAAGCCAGTCACCCAGCCTCCCAGAAGAAATTGCACAGTCTTTGACTGTTATTCCCCAGGTATGTGTTATGTCATTCCCTGAATTTTCTTTCATTTCCGTTGACATATTTCTTGCCATGCATGTCACTTTGTCTCTAGATCTTTCAGGTGTTCATCTGCCTCTTAGCAGTGCAAGACCAATGGCCTCCAAGAGAGCAAGATCAAAGGACACTGATGGAAGTGCAACTAGAGAAGAAGCTGAGTAGGTGTCTGCATGTCTACCAATGTATGAAGATAACACGTTGTTTCTAGACAAGGACATCAAGCTGAAATGGTAAGGGGTCAATGAAGTATTTTTAGGAACTTTTGGGGAAGACCTCGAAGACTGTCAGGTGTATGTGAACATTCACAAGTCTGACTTGTACCAGATTGCATGTAGATACCCTGCGTTCCCATGCGCAGACATGATACACTGGATCATCTCGCACATTGATCTCGAGATGATGACTCTAAGAAATGTTCGCGAGATTAAGCTTTCCACCTTCTGGGAACATGATTATGATGATATGTATCAGATGTCGAAGCCCGTGATTATCATGGAGACTCCTTTCAGCTTACCTAGTAGCAGTGCCAACTCCAGAGACATTCTGAAGAACTGGGTAAAGGAGCTGGCTAGATTCAGGATGACACCCAACCAAATCTATAAGATGAAGATACTGTGGAAGGAATATCAATACTTGGTCATATTTTCATGTTGACTATGTGGCCAAGAAATTATGGAAACCTTCTGACAGAGTTGGGTCATCACGCTGGACCAACTAGCCAGAGAGGGTAAACAATGTAACTAGTCCAACATGTTGGCTCATCAGCTGAAGGAACAGGTAACAAAGGCTTGATAGTCACCCGGAGGTATGCAAGTAGATATCTATATGTCTGCCTACATCTTAGATGCAATATGTGCCTGATGAGAGTTCCTGAGCTTAGAGTGGGCATGGTCATTGACGAAGACTGCTGTGAACACATATTTTAAGTTGTTGTCTGAATGTAGATTCAGAGGAGTAATCACACGGCTGTTCGATCATTTTGTGACCCCAGTTTACAAGATGATATTCGAACAGGATCCACCCTACATGTCAAAGGAAGAAATGGAGGCACTAATAGACATTGCTGATGGTATGCCTCACCGTCCAGCACCTTCATATGAATGTTCAGCACAGAGAAGCCTCCACATGTTCTACCGACATTTTCCTTGGACATACTCGTCATGCAGGAAGTAAAATATCACATCTCAGCAGGATTGACAACTAGACTACATTGAAAGAGGGAGGAACCTTGACCTGCTCTTCCGTTGTAGATTGGGTTATACGAGATTCAGAGTTTCAAGCAAGCAGATGTCGAAGAAGAACAGATGAAGAAGTATCCATTCAACCTTTGAAGTTACAATACATATGACCCACTTTGTCTTGTGAAAGATCACTACGCGAGAGTACAGTTCAAGTCAATCCACGGGGAATTTCATTAGGCGGAGGAGGAACCATGGAGATATTGCTACAATTTCTCCA
Source organism: Pinus tabuliformis (assembly GCA_031772625.1). NCBI lineage: Eukaryota > Viridiplantae > Streptophyta > Pinopsida > Pinales > Pinaceae > Pinus > Pinus tabuliformis. Next base: position 491,575,931 of record CM062817.1, read on the forward strand.
GACCCAATGAACAGGTCCGCTTCACTATGGGGTGGTTAGTGAAACAACATGAAGCAACATCCCAGAGAGCACCAGTAGTAGCAGTAGAGGCAATCATACCAATGTGCGACAAGGGCAACAGGAAGATTGTCGATTGCATGGAGGAAGAGAAAAGTTGCAAGTTCTGAGTAGATCCATTAGTAGAGAAAGAAGCTATGGCTATAGAGGTGAAGAGGGAACAACGCGACAAGCGAATCACGCAAAGGCAGAGGGAGAATAGAAGAAAGGAGGAAATAGAGAAGGAGTTGCATGAGCTGAAGGAGCAATTTCAAAAGGAACAAGAGCTACAGAAACAAGAGAAGGAACCGCAACAACAATAGGTACAGTAGGGGCCACAACATGTGTATATAGATGAAACAATGCCCATACTGGTAGTGGAATCATTAGAACAACTGGCATCGGGCAGACACAATGAACCATCACAGTAGCAGGACTTCACTCGTGAGATAAAGTAGGCACTTCAACAGTTGGATATGGATATGGAGCAACGAGAATTGGAATAGGACATCAACCTTATGCCTCACCACCAAGAGGTCGACTTACCTGCTTCACCGCATCTAGATGATGAGCAGGTCTCAAGCGATCGAGGAGGCACTGAGATCCTTGGGGATCAGCCAGAAGGAGAGATGCACAACATCTCATCTGACAAGTCTCAACATAGAGTTGTGTAGTCTCGTAGAGTGTCAACTCCAGATGACCATACATCTCCTGCACAATTTGAGGAACGAGTTATCATTTTTGACATGTACAAACATCCAGCAGCCTTGGCCAATGAAACCAAAGTGTATGTCGAAGCCACTACTTTCTGATAGCTAAGAATGAATGAATGGCTAAGGAACTACAGACGACCAAGAAAGTAGGAGATTTGGTGACAACATCTGCCCTAGATGAATTGAAGAAGGCAATACTAGATGAAGTATTATACCTTGAACTAGTTATGCGAGTGTTGTACTCCAAGTTTGGCACCGTGCATAAGGCAGTCATCCATCTCAACAGATGGCAGCAATGATGTGCTAGAAGAGCATGTATCTTGATGAACTTGCATGCTGCTATTGATTATATGAAAACATGGATGATGATATACAAGGGAGCCCTACTTCACTTTCCTAAGATGATGAAGGTCAGTGCAGTGGAGCTAAGGGCATCTATCCGGAGTTAGATCCAGAACTATGAAGATCTCCCGCAGCTCATCACTAGTATACAGGCTTACCATGCACATGTGTTCAAGAGTATGGATGTTGTGGTGCGCACACATGTGATCTCGTCTATTGGGACTCTCACCTAGGTGAAGACAAAGGCACAGGTCTGACTAGAGCTTGACCCGTACTTCGACGAGTTGATGTGCATTGCTACTAGCCTATACTTACCCATCAATGCAAACATCATGCTCAAGTATGTTTCTAGGGCTAGCCACATTGAAGACATTGATGTGCATGCTCACAAACAAGTTGGACAGAGGAGCCCAAGCAGTGTACCCAGATGCTATGGAGGCAAGAGTCAAGTTCCAGAAAGATGTCACCTTGGAGCACACGGACACCATCACAGACTATCGATCTTGGAATCAGTATGTTACTATTGATCAACATGAGGATGTTGAGGAGTTGGACTTCCATGGTTGTCTAAGTCATAGTGATGTCTAGCATGGCTTGCTCAAGCCATTTCTCTCACATGGGTACATGTGCATTGTAATGTAACATCATGTCAAGTGTAAGTCAAGTGTCGATAGTTGGATGTAACAGTCATAGAGTAGATGAAGATTCATGAGGGTACATGAACTGTCATAAAGGGGAATATCAAGGGTCACCCCACCCTTTGCTATAAATAGTCCCTCATAACTCATTGTAATGGCTTTTGGTAAGCCAAGATTTTGATAAGACTATCTTGGAGAGAGCTTGGATAGTATTGTAACGAGCCTTGGATTCTCCACTGCGCAAAGCTAGTACATCTCTTTGGAGGAGCAGGTCGTTGTGGCTGTAACGTTTCGTTGTCAGAACTGGTGGTTGGACATGGATGTATTGTATGACTGGAACTTACACTTCTTAATATAATAAGAGCCAACACGTTTCATGCATATGTTGTATTGTATTCTATGCTATCTGGTTTATTCTAAATGATATATGTATTTGTTTACTTACGCATGCATGTATAGCTATTTGTGTATGTATGCATGAATCTTTCTGAAATGTGATGTTGCTTTAACCATCACTTTGGATTACTTTCTAACTTGCCTTACATATTGTGATGTATCTTTTCTCGTGTGTTCCCTTTTTAACTGCATGCTATCACAGGTTTCCAAGGGTGTGCTCATCTCAACCCCTTTGTGTTAGAACCTCTCATGCACCTTCCTTGGCTCGCTACAGCTGTCACACACTTGCCACCAACAAAGTTATCTTACTTGCCTCTATGCGAAATCGTGGTCAAGGAATTACCATGCAACCCACTGCTGGGACTCCTACACCAAATGGTCTGAGGTGTAATTGGGACTTCTTACCAGGGATATCCCTTGACATGTTGGTGGGTCCAACATCGTAAACATTTATGGTGCTAGAAGGAGGGCTAGATGACAAGATGTGTCCTCTAATCCTATTTTGAACCTTTGCATATCTATCATGGATTTGTGCACTCTTCTCCCTTCGCGATGTTTTTCGAAAAACAAAGATGTCACCATCATGAGGGAGTTTTTCGATTTCGTTTCCACTTACACGTATGATGGTGAAGGTGAAGTGTTTTGGCCTAAGTTCTTACATGACCTTCTTTCCATGCTTCATGAGGAATATGGATGTACTGATGAATAGGCTAGCTTGCTACTTGCATACACACTTGGCAAATCTCCACATCGATGGTTGTGCTGCCTACCAGTTGATAGCATGCACTCGCTTGAGCACTTCTGTGATCTCATTGAAGACACTTTCCATAATTTTGATCCAGACCATCTTGACCAAAAAATGTTACAACAATGAAAGGCTCTGAATGAATCGACTATGGATTTTTGGCAATGCTTCCTTGACTTGCAGTTTCAAGCTCCAAAGAGCCAAATCAAATTTTTCTATCTTTGGGACTGATTCGAGTATTGCGTTAAGAAATCTGCTCATCCCTAGAAGAAGTTTGAAATCAAGCCTCACTCAACATTCTTCACTGATGGAGTTGCACAATCTCAGATGGAGATGGTCACTGTCACAAGTAACTATCTGCCATCCCCTCATCAAATAGCTCCACCACTATGATTGATGTTGAAGATCATGCTCACACACCTGTTCAGCTGTTACATCCTCCCAACGTCACTTAGCTTAATTTTCACACATATTTGGTTGTGATTCCATCGAGTTGTCACATGCATTTTGTTCCACAACCTCTGTCTTCGCACTCGGCTGTTCCTCTAGATGATACTGTCTTCTGTTTTTCCATTCCGGACACTAAACTTGTTGTGAACGAAGAACAAGCCATTGATGGAGTCAGTGTTGAACAACCAACATGCGCTATCATTCATGAAGAATATGAGTGGGAGCTTGAACATCAACACTCGGTGAAGGATGAGTCCCTTCTGTCTAAGCCCCTTTCGTTCTTTCCTAACATCTTTGGTGAACCTGCCATCCATGATTTCGCATGTGTATCTTCATCCACGGATGCACCCATTGATGTTCACTCACAGGACACACCGGATGTCAGTACATCATTTGACAATGGAGACTATAAGTTATTCATCGAAAATATGCTCATCTATCTTTTCCAGAAACATAGAGGATGATTTTGTCCGCTTTTCATCTACCCCTCTATTTGATTCATTAGATCATGAGGATGCCGATGAATCGTTGATTTTTCTGATCGTGGATTTCGTGATCCATTTACCCCTATATTTGATCACGATCATGATCCTATCATAGTTGATTTTTTGAAGCCATCGGTCTATGATGATCTATATGACGATGAAGTTGAAACACTCTAGACTGTCGAGGCTCTTCAGACCAAACTGATGGTTATGTTAGGCCCTCGCAGTCTAGATATTTCTGACTTCCGATAAGGAAATTATTCAATCACCCCATGCTCCTCATCACTCATCTGTATGCATTGAAGATCAATCTCACACACAGATCATGCTTCCTCCACTCGAACTGCACTATCCTATCGCTCATGCATAGGAGGAATCTTACATTACAAGCACACGTGCACAATGCAATTTGTCTTCATTTCTTTCATTTTCTTGCATGTCAGTCAAGAGTGTGCATATGCCTCAAAGCTACACGTAGTGTCGCACAACACCATGATAAGTCCACGGACTGCTTGTCATGTGCTTACACTCACTTATCTCCTATGGGCACTTTGAAACACGAAGTGTGGTTGTCTTCATTTCTATATCTTTCTTGCTTACTGGTTCGCATAGTTGGGTTGCTCGCGGACCAAGCCTTCACCAACATGGGTCAACTAATGTGCCGGTGGCTGCATTGGAAATATCACTTCACGTGATTAGGCCCATGCACCATTAGTTTAGGAGTAGGAGTAGTGTTTTCTTTCAGTTGGTTTTCTTGCATTATAGTTTTCTTATTTGCTTTGTTCACTTGCTTGTTTTCCTACTTTGCTTTCGCTTTTGCTTTGACTTCTACTTTTCTTGTTGTTTGTTAGTTTGCTTGTTTTTTTCATAGGTTAGTTTCACATGAAACCATGTATGAATCTTGAAACAAGCTGGGTAAAATACAAGAGGCCTTGTGTAGCTATTACTCCTTGATTACCTGTCATCTTGCTTATCTATGAAGATCTTGTTACTTTTAGTCCACGACATGTCGAAGGAAAATACGTACTTTCGAAGTGAACCTTGGTGAAAACACGACGTTTGTGCACTAACTAGTGTCACCTACTTGATTTGGTTGTTTTTGGGTTAACCCTTGTCAGCTCAGTCACGTAGAGTAAGGTAGGGGGAAAACCTTAACAGGCACGTCAGAGGTATAATAAACTACTTCTCTGCTGGAACAACCTCTTCGTCTCTCAATAAGTTGGGATCCCTCTTCCGCCTTTGAAATGAATAAGTGCTATGAATAGTTATGAAAAAAATAAAGTGAAAAAGTGAAAAAAGTTTGAAAAAATGAAAATGAATAAGGTGAAATAAGAGAAAGGCTTCCTGTGCAGAGAGGTGATGCAAGTAACTTCGTCAGGGTACTGACCAGGTTTGTTGGTAGTAGAGCCATGCTTGTGTTCCTAAGTGACTCCGTCGGGGTACTGTCGAGGCCTGCTAGCAGTGGAGAAACACCAGATATGAAACTAAGACTCTGACGACTATACTGCTTGTGCACCAATATACCCCTCAACCCTAATTGAAACAACTGTGTTGCCTTGGCTTGGAATGTGTCTCAACCAACCAAGATCTTGTTAGATGCTACATCTTACAATCAAGCTAGTGTGAAACCAAGACGAACATAGAACTAAACAATACTTTCAGAGGTGTTATACTTTATTTTCACAAACAAGGCCCATTCAGAGAGCTGGAGTTTTACCAGAGTATCACCAAGTGTTGTAGCGGCTACAACCACCCTCCAAAATTTTGCCTTAGCTTCGTTTTGGAGCCTCCCTACCAGCCTTTCACAACACCTTGTCTTGCTTCGTCAAGTACACAAGCTTCAGTGTTTTTCTTGCACAAAGACAGCCTGTTGATCAAAACTTGATGCATTCCCTTCATAGGATGATCACCTAGAATTGATCCAACTATGGGTTGAGAAGCTCCCCCAAGAAAATGCACAATTCTAGAGGGAAACCAACCTTCCCTCCAGAAATTCCGCAATTTTGTCTAGCAGCCTGTTGGTCTCTGGAATTGCACAATCCTGCCAGTCAGGCTTCACCTAGAAAACTGTGCAATCCTTCCCAGCAGTCCTGCTCATCCTAGGAATTGCGCAATTGTAGGAAGTAGTCAGTTGTTCTTCCAAATTACACAAATCTCCTGGGCAATCAGCCTAGCTCCCATCTAGAAATGTACATTTTCTCCCAGCAGTTGAGCAACCTCATGCATGAGCAGTTAGGTTGACCAATTCCACCCGGGACCAAGGAAACTTGACTTGCATGCATGGCTTTCCTTTTCCCAGAATAGAAAAAGGAAACATGAAAAAAGCATCCCTTGATTTAGGGAGCTATTTTTAGCAACCAGAGGTTACATGCAAAATTGTTTTACAAGCTTTCCTCCAAGTGTCACTTTTTCCTAGATTTGTGGCATGCACGTCATGAGCTCAAAATTATTTATTCGACGCATAAGAGCTCATTCTTTCACATCGATCTTGGAGCTCTGATATCCCACAACACATCTAGGAATCTTCAACACATCCAGCTCAACTATTCATGGGTAAGTGGTCTCAACTCGTCTTTTTCAACATTTTTGTCGCTTTTTGTGTTTTCACTTGTATGAGTGATGCTTTCTTGATTTCTTTGAACGCTTGTTGTCATTTACATGCATACTATCTTGTACTAGCACCATTTCAGTTTTCGTTGCTATCTCACTGTTGTCGCATGCATGCAACTGTTTTGCACGAATGGTAGCTGATTCGGCGACTCGCTTCACCCACATGCATGTTGATATTTTTACTGAATCTTTCACTCAATGTTTGCATGCAAAATCAATCATTTCTACTTTCAATTAGTGTCACCATTCATTCACTTTCATATTTGATTTCAGTTGCTCGTCGGTGGGTCTGGGCAGCCTTGGCTTGGACTCTGCCTCACTAAACAAAAGTACGTAATCCGAGGAAGAAAGGCTCTGTCTTCCTCTCCAAAAATGCACATTTCTACCCAATCACTATCCTCCAGGACTTCTTTGTGCATTTATGAGGGATAGTGACTGCTGGCCCAGAAAATTGCGTAATGCAGTGCCTGAGCCTGCAACCGTTGCTAACTAGAATTGCACATTGTGCAATCCCAGTAGTCAACAATCATCTTGGATTACACATTGCAAAAATCTAGCAACCATTCTTGCCTCCCAAACAGCCCAGACTACCTTTTGTGTAGTTCTGGTAGCCAGTCACCTAGCCTCCCAGACGAAATTGTGCAATCTTTGACTGTCATTCCCCAGGTATGTGTTATGTCATTCCTTGAATTTGCTTTGGTTTTTGCTTACAGATTTCCTACCATGCATGTCACTTTGTCTCCAAATCTTTCAAGTGTTCATACACCTCTTAACAGTGCAGGAGAAATTGCCTCCAAGAGATATTAGGATCAAAGGACACTCACAGAAGTGCAATTGGAGTAGCAGCTGAGCAGGTGTCTGCATGTCTACCAATCTATGAAGATACCAAGTTGTTTATAGAAAAGGACATCAAGATGAAATGACAAGAGGTCAATGAAGCATTTGCAGGATCAAAGGACACCAATAGAAGTGCAACTGGAGCAGTAGCTAAGCAAGTGTCCGCATTTCTACCAATCTATGAAGATATCAAGCTATTTCTAGACAAGGACATCAAGATGAAATGGAACGAGGTCAATGAAGCATTTGCAGGATCAAAAGACACTGATGAAAGTGAAACTGGAGTAGTAGCTGAGTAGGTGTCTGCATGTCTACCAATCTATGAAGATACCAAGCTGTTTCTAGACAAGGACCTCAATATGAAATGGCAAGATGTCAATGAAGCATTTGCAGGCACTTTTGGGGAAGACCTTGAAGACCGTCAGGTGTATGTGAACATTCGCAAGTCTGGCTTGTACTAGATTGCATGCAGATACCCTGCATTCCCATGCGCAGACATGATACAATGGATCGTCTCACACACTGATCTCGAGACGATGACCCTAAGCAATGTCAGCGGGATGAAGCTTTCCACCTTCTGGGCACATGATTATGATGATATGTATCAGATGTCGAAGCCCATGACTATCATGGAGACTCCTTTCAGCTTACCTAGTAGCAGTGCCAACTTGAGAGACATTCTGAAGAACTGGGTAAAGGAGCCGGCTAAATTCAAGATGACACCCAACCAGATCTATAAGCCAAAGATACTGTGGAAGGCATATCAGTACTTGGTCATATTTTCATGTTGACTATGTTGCCAAGCAAGCATGGAAACCTTCCCACAGAGGTGGCTGATCGCGCTGGACCAACTGACCAAAGAGGGTAAACCATGTAATTGGTTTGGCATGTTGGCTTATCAGCTAAAGGAACAAGTAAGGAAGGCTCGACAGTTAGCTGAAGGTATGCAAGAAGAGATCTACATGTCTGCCTACATATTAGATGCAATTTGTGCCCGACAGGAGTTCTCGGGCTTGGAGTGGGCATGGTCACTGGTGGAGACTATTGTGAACACATATTGTAAGTTGTTGTCCGAATGCAGCTTCAGAGGACTAATCACACGACTGTCCAACCATTTTGTCACCCCATTTTACAAGATGATATTCGAATAGGATCCACCCTACATGTCGAAGGAAGCAATGGAGACACTGACAGGCATTACTGATTGGTATGCCTCACAGTTCGGCACCTTCATACGAATGTTCAGCGTGGAGAAGCCTCTGCATGTTCTACCAAAGGTTTCCTTGGACATACTCGTCATGTAAGAAGTAGCATATCACATCTTGGCAGGATTGACAACTAGACTACATCGAAGAAGAAGGCACCTTGGCCCACTATTTCATTGCGGAATGGGTTATATGAGATTCAAAGTTTCAAGCAAGAGGATTTTGAATCAAAACAGATCAAGAAGTATCCATTTAACCTCTGAAGTTACAATTTGTATGACCCATATTGTCTTGTGAAAGATCACTGCGCGAGAGTACAATTCAACTCAATCCACGGGGCATTTCAGTAGGCGGAGGAGGACCCATGGAGATATTTCTATAGTTTCTCCAGACCCAATGAACAGGTTGGCTTCTCTATGGAGTGGTTAGAAAAATAACATGAAACAACATCCCAGAGAGCACCAGCACCAGCAATAGTAGCAACAGAGGCAAGCATACTAGTGTGCGACAAGGGTAAGAGGAAGATTATCGATTGCATGGAGGCAGACAAAAGATGCAAGTTTTGAGGAGATCCATTGGTAGAGAAAGAAACTATGGCTATAGAGGCAAAGAGGAAACAACGTGACAAGTGAATCACATAAAGGCAGAGGGAGAAGAGAAGAGAGGAGGAAATAGAGAAGGAGTTGCATGAGATGAAGGAGAAACTCCAGAAGGAACAAGAGTTGCACAAACAAGAGAGGGAAGCACAACAACAGGTACAACAGGGGGTGCAACATGTGCAAATAGATGAAACAACACCTGTACTGGTAGTGGAATCATTAGAATAGCTGGCATCAAGCAGGCAGGGTGAACCATCGTAGGAGTAGGACTTCGCTTGTGAGATAGAGCAGGCACTTCAACAGTTGGATATGGATATGGAGCAATGGGAATTGGAATAGGACATCAACCTTATGCCTCACCACCAAGAGGTCAACTTACCTACTTCATCGCATCTAGATGATGACCAATTCTCAAGTGATCGAGGAGGAACAAAGATCCTCAGAGATCAACCGGAAGGAGAGATGCACAAAATCTCATTTGACGAGTCTCAACATAGAGTTGTGCAGTCTCGTAGAGTGTGAACTCCGGATGACCATACATCTCCTGTGCAAGTTGATGAATGAGTGATCGTGTATGACATGCGCAAACATCAACAGCCTTGGCTGATGCAACCAGAGTGTATGCCGAACCCACTAGCTCAAGTGTTCACTTGCTAATAAATGAGAATGAGCGAATGGCTAAGGAACTATAGACAGCCAAGCAAGGAGGAGAGTTGTTGACAGTGTCCGCCCCAGCTGAAATGAAGAAGGAAATATTAGATGAAGTATTGTCCCTTGATACAGTTATGTGAGCATTATACTCCAAGTTTGGCACCATGCATAAGGCAGTCGTCCATCTCAACGGATGGAAACAACGACGTGCTAGAAGAGCACATATCTTGACGAACTTGCATGCTGCTATTGATTACATGCAAACATGGACGATGAGATACAAGGGAGCCCCACTTCACTTTCCTAAGATGATGAAGGCCAGTGCAGTCGAGATGAAGGCACGTATCTAGAGTCAGATCCGGAACTATGAAGAGCTCCTGCAGCTCATCACTAGTATACATGCTTCCCATGCACATGTTTTCAAGAGTATGGATGTTGTGTTGCGTGCATAAGCGATCCCATCTATTGGGAATCTCACCTATGAAAAGACAATGGCACAACTTCGACTAGAGCTTGACTCATACATTGATGAGTTGATGTGCATTGTTATCAGTGTATGTTTTAACCCCGTACATAAATTACTTGCATACGAATTCTAAAACACAGAAAATAAACAATGCGAGAGCATAACACATAAAACACATATACACAAAGATTTCCCCTAGATCCCAAAACCGGGACTACCAGCTTGATTTTTCATTACGTTCCTTTCAATGTTATAATACATATTTATACATGCTGAAGCATCCAATACCATGGACCGAAAACCATCGCGTTAAAAAAACATGTGTGAAAATCATGCACAAAACCATAGGTGGGTCCACACAACCTAACATAGGGTCCAAAACCAAAATTTTCTGGGACCCCATAAAGTGGGGTTACAGGTACACCTCAAACCCCCTGTGACCCCCCCCTGCTACACAATCGGTGCAACGAAGGGGGGCTTTGCACCCCCTCTAACCCACCGGTTAACTATGTGGGCTAGTCATGGAAAGAATATAACACAACCCAACATTCTCCCACTTGTTGTTTTCTTTCCACAGGGGGCCACAAGAGAGCTTAATTATTTTTCCAGCCCTAAAATTCCCATTGTCTCTCTACACCAAGAGAACTTCTCAGAGCTCACAGATTTTGTCAATGCATCTGAAGTATTCTTCAAAGTGTCCACCTTTACCAGCAACACCTTTTTGTCTTCTATCATATCCCTCACAAAGTGATACTGAACATCAATGTGCTTTGTCTTTGAATGATATGCGGGGTTCTTTGCCAAAAAAATTGCACTTTGGCTGTCACAGTCTATCCTTATAGTTCCCTGTACTAACCCCATACTTGAACACAATCTCTTCAACCAAACTTCTTCCTTGCTTGCATGAGTGGCTGCCATGTATTCTGCCTCTATAGTTGCTAGTGCCACTATAGATTGTTTCTTACTCATCCAACTAATTGCACCTCCAAATAGGTTAAACACATACCCACTTGTAGATCTTCTCTGATCCAGATCTCCAACCCAGTTTGCATCAACAAAGCCATGAATATCCAACATTTTGTCCAATCCTGATATTCCTTGGTAGCACAAACCATAATCACTAATGCCATGCAAATACCTGAAAACCCGCTTCACTGTTGTCCAGTGCTCCTTCCGTGGTTTTGACATGAACCTGCTTAATACTCCCACTGCATGTGCAATATTTGGTCTAGTACAGACCATTGCATACATCAAGCTACTGACTGCACTTGCATATGGAACATGAGACATGTCCTCTTCCTCTTCTTGTGTCTTGGGACACTGTTCAGTAGATAACCTCACACCTACAGGAATAGGAACCTTCACTGGTTTACTATCCTGCATATTAAACCTCTACAGTATTGTCTCGACATACTTCCTCTAGTTTAACTAGAGCTTCCTCTTTGCCCAATCTCTTTTAATTTCCATGCCCAAAATATAGTTTGCAGCACCAAGATCTTTCATGTCAAATTTGGAGGACAATTGGGTCTTCAAATCCTGGATAATTTCTTTGTCATTTCCAACCAGCAACATATCATCCACATACAAGACCAGATAAATAACACGGTCACCAATTAATTTAAAATACACACAGTGATCTGCTTTGCTTCTGGTGAAGCCAAGTCCCCGTATAAATGTATCAAATTTCTGATACCACATCCTTGGTGACTGTTTTAACCCATACAGAGACTTCTTTAACTTGCATACTGGTTCTTTCTTACCCTTCATCGCAAAGCCTTCAGGTTGCTTCATGTATATTTCCTCTTCCAGAACCCCATGAAGAAATGTTGTCTTCACATCCATTTGTTCTACCTCAAAATCAAAAGCAGCAGCAATAGATAAAAGTAATCTAATAGAAGTTACCTTGGCAACAGGAGAAAAAATATCACCAAAATAAATTCCTGGCACCTAGGAATAACCTTTTGCTACCAACCAAGCTTTGTATTTCTCCACCTTTCCTGCTGTGTTTGTCTTCTTCTTGAACACCCATTTGCTGCCAATGGGTTTCCTTCTAGTCAGCAACTCCACCAGATCCCAAGCCTCATTTTTGTGAAAAGATGCCATTTCATCAACCATGGCCTCTTTCTAGAGTTTGCCATCCTCTGAATCTACTACTTCCTTCACAGTTCTGGGATCATCATCAGTAATAGATAAAGCAAAATTTGAACAGAAAGCAGATGGACTATACCTTTTTGGTTGCCTCCTTTCTCTAACTGATCTTCTCACACATGGAGTTTGTGGCTCTTCATCTTTTGATTCCTCCTCTGTTGTAGAGTCTGATTCTTCCTCCTTAAGCTCAAACTGTATCTTCTCAGGTTCCTTTGGTTGGACTTCATGTTTAATAACATATTTTACCTCTCTGAACACCACATCTCGATTGTACACAACCTTCCGTGTGACTGGGTTCCAAAGCTTATAACCCTTTAAACCATCCTTATACCCAATAAAGATGTACTTTTCAGATTTACTATCCAACTTGGTTCGTTTCTCCTTTAGAACATGTACATATGCATCACATCCAAATACCCTCAGATGTGAAAGAGAGGGTTTCTTACCAGTCCATACCTCTTGTGGAGTCTTATCCTCCAATACTGATGAAGGTGACCTATTGACTAGGTAACATGCAGTATCCACCACCTCTGCCCAGAATTCTTGTCCTAACTCGGCACCACTAAGCATGCTTCTTGCCCTTTTCATTAATGTCTTATTCATTCTTTCTGCAACTCCATTTTGTTGAGGTGTATATGGAGTAGTCTTATGTCGTGTTATACCACTTCTTACAGAATTCTTCAAATTCCTTGCTGTAAAACTCTCCACCATTATCTGTCCTTAGCACATTTATCTTCTTCTCTGTCTGATTTTCCACGAGAGCCTTAAATTCTTTAAACCTGTCAAAGGCTTGAGATTTCTTCTTAAGGAAATATATCCTTGTATTCCTTGAGAAGTCATCTATAAATGATACATAGTACATAGACTTACCCAGTGATGGAACCTTCACAGTTCCAAACACATCACTGTGAACAAGTTCTAATATCTGTTTCGCCCTCTTACTACCAGAGGGGAAACTCACCTGATTCTTCTTCCCATATACACAATTTTCACAGAAATCAAAATCCAGAGAGCTATTACTCATACCTTCTACCATACCTTTACCAGGAAGTATTCGAAGGCCCTTCTATCCAATATGTCCAAGCCTTTGATGCCACAACATGGTCTTCTCTCTAGAGACCACTAGATTTTCTGCTCCACTTTCAAGAACCACAGAACTATTGCACCCATCAATAAAAGTGCTACCTTGCAGCTTGTACAGAGTTCCAATTCGAACTCCCCGCATCAATACCAGTGCTCCCCAAACCATTTTGCAGGTATCCTTCTTGAACACTGTTTTTATACTTACATCATCCAGCGTCCTTATAGAAATCAGATTTCTGGCCAATGTAGGAATATGCAGAACACCCAGAAGTGTTCTAACCCTTCCATCTTGCAACTTCAACTTTACTTTTCCATGACCAATGATTCTAGCCTTCCTATCATCCCCTAAGAAGACATCACCACCATCGTATTTCTCATACTCATAGAACCACTCTCTATGGGGAGTGAAGTGAAAGGATGCACATGAGTCAATCATTCATTCCTCATGATCTACATGTGTACTTGAAGAAGCCAAGTACACATCCCCACCTTCATCTGAGGTGGTTTTCGCCTATGCAAAAGGAGAATCATCAGATCCCTTTCCTTTATCAGGAGCTTTAGATTTACAGTCCCTTTTTTAGTGCCCTTCCATTCCGCATTTCTAGCACACCACCTTTACAGGTTTTCCTGGAGATTTAGTTCTCCCTCTAGATTTAGATCTCCCACTCGATGACTTATTTTTGTTTCTGTTCTGGGACTGCCCTCGTATAGACAAGGCATCACCATTCTGGCTCTCCATATTTTTCCGTCTCATCTCCTCCATCAGCAAGGATGAGACTATTTCATCAAATTGCAAGGTAGTTGCATTGCTACCTATTGCAATAACCAGACTATCCCACAAATTTGGTAGAGAACACAACAAACTGATGCACTTATCTTCATCTGAAATTTTAATATAAACAAATGCTAACTGACTTACTACAGTATTAAATGCGTTCAGATGCTCTGTCACCGAGTCTCCATCTTTCATCCTCAAGTTATATATCTTTTTGTGTAGGAACAGTTTATTCACCAGAGACTTAGATTGGTACAAAGTCCCTAACTTGTCCCACAAAGTCCTCATCATAGCTTCCCTTGATACATTCAACAATACTGAATTTGAGACACATAATCATATTGTGCTCTTTGCCTTCTGATCCAACTTCTTCCATTCTTTATCGGACACTCCCGTTGGTTTAGTACCCGAATCTACCGAGATCCACTGATCTTTATCCACCAACAGATCCTCCATATTGAGTTTCCACAGCTCAAAACTCTGACCATTACATTTCTCGATCTCTATCTTTCCACTACTCGCCATCTTCTTTCACCACTAGAATTGATCTCGCAGATCTCCCACTGAACAGGGTTTACCACAGGCCTGAGCGAAACCCCTCAGCAAAAAAGGTGTCCCCTTGAAGCCAAAACTACTCTGATAGCAAATGTAGGTTTTAACCCCGTACAGAAATTACCTGCAGATGAATTCTAAAACACAGAAAATAAACAATGCAAGAGCATAACACATAAAACACATATACATAGAGATTTCCCTTGGATCCTAAAACTAGGACTACCAGTTTGACTTTTCATTATGTTCCTTTCAATGTTATAATACATATTTATACATGACGAAGCATCTAATACGATGGACCGAAAACCATCACATCTAATACCATGGACCGAAAACCATTACGTCCAAAAAACATGTGCAAAAATCAAGCAAAAAACCATAGCTGGGTCCGCCCAACCTAACATAGGGTCCAAAACCAAAATTTTTCAGGGCGCTGCCCCGGACCCCATAAAGTGGGGTTATGGGTACACCTCAAACCCCCTGTGACCCCTCCCCGCTACACAATCAGCATGACAAAGAGGGGCTTCGCCCCCCCTCTAACCCCCTGGTTAACTATGTGGGCTAGTTGTGGAAAGAATATAATAGAACCCAACAATCAGACCACACTTTCCCATAAGTGCAGACATCATGCACAAATATGTTGTTAGTCTAGCCGCATTGAAGACACTGATGTGCATGCTCACAGATGAGTTGGACAGAGGAGCCTGAGCAGTGTACCTGGATGCTATGGAGGCAAGAGTCAGGTTCCAAAAATATGGCACCTTGGAGCACACAGACACCATCTCTAACTATCGATCTTAGCATCAGTATGTTATTGTTGATGAGCGTGAGGATGTTGAGGAGTTGGATTTCCATGGTTGTTTAAGTCATAGTTATGTCTAGCATGGCTTGCTCAAGCCATTTCTCTCACATGGGTACATGTGCATTGTAATGTAACGTCATGTCAAGTGTAAGTCAAGTGTCGATAGTTGGATGTAACAGTCATAGAGTAGATGAAGAGTCATGAGGGTAGATGAACTATCACAAAGGGGAATGTCAAGGGTCACCCCACCCTTTGCTATAAATAGTCCCTCATAACTCATTGTAATGTCTTTTGGTCAGCCAAGCTTCCGATAAGACTATCTTGGAGAGAGCTTGGACAATATTGTAACGAGCCTTGGCTTCTCCACTGTGCAGAGCTAGTATGTCTCTTTGGAGGAGCAGGTGGTTGTGGCTGTAATGTTATGTTGTCAGAACTAGTGGTTGGACATGGATGTATTGTATGACTGGAACTTAAAATTCTTAATATAACAAGAGCCAACACATTTCATGCATACGTATTGTATTTTATGCTATCTGGTTCACTCTAGATGATATATGTATCTGTTTACTTACGCATGCATGTATAGCTATCTGTGTATGTATGTATGAATCTTTCTGAAACATGTTGTTGGTTTAACCATCATTTTGGATTGCTTGCTAACTTGTCTTCCATATTGTGATGTATCTTTTCTCGTATGTTCCCTTCTTAACTGTGTGCTATCATAGGTTTCCAAGGGGCACACTCATCTCAACCCCCATGTGTTACCTCTCATGCACCTTGCTTAGCTCACTACAGCTGTCACACACTTTCCACCAACAGAGTTATCTTACTTTTCTCTGTGCGAAATTGCGGTCAAGGAATTACCATACGATCCACTGCTAGGACTCCTACACAGAACGATATGAGGTCTAATTGGGAATTCTTACTGGGGAGATCCCCTAACATGTTGGCGGGTCCAACACCATCAACACTATCAAAGAGTGGGAAATATTCACTTTAGGCTGAAATTCCACTCCATTTGAAGATAATATTACAACAATTTGATAAGTGGTAATATATTTTATTGGTGCAATTAATTCACTGGAAAGGAGAAGGAATGATATATCATAATTGCAACAAATTATTTGACTTGATGGGATGAAGTACAAATTGTAGTGGAGAGGCTGCAACCTGATTTTTGTTTCAGAAAGTCGTCACCCACTTTGTATATCATAAAGTTTTGATGAGTGAATAGAGGACTCAATCTCTAAATCAAGCCATTGAAACATTTATAGAAGAGTTCTAGGTGCACCATCATAAGAGCACACCATACCATCCTTAAGCAAATGACATAGTTGAGGCCTACAACACGATTCTAGAGAATGCACTAACAAAGGTATGCAACGTAAATATGGACAAATAGAAACTAAGGATTCCTATAGTGTTGTGGGCCTACCAAAATATGTCAAAGAATATTTACAGGCCAAACACCATTTTGGTTGGCATATGGACATGAAGTAGCAATGCCCATGGAATTCATAGTCCCCAGTCTCCACATTTTTTTCACAACCAATTTGATGGATTCCAATGTAGTAGAGAAACAATTGATAGATTCAATACAACTAGAAGAAGATAAATTCCTAGCAGGGTTCCACCAAAATATGTAGAAGGTTAGGGAGAAGACATGGAACGATTTTCATATTAAGTAGAAGCAATTCTAGATTGGTGATATTTTGTTAATGTATGACGACAAATTTCTAAAGCACCTTGGAAAATTTTAGATGCATTGGTTGGGCCCATATATTATCATGTATGTCAAACATGCAGGGGATTTCCAATTGGAGAAATTGAATGGGGATCCACTTGACTAATTGCAAATGGGAGCTGGACAAAATTTCTCTTTGAGACAACCACCCCACTTCCAAAGTTGATCTATTTGTAGAGGATGAACAAAAACAAAGAGAGGTAAAAAATAGAGCTTTGTTTCTATAACCTTATATGTGTTCGTAGGTAGGAGTTGTGAAAGAGAGAACTAAGAGGACACCATGACGATGGGAAAATATGCAACATATTTGGTAGAGAAAAAAAATTCTTGACATAATGAAGAACTGGTGCATTGTGCACTAAGAGAACCACATAGTCAGGTGATCAGGAAGCCGAAGGAAGTGCACAATACTAGATATAACCTAAAAAGTGAGATACAACTAGCATTTAATGACAACAACAAGAGCCAGAATAATGTAGAAAAACGTTCTAGCAAAAGAATGTGCCACCCCCATGGATTGGACACTATGGAAATTTATTGAAAAATGAATTAAAGTATTCCAAATCAGTATTTATTTCAAAAATGATATTGACATGACTTCCATCATGGCCAGAACCACAAAATGAAATTCCCACCCAAAAAACCATAACATGTGAAATCAATGAAATTATTATGGAAATGCTCCAGAATCACCAACAAGGGAAAGGTGCACAAGGAACATAAGTTACTATTATTTTATCCATTTCCATTTCCATTCCCTTGTATTTGCAAGTGTAGAGTTGAATTTTGGGCATAAACACAATAGAATATCTAGTCCAAAGACTAGAGGATAGTGAGAATTACAAAGAATTTATGCTAATAGATACATATGCTATGGCTTCATTGTATGTTCCCAAGAAAGTGAGGACAAAGGGAACTTGTGGTGCACCAACTCCATAACCAACTACAAAACCAAAAACTTAACTACTGAAAGAGCCAAAGCATAAGTTGTTAATGACTCTAATTCTGCCAAGGGTTATCAAGGAAGGTGACATATTCGACATTATAGAAAAGATGAAGTAAAAAGACCATGATGTCATATCCCACAACAAGTTTTCCCAATTTTTTGAGGAAAATTACCTGATGATCTCATCACAACTAGGAGATCCAAAAGTTTGCAAACCAAAAAATGGGCCACGAGGCTAGAAAAAATAAGTATTTTGATATGTTGGATATTTCCCATTTTGGTTATAGTTATGAAGTGAATATATGTGTAAAATTTATATTGAATTGCATATACGATGGATTTATGTGGCTTGATGAGCCCATAGAAATCAATTCACTCCTCATCTCTAGGATTATCGGGTTGCCTATGGCTGTAGAGGATCCATAGTCTCTCTTCGACAAAAAAATTAAAAGGTTTTTTCTAAGGAGGTGACGATGAAATATGACCCAATTATAGGAAATTATGGGATCTTAATCTACTTTATAAATGACGAGCATGTGTATTTCATCATGGAACTAATAGCATGAAAGTTGCTTAAGAAGTGTCGAAAGGAGCAATATCTTGCGGGAGAAGTGGTTTCCATAGCAAAATACATTATAGGTGTGTAGATCAAATGGATGACCTTCCTCAATACATTTATTAAGGAATACTTGGGGGTGTAGGATAGGAATGTAGAGTTTGAGTATGTGTGTATACTAATCATTATCACTATAACAAAATTGCAAGTTCCTAAGGATGGTAACTTCCCCCATCGGAAAAGTTAGAATTTGTGACACTAATATTTGGATCACTCTGGTATAATTTTGATAAGAAGACCCAGATGAATACAAATGTTAGCTTTTATATTTGGAAAGAAGTTATCAATCACTATATTCTAAAGGTAGCACACATTTTGATACAGGTCGTCAAATCCTACGAGCCATTGGAAAATTTCCATGCCACCCCCAACCATATTTACATACATGCATGTGCAAACCCATACAAATAATGGTTGAAGTGTCGATACATGCTCGATGGTCAACATAATAACACACACTTCCCCTTGAAGAGTATCCAGAAGTATAAGAAATTAATAGTGGCACAAAGGAAGAGAACCAACGTTAAAAAAAAGAAGGGAAAAATTCCCTACAAGTGAAGGAACTCACAGAACCCTCACCATTGGAGGTTGAAGAAGAGCATTTGATCATGCCATTGTAGGACCCCAACAAAGAGGAAGCTAAGTCAGGAGGTAAGAAGCAACCATTGTATGGTTAACAACAGGACACATGAAATAAGAGGAAGGTAAAGAAGAAAATTGACCTAAATGCACCTTCTCTATTGGAGGAGGACTTAGAGAAATTGGCCAAGGAGATCAAAGAAGCGACAGAGCAAGGAACTACCCCTCTTGTGGCGACCACTAAAAAAGAACCCTGAGAACAAAAAGTGCTATATGATCAGATGTAGTAGAAGTTGGAGAAAATACGTCTATTGATTGAGTCATCAATGACATTGACTCTTACACCAAGTGCGACAAATTCAACTACTACGATGGAGGCAACTAGTGCACCTGATCCTTCACCGAAGATCCAATCGAAGCTGTCACAACCATCCTCTATATTAACAAAACATCACAATTTGGTCATTCCCTTAGATGCAATATACTTTGTGGATATTGATGTCCAACAACTAGCCTAGGTGTTTCCCTGGGTAGACTTGATTATTTCTCAATTACCCATGCATATTTTACATTCATTACAATAATTTATTTTCTAATAAGTATGCTTCAGGGCACAAGTATCCTTAACAAAAATGGTCGAGCCTACTAGTGAGCATGAGGCTCTACAAGTGGCACACACATAGTTGGTAGAAGCATTAAATGAAGCCAAACAAAGAGAAGGGATAGTCCCATAGACCATTTAAGAAGTGTACAGTAAAATTCTAGGTGTCCTAATGAAAATTAACACTCTTGCAAAGAATAAATTGTCAAAAATTGAGGAGGTCAATCATAGCCTAAAAGAAAAGGTGGAAGAGATGTAGTTACAGATGAATTCCACTACCCCACCAGAGGAAGTAGAAAGGTGAGAAAGGGTACAATAGCCTCTGAGTCTTTTGAAAGTGCATGAGAGCTCGAGCATGAGTGCACTAGATTATATCACACTGAAGTAGACTTATGGAATAGGTTGTAGAATAGTTCTAAGCTCGAAGATATTGATACTGGAATTTAAACTTTGGAGGAACAAAATGAGTCTATACACATCAATTTGATATCTCTACCAACAACAAAACACAAAGCTACAATGGTAGAAAGTGTGAGATTGGGTGGAAAAATCAACCAATGGGGAACAAAGTATCAACCATGGGTTCAGAAATTGTTATAGCATTAGGATGAAGCATTGTAACTCATAAATGATCTCACTGCAGTGTAGGCCACAATGGACCAAGCCATTGTTAAGAATGAACCCATATTCCAAATTTCTCCTATGCCTATGGAGATTGTAGAAATTATTATCGTACCAATCGAGGAAATAAAAACAACTATGCATATAGCCTAACATATGTTTGAATGTTTTTTGGAAAAAACTATAGAGTTCCTTCCTTTGTTTAGTGCACAACCATGCTAGAATGGCTTGGGGCCAAGCCACAAATAGTGTTGGGGCCAAGGAGGAAAGAGGAGGAAAGGGAGATTTTTTTGAAAATTTTTGTGGGCATAGAGAAACCATGTAGATGATGGTGGACACCGTGCACATGTTATGTAATGTTTGTGAGGCTACGTAGATGTACAATGATGGTCAAGAAGAATGTACCATAACTGAAAGCTTCTTCATATGACAACACATTCTCCAACTGTGAGAGTTAGTTAGTTTTTAGCATCAATTGTGATTTGGTCCAGTAGGGTCCAACAATTGGTATTGGCTTGGAATGTATCAGGACAACTCATCAGGGTGAGATGGTTGAAGATTCCATAGGGCACAATGCTAAAGTCTAAAGCTATTTAAGGAGTTTTTTTATGGTATAGGTTTTTGTTTTGTTTTGTTCAGTAGTAGTCTTGATGAATGGTTGTGTTGTTCGATGGTTTACCTTGTTTCTAATTGTCTATCATTCCATTGTTAATATTTACTCTATTTGTTGTATGGTGTTGGCGAGATAGTGTGATATGAATGATGATTGTGTAAGTTCTTGTATTCGGGTGTATGGTTCTCTTGTAATTGTTGTACTATTGATGTTTGTTATGAATATGAAATGTACATATGTTCTATTCCAGTTTCATGGTTTTATGACTTTTGTATTTTGTATCAATATTGGGATCAATGAATGAGTTATAGAATCTTTGCAAGCTTTCTAGCGAATGTTCTGTGTGCATAGTTTATACAATGTAAATAAACATGCCATTGCATAAATGAGTGAACCTTGTATTTTTTTCATCGGATTTAGTTTTTCCCTTGCACAATGAATTCCTATCGAATTCTTACTAGTATACTTAAACAATGTATTTTACTCAATCGATGCATGTTGTAGCTACGGGGAATGTTTTAACATATGTTGTAAATGTGTATGATCATGCTTTCTTTAACGAATATATTTTCAACATATTGTGGGTGCACTAGTTCGTGGTCGGTTTTTCTAAACCATAGTCATATATATTTCCTTTACTCTCGCATAGCCTTCAAAGGTTCATACAAACCCATCAATCTAACTTGGGTGAGATCTCACTTGTAGATGTTGACAATTATGGTATTTGAGGGATATTTGTTGGCTTACATCAGAACCTTCGTTACCCTTGCGTGCCAACATTCTCCCTCACTCCCTCACTATCTCTCCCCCTTTTCCCCCATTACTCTCTTTCTCTCTTTACCTCTCACTCTCTCTCTTTGTTTGTCTCTGCTTCCCTCTCTCTTCACACCTCTTTCCACCTCACGCTACTTCTCTTCCTTTCTCTTGTCTTCCCTCTTTCTCTCCCCACTCTATCTCTATCTCTATTTCCCTCCTTCTCTCTCCCTCTCCCTCACTCCATCACTATTTATATCCCTATCTCCCCCGATCTCTCTCTCTCTCTCTCTCTCTCTCTCTCTCTCTCCTCTAGCTCTATCTCTTTCCCTTTCTATATTCTTATATGTCTCTTTGTCCCACCACTAATCTCTCTCTCTCTCTCTATTTACATATCTACCTGTCTCTCTTTCCCTCCCTTTTCTGCTCACTCTATGAATCTCTCTTTCTCCTCTTTCCCCCTAACTCCCTTCTCTCCTTCCCTCCCTTAGCACTGATCTCTCCTTCTCTCTCTCCTCCCCCCCTCTTATCTCTCTTGCTCTCTCTTCCTCCCTCTTCCTCTTATTCTCCATCCTATCTCCCTCTCTCTCCCTCCCTCCCTCACTTAGTCCATACTTCAAAACAAACCCCTTCTCTCTCCAATTTTTTCTTTATCTTTAATATCTCCCTCTCTCTCGTTCACTCCCTCCCCTTTAGCTCTATCAATATCTTCTCATTCTCTCTCTCTCCAACCCAACCCTCTCTCTCTCTCACTCTCTCCATATCTATCTATCTATCTCCTCCTCTCTTTATCTCTCCCCTCTAGCTCTATCTCTATCCCTCCTGGTCTTCTTATCCATCTCATTGTCTCACCACCTCTCTCTCTCTCTCTCTCTCTCCATATCTATAGGTCTCTCATTCCCTCCCTCTTCCATTCACTCTTTGAATCATTCTCTCGTCTTTCCCCCTTGTCCCTTTCTATCCCTCTCTCACTCATCTCCTGTTCACTCCCTCCCTGTCTCTCCTTCTCTCTATCCTCCCTCCCTATCTCCTCTCTCCCTAGTGCCATTTCTATCTCTCTAGCTCTATTTCTATCTCCCCCCTCTCTACTTCTCTTTCTCAATATCTATTTATCTTTCTCTCACTCCCTCTTCCTCCCACTTCCTCTCACTCTCCATCCTCTCTCTCTTTTCCAATATTTATCTATCCGTCCCTACCTTAGTCTGTATTTCACAATAACCCCCTCCAACTCTCTCACTTTCTCTCTCTAATTTAGAGCTCCATATCTATCTCCCTCCCTTTATCCTTCTCTATATCTTCCTTCCTCTATTACTCTCTCCCCTATAGCTCTATTTATATATCCACCTATCCCCCTCTCCCTATATCTATGTATCTCTCTCTCACTCCCTCTTCCTCTCTCTCTCTCTCCCTCCTTCCTCCCTCCCTCACTTAGTCCATTCTTCACAATGACCCCCCTCTAACTCTTCCTTTCTCTCTCTACCCCCTAAACCTATCTCTATCTCCCTCCCTTTATCCTTCTTTATCTCTCCCTCCCTAACTCTCACTCCCTCCCCCTCTCTCATTCTCTTCCACTCATGTCATCTCTCTATCTCTCACTCTTCCAACTTCAGTCTCCCCCCTTCCCCCCAACTCTCACTTAGTCACATAATCTCTCTCTCTCTATCTTCCATCCCCCCCTACCCCCTCTCTCAATCCCTCCTTCACAATACCCCTTCCAACTTTGTCTCTGTCTTCCTTCCCATATCAACCATAAATATTTACCTCTCTCTTCCTCCCCCACCCTCTTTCCTTATCTCTCTCATTTTTTGAATCTCACTCACTCTCTCCCCACAATCACCAACTCATTCTTCTCCACCCCATACTCTCTCTCTCTCCTCCACCATAAACCCACCTCAACCATTTCCCACCAACTAAATCTTCCCCACTCCCCACTCTCTCTCTCTCTCTCTCTCTCTCCTTTCTCTCTTTATCTCCCTTGATCCCTCTATCTTTCCCTCTCTCACCTCACCCACCCCCCTAAACATACCTCACCCACTTCCCATTTGTTAAAGTTACTAGCTATGAGAACACATGCACGTTCCTCGCACTAGAAATGTGCACACATATTTGGCAATAGGAACACACACTTTTTTGGTACTAAAAACACACATGCATTTTTGGAATTTAAATTTTTTCTAGTGGAAATACTACATGCAACCTAGTGATTTTGACTACAAATATATGAAAACATTAATTTTGACAAAACACATATATATTTCTATCTATGGGGTTATTTTTTCTATAAGCTAAACAAATCCGTTGTCCATAAAAATACACACATATAGAGTGAGTGCAAAAAATTAATACTTTTAGGATTTTTAATACATTTTTCTCTTACATCTATTAAAATCTTAAAATACATCCTTAATCTATTTCTATAACTTTTTGGGGCCTTAACCATTTGGATATTTTTTTACACTAAAACCTACAATATAAAGAAAATAAATGTGTGATACTAGTAAGACCTTTTTAGATTGTAGTCAAAAAAAGCCTTCTAATTTCAAACATATAATGATTTTCATAATTAAAAATAAATAAATAAATAACATAATGTGGAAAAATAATTATGCACAAGAACAATTTCTTCCCTACAACTCCACAATTTTTTAATTATAAATAAATAAAATTATAAATTATAAAATGTGGAAAAATAATTATACACGAGAACCACTTCTTCTCCAATTTTTTTTTTTTTTCATAATCAAAATTTCATCATTTAAATATTCGAAAGGTGAACTTGGCTGATCGATCTTCTTTTGCGATCAGTTCTGCTACAGCCGCTCTAGCCAATTGTCCACCCTTTCCAAGTGTTATTTCTATGTTGTGTATAGCCGTGCCTAAGGGTATATTGGTTGAGAAACGATAAGAAATCTCGTCGTTAATTGAGAAAGACTTGTCATTCATTAGGGAGGATGGAGTCAATGGGAAATAATAGTCCAGGTCCAAAGATACGAGCTTTGGCGAGAAATATACGTATGTCTGCTCATAAAGCCCGTAGAGTAATTAATCTCAGGAGAACAATGGATTTGTTTCTCCGAACTTTTCAACAAAACCCAAAATTTATAAGGTCGAACCAAAGTGCTATAGATAAAAATTATATATTTAGAAAATCTACCCATTTTTTTACATTTAATATTTCTTATTATCATTTTCAATTTCATTGCATAGGACATGTCATGAAACTATCATTAACTTCCATCTCATAGAAGTTATCTAGACCATAATGGATGCCCACAGTCATGGGCAACTGTATCATAAAAACTGATATACATTAAAATCGCTTTTGTGGAATTTGGTTCCAACTTAATACTTCTTCTAAACATTCATGAAGGCAGTCCTGTCTGCATCATCATCCATCTCCCGGTCTCTACCAGACATACCATCTTCCCAGTACCCAGCATTCGCTTCCGCTGTTTGCCCATCTAATTCATTCGCCTCTGCTTGGAAATAAAGCTGGGGCCTTCCACGCCACTGCAGCGCTTACATGTCTCTTCGCTAAAACAGAAAGCAGCGCCTTCTGGTACACATTCTTGAATGCTCTCAGGATGTTTTTGGGTGAAAATACTTTAACACCAACAGCCATGCGGACACGCCATGAAATTCCAGGTTTTCTCCTCCTCTTCGCTCTGATTATTCTTATTCTTCTCCTTCCTGCACCTCCTTCCTGATGAAGATTCTGGTACCTGCGTCGATCTCTGGTTGTAATTAATCGACTGTAAACAAATGGTATAACGCCTGTATGTTTCTCCATGTCTTCACACAATTATCCACTGGTTTTATCATTGAAGGCAACACATAATAATATAGTTCGTTTGGAGGTCGGGTTCCAGAAGTAGGCACGTGGTCGTTCATTCGTGTTTGGTGTTCGCAGCACGCGGTTTTGGAATTCATGACCAAGAAATTGAATGGAGGACTGTGACAAGGTGACAGGGTTCAATTTCAGCGGTATTATTACGCTATATTTCTATATAATATCTTTTTATATTTTCTTACATAATGGTAAAACTTGTAGTTTTAAAATAAGTAGCGGGGACAGTCATCACTTCTCAAGGGAGATGTCCTTGAGTTTTCGGTAGTTAATTTTTTCTTTGTTTTCAAAGAAATTTAATTCCAAAATCAAATAGGTAGCGGGGATAGTCATCACATTCCAAGGAAGATGTCTTTGAGTTTTCGGTAGTTAATTTTTTCTTTACTTTCAAAGAAATCTAATTTTTAGCTCAAAGAAAAAAAAATCTATGCCAAATTTTTTATTATATTTATTATATTTTATCTTTTGTTAATTAATTTATTCTTCAACAACTCTTAGTCAAACAAAAACAATTTTAAAGTATACTTCAAGTCTTTCATTATATTTTATATATTTGGTCTTTCTCTAATTTATTGCGGTACTTGAGTGGAGAATACTTGTCACTTGTTATAAATGTATTGTTTTATTTGTATTTTATTTATTTATTGTTTTCAAATGTGAGATATAATTTACAGATTAAAGTGGGGAATTCGAATTTTAATCATCAAAGGATTTCATTAGAGATTATGTTGTAAATTTTTTAAAAATTATTATAAATTTATATTAATTATTTATTTATTGTTTTCAAAAGTGAGATATGATTTACAAATTAAAGTAAGGAATCTGAATTTTAATCACCAAAGGATTTCATTAGAGATTACATTGTGTGTTTTTTAAAAATTATTATAAATTTATATTAATTATTTATTTATTAATTTTTTAGAAATGTTTATATTAAATTATTAGATTTAAAATTAAATTAAAAAAATTAATATAGATTCAATAAAAAATAAAAACACATATAAGGTTTATTTTTATTAATGAAATTTCAAAAACTTTTTTTAATAAAGAATTATAAAATGTATATCTTATTAATAAATTTAAATATTAATAATTCATACTCATAATCATTATAGCAAAAATTATACTCTTGTAAGGGACAAAAGCTACAACTAAATATTTACATAATTAGGTTCAAATAAGTTTATGCTAGAATTTTCACCTATTTGGCCACGTACATAATCATATGCAAAAGGAAAAGCATAAGCATCCATCATTAACTCAGGGAAGTGCTTCAGAGTCAGATCCTACAACTGGGATAGGGTATGTTGGGTCAGCCGCTGGTCTCATTACTACTAGAGGGATGTCACTATGTTGTTCAATCCTTGCCAACTTGTGATCTATCATCTCCAACACGCAATCCTAGTGCTTCATGTGTACATGCACATGGTTCAATGATTGTAGAATATCCCTCCTAGACTCCTGACTGTCTTGTAATGCGCGTCCCAAGAGGAACCTTAATTTCCAATATAGTGTTAGTGTTCGCATGTACTAGTTGGATCTACCACATGTATGTCATGTGCCAGGAATCCATTTTGAACACTACTCCATCACCTCATAATTTGAGAGGGAAGTTCGTTGAGATGAGGCTTCCCCCTCCGACCTCGCTAATTCTTCTTGTATATTCATTTGGACTTTCTCTTTGTATCTTGCAGTAAAGCCTACTACTCTATTTTTCATATAGGAGTTCCCTTTGTGGGCATACTTCTCATACTATGTTGCCCCTCTTCGCACTTTATCTCTCTCCATTGACATTTTAAATGTAGTCCCAAACCTCTGGTATTGGTAATATTTTCTATCATGTGTCCACAAAGCTTCACTCCTCCTCTTCCCCTTGCCCTTCCAGTAGTTATAGCCTGCATGATATGTGGTCTGAAAGATGATTATCTAGGCACCTTATTCTATATAGCACCCATCAAATGACTTAGCTACCTAATCTCAACCTTTTCCTACTTCCAACCACCTACTAGCTTCCAATTTCTTTAGTTGTCATCTACCTCCCACCAAATCCTAACAATTGCCTAGAATATGGTCATTGAACTCTCACCCTGTCCACCTAGAATTACAAGGGCGAAGACCTAGGCTCTTTTCTCCCCACTTCAAATTCTCAAAGAACTGAACACCAACCTCAGAGTCCCATGGAAATACCTTTCATTCCTCTTCCCATTAACACATGACATAGACTGAAATTTACTAGAATTCAAAATATATGTCTTCACTAGGAGAACTACCCTCAGATCCAAAATTATTGCCAAACTGATAGATACAACTCTAAAATTACAAAAACCAGCCTCAAACCAAAGATACCCTACCAGAAGAAAACTAGACCAACTTGTATTCATCCTCCATACCCAGTCCCACTCCTAGCTCAGAAGATGAGATTCAATTATACATAAAAACTAGGCTTCCCCAAAGATATTGCAAGGAGATAGGGGTCTCTCGAATTGATTTGGGGGCAGCAAATGAAAAATAAACACACCACATATATATCAAACTTGGTTGTAACAATTACCTATTCCAGGTGGAGTTTCTTCCAAATGTGCTCTCTTGGAGCTTCCCAGTTCTGCTTATTCTCCGAGCATAGATTTTTCCTGGTCTAATATGCTTCGCCATCTACAAACACCATTCTTCTTACAACATATAATTGATAAACGTGTGAAAAGTTTAAAAATTTAATTAATAAGCATATAATTAGAAATAGCTCTCGGGGTAGCTCAATTGGCGATGGCCATGAAAGTGAAGTGTTATGTATGAGGAGATTTGACGTTCATGTCCCCTCGATTCACCCATTCCTGCGAAAGGGGCATACATAGGCACTTAGAAGTTATAGTGGTAGTGTTTAGAATCAACCCCATGTCAAGTGAGCATGAGACAAACCCACTAGCCAATTCCTCTAGATAAACTAAAAAAATAGAAATAAGAATATTTTTTATACATAGAAATGAGAATTATATATAAAATATAAAGAGTAGTTATAAATTAAAATCCATTTTTCCATTCCCCGATCGAGGTGTTGGAATTATGGACATTGGAGGAGAGGTGGGGGGAGACTTCCACCCCACTGCCTCCCATCACATTTAAGATGGGGTTTGGCATGGCCAACCCATCCCATACAACACACATGTAGAAAACTATTACCACCTTTCATCCTTATGACAGACTACTCTCAGCTTGAGCACTCTAGAATGAGAGACCTTGCTCTCCATCTTTTTTTTATGCTTTGGTTATACCTCTGCCATAGGTGGGATAATTCCTGTAGGAAAAAAAAAGTGAGGGGCTTGCATCTGATGATGAATACTCGAGGTTGTGGCATAAATTTTGGGCTTCCTCTCTAGTTTGGGTGACAAATTTTTACCATGGCCATGGGCTGGCATGCATTAGAATCATATGAGACTCATATTCAATGATTGAGGTTCTTCAACTCATCCATTAGATGCTAAGAAATGGCGACATGAAAATCCTAGGACAAATAATGTAGGAATCATCTGGGGCATTGATGGAAACCATAATGTTAGATATTACAAGAGCAAGAGACATCAATTGTCAACCAACTCTCATATCTACACAAGTTTAGGTCTAGTGGTCCAATCAACATTGGGTAGTTCTTTCTATGTCCAATTCCTTTAGTTTTGATAATTCCTTCACCCTTTTTACTTTTATTTGTGGGTTTTGGTCTATAATTCTCAGAGCTCGCAGGGGTGAGCTATGGTTTGAATGTGGTTTCCTCCTAGTGGTTACTGGACCCTGCCAGGATTTTTTTATCTACCCTCGCTCACTAATTTGTTTCCAATAGAAGCTTCCATAAAACTCTTTAGAAATTTAGGCCTCCCTATATTTTTCTTTTATTTGGTCTTCTCATTTCTATTTCCTTTGATTTCTGGATGTTTTGGTAAGAATTACATCATGGACATTATTTTCTCAGTTTAATGTGCCTTGACAACAAATGTGCTACTGCGAGGGTCTAGGGGTAGGGTTCCTTGGGGTCAACCACGAGATTGAGCCCAAGCTCAAGACACTGCAACCATTTTCCACTCTACCCCTCTTCCATAAATTCAAGAGGAAATATGTTAAATTGAAGCCTTGACCACTAGTGACCGACAAACCTACTATGACTTAGAAATTCAAGATGAGGTAGCCAATTGGGTTGTTGAACATGGACACACTAGGAGAAGATGAATCCAATATCTAAACTCCATCCCGCTACATTGGCATATTAACACTCCTGGACAGGGTCCTGAAGGAGAAACGTGGAGATGGCAATGATATAATCTCTTCTTTGAATGAAATCAAGTGTGTGCAACATTATCAACATTATTAAGTTTGGATGCTTGGCTTGGTCACCTTGAAAGCTGACTACAATGCAAAATCAAACCCCCTTCACTAGCTAGAACAAACGCTCAAGACCTGACCCCAATTAATTCATCTAACTCTTAATGTTATGTTTCACCATTTGGTAGTGGTCTTTTATTTTATGTAGTTCAGTCTATGTCAATTATCATAAATTTCACAATATTACTTATTATTATTTTGAATTGTCCAAACTCTTGTCCATGGTCACTAGACCTAGTTTCCGTTAAGAGAGATTATGATTGGACATAACATGAACAATGATATCTTTTGTTATTGGTTGAAAACATTTTGAGGCAATACAATTCAATTAACAAAAATAAAATAAAATTCATTTTCCATAAAATTTAGAATAGTATTTCATATTCATCACCAATATATTTCAAAATGTCATATTTATGGATTTTTAATAAACATATCAAAAATTAATATTTAGAATAAATATTATTTGTAAACTCTATGTATAAACCATACTATATATATCACATTGAAAACTTAAGTTAAATTAAATTAAAATTTGAAATATGTTAAAAAATGTTTTAATAAAATTAAAAATAACAAATTTTTTATATATAAACATGTGAAATTTATATAAATATAAATAATATTATTAAAAACCAATGTTAAGTTGAATTGTAGCTCTCAAATGGGAACTTTTATTTAAGTTTTGCACTAAAGAAGAGATTTTTATCTTGAAATATTTGATTCTCCTCAACACTTGGTAGATTCAAAATTAAATTAAAAATATATTTTATTAGTGTTCCACAGGGACACGTCCCTTCACTTGGGAAATGCGTCTCCACGCTTACTTGCGCTCTAGGGACGTGGGGAAATGCGCTCTAGGGACGTGGGGACATTTCCCCACGTCCCCAAAAAATGGGAACGTGAGGAAACTCAAAGGGGGGACATGTCCTTCCAAAAGAGGAAATGTTTCCTGCATTTCCAAAAACAATTGAGGTCAAATCATTAAAAAAAATGTCACGATGGGATGTTGATTCAAAGGATGATGTACAGGTAGATATGTAGAGAGACTTGATGAGACACATATGGGGTTGGTTGGTGGGCCACTTAGCATGTTTGAGAATGCAAAAGATTCTAATTCAAATGGTGACATGGTTGATCCTGATTTATTCATGCAACAACTGGATGCAGAGACTAGTGGAGAATTACCTTGAGCAATTATGCTCATTTGTCATTTGGTATGTTCTTATGTTATTTGATTTTCTGTTTTAGACTTCAGTTGTAGACTTCAATTTGTTTTGAATATTCATATATGATATATTAGACTTGACTCTATAAAAATTTGAATCTTGATGTATCAGACTTCACTTTTATTTCAATATTCAACATGCACAGTTGGAACTTCAATATGGTTTAAATTTTATTTTCATTGCACAATGTACAGAGTTACGTGTATGATTGTATCATGCTTTTCATTTTAAATTTGTTTCAGTTTCATCGATTTATCCTTCATGATATAAGTGTTATATAATGATAAAGAGAGTTAAATTATAAAATTTCAATGATATATTTATAATTTTTTAGTATTTTACTATTTTTTCAGGGTCCCTTGTCTTAAAGACCCCGACGTCCTCCCATGTTTCCTACAAATTGGTGGGAGCTTTTGCATAGGCCGCTCCTGCGTTTCCCCTCTCCCTCGTCCCCATGTCCGGGAAACTTGGTGAAACTATGTAACTTATATGTCATGTATTTTTAATTTCAATTGAGTTGACATTAATTTTAATAATAATAATTTATTTTTGAGGTCAAGGCCCAACTAAAGACCAAATTGATATATGATACCCCTTTATTTGTGGGACAAGGGACTCATTTCTCCTATACCAATTTTACTATTACTAAAATTTATAAAAGCGTACATATTTTACCCCTTTAGATTTGAATGTATAATCTCTTAAGAGGATATATATATGATTATTATTACTATTTAAAAAATATTAATAATAAGCAAAATATTTCAATATTTGTTTGAAATAAAATATTATAATATATACTTTAAATTTAAATTTATATATATATAGATATAAATTTGTTTTATTTTAGAGTGGTTAATATATGATGTTCAAAAGATATCTTCAAAATATATATTTCAATATTAGTAAAAAATAAAATAATCCAATGTTTTCTATATATAAAAATAAAGAAAGCAATTAATTTTTTATTTACTTTATAAATAGGTATTTTCTAATAGTCTAAAAATGCATAAGTACTTAACATGAGGTTGACACATGGCATGCTTAATGATTAAGATCATGAATATATATGTTCAAATCTAAATGAGGTAGAGTATGTACACCTCTCTAGACTTAATCAATGAGTTGGGTTCCCTTGTTCCACAAATAATAGGGTCTCATATACGAATTTGGTCAATTTGAAGAACATATACCAATTTGGTCAATTTGAACAACAGGGTCTTGGTGAGTGTTAGGTCCAAAAAACATTGGTGAGTGTTAGGTCTGTTTTCTATATATAAAAATAAAGAAAGAAATTAATTTTTTATTTACTTTAAAAATAGGTATTTTCTCATAGTCTAAAAATGCATAAGTACTTAACATGAGGTTGACACATGGCATGCTTAATTATTAAGATCATGAATATATGTTCAAATATAAATGAGGTAGAGTATGTACACCTCTCTAGACTTTATCAATGAGTTGGGTTCCCTTGTTCCACAAACAATAGGGTCTCATATACGAATTTGGTCAATTTGAACAACATATACCAATTTGGTCAATTTCAACAATAGGGTCTTCGTCAGTGTTAGGTCCAAAAAACATTTGTAGTAGGCAAATCTACCTAAAAGGAGAATTGAAACTGTGACCTCTCAATAGAAAATGTGCTTTAACAAAGGGGACTTGACCGATTGAGCTAACCCTGCTAGATTATTACTATTATTATAAAAAATATTAAAAAATAAATATTTCAATTTTGATTATAAATAAAATATTTCAAGTATCATCATTTAATAATAATAATAATAATAATAATAATAATAATAATAATAATAATGATAATAATAATAAGGTTATGATGAAACCCTCAGAGAGATCAAATCTCTTGAAATGCAAACATTTTTTAAGTGCAAAATTTGAAAAAAAAAAATCCACCTCAAAAGATTTAATCCCTCTAACACACACACACACACACACACACATATATATCCAAAACATATACATTTGAAAACATATGTAACACAATTCTTATCCATGGAGAGCTTATTAATACCACATACCAGAAAATAGAAAATTACTCCATGGATTATCAATACCATGGATTGATAATACCACATGCCGAATAATACAATAAATTAATAATACCACATGTCCATATAATACCATGGATTAAAAAGGACACATGTCAAGTCCACCTTGAGCATGAAGGGAATCTCCCGTTGCCCTCATACTGCCTTGTAGAATGCACCTCTCGGTGATATAAAAAAGTTTTGTAATTTGCTCTATACTTTATATAGAGTTGATAAGTGACATCTATAGATAGATAGATAAGAAATTGTGTAAATTTATCTTAGCTCCAGTTAGATCATGAGTTGAGAAGATTAAATCCTTTAAACTTGAGGAAAAAATTTCACTTCAAGTTCATATTCAATACATGATACATCCAAAATTAGGATTGATCTAAAAAGCACAACCACATAAATTAAAATGATTGGGAAATGATAGATGTCAAAACACTTACCATAGGATATAGTTACATTACCAAAATTAAAATATAATCATAAAAATTAACTAAATTATAAATTTATTCTAAATTATTATTATTAGCATTAATTATAAAAAGAATTAATATATGAGTCAACCATACCTACATTTTAAAATACTTGTAACAAATTTTGTAACTATGGAGATTCATTCCCGCTTTAACATGGTGAATCTTAATCTATAAATAGGTTTTATTACAGTACTTGGCCAATACCATGTCTACTACCATACCATATGCCCAAAAAATCATAACTCATGTGCATATGACACATGTTTATGACTTTCTTTAATTAATCAATTCAATTAAAAGGAAGAAAGATCATAACTATTTTTTATTTCAACCTTTGATTTTTTATTACTACTCATAATATTTTAATATTCTATTCAGGTTAAATCTTTATCATCTATTTAATACTTATTGATAACTAAATTAAAATTTTAAAAATTGTATTATAAATACTAATTTAATAATATTAAATTATTAAAAATATCTTAAAATAATTTAAATAAAATAAATATTTTTTTTTAATAATTAAAATAAAATATATAATAATTTGGAGTTGTCTTTAGTGCGACTATTTGGATTTTCCGGTGCCGGAATTTGGTGGAACAATTTGTGGTGAAATCTTGATTTGTGTTATTTAAACTAGTTTTTTGATTGTATATATGGATTCAACCCCTTGAAGAACCCCTAGGGAACTTCTATTATGCAGGGGTTACCCATCAAACTTGTGATTTCAATGAATTCCTGCCAGATTTTAGATAAATTAGACCAAAAAAATTCCACCGGAAAAGCTTCCAAAAAGTCGCACTAAAGACAACTTGTAATAATTTTTTTTGTAAGTCAAAGATTTTTCATTAATCAAAAAGTGTATACAAGGATGTCAAAATGCATGTGTCCTCACCCTGACCAAGTTTGTTGACAAATGATTTTACCATGGTACAGAAAAAAAAGCAAAATACTCAACTGGGAGACCCACAACCTTATAGGCCTTACATGCCAAAAAACAAAAATAACTAACAAGACACCAATTACCATAATTAGTCATGAGAAGTGATAGAGGCAGGATTATCTGGCCCTGTCCCTGGAGGAGGAGGTGGGCGGTAAAGACAATGGTCATGTTGCTCAAAGTGAGCAAGCCAAGATTCCAACTTCTCGATTTTCTCTATCAAAATATTTTGACCACGACAAATAACCACAATTCGTTCACGAACGTGGCATTGAAAGTATTGGAGTTGCTCCAACTTGGCCATAACTGCCTCGTGTTCTTCTCTTCGGACCCTGTCATGAGATTCCAAAGTGTCCAAGATGGACTGAAGCATCTCTTGCTGCATTAAAGATCCCTTGATGCGACCAACAGTTCCACGTCCCACAGAAACCATGCTTCTCGGCCTCCTATCCCGCCCTCGAGTACTCGAGCCTCGTCCACATCGTCAACTCCCACCTCTGCTACCACCTCCATGACCACCCCGAGACCGGGCCCTACAACCTCTGTTGCCCATAGGAATGCCTAACGAACTTTTCCTGCCGCCAATGACAATGCCCCCACTAACTTTGCCTCGTTTAGACACTGCAGATCAACTCCTGCGAACATCACCACTATCACTTTGTCACGCCTGGCACCAGCGAATGCAGGCGAGCTTTGACCCCACGAGAGTGCACGCGGAGCGAGGGAGTAGCTTCATCATGGAAGCCCCGCTTAAAACCAAAGATCTGAATTGAGCCCAGACCGTCGCCCACAACCACCTAGGCAGCCACAGCACCATGCCCCCTATGACAAGATACATTGCAAACCAGCCGACTGCCACTGCAAGCCCACCACTCCTCGCCCTTGCCAAGAGAGGTAAAATTACGCCACCGCTCCAATCTCCACCACACAAATTCACCTCTAGATGGCTATAGACCCTGGCCAAAACTGCCCAACAACCTCTCACCTAGAGGGTCCAATGGAAAGCCAGACAACTATCCATAGGAAAATCACCACACTCTAACTCCTAGAAGCACAAGTGGCGCCAAAGCCACTGAACTTCCTCAATTATAATTCTACGACCAACAACACTAATATAAGAGTACTAAGCAATGTCAATAACAAAGAGCTCAATTATGGCTAGCTCCAAATACCCAAGTTGAGTACATTTACCACTTATAGGACACCAAGTACCACTCACCACAACACCACCTAGAACACATAGAGAGTTGCCACAACACCACTTGGAATGCCTACACACATAACTACCTAGGCTCGAAATACAAATACCCAATACCAACTAGTTCTCCAACCAACCAAACACCTAATCAAACCATGAAAAAAATATAATAATTTTAATAAAATAAAATAATATTAATTATTGTTTTTAAATAATTTAAATACAATATTATTTTCCATTGTTAAAAATTTACAACACTTTTAATTTTAATGTCTTCCTCCACTCTTTTGTTTGGTAGGATGGAATTACGCATGAGTCTCAATGGTCTTTATTTTAATTATTAACATGAAAGACTTCGGCTCTCGATATTAGGTTTTATTACGCGACAAGTCGTCGGTTACGGTAGGCTTTCACGTCATACCACATATCTTTGGACTCAACTGTTCTAGAATATCTTAGAAGTTCCACATACTCTTTGTTTATGTTATAATATATTTATTTATATTATAATATGTTATTGTTGAGGTTACATAAAGGTAAAATTGAGTTGAACCTTTTATTATAAACAAATAAAATTAATATCAAAGTTAATGTTTCTTGTTTTTATAGTAAATATTCATAAAAGTAATAGTAAATATTTATGAAAGTTTTAGAGAATAATAATGTTTTAAGGGAATATTAAATTAGTTTCTTTTCTTAATTTATCATATATTTTAAAAAATGTGTATATTAACTTAATTTGTTTTTTTTCTTTTAAGAGTCCATATTTATGTAATTTTTTTATAATGAGTTTTAAGGTACTGGGTTTTTGTTCAAAATGCGTAACAAAAACTTAATTGGATATGGTTTTTTTAATAATTTTATTGGTATATTTTAGTTTTTCTATGTCTTAAATATATATTTTTTAGAAGTGAGTTGGATATTGTTTTAAATATTTATATGTTATTTAGTTACATATTAGTTAAATTTATGAGTTTGTATAATAAAAAACTTAAAAAAAACAAACAAATAAACACACTTAAAAACACTTTTTACATCAATTAAGAAAATTATTAAAATGGAATCAGAACTTAACATAATAGTGTGACAAAAATTTATACTAATTAGATCTCTTTAAATTAACAAAGATACTCTAAAACACATAGAGAAACCTACACAAACTTGAAAGGTGGACATGATATTTTATAGAAATAGAAATTGAATAGAAAATAAAATAGAAGAAAATGTTAAGGCAACTATAGTTCTGACTCTTTTTGAATGATGGAATTTTATTAGTCAAACTTTTCCACGGTTTTTTTTAATTATATTTTCTTGTTTCTCTTTAAATTTATAAATAATTTTATTATTAGATAATAATTTAATTAATATAAAATTGTTTTTAATGAGTTAGTCCACCCTACATTATTAGGAAGCTAATGTTTAAAGGGTTATATATTTGAGCAAGATTTTTGAACGCATACAATTTATCCTACAAATAATATGGTCATTGTTTAGTGTTTATTTTTTTAAGAATAAATAGTGGTCATTATTTTTGTTTATATATATATATATATATATATATTTATGGGATGTTTTAACGTGATTTAGAGTTTAATTTTTATATTTGTTATTGATATTTGATTTGTGTTAGTAATTTTTTTTATTTTTCTTTTATTTATAAAGATTCGATAGATTTTTTTTTAATAATGAAAATCTTATTATTTGCACTTATAGTTAACGAAAATTTTGTTTTAAAAATTTTGAAATTAAAATTTTTAATTCCATTATATATAAATGTGGATGATAATGAAAAGATAATGAATTAATTGATTTGTTTCAAAAATTTATTTATATATTTAAAAACATTTCATATATTTATAATTTTAATGAATTTGAAGGTTAAGAAGTTGCCTCAATAATTTGGTGTTTTTTGGTTCTTGAATTTTTGGAAAGTCAAGGATTGAATTCATTTGGTTTGGAAGTTTTTGAAAATTTGGGGTTTGGGATACTTAAACCTAACTCCTCGTCACATGCTCGATACAAGGGCCAATACCACAAGCTTAGTTGATGGGGGTGTAAGCTTGGAGGTAGGGAGCTATCAGTTTCGTGAAATAATTTAACACTGGTGGCATGAATATCTGATACTAATAGATCTTACACTATCTATTAGCTAATGAAGGAGTTCCCATCGAGGGACAACCTATTGTTGTATTATAGGGAATTGCACAAATTATTACGAGAATAAACATACACCAAGCAAGTATTTAGTAAAGAGAGAAATGCAACGAATGTGATAGAGAAAAGAGATAACAAGAGTAGTGGTAACTAGCTAAAAGAATTCCTTGTATTAATCCACAAGGATTCCATCCATACATTGTCAATATACTTGTATAAATACCAAACTCAGGCAGATACAGGTAACTAACTGCCTTAACTACTTACACATAACCCTTAACTACTTAAACACAATCATGCCCAAAGTGGATCTTCTTTGTTATTATGTTTTTGTGACAATGGTTGCCAGTTGGGCCCTTGTGTGCCTCATTGATGATGCTTTCCCATTCATGTTCTAGTGCACATCTTCTCATAATTTAGTGTGGTCCTAATTTGTGAAAATAGCCACTCATAAGTGTGAATTGGGAAACATTCATTACTATTATTTCCTTCTTTTCGGGAAGCTCCTCATATGACTTTTCTTGATGTAATAATTAAACTATATCTACCAACTCAAGTGGAGTGGCTTCAACTCTAAACAAGTGTGCATTAGGTAGCTCATCATTGAGATGCAAGTTTTTAGTCTCGCTAGATGCTTATGGGTCTTGGACCATTAGCATGTTTCCTTAACTTTGAGGACGATGAGATCTTAGCCAAGCATAAGTAGTTTTAGAAGATAATTCATGCCCTCGCTTATTCCTACATATTTGGTCATTTGCTAATTTTTTTTCTTAAAGTTATATTTTTTTCAAAAGAAAAAACATATTTAGTCATTTGCTAATTTTTTGTATTAAAATTATATAATAGAATCATGATGAGTAATTATGCTCCGTGACCAAATGGGGAACTGCTGTGAATCATTGATTTATTGGGTAGTTAAGGGGAGGAATACTTGTCACTTGCTTTCTTACATAGTGGGAAAACATATCATACCTTAGATGTCAAACTAGCAGTGATGAAAACCATTAGTAGATGTTATCCGTCAATGCAGGTTGACTCATCACGATTATTCAAGGAAAACCATGCCACCTAGGATTACCAGCTGGTGGTCTGTAAGGGGGAATGCTTTTTCTCCTGCCAAATGCCTCTGAGTCTTGGACCGTTAACCTGTTTCCTTACGTTGGAGGAAGACATGCTCTTAGTCAAGTAGAAACAGTTTTAGGGCATACTCCAGGTCCAATACCTGTCACTTGTTATGAGTGAATTATTTTATTTTATTTTATTTATTGATTGATTTTAAAGATTAGATATGGTTTATTGGTTAAATTAGGGAACTTGAATTTTAGATCATTGAAGGACTTTATAAAGATTATACTGTTCATTTTTTTTTAAATTATTATAGATTTATATTAATTTAGTATTTCTAAACTTAAAAAAAATCAAATTTTTCATGATGATTTCTTTTAGCACTTTTCAATATTATAATCGTTCATATTAAATCATTAAATTTAAAATTAATTTAAAAATTTAATGTAGGTTCAATAAGAATTTAAAAGACATAAGATACATTTTTATTAATAGATTTTCAAACAACTTTTCTAAATAAAAATGTATAATATGCATATCAAATTAAAATAAATTAAAATATTAATAATTCATATTCATAACTCTCTCTCTCTCTCTCTCTCTCTCTCTCTCTCTCTCTCTCTCTCTCTCTCTCTCTCTCTCGCTCGCTCTACACACACACACACACACACATATCATACTCCATGTCAGTCTCTCATAGGGGAGACTAGACCATAGCCAAAATTGTACACTTCGAAAGAACAAAAACGACAACCAAATATTGGCATAATTGGGTTAAAACAAGCCTATGTTAGAGTTATGACCTATCTAGATAAATAAAATAATCATATACAAAAGGAAAACCATAAAAATCCATCATTAACTCAAGGAAGTGCTTTAGAGTCAGATCCTACAACTGGGATAGGGTTTGTTGGGTTGGTTGCTGGTCTCACTACTGTTGGAGAAATGCTAAAATGTTGTTCAATACATGTTAGCATGTGATATATCATATCCAACGTGTAATCATAGTGCTTCATGTGTCCATTCATATGGTCCAATGATTGTAGAATATCCCTCCTAGACTCATGACTATCTAGTAATGTGCGTCCCAAGAGGAACTTCATTTTCCAATACAACATTATTATTTCTAGGTACCAATTTGTTTTTCCATGTGTATGTCATGTGCTAGGAATCCATCCTGACCACTTCGATCACCTCAAAATATGAGAGGGATGTTTATTGGGATGAGGCTCCCCCCTCTGACTTGGCCAATTATTCTAGTATATTCATAGGGATCTTCTCTCTGAATATTGTATCAAACCCTACTACTCTATTTTGCATATGAGAGTTCCCTTTCTAGGCACACTCCTCATAGTATGTTTCCCCTCTTCTCACTCCTCCTATATCCCTCGGAATTTTTAATGTATTTCCTGACCTCTAGTATAAGTAATATTTTCTATTATGTGCCCACAAAGCTTCTCTCCTTCTCTTCTCCTTTCCCTTCCAACAACTATAACTTGTATGATATGTGGCCCAAAATATGATTATCTAGGCACCATATTCTATATAGAACTCACCGATTGACTTATATAACCAACCTTGGCCTTTTCCTACATCCAACAACCTATTGTCTTCCAATTTCCTCAACTATCCTCTATCTCCTCCTAGCTCCAAATAACTCCCTAGAATATGGTTGTTGAGTTCTTTCTCTGTCCACCCAGAACTGTGAGGATGATGATCTTAAAGAACCAAACACCATCTTAGGAGTTCAGAGGAAATACCCTCTCCTCGTCTTCCCACACACCCACAACCTAGATCCAAGTTTGTCAAAAGTCAGAATCTATGTCCTCACTAGGAAAACTACCCTCAAATCCAAAATTGCTTCTAGAACAATATGCTACAATGTTGAAATTAAAAAATCCAACCTGAGATCAAATATACCCCACCTAAATAAAACCATACCAACTTTTCTTCAACCTGCATACCCATTTCCACTCCCATCTTAGAAGATGACATTCAATTATATAGAAAAATCCAACCTTCCCCAAAAATTATGCAAGGAGATAGGGGGTCTCCCCAATTGATTTGGGGGGAATAGTAAAAAAATAAACACACCATATAGATACCAAACTTGGATATAACAATTAGCTATCCTTATTGCAGTTCGTTTAAGATGGGCTCTGCTAGAGATTCCCACTTCTGCTTCGTCTCCGGGAATATATATTTCTTGGTCTAATCCCCCTCGTCAGCTACAAAGTCCATTTTTATTACAACATATAATTAATAAACATGCAGAAGTTTAAAAAAGTTATTTAATAAACAAACTATTATAAAAATATCCTAGGTGCAACTCAATTGGTGATGCCCATGAAAATGAAGTGTTATTTATGAGGAGGTTTGGAGTTTAAATCCCCCCAATTGGCCTGTACCTGTGGAAGGGGCATATGTAGGTACCTAGAGGTTATAGTGGTAATAATTGGAATTGAACCTATGCCATGCGAGTACCCATTTTACAATTCCTCTAGATTATTAAAAAAAACATATAATTAGAAATAATAAAATTTTTGTATATAGAAATGAGAATTCTATATAAAATATAAAGAGTAGTTATAAAATAAAATCCATTTTGAATTTATCCAATCGTGGTGTTGGAATTCGGGACAATGTAGGAGGCGGAGGATACTCCCACCCCACCACGTCCCATTTCATTTCATAGGGTGGGTGGCATGGCCAATTCATCCCATGCAACACACATGAAAAAAATGTTGAAATTTGGGTAGCTTCAGGATGAATTTATCGAAGATAAATCAAATTACCCCAAGGGGAAACCATCTTGCTCCAAGAAAGAATTAAAATTTCATAAAAGAAAATTATTATTATTTAAGTGTTCAAATAAAATTGGTATCAAATAATCAATGTTGGGCAAGCAATCATATTCTTCAAGTCAACCTATCTTCTAAGAAACAAAGAGAATTTATATTTGATATAAGGAAATTATTATTCTTATTATGCTTAAGTCGACCCCTAAAATAATAACACTGGCCTTCCCAAAGGACATGGCCCTTCACATGAAGAAACAACTATAAATTGGCACATATCCTCCACCATCTTGCATTCAACTTAGACTTCATATGGAATATTTCAGACATCCATGGCATATTTATTTGAGGCAACCAAAGCCTATAGGAAAATATTCGAATGGAGAAAGGGATGAGTTTTATTGACATCTTTTTCTATGTTTAGACTAGCTCAGTTAGGTAGATGTTAGAAGTCTAAGGGATTTGATTTTTGAGCATACATTTTGGTATTAATATTTTGTGATTAGGTCGCAGTGAGAAACACAACAAGTTCAGAGGATAGAAGAAGGTCAACACAGGTCTTCGAAGTCTAGTATTTGACCGTGGAACCCTGGCCACAAAGAACTGTGACATAGGGAGAAGTTCAATCGAGTGATGCTTATAACTATATCATTTATAGTGATTTAGGTGGTGTCTTGTAAAGGTATGAGATCAATCCTTTTTATGTTGATTTTTTCTAGGGATGTAGGGGTATTTAGTGTGTTGAAAAACTATTGGTATAGTAGCTTATGTATTGGTGTAGAGGGATGACAAGAGATTCTTTGAAAATCCCTATGTATAGTCTCTTAAGAAGGAAAATAAGGGTTGTTAGTGGGCATATGGTTTGGGCTCTAGATCATTGATCTCAAGAGTGGAAGTTTGACGGTAAGAGGGTTGTCACTTTTACCCTAGGTCATTGAGTTGCAGAGAGTTCATCTTTTGTGATTATGGTAGTGATGTATGGAAGTGATATTTGTGCTTATGATAGTGATGTATGGCATTGATACTTGTGCTTATAACATTGATGTATGGCAGTAATACCTTTTATTATGACAACGAAGTATGGAAGTGATACTTATGATTGTGATGAAAATAATACTTGATAGTGATATGACCATGAAACATAATAATGGCATGTGCTTCTATGAAAATAATATGTATGCTACTTGAGACAGGCATATATGCTTCTTGTGACACTGATATGGAGACAACACTTATGGTTTCATCTATTAATCACTAGGAGACCTAACTAACCTTTTTAGAAGTCTTGTGAATTCCTCCTTGATAGACTTTCCTACTGCCATCTCTTGAGGGTTTTGTATGATCTAGTGTTGGCCCTAGGAGGCCTAATGTGATTGATGATGAAAGACTCATATCTCATTATAATTTTACTTTATATCTGATCTAAACATTTGATGAATATAT
The DNA here is from genome assembly GCA_031772625.1 of Pinus tabuliformis. Classification (NCBI taxonomy): domain Eukaryota; kingdom Viridiplantae; phylum Streptophyta; class Pinopsida; order Pinales; family Pinaceae; genus Pinus; species Pinus tabuliformis. The sequence goes on from CM062817.1 coordinate 491,619,515, forward strand.
AAGAAGAAGAAGAAATGATTATGGGTTTTCACCCTTGTTGAGTTTTTCCCTGATCTCTGACCAAAAATCCCGGTGTCCCTATTGTGTATGCTTTTCTTCTTATTTTCCTTACTTTTCCACTACATTGTTAATGTTAATTTTCTCTATATATAATTTCTTATGATGATATGCGGTGAATGAAATGTGAAAATGTTGAAAAAAAGTTTTAAAATGAAATTATCTACAACAGAGAACTTTCTTTCCCTTAAAAATTTAACATGGTATCAGAGCTGGGCTGAAGAAAAGTCATTGAGATCAACCCCGTGTAGAAACATATGATGGATTTATTGATCAAGAAAAGTGAAAGATATGAAGATGTTTGAGAGCTAAAAGAACGCTAGGGTTTGGAGGAAAACCTAGGTAGCCCTTGTTCTTACAAATAAAGATTAGGGTTTGGAAGAAAATCTAGGAGTGGCCTTGGATATGGAGAAGGTCTAAGTTCTATAGCTTTGGAACCCTAGTGTGATTCAAAATTTTCAAGGTATAATATGATTAGTGAGAAGCTAGAGAATTATTCAAGTACCTATGATAGATTCAGAGTACCCCTACTTGGGCGTGTCTCCTGCCCAATAGGAGATAGTATGATACTAATCCAGTAGTCATATTGTACATTAATAGTTGGTCTTGGCTACAACTATGTAAACTTTGAAACAGGAACTATAAACTCAAAACAGGAACTCTGGCCAAAAAACCCCGAAAAAACATCAAAAACAGTGCTAAAAATGAAAAGTGTGTATATTGGAACGATGCTTTTATTTTTTAGGGGTCAATTTTGAACATGTTTTAAAAATGGCAGTGACTACGAAATTTACTACGAAATTTTCGTGCAAAATATAGCTTCGAAATGAAAGTGATGATACTAGAACAATGATTTATTTTTTTTAGGGTCAATTTTCAAACTTTTTAAAAAATGCTAGTAGAACCAAATTTTTATGTGCCAAACAAAGTTGTTTATGAGGAAAAGAAAAAATTATTGTTTTTGGTAGAATATCATTTTTCTTTTCTAAGTATAAATTCAACATGTTTTCAACCATAACATGATAGATACAAAAGAAATTGAAATTTTTTCAACTATAAGATTAAAAAACCATGACATTATGAACAAATTACATCACTAAATGAATTCAAAAGTCATTATTTGTATATTGAATAAAACATACATTATATCTCTAATTTAATATTGCATTGTAGATATTTTAAACAATAAAAATTACCATAATTAAGACATATAATCCAACAACATAAAAATGCCTCACAACTTCTCATTTAACACCATATGGAAATCATCAATTTTATTTCAAGATACGATGCATACATCAGTTATATAAACTGTCTTAAACAATTATGCAAAATCACCCATATTTTCTTGCACACCATCAGAATTCACATATTCAGATGAGTGACTGGATGCTGATGAAGATGTTCCATATTCTTCTCTTTCATCAACTAGTGCCCCATCTGAGTCCACATGCATGTCCAACATTTCAGGTTTCAAAATTCTTCTAGATCTATGACTGGTTTCAGTAGACTCCCATCTCAACACTGTTCCTTCTGGTAAAAGAGTTCCTCTTTTTGTTAAATTCAAGTCATAAACAAGTATGTCAACATCCTCCAATTTTAATATGTCTATGCGGCGACGATTTATATTTGTACCCTTTCTTTTTCCCTTTCCACCATTTTTTTTGTCAACTGCCATCTCTGTCTTATACACACCATTGAATGGGTGTGTATTTGTGGCATACCAATGTACTTCAACACTTGTAACATCCTCATTTTCTGTAAATACCTTTATAACTTTAGCAACCTAGAATGGATAGCCATTGGGATCTCCATCTGCTAGCACTGTAATCATGCAACCCTCCTTAATATCTTGTACTGAGCCCTTGTAAAGGTCTTCCATGGCTTCACGTTGTGCACAAGATCTTCTGGAACTAGTATACATCTCTCTTTCCTCTGCCTGTGAAGAATTAATAATACCTTGAGATTGTTGTTGTTCAACAATGTTTATTTCCTCATGTTCATTCGACACATTTTGTGGCCAAATAAATGGATTTTTCAAAGGTATATCTTCATTTGTTGTTGAAATGATATCACTTTGATTATTGAAAAATGAATCCCACCAAACTTAATCAGCAATGTCGAAGTACTCATATGTATATCTAATACATTTTTTAATTTCTTCCGAGCAATTAGAATAATTTATATCTATATTTTGTCTGCGTGCATTCTGAACTTCACCAACTGATTGTAGTAACAATATTTTTGATGCAAATATTGGATGATTTGGAATGAACTTCAAAAATTGCAAACCTGATGATGGTGCCCATTCTGCAGTAGTTGAATACTTCTTGCCCCATATTAGTGTTTTCCCATCAATTTTTTGATACGAAATTGATGTTGGAAGCTAATGTCATTAAGTTGTTCAATGCATTTCCCCTCACCATATGATCCCAGAATAAACCCTCACATGTCAAAAGTTTCTTCCAACACATCAAAAGTAGGCTCTGGCATGTATGATTTCTTAAGACATTCAATTAGTGATGGCAAGCTCCCAACTTGCTTCCTCCTCAATATGATTGAAAAATGACTGAACATCTAATCAATATTGTCATGAGTGTGCCCAACAAGAAGGAAACCAACCTTTACCTTTTGAAAAATTCTCAATTCAACAAGCATGTTTAGATATCCAAAAACAACCTGATTTTTGTTTTCACGGCAAGTGTTGTCCAATTGTAGATACAAAACTTCAGGAAGATTACTAGACCAATGAGAAATCACATCATGAATTATGGTTATGGTTAGATTTGCATCATTATGAATATTTGGAGCTATGAAGTACACCCTTCGCAACATTTTCCCATTGAAGACCATACAACTGACTTAATGAAACTGAATAAAATTTTCCTCTTGTAAATTTTTGGGTGTGCGAACAAAATGTGGTAAAAGTGTTTTCTTCTGGTCCATACCATCAATTATCAAACCCAAATATTTATTTGGATTATCATAACACTTATTTTGATGCTTGTACAACTTCGTCCTTTCATTTTTTTGTTGTTTGTGATGCTCCTGAAGTTCTTTGACAATTAAATTGACACAACATAAAAGAAATTCATTAAGAAATATGTTTTTATAGTTGATGACTTACAATTTTAAAAGTTAAAGTTATGAATGCTTACCTCTTTCTGACCCTTCACATTGTCCCTTTTTGATTTAAGAGAAGCACATGTACTGGAAATCCCCATCCTTGTCTTCTTAGGAATACGGACATTGTTGAATTCTTTCTTCCATACTTTCACAAAAAATTGATATGTAATAAACCTGCCATGTCCCTCAGCAGCTTCTGCATATTCTTTGTATAAGTTGTAGATTTTTCGTCTTGAAAAATTATCTGGAATATGTATTGTATCTCTATTTGGCATACACTCTCCATGCTTTGAAAAGAAATCTTTCATCCATGACATTGCAGTATTTGATAACAGCCCAAACTGTCCTTTATGACGTACTTCTGAATAAAATGTGGGATCCTTTTCCAAATTTTCTTGAATTCTTGAGAGACGAAAATTCCCAATCGAATGCAACATTTTGAAAGATTTTCTATAGATAAATAAAGTCCTAATATGATAATCATAACCTGACAATGTAGATTGCATGCACCCAACTAAATATGAATTTTGCATGCTTTTATTCATTGACAAATATCTCTTCTTGCTTTCTAATGCAAATTTGAAATCCATATGTTTCAAGAAATATTTTTTGCAACATTCACTTGAAATGAGAGCGCTGATAGGACTTCTTCTTGTCAGATATTCTTCTCTACCCCTTGTATAACTAGAACAGCTTGCATTGATAGGAAAAGGTCTGCTCCTACTCCTCGATACAATATTTCTTGGCAACATCTCCATCATTGGATCATCATTTGTATAAGGATTTTCATCATCATTAAGAGGAATGTTATCCACACTATGATCAACTTTTCTTTTCAAATATTGACTTGGAGGATATTCTTCATCTTCCCCTTCTTTAGTGCTACTATCATAGTCCTTAGAATTCGGACTGAATGTAAAATTTGACTCGATGTTTAATGGATATTCTTCCTCATGTGCATTGTAAATGCTACTCTCATAGTCCACAGAATTAGGACTACGTCGAAAATGTGATTGTTTACTTATTGAACATGCTACATCCTGTCCTTTGTCACTGCTACCTTTATACTCATTAGAATTAGGACTAAGTGCATCATCCTATCCTTCATCACTGCTGCTCTCATAGTGCTTAGAATTAGGACTAAGAGGACACTGTGACACTCCATTCTTTTGAAATTCATCATCACGCTCTTCATGACTGTTGCTGTCATAGTCCTTAGAATTAGGACTAAGTGGACACTGTGACACTCCAGTCTTTTTAAATTCATCCCGCTCTTCATCACTGCTGCTCTCATAGTCCTTAGAATTAGGACTAACTGGACACCGTGACACTCCATACTTTTGAAATTCATCATCATGCTCTTCATCACTACTGCTCTCATAGTCCTTAGAATTAGGACTAAGTGGACACTTTGACACTCCATTATTTTGAAATTCATTATCACGCTCTTCATCACTGCTGCTCTCATAGTCCTTAGAATTAAGATTAAGTGGACATCGTGACACTCCATTCTTTTGAAATTCGCAATCTGGCTCTTCAAAACTGCTGCTCCCATAGTCCTTAGAATTAGGACTAAGTGGACACTGTGACACTCCATTCTTTTGAACTTCACCATCATGCTCTTCAAAACGACTGCTCTCATAGTCCTCAGAATTGGGACTAAGTGGACATTGTGACAATCCATTCTTTTGAACTTCACCATCATGCTCTTCATCATTGTTGCTTTCATAGTCCTTAGAATTAGGACTAAGTGGAATATGTGACTCTTTATTTATTTGAAATTCTCCATCCCCTCTTTCATCAGTGCTACTCTCATAGTCCTTAGAATCAGGACTAAGTGGAAGAATTGACTTTCTATTCGTAGTGGAAGAATTCCCGCTATATTCATCAATATGAATAGAGTTGTTATGCGATGAAGATGCTGATGGTGTATAAATTGAAACTTCACTATCAGAACAATCCATCCCTTTCAAATAGAAGATGTTGAATGATATAGATGGAGAGTCTCCTAAAGATATCATATAGCTTAAAGAATGAAATTTTCCCTCCAAAAATTTTCGCGAAAATATTTCCCTCTAAAAAGTTTGTTAGATTTATTTACTTTCATTATTTTATTCTACAATTTATTTAAAAATGTAAACTAATTTTTTTTAATGAAATAAATCATTAAAATAAAATTGTAAACTACAACTTCTACATTAATTATTTTAATAGTTAAAGTATATAATATTTACTAAAGAATTGAATTTTTCTTTTTTTAATTTTTATAATATATTCTAAAATAAATTAATCCTACATTCAACCCGTTCTAAAACAATTCTACCATATTCGCTTTATAATATTTTAAGACAAATTATCCCACATTAACCGTACGGTAAAACAGCTCCGTAATTTCACTTATATATTAAATTTCTTTATCACTATTACTCACATCACATCCATGTTTTCTGAAGTTCATTGAAAGACTTGTGAATTTGTGGAGCAACTACATTGCTATCAACAACATATTCAATGAAAAATTCTCACAATTGAAAGGTAAGTTAAATTTCTTTCCTTGAAAATTTTCATATTAAATTACTTTAATGAAGAAGTTTTGTTTTTTTTGTTTTTTTAAATTAATAATTTTTCTGAGCCAAAATAACAATTACGTCCATCGTGAGCATGGTCGGTCCAATCAAACTCAATCACCCAATAGCCATGGGTGGTCCACTGTGGTGTCACAAGGTGGGCAGGGAGGTCGGGCGAGCGGGTGGGGTGTGAGGGCGGGGAGGGGGGGCGGTAGGGGGTGTGGGGGTGGCCTGGCGGCTCACCCATCTGTCGTGGGGGTTGGGCGATTATGAGAATCACCCAACCCCCACGGTGGGCGGGTGAGCTACTGGGCTGGGCGCCACAGCCCGACTTGCCCCCTACCACCTTCCCCCCTTCCCGACACCCTCACCCCCTTCACCCACACCCCGCGCCCCTACCCCCTTAACCTCCCCTCCACATTCTGCCCCCACATCGACCCCTCACCCACCCCCCTAACCCACACACCCTCCCCCTCACCTCCCCCCCTCCTAACCAACCCTCTCCCTCACTCGCCCTTCTCCCCCTCCCCCTAACCCACTCTCCCCACCCCACCTTCCCCTCACCCACTCCTCTCCCCGTCGCCCTCCCCTCACACCTGCCATCCCCTCCCCCTCATGCCTCTCCTCCCCTCCCCTCCCTTCCCCTCCCACTCATGCCCCCGCTCCCCCTCCCCCTCACGCCCTGCCTCCCTGTGCCCCTCCCCACCCTCACTCCCCCCCTCCCCTTCCCCCTCAACACCCTCACGCCTCCCCATCCTCCCCCCTCCCCCTCACGCCTCCCCACGCTCCCTCCCACCCCCTCCTCCTCATGCCTCCCCACGCTCCCTCCCCTCCCCTCCCCCTCACGCTCACCCTCCCCTCCGCTCCCCTCCCTCCCCCGTGCCCTCCCCCTCACCTCCGCCCCGCCCGCACCTCGTGCCCTCCCCTCTGCCCCTACCCACGGGCTCCCCCTCACCTCCGCCTCGCCCGACCGCCGTGCACTCCCCTCGGGCCCCGCCCACGGCCTCGGCCTCCTCCCACGACCCCCGCCCACCGCCTCCACCCACCACCCACCGCCTCTACCCCCACCCATGACACCTGCCCACCTCGCACCACCTCCGCCCATGCCCACGGCCTCTGCCGACGACCCTCGCCCACGGCCCTCGCCCCCACCCACGGCCTTTTCCTCTGCCCCTCGCCCCTGCCCACAACATCTGCCTTTGTCCCCACCCCCGCCCACCACTCACCACCTCCGCCCCTTCCCACGGCCTTCGCCTCTGCCCACCATCCATGACCCACCTCCCGCCCGATTGGTGGAAGGCTATGTGGCTTTCTGACTTGATATTGACATTGTCCTTCACTTGCCTTATAGGTTTGTCTGACGTTAAGGTGAAATGTACGACCACCATCAATTAAGTTTCTCTTTGTCAAATTCTGTCGAATGGCATTTTGTTTTGTTTTGATAATGCCATCATCTAAATCAGCTCCTGGTGTAATGATTTCTCTGCTTTCTTTTGAAGTTTCACTAGGTTCTTGACTGCTGGTAATGACTACATCAAAATCTTCAACTTTACTTTTCTTCATCATAAAATTCTCAATAGATTTATTCTTGGGCATTTTTACTTTTGGTCTTTTACAGCTCTTCTCAGTTCCAATGTCATCTTTAGTAATGGCAACATATGCTTCAATGTCAGTTTCAACTTCATCGTCCCCAAAAGTAACTTGTTTACCCTTGCTAGATTTATCCACCAGAGGCCTTTTTTTCTGATTCTTTGGATGTAGTTTTGTAGCATCATCAATTACTACATTTTTCTTGTTTTCCATATCTTCTTCTGACACTGAGTAAAAACCGCTGACAACTTTCATGATATCATGCTCTATGAAATGAATGCCTCCCAACCTAATTGAAAAACTTTCAACAAAATTTTGCCAAACAAAAGATCGTATGTCAATAAAAACAAAGTTAAAAAAATATAGCGAGACACTTTCAAGAACGCAAAATACAAATATAAATAACAATACTTACGATGTTTTGTGTCATCTCATTTACGATTTGTTTACACAACTTTGTAGATACCTCTCTCGTGTCATACAATGAATATGATAGTTGGTATTTAATCCATTCATGCAACTTGGGAGCTTTTGTAAGTATGTAAACAACTTCAGTGTCCGGTACCGAACACATATCTATGACTCTTCCCATCACCTCAAAAAGTCCATTATCATTCAGTATATCAATATATAGATATATATTCACATTTGTGCTTTCTTTTTCTTTCACATACCAGATCCTTGATGGAAATTTCACCTCTTTTGAATTCTTCCAGTCTGAAATCATCTTCTTATCACTTGAGGCACTTGAAAGATTTGTATTCATGAGATCAGGTGGAGTTCGTTTACCAATGTTTCTTGAAGACGCACTTTTAAGAGTCTTTGGTCCAAAAAGATTCACAGAAATTTTCTTTGATGCCATTTTCCTAAAAAATAGAAACACATAAATTAGTAAATAACAAAAACATATTAACTTACATTAACAACAAAAATATATCATTAATTTCTTATTTGTATAATCAGAATCACCCAGCCACCCCTAACGGGTGGGCGGACGGGAGGTCGGGTGAGGGATGGCGGCGTGGGGTGGGCAGCCGGAAGGGTGAGGGTGGGCAGGGTTGGCGGGCAGGCCGGGTGGGTGTGGGCGAGAGGGGTGTGCGTGTGTGGGCGGGCGGGTGGTGGGTGGGGGTGAGCGTGCAAGGGGGGGTTGGCCCCCAACCTCCCCATCCTCACCCACACCCGGCCCCCTTCCACCCCCACGCCGACCATCTTCACTCACACCCTCACCCCCTCCCCCTCTCCTAACCAACCCTCCCCCTCACTTGCCCTCCCCACGCCCTTCTCCACCTCTCCCCTAACCCACCTTCCCCAACCCCTCACCTCCTCCCCCTCCCCCTAACCCAAGCTCCCGTCACCCACCCCACTGACCCACCCACCCTTCCCCTCCCCTCCATCTCCACCCTTCCCCTCCCCTCCCTTCACCCAACTGACGCCGCCCACCATCCCCTCACCCCCCAACCCCACCCCGCCCCCACCACCCCAACCCCCCCCCCACCCCAACCACCATTCGCCTACCCCCAACCCATGCCCCCTTCCCCACTCTTCCCTCCCATAACCCCCCTGGCGACCGCCTCTCCCCTAACCGCCCCACCCCCCGATACCCCCCCAGGGCTCCCTCTCCACTACCTGCCGCACCCTCCCCTACCCTTCCCCCCCTCACGCCTCCCCTACCCTCCCCACCCCTCCCCTCCCCACCCTCCCCACCTTCGTCCCCTCCCCTCACGCCTCCCCTCCCCCTCACCCACTCCCCCTCACGCCGACCCTCCCCTCCGCTACACTCCCCCCTCCTAGGGGCCTCCCCCTACCTGCCACCGTCCATGGGCCTCGCCCTCCACCCACCGCCCATGGCCCCCGCCCTGCCCACTTGCCCATGGGTGTCCCCCTACCATCCCCCACCCACGGGTCTCCCCCTCCGCCCACCGCCTCGCACACTGCCCATGGCCTTTGCCTCCACCACCCGCACCCACCCACCACTCACCGCCCCTCGCCCCTGCCCACGGGCCTCCCCCTCCACCCACGACCCCTACCCACCACTCTCCGCCCCTGCCCCCACCCATGACCTCCGCCCCTTGCCCCCACCCATGGCCTCCACCTCTGCCCCCCATCCACGGCCCGCCTCCCCGCCCGACTAGTAGTGGGTGATTCCTGGAATCGCCCGGCCACTAGTCGGGAGGGGGGGAGGGCTTACGAGGTGGCACGGCCTCAGTCGACACCACCCTGGTAGCTCGCCCCCCCGCCTGACTGCTGGCCGGGTGATTCAAGGCCTTGCCACCCTAGTGGCCTGCCGCCTCACTCGACTGGTGGCCGGGGTATTCCGGGAATCGCCCGGCCACCAATAGGGCGTGGTCACCAGTTGGGCGAGGGGGTGGGTCGTCGGGGTGTGGCACACTAGCAGCCCGCCCCCCTGCCCGACTGGTGGCCAGACGATTCTCGGAATCGCCTGACCACCAATCGGGAGGGGAGGCAGGCCGTGGATGGGGGTGGTGAAGGCGGAGGCCATGGGCAGGGGCGGGGGGTGAAGGCCGTGGGCAGGGGCAGGGGCACAGAGCAGTGGGCGGGGGCCGTGGGCAGTGTGCGGAGGGGGAAGGCGGTGAGCGAGGGCGGTGAGCAGTGGGTGGGGGCGGGGGGTAGTGAGCGGTGGGCGGGGGTGGGGGTAGAGGTGGAGGCCATGGGCGGTGTGCGGGGTGGGGGCCGTGGGTTGTGGGTGGAGGGGTAGGCCCGTGGGTGGGGGCAGGTAGGGGGAGGTCTGTGGTTAGTGGGCGGGGCAGGGGTCGTGGGTGGTGGGCGGAGGGGGAGGCTCGTGGGCAGGGCTGGATAGGGGGCGGCCCGTCGGCGTGGGGAGGGTGGGCGTGAGGGGGAGTGGGCGAGGGGGAGGGGAGGCGTGAGGGGAGGGGAGGGGAGGGGGCGATGGTGGGGAGGGGAGGGGAGGGTGGAGTGGGTAGGGGAGGCATGAGGAGTGGAAGGGTAGGGGACGGTGGGGCAGGTAGGGTAGAGGGGGCCGAGCGGGGGGGAGGGAGGGTGTGGGGGTGGTGTGGGAGGGGAGAGTGGGGAAGGGGGTGTGGGTGGGGGGGAGTGGAATGGTTGGTGGGGTGGGTGGCGAAGGAGTGGGTGGGCGGGGTAGGTTGGGTGAAGGGAGGGGAGCGGAAGGGTGGAGAGGGTAGGGGAAGGGTGCATGGGTCGGTGGGGTGGGTGAGGGGAGTCTGTGTTAGGGGAGGGGGAGGAGGTGAGGGTTTGGGGAAGGTGGGTTAGGGGAGTGGTGGAGAAGGGCGTGGGGAGGGCAAGTGAGGGGGAGGGTTGGTTAGGATGGGGGGAGGGGTTGAGGGTGTGAGTGAAGACGGTCGGCATGGGGGTGGAAGGGGGCCGGGTGTAGGTGAGGATGGGGAGGTTGGGGGCCGGCCTCCCTTGCATGCTCACCCCTACCCACCGCCCTCCCGACCACACATGCGAACCCCTATCGCCCACACGCACCTAGCCTGCCCGCCGACCCTGCCTACCCTCACTCGCCCGGCTGCCCACCCTACCCCGCCATCCCTCACCCGACCTCCCGTCTACCCACCGATCCACCCGCTCACCCGTTAGGGGTGGCTGGGTGATTCTGATTATACAAATAAGAAATTTATAATATATTTTTGTTGTTAATTTAAGTTAATATGTTTTTTTTATTTACTAATTTATGTGTTTCTATTTTTCAGGAAAATCACATCAAAGAAAATTTATGTGAATCTTTCTGGACCAAAGAATCTTAAAGGTGCATCTTCAAGAAACATTGGTAAACGAACTCCACCTGAGCTCATGACTACAAATTTTCAAGTGCCTCAAGTGATAAGAAGATGATTTCAGACTGGAAGAATTCAAAAGATGTGAAATTTCCATCAAGAATCTGGTATATGAAAGAAAAATAAAGCACAAATGTGAATATATATCTATATATTGATATACCGAATGATAATGGATTTTTTGAGGTGATGGGAAGAGTCATAGATATGTGTTCGGTACCGGACACTAAAGTCGTTTACATAGTTACAAAAACTCCCAAGTCACATGAAAGGATTAAATACTGACTATCATATTCATTGTATGACACGAGAGAGGTATCTACAAAGTTGTGTAAACAAATCATAAATGAGATGACACAAAACATTGTAAGTATTGTTATTTATATTTATATTTTGCGTTCTTGAAAGTGTCTCGCTATATTTTTTTAACTTTGTTTTTATTGACATATGATATTTTGTTTGGCAGAATTTTGTTGAAATTTGTTCAATTAGGTTGGGAGGCATTCATTTCATAGAGCATGATATCATGAAAGTTGTCAGCAGTTTTTACTCAGTGTCAGAAGAAGATATGGAAAACAAGAAAAATATAGTAATTGATGATGCTACAAAACTACATCCAAAGAATCAGAAAAAGAGGCCTCTGGTGGATAAATCTGGCAAGGGTAAACAAGTTACTTTTGGGGACAATGAAGTTGAAACTGAAAGTGAAGCATATGTTTCCATTACTAAAGATGACATTGGAATTGAGAAGAGCCGTAGAAAACCAAAAGTAAAAATTCCCAAGAATAAATCTGTTGAGAATGTTATGATGAAGAAAACTAAAGTTGAAGATTTTGATGTAGTCATTACCAGCAGTCAAGAACCTAGTGAAACTTCAAAAGAAAGCATAGAAATCATTACACCAGGAGCTAATTTAGATGATGGCATTATCAAAACAAAACAAAATGCCATTCGACAGAATTTGACAAAGAGAAACTTAATTAATGTTGGTCATACATTTCAGCTTAATGTCAGACAAACCTATAAGGCAAGTGAAGGAAAATGTCAATATCAAGTCAGAAAGCCACATCATCTGCATGTTCACAACTTGAAGACATTGATGAGGTAGAATCCATATGCTCATGTGGTTAGTTATGTGCTTCTTGTTGATCCCCTTCAAGTTCCCAACAAAGAAGCATTTGATAAGTCAAAATGTTTTTAATAAAATTATTATGTGCTTGGGGGGAACCATTATGTAGAATCTCAAAGACAATTGATGGAGGAATATCCTAATAACCCATGTTTTGAAACAATGAAATGTATCATTTATGCTAGTTTGTCAGATACATAAGTAAAGTTAGTGGCATGGGATCATAATTTAGATAATGAATATAGAATGTCTATGACTTTCATCCAAAGGGTTAGATTTATTCATAGTGAATTTCAAGAAAAATGTGGTGGGGATAGGATAAATGTTACTGTAGATTTCTGAAAGGAATGTTGTATGGAAATAGGCTATCAAAATGAAGAGAAAACAAATTCAAAAAGTGGAAAAGGCAACAAAAATAGTGATTTATTCAAAGGTGTTGATAACATTTTCCAATTGGCATTTAGAACTGGAGATGTTTGGAAGTTGATTGATGAGATTTTTAGCATGTGGGAAGACATTGCCATTAAAAACCAAAGGGTCAAAAATTCTAAGCCATTGATATGTAGCAACAATAAATCAGCTCCTGAAATGAAGCAGCTTCAAGACGATATGACTATCATACCTTGAAGGGCGATGCAAGGAGTGAAAGATGAAAAAATTGTCAAAACAATATTATCTCGTGTGAAGTCAGGGGAATTATCATTGGAGGAAATGTCTGAAGAATTTCAAAAGTAAGTTTGTTGAATTATTTTTATTTATTTCTACATTATATTTGTTTTTTAAATAAAACATGTTCTTGGTAGTATTTGTTATACAAATCATTATATTAACTTTTTGTTACTTTATCTATGCCGTCACAAAGTTTACATGAAAATTCAAGAACAAATGTTTAGATTGTTGAATGAAGATAGTTGGGATGATGTTGTACGCAACTAACTATCCAGATTCAAGTTCTACATCAACATTAAAAGCTTTTTATCTTGCATTTAAAAAGGTATCTTGATTTATACATTCATTTTTATTCATCTGTGTACTATTTTTAATTTATAACTTACACATATATTTGTTTATTTTATAAAAGATGAGGAAGGATGATAATGGAGCGCCAGATAGTTTCAAAACCTTTATTGAAAAATTAAAGATTGAAAGACTAAGGAAGCAACGTATTAAGAATGTTGAACTTGATCCAACTCTTAATCATCTCATTTGGAATGGGCTAGACACCATTCAATATCAAGTAATACAAGGTGACTGTGAAGACATTGCTAAACTCATACCTAAAAGGAATTATGCCCTAGTCATTGCAGATATTCCTCATGGTTTCAATATTCCAAACATTGACTATGATAGTGACCCTTATACTTATCAAGCTCTTACTAAAGTGGTTGCGGGATTTGTAGAAGTCATGTCATCACCATTATGGAGATTTGTGACATTTCATTCAGACACACAATTGGCAATGATATTGTCAAGCTTCAAGGGGAAAACAAATTCAAGGATGCAGCTTACATGGTAAGACGTTTAAAATGTACATTTGATTAATGTTGAAAAATTCATTTATGTACAAGTTAATTGAAATTTTACTATTTCATGTTATAGGCAAAAGTCAAATCTTCTTAACAATGAAGATCAACAATTCATAAATGATTGTGAGTTCATTCATATTGATAGTTGGGCAAAAGATGATAGCCATATGTCTATGATTTTTAATCGGGTAGATGGAAAGAGTCATAGCCAAATACTGACTTATGATGTTGTTGTGAGAAAACTAACATATGAAGACAAAGAAGCAAAAGGAGAGATAGTTAACATTTATAAAAAACCACAATTATTGATTAACTATCTTATAGACATATGTTCAAATGAAGGAGATTGGGTTCTGGATTTATTTTCTGGCTCAGGTAAGTTTTATTATATGGAATTGAATTTCAATATGTTATTTTTCAATTAATATGTCATTGTACTAATTTAGTTCATTATTTCTTTTGTGCTTGATAATTAGGTACAACACTAGTATGTTGCCTTCAAAAGGGAAAAAATTGCATTGCAATTGAAAAAGATCCAGTACAGTGCAATTTCATTCAGCAAAGAATTAATGCTCTTCAATTTCTTCCAGATGCAATGCAAGAAATTGGGTTGAAGAAAGGGGACTTTAGTGAATCACGTGTGGCAAAAAAGGCAAAGGAACCCCAACCACCATTACATGGAATGTTTGGAAAGACATACATTGGGAGATTCGCAGACATAAAAGATCCATTAGAAGAGGAAGATGAGCAAAAGGAAGCATAAAATATTGTGGAAGAAGACAATGATGAAACTCTAGAGGACGAAGAGTTTGGATTATGTGACATTGTTGATTAAATTTAAGCTACGCTTGGAAATAGTTTTGTAATGTTTTGACTTTGACATTTTATGAAAAGAATAAACACTCAATTAGGGTTGTTATGCGTTCAATATTTGTAATATGTGATTTTCGCATTGATTTTTAAGTTAATTATTATTTTTTGAAAAAAAAAGTGATTATTATTTTTTTTTTGACTTGAAATTCATTAAAAAAAAACTATTATTTAACCATTTTTAGTTAAAATTTTCGTATAAAAATTGTGATTTTGACATGTCAATTTTAGCAAAAAATTATCAAAATGTGTAGTTTTTTTGTTATATTTATGTTAAAAATGGTTATTTTTATGTCCATTGTTAAAAAATATTGTTTTTTAGAAACAATTATTTCATGTGGATTGAAAAATTAATTAAGGATGTATAAATATGTAGAATATCGAAAATTCAAAATATCGACCTTCTAATTTAAAAATGCAAAACAATAAAAACCTCACTACAAAAAAAATAAAAAATAAAATAAAAAACAAGAAAATATGAAGAAAACGACCACTTCAAAAATTATCAAATTTACAAAATAATTATTTACATTTTATACATTAGAAAATTTAAAGCCAAAAAACAGGTCTTTTAAAAAAAGGGTCTGATGCAGAATACCCACTTTTTCAAATCAGGATGAAAATCACTACCATTCTAAAACGTAATGTACATAAAAAAAAATTAAAGTGCCAAAAACTATGCTCTAAAAAAAACATGTGTGTTTTGCATCACCCCTTTTCAAAATCAGGTCATTTTTTTGCTATCTCTACGAAACGGGTAATATTATCAGTTCCCGTTTCAAAGTTTACATTGATCTACCCAATAAGGAGATTAAGGATACAAGTTGTGTTCAAGAGGAATCATTTCTTCTTTTGTAGATGACATTGACATATGGTTGATGGAAAGTGGTGCCTCATGGTGAGAAGGAGGCATGATTAATAGGGAGTTGATAACCTCCTACATTCATCATTAAATATAAGTACTTTCAATACTTATGCTACTTCTTTGTGACATTGTTCTTGTTTACTTGATTTAATTCTTAGACCACTGTTTATTATTCTTGCATGAGTAATTGATTACCCAAATGCTTCCTTCCATGACTTCTTAATGAGGGTGTGATCAAGGAAAGAAGATCCATTTTGAGGGCCATCAAGATAAAGAGTAATGAAAGAAGATTTAGCTCCAAGAGGGAGTTGGTGCAAAAAATGAAGGAGCCACTCTCATTTTTAAAGAAGAAATACAATAGTGCCTTACAGACAAAGCTTGCAACATATGATGACAACATGAAGAACCTAAAAATTTAGATGATTATCGTAATAGAAATATTAGACTGTGCAAAGTCTTGCTTCATCATCAGGTATGCATTCATTATTTTATTTACTTTGCTACTATTTGTCTTACTCTTGTTTTGGGGCCAACCGGTACATCATATGGATGTAAGGACCAAGTCAATATTTAGATTAAGGAGGATGTAAAGTCACCCCATGATTAAAGTGACGCTTTGAAATGGACAATACCTCAAACCTCAAAGGAAGGATTGAAGTCTCGCATTTTATGACTACCAGTAAAGAGGCTTCCTATTCAAAGGGATTAAGACTGTTAGATTGGATGTAACAATCAAATGAGATGCTCTGAGACAAGAAGTCTCTGGGAAAAGTATGTCCTTCATGAAAGTAAAATACTAGATGAAAAAGATGAAACAATATTAGATACTTCCATGATAGAAATGTAATCCGTGATAAGGAATATGCTGTAAGATGGAGAGGACTATGGTAAGATCCTAACACCTATTGCTAGATGCACTATTATCAAATGCATGTGAAGTTGGATTCCTCGAGGACACTTGGAGATACCTTAGGGCTTTGAAGTACATTAGACTCATGATTGTAGATTGAACAAAGCCCCATATGGACTCAAGAAAGTCCCCTAGGATTGGTATGCTTGGATTGATGAACATCTGATGTAGATACCAACCTCTCTTCATGGTTGAAGGTATGTATCTGATATTTGATTTTATATGCTAATAATTTATTTATGATAGGATCATATCATATCATCATTCAGAACCAGAGGGATTTTATCTATAAGCCCAGGTGATCCATTTCTTGAGATTACAATTATAATAGAGAGGTGATGAGGACTTCCATAGGGAAGTATGTTTTTAGATACTTGGCATCATTGGTTACACTAAAGAAGTTGAGGGACTCCTCTTCAGACTCATATTTGATGGATCCCATGATGAGAAGGTAGCCAAATGGATCCTTGCTTTGTAGAATGTACCATGAGCTAGATAAAGCCTGGACATGTATATTGGGATGTTTCAAAGATGGTATTGAGATACCTACATGGTATAATTAGTCATGGATTGAGATTATGTTATGACTAAAGAGATATGTCGATGCCAAGTGAACCAAGAGTGTTGTGAATAAGAATAACACATTGAGTTGTTACTTCAGTATGGGTCTTTATTTGATTTCATGGATGAGCAGGTGGCATACTTCCTTTGCACTTAGTTCAACAATGGTCGATCATATTGCAGCTTGTATATCTGAATTGCAAATAGTGTGGCTTCAAAATAAATCCATAGGATTGTCAAGATATGGTGTCAGTGATGGAGAATTGAGGCTCCAACACAGAGGGAGAAGTGAGGCTCTGATAGTGACCTATTATAGAATTTAAGTAGTGAGGCTTTAATAGATGATCATATTGTAGACATTCTCACCAAGTGTTTGCTGAAAGCGAAGTTCTTATTTTTCAAAGAGAAGCTTGGAGTGTAGGAGAATGTATCCCTCCCTAAGAGGGAACATTGATGATCAAGAAAATTGAGCATATCCTATCCACCATATTTATGACTAGCTATGGACTTGTTGAAGGGGGATGAGTAGTGAGGCTCTTGGATGAGGGTACTCCTTAAATCCATGGACCTGGTTAAGATTTTTGTGATTTCCACCCATCTCGCTATTGCGAAATGAGACTTATGTGTGTGTGATATTTACCAAGGGTGGACACACTTTCCATGGAATTGGTTGTGGTAAATTGATCTCCCCTGAGTATTGGATGCAAGTGTTTGATCACTTGATTATTGAGGATTAAGTTGGGTGAGGGTCAGTCATTGGACATAGGGCATGTGATATTTACCGAGGCCATTTATGATTGTAATGGACTTGGTTGTGGTAAATTGATATCCCCTATTTCCATGTTGATAATTCTTATTATTCTATGAATTAAGTCATCATTGTTCAGTTCAGATGAGACACTACTAAATTGTGGTGGAAATTTTGACGATGGAATACGATAGAGAAAATAAAATTGGAAAATGTGTTGGAGGTTAAATGTATTTTTTTGGTTTTTTTTTTTAATTTATAAAAGCCTAATGCCTGTCGAATATTCAATGGGATTTCTTTAACGATCGAATGTTCGATGGATTGTACTATCCCTTTGATTATCCGATGGTTTCCTATAATCCCTCCTATCATAAAATTTTTGATGTGCGTTCTTTTATCATTAGATATCCAATGCTATATCCAATATGAAAATGTTGTCTAATTTCTAACAAATGGAAAATAATCGTTGCATAACGTTCAATTCCACCGTTAATGGATTTTTTCACTCACAACGTCTAATATGCAACAATTTTACGTTGATCACTTTAACTAATTAAAATAAATATAACATTAATATTATAATTAAATATAATATTATTAATATATATTGATATTAATAGGATTTTCTTGAGCGGTGGTTTTGCTAGAATTTGGAAACCCTCAAAGCTATGAAATCTGGCGTGTCCACACTCGCAATACTCCCTGACCACATGGGATGGGATCTACTGAGCATTAGTAGCCCCAACGGCAACGCTGCACCCCTGCTCAAAACAGAGAGACCCATTTCCCGAGTCCTCCAACGTTCTATAGCTGTACCTGTTTTTTTTCAGCGCAATAAATCAGAAGGGGAAGAAGGGGCAGGAACTAGAGCATGAAGGGGCGGAGAGAGGCTGCAGGGATCTCAAAGTAGGCTATCTGTGCTACTTAGCAAGGTGCAAGCCTAGATCTATCAAGCCCGTGACTTTCAACCTCCCCCTCGAGAGGTCGAATGCTGATACAAAACAAGAATCTATGGGGAAAACAATTTTTTGCTTCAGCAAGAGGCATGTAGAAATCAGAGTGGCGGGATTCTATGCAGCTATCTTCAAAGCGACTAGTCAGGCCCATGATCAAGGGACTATTGACGGTTATAGTGCCAGATCTGTCCACATACATGCTATCAGCTCGGAGGCCTGGAACAATTTTCTCTTCGTGCTCCTTTGCCATGAATTGGAGCCTGATAACGCTGCCCCTGCATGGCCATTGCACGGATCCAGGTTGATCCTTCCCACCATGGAAGGGAGTATTAACTTCAAATTTCCCATCAATCTAATAGATTTGGCATCCAACAGAATGAATGACCCACACCATAACTAGATTGGGAGGATTGCACATGCCAAGTCACCTTTCTGCCCCAGAGCATAGTTCCAAATCGCAGGGGTAGACATGCTGATCGGTGGTGATTAGATCGGCTAGATCTAGACACAGCTTGGGAGGAGAGCAATGGGAGAACCAGATCTGATAAAATCAAGCAGTTGGGCAATAGATCTTGCAACATGGACGGATTCATACCCTGCAGAGACGGATCTCACACAATTCTTTATCAAAACACCGAAAGGCAGGCATTACTGCTTGAGGCTTTCGAAGGGCTACCAGATCCAAGATCTAAGATATAAAATAAAGAACATCCTTGGTATACTAGTACAAGGGCAAAATCTGATCCACATGGGACACAGATTACAGGATAATTACACCCTACAGGACTACAATATGACTACAGACTCGACCATCATCATCAATCTTCGTCTGTGGGGTGGATGTTCTGGAACCAACTCAAAGAACACAGGCTCCTTCAAAGATGCAGTCAAAGGTAAAGGGAAAGTGCAGACCAAACCAAAAACAATGCTTGAACCTCCTAGGCCCTACATTGTAGAACATAAAACTAAGAATCCTACTCTCACCATTGCAATGCCTGAGGTAAATGCTTTGTACTCTAATCTTTATTCCAACTGAGTTATCTGTAGATTTAATGGATTTTGGCCCAAATATGATGCTTTGAACCACTAGATCCATACCACATGGACACCAAGTTGCGAAATATACTTAAGTCCCAAGGGGTTTTTTATAGTAAGATTTAATACAAAACAGGAAAAGGAATATATCCTCAATAAGGGACCATGGATCTGGGGTAGCGCAGGGCTCTTCATGACCCCTTGGTTTCCAGATTTCAATGCCAACACAATGGTGGTTTCAAAGATGCCAGTCTGGGTTGGGTTGCACAACCTTCCATTACATTTCTGGCACCACAAGGTTTTAATTGCCATAGGGAACACTTTGGGAAAATTTTTAAAGACTGAGGGAGACAGACTCACAAGGGGAATATTTACTTTTGCTAGAATTTGTGTTGAATTATATCTTAGTCGGGGACTGCCAGAGAGTGTAACACTAAATTTAAATAATACAGAGTGGATACAACCCTTGGATTACGAAAATACAATGTTCCGATGCCATGGATATCTACAAATAGGCCACCTCCTCAGTGCTTGTCCATAGGCAAGAAACATCCCCAATTGGAACAAGAAACAATAGAGGCAGCCTAAAGGATGGCAACATATAGATCCATTGTATGAAGAAGAAGACACAACAAGGACTACGAAATATAAAGCAGAAATGGATGAAAAAAAAGTCTAGAACAACACACTAAAGAATGAGGAAGCCCCAAGTAACCCTTTGTAGCAACAAGCATCCCAGCCATTAGGAAAGGAAATATCTGGCAACAAGAGAACTCATGGATCAGACGGATCTAAGTTGGACAAGGACTTTGCCACACTTATAACCAAAAATCAACGGTCCATTGTAACCGCTACCCCCAACACTGAAGGATGGCGAAAGGTGGAGAAAAAGAAAGGGAGAAAAGAATAGCTTTTCTATTTTTTTATTATTTTTTTGGTTTATGTGAAAACAGAAATAAATCATCTGCATATGCTCTTCAACATCTACAAAATGTAATTTTTTCTTATGAATAAAATTATGACTTTTTCCATGAGAAAAAAATATTAATATTAATATAATATTATATGATTATATATATAAAGTTATTACATAATGAACTTTATATATAATCATATAATACTATATTAATATTAATATTTTTTTCTCATGGAAAAAGTCATAATTTTATTCATAATACAAAATTACATTTTGTAGATGCTGAAGAGCATATGCAAATGATCTGTTTCTGTTTTCACAGAAATCAAAAAAGTAATAAAAAAATAAAAAAGCTATTCTTTTCTCCCTTTCTTTTTCTCCACCTTTCACCATCCTCCAGTGTTGGGGGTAGCGGCTACAATGGACCACTGATTTTTGGTTATAAGTGTGGGAGAGTCCTTGTCCAACTCAGATCCATCTGATCCATGAGTTGTCTTGTTGCCAGATATTTCCTTTCCTGATGGCTGGGATGCTTGTTTCTATGAAGGGTTACTTGGGGCTTCCCCATTCTTTAGTGTGTTGTTCTGGACCTTTTGTTCATCCAATTCTGCTTTATATTTCGTAGTCCTTGCTGTGTCTTCTTCTTCATCCAATGGATCTATATGTTGCCATCCAATGGATATATATATATATATATATATATATATATATATATATATATATATATATATATATATATATATATATATATATATATATATATATAGATATATATATATATATGCCCTAATATCATGTAATTTTGACATAGTTTCTATATATATTAGTTGTGATTATTTTGAAAGGTTGTAGGCTTATTTTGAGGTTAATTTTTTAACAAAATCAGCACTGAAATTTTGGTGACAAAAAATGTAAGATAAGATTCCTCAAGGAGACCAAGGATACATGTAGGGATCAATATCGAGGGCGTCTAGTGATGATGGAAAATGTTATTTCCCTTGTAGAAATTGCAAGGGCTTGAGGCCAAGGAGAATTCTAATAAAATCAACTAAAATGTATTGTAGAGACTATGGAGATGATGAAGGAAGATATGAATATCATCCATTTGTATGTTATTTATTATATGTAATTTTATTGTATATTGTTTTTGTAAATGTTTATATGTATATTGTATTTTAGATTATATTTTTTTGTATTGTAAATTGTATTATATTTCTATTCTTTTGGGAGGTGTTTAAACTATGTTTTCATCTTGATGTGGACTAGAAATATTACTTGATTATTTTTGTTAGGGTCGATTAAGGGGTTAGGTCAAGTTAGGGGTTAATTAATTCATGGGCTTATGGATAATGGGTTATTAATATTAAGGGTTTAAGGGTTAGGGGTTAAGTGCTTAAGGGTTAGGGGTTTAAGGGCTTAGGGGAATGGGGTTAAGGTGTTACGGGGTTAATTTAGACCTAGAGGATTTAGAGGTTAATCATAGGTTTTTATGGATCATTATTAATAAGTTTTTAAAGTATATTATGCAAAATATGACATTAAGAAATACTATGACATTATGATGAAGAATGAAAAATAAGATCAATATGTTTTTTATTGTGGTCATGACTATATATCTTAGAAAGTGTCTCACTTCGACCTACTTGTCAAGAAAAGTAGCATCTTTCTTATATTTTTTCAACATATTCTTAAATATATTGATAAATTGCACAAGCATCATCACTGATTTGTTGTCTTTGTTTCTTGGTCTCACCTAATTAGTTTTATTTCTCTTTGTCTTTGTTGTCTTCGTTTTCCTGATATATTATATTTGTAAATTGTTGTTATATCAACATTTCAATATTTTCTATATATACTAATATTACTTTATTGATTGTAGTTGTATAGTATCAACCCCCAGGGCATTGCTCGAAGAGGAAGACGTGGTTGTAGTACAAGCTCCTGTTCAAGAACATGGAGTGATTAATATTGAGGATCAAGATAATGATCCTATGGAAGAAGATAATGATGTTGATAACATAGTTGAAGAATATGAGACAAATAGATTGATCCATGACACATTTAATAATGTTGGAATGGATGATGATGACAACCAGTATGATGACCATTCTTTCGATTTACCTGTACTTGAGATGGAAAATAAACCTCTTTATGAAGGCTAAAAAACATCTCTTCTCTTTGTTGTATTATTGTTGGTCAACTTAAAAGTGGTGAATAGTTTGTCAAATACATGTGTGACATAACTCCTAAGGTATGTAATATATTTTGTGACATTTAGTACTATATACATGATAAAGAAATTACTTTTTCAGTTGTTTTTAATGTGAGTACATTCATCTGCATCATTTCATTCATTTGTAACATTTGGATGCAATATGTATGATTAATAATTTTTATTACATTAACCAATACTATTTTTTTTATGTTGTAGATTATTAGGTGAATTTATATTACCACCGTCAAATGTTTTACCTCATATGTACCAAGATTTACATGTCGCTATGAAAGATATTGGAATGGAGTATCAAGTTATTCATGCATGTCCTAATGATGATATTCCCTATTATAAAGAACATGTGTTGAAAGAAAATGTTGAAAATGTGATGAGAGTAGATATCAAACCGATAAAGTAACAAAAAAGGTGCCTCACAAGGTTCTTAGTTATATTCCCATAATTCCGTGTCTATGAGAAATTTTTAGGTGCAAAAGCATAGAAAAACTTATGGATTACCATGCAAGGAATAGAAGTGAATATGGTGTACTTCAAATGCCTACAGATGGATTTTCATTTAGGAAAATAGAGGAAAAGTGGCCAGAGTTTAAAAGAGAACCTCATAATCTTAGGCTTTCATTAGCAGCTGACAGTGTCAATCCATTTGGAGAGGCTAGATATACTTACTCAGTTGGCTCATTTTTGTTATCAACAATAACATTCCTCCGTGGAAGTCAATAAAGAGGGAGCACATAATGTTGACAATGATTGTTCCAGGTATTAATTTGTTTAGAATATTTTTTTTTAGCACAATAACATCTTATTTGTCTTGTTTGTTTCATAATTATGTCCTATATTTTTCTGTTAATTTACTCATATATGTTCAATTATGCCTTATAATTATGTTTTATAATTTTTTGTATTTACTCATATATGTAGTAATTATGTATTGTATGTTCAATCAATTAGGTAAGTACTAGGTCAAAGATATGAATGTATATATCAAGCCTCTTATCGATGAGTTAGTGGAGTTATGTAACAATGTCACTATGTATGATATCTCTAGACGAGTAGTTGCACAATGTGAATTTAAATTCCATGCAATTCTTGTATGGAAAATTCATGAGGCCCAGGGCTAACACATTTCCGTGGTATGTTATAATGTTACCCTGCACTTTAATAGTGTTTAATTTTATGAAGTTCATTTCAAGTACATTTTTTAAATAGTTCGACCTTCATTGTACATACTTAAAATAATTGATATAAAAATTATTCCATTTCTTGTAGGTCTTCAAATAAAGGGTAAATTTTCTTGTCTAGTTTGTGGTCCTAAGATGAAATCTCATTGTTCAAGAAGCTTAGTAAAGGAGGTGTTTGACGAGTATAGGCACTTCCTTTCTAAAAACCATAGGTACCAAAGTACTGAAAAACTTCTTTTCAATGAGAAAGAAGAGACTAGATTAAGACCACAACGAATGACACATCATGCATGGAAGTTGCAATATAATATAGTCTCTCAAGTTATGGATCGAATTGTCTATGTATCAATATACATGATATGTTTGGATTATTTTATCTTTTTATGGCATTTTCTTCATTGTAGTAATTGACAGGTTATATTTTTGTTATAATATATTTAACTATGATTCATGTTGTAGGTTGTGAAGGTATTAATAACATGACACTTCCATGAGGACTATAAAGTTATCCCAAGCAATTCAAAAGACTCCCCTACTATGAGCACCTAGAAATTGTTGATTTGTTTGATATAATGCACATTGGGAAGAATGTAACATAGAACTTATGGAGAATCTTATATGGAAGGAGAGATAAAGAAATAATTGTCAATATTTGTAATGACATTAAGGAGGTCGACTATGCATTGCAAAGTGTGATTCATTAAAATAGTGATGGAGATGGCCAAAATATAAGAACCCTTCCATGGTTATTGATAGAGAAGCAAAGCAAGCATGTTAAAGAGGTTATTGAAAAAATTAAATTTCCAACTGGATTTTCTTCAAACATAAAGAATATCCTAACAAAGAAGGGTAAATTAGGTGGGGTAAAAACTCATGATTGGCATACATTCATTAAGGTAATTATTTTGGTGTATATATATTTTGTACATTGGTGAAACATCTTGTTAATTAGTATTTTTTTCTACTAATTTGGGAAAAAATAATGATTGATCATTATTTTTGTTATTGTATGTTCTACCTTTATCTCTCCCAAAAACATTGATAACAATGTAAAACAAGTGGTATATGATCTTCGAAAATACATGAGGTAAGTGGAGATTTATGTGCAAAATCTAATTTTTTCAATAAGTTGTTGGGTCACACATTTTTGGATGCATGTGTTTTTCTTGTCATCATGTACTATATTATAATTTTTTTGTTGAAACCTGTGATTTTCTTGCTTCATTGGTAGATGGTTGTCATCTAAAGAAATCGATAAAGAAGATATAAAGTATTGGAGAAAACAAATTCTCCGTATAACGTGTGAAATGCAAAAGTATCTACCCCATACACCAAGTGGAGGAGATTGAAAAGAGTGGACCTATACACACAAGATAAATGTGGATGGTTGAGAGGCACTTAAAATCACTGAAGGATTTGGTCATATAAAGAGCACGTCCCAAGGGTTCTATGGTAGAGGGATATATGGTATATCATACCATGGTTTATATTAGTCAATATAGTGATGAAATAGGAAATAGTATTAATGTATTGGATCACATTTGGTATGTCAACTCCATGGATGATTTTGAAGGGGAGCACCTATTAGGGAAAGGTAGAATGATCAAACTGAGATGTAAGTAAATATATAGTAGAGATTCATAACACATTTGTACTTTTTTGTTTCTATGTATATCATACTTATTTAATTTTTAGTCTTCCCACATAATCCATTATTATGAAGGTATAACATGGTAACTAATTATATATATGTGAATTGTTTTATTTTAATACATTCGGTAGAGAGTGGGATGCAATACATTTATACATTGCAAACAATCAAGATTAAATGAAGGTATGGATTAAATGGTGCAAACAAGCTAATAATGGTAGGTTATCATGGTATGGTGTATCTACATTGGTCAAAGAATTAAACGTAGTGGAGATATCAGGGAAATTGATTTAGCATATGGGTTAAAAGATTACTAGGTAAGCATATTCACCCATACTACTTATTTTTTTTTACATTGATGCATATGGCATGTTTTTCTCTTAATTTTCAAATTTTGCAAGTATAAATATGTATGCTTATCAATTAACAATGCATTTTTTTATGTTTTTGATGTAGTGTAGTTGAAACACCACAACAAAATGTGGTGCAATGGCCACAAATTTCACATCAAAAGGTTGGTTGAAAAGATGAAAAATTCTGATAGTGGGATAATTGCAGTATTTCAGGTTATCAATGTTCCCTCTAGAGGTGAAAGACATCTAGTTTTCTCTAAGAATAAATACTATGGGTATCTACATGATATACTTGAGTGTGACTTTGAATCGTTCAAAATAGCTATGTTCGATGTCAAATTGTTTAGGCTACGAATCCATGAACATGACCCTGATAGAACTGTTATTGAGCATGCTAATGGATTTACCATGGTTGATACAAGGAATCTTGAGCTAGGATCATAATGATATGTTCTTCCAAGCCAATATGAATAGGTATTTTATGTAGAAATTCCAGGTAAAGCGGGTTGGTCATATGTTGTTAGATATGATCCCAGAGGAAGGCCCGTAAAGTATAATGTACCAACAAAAGATGGTGTAGAGGAGTAGGGGGTTCATGCAGTGTCAGAAGAAGATGTCAAAGAAGTTCAAGGAATATATGTTAATTGAGACAATGATAATTTGGATGAACTATAGGATATTGCCATTATGTCGGATGAAGAACTTGAAGAAGTAAAACAAAATGTAGATGAGCATGTTCCAAATGAAGTCATACTAGATGACGATGATGATGATGATGATTTTGATATGGCGAATGCTTTTTACATGAATTATGAATTGGATGATACAGTTGATGAGAAGGATGTTGAAGAAGATTAATGATATCAAAGTGTTGAAAAGTAAAAGGTATGTATTTATATGTTTTTAGTTGGTTTGTTCTCTTTTGTTCACCTTAAATTTTTATTTTCCAAGTTTTTATGTTTGAGTGTTATTGCGTTTCTTTCAAATATATTACAGTAGATAGATTGCGTATTATAGAATTGAGAGTGATGTGGGGGGGTGGGGTGTAGTGGCCATATGAGCTTACATATTCACTTGGTTGGCCTTATTAAGTAGATAATATACTGTTCTTCAAACAAAGACTCAAAGCTCATTTATGTTTACACCATAATTTTCAATTTTGACTTTAATGGTTCGTTAAGCAGACATACTGGGCGAGTTGTACGACGGGTGAACTAAGCGACATCGTGGTCAGGTAGACATACTAAGCAAGGTTGGCCCATGACTACCCATAAATTGAGTTCCCACTAAGGTGTCTCATAATGATTTTTAGAAAATTGACTAAATTAATGTTTAGGTGATAAAATCTGGTTTATAATTGTTTGATTATGCAGCATGGTCGTACAAACAAATGATAATATTTGTTTATCACTGATTAGATAATTATTTGTGTTGAGTTCTTTACATAGTAGGGTGAACTCTTGTGCCCTAGATGCAATTGCACAAAGGCGGATTGGCTGGGCACCCCTAGGGGCGTCGTGAGTTGGGCACGCAAGGGCATCCGCCTAATAGGGGAGCCTGTGCAACACATTGGTGGGTCGAATCAATTTGGAAAGGGGTGTTGAGTTCTTTACATAGTAGGGTGAAATCCTGCGCCCTAGATGCACCCGCACAAAGGCGGATTGGCCAGGCACCCCTAGGGGCGTCATGAGTTGGGCACGCAAGGGCGTCCGCCCAATAGGGGAGCCCGTGCGATGCGTTGGTGGGTCGACTCAACTTTGAAAGGGGCACCCGCATAAAAGAAGTAAGGTAGGCCCATGACTTCCCATGAAAAAAGTTCCCACCAAGGGGTCTCATAATGATTTTTAGAAATTTGACTAAAGTAATGTTTGGGTGTTAAAAGTCAGTTTATAATTGATTGATTATGTAGTGTGGTACTAATAAATTATAATATTTTGTTTTCATTAATGAACTAATGATTTGTGTTTAATAATTTTCACAACAGGGTTCTAACCCACACCGCGGGCATGCCATCATGAAGGCGGAGTGCCAGGGCACCCACGAGGGCATCACGGCGCCATCATGCTAGGGTGCCCGTGCGACGAGTTGGTGGGTTATCCTAATTTGGAAAGGGGAATACACACAAAATAAGTAATATAGGCCCATGACTACCCATGAAAAAAGTTCCCACAAGGGGCTCTCATAATTATTTTTAGAAGATTAACTAAATTAATATTTGGGTGTTAAAAGTCAGTTTATAGTTGATTGATCATGTAGTATGGAAATAAACAATGATGATATTTTTTTGTCATTGATGAGATAATGATTTGTGTTCGTTGATTTACATAGTAGGGTGAACGCCCGCTCCTTAGGCATGCCCACATGATGAAGGCGGGGTACTCTGTTATGAAACCAGCTCACAAAAAGATAGAAAAGAGAGATCCACGCCTTAGAATTCAGCCTCTTCGAGGGTGCAACCTCCTTTACATTACATAAATGAACAATTCTTGGATGATACAAATGACAAAACCTCCTTTCTATATATAGGAGTCTATGGAGTCACAATATAATCCAGCCGACCTAACAATAATAATATAAAGCCACAAAAATAACAATAGAGGGATTCTATGGGGCACAGAAATAACAATATGGGGGTAATAGGGGCACAACAATATAAATAAGGGGTATAACTACAATAGTAATGGGGTAATCACTAGTATTATAGGGACCCAACATGCCCCTCTCCTTCAAAAAAGTGTTGTCCTCAACGCTTGAGTAGTTCTGGATACTTCTGCATAAAATTCTCATCCTCCCATGTGGAATCTTCAGCGGATAAGTTCTTCCACTTGATAAGATACTCTGAAATTGATCGATTTCGTAGCTGTCGAGTTCTTGTTTCTGTGACTGCTTCCGGTTCCAATATAATTTTTCCTTCCTCGTCAAGTTCTGGCAATATTGTTTGAATTGGGAGCTTGTCACCTATAACCTTCTTTAAACATGAAACATGGAAAACTGGGTGCAATCGAGAAGCTGCAGGAAGCTCCAATTTGTATGCCATAGTACCAATCTTTTGCAACACCTTGTACGGACCATAATACTTTGGTGATAATTTATTATCCTTCTTAGCTTGCTTTAGGGACATTTGCTTATATGGTTGTAGCCGTAGGAATACCCAATCACCTACATCAAAACTTCTTTCACTGCGATGTTGATCTGCCTGTTGTTTCATTCTATTTTGTGCCAACACGAGGTTATCCTTTAAGAGTTGGAGGACTTGTTGTTGATGTTCGATGTGATGTTCCACTGCCTGAACCTTAGAATTTTCTCTTAAATATGATGTGATGGATGGTGGTTGATACCCATAAAGTGCCATAAATGGGGTCATTTTTGTTGCTGTATGGAAGGAAGTGTTATACCACCATTCAGCCAGAGGCAACCATTTGACCCATTGTGTCTGTTTATCAGATACAAAGCAACGAAGATATCCTTCCAAACATTTGTTTACTATCTCAGTTTGCCCATCAGATTGAGGATGATAAGATGAGCTATGAGCTAACTGAGTACCAAGACAAGAAAATAATTCTGTCCAAAAATTTCCAGTGAAAATGGGATCTCTGTCACTTACAATAATCTTTGGGTTTCCATGTAGCTTTTGAACTGTTTCCATAAATGCAGTAGAAACTGTACTGGCTTTAAATGGATGTGATAATGCACAAAAGTGTGCATACTTGGTAAGTCTGTCAACTACCACCATGATGACACTCTTTCCCTCAGACTTGGGTAAACCTGTGATAAAATCCATTGAAACCTCCTCCCAACGTTGGCTTGGAATGGATAAAGGTTGTAATAGACCCGGTGTCTTAATTGTTTCAACTTTATTTTGTTGGCAAACCAAACATTCCGCCACAAACTTTTGAATATCTGATTTAAGGCCATCCCAAAAAAATTCCTTCTTAACCCTGTGGTAAGTTTTTAAAAATCCTGAGTGCCCTCCTAAGGGAGAAGTGTGCAATTCCATAAGAATCTTTTGTTTTAGCTGGGAATTCTTACAGAGGTATAAGCGATCTTTGTACCATAACGAATCATTTTTCCAGCTAAATGTATCAGAAGTACTGGAATCTTGTTGTAGCTTTCGAATAAGTGCCCACACTTCTTCGTCATTCTTCCATTCCTCCCTTGCTTCGTTTATCCAATCTGGTTGGATAATAGAAATGGCACACAACAATGCTTCCACATCCTCATCCTTTCTTGAGAGTGCATCTGCCACCACATTTTGCTTCCCTTTTTTGTAGATGATTTCAAAGTCATAACCCAACATCTTTGTGACCCACTTTTGTTGCTCTTCAGAGGATAATCTTTGTTCTAAAAAGTATTTAAGGCTATCATGATCCGTTTTTACCTTGAAGTGTCTTCCCATTAGGTAGGGTCGCCATTTCTTAAGTGCATGGAGTATTGCCAACATTTCCTTCTCATAAATAGCTTTGCTTAAAAACTTTCCCTTGATTGGACGACTTTCAAAAGCAATGGGTCTTTCATCTTGCATTAGAACAGCACCAATTCCATTTCCTGAAGCATCACATTCCACAATAAAGGTTTTTGTGAAGTCCGGTGTAGCTAAGACCGGTGCTTGGCACATTGCCTCTTTAAGATGTTCAAAGGCCTTTGTTGCTTCCGGAGTCCATGAAAATGAATCTTTCTTCAATAATGTTGTTAGAGGTGCTGCTATTCTCCCATAATTCTTAACAAACTTGCGATAATACCCTGTCAACCCAAGAAATCCTCGCAGATGCTTTATGGATGTGGGGATTTTCCATTCCTTAATGGCTTTAATTTTGCTAGGGTCTACCTTAACTCCTTCATGAGATACAATATGACCCAAATATTCCACCTCCTGGACTCCAAAGAAACATTTGGATCTTTTTGCATATAATTGTTTCTCCTCCAATAGTTGTAGCACCCTGTCAACATGTTCAACATGATCCTTCCAAGACTTGCTGTAGATTAGTATATCATCAAAAAATACTAACACAAATTTTCTAAGGAATGGTTTGAAAATTGAATTCATCAAACCTTGAAATGTTGAAGGTGCATTGGTAAGGCCAAAAGGCATGACCAAAAATTCATAATGACCCTCATGAGTTCTAAATGCCGTTTTCGGAATGTCTTCAATCTTCATTCTGATTTGATGATATCCCGAACGAAGATCCAACTTGGTGAAGTAAATTGATCCATGCAATTCATCCAGTAATTCATCAATAACAGGAATGGGGAACTTATCTTTAATAGTGAGCTTGTTGAGCTCCCTATAATCCGGACACATGCGCCATGATCCATCCTTCTTGTGCACCAATACTACTGGAGCTGAGAAAGAACTTTGACTCGGTTGAATTATACCAGCCTCTAGCATTTCTGCAACCATACGTTCAATTTCACTTTTTTGGACATAGGGATATCTGTACGGCCTGATGTTTGGAGGAACACTTCCTGGAATCAGATGAATAGCATGATCATGATCACGCATAGGTGGGAGACCTTTGGGAGTCTCAAATACCTTGGAATGATTGTCCAGGACTTTTTGGAGATCTGGAGAAATAGATGATTCCAATGTGGAAACATCTAGCGAACATAATTGTGCAATTACACCTCTTTGCTCCTTTTTTAGAAGCTTTGTCATGCCATTAGAGCTGATTATCTTTCCTGGTTTCCCTGCAATACCCCTTAATTCAACTTCCTTTCCTTCCACAGAAAATTTGATGAAAAGTTCTTGAAAATTAAAAGCTATTGTACCCAAGGATTGTAGCCATTGGACTCCTAGTACAACATCAGCACCTCCCATTGGAATGGAAAGCATTGGGCTAGTCAATACATATTCTCCCATGGATAGCTTGATATTATGGCACTTTCCAGAACAATTTATTGTTCCTCCATTTGCAATCATCACTTGACACTCTGGTGCTGGATATAGGAAGCAATTCAATTCTTTTGCTACCCTACAATGAATAAAATTGTGGGTGCTTCCTGAATCAATCAACACTATTACCTTTTTCTTCTTGATTTGTCCTTCTATCTTGATGGTTTGAGGAGTGGTAATTCCCGCCAATGCATTACAAGATATGGTCGGATTTATTTGTTCTTCATCTAGGCTTTGTTCCTGGAATATATCCTCTTCTTTTGACCTTTCTTGCTCCTTTTCTTCTTCCTCTTCACAATCTATGTAGAATAATTTCTTCTCAGCACACTTATGACCTTTTGTGTATTTGCTATCACAATTGTAACAAAGCCCTTTTGCTCTTTTTTCTTCCAATTGTTGTGGTGTCAACCTTGTAGGTTGTGGAAGACTATGGGCAACAACACTTCCGTCTTTATAGTTGTGAATGGTATGCTTCCTAGTTGCCATAATTTTGCTTTCCATTTTTCTTGCTAACCTGAATGCCTTCTCTAATGAATCAGGTTCCCAAAGGCGCACATCATGTTGGATATTATCCTTTAAAGACCCTATGAACACATCAATCCTATGCTCCTCTGGAATATCTTTTACCCTTATGTTCAATTTTTGGAACTCCTCAATGTGCTCCATTATTGAACCCTTTTGTTTGAGACTTATCAATTGGCTAAAAAAAGTGTTGCTTTTTGTATCCTCATAATGTGCTATCAATTCTTCCGTAAAAATTGCCCAAGTGATAAATTGTTTACGAGAACAAAGCCATTGATACCATACAAACTGATTTGGTTCCAAATATAAAGTTGCCATACGTACCTTTTGTGTGTTTTGCACATTATTGAGATCGAAGAATTGCTCCATCTGTAATATCCATGTGGCGGGATCCTTGCCATCAAACTTCCTCATATCGATTTTTGGAACATGGTGAGTCTTCGATCCAACATTAGAGTCTATGGAATCATGATTAACATTTCTTTTGTTCTCATCATGAGTTTCCTTTACTACCTTTTCACCATTAGTGACCCTTTCTTGTAGCAACTTCTTCAATTCATCCATCTTATCATCCATGCCATCAAATTTAGCGTCAATCTTAGCTTCCATGCCATCCATCTTAGCTTCCATTCCCTTTATCTTAGATTCCACGCCATTTATCTTAGATTCCACGCCACTTATCTTAGCTTCTGTTAGCTTTTGTGAGCGTGACATTTGTTGCACTTGTTCTTGTAATTTTGATATATCATGTAGCATTTCTTCCTCTTCTTCATGAGTCATGCTAGAGCTTTCAGGTTCCTTACTAGGTGTTTGCATTTTCTTTCCTCGGGGCATCAGTTACCGATAATAATGCTTTACTATGCCCTTTGAATTCCGTTAAACCAAGCTTACACAAAAATTAAAAAAAAACTACACACCTTTTTTCACTTTATAGAAGCCTGATATTGAATCTGATGTATCTCTGTAATTTCGGATCATCCAGTTCTGAAATTGCTACCTGTAGTAGCCTTCTGCGTCCTCTTTCCAATGCCACAAGTCTGAGCCAAATTGGATTCTCCAAGGAAGAGTTATGTGAAATCTCCCACAGTGACTTGCTTTTAGACTGGTTCAGTAGAGCGAACTTGTACGACGTGCCACGAGTCACTGTTTCAACCTTTGAATCTGAAACACACATACAAGAAACTACAGTCCGTCCTCTTTCTGTACCTTTTTACGAAATTTCAATCCGATCCTCAGAGAGAGAGTTATGACGATTTTCCCCAGGTCACCTGTTTTGAATGTAATTCAGGAGTCTGCAAAAAGACCAACTTCCTCAGATCATATCTCCGAAAATATCGCGCGAAAAGCTCTGAAATTCAGACCCAAGGTTCAGCACCAATTCTTCTCAAATGGGTTTTTTTTGCGACTTCTGAAACGTCACAGAAAAAAATTTATAGCGAAAATGCCACGATGACCTGTTTGGAGCAGCGAAACCCTAGAATCCAAAGCTCTGATACCAAATGTTATGAAACCAGCTCACAAAAAGATAGAAAAGTGAGATCCACGCCTTAGAATTCAGCCTCTTCGAGGGGGCAACCTCCTTTACATTACATAAATGAACAATTCTTGGATGATACAAATGACAAAACCTCCTTTCTATATATAGGAGTCTAGGGAGTCACAATATAATCCAGCCGACCTAACAATAATAATATAAAGCCACAAAAATAACAATAGAGGGATTCTATGGGGCACAGAAATAACAATATGGGGGTAATAGGGGCACAACAATATAAATAAGGGGTATAACTACAACAGTAATGGGGTAATCACTAGTATTATAGGGACCCAACATACTCAGGCGCCCATGGGGGCGTCTCATGCTAGGAACGCTAAGGTGCCCGCTCAATAGGGGAGCCCGTGGGACAAGTTGGTGGGTCGGCCCAACTTGAAAAGGGGTGCCTGCACAAAAGAAGTAATGTCGGCCCATGACTTCCCATGAATAGAGTTCCCAGAAGGGGGCTCATAACTATTTTTAGAAAATTGACTAAATTAATGTTTGGGTGTTAAAATTCGGTTTATAATTGATAAATCATGTAGCATGGAAATACAAAATGATGATATTTTGTTGTCATTAATGAGATAATGATTTATTTTCATTGATTTACACAACAGGGTCAATTCCCACACCCTGGGTGTACCCACATGATGAAGGTCAGGCACCTAGGGGCCTATGGGGGCGTCGCGTGCTGATCACGCTAAGGCACTCACCCAACAGGGGCACATGTGTGATGATTTGGTGGGTTATCCCGACTTGGTAAGGGGCACCCACACAAAAGATGCAATGTTAGCCCATGATTGCCCATGAATAGAGTTCCCACAAGGGGGTCTGATAATGATTTTTAGAAAATTGACTAAATTAATGTTTGGGTGTTAAAGTCAGTTTATAATTAATTGATCATTTACCATAGAAATAAAAATGATGATATTTTGTTGTCATTGATGAGCTAATGATTTATGTTCACTGATTTTCACAGTAGGGTGAATGCTTGTGCCACACAAAGGTGGGGTGCCCAGGTTCCCATGGGGGTATAGTGTGCTGGGAACGCATGGGCGATGGCTTGAGAGGGGTGCCTATGCGACGAATTGGTGGGTCGGCTATACTTGGAAAGGGAAACCCGCACATAATAAGTAATGTCGACCCATGACTTCCCATCAATAGAGTTCCCACAAAGGGGTCTCATAATGGTTTTTATAAAATTAACTAAATTAATGCTTCGGTAGAGAAACGCACCCCCCTGTGTGTTGAAAAATGCATTACACCTAGGTAGAGAAACATTGAAGGAAGAGGAGAAATGCTCTAGTAAACACTACTGGGGTGTGTTGGGCGCATTTCTCTAAGTTTTCTTTTAGTTTTGCCTCAAATTTTGTCAAGTTTTTTTTCATGAGAAAGAGACTAATGGATTCCTTGTTGATGTTTTAGGTATCCATTAGTACAAAATGGCATTCATTTGGAGAGAAAGAGAACATGAGAAGCTAGAATTGAATGTAGCAAAAACCCTACTACCATCCAGGCACTAAAAAATTGTGGGTTATTTAAATTCTTCTGCCTTCCGGGTATGAGAAAATAGATGGAGTTGTTAAAAAACCTTGTTCTCTCATGGGATATTTAGGCATAGGCATTCAGGTTTGGGGAGAATCTACTCGAGATACAGGTAGAGGATATTTACTTTATGACAGGATTGTTAAAGTGAGGTGCCCCCATCTCTCTTCTAAGTCAGAGGAAGGTTCAATGTACTATCTGGATGAGTTGTACTTTGAGTTGTAATTAGTTAAACAATGTAAACTTTGAAACAGGAACTATAAATTCAAAACGGGAACTATGGCAAAAAAACGCCAAAAAAACGTCAAAAGAAATGCTAAAAACAAAAAGTGTGTATACTAGAACAATGGTTTTTTTTTAGGGACAATTTTGAACATGTTTTAAAAATGGCACTGAAAACGAAAATTTCGTGTAAATTACAGCTTGAAAACAAAAAAGTGATGATATTGGAAGGATGATTTTTTTAGGGTCAATTTTTCTTTCAGGGTAACTCCCCCCACCCACAATCGGCCGGCCACACACTCGCTCCCCCCACTCCCCACCCTAGCCGCCCCCTCCCTCCTCTCACCCCCCCACTTCCCCCCCAACCCCTCACCCCACGTGCCCACTCCCCCTCACGCCCCTCCCCCACCCCTCCCCACCCTCCACCAACCCCCTCACCCACCCCCTCACACCCTGCGCACCCTACCAGCCCTCACCCTACCCACTGTACCCGCCCACCCCCTCACGCCCTCCCCACACACCCCATCACGCCCTCCCCACCTTGCATAAAATAGGAAAAGGAAAAAGGCACTTCAATGTTGTATTTTAGTATCTCCCCAACTTCAATGCACCTTCATGGTGATGAGGGTTAACAATTGGTTATTTTCTTGGCACCCACACTCGTATGGTGATGAGATATGGCCAATGGGTTGTGCAATTACTTCCCTTATATTAAATATGATTTCCATGTTAGAGACTTACTCTTGGAGGATGAGGGCATTGCTAAGAAATAACTCAAACTAAAGGAAAACGCCTATAAAAAGGAAGGAAAACCCTAATCTTCAATTGAGTGCTCCACTTGATCATGAGACTATTTTTGTAAAGAAAACAGAGCATTGTTTGTGTTAATGGTTTCCACTACAAATCTATGTAATGGTCACTTGTATAATTGATTTTGTTGTTTTAATTTATCCTATGCATAATGTACTTATAATTATGCAATATTCAACTTTATGTTTCATATACTTCGAATGTGATTATAAATAGGTTTTGGAATGGACGCTAATTCTGTTTTTTCAATATTAACATATGATAAATTTGAGACATCTATATCTACACTCTTTAAAGTGATCCTCATTTATATGGATTACATTTTTTTTATGAGCTCAACATGTCACTTATCAAATATAACTTGAGGGAGAATAGCATTCCATTCCACAATCACTCTAGCTAAACCCAATTAATAAATAGATTACACACCAATAAACATCAACCAACTCTCACTTTCCTCAACAATGATGTAAAAATATATATAGCCTATTAAATGTGTTTATTGACTCTCACTTTCCTCAGCAATGATGTAAAAATATATATAAACTATTAAATGTGGACCATTAAAGTGACCTTACGTATGTAAACATGCAACTAAGAACATAATAGATACATATTTCTTTAAATTTTAATTTTAAGATTTAAAAGAGGGAACCAAATATAATTATTTAAGGTTATTTATTTTTAATGTTTGATTCCAACAACCCTGGCAATATATATATCCGTGCTGAGTCGTTATCACCTCACATGTTGAACCCTATAACTATGTTGATGACTACCACCACTTAGCGTTGCTTACCAAGTGGAACCAAGAACAGAGGATTTCATAGCACAACATGTTGAAGCCTGTAACTATTTTGATGACTACCACCACTTAGTGTTGCTTACCAAGTGGAACCAAGAACAAAAGATTTCATAGCATAACTTATGAACAACTTGAAATATATATTAACATGCACAGGGTTGAAAACAATTAAAGAGAAAATTACCAATACATATTAAAGTTTAAAATGGTGCTACAATTTCGAAGTCAATGCTAAAATTTTATCTTTTTATGGTACTAAAACGAGAATGAATAAGCTATTGTGAATGTAATACTGGTGGAATTACTGTAAATCGATGTCAAACACTAATACTTTAGAGTTTTGAATTTATGAAACGGATGAAAAACAGGGTTGAAAAACAAAAATAAAACTTTAGATTTTGGAATTTCAGAATTTATGAAACGGATGAAAAATAGGGTTCAAAGACAAAAATAATCTGACCGATCCCATTACAGTCATAACTTTACTTCAATGAAATTGTACCAATTTGGTGCTAAAATAGACACCGTGAATCACTATGCAAAAACATAGCTAGTTTTTTACCTTCTATGCATATTTTTAATCACTATGGTGAAAAAACAACTAGTTGTTAACCAGAAAGTTAAACCTACACCATCCTTTTGCTGTTGGTAACGATTAAACCTTTAAATGTTTTCATTCAAATCCCTAATGGTTTCTGAGACCAAGTTGCGATGTTTGGGTCAAATTTCAATTCCCATGCTGGCCAATAGTGCAAATCTTGCTTCAAAGTAACCATTGATGGTTTCCCATTTAGCTGCACTGTCTTCACACGAACGTAAACACTCCATTCTCCAATTTCTTGATAACGTTTACAAATGTCTCCAGATCAGGAGTTGGTTTGCCATTAACTTCAACAATCCATTGTCTGGGAGAATGATTCATCAAAAGTCTTGGAAAATACTCCACCCGTAGTTGATGGCCGATTCTGAGAATCGGCCAGCCACCCCGAGCAGACGGGCAGGCCGTTGGGGTGGTGTAGGGTGGGCGGTCTACTTTGATCAGTTTATTAGGAATGCCATCCGGTCTCAATGTGAACAAGATCTTTTGTTTTTTTCAAAAATTTACGGTTAATTAACTTATTAAAAATGCCATACCACGGATATGCAGACACATCCTTCAGATTTACTTACATATTTATAATTAATTCAATGAGGGCTTTCGTAGTTTGAAGGGTATTTTTTTTTTAAATCATGGCGAATTTGTAAATTTTAAAGGTTTAATATTAAATATCAAATTTAGTGGCTACAACTCTAATATCAAATTTAGAAATTTAGTAATTACAATTATATTAAGAGATATTTAATTGTGGTAATTTAAAGATATAAGAATTTATAATTTAACAAAAACAATATTTTTGATATCTAATAGGAATAAGTTAAATATTTAAAAAATTTTAACTTATCAAGAACCGAAACACCGCAAATAAATAGTTGCATTACCGGCTTGTCAAGCTTCTTCCTATTTTAGCTACGGTACGGAGGTAATACCCGCCCAATCACGAAAACTTACAAAGCTTTTGCGTATCATTTGAACAATCATAGAATTAACAGAATCCAGCATGGAGTACTCATTTAGATAACAACGGGACAGCCATCTGCTCTATGATGTCATTCATTTTTATTATTCTTCTCTCGTATTGATTATGAGAGCTGTTCAAGGACTCCAAGTTAGATTTCTGCATCATATATTTAGAGCGTAGGGGATTCACTTGTGTCAGCTTGTTTTTCAGATGTGCAGTACTTCGACAATCTAGCCTTTTAATATAATTATCAGCAATGAAGCGCTGCGCAAAGTTTACAAATGTCTCTAGATCAGGAGTTGGTTTGCCATTAACTTTAACAATCCACAGTCTAGGAGAATGATTCATCAAAAGTCTTGGAAAATACTCCACCCTTAA
This sequence comes from Pinus tabuliformis, assembly GCA_031772625.1. Lineage (NCBI taxonomy): Eukaryota > Viridiplantae > Streptophyta > Pinopsida > Pinales > Pinaceae > Pinus > Pinus tabuliformis. Next base: position 491,658,830 of record CM062817.1, read on the forward strand.
TTGATGGCCGATTCTGAGAATCGGCCAGCCACCCAGGGCGGGCAGGCGGAATCATGAGGTGGGCCATATGCAACAAATTGTCCATTGAAGAAATCCAAGATGGGATCCAAGGAAGGATATGAAGGTGAGGCATTGGCCTCACAGTTCGAATTGGATTTTACCCTCATCACATGCATGGTTTCATCGATGATGGGTTGTGGTTGGTTTCTTGACAGTGGAGCCTCATTCCACATGACCGATGATAAGAGTTTGTTCAATACCTTGGAGGAGAAAGACCTTCAGATACTCATAGCGATGGGTAATGATGAAAAGTATAGTGTTTCAGGTGTGGGCATGGTTTCTTTTCAGAGGGAGCATGGAGCTCACATTACCTTGACAGATGTCAAGTATGTGCCGGACTGAAGAAGAACTTGGTATCGATCACGATGCTAGAAGACAAAGGATATGATGTAGTCTTCATTAAAGGAAAGGTTTTCCTTAGACACATCACCATGAGACAGGTGAAGTAGATCGGTTCACGAGTCAAGAACCTGTATGCTCCTGAGGCTCAAGATGCGTGCAAAGCCTTGAGGAGCAAGGAAACTCTTGGAGACTTGGTGGTTGAGAGGGAGAGTACATTACCTCTCAACATGTAGCGCCAGAAGAAGTCTCAGACAATTGTGGAGGAGCCACAATCGGTGAAGCAGCTTCAGGAGGTTGTGGAGCAGCCACAACTGGAGAAGCCGAGAGGAGATCGAGTGGAGGCATCCACTCATGAAGAGATGTCTAGTAGGGGGGAATTTTCAGCCAAGTGTGTAGAGGGATCACATGCAGCCATACCTCCAGGTGTGAGGTGGGGTGATGTGAAGAGATAGTCCCAAGAAGGCTGAAATAGGGGCAGGATCCTTGAGGTACCCGACCTCTTTGATTAGACCTTACTACGGGAGCCCCGATGAGGAGTAGAAGGACTGATTGAGTGGGTAGAGATGGATGTGGATGGATCGACAAAGAGAGATATAGTGCAGGAGTTCCAAGATAGTGTAGAGCTAGTAGGCTGCAATAATGTGAAAGGCACAGGAGTGTTGCACTAGTGCAGGATGGCACAGAGAGGTGTGCAATGGTGTGAGATGCAAGGAGCACTTTTCAGCGTCAGAGGGAGCTTCAGCGTCAAAGGGTGTTTCTAGCCCAACATGGAGGTCAGTTGGGAGATCAGTTACTTACTTTTCAGTAACTGAGTTGCAGTGCAGCAGTGGGAAGCACGATGCAACATGACGAGAGGAGGTGCAGTGCGGATGCAATGCTGGGAGATAGGACTAGCAGCAACATGGATGCAGCAGGAGGAATTAATGTGATTGATGCAGTCAAAGATCAAAGTGAAAAAGGCTTGAGCAGTCAAATACTGAAGAGCACAGAGGCGCAGAGTTTTCAGTCGTAAGAGGCAATAACAGTCAGAGACTTTGATGGCAGAGGCATCATTTTGATTCAGGATGGATATTTTTTTGTTTCCAGAGTTGCTGAAGCAACAACACTTGTGAGAAGTGTTGCATGCAGAACATTCCAAAGGTTCAGGATCAGGTTCGAGTTGAATGCCTTTCTTGTTGAGAGGGAGTGTTGAAAATAGCAACAAGAAATGCTATAAATAACATTGCTACAGATAGCATTTTAGGTACCAGTGTTGGATATAGAAACAAGGAATAGTAAAGTAGAAATGCTAAAAATAGCATTGCTATAGATAGAATTTCGGGATATATTCCAATTTTATTTTGTCCTTGAATTAAAATTTGAATTTAGTCTCACTAGCTGTTTGAAAAATAATTAATTAATTCATCTTGAGTTAATTAGTTGGAGAAAATCAAACATGAATTCTTTGTAAAGACATGCAACAATGATCCCTTTAATTGAGGAAGTTATCCCTTAATTAAGGAGATAAGGATGAGTTGTAATTAGTTAGCTCAGTTAACTGAGTTAAGTCCAATTAAGTTAGTTCCAAACAGTTTGTGGAACTAATTGTGAGTTCAGTCAGTTAATGCATGCATGCATGCACCTAGTGTTCTCCAGATAACTGAATATTCTCTCATAAATAACTCACGCATGTCAGTTCAAACAGAGACCCAGTTGAGATTAAAGACAGGGACATTGTACTATCAGTTGGAGGAATTTTCCTATATAGGAAACTCATCCATGCAAAAGGAATTATCTCCTTCGGGATTGCACAGTTATTTCTAAGTTTGGTGAGTTGCGTGAGAGGTGAATTCACACAGGTGGCAGCCAGAGGACCCAGGAGACACTGCGCAAGGAAATAGGAAGCTTGGAGGACTGAAAGAAGGCATATGTGTTGTCTATTCTATCTATGAGAAGTAGCGAGGGATTATACTGAGAGTTGGATAGCTTGAGAGCTAAAGATTTGTGTAATCCTGAGATATTTCCACTTGTATGATAATACAGATAGTGGGGTTTTTAGCTGAGGCTTTCCCAAGAGTATTCTTTTGTGTTTCATGTGTATGATTTCTTCTTCTCTGCTATATGTGTTCTATTTGATCTTGCTCAAAATCGATTAAGCTTCTGCAAGTTTGTTTGTAGAAGTAGATCAAGTATTTTGCTTTCGTTACATTGCATTATCAGGTGATCTACAGTGGGAATTTCTACATGTAGAAATTATCACTGTAGATCACCTAATAATGCAATGTACTAAAGCAAAATACTTGATCTACTTCTACTATCAAACTTTTCAGAAGCTTAATCAATTTGAGCAAGATCAATCGGAAGACATATAACAGAGAAGAAGAAATCCTACACATGAAACACAAAAGAATACTCTGGGGAAAGCCTTAGCTAAAAACCCCGCTATCTGTATTATCATACAAGTGGAAATATTTCAGGATTACACAAAGCTTTAGCTTCCAAGCTATCCAACTCTTAATACAATCCATCATTGCTGCTCATAGATAGAATAGACAACATGTATGCCTTCCTTCAGTCCTCCAAGCCTCCTATTTCCTTGCATAGTTTCTCCTGGGTCCTCCAGCTGCAACCTATGTGATAATCACCTCACACACAACACTAACCTTTGAAATAACTACGCAATCCTGAAGGAGATAATTCCTTCTACATGGATGAGTTTCCTATATAGGAAAAATCCTCCAATTGATAGTACATTGTCCCTTCCTTTGATCTCAACTGGGTCTCTGACTGAACTAACACGCATGAGTTATTTATGAGAGAATATTCAGTTATCTGAAGTACACTAGTTACATGCATGCATGCATTAACTAACTAAACTCTCAATTAGTTCCGCAAACTATTCGAACTAATCTAACTGGACTTAACTCAGTTAACTGAGCTAACTAATTACAACTCAAAGTACAACTCATCCTAATCTCCTTAATTAAGGGATAACTTCCTCAATCAAAGGGATAACTGATGCATGTCTTCACATAGACTTCATGTTTGATTTTCTCCAACTAATTAATTCACGATGAATTAATTTATTATTTTTCAAACAACTGCTAGGATCAAATTCGAATTTTAATTCTCAATTTTAGTTGAAGGACTAACTAAAATTGGAATGTATCCTGAAATCCTATTTATAGCAATGCTATTTTTAGCATTTTTATTTTATCATTCCTTGTTGCTATATCCAACACTGGTACCTAAAATGCTATTTATAACATTTCTTGTTGCTATTTTCAACAATGCCCCCATCTCTCTTCTAGGTGGAAGAAGTGGTGGTGAGATGGTGAAAGACTATGTCACTACTTATTGTAGACCTCGAGCCCTTACTACTAGGGATGGAAAGATTAAAACAAAGGATGTAACCAAATTACCTCTGAGAATGATCTTGTTCATTATCACAGGATTACAAGGTGGCTCAACACTACAGGAAGTAAGAAAATCATACATGTTGTATGAGATAGAGTGTCTAGAGCCGACAATTTTCAATTGGGGTGAGGGTGTCTTGATCAATTTGAAGGAACAACTTACTAAAGCAAAGGAGGGGAAGTTGAAGAGCTTTGGATATGGTGTGATCTTAGTCTCTTTTTCTCTAGAGCGGGTGCCATTACTGCAACCTCAACATATTGTACTCGAGCACATCGATCTGAGGACCCCATAGATGAGGAGGTGGATAGACCATATGAGCTGACATGCAGGCCCATTAGTGATCAAATTTTTACTAGCCTTCTTTGGATGGCTACGCAGGTAGTTCATCATTATTGATGATTATCCTTATGCAGGGATGGATTTTTGTGATGATCTTGAGCTTGAGTTTCTTGAGGGTGAGAAATGATATGCTTCAAGTTAGATACTTCGACCATTAAGTTTTTGGAAGTTTTACGATTTTTTTGTGGTTTTTTATGTTCCCGAGACTAAACTATTTGATGTTTTCATGAAAATATGGGACCTGTTCGAGCAATAGGTGCTACATATCTCTACTGCATAGAGAGACAACCATAGGAGGAGGAAGTGGAACCAGTACAGGTCGATGTGGTAGGATGAGATGCGCTACAGGATCTTCAGGTAGCTAAGATCCTATAAGAGGTGGAGCACCACATGGAAGGATTGACACATGTGATTGATGAGATCGTGGTCGATTAACTTCCATTGTGACTTCAACAACGCACAATCAGAGTGCCTAGTTGTATTGGTTTATCATTATGCAAGATAGGTTGTGTAATGTCATTTTATCATGAGCACCACTAATTTTTCTACTTATATCTTTTGCATGTAGTTTTTATATGGACGATGCAGCCATATGTGCCTCGGGGCACACATTTTGTAAGACCAAACTTAATACACAAACACACACACACGCACACATATAGATAGATATAGAGATAGATATATATTGTTTCTTAGTTCCTATTCTGATTTCAATATGATGTAATGTGAATTGAAAGTTATTTACATTCTTTGAAAATGTCGATCTAAAACAAAATTAGCTACAACATTTGCTAATGTGTTAATATTTCTAGAAATATGTTCATATCATGTGAAATTAAAATGTATTTCAAGAAGACACACTCTCAAAACCACGTGAAGGATGGCAGGATTTCTCACTTAACATATATAAGTGAGTTGTAGTACTACAAGTTGTGAGTCAAGCTTGATGACTAAATGACAGATACCATGTGAAATAGCATCAAATAGTAGCTCAACCACTACACTTAATCACGAATTTTGTTGTTATAGTGACCAATGCAAATCCCTCACTTTCTCACTAGCTTTCCATTTAGAACAAAGATAGCCCACAATGTGGAGGATCGGTTTCGAGTACTACGGTTAGCACCATTAGCATAATCAATGTACAGTTCAAGAGAAGTTGACATCTACAATCCAAAAGTAAAAGGAATCAATAGAAATCATGGGAAAATCTGAAAAACACAATGCAAGCACACTCAATAGACCTATAGAAAATATGTACATAGTGCACTATGCATGGGATCAAGCATAGTATTTTTTGAGGTACAACCAATTTCTAGGTTGCGCCAGTGGAACTCCATCGAGATCTACTAACTCATAAGCTCATTTTGAAAGGAATCACTTGACAATGTATGGGCCCAACCACATAGGTTGGAACTTTCCTCGACCTAACTTGTCGGCCTCCTGGTTATATAATATTACTAGGTCCCCTTCCAAGAAGACTCTAGGCTTGACACTCTTGTCATATTGTGCTATGATGAGTCTTTTATGAGCTTCATTGGCTAATGCGAAATCACATCGGGTTTCATCCAAATGAGTTAGATGTAAAAGACACTCCTCCTCTCTGGAAGTAGCAAGAAGGCGTTTGATTGCTAGTTTTAGCGATGGAATTTCACATTCGATGGGGAGGATTGCTTCCAGACCATACACCAACTAGAAGGGTGTGAATCCAGTAGCAATCCTAACTGTAGTTCGGTATTCCCACAAGGAAGCGAAGAGAAGTAAGTGCCAGTCTGATTTGTGGACCCATACCATATGTTGAAGCATAGTCTTAAGAAATTTCTTAATCGCCTCAACTTGTTCATTAGCCTAAGGATAATAGGGAGTGTAATTTTCATGTGAAAGTCCCAATTTGGCAGCTAATTCGGTCATCATATGATTCTGAAAGTTCTTCTCATGATCTGTTACTATTTCTTGTGGAATGCCAAACCTAGCAATCACGTGATTGAAGAAAAATTATGCAGCCATTTCGCCGGTATTATTGAATGTAGGCATCTCTTTGGCCCACTTGGTAAAGTAGTCAACAACGAAAATGATATATCCATGCCCCCCGACTGAGTGAGGGTTACATGTCATAAAGTTGATGCCCCATTTTATAAATGGACCAATGACGACAACAGGATAAAATGAAGTAGGAGGAGTGCAGAATTTTCAATCATAGATTTGACACGCATGACATTTCTGGACTGTGAGGATATAGTCACAAAAAATGGTGGACCAAAAGTAACCGGTGTGTAAGATATTTTTCACAGTAGATTAACCAAAAAAAATTCCACCACATGCCCTCGAGTGACATTCATTCAAGACTTTCTTGGCCTCCTCAAGAGTGAGGTGTAGAGCTGTAACAAGGGCCTTTTTCACCTCTAGTTATCTCACATTACAAGTCAATCCGGGAGCGTTTTGTTATTGCAAAGGGTATCTCAATTTGAGGCTATTTTACAGAGTAATGCTTAGTAGTATAGGCCTAAGAAATACAAGAGTAAACGGATGCTAAACTATGGCTAGATTACTTTTGCAGAAAGAAATTACACGCAGCAACTTTACCAGTCGAGGGTGCGGAAATAGTAACCCATCCCTCTAGAAACTGTTGAAAGAAAAGAAATTAGAGTATGGATCATGGATCTGGGAGCATAATAGCGTCTGTTGTGTCTCACGACAGCCTTGATCCTCCTCTCACACCAAACCAATGAATGCGAGTAAAAAGGAACAGCAGGAAAGTAAAATGGAACGGCAATGCAGAAATGGAACAGCAGTAAAAAGGAACAGCAGTAAAAGAAACTAAGTCTCGCGAGTTCAACACTCTCAATCCTTTGCATCAACTTATACACAAAGACAGAGCAATCTTTTATACAAGTAAACAGCTTAACCAAATGGAACAGCAAACCACCATAAACAGGAAACGTCAATCATATGTACAGATAATCTGACATGATCACCAGTAGTCCACCTACAACGTTAATTCCATTTTCTTATGATCGTCACTCCAACTATATGTAGCTAAAGCATTCCACTTATAAATTCTGTAACAGAAGTGAACAACTCAGAACAATCGTTATGTGACCAATTCTGGAAATATGATGTGAGCTTGTTATAAAGATTTACAATAGAAAAACTACTGATGAACGAATATGGAACAGCATGTAAAATATGTCAAATTATTAAGAATGATAAACAAACCACACAAAGCCAAACTGTAATGATACAATCAGCCAGTGTCCGTTGGAGCCGGGCCCTTAGCTTCCAATGGCACACCGCCGGAATTTACTTCAGACGCAGAGGGAAAGTAATACCAAATATATTATATTAACGCATCAACGATAGTACAGCAAAAACTAAGTCTCAAAGAGACTCAATAGTCTGAGTTCCAACTGACTGTGAATTCTGTAAACAGAAAATAAAGATACAAAAACGAGAGTCCCCCAAATCTTCAATGCTACCCTTTTTATACTAGTAATGGCGGAGTTAACCAGACAACAAAATAATTGAAAGTAACGATCCCTCAGGATCAAAGATCCTGAGGGATCTGTTAAACTGTTAACTCCTCTCTTTTCTTTGCCTAGCCTTCCGAACTGACAGTCCCTTATCTCGTCCCAGATTGATTTGCCGAGATTTTCTCGCCCTGGTCTGGACTTTAGTTAGTTTCGAAGGGACAACCATTATCTTCTCATGGAACTCTAGTTTTGCACTGCGTCTTCCTACTTTTGTCATTTTTTGCATAGAGAAGATAACTATTAGTAATTGGTCATTCGTGCTCATTCTCATTACATTCTTCCTACTTTATAACAAAGAAAAGATTACAAACATTGCTTGAAACATCACTAAATTATGCATCAAAACATACCTTTCCAATGCTCTACACACCCCCCGGCTTACCCTGTTTCATGGCCTCATGAAAACGTTATAATTAACGTGGAGAGCGGTAAGATAATAAGCGGGAGAGGGTATCTCGTGAGGAGGTCTGCAACCATGGTGAGCAACGAGATTATAAAAGAAGTAATTCAATTGATCTGCAGGCATGTCATACAAGGCCTGGTATCCAGGTGCAGGGTGCCAAATAATTGGGCTACGGAACCGGTATCCTAACCAAGACGGCCCAGCTTGCAAAAGGCGCTGGCCATAAAGGCTCAACCGTTCAGCAGCCAGCTCAAAATTCTCATATTTGAATGGCTCTCTGAGCTGGATGCTTGGGGTAGAAACCCAATAACGGAATTTGGCAGCATCCAGGGCAGAATCTTTAATAGCCAGAAAGAATTCCACGCTATTTCGGATCAAGTCCTCATGCATGGACCCTAACAGCTCCATGACTCCCTGGGTTCTCATGAGCCTTTTGTGTGATTGCCATAGGTGAACTGGGTCTCTAGGCTCGGCCCTGACCCATAGATCTAGGCTGTGCTCCTGCCTCTGAAAGGAATTGTAAGCCCTGAGCCACTTTAACTGATTGACCCCAAACGAAACAAAGGCTTGGAGTTGTATATCTCCCACGAAGGGCCCGGGGTTTAAGTCAGTTTCCTGCTCGAGCACCATATTGTGCAAATAGAATTCACATAGCAACCGTTGAACCTTAACCCCATAATGTTTGCAACAATCAATAAAATCATTAACAGTATTAATCTGAATAGGGGCACCTGCCCTGACAGCTTTTATTTTCAGCCTTAAGTATCTTTCAAGGAGAAATAAAGCATAATTCTTTGCAGGGGCCCTGCAAGTCAAAACATCATCATACAGCGAACATACAGTGTCAAATTGTTTAATAACAGCATCTAATCGACGTGTTACCTTGGCAGCCTTTTCCTGTTCCTTCTGCCATCCTTCAAAGGCCTGACTCTCTGATTGACTCATATTCCGCAGTTGCTGCTGCAATTCTTCATATTTTGCCCGAGGGATCATTTGTTCTTTTAACTGCTCAGCTTCCTGCTGCAATTCCTCGTATTTTTCCCGAGGGATCATTTGTTCCCTCAGCTGGTCAGCCTCCTGTCGGGCTTGCTTCATTTTGTGGTGCAAGGCCTTGGTTTTTGGATCCTTTTTCCATGAATTCTCAGAGGCAGGGAGTCTTACCTGTACCTTCACGTTTCGCTGCCTGGAATTCGTGTCCTGAATTATCCCTAACGGTGATGCCTCAGTTTGGACTTCTTTGTTTTCCCTTTCTTTCTTCACCTGGATAAAGGGGTACGGTGGCCCCTCTGTAAATGGAATATCGTCTTGCGGCTCAGTTTTGATTGGAACAACAGTTGGTCCCAATGGGCTATTTGGTACAGCAGTTTGTTCCGGAACGACATTCTTCTGTTCCATATCAGATGGAACAGCATTTGGTTCCTCAGTGCTGGTCGGACCAGCCATAGGTCTATCAACAGAGTATTGACCTGCGAAATGCCTATAAGCCCCTTGCCTTCTCTTCTGACAGGACCCTGCCGCATTTGTTCTTCTTTTTCTCCTTACGGTCCTTCTTATTCTCAGATTGGCTTTCAAACTTCTAATTTTCTGCCGAAGCTGGGCTATAGTATTCAGCAGTCTCTGCTGTTTCTTTCTCAATTTCTTAATTTCTCTTGCCTCGGCAGTGGGCGTATGAGTGGCCCTCAGTTCTGTTCCTCTTTCATCGAGGGTTTCTTCTGGCATTCTGGGAACGGACTGTTCCCGATAAGCATTTTCATTCCCCACATCATCAGCAGGTGGGTTTTCTTCTGGTGTCTTGGGAATGGACTGTTCCCGGTCGGTATTTACATTCTCTCCATCAACAACAGGGAGGTTTTCTCCTCCTGCTATCTCTTCATGATATTCTTCATGCGCCTCTTCCCCAGAGGGTCCCTCAGGAGGGCTTGCTGGACAGGAAGGTGAAGTATAATCTCCCAGGCTGGCCAAGATAGTGGCCAGCTCTTCTTCCTCCATGGCGACCTGTGGAGGGCTGCCCCCCAATTGTTCCATCTCCTCCTCCTGAATTGGCTGCTCAATGGCTGCTTTCGGATAGTCGGCTTCGGCCTCAGAGTCAGAAGGTTTCTTTCCTTCCGCGGCTTCTGCTTCGTCCTCAGTTTGTTCCACATTTTCCCTTGAAGGTTCCTGTTTTGGCATAGGTGGCTCATCTGCTATTTCGATCGGCTGGTCAATGCTTGGCTGGATTTTCTCTAGCCTGCCTTTTATTCTTGCCAGCCGCGCTGACTTCCTAGGTCTCTCGGGTCACTCAGGTGTACTGGCCACCTGTTCTTCCATCACCACCTTTTTACGTTTTTTAGATTGTTCTGTCGTGCCAGAGGGATGCCTACGTTTCGAGGCAGCACGCTCTTCTGCAGCCCGTTCCTTATGTTTTTCTACATGTCCAGATGCCCTAGAGGAGCGTTTTCGTTTTAATAACTCCGTGTTTTTCTTGGGTTGCTCGGGTGTATCCGAGGGACGCTTAGGTTTTGGTGATTCTCTGGGCTCCTCGGGTGCTTCAGAGGTACTAGCAGGGTGCTTAGCCTTTGGGGATGGTGATGCTCTGGGCTCCTTGGGTGCTTCAGAGGTACTAGCAGGGTGCCTAGCTTTTGGGGATGGTGATACTACTCCCCCTCCAATTGCTGTAATAAGCTCCCCCCAGCTACTCTGTTGCTGAGTGAGACTGTAGCTCACTATCAGGCGGATCAACCCATGGTGGCTAACTACTGCGTCTTCATGGTGTGCCTTTTTCAGGCTCCGAGAGGCATCATGCAATAATGAATTTAACAATGCAGGGAGATGCATGGAACATTTTCCTTTTAACACAGCCAAGAGCTTAAGGTGACGCGGTCTTACCACATCTTTTCGGCCCTCGCAGGTGATGTAGCTCTGCACTACTTTTGCCAATTCGCTCCAGGGTTCTCCTAACGTTGCCGGCAGCACTCCTTTTCCTTTTACTGTTAGATTCTATCCTTCGTCTTGGAAAATCTCTATGATCTTCTGCAGCCTCTCTTTCTTTGTCGTCCATATTGTTCCTGAGGCTGGTAATCCTGTTACCTCCGCGATTATTTCCTCCGTGATTGTTATCTGCTTTCCACCTACTACGGAGTGTTCTTCCTACAAGTTCTGCAGAAATTCCATTGCCACAGTTTCATTTGATTCACGCAGGCGGCTAAAATAAGTTAACCACCCTGCCCTTTCTAGGATCTCCCGAGCAGCTTCGGAGACTACTAGCTCACTAGGCTCGCTTCTGATAGCCTTGCCTCCCATGGTTCTGTTTCGGGCTCCTAGATGGAACAACAATTACCTGTCGCAAAGAACGTAATCGCAGCTAGAAAAAACACAGAGCATGCATGAAAATTGATTGTAAATAACAACTTATTGCAAAAATAGTATTATCATGCCGTTAGCCCATATCGTACCTTCGTACCATATCATTTCCGAATGGTGTGTTACCACGTGGCCGGCGGAGTAATGAGGTCACCTCCCCCCTCGCAATATGATAGGCTATCCCAGCCGTCAAATGGAGGAGGAGACGCCATCCCGTCACCAAGTCATAAAGGAACAACATGTAGAGTTTTGCCATGTTTCAGATTAGACAAAGAAATACTGAGATCGAGGCAACAGGTAGATCGCATTTTGCATAAGCCTTCGTGATGTGATGCAAAACAGGAGGATAGGACGTCTGGCACTCATATAAAGTCTAAGGTAGTCATAGTCAATACCTCTGCCATGATTGGTAGTAATAGATATTCATGTGACGTATCCATCAAAATATAAGATATCATTATTACAAGGATAGAAGGAAGTATTTAATATCATCCAAATTGGTGTATATATTACGACTCTGATACCACTAACAGAGCTCTGCTACCGACAGGTGTTCATAACCTTGGCAGAGTTGTTTATTTCACCCTGGAACCATGGTTCTTTGTGTGTTTTTGAAGAGCAATTCTTGTCAAAATGCAGGCCATCATGCTGGCTTGGTAACCAGATAACCATGATGCTATTCACCAGAGAGGCGCGAATCGTGGGCAGGCCGGCTCGTGATGAGACCCCCTGTTCCAAGGTTTGTTTGCATAGTGAACCTGTTGGACCATATCCCTGGTGTGGTGGCCATGATGGGAATGCCACTTCGCTTCCAATCTTATGATCATAGTAGGTTGGTTCTTTAATGAAACCCCCTATCCTGCATTTGAAAAATATCTATCTTATATATATATATATATATATTTTGAAAGTAATTGATTTTGCTCTTGTATAATTACACATAAGAGTGGTTCATCCCTCCTTAAAGTGGGAATGGCGGAAGAAGTCTTGTCGTCTCAATTTGGAAGATATAAATCTTCTGTTCTTATTTCCAAGTAATAATAGAGAAAATTGTAGGAACTCAACATGATAAAAATATCCAACAAAGCAGAGGAGGTGAGACTATGACAGCAAAAATTATGAGTGTGTGGATCCTTCCTTTGTTGTTGCATCAATACTAGGGCTTGTTAAAGATAGCGATTCATGATATTCTGATCTCGACATGTCCTGACTTTTATATTCATTGCATAAAGGTACAGCTGCTACTTATGACCTTGGAAAGAGGATGGACAACACATCCTTTATGTGAAAGGGACAAGAGCATACTACTTGTTTTTGAAAGGAAGGGTGAGGAGGAGTTCATTTGATGCATTGCCTTAAAAAAACAGTAAAAGCACACAAATGCTGCTTCCTTTTCAAAAGGAGCAGCAAAAACCCAAAAGTGCTGTTCAAACACACAAGTGTTGTTCCTTTTGAAAAGGAACAGCAAAAACGCACAAGTGTTGTTCCTTTTGAAAAGGAACAGCAAAACGCAAAAGTGTTGTTCCTTTTTGAAAAGGAACAGCAAAAACACACAAGTGCTGTTCCTTTTGAAAAGGAACAGCAAAACGCAAAAGTGTTGTTCCTTTTTGAAAAGGAACAGCAAAAACACACAAGTGCTGTTCCTTTTGAAAAGGAACAGCAAAACGCAAAAGTGCTGTTCCTTTTTGAAAAGGAACAGAAAAAGCACACCGGTGCTGTTCCTTTTGAAAAGGAACAGCAAAACGCAAAAGTGTTGTTCCTTTTTGAAAAGGAACAGCAAAAATACACCAGTGCTGTTCCTTTTGAAAAGGAACAGCAAAATGGAAATATGTTGTTCCTTTTTGAAAAGGAGCAACAAAAACACACAAGTGTTGTTCCTTTTGAAAAGGAACAGCAAAACGCAAAAGTGCTGTTCCTTTTTGAAAAGGAACAACAAAAACACACAAGTGCTGTTCCTTTTGAAAAGGAACAGCAAAAACACACAAGTGCTGTTCCTTTTGAAAAGGAACAGCAAAACGCAAAAAGTGTTGTTCCTTTTTGAAAAGGAACAACAAAACGCAAAAGTGCTGTTCCTTTTTGAAAAGGAACAGCAAAAAAACACACAAGTGTTGTTCCTTTTGAAAAGGAATAGCAAAACGCAAAAAGTGCTGTTCCTTTTTGAAAAGGAACAGCAAAAACCCAAAGGTGCTGTTCCTTTTCAAAAGGAACAGCACACACAAATACTAAAAACATATATACAAAATTTACACTTTTATATACAAAATGTGGTAATAAAAAGTAAATTCTTACTGATCTATAGGTGAGGAAGTTTTTGCTTCCTCGCCCATAATCTCAATGTTAGTATCTTGGCGTAGCTGCTGACAAAAAGATTCCCGAGTGAGCGGTTTGCGATACAGACGAACTCGATGACCGTTTACCTTAAATGTATATCCAGACCCATCGATTGTGGTCAATGTAAGGGTCCCATTGTCATGGACTTTTTGAATCTCGTATGGTCCCAACCAACGAGTCTGAAGCTTGCCCGGGAAATCCTGAAATCTAGAATCATATAACAGAGCCCAGTCTCCTTCATGAAATATCTTGTTTTTGATAAGCGCATCATGCCATTTGGCTCGCTGCTGTTGAATGAGTGTTGTATTCTGTAATGCAGAGAGCCTTATTTCATCTAATTCATTAATTTGGTGTAATCGATTTTTCTGTGCTTCACTTAAATCCAATCCGACTTCTTGGGCCGTTCGCAGCGTTTGGATTTCGAATTCTATAGGGAAAATGGGCTGCTTTCCAAACACTAAGTGATATGGTGAGTAGCCGGTGGTGCTTCTCCATGTGGTTCGATAAGCCCACAGTGCCTCGGGTAATCGGGCGGCCCAATCCCGCCGATGTGAGGCAATTGTTTTTGTCAAAATCGACTCTATTACCTTATTACTGCTCTCCACTTGCCCATTTGCCTGAGGATGGTATGGGGTAGTAATTTTACGCTGGACACGATAATTATTGAGTGTTGCAGCTAATTGGTGCCCAAAAAATTGTGGTCCTCCGTCTGTAACTACTTCCCTTGGGAGACCATAACGTACAAACAAATGGAGCAAGAACTGTATTACCGAATCTTTTGTAGCTCTAGTCAATGCCTCCGCTTCAACCCATTTGGTAACATATTCAGTTGCCACCAGAATGTAAGTTCTTTGATTTGATGGTGGGCTAATGGGGCCGACAAAGTCCAGAGCCCAGCGTTCGAAAGGTTCGATCACTAATTGGGGCCGCAAAGGCATTTCGTCAGCTGGACCAGGTCGTCCTGCACGCTGACAGCTATCACAGGCCTGGACAAATTTTTTCGCATCTTTGAAAACTGTAGGCCAGTAATATCCCATTTGTAATACTTTATGTGCTGTTCTTCATTCAGCAAAGTGTCCTCCACATGGCCCGTCATGGCAGGCTTTCAAAATATCAAAGATTTCGTCCTCCCGAATACATCTTCTGATTTCCATATCTGCTCCTGTGTGAAACAAATAGCCCCCAACCCACGAAAATCGATTGCTTCTCTGAACAATCTGTTTCCGTTCATTGGGAGTTAAATGTTTTGGAAGCTTACCTACTGCAAGATAATTAGCAACATCAGCGTACCAGGGAGTCTGAACAGCGACAGCGAATAAGTGTTCGTCTGGAAATTGGTCCTCGACTGCTGCTGCTTCAACTGATTTTGGTATTCGTGAGAGGAAATCGGCTACAGGATTCTCCTTCCCCGGTCGATCTCTGATTGTAATGTCGAACTCCTGCAACAAGATCAACCACCTGGTTATTCTTCCATTTGTAACAGGCTTGTTTGCTAAGTACTTAATAGCAGAATGGTCTGTATACAAAATAACAGGATAGCCTGTAATATAGTGTCTAAATTTATTAACAGCGTGTATCACAGCTAAAAATTCTTTTTCGGTGACAGTGTAATTTAATTCAGCTGGAACCAAATTCTTGCTGATATAATAGATGGCGTATGGTTTTTTATCCTCTTCTTGGCCCAGAACTGCACCGATTGCTGTGTCTGAGGCGTCGGTTGAAATTTGGAATGGTAAATTCCAATTAGGTCCTCAGAGAACTGGAGCTGTAGATACCAGCCTCTTTAATTCTTTGAAGGCTCGATCACATTTCTCTGTCCATAAGAAGTCAACATTTCCAGTTAATGCATGTAAAGGTGCGGAAATATGTGAATAATGTTGTATGAATCGTCTATAATAGCCAGAAAAACCAAGAAAACTGCGTACCTCTGTCTGATTAGTGGGGGTTGGAATAAGCAAAAGTATTTGAATTTTAGCCGGGTCTACCTGAATACCAGCTGCTGAAATATAGTGCCCCAGAATGAGTCCTTCAGTCATCATCATGTAACACTTTTCGTGACTCAAGCAGATTCTGGTAGCGATGCAGCGCTGTAGGACTTTTTCGAGAGTATCTAGAGCTGGATCAAAGTCCTCTCCATATGGTGTGAAATCATCCATGTAGACTTCCAATCCATCATTAATTAGATCTGCAAAGATGCTAAGAACAGCCCTTTGGAATGTGGCTGGAGCATTACATAAACCAAAAGGTAAGACTCGATAAGCGAACGTTCCCCAGGGGCAAGTAAAGGTAGTCTTATCCTGGTCTTCAGGGGCAATCTGAATCTGATTGTATCCGCTGAAGCCATCCAGGAAAGAAAAGAATTTCTTGCCTGCTAAGGTGTCCAGTACCTGGTCTATAAATGGAAGAGGGAAATGATCTTTTTGTGTGGCTTTGTTTAATTCTCTATAATCCACACAGATCCTCCATTTCCCATTCTTTTTAGGTACTACCACAAGTGGGGATACCCATTTGCTGTCAGAAATAGGATAAATGAAATCAACATCCAAAAGTTTCTGAAGCTCATCTTTTACAACATCTTTTAAATGGGGGTTGAGTCTTCCTTGTGGTTGTCGAACAGGTCTTGCATCTTTTTCGATATAAATATGATGTGTACATAGCTGGGGATCAATCCCTTTCATATCGGGATAGTCCCATGCAAATGCCTCCTGATACTTTCGTAACAGTTGGATGAGTTTTGTCTCTTGATCTGGTGTCATATTAGCGTTAATGTTTAAAGTTTTCCCCGGTTCAATTTGCACTATTTTGCTATTAGCGACAGAAGTCACCGGTATATTTTGGTCATGTTCGTCCTTCAGAGGATCCTCCTCTAACTCGTTGTCAAATGCCGCCTTTATCATAAAACATTGTGTATACGATGTGGATTCTGTTTGATTAATGAATTTATTAATGACATCGTCTTCGGTTTGATCTTTGAAATCTAGTGCTTCCTGGACTGTTAATGGAGGTCTAATGTTGTCTGTGATATATGAGGCAGGGCGCAGGTTGGCTTTCATCATCGTGATGCTTGGCTGAGCTGGAGGGTACAAAATTAAATTTTTGATATCCGGCCCTCTGGTTATGGTCATGTTTCCCTGCCTGCAACCAATGTAGGCATCAGCAGTAGCGAGCCACGGTCTACCTAGAATTAGCGGATGTCCATCTAGTCGAGTTTTCGGATTAATTATCAGGAAGTCGGTCGGGTATTCCCAGGAATCTACTGAAACCATGACATCATACAGGGTGCCTTCTGGTCTAATTACTGATCGGTCAGCTAGTTCTAACAAAGTGGAAGTAGGTTCTACCGATGTAATCCCGAGTTTCTGGCAAGCTGATGTTGTCAGGATGTTAATTGCAGCCCCTAGATCAACTAAGACGTTGCTCAAGGTCTGCCCATAGATTTGAACAGTGACAATTGGGTTCCCAGGGTCCTCGTATTTAACTGGTGTTTCTTTTCCTGATAGGAGGTCGGATAAGGTGCCGACTACCTGGACTCTTGGGTTAGAAGTTACATTTCTTTTTGGTTTTCTGCTACACAGGTCCTTTATGGTTTTTGCATATATGGGGATATCCTGTATAGCTTGAAGGAATGGTATTCTTATATACAAGTTTTGTAGTTCTCCCAGAATATCAAAGTCTGGATATTGTGTTGGTCGTGGAATGGCTAATCGTTCTGGGAACGGTGGAGGAGATGTAATTACTTGTTGATGAGCCTGGTCTTTATTTACATCTTCCTGTTGTGATGGCTGTTCTATAGGTAACTGATCTTCAATGTGAGTTGTTCTATGTCCCTCAGTTTCTATTATTCGCCCAGATCTTAACTGAAGATCGTTGCACTCCCGCAGATCAGATTCAATTTCTGAGGATTCTATAATTTGAAGAGATTGAACTGGTCTATTATTTGGATTAGGGTTGGGTTGGGCTGGGAGCTGCGGTCTTAGATTAGGCTGGGGGTTTTGTTGTAAGGCTGGAAGAGTCGGTTGAGGGAATGGAATTGATCCTGCTGGCTGATATGTCGATCTTGGCCAGCTTGTCTGCCAGGATGAGCTTTGCGAAGTGGAAGGGGTCCACTGCGGAGGATATGAATTATTCTGCCAATATGGTGGAGGATAAGGGCAGTTTGGCCAACCAAATTGGGACATCCAAGGATTCGGAGTAGGAAACATTTGAGGTGACCAATTTGAAAACGGGGGTTGAGACTGGTTTTGCCACATATTCTGTTGCTGAGTATTGAACTGTGGGGGTTGAAAAGAAGAGGAGGGGTCTGAAAACATACCTGATTCCCTAGGCTGCCATTGACGATGCTGGTTAATAAAATATGCCGATTCTGGCTCCTCTTCTGCTTCTTTGTATACTGCCTTCAAACCAGGAAGTGAGGGGCAGCTTTCGGTCAGGTGGTCCTTGGTACAGATAGCGCATATTTGGACTGTATCCAGCGGGCATTCCTTGTGGCTATGTTTCTTCCTGCATCGTGGGCAAAAAACTGCTAGATTCTGTTCCGCCTCTGCTTGCTTCTGTTTAGCCTGCACAATGTCAAGTTGTGTAGTTAATGTCTAAAATTTTCTAACAAATTTCCAAGTTCCACCCGTGTTACTCCCTCTGTTGATGTTCTGTTATCTCTGGTGAAGCGATCATATTCTGCCGGTTTTATCCTCGTGCTGCCTCTTGAGCTCCTGATACACAGATCAATGATATCAGCAAAATTTTCCTGATAAATGTCTCCTTTCCCCATAATATTTAACGTTTCAATCCATTGTTCTTTCATACCTCTAATTAATGCAGTTTTCAACACGTTATCAGGCAGAGGTAGCGATGCATAAGGAGATCTTTGCAAGTTATATTGGAAACGTTCCACATATTCTTCTAGGGTTTCGTTTGGTCTAGCTGACATTTGAAAAATTTCATCTTTTAATTCTCTTGACCTACAGTAATCTTGATATTTCTTTAAAAAGGCTTCTTTCATTTGATCCCAATTGTTAATAACCCCACCACCTAAGCCCATAAACCATCTTAACGCAGCCCCTTTTAATGTAGAGGGGAACAATTTCAGTTTCTGGGGATCGGTGGTGTAATCGTATCCTCTACATAATACATCAAATTCTAACAAGAATGCGTCCGGATCTTCTGATGTAAGGCCATGAAATGTGGGGATATGCTGGAGAGGGATAGCTTTCATGGGCGCATTTGCTGCAGAATCTACTATAGGATATTGCAATGTGGAGGTCTGGGTGTTTGGCTGATTCTGTGCCATGGGATCGAATATATGCCAGTAATCTTCAGGAATTTCCAAGAAAGTGTTCCTTGGTTGAGGAGGGGTAGTCTTAACAGGGATTGTCTTGACACCACTCCCTTGATCAGGGATGATAATGGCCCCAACTGTCTGCGGTGAATGGATTCCTTCAACGAGGATTTTTGCAGCGCTTCCCTTGTCCGGGCTATTTAAAGGCTGGCTTAATTCAATAGGAGATCTAGGTTCCTCGATTTCCCCTGTTTCTCCTTCTCCTTCACAAAGGTTACTTTGGGTCCCTTCGTGCAATGGTCCAGGAGTCAAATTTTCAATTTCTTGAAAATCCTGCTCCTCTGTTTGACTGTGCACTTCAGCAAAGGCTTCAGATGGTGATCCCGAGGCCTGAAGGGAACTAGTAGGTTGTTTAGAATTGACTTTCTTATAACCTACCGATGGCTGAGAGTTGGCTTTCTTATAGATTTTGTCTATGAAGGTCGTTCGTCCAAGGGTCACCGGCCCCTTGGCTTTGGATGGAGGCTTTTGATCTTTCTCTAACTTTTTCTGCTTAGTCATGCACTCCAATTAAACTGCTAAATCCTATTTAACCAATCAATTCTGCTAGGAAAGCGGACGGTGGAGCAGGGCTTTTACATGCTCCGTACGCATGTTCTTACCTTTCGTTTTTAAAATCCAACTCTCCCCTAGCAGATTCGCCCACTACCCTGTTTAAAAGACAAATGGCTATACCCTTCCCCGGCAACGACGCCAAAATGTAGAGCTGTAACAAGGGCCTTTTTCACCTCTGGTTATCTCACATTACAAGTCAATCCGGGAGCGTTTTGTTATTGCAAAGGGTATCTCAATTTGAGGCTATTTGTCAAAGTAATGCTTAGTAGTATAGGCCTAAGAAATACAAGAGTAAACGGATGCTAAACTATGGCTAGATTACTTTTGCAGAAAGAAATTACACGCAGCAACTTTACCAGTCGAGGGTGCGGAAATAGTAACCCATCCCTCTAGAAACTGTTGAAAGAAAAGAAATTAGAGTATGGATCATGGATCTGGGAGCATAATAGCGTCTGCTGTGTCTCACGACAGCCTTGATCCTTCTCTCACACCAAACCAATGAATGCGAGTAAAAAGGAACAGAAGGAAAGTAAAATGGAACGGCAATGCAGAAATGGAACAGCAGTAAAAAGGAATAGCAGTAAAGAAACTAAGTCTCGCGAGTTCAACACTCTCAATCCTTTGCATCAACTTATATACAAAGACAGAGCAATCTTTTATACAAGTAAACAGTTTAACCAAATGGAACAGCAAACCACCATAAACAGGAAACGTCAATCATATGTCAAATAAACAGGAATCGTCAATCATATGTACAGATAATCTGACATGATCACCAGTAGTCCACCTACAACGTTAATTCCATTTTCTTATGATCGTCACTCCAACTATATGTAGCTAAAGCATTCCACTTATAAATTCTGTAACAGAAGTGAACAACTCAGAACAATCGTTATGTGACCAATTCTGGAAATATGATGTGAGCTTGTTATAAAGATTTACAATAGAAAAACTACTGATGAACGAATATGGAACATCATGTAAAATATGTCAAATTATTAAGAATGATAAACAAACCACACAAAGCCAAACTGTAATGATACAATCAGCTAGTGTCCGTTGGAGCCGGGCCCTTAGCTTCCAATGGCACACCGCCGGAATTTACTTCAGACGCAGAGGGAAAGTAATACCAAATATATTATATTAACGCATCAACGATAGTATAGCAAAAACTAAGTCTCAAAGAGACTCAATAGTCTGAGTTCCAACTGACTATGAATTCGGTAAACAGAATATAAAGATACCAAAACGAGAGTCCCCCAAATCTTCAATGCTACCCTTTTTATACTAGTAATGGCGGAGTTAACCAGACAACAAAATAATTGAAGCTGTTAACTCCTCTCTTTTCTTTGCCTAGCCTTCCGAACTGACAGTCCCTTATCTCGTCCCAGATTGATTTGCCGAGATTTGCTCGCCCTGGTCTGGACTTTAGTTAGTTTCGAAGGGACAACCGTTATCTTCTCATGGAACTCCAATTTTGCACTGCGTCTTCCTACTTTTGTCATTTTCTGCATAGAGAAGATAACTATTAGTAATTGGTCATTCGTGCTCATTCTCATTACATTCTTCCTACTTTATAACAAAGAAAAGATTACAAACATTGCTTGAAACATCACTAAATTATGCATCAAAACATACCTTTCCAATGCTCTACATGAGGCACCTCCATAAAATCGTATCGATACCATGACGGTAAAGGGTGTTACCGATAATCACATAATTTCAGGATTGGTACCGGATATGTTGCCTCTCAGAGCAAGAGGTATTAGGGAGGGAAGTTTGGGTTTGGAGATGAAACGAAAAATATCCATACCATGAATCAAATGAATAGATCCAAAACAATGACTTGTCAAGGATGGAATCTTTAGATGTAGATTCAACATCAAGGGAAGGGAGATCGCACATTAGCTTGGCAAAAACTAAGGATTTCTTCGACTTGGATTTGATGAATTCTAGGTCGAACTCTTGGAGAATAAAAATACACTTAGATTATTTTCCCCCAGCAATTGACGTGACAATATGTATGTCATAGGATTTCAATCCGAAATGATCATAGTTTTGCGAAGCAAGATGTAATAGCGAAATATCTGGACAGCTTGAACGACTGCCAAATCTAGCTTTTCCACATGAGTATACTAGATCACGGTATCATTTAGGTTCTGAATCAGATAATAAATGGGATGTTAAGTCCCCATATCATCTTCTTGGACCAACACCATAGCTATAGTAGAGATGGTGGTAGCAAGGTACAAGAAATAGTCGCGCGGATAGTCGGGGGGATATAAGAGAGATGCCCGAACTAGTACATCTTTCAAGGAATCAAACACTTTCTATGAAGTACCATCCAAATGGAAGGGAATCCATTTTTTCAGTAAGCAAGTCAATCCTTTGGTCATTTCATCATAGTTAGGGATGAACCTCCTCAAGAAGTTGGCTTTCTCTTGGAGTCTTTGTAAGTTAACGAGGGAGGATGGTGCACGCAAGTCAATGATTACCTAAAATTTTAAAGGATCAATACAAATTCCTTTTTTCAAAATGACGAAACCAAGGATTTGACCAGAACCAACATAGAACACACATTTATGTGGGTTAAGTCGAATTTTATAATGTATACAACAGAGAAAAATGGCCCATAAATGCATGGGGTGATCAACTTGATGCTTGGAGTGAGCAGGGATATCATCCAAATAGGGTTTCATGATGTGCTTGATGTCATGGAAGGCATAATCCATCACACGTTGAAACATGGCCCCTGTGTTCTTTAGACTAAAAGGGAGATTTCTATAAGAAAAAGTACCCCAGGGACAAATAAATGTGGTTTTAGGTTGGTCCACTAGAATAATGTTGATTTGATTATATCCTGAGAATCCATCCATAAATGTATAAATCTCATAGCCAACAATCATCAACAATATGGTCAATAAACGGGGTCGGGTAGTTTTCCTTCGGACAAGCTCGATTTACGTCCCAATAATCGACACATACTCGTATCATGCCCTGTTTTTTCATAACAAGGACAAGGTTTCATAACTAATCAGTTAAATGAATGGGGTATATGAAACCAACCCGAAGAAGCGTTTTGATTTTAAATTTTATCCAAGCATCCTTCTTGTGATGGACAATATGGAGGTGATGTCGATCGAGTTTTGCATCAGGATACATCTTGATTTTGTGCACTATTATCTTGGGTCGATACCTAGCATTTCTTCACATGTCGAGGTAAAGACATCTCTAAACTCACAAAAAATGGCTCAATAAATCTTGATTTCAGATGAAGAAAAAGATGCTCCAATGTATAAATTTTTGACTATTGCTAGTTCAATCAAAATATCGAGAGTAATGTTTTATTCAATATTCGAAAGGTTCTTTTTAGAGTTGATCTCATGAATGGAAACAAAATTTGTAAAGTGTTCGACAAAATCAGGTTGGTACACACCACTAAGATTATCTTCAATGCTATCTTGGATGGAGGATAAATGATGATGTTCATCCCATGATGCGTCATCTGACATCATGATCTCCATGATGCTTTCATCAATAGAGAATGTATGTGAGAAAGGAGACGAGGGCATGCCATAATTGAGTGATCGATCTACCCAATTGATTGAATAAAATGTATGGGCTGCACAAGCTAAGTAGATGGCTTCATAATATTTCTCAATGGGGGCTAAGCAGCATGCGGTCACCAAAAAATTTGATGCCAGTTTCATTAGGGACAATCCATGGACCGTCCATGATCGTAGATGATGATATCGTGTTGATATAACCTGGGAAGGGGAGGAGAAGGGAGTGAAAAAATTCCCATAAGATATGAATCGTCTTTATAGGAATGTAGGGCTTCCCCTATAAGAGGGACACTTCCAGTAACATTAGAATCAGAGGAAAAAAATGTGAGTTGGTTTATGGCAAGGATCCCACGTTTATGAGGATAGGCAATCATTTGGAAGTAACTTGAAATAGTAACAACCATAGCATAAACCCATGTATATCCCAGTAGAAGATTATAATCCAAAGGTCTGTCAATAAATTATATTTCAATAGAGAGGGATTTTCCACCTAATTTCACTTGAAGGGAATACAAAATCCCACAAGGTTTGTATGTCCTTCGATCAAAGGCTTTTAATTTGGTGGTCGATTGACTCAGTTGGGGTGAACTAATCGCCTTCCACCAAGATAACGACATGATGCAGGTCGAGTCTCCCTCGTCCACAATAGACAAAGAATGTTCTTACCATGGACAATGACCTGAATCATAAAATCTAACTGAGTCGGAAGTCGAGGGGTATAGTTTTCATGAGAGAAGACCATTAGCTTGGAATCCGATGGATTCAGACATCCAATAGCTGACAATAAGGCCCTCTTTTGTGTGGGGAAATTTTAAAACACCTCAGGAGTTGACATAGATGAAGGATATTGAACCAAGTCTTCAACTACATTGTAGGTTTGAGTAGATCTTGAACGAGGCTTGGAATCATACTTATGGATAACACCGTTCAGAGGCTTAATAGTCAATTTCGTGGGAACCGTAGGTGGAACAGGATCAGATGAAGGTGGTACCGAAATGGCAGGTTTTCTAGTAGACTAACTATGCAGTGGATTCACATTACCATAGTCCTTATTCCAAGTGGCCACCAAGACATCGGATTTAAACTTTGAGGAGGAAAGAATCAAAACTGTGTTGTAGGAAAATCCTCCTGGGCAACCATATGAGTCTTCTGATTGGGAAACAGGTCGTTCAACACAACAGGAGAAGTGGATGATTTAAGAAACTGATTCACTTTAGCGTGGTGCAGACAATCACGTGTAAAGTGATCCTCGTTACAAATTAAGCATGGGTATTGAGGCTTTTGTTTCTCATCAGAAGACTAATTTGTTTGTTTATCCTACGGTGAGGAATCTTCCTTTTTCTTTCCTTTACATTTCTTCTTGGTTCTAGGTTGTTGTTGAGACTTTCCTTTATCATATGAGACATTATTTATCTCAGAAGAAGAAGTCGCGCGAGGATGGGATGGAGGGTTTTGTGCAGGAGTGGTAAGAGAAATACCAAATGGTTTACTTAGTGACTATGAACTGGCAGAACCTATAATTCCATCAACAACATGAAATTCTTTACCAGGTGGAGGAGGAATAGTATTTGAGGGTCTCAGAGCATTTGGTATATTATCATAGAGCATGCCTAATTGGGTGTAAACTAGATCTAAATATTGAGCATGAGAAATAAATTTATCTTCATTCACGACTCCACCTTTGGACACATCTTCTATTATGGGAGCTAACAAAGACTTAACAAACCATTCTGCTAGCAATTTATAGGGAACTTAAGTCTTGAACAACTGATGAAGACTCCTCCACTCATGAATGTGATCACAAATGTGAGTAGAGTCTGATTGTTTGAATTTAGTTAAAAGTTCCATTCCAGTTTCGTATCTAATGGGAAACTGTGTTATGAAACCAGCTCAAGAAAAGATAGAAAAGATAGATCAACGCCTTAGAATTCAACCTCTTCGAGGGGGCAACCTCCTTTACATTACATAAATGAACAATTCTTGGATGATACAAATGACAAAACCTCCTTTCTATATATAGGAGTCTAAGGAGTCACAATATAATCTAGCCGACCTAACAATAATAATATAAAGCCACAAAAATAACAATAGAGGGATTCTATGGGGCACAGAAATAACAATATGGGGGTAATAGGGGCACAACAATATAAATAAGGGGTATAACTACAATAGTAATGGGGTAATCACTAGTATTATAGGGACCCAACATGCCCCTCTCCTTCAAAAAAGTGTTGTCCTCAACGCTTGAGTAGTTCTGGATACTTCTGCATAAAATTCTCATCCTCCCATGTGGAATCTTCAGCGGATAAGTTCTTCCACTTGATAAGATACTCTGAAATTGATCGATTTCGTAGCTGTCGAGTTCTTGTTTCTGTGACTGCTTCTGGTTCCAATATAATTTTTCCTTCCTCGTCAAGTTCTGGCAATATTGTTTGAATTGGGAGCTTGTCACCTATAACCTTCTTTAAACATGAAACATGGAAAACTGGGTGCAATCGAGAAGCTGCAGGAAGCTCCAATTTGTATGCCATAGTACCAATCTTTTGCAACACCTTGTACGGACCATAATACTTTGGTGATAATTTATTATCCTTCTTAGCTTGCTTTAGGGACATTTGCTTATATGGTTGTAGCCGTAGGAATACCCAATCACCTACATCAAAACTTCTTTCACTGCGATGTTGATCTGCCTGTTGTTTCATTCTATTTTGTGCCAACACGAGGTTATCCTTTAAGAGTTGGAGGACTTGTTGTTGATGTTCGATGTGATGTTCCACTGCCTGAACCTTAGAATTTTCTCTTAAATATGATGTGATGGATGGTGGTTGATACCCATAAAGTGCCATAAATGGGGTCATTTTTGTTGCTGTATGGAAGGAAGTGTTATACCACCATTCAGCCAGAGGCAACCATTTGACCCATTGTGTCTGTTTATCAGATACAAAGCAACGAAGATATCCTTCCAAACATTTGTTTACTATCTCAGTTTGCCCATCAGATTGAGGATGATAAGATGAGCTATGAGCTAACTGAGTACCAAGACAAGAAAATAATTCTGTCCAAAAATTTCCAGTGAAAATGGGATCTCTGTCACTTACAATAATCTTTGGGTTTCCATGTAGCTTTTGAACTGTTTCCATAAATGCAGTAGAAACTGTACTGGCTTTAAATGGATGTGATAATGCACAAAAGTGTGCATACTTGGTAAGTCTGTCAACTACCACCATGATGACACTCTTTCCCTCAGACTTGGGTAAACCTGTGATAAAATCCATTGAAACCTCCTCCCAACGTTGGCTTGGAATGGATAAAGGTTGTAATAGACCTGGTGTCTTAATTGTTTCAACTTTATTTTGCTGGCAAACCAAACATTCCGCCACAAACTTTTGAATATCTGATTTAAGGCCATCCCAAAAAAATTCCTTCTTAACCCTGTGGTAAGTTTTTAAAAATCCTGAGTGCCCTCCTAAGGGAGAAGTGTGCAATTCCATAAGAATCTTTTGTTTTAGCTGGGAATTCTTACAGAGGTATAAGCGATCTTTGTACCATAACGAATCATTTTTCCAGCTAAATGTATCAGAAGTACTGGAATCTTGTTGTAGCTTTCGAATAAGTGCCCACACTTCTTCGTCATTCTTCCATTCCTCCCTTGCTTCGTTTATCCAATCTGGTTGGATAATAGAAATGGCACACAACAATGCTTCCACATCCTCATCCTTTCTTGAGAGTGCATCTGCCACCACATTTTGCTTCCCTTTTTTGTAGATGATTTCAAAGTCATAACCCAACATCTTTGTGACCCACTTTTGTTGCTCTTCAGAGGATAATCTTTGTTCTAAAAAGTATTTAAGGCTATCATGATCCGTTTTTACCTTGAAGTGTCTTCCCATTAGGTAGGGTCGCCATTTCTTAAGTGCATGGAGTATTGCCAACATTTCCTTCTCATAAATAGCTTTGCTTAAAAACTTTCCCTTGATTGGACGACTTTCAAAAGCAATGGGTCTTTCATCTTGCATTAGAACAGCACCAATTCCATTTCCTGAAGCATCACATTCCACAATAAAGGTTTTTGTGAAGTCCGGTGTAGCTAAGACCGGTGCTTGGCACATTGCCTCTTTAAGATGTTCAAAGGCCTTTGTTGCTTCCGGAGTCCATGAAAATGAATCTTTCTTCAATAATGTTGTTAGAGGTGCTGCTATTCTCCCATAATTCTTAACAAACTTGCGATAATACCCTGTCAACCCAAGAAATCCTCGCAGATGCTTTATGGATGTGGGGATTTTCCATTCCTTAATGGCTTTAATTTTGCTAGGGTCTACCTTAACTCCTTCATGAGATACAATATGACCCAAATATTCCACCTCCTGGACTCCAAAGAAACATTTGGATCTTTTTGCATATAATTGTTTCTCCTCCAATAGTTGTAGCACCCTGTCAACATGTTCAACATGATCCTTCCAAGACTTGTTGTAGATTAGTATATCATCAAAAAATACTAACACAAATTTTCTAAGGAATGGTTTGAAAATTGAATTCATCAAACCTTGAAATGTTGAAGGTGCATTGGTAAGGCCAAAAGGCATGACCAAAAATTCATAATGACCCTCATGAGTTCTAAATGCCGTTTTCGGAATGTCTTCAATCTTCATTCTGATTTGATGATATCCCGAACGAAGATCCAACTTGGTGAAGTAAATTGATCCATGCAATTCATCCAGTAATTCATCAATAACAGGAATGGGGAACTTATCTTTAATAGTGAGCTTGTTGAGCTCCCTATAATCCGGACACATGCGCCATGATCCATCCTTCTTGTGCACCAATACTACTGGAGCTGAGAAAGAACTTTGACTCGGTTGAATTATACCAGCCTCTAGCATTTCTGCAACCATACGTTCAATTTCACTTTTTTGGACATAGGGATATCTGTACGGCCTGATGTTTGGAGGAACACTTCCTGGAATCAGATGAATAGCATGATCATGATCACGCATAGGTGGGAGACCTTTGGGAGTCTCAAATACCTTGGAATGATTGTCCAGGACTTTTTGGAGATCTGGAGAAATAGATGATTCCAATGTGGAAACATCTAGCGAACATAATTGTGCAATTACACCTCTTTGCTCCTTTTTTAGAAGCTTTGTCATGCCATTAGAGCTGATTATCTTTCCTGGTTTCCCTGCAATACCCCTTAATTCAACTTCCTTTCCTTCCGTAGAAAATTTGATGAAAAGTTCTTGAAAATTAAAAGCTATTGTACCCAAGGATTGTAGCCATTGGACTCCTAGTACAACATCAGCACCTCCCATTGGAATGGAAAGCATTGGGCTAGTCAATACATATTCTCCCATGGATAGCTTGATATTATGGCACTTTCCAGAGCAATTTATTGTTCCTCCATTTGCAATCATCACTTGACACTCTGGTGCTGGATATAGGAAGCAATTCAATTCTTTTGCTACCCTACAATGAATAAAATTGTGGGTGCTTCCTGAATCAATCAACACTATTACCTTTTTCTTCTTGATTTGTCCTTCTATCTTGATGGTTTGAGGAGTGGTAATTCCCGCCAATGCATTACAAGATATGGTCGGATTTATTTGTTCTTCATCTAGGCTTTGTTCCTGGAGTATATCTTCTTCTTTTGACCTTTCTTGCTCCTTTTCTTCTTCCTCTTCACAATCTATGTAGAATAATTTCTTCTCAGCACACTTATGACCTTTAGTGTATTTGCTATCACAACTGTAACAAAGCCCTTTTGCTCTTTTTTCTTCCAATTGTTGTGGTGTCAACCTTATAGGTTGTGGAAGACTAGGGGCAACAACACTTCCGTCTTTATAGTTGTGAGTGGTATGCTTCCTGGTTGCCATAATTTTGCTTTCCATTTTTCTTGCTAACCTGAATGCCTTCTCTAATGAATCAGGTTCCCAAAGGCGAACATCATGTTGGATATTATCCTTTAAAGACCCTATGAACACATCAATCCTATGCTCCTCTGGAATATCTTTTACCCTTATGTTCAATTTTTGGAACTCCTCAATGTGCTCCATTACTGAACCCTTTTGTTTGAGACTTATCAATTGGCTAAAAAAAGTGTTGCTTTTTGTATCTTCATAATGTGCTATCAATTCTTCCGTAAAAATTGCCCAAGTGATAAATTTTTTACGAGAGCAAAGCCATTGATACCATACAAACTGATTTGGTTCCAAATATACAGTTGCCATACGTACCTTTTGTGCGTTTTGCACATTATTGAGATCGAAGAATTGCTCCATCTGTAATATCCATGTGGCGGGATCCTTGCCATCAAACTTCCTCATATCGATTTTTGGAATATGGTGATTCTTCGATCCAACATTAGCGTCTATGGAATCATGATTAACATTTCTTTTGTTCTCATCATGAGTTTCCTTTACTACCTTTTCACCATTAGTGACCCTTTCTTGTAGCAACTTCTTCAATTCTTCCATGTTTGTCTTCAAATCTATCTTCAAATCATCCATATTAGCTTCCATGCCCTTTATCTTAGATTCCATGCCATTTATCTTAGATTCCACGCCACTTATCTTAGCTTCTGTTAGCTTTTGTGAGCGTGACATTTGTTGCACTTGTTCTTGTAATTTTGATATATCATGTAGCATTTCTTCCTCTTCTTCATGAGTCATGCTAGAGCTTTCAGGTTCCTTACTAGGTGTTTGCATTTTCTTTCCTCGGGGCATCAGTTACCGATAATAATGCTTTACTATGCCCTTTGAATTCCGTTAAACCAAGCTTACACAAAAATTTTAAAAAAAACTACACACCTTTTTTCACTTTATAGAAGCCTGATATTGAATCTGATGTATCTCTGTAATTTCGGATCATCCAGTTCTGAAATTGGTACCTGTAGTAGCCTTCTGCGTCCTCTTTCCAATGCCACAAGTCTGAGCCAAATTGGATTCTCCAAGGAAGAGTTATGTGAAATCTCCCACAGTGACTTACTTTTAGACTGGTTCAGTAGAGCGAACTTGTACGACGTGCCACGAGTCACTGTTTCAACCTTTGAATCTAAAACACACATACAAGAAACTAAAGTTTGTCCTCTTTCTGTACCTTCTTACAAAATTTCAATCCAATCCCCAGAGAGAAAGTTATGACGATTTTCCCCAGGTCACCTGTTTTGAATGTAATTCAGGAGTCTGCAAAAAAACCAACTTCCTCAGATCATATCTCCGCAAATATCTCGTGAAAATCTCTGAAATTCGGACCCAAGGTTCAACGCGATTTCTTCTCAAATGGGTTTTTTTTGCGACTTCTGAAACGTCACAGAAAAAAAAGTTATAGCGAAAATGCCACGATGACCTGTTTGGAGCAGCGAAACCCTAGAATCCAAAGCTCTGATACCAAATGTTATGAAACCAGCTCAAGAAAAGATAGAAAAGATAGATCAACGCCTTAGAATTCAGCCTCTTCGAGGGGCAACCTCCTTTACATTACATAAATGAACAATTCTTTGATGATACAAATGACAAAACCTCCTTTCTATATATAGGAGTCTAAGGAGTCACAATATAATCCAGCCGACCTAACAATAATAATATAAAGCCACAAAAATAACAATAGAGGGATTCTATGGGGCACAGAAATAACAATATGGGGGTAATAGGGGCACAACAATATAAATAAGGGGTATAACTACAATAGTAATGGGGTAATCACTAGTATTATAGGGACCCAACAAATTGGAAATGTGTGAGGAAGGTAGTGGCTAAAGTGGTGAAGTTGTGAAACGATGCTCTAGGTAATTAAATATACCATTTAGTTGTGGTATCTATAAAAATTCATTGGAAAAGATGGAGTCGAATGAAATCATTGTTACGTGAATTGGATGAACACCATAGATGATACGTCATAACATGTGTCGACGAGTCTTCTCCTTGATTCCCATTGAATTTTTGGATATCAAAAGGCAACTTATTGGGAATAATCGGCCACCATGGTGAATGAGGAATGGGATCATTAGTAAGGAGAGTTAAATCTGACAATTCAAGTGTAGTCACAAAAGGAAACTTCTGATTGAAGTCCAAAGGTGGATGACCTAGATATGAAGGGATAGCCTGGGCAATAGGCACTTTCATTCCTGGATAAGGAGGATTCTAATAATAAGGAACCTGGTTACCAGAATATGGAGGGTTCTGATAACCAACATGTAACTGAGTTTGTTTCCCAGCCCCACGATGGCGATAAAGCTACTGGAATGGTTGGGTTTGGATTTTCTAGCCTTAAAAAGGCACTTGATGTGATCCATATCGTTTCCTGGTAGGCGTTTACATTTCCCCCTGGTACATGTTTGACTGAGATTGTGCCAAATTTTGAATAATTTGACCCACTGAAACTTGCAGGGTACCTTGTGCAGGTGATCGAGAAGCTGAGGGACCTTGTAAAGGTTGATGAATTAGGATCTGGGGAGAAACAGATGCCATTGGAATGGGATGTAAAGGTTGGATCACATGTATTTGAGCTTATTGAGGTGTTGATGGATAGGTAGGAATTTGTGATGAAGATGGTACACTATGAGGATTCAACAATTGATCCCAAAATGAACCAGGTTGAATGGGTAAAGAAGGTTTCCTAACACTGCAAGCCATTCCAAGATAAGGACGATTATAACTAGGTGGATTAACATATTAAGGTATAAAAACAATAGGTTGCCCCCTTGCCATAGGAAAAGGGGATGATGGAGGTAACTACAATCCATATGGAGGGTACCCAACATAAGGAGGGTTGGGTTGTTGAGGGTATCTTTTCTCACTAATATAAGGGCCACCCTGCTGCTTTAGTGTAGGTGTGGATGGAGGAAGAGGAGAAGGATGTGTGGAATTTGTCAGAACATGAGGTAACTCCTCAAATGTAATCGTATTATTCATTCAGGTTGTTCATTATTATATACAAGAGGGAGTGACTGTTCAGTTCTGTTGGACATAACACTGAGAGGGTGGGGGGGGGGGGGGGGTGAATCAGTATTAGCAAGTCAATAACTATTCCCTTTTCATACTCAAATTTATATATGCTCCTTTAGTTAAGGGAACTCGCATGTACATGCAATAGTGTTTAAGGAAACTAGCGTATATCCAACATACTTATGATTTAGTTAATTCATCATATCTTGATCTTTAATTAGTGCATCAGAACTTCATTAACCATATAAATAGTAACCAGGTGCAGTAAAAGTAGAACAGACCATCACACATAAGAAACAATCATGAACACGAAGATGTAAGGTGGAAACCCAATACAGGACAAAAACCACCTGCTTCTGTCTTCTTTTAATATAAGAAAAATCTGTTTACAATCTTGTACTAGCGCAGACTCATACCAGTACGTAGGCACCCACCTGCAGAAGGCTACAACCTTCTCTCGTTCTCCAGCTTCTACTGGAAGGGATCTACAACCCCATAGCTCTTGTACTAGCCGATCTGTTTACTAGTATGTAAGCACTGGCCTACTGAAGGCTCCAACCTTCACTCATTTTCCTGCTACTACTGGAAGGGAGCTCCAACCGACTGGCTCTTGTACTGGCCGATATGTTTACCAATACGGAGGCGCTAGCCTACAGAAGGCTACGACCTTCTCTCTTCCTCTAGGGACCACGTTTCATAAATTATCAGACTGAATACTCCTGGAACACAACATCATAATCCGAAGGCCACGTTTCATCCAATTTTCATACTAGACCCATCAACAACATTGAAGCTCAAATCAATCACCACTGCAATGCAACTATATCTGCATCAACCAATCACTAAAACTCAATCATTACTTTTTGAATCAACCAAACTCAATCAATCACTGACAACCTCTCAACCTCTTACACAACTGAATCAACCATTCATTCATACTTTAATCAACTTCAACAAATCAATTGGAACAGAGAGATCAATGTAGCTAGTACACAGATTTGTACCCAGAACACTCCATCATTAATCAGAACCAGTTGTAACCTCAAAACCATACATCAGAGTGTATACACAATTTGGAAGAGCCAAACCAGCATGTATACGAAACTTCATCAAAGCAAACCAACATTTAGATATGTAAATACTTACGTATAACTTCGCTGCACTTCTCGACTCTAGACATACCCAGATCATCACATATAAAGGATAATACATGTGTTAGCAACCAAATCTAGCCCATCAGATCACATAATGATAAGTCATTATGATTCTAATCCATTATTATATATCATCCATCATTACTAAAGCAAATCACAATCAATCAATCTAAACACTGTTACCAGAATGCAGTGACCAGAACATAAAGCAAAACCCAGAACTCCGTATCAACAAATAGAACCAATTGTAACTTCAAACATCATAGTTCATAAGGTATATGCTACTTCGATGTGTCAAACCTGCATGTATACGTGCTTTTACCAAAGCTAACCAGCGTATACATCTGCAAATATAAATTCAGAGTTATGCAGCTATTCCAGACTTTAATTATACCCAGATCATATCATTTATAGAATAATATATCCATATAGAATTACATGAGAAAAAGCACATAATGATAGTTCATTTTTCGCCTTAAGATCCCGATCCATCATTAGATATAATCCCTCATCATCAACTAAGGTTCATCTTTGGTTCAAATCCAGCACTGTAACATAACCCAATAATATGCATACTAGATCTCACAATTCATCATATATTCGATACTTTCACACCTTGGCCTAATGATCTTCTCCTCCTTTTATTGTTTTAGGCCTTTCTTAATACCATGGACCAAAACCAGTTAGGACCAATACCTTGGACCGAATACCTAGGGTCAATACCTCGGACCAGATACCTTGGACCAATACCATGGACCAAATACTTCAGACCAAAAACTTAGTTTTCCAAGGTATACATGTTTTTCCTTCCGTGAGAGTGCGTGTGTACGTATATGCGACTTGTATACAGTGAACCTACATGAATACATAGCTTGGTCAATGGTGAACCTGTGTATACCTCTCTTTATTCATTCTATGAAGACTGATCTATAATTCTTTGTTGTTTATCTGCTATAATGTGATCTTTCATCTGAGTGAGTTGCCTTCTGAAATGATTCCTTGAAGCTGCCCTGCATTTCATCACATCTATAAATACTACTGCCATGCATTCTGTCACATATGATATCTCTTATGTAGATTCATCTTGTTATCATGTACAAGTGAGTTGTTCTGCCACAAGTGGGTTTCCATCAAGTACAACACATGCATCATAATGCCAACAATCTCCCCCTTTGGACTTGATGGCAACAACAACACTAAGTCACTCTCCCCATTTGACATCAAGGGCAAAGGGAGGACCAAGATATTCTTCCTGTTTGACATATATTATGTTGTCCATGCTCCCCTTGAGTACATGCTGAAATCTTTGGTTGAGCTCCCCCTCTATTCATGCTGAGATGTATTGTATCATCCATGCTCCCCCTAAGCACATGCAAAGTCTGCAAATATTTTCAAGAAAAATAACATGACTTTATAACTCAACCATGTGAGTTTGACCTTCCTATCACCAATGACTCATACATACATTCATTCTCCCAACCAAGTGGGGATATACCAAACTTGACTCATCCACCCAACCAAGTGGGGATATACCAATTGTTTATACATGATTGAAATATTACATCATCCTTCCCATGCATAGTGGGGGTAAAAATTACATCATAAGACCAAAAGGGACTCATCAAAAGACTACAACAACAGATACAAATTAATACATCATGGGTCTTGATATGACCTTTACATCAAATGATATACATGACATTTATAACAGAGACAAAATATCTAAACAAGACCATGATAGTCATCAACAACTATCATACACCATGTATGATCTACTCCATAAGCATCTGTCAACAACATCCAGACCAACAACCTTTATATGTCCATGACAGTGTAAATATCATCAACCTATGACAAAGTATGTCTGCATATAGATATCAATTCATCAAGATTGACTTGTTTCGTTTCCTTAGTAGAAAGAGCCTTATCATAACCTTCCATGAATCAACTCAGCATATGTCATATCTCCAAGCAGTAGAACAAAATCAATTTCATCATATCATATGTATGTGAAAACACCATAATCATCATCTATGATCATAACACCATCATCAAGAACTGCATGATCTTTCCACAAGAACCTTCAATATATCAATCATGTATCATCACTATGGAACATCCCACTTCTGATAAGCATCAACCATGATAATCAACATATGTGAGTATCAACCTATCATCATAAGGTAAGAACTCATCATCATAAGTAAGCCATGTCTTCGAATATCCATGTCTTCATGAGACCTGTAATAACACCATTCTCTTGGCCAACCAATGGTATTTGTGAATATGCAACTTAAGTAATCATCCATGTATCCAGCATAACAATATGTATATAGCAAACCATGAGCTCATGGTCATTTGTCAATATTTCTTCATATCATCAACAACAACAATCCTGAACCATGTGAGAGCCAAGAACTATAGAAACCATAACTGCAACATATGAACTTTATGCATCTTTGAAGGCATGATGACAACAACATAAAGGAAATGAGTGGCTCATCATCAAATAATGAAGTTGTGTACTCAAGCTTTGTACTTCTCTTTGTCCTGATGAAGATCATCATGTAAGAAACATATATGTACTATATGCATCATCAAAGAGTCATCCACAATCATCCATAAATTTGATCTGACTACCAACTATGTGATCCCAAGAATCATATGAGATTTTATCATGGGCAACTCATAACCGTAACATAGAAAGATGTATCATTTAGCCATATAAGCATCATTATCATTGATTAGGTACCAAAGACTTCTAAACATAATGCCAACAATGCTTTATTAGAAGCATAGCATGTTCTCCCCCTGAACCTGTTCCACCTGTTCACTGTCAGATTTGATCATTACATATATTAGTAAGAAGTATCAAGGCATCATCATCAATCAGATATACATCAAGTTATCAACAACTTGTGAGGATCAAAAACACTTCTAAATAACATCCACAGACTGTAGTCATCTATCATCATGATAGAAAAGATAACTGATAATTGTCTGAACCATATCAAATCAGTTTTTCTGAGTCTATCCCACTGCATTTTTCTCAAACCTACATATATGCGATTGTGCAGCTTCAAACTCACGTATATACGCGACTTGTCTTCATGAAACTTGCATATGAGATTTAGAACATTGAAGTTTCATACTTTCGGCTTCCCCTGAGTCTGTCATGTCTGTACACTGTGCCATGCCACATTTTTCTGACTGTACTTCCTTCTTCTTCCATATCTTCAAGTGTGATGATGTTTTCTCCTTTTGGTATGGTGCCCGAAATTTTCTCCTGCATTCCTTTGCTATATGTCCAAATTTTTTACATGCATAACATCTTACATGTTTCATGTTTCTTCTATAGTAGTCAATGGTTTTGTGACCAAACATATTGCAAAAAAAACAATATCCCTCAAAGTACATGGAATCTGATGATCTTTCTGTGTGACGGTCTTGAACCATTCTACTTCTGCATCTTGCTACAACATGCCCAAAATTATGACATATAAAACATTCAACATTATTCATTTGAGGAAATAACTGACTATCATTTCCACAGTTAGGAGTAAAAGATTTTCTTTGAAGAATATCTTTCCTTGGTTGTTGATGGGGTTGTCCTCTCATCTCCTTGTTGAGTATTTCAGATTTTTCATTAGAGTTCCTTGCCTCACCTTGTGAGCTAGATTCACCTTCAACAGATTCATGAAAACCAAGACCAGTTTTGATGGTAGGAGACCTTTGACTACTAAGGATATTACCCAAAATCTTAGTACTATCTTGAAATCGTAACAGTTTATCCTTTTCTTCTAATTTACCTTTTAAGATACTTACCTCAACCTGATATTGCTCTTACTTTTCCAGATATTGCTTCTTCAAGATATCTTCAGCCTTTCTTTCTTCTTCCACTTGTTGCCTTAATTTGAGAATCTCATTTTCTTGTTCTTTATCTGCTTGAGGTAGTTCGTAATTTTGCTTATTTTTTAATGATATCACTTCATCCTGCAACATTTGATGTACTTTGAAGGCACACTCCAACTGAGCTTTTAATCTGGTAACTTCTTTGAGGGCACACTCCCTTTTGTTAAATAGATCTTGTTGATCTATGATTTTATCTATGCTTCATTTGCTTGTTCATCTTGAGGTGATTTGGAATCTGAATCCTTGCTTCCATCTAACGGCCAATTGTCTCTCCTGTTGTCACCATTCCTTTGAGCTGTGTTCTTCTTCTAAGGTTCTTTCTTCTTTAGCTTCTTTCCCATTGTTTCTACAGATCTCCTTCAAGTGATCAAGCTTCTCTCAAATGACCGGCTCTGATACCAATTGTTGGAATTAATACTGGAGGGGGGGGGTGAATCAGTATTAGAAATTCAATAAATTTTCTCTTTTCATACTCAAATTTATATACGCTCCTTCAGTTAAGGGAAATCGTGTGTGCACGCTACAGTGTTTAAGGAAAGTAGCGTATATCCAGCAGACTTATGATTCAGTTAATTCATCATATGTTGATCTTTAATCAATGCATCAGAAATTCATTAAGCATATAAACAGTAACTAGGTGCAGTAAAAACAAAACAGACCATCACAGATAAGAAACACACATGAACACCAAGATTTAAGGTGGAAACTCAATGCAGGACAAAAACCACTTGCTATTGTCTTCTTTTAATATAAGAAAGACCTTTTTACAATCTTCTACTGGCGCAGACTCATACCAGTACGCAGGAACCCACCTGTAGAAGGCTACAACATTCTCTCATTCTCCAGCTTCTACTAGAAGGGAGATACAACCCCCTAGCTCTTGTACTAGCCAATCTATTTACTAGTACATAGGTGCCGGCCTACTGAAGGCTCCAACCTTCACTCGTTTTCCAGGTACTACTGGAAGGGAGCTCCAACCCACTAGCTCTTGTACTAGCCAATATTTTTACCAGTGTGTAGGCACCGACCTACAGAAGGCTACGACCTTCTCTCTTTTTCTAGGGACCACATTTCATCAATTTTCAGACTGGATACTCCTGGAACACAACATCATAATCTGAAGGCCACGTTTCATCCAATTTTCATACTGGACTCATCAATGGAATTGAAGCTCAAATCAATCACCACTGCAACACAACTATATCTGCATCAACCAATCATTAAAACTCAATCATTACTTTCTGAATCAACCAAACTCAATCAATCACTGACAACCTCTGAACCTCTGACACAACTGAATCAACCATTCATTCATACTTTAATCAACTTCAACAAATCAACTGGAACAGAGAGATCACTGTAGCCAGTACACAGATTTGTACCCAGAACACTGCATCATTAATTAGAACTAGTTGTAACCTCAAAACCATGCATCAGAGTGTATACGCAACTTGGAAGAGCCGAACCAGCATGTATACGCAACTTCATCAAAGCGAACCAGCGTATAGATCTGCAAATACTTACTTATAACTTCACTGCACTTCCCGACTTCAGACATACCCAGATCATCACATATAAAGGATAATACATGTGTTAGCAACTAGATCTAGCCCATCATATCACATAATGATAAGTCATTATGATTCTGATCCATTATTAGATCTAATCCATCATTACTGAAGCGAATCACAATCAACCAATCTGAACACAATTACCAGAATGCAGTGACCAAAACATAAAGTAAAACCCAGAACTCTGTATCAACAACCAGAACCAATTGTAACTTCAAACATCATAGTTCATAAGGTATACACTATTTCGATGTGTCGAACCTGCATGTATACATGCTTTTACCAAAACCAACCAGTGTATACGTCCGCAAATATAAATTTAGAGTTTTGCAGCTATTCCAGACTTTAATTATACCTAGATCATATCATCTACATAATAATATATGCGTCTAGAATATACATGAGAAAAAACACATAATGATAGTTCATTTTATGCCTTAATATCCCTATTCATCATTAGATCTAATCCCTCATCATCAGCTAAGGTTCATCATTGGTTCAGACCCAGAACTGCACCATAACCCAATAATCTGCATACTAGATCTCACAATTCATCAGATATTCGATACTTTCACACCTTGGCCTAATGATCTTCTCCTCCTTTTATAGTTTTAAGCCTTTCTCAATACCGTGGACCAAAACCACTTAGGACCAATACCTTGGACCAAATACCTAAGGTCAATACCTCGGACCAGATACCTTGGACCAATACCATGTATCAAAATACTGTGGACCAAATACTTTAGACCAAAAACTTAGTTTTCCAAGGCATACGCGCTTTTCCTTCCGTGACAGTGCGTGTGTACATATACGTGACTTGTGTACAGTGAAATTTCATGTATATGCAGCTTGGTCAGTGGTGAAACTGCGTATACCTCTCTTTCTTCATTTTGTGAAGACTGATCTGTAATTCTTTGTTGTTTACCTGCTATACTGTGATCTTTCATCTGAGTGAGTTGCCTTTTGAAATGATTCCTTGAAGCTTCCCTGCATTTTATCACATCTATAAATACTACTACCATGCATTCTGTCACATCTGATATCTATTTTGTAGATTCATCTAGTTATCATGTACAAGTGAGTAGTTCTGTTGCAAGTGGGTTGCCATCAAGTACAACACATGCATCATACTTCCAACAAGTTCACCTCCCGATGACTTTCCATTTTCTCTATTATTTATTTACACAAATTATAGTTGTTCACCCAATCCCTAAGATTAGGTGTCAACATTCTCCCCCTTAATCTGAAGGGATGTTGGTGAGTCCAAGTATCATTCTAAATCTTTCAATTTTTTCTCTTCCAAGTACTTTCGTGAAGATGTATGCAATCTGCTCATTAGTGGAACAATGGCGAAGATGGATTGTTTTGGCCTCAACATGATGTCGAATCAAATGATATTTTGTATTGATGTGCTTCATTCAACATGGAACTTTGGGTTCTTGGCCAATGTTATTGCCGAGGTATTGTCAAACATGAGTGGAGTTGATTGTACTTGTTTTACCTGCAAATCTTCTATAATATTCCTGAGCCACACAATTTCTTTTGTTGCCTCAACTACTACCACATATTCTGCCTCTATTTTGGAATTTTCTGGAACTGATTGTTTGCATGATCTCCAGGAGACAGCTACTGATCCAAGACTCATAACATAACCCGAAGTAGATACCCTAGTTTATTTGTCTCCATCAAAGTCTGAATCAGAGTATCCAATCAAGCTGAAGTCGCCCACTTGTGTATACTTTATTCCAAAGTCTTGAGTTCCCTTTAATTACT
This sequence comes from Pinus tabuliformis, assembly GCA_031772625.1. NCBI lineage: Eukaryota > Viridiplantae > Streptophyta > Pinopsida > Pinales > Pinaceae > Pinus > Pinus tabuliformis. Next base: position 491,699,375 of record CM062817.1, read on the forward strand.
TTAGAACTCTTTTTCCAGTAGACCAATGTTGCTCACAAGGCTTTTGCATAAACCTGGAGAGGATTCCAACAACAAAGGAAATGTCTGGTCTAGTAGTAGTTAGGTAGTTGAGACTTCCTACAAGCTGTCTATACTTTGTTGCATCCTCAAATTCTTTCCCTTCAATGGATGTGAGCTTTAAGTTTTGTTCCATTGGAGTAGTGAGAGGATTGCATTCACTCATGCCAAATCCATTCAACAGATCTCCAATGTACTTCTTTTTAGAAAGGAATACTGACTTCGGATGTTGAGTTGCTTCCATACCAAGATAGTAATGAACATAGCCCAAATAAATCATTTCAAAACCTTTCCTCAATTCCTTCTTTATGGATGCAATGTAGCTCTCATTGTTCCCTGTCATCAAAAGATAATCTACATATACCATAAGATATACAACTGTTTTTCCAACCTTCTTGACAAACAAAGTTGCATCATCAAGATCATAATGTTTGAAATTGAGTTTTAGAAGATGCTCAGTTAGTTTTTCATATCAGGCTCGCGGTGTTTGTTTGAGTCCATACAAGTATTTCACAAGTTTTCATGCTTTATGTTCATGTTGTTTTACAGCAAATCCTTCAGGCTGGGACATAAAACCATTCTCTTTTAGATATCCATTCAAGAAAGCAGTTTTTACATCCATTTGATGGACTTTCCAACCATTCTGGGCTGCTAGGGAAAAGAGTGTCCAGATTGTAGCCCATTTTGCTGTGGGGGGAAAGTATCCTCATAATCGACCCCTTCCTTTTGTGCAAAACCTTTTTCCACAAGCCTGGCTTTGTGCTTTTCAAGTGAGCCATCAGCTTTATACTTGTTCTTGTAGACCCACTAATAGCCAATTGGTTTGGTTCCCAATGGAGGACAAACCAGCTTCCAAGTGCCATTCTTTATCAAGGCATCATACTCCTTTTGCATTGCTTCTTTCCATTCATCATGAGAAGAAACTTATTTGAAGGAAGTTGGTTCAAAATCTGTAGACAAATTCAATTCACAATCATAAGAAACATCCATATCAATAGGTGAATCAGAGTCATCTACATCACCTCCATTTTGCTGGGTTGGATTTCTAGTTCCTGTCTTTCCAATCTCATCAAGATGAACACTTTCAAGTGTTTTTTTCAGCCACTTTGGGAGATCTTTCTGAGATGGTCCAGGCTTCTCCATTGATTGAGTTGGGACTGAATCAAGATTGAGTCTCCCAATTTTGTCCATCACATCACTCAAACTATCATTCGTTGTTGGAGTTTCATGCGGGGGAGAGAGTGCTTCAGAAGAAGATTCCACAGGTTGATCTAGTATAGGAATCCCCCCTTCAAGATTTGGAATCTGATTATCAAATTCTTGAAATGATTTTCCATTTGTGAATCTATCCAAGCGATCAAGTTGTCGCTTAACAACATTGTTAGTTTTGGATGATTCAAGAAATATTACATCTCTAGATACAACAAACTTTTTATTGACTTCATCATAGAGACGGTATGCTTTGGAGGTGTTTGAATACCCTAGGAAGATACACTTACGACTTCTTGCACCAAGTTTGTTTCTATGTACCTTTGGTATCAAGGCATAACATGTGGAACCAAAGACCCTGAGATGCTTTACCGAAGGAATGTGCCCATACCACATTTCATAAGGAGTCTTGTTTCTAATAGCATTAGATGGACATCTATTCTTTATATATACAACACATAGAACTGCATCAGCCCAAAACATCATTTTTACATTTTTGAAAAACATCATGGAGCGCACCATATTTAAGATTGTCCTATTCATTCTTTCAGTTACTTCGTTCTATTAGGGATTATAAGGCATAGTTATTTGATGTTTGATCCCATGTTGGCAAAGATAGTTTTTAAATTCATTTGAAGTTTATTCTTTTCCATTATCAGTGCGAATAGAGCCAATATGAGATTGTGCATCAATTTCAATCCATGTATGAAATTTCTTGAATGTTTGAAAAGCGTCGGATTTTTTCTTCAATAAATAAACCCAACACATTCTGGTGTAGTCATCAATAAATGTCATCATATATTTGTTTCCATTTGCAGAAGAAACAGGCATTGGACCACATAAATCTGAATGAATGAGTTCAAGTTTTCTATGTGCTCTAGAATGTGAATCATGAAAAGACTATTTTCTATTCTTTCCTAGAATGCAAGCATCACATTGCTTAAGTTTCCTAGGAATTGTAGGAAAACCAGTACCACCATTTTTCTTCAACAAGCGGAGGTTGTCATAGTTCAAGTGTCTAAATCTAGAATGCCATAATAAACTTGATGGAAATGTACCTTCTTCATAATGAGAATTGTATGAGAAATTTTGTGCATGAGCAGAGGTACCCTGTAGCTTGAGAAGCCTTTCTTCTTCTATCCCCGTCATGACAAGTGAGTGATCTAATGATTTTCTCACCTCAATATTGCCATTAAACATATGAATGGAGTGTCCTTGCTGGCAGATGTGGACCAAGGACAACAAGTTTCTCCTCAGCTGTGGGAGATATAAAACATGATGCAGAAGAAAGTCTGGATGACTAGGCAATTTAAGCCTGATTGTACCAAGCCCTGATGGCTTGAGTTTTGATTTGTCTGCAAAGTATACTGCTCCATCAACATTGTCAGAAAATTCTTCAAAAATATTTCTTCTAAAAGTCATGTGGCAAGTTGCTTCTGAATCAAACAATTAATCATTTTTCCAAGAAGCAAGTGAAGCATTAAATAAGTCTTCATTTACTCCAATATTACAATGTGCCACAACATAGTGAGCGGATTCAAGTGCTTTACCTTTCTCTTTGTCATTAGTTTTACCTTTTGGTTGGTTTCTTTCATGCTCAATTCTGTCCCAAGGCAACTTGCATGTGGATGCATCATGTGATCCATCTCTTTTGCAGCATATGCAGTGCAAATCTGACTTTTCTCCTTAATCATATCTGCCCCCCTGCCTCTGAAATTTCTTCCTCTTCCTCTTCAACCACCTCTTCCTCTCGAAGAATCTTGAGCAAGATTCTTCTCTCTATGTGCAAGGCACACAACCTCTTCAGAAGACTGAGGAGTTGTCTTCTTCCCAAAAGCTTTCTCTCTTTCAACAATTTTTTTCACATGGGAGTCAAAGGTAATATCTTTGAGGTTTCCATTTGCTTGCAATGACTCAAGATAATTTGAGTAAGTGGGATAAAGTGCCTTGATAAAAGCTATCAGAGGAATGTCGAGTTCAACATTAGTGACTTTGATATCATGCATAATAGATTTTACTTCTGATGCAAGAGCAAGAGGATCATCATTTTGTAATTCAAGGGTGAACAATTTAATCATGAGTTGAACAACTTCAAGTGTAGAGTGTGAGTCATAGAGTTCCTTTAGTTTCTGTAAGGCATCGAAAGCATTTGAAAATGGCAAAATATGGGGACTCACCTCTTCATTTACTGATGCTACAATCAATGCATAAGCCTTGCTATTCTTATTTTCCCATATGGAAAATTGCTTGTCTGAGGTAGGTTGTTCTGGCTCTTTGTCTCTGTCTCCAACGCACACTCCTTTCCACAGCTCATTATAAATGAGAGTGTGTTTGATTTTCCGTGACCATTCTAGATATTTATCCTTCCCGTCGAGAACCACTCCCACAATAGATATCAATGAGTGCATTTTAAAAATGTACTGTGTAAAAAAATTACTCTTCTACTAGTAAAAAAATGACACACGAGGTTGATGAAAATGAGATGGTAGTCTGTAATTCGATTATTGGTTAACTTTGTAACCAATCAGCTGCGCTTAAATCCGGTTTTGTACGTTGATTTCCCCCTGAGGGTCCCGCTTATCTAACCAATCACTATTGGTCCCTTGTTGACTTATCCTTCTATCAACCACTTCAATCCACGCTGTTGATCTCACTTCTCCAAATCCAACAGATATCATGTCATCCACTCAACAAATATCTTGGCCAATCTCCACTGTCAATGTGACCCATTTAATCGAACGGTTGTCGCACAATCTCATAACGGAACCAAAAGGAATTAAAACCTCAGTTCATAACCTTATCGCATTCGAAATTTAATTTAACTCACATGCATCTTTTGATGCGATCACCGTCAGATCTGACCCGTCTAATAGAACGACTATCGTGTCACCCGGTTGCCAACAAGCTTGGTCGATCTCCACCATCAACCAATCCAACTTGATCCAATGGTTATCGCGTAATCTCGTGTGAAATATTGCACGATGCATAACAAATCGAGAGCGCGCGAGAAAAGTGGTTTTCTCGTGATACATGTCACCTGCTAAGGTTAATCGCGTGAAATTTAGGAATACCATTTCCAGCCTTTCGGGCGCATGAGATAACGCTTACCACTTGCTGAATACTACTCACATGCTTAATTCAAAATACGATTAAGAAAAGTTTTAGCGCTTAAAGTCAGTATTAACGCTTAACACTAATTGACTGAGATTTATAAATAAAATGTATGAACAAAGAAAAATACCCGATTAGGGTCCAGAACGCCGATACATAGTCATAAGATAATTTCATTCATCACACCGATTTTTAACACTATGAAACCAAGAGAGTGATACCTCAACTATGCTTGTGGAGAAGATTCCTCACATAACTAGTCGAACATCTGCAACAGTTGCCAGAGAGGGGTAGTAGTTGCCAGAGAAGGGCAGTAGTTGCCAGAGAAGAGTTACAAAGTAGAGAGGGAAGCCAAAAATGGTGTTAGCTTTGATACCATGTCAGACTAGGAGGTAACTCCTCAAATGTAATCGTATTATTCATTCAGGTTGTTCATTATTATATACAAGAGGTAGTGACTGTTTAGTTCATATCCCGATGACTCTCCATTTCCTCTATTATTTATTCACACAAAGTATAGTTGTTTACCCAATACCTATGATTAGGTGTCAACAGAGTTCATGAGAGAAGTACCATACATTATTCCTAAATTAGATGATATGGTAGAGGTCTAAGGATTGGAAGCCACACCAAAAAAGGTACCAGATAATGACTAATAGCTAGGCGGGATGGGTGGGCCACCTTACAAATGAGCTTCTGGTGATGTCACAAAAATAGATGAAGAAGCGACACTGAATGTCTCAACCATAATGGTGGACATAGGTTGGAAGTTAAAATTAGTTCCAATCATGATTAACAATCCCAATGAATATTGCTACGAGAAATCCGTTGGTAGACCCAAAGAATCATGTAAAGGAGATTGTGTCGGAGGTTGAAGAGATGGAAGAGGATTGGGTTTATATAAATAAATCCTTCCAAATGAATAGGAGTAGAAGGACAAGGATCTTCTTGAGGGATCTCTTCAATATCTACAAGTCTATATGGAAAAGGCTCACTTTCAAGCCCAAGATATATAGGTTCTCTCTGAGACAAATGAAGAGAGGAGGAAGGTCCCGAACACTCAGGTGAAGATGGTTGAGGCTCCTCAGGTTCAATAACCTTAGGAAACAAAGTTTCTGACTCAGGGAGATCAGATTCAATGACCTCAGGTAATAAAGTTTTAGGGACTTCTGTTTCAATTGTGTTAGTGTCACTAATAGGAGTAGATGTAATCTCAAGTTTAGAACTCAAAGGGACACATGATTCTAGATTATCAATATCGGGTGCAGGGCCAGAAGTAGTTCCTGATGCTCTGTTGATGCCCCAAAAATCGTTGCAACAACATTGGGGAAACCACCCGGTCCGGACCTTAGTGCAGCTCCTTTTCCGTTTGGGATAGTGGCTCCGACTGGGGGTAATGGGACCAGTTTCCCAGAAATATAGATAAATGGGATGGATGAGTGACTTCTGTATTATGCTAGCGGTAAGCGATGGACTTAAACTATCAGCAAAAATATAACAACTAAAATCTATCCCGGGGTCTTATCAATCTTTCATAGCGTAGCATTTGATAATCTGTGCTCTAAGGTAGGCATATAGATGACTCTAACACTAAAGCATAGAGGTTTAAATCTTTTAAGATTGTTCTGCATAATTAGTTATGCAGAACGATAATAGCGAATTACTACACTTATTCATTTATATCATTGACACACGCATGAGTAAAAGAGATAACAAATGACAAAACATTCAATAGTGAAATGAAATGAAGATTTGCCGTTACATCGCATTCATGTATTCAACAATAGCAAAGATAATAACATAACAATTCATATAAAAGGAAAGAATGCAGATGCAGATAAAAGTACCATGTAAGCTGCTTAACAATCCAATGTATCAATCGCTATGTCGCAGTCCTTCCTTCAAACCAGAAAGCATTCCAAACAAGAGACAATAGTGCACAATTGCATAAAACAGCCTTCTAATCAAAATTAAGAACCATTGGTCGAGTTTCACAAAAGAATATAGACTGAAGCACAATAGTGCAAACTTCAGCCTTTAAGTCTATTACAAAATTTTACGACCCTTTCCAAAACAATGAAAGGGTCTATAAATACTATGCTAATCTAAATATCTAAAAAACTGAAAAGCTACTAAATTGGCATTAACAAATATCATCATCTTTTCTGGCGATCTGGCAGTTGGCGGCAATGCTTCATTCGGTGGTCTCTTTGCCTTTACTCCTTTGCTGACATATCGCCAGCATTGGTTCCACTTCTGGTGGAGTGTTGAGACGCGAAGTTAGCTGGGCATCATATGTGGCATCCCGAATGTCGGAAATCAGGTATCGGAGGGCATCTGTTAAACAGTTGAGGGCCGACCTTTGAGAGTGTGGTTTAATCAGAAAGAGCCAGTATGCGTCGGAGGTTAAAGTATTTACTCCAGCGATTAACCTTCCTTGTTTCTCTAGATCAGGATAATTTCTCTGCTCAAGCAGGTTTGCTGTTGTTATACTTCCAGGTGTGCACTGGGAGATCAAATTTGCCAGATAGAGTGTGTCGTTGACTAGATTGATCATGTTGCTGGCAATCATTTTACATCTTGAGGCCGCCCTTTCCGCTTTCATTACCTGGGTGTTCCACTCCATGAAGAGTATGTCTTTGTACGTTTCATAAATTCGGGGCAAGTTTGCCGCTTTCCCTTCTTCAGAATCTTGCCACTCAAGATATTCGGATATGGCGTCTTCGGCCTGATCTAGCTCATTTCTGGCTTTCTCTATCTGCCGACATACTGCTGTGGATGTTTCGCATAGTGAATCTGCGTCAGTAAGTTGTCGGCATAAAAGCCTGATCTCAGATATTAATGCGCCATTTATTCGAGTTGCCTCTGCTCTGAAGTCGTCAACACTCTGGGCGTCCTTGATACTGTCGAGCTGTGCTGATAGCTGAGCTATTTGCTCATCTTTTGATTTCATTATCAGCTCGTTCGCCGCTCTCAACTGTGCCAATGTCTCTGAAAATGTATTCTGCCTCTGGACTGCGTCCTGGTCTGCCTTCTGCTTTTCGGCCTACATTTGCTGGGTTAATGCATTGTTCTCTTGCCGTTGTGCCAGCAACTGCTCTTCTACCTGTGCTGCCTTGTTTTTCGCCTCTATTACTTCTGCCTGTAATGCATAAATTTCATGGTCTTTAGTCTTCAACATAAGACTTACCTCTGATGCTTTGTCGATAGTTGCTGCCGAATAAGCTCCCGCGAATTGCGATAGCTTAGTTAGATCATCGGAGGGGTCCAATTCCCCTTTCCAGACCACATTGCCCGTGACTGTTCGCTCAAGAGAAATAGAAGGTTGATCAAGCCTTCCTCTCTTCTTAGAGCGCCTAACAACGGATCTATGCTTTGGGCTGTAGAAAATATCCAGGGGAGGAATTTCTTCCACCTGGAGATCAATTTGATTGGACGGGTCTTGAGTGATTACCTCGACATCCTGTGAAATGGGTGGGCCGCTCGTTCTTTCTAGAACCTGAGAAGAAGTAGTATTGGGAGCATTGCTTATTTTAGAGGTGTCTGAGTCTTTGGAGGCTTCTTTACCACTGATAATGGAATCGAATTGGTTCCATTCTTTAATCAATTCAGGATCGATGGAGGTTTGCTCATGTTGCTTTTCTTGTTCTGCCCTCTGCTGCTCCTCCTGCGCTTTCCGTTGCTGCTCCTCCAATTCCTTTTTCTGCCTATCTTCTAGTTCTTTCTTTGCTTTCTCTTCTTCTTTCTTCTTCCTCTGTTCCTTTATCTCTTTCTGCTTTCTATGCTCTTGTTCCTTCTGTGCCTTTTGCTGCTTTTCTAACTGCTCCTTTCTCTGCCTCTCTGCCTGTAGCTTGTTTTGCCTTTCCTCCTATTGTTTGTCCTGTTCTTTAGTTGTAACAGGAGGTGGACGTATCTGCTGCCGACCAGGCTCGCTTGAGGAAGATGCTGGGGTTGTGGATAATAAATCTAGAGGCAGAGTTTGCAACCTCTGCTCTCTAAGTTTATTAAACTCAGTTAAAGCTACATCATTGTATCTCATTGCAGCAAGCTGTTTGGTTTGGCTTATTGAACCAGCACCTGCGAACAGGTCGTCAAACTCATCTTCTTGATGGACAATCTTTGACAGTTTGGCCTGTTCCAGGGCAATGAAAGCAGTCTTGTTCGGATCGTAGAGTCTGTTTGGGATAGTGGCCAGGGATATCATTTGGAGTTTTGTTGCTTCTTTTTCTGCATGCTTATAATTAAGTAGAGTATAAACTCCAATTCTTAAAGGAAAAGAGGGCCAACCTCTTTTCTTCTCCTCTTTGAGAGTTTGTGTGACACTCTCAGACATAATCTGGTAACAGATTTCTCGGGCTAACAGTTTGTCTGGGATATATAAAGGGAGAACGTGCGGCCTAGCTTTTCTTCCAAAAACTCTAATATAGGTGAAATGCTCTTCCCCGAACCAATTTGCTATGGCTGGTAAGTCAAAAGAAGCTTCATGAGAAATTCTTGGGATGGGTCTGTCGAAAATAGAATAGTGAATGGGCACCATGAAACCATTGCAAATTTGATACAAATGGTCCTTGTAAGAGGACTTCCACAATTTCCGATGGTACAAATGGATGGGTGTTGGATCATGGGTAGTCCATCTCCAACCGAGGACAGGAAACTCAGAATTAAAACACATGGTATCCATAATGTAAGCAGAGTAATAAAACGGTGGGATTTTCCTTTCGCTGACTATGGTTTTGGCTCTAAATTCACGAACAGCTATGACCAACTTATCAGACAGAATAGTGGCCCAATCCATAATTGTACTATTGACAGCAGCTTCTATTAGGGGAACCATGTCAATATGGATATTAGCGGAGTCATGTAATCCCCACAATCTACACATCATAATCCCGGTATAACAATAGGGAGAAGCCAAAGAAGCATTGGAGTACTTACCCGAACTTTTATGCTTGTGTTTGGCTGGGTTCTGCCTCCAATCTCGGAGGGGTTCGGATGGTGATTCATTCTCGTTTGCGAACTTCTCCACGAAGGCTCTGTTATAGACTAGTTCCGGTTCAGGCAAATGATACATTCACCTCAGGTCATCAGGCTTGAATGACCCGGAAATCCTTCCATCCCTTGTATGAAAAGTTCTATCAGTGAGAGGAATTTCCTCGATCGCCCAGCGTACCACATCAGTGAAAGGTAGAACCTGCTCTCTTGCTGCTATTCTGTGCAAAAAGGAGTCGGCCAAGTCTTTGAGAGTTGCATCAGACTTCCTTTCTTCATCAACGCTAGCCTCTGTCACTGTCTTCGCTGGTTGCTCGGCTTCTAACAGATTATATGTACCCTGCCATGTAGTGCTAGGAAGACCGGTGCATGTAGTATCTGAGATTAGGCCTTTATTCGAAACTGTGGCAGCTTGACCTGCAACGGGTGCTGCATTAGAACCCGCAGCCTTCTTGAACTTCTTCCCCATCATTTTCAGGCTTCTCTCGACAACTGAACTCTACACAAATGCAAGAGAAATCGTAACGAGGAAATAACAATGACAATCCATAATGGGAAAGATATATCACTTAAAGCGTGGCAAGATTAATTCTAAAAAGGGGTTGCGGATATAATCATTTAAGAAGACACCGCAGATGCAATGATGGTGATTTTACAACCTGCAGCTCCATAAATGACCATTACATCGTCATTAGGCTGAATGACCCCTTAACGCGTGCAACAGATTTTTTAAAGGTCTAATCGTAAGTATTCGTTAAATCGAAGGGGAAAAGTTTTAAATACGCATGCATTACCTTATCCCTGCATTTAACGGCATTTTGAAATCTGTGCTTTATCAACCGGATTAAAATATAACTTAAAGGTTTTGAAAGAATCACCTTTTAAGAACTCTAATCATCGTTAAACGTCATCGCATCGCATTGGGAGTGTGAGTGATACTATCATTTGGGAGCTGCCTTGGCGAATGCCGATTGCGACATCGCATCGAATTAGCGCATGAGCACATTACCAGAGGTATGTCAAATGATATGCCGACTTCCGATTGCGATATCACATCGCATCGGGGAAAATACCTGAGCGTCTTGTGAAAGTGTTTGGCGTTCCGCCGAATACCGATAGCGATATCGCATCGGGTCGGGGCTTATAAGTTAAGGAATTTTTCACAAGAGGGAGTGCCGATAACCGATTGCCGATATCACATCGCATCGGGGTGTAAGATATGTGCTCTTTTTGTGTGTGCATTGAATACCGCCGATAGCGATATCGCATCGGCAAGGACCAAGGTGATATTTAAATCTATTTCTCTTGTTATAGCGACATGCGATCTTGCGATTTCTTTTTCGCACTAACCAAAAATTGCTTGATCATTATTCAAAAAGGCTCTCATTCATAAATTCGTTTGATTATCATACCATTTTTGAACAAATTCATTAATGCCAATTGAATTTTTAAAAGGGACCCATTTCATAATGTTAATTGTTTGGAATATAATTGATATGAAATGGGGGGTTGTTGTAGGGCACAACAATTGGCGATTCGCTGGAAGAACTAGTTATCTCTGGGACTGCTTTAAAAACACTTAAACTTTTTCAAATAGAATCTCAATCAGAAAAGGAAACTTTCTAATATAACTAGATATCTATTGATTCTGAATAAAGCAGAATTCTTCTGTTGACTTCCTTCTTTTGTAAAGATAATAAATGCATTTTAAGTTTTAAAACAGGTCTTTAATGGTTTATAATGGTAAAACAGAAAACTTTTCCCAAATCAGCTTTTAAAATAAACTCCTCTGTCATAGGTAGAGCCTCTGCTGCCAGCAAACGTTCATAGCCTCGGCAGGGTTACCTTTTAACCATGCTGTTGTCCATTATTCCATTCACTTAAGAGTGTGATTAAACAGAATGAATTCATCACATATTTTCCATATTTTGAACTTCATTTCTGCTTGAGATAAAAAGCCATTGTCCTGGTTTGGTGGCCAGATAATGACAATGCCACTCACGGGTAGTAATCAAACTGAACAAGCTGGCTCGTGATGAGACCCCTTGTCTTGAAATTTCAAGCCATTACCCTGTTTTATATGCAGTTTTGGTAATGTCAGTTAAATTATTTTCCTATGAACATGGTAAGCAGGCTTGCAATAAGACCTCTTATCTTTAATCTTTATATTTTAGAATTACACTCTGAGTAATCATAAACTTTTGGTGAATGGGATGAACAATTGTCTTCTTGAGAGAAAATGGATGACAGGTTGAGAGTTAAAGATGCTGAAGATGGATTAGCTTCTACTTTAATATAGATAACCTTTGGAGACCAATTTTCTAAATCCCAAAATGATTCATAGCACTTTTTCGTTTTAAGGGAAGTTTGCAAAGTAAGACTGCGATCTCAAAATAAAAAGATATCTAATTTCCTAGAAATGATCCTTCTTGGTTTAGGATTCTATTATCCAAAAGCAAATATCGAAAGTGCCCCAGCGAGACAACTTTTGACTACAGCAAAAAGTCAACGGAAGATATTCCACACCCTTATTTTCTACAAATCCTACAAACTATAAAAATCTATCAAACTAAAAGGAGAAGGGGTCACCTCCTCAATTAAAGAATTTCTTTAAGATCAGACCATTAACAGGGAGAGAATCTCTCACCCCTGATAAATCTTGCAGTATAAAAGTGGAATGGCCTATCTTTTCACAGATCTGAAATGGTCCAAGCCATAGTTTCTGAAACTTGGAGTGTTTACCTTTGTCTTCATGGGCTTTGTCCCATTTCAGAACTAAATCTCCGACTTGGAATTGTTTAGGACTAGATGAGGCTAGATCAAAAGCTGTTTTAATGACTTGTTGATGCTTAGCGTGCGTAACCTTGGCCTTTTCCCTTTCCTCTTCAAGTTTGAGAATTTGATCATATCTGAGCTGGATAGAGGAAGAAGGAGTTTCCTCAATAAATTGTACTAGGGCTAGAGAGGGAAGAAGAAGATTGGTTGGTATAATTGCTTCTTTTCCATAGAAAAGTTTAAACGGAGAGGTTCCAATGGAAGCTTTCTGTGTTATCCTATCGGCCCATAATGCAAATACTAAGGATTTATGCCAGTTTCTATGATTCTCTTCAATTGTTCGCTTGATAATTTTGATTAGGTTTTTATTAGTTGACTCTGCTAGGCCATTACCCTGAGGGTAGTAATTAGCAAAATACTTTAATTTAAACCCTCTTTTGATAGCGAAATCAATCATTGCATTACCTGAGAAATAAGAAGCATTATCAAAGACAAGAGCGTTTGGAACACCAAACCTGGTAATGATGAATTGATCAATGAATTCAATGATGGCTTCAGAGTTTGCTGTCTTTAACGGAACTGCTTCTACCCACTTTGTAAAGTAATCAGTGGCTGTAAGGATATATTTATGTTGCTTGGAAGAAGGTGGATTAATTTCTCCAATGATGTCCAATCCCCATTGTTCAAAAGGCTGTTCAATGTTGACTGGTTGCAAAGGGAAAGCTGGTTTTTGTTGTCTTCCACCAGAAGTTTGGCATTTGAGACATTTCCTTACATACTCGTGAGTGTCTTTAAACAAAGTAGGCCAATAGTAACCAGCATGAATAACTTTATGAGCTGTTGTATCAGCTCCAAAATGTCCTCCTGCCGGTCCGTCATGTAGCTCCTGCAAAACCTTTTGAGCCTCAGGTTTTTCAAGACATCTTAATAGAACAGAATCATAATTTCTTTTGAAAAGTACATCGTTAATAATCGAGAAATTTTCCGCTTTTAATCTAATGGCCCTTTTGTTTTTGTAAGACAAATTCGGAGGTGCATAACCATTCTTTAAATAAAAGATTAAATCTGCATATTGAGATTCGGAATCTGTAGCACTTATCTGATTAACTTCTTGGGTTTGATCTGTATCGCTTGATTCTGGAATGTTAGATGCTCCTGCCAATATCCTGCAAAAACCTTGGCCTTTAACAATCTTTGCTGGCTTGATTTCTAGGTCATACTCTTGGAGCGCTGCGACCCAGTTTGCCCTTTTTTCACCCAATTCTTTTTGAATTAATAGTTGCCTGACTGCCGGGAAAGGAACTATCACTTTAGTATGGGTTTTTAAAAGAAAGGGTCGATAATGCTTGACTGCCTTAAACACAGCAAAAGCTTGTTTCTCAACATCAGAATAATTTAATTCGGCGCCCTGAAAGTTTGAACTAAAGAAGGAGATGGGCGCTTCCAAATTGTCATCATTTAATTGCGTGAGTACTGCAGCGTAAGATAAGTCGAATGCGATGGTATACAAAGTAAAATGATTAGAAAAATTTGGAGTATTCAAGGCTGGGGCAGTGATTATTGATTGCTTGATAACATCAAAGGCATGTTTTTCTTCTGATCCCCACCTGAAGGTTGAATTTTTCTTAATCATCGTCTGGAGTGGTAATACTATCTGTGAAAAATCTGGAACAAATCGTTTGACGAAATTAATCTGACCCAAAAATGACTGCATTGCTTTTTTGTTGTGTGGAAAAGGGATTTCAGAAATTTCCTTAATCCGATCAGGATCTACATAAATGCCATCTTTAGATACAATAAAGCCTAACAGCTTACCCTGGTCTAGAGCAAAGAAAGACTTTTTTGGGTTGAGAGAGATGCCATATCTTTTGCATCGCTGAAAAATCTGATTCAAGTCATGCAAATGATTATATCTCTTTTTAGAATATACAGTAATATCATCAAGGTAGACGACTACTGTTCGGTTAATCAACCCTCTAAAGGCTGTATCCATAGCTCTTTGGAACGTTGCTCCTGCATTTATGAGTCCAAAAGGCATTTTTTGATATGCATATGTTCCCCATTTTGTTCTGAATGTGGTTTTGAGTTGGTCATCAGGATGAACTAGAACTTGGTTATATCCTGAGAATCCATCAAGAAAGGACATCAATTCAGACCCTGCTACTGATTGGAGGATCTGCTCCATAGTAGGCAATGGGAAGTTATCTTTCAAGCTCGCTTTATTCAAGTTTCTGAAATCGATACAAATTCGGATGTCGCCATTTTTCTTCCTGACTGGTACCATATTGGAGACCCAATTTGAATGTCGGACAGGAAAAATAATCTTGGCTTTTAAAAGCTTGTTAAGTTCCGACTTTATCTGGCTCTCCAAATTTGGGTGGATTTTCCTTAACTTCTGCTGAATCGGCTTCTGATCGGGAAGCATAGGAATAGTATGCTGGATGATATATGTGTCATATGTCTTGAGGTCATCATACTTCCAAGCAAAAACTTGTTTGTTTTTCTTTAACAGTTTAACAAATGCTTCCTTTTCTTCTACAGAAAGTCCTAATCCTAAGTTGATATTTTGAGGAGCTTGCTCAGTTCCCAAATTGATCAATTCAAACCTTAGGGTAGATCTTTGGAGTTTTGCATTAATTACAGGTTTGAACCTGTCTTTAATGTCATAAAGGTCTTCGAGCTTTACCACAGGCTTAGGGATCGCGTTTTCTTGAGATGTTCTTTTCATTTGGGAATCATGCTCATCTTCTTCAATGATTTGATTGTCATAGGATTTTTCAGAGGTTAAGAATTGTAAGATATCCTCATCGTGGTTGAAAACCCTCCAATTAGTGATATTATCAGGAACTGAAGGCCTAAAAATTAATTCTACAGAAAATCTATCAAGGCTAAAGTCTTCAGAAGGCAGAAGTTTGGAAGCTACATTGGCTAGTAAATCGGCTGCTGAATTCTGTGACCTAGGAATTGAGGAAATATTGAATGCTGAAAAATGTGAGGTGAGATCTTGCATTAGCGATTGATAATGCTTAAGGTGGCTTGAGAGGCAATGAATTGCATTCCTTACCTGCTTAACAATGATCTCACTGTCACCGAACACTTTAAGATATTGGACTTTAAGGCCAATTGCCTTATATAATCCTTGAACCAAGGCTTCGTATTCGGCTGTGTTATTGGTGCACTCAAATTCTAGTCTACAGGACAGCATTGTCTTTTCTCCTTGCGGACTAACCAAAATGCAACCTGCTCCTGAGCCCTCACTGGACTTAGAGCCATCAAAATATAAAGACCAAAACAAAGGAGTATTAACAGATAAATTTACAGCTTTTTCATTATCATTAAAACATCTAGACAAATCCGTTTGTGAAAAATTTTCAATCTGAGATGTACAATGATTAACTGAAAAAGGAGAAGGTTGGGCAACAAAGTTGCCAAAGAATGATTCTGACGAATAATTCCCCAAAATGTTGTTGTTGAACGCAACAGGTTGGTTTTCTTGCTCGAAGTCAGTTACTGTGTGGGTCATATGTTTCTCACAATCAATCCTGATTTGATTGGGGTTGCCTTTGTAGGGAAGCCACATATGTGACCAATCAGTGGAAATGTACCCATGTAGTTTTTCGGACCAATCTCTGCTCAGAATTAAGCCGTAGAATTCAGGTATGTCGGCGATCAAAATATCTATCCTTTGTACAACCCTAGGGTCAGCAGATAATCTGATGGTTACGGAATTAATTTCACCCACAACCTGCACATTGGTTTTGTCTAGTTGTACAATGTGAATAGCAGATTTCTGGGGTTCGATGTTCAGTTGAGAACAAACTGAAGCTGGCATAATGTTAGATGATGCCCCTGAATCTATTAAACAATTGTGCAGATTTCGATTATAAATTTCATAGGTGAGCAAGAAAGGTGGAGTATGAGAATTGGACCTATCTCCAATCAGAACTGAATCGGTAGCTTCTACCATACCTGCAGGAGGCAGGCCTTGATCATTTGCAGCTCTTGTACTAGGAAGTGGAGTAGAGGGGACAACATTCAACTCTTTTAGAAGTAATTTCTGTTGATGTTTCAATTTACTTAGCTCAAACATAGTTATGTTTGCTTTAGTCTTCTTCATATCATCAACAATATTATACTCCATGGAGTCAGATACCACTAGTGTTTTGGATGCTGAAGGGGAATTAGAAGTTAAGGGCTGATTTTGGGGAGGTGTCACAGGCGATTTCTTTGGAGGAACTTTCTCTTTTGTTGTGTTAGCACCTGCGCTCCTTTTCTTTGTAGTTGCCTGGGCAGGTTCGGAAGTGCTTTTACTTCTTGTAGTAACAGGAAAGGCTTCTTCTTCATTCTCGGTATCAGAGTTTGGGAGTATAAAATCCCACATGCTGTGGCATTCAGCTACTTCTTCTTCCTCCTCAGTATGAGAGGTTGTTTCCTCTTCCTCTTCCTCTTGGTCAGAGTCTGCATTGGATATAACATTGGGCGGCTTTGATTCAGTTTTCTTGTAAGTTCTAAATGGTCTTTTATTTGAGGTTTCGGCCACCTGCTTCTTGATGTCAACCATTTCGTTAGACAATGTTTTAAGGACCTTTTGTAAACCTTCCATGTCATAGGGGTCCTTTGGGGCTTTCTTCTTGGAATCTTCTTTAAATGAGACTTTTTTAGCTTTTCGGTCTTCTTGAGCAGCTTTCTTTTCAAGAGCATTGATGCGCTTTTCAACGGCAAGTGCTTCTTTCATATTTTCAGCTAAGGTAGGTTTGCCAGCCCTGTCTACAAAGATAGCTATGTTGGCAGGTAGGGCAGTGATGTACCATTCGCTTCGGATTTTCTCACTTGGTTTAGAAGCGGTAGGGATTTTATTCGGTAGTTTATTAAATCTGGCATTAAACTCCTTTATTGGTTCCCTGTGCTCTATTCTCAAATTGGAGAGGTCATTTATTAAAGTCGCTAGGGACCTATCATCTCCATATTTGGTGAGAAACTGCTCTTGGCATGTATTCCAACTGGTAATCGAACCAGAAGGTAAGGAAAAATACCAGGATCCTGCTGATCCTTGTAAGGTATAGGGGAAGAGTCTTACAACAACATCTTGCTCTGTCACTCCTTTTAAGTTTACTACTAACATAAAATTGTTAATATGTTCTTCAGCTTGGGTTCCATTATCTGGATTAAATTTAGGCAGCCATTTTTCGGGAGCATCTGGTAGATCATGCAATGGTCCGGGCATATTGACTGCACCGGGCCTAGTCCATGGGTCTGCCATTGTGCTAGCGACAATGGTTGTTACTACTGTTGGGATTCCAAATATTTGGGACAGTATCAAAGATGAGGAGTGAATAGGTTGGGATATTGAAGGTGTTGATCCCTGATGAACAACAGTATGTAATGGAGGAGTGGGTGGTTGACTTTGCAGATTAGGAGATGAGATGGAGGATATGGAAGAAAGGTCTTCACTATCAGATCCTTCAATGATTTTCTTTGCTTTTTTCCTTTTTGGTAAAGGGAACTCAGTGGGTTCAATACCGAGTTTCTCGCTCTGAAGTCTGGTAAGTGGATGAGATAAATTGAACTGCGAAGTCGCACTGCTTTGCGATACTTCAGATTTCTGTGGGGAAATCGAGAAGCTCTGAAGTTTGTGGATAAGAGACTGGACTTCAGGAGATTCAAGACTCAATTGTTCTGAAATATGATGGGTATGAGCAGTGGTGGTTGATTCTCCTTCTTCTCGATTGTGTGCTGGAGAACCAGCATGGGATTGAGAAGGAGGAGGGGTTTTGGAGGGAGAATTACTCTTAGAATGGCTTACAGATTTGGGTTTGCTTGCCATTCACAGTCGAGGCCCTCCTTCTAGCGCCAAAAATGTTGATGCCCCGAAAATCGTTGCAACAACATTGGGGAAACCACCCGGTCCGGACCTTAGTGCAGCTCCTTTTCCGTTTGGGATAGTGGCTCCGACTGGGGGTAATGGGACCAGTTTCCCAGAAATATAGATAAATGGGATGGATGAGTGACTTCTGTATTATGCTAGCGGTAAGCGATGGACTTATACTATCAGCAAAAATATAACAACTACAATATATCCCGGGGTCTTATCAATCTTTCAAAGCGTAGCGTTTGATAATCTGTGCTTTAAGGTAGGCATATAGATGACTCTAACACTAAAGCATAGAGGTTTAAATCATTAAAGATTGTTCTGCATAATTAGTTATGCAGAACGATAATAGCGAATTACTACACTTATTCATTTATATCATTGACACACGCATGAGTAAAAGAGATAACAAATGACAAAACATTCAATAGTGAAATGAAATGAAGATTTGCCGTTATATCGCATTCATGTATTCAACAATAGCAAAGATAATAATATAACAATTCATATAAAAGGAAAGAATGCAGATGCAGATAAAAGTACCATGTAAGCTGCTTAACAATCCAATGTATCAATCGCTATGTCGCAGTCCTTCCTTCAAACTAGAAAGCATTCCAAACAAGAGACAATAGTGCGCAATTGCATAAAACAGCCTTCTAATCAAAATTAAGAACCATTGGTCGAGTTTCACAAAAGAATATAGACTGAAGCACAATAGTGCAAACTTCAGCCTTTAAGTCTATTACAAAATTTTACGACCCTTTCCAAAACAATGAAAGGGTCTATAAATACTATGCTAATCTAAATATCTAAAAAACTGAAAAGCTACTAAATTGGCATTAACAAATATCATCATCTTTTCTGGCGATCTGGCAGTTGGCGGCAATGCTTCATTCAGTGGTCTCTTTGCCTTTACTCCTTTGCTGACATATCGCCAGCATTGGTTCCACTTTTGGTGGAGTGTTGAGACGCGAAGTTAGCTGGGCATCATATGTGGCATCCCGAATGTCGGAAATCAGGTATCGGAGGGCATCTGTTAAACAGTTGAGGGCCGACCTTTGAGAGTGTGGTTTAATCAGAAAGAGCCAGTATGTGTCGGAGGTTAAAGTATTTACTCCAGCGATTAACCTTCCTTGTTTCTCTAGATCAGGATAATTTCTCTGCTCAAGCAGGTTTGCTGTTGTTATACTTCCAGGTGTGCACTCGGAGATCAAATTTGCCAGATAGAGTGTGTCATTGACTAGATTGATCATGTTGCTGGCAATCATTTTACATCTTGAGGCCGCCCTTTCCGCTTTCACTACCTGGGTGTTCCACTCCATGAAGAGTATGTCTTTGTACGCTTCATAAATTCGGGGCAAGTTTGCCGCTTTCCCTTCTTCAGAATCTTGCCACTCAAGATTTTCGGATATGGCGTCTTCGGCCTGATCTAGCTCATTTCTGGCTTTCTCTATCTGCCGACATACTGCTGTGGATGTTTCGCATAGTGAATCCGCGTCAGTAAGTTGTCAGCATAAAAGCCTGATCTGAGATATTAATGTGCCATTTATTCGAGTTGCCTCTGCTCTAAAGTCGTCAACACTCTGGGCGTCCTTGATACTGTCGAGCTGTGCTGATAGCTGAGCTATTTGCTCATCTTTTGATTTCATTATCAGTTCGTTCGCCGCTCTCAATTGTGCCAATGTCTCTGACAATGTATTCTGCCTCTGGACTGCGTCCTGGTCTGCCTTCTGCTTTTCGGCCTGCATTTGCTGGGTTAATGCATTGTTCTCTTGCCGTTGTGCCAGCAACTGCTCTTCTACCTGTGCTACCTTGTTTTTCGCCTCTATTACTTCTGCCTGTAATGCATAAATTTCATGGTCTTTAGTCTTCAACATAAGACTTACCTCTGATGCTTTGTCGATAGTTGCTGCCGAATAAGCTCCCGCGAATTGCGATAGCTTAGTTAGATCATCGGAGGGGTCCAATTCCCCTTTCCAGACCACATTGCCCGTGACTGTTCGCTCAGGAGAAATAGAAGGTTAATCAAGCCTTCGTCTCTTCTTAGAGTGCCTAACAACGGCTCTATGCTTTGGGCTGTAGAAAATATCCAGGGGAGGAATTTCTTCCACCTGGAGATCAATTTGATTGGACGGGTCTTGAGTGATTACCTCGACATCCTGTGAAATGGGTGGGCCGCTGGTTCTTTCTAGAACCTGAGAAGAAGTAGTATTGGGAGCATTGCTTATTTTAGAGGTGTCTGAGTCTTTGGAGGCTTCCTTACCACTGATAATGGAATCGAATTGGTTCCATTCTTTAATCAATTCAGGATCGGTGGAGGTTTGCTCATGTTGCTTTTCTTGTTCTGCCCTCTGCTGCTCCTCCTGCGCTTTCCGTTGCTGCTCCTCCAATTCCTTTTTCTGCCTATCTTCTAGTTCTTTCTTTGCTTTCTCTTCTTCTTTCTTCTTCCTCTGTTCCTCTATCTCTTTCTGCTTTCTATGCTCTTGTTCCTTCTGTGCCTTTTGCTGCTTTTCTAACTGCTCCTTTCTCTGCCTCTCTGCCTGTAGCTTGTTTTGCCTTTCCTCCTGTTGTTTGTCCTGTTCTTTAGTTGTAACAGGAGGTGGACGTATCTGCTACCGACCAGGCTCGCTTGAGGAAGATGCTGGGGTTGTGGATAATAAATCTAGAGGCAGAGTTTGCAACCTCTGCTCTCTAAGTTTATTAAACTCAGTTAAAGCTACATCATTGTATCTCATTGCAGCAAGCTGTTTGGTTTGGCTTATTGAACCAGCACCTGCGAACAGGTCGTCAAACTCATCTTCTTGATGGACAATCTTTGACAGATTGGCCTGTTCCAGGGCAATGAAAGCAGTCTTGTTCGGATCGTAGAGTCTGTTTGGGATAGTGGCCAGGGATATCATTTGGAGTTTTGTTGCTTCTTTTTCTGCATGCTTATAATTAAGTAGAGTATAAACTCCAATTCTTAAAGGAAAAGAGGGCCAACCTCTTTTCTTCTCCTCTTTGAGAGTTTGTGTGACACTCTCAGACATAATCTGGTAACAGATTTCCCGGGCTAACAGTTTGTCTGGGATATATAAAGGGAGAACGTGCGGCCTAGCTTTGCTTCCAAAAACTCTAATATAGGTGAAATGCTCTTCCCCGAACCAATTTGCTATGGCTGGTAAGTCAAAAGAAGCTTCATGAGAAATTCTTGGGATGGGTCTGTCGAAAATAGAATAGTGAATGGGCACCATGAAACCATTGCAAATTTGATACAAATGGTCCTTGTAAGAGGACTTCCACAATTTCCGATGGTACAAATGGATGGGTGTTGGATCATGGGTAGTCCATCTCCAACCGAGGACAGGAAACTCAGAATTAAAACACAGGGTATCTGTAATGTAAGCAGAGTAATAAAACGGTGGGATTTTCCTTTCGCTGACTATGGTTTTGGCTCTAAATTCATGAACAGCTATGACCAACTTATTAGACAGAATAGTGGCCCAATCCATAATTGTACTATTGACAGTCGCTTCTATTAGGGGAACCATGTCAATATGGATATTAGCGGAGTCATGTAATCCCCACAATCTACACATCATAATCCCGGCATAACAATAGGGAGAAGCCAAAGAAGCATTGGAGTACTTACGCGAACTTTCATGCTTGTGTTTGGCTGGGTTCTGCCTCCAATCTCGGAGGGGTTCGGATGGTGATTCATTCTTGTTTGCGAACTTCTCCACGAAGGCTCTGTTATAGACTAGTTCCGGTTCAGGCAAATGATACATTCGCCTCAGGTCATCAGGCTTGAATGACCCGGAAATCCTTCCATCCCTTGTATGAAAAGTTCTATCAGTGAGAGGAATTTCCTCGATCGCCCAGCGTACCACATCAGTGAAAGGTAGAACCTGCTCTCTTGCTGCTATTCTGTGCAAAAAGGAGTCGGCCAAGTCTTTGAGAGTTGCGTTAGACTTCCTTTCTTCATCAACGCTAGCCTCTGTCACTGTCTTCGCCGGTTGCTCGGCTTCTAACAGATTATATGTACCCTGCCATGTAGTGCTAGGAAGACCGGTGCATGTAGTATCTGAGATTAGGCCTTTCTTTGAAACTGTGGCAGCTTGACCTGCAACGGGTGTTGCATTAGAACCCGCAGCCTTCTTGAACTTCTTCCCCATCATTTTCAGGCTTCTCTCGACAGCTGAACTCTACACAAATGCAAGAGAAATTGTAACGAGGAAATAACAATGACAATCCATAATGGGAAAGATATATCACTTGAAGCGTGGCAAGATTAATTCTAAAAAGGGGTTGCGGATCTAATCATTTAAGAAGACACTGCAGATGCAATGATGGTGATTTTACAACCTGCAGCTCCATAAATGACCATTACATCGTCATTAGGCTGAATGACCCCTTAACCCGTGCAACAGATTTTTTAAAGGTCTAATCGTAAGTATTCGTTAAATCGAAGGGGCAAAGTTTTAAATACGCATGCATTACCTTATCCCTACATTTAACGGCATTTTGAAATCTGTGCTTTATCAACCGGATTAAAATATAACTTAAAGGCTTTGAAAGAATCACCTTTTAATAACTCTAATCATCGTTAAACGTCATCGCATCGCATTGGGAGTGTGAGTGATATTATCATTTGGGAGCTGCCTTGGCGAATGCCGATTGCGACATCGCATCGAATTAGCGCATGAGCACATTACCAGAGGTATGTCAAATGATATGCCGACTTCCGATTGCGATATCACATCGCATCGGGGAAAAGACCTGAGCGTCTTGTCAAAGTGTTTGGGGTTCCGCCGAATACCGATAGCGATATCGCATCGGGTCGGGGCTTATAAGTTAAGGCATTTTTCACAAGAGGGAGTGCCGATAACCGATCACCGATATCACATCGGATCGGGGTGTAAGATATGTGCTCTTTTTGTGTGTGCATTGAATACCGCCGATCGCCGATAGCGATATCGCATCGGCAAGGACCAAGGTGATATTTAAATGTGTTTCTCTTGTTATAGCGACATGCGATCTTGCGATTGCTTTTTCGCACTAACCAAAAATTGCTTGATCATTATTCAAAAAGGCTCTCATTCATAAATTCGTTTGATTATCATACCGTTTTTGAACAAATTCATTAATGCCAATTAAATTTTTAAAAGGGACCCATTTCATAATGTTAATTGTTTGGAATATAAGTGATATGAAATGGGGGGTTGTTGTAGGGCACAACATGTTCTTGATTCAACAGTTTGAATTTTCCTATGTCTCGGATGACTGTTAGGAGTAGCCTTAGGAGGAAGAGGAGGCTTATTTTTCATTCTACGCGAACGATGGGGAGGGGGATTTTGTACTTCCATGTTGGATAATAAATTTTATTAACATAAAAATAAATAAGTTGAAAAGAGGGTAATATAGTCATAAAGGATTACCAAGAAACCGTGAACTATAATATACACCTTAGCGAACCAAGGACTTAACGTACGACACCCAATATCCTTGAATGTTGTGTTTGATGTATCACGATATACTAGGCGAGACACTTAGTTACTAAAGGATGGATAGAAACCCATTGGGGACTCCCAAAATATACGTGACAGTACATGGGAGTGCAGTCTGTAGTAGTGTTGTCTAATGCATAACCATTTGATGAGAGTATTCCCATATACTTTACAAGTGTGGATCACCACCAATATACCCGAAGGTACGTGGAGTAGGATCCTATACACTCACATACATGGAACGGGATTTCACCCCCTAGATGTAACGCTAGAAAACAACGATATCTCCTATGTTTAATGATGCTATAACACATCTCTAGAGCTCTAAATGTTTGTGTTAATGTTACAAATTATCCTTAGGTTGATTCAATAAATTTTACTATTTATCTTTGATTATGTTTAATCTTCAAGGCTCACCATGAATGTCACCTAAATATCCTAAAATGAAAATCTAGCATGAGAAAATAGAAATCCTTTCTCTTTCAATGAAAATCTAGCTAAGGGAAGGAATGATCAAGATGCAGCACACAATATGCATCAAACAAGATGCAAGATGCAATTTTCTTTCCGATGCAACTGTTCCTATGCTAATGCACATGAAAATCCCTAAATGTCGATGTAATTTTTTTTTTTTTCACCACACTTAATTTTTGAAATGAATAAAAATAAGATGCTAAATGTTCAATTATTGATTCAATTACACTTTTCAGAATGAGGATTATAACAACAATTCATCTAAGCGATCAACAATCAAACGAAAATAGTTCTCAAGAAACCAAATGATAAGAACAAAGAAAAATAAAAACCAATTCTTACCAAAGGAAAACAACACAAATGCAAACAAAAGAGAGGCTTTAGAGAGACCACAAGGCAATGAAGGCTCAGGGAAGTTCACCTGGAACTAGGCCAACCAAAGATAAGCTTAAGAACCAACGAAAACTTCATGAAAAAATAGGGGCCAACGCTGGTGCAGAAGAGGCACGAGTTTGTTGCAATGCTGGTGCGGAGTGGGCCAGGGTGAGGTGCAACACTCTATCAAAGGATTAGTGGGTGTTTTGGGCATGGGAAAGAGAATTCAAGCACAAAAATTGCAAAAAAGGCTCAATGAAATCACTTCCTAGGTTTGTTCTTGGTTGGATGATACAACACAGGTCTGTCAAGGAGGTAATCAAACATAATGGACAAGGAAACCACCAAGGTAACACTCCATTCCCTAGTATGGTCGCTAATTTTTTATACAAGATTTACAATTATAGATAAAAGTTTATCCCCTAGGTCGTTGGGTAACATAGAACAACACAGAGACAATGAACACAATGTTTTTCCTTAAAGTAAATAGATGATGGAGTGAGGCCTACTTCGAATCTTTTGCGCACTTTTCTCCTTATTTATCTTGGAAGCTCCAATTCCAGCTCTGAATGCCAAAATTAGAACCCGCACAGTTAGATAATACAAGCAAAGAAACTATGAGATTTATGAAGTATCATCTAAGTACTTGATTCAATAGATCAACATGATATTGAAATATATGAAATAATAACATCACATATAGGAAAACAATGAATTCTTTGCATTAATATAAATGGAAGGAGATTACAACCATAAGTAGCAGTTGATCTTATAAAAGAGCTCCTCCAAGTTGTTGACCTGTCCTTTCCTTGTGAAAATATGCACCTCCAAACACCCTAAATGCATGAGATGATGACCACTCAATATAGTAGCATAAGGGCATAATCACGCTCCAAAATCTAACCCCCAACCACATAGAAGGCTGGGAATATATAAAGAAGTGAGGTAAGTTGGAAGTTCTTATTGATGGGCCTCTAAATTAGACATAAATTAAGGTGTGTGCCTCTAAATTAAAACATAAATTAAGGTCTATTACCATCCTTCAACACATTAAACCTCTCTTTTTACATTAGATAATTTATTTTTAACTTTAATATAATTCATTAGGAATGTTTATAAATAATTGAATATTTGTGCCTAATATTATTTATTTTTTGTGGAATATTATGAGAATATTGGGTAGATTATGAAGAGTTGGAGGAGGAGAAAATTTATGGACTTTTTCCCTACTACTGAGGATCAATAATAAATAATAAGTCAACAAGATATTATGGAATTATGGAACAAATTGTGGGCTCCAATGAGTGATAAAATCTAGGAATATGTTCCACTAATCAAGGGAGAAGATCCCCTAATCAATGGATTTTGGTGGGGAAAGCTTCCTCCATTCATGGGCAATGATTCTTGATCATTTTGTATAAGTACCAAGCTGAATTGGCCTCTAGGGAATGATTGAGAAAATCCAGGAATGTGTTCCCTGCCATTTAATGCAAATTCCTAGTATTGGGGACTAGATCCACTAATAAAGGGATTTTGGTGGGGAAAGCTTCCTCCATTCATGGGGAATGATTCCTAATCATTTTGTATAAGTAAAAATTTGAATTTTCCTCAAGGGAGATTATTCATTAGTGATATTGTGGAGAGAGCTTGTATTTTTGCAACTCCATTATATTTTCTTGAAGGGATGTAATTCTATTTATGAAAATAATGAAGATTGGTGCCATGTTCAGCTTCTAAATCTTGTTCTCCTCCATAGGTCTTTGATTTTCCTTGGGCTTGGCCATCCAAGGAACCTCATGTCCCTTTTGTATTATTTTATTTCCTTCTATTCATTGCTTATTCACATGCATCTCTAGTTTTTATCTCTTTCTATTTCTCCATTTAGAATTAATGATTTATTGTTGTAGGATTGAGTTAAATGGTTAATGAAAGTTATTTTGAAGGATCAAAAGCATTATTTCATCCTTGGAAAAGCTTTGGAATTTCATAGTAATCATTGAGCAGCTTGGATTAGTCTTCTTATTCCCAAATCTAGATTGTTGGACCTCCTTTTTAACAAAGAGCAATAAATTTCTACTATTTTTAAGAGCATACTAGCAAGATTCAATCAAATTGATTCCAATTTCATTAGATCAAAAAAAAATTATAGTTCATAACAAAAATTACCTGATTTAATTTTCACTTGATTTGGTTAGGCATTTTTTAGATTTACTAGCTCACTAGTTCTCAAATTTCTAGATTTTCGACTAGTAATGTTTTTTATTTTTTTTGCATGGGTTAACATAGGTCTCTTTTAGTGATTCCAATTAGAATAGGGAGCTAAGAAATCCTAGTTAATAACAAAATTATTCCCATCCAATTTGGATTTGATTTTCTTGGTCATTAAACCCTCGCCCATTTCATCATTTCACAGGGAAACTTCTCTAATCTTTTTGAGGAAATCCATTCATCTCCCAACTTTAGTTTTAAGTTCTGAGTGATCCTAGGAATTTTCCCACTCCATTCCACCTATCACACATCTTTCCTAGGCCTCCCATCACCTCCAAAACCTCACATTTTTCTCTCGGTTGTATCATGTAGGTTCACTGTAATTCCTACAGGTTTCTAGTACATCCTGTAGGTTTTCCTGAAATGACCTGTTTTGAGGCCGAATTGAGAGAAAACCTCTAGGAAGTCACCCAAAGCCTCCCAAGGGTATCCCACACCATCCAACCATCTTCTAACCCTTCCATCCAACCTCCAACATCCTTAATTCACCTCCCACATCACCAAAGAAAATTAGTTTGCATATTTGATTTTGCATGAAAAGACAAAGAGACAAAAACAGATTTATTTCAGTCTCTTTACCTACACATTAGTGATGTTTGATGCTTCTTACTTCCATGCTTAGATAGTAGCATTTGGTTCATGATAATTTATCATTATTGCAAAGCATAGTTTCTTGGTAGTTAATTGAGAAATGGTGTGATTTAGCATCGAATTTCCATCTCTTTCCTTGTACTTTCGTTCTTGCAATAGGTTAAGGTTTCATTTCAAACATTTTATTTTCTGCAATTAGTTTAGGATTTGACTTCAATACATGCACTCCATTACATCATGATAGCAAAGGAAGGACACATTGTATGCCGCACATATAGTGTTGATACCTCTTAAGTTTGTACCAACACTGGGTTGATAATTAAAATCGATAGCCTTGGGAGTTGTAGCATTCTTGTTGCAATATAGAGGCGCAACACTTTTTGGCACCATTGCCGGGGAGGTGTCAAAGTATGCATTGTTTTCTTCCCTAGTTTATTCATGTCTTTTCTCTTTTTGCAGAAACAAAATATTTGCATTAGGCATTTTTAAGTTCAAAAGTAGAAATTTGCATTGCATTATAGTTTTCATTCAATCATAAAAACAAAAACAAAATTTTTCCAACACCAACCCACCCCCCCCCACCATTTGATCACATGGTGCAGTAAGAGCCATATCACCATTCACTTTTGTAGGTAGAAGAAGAAGATGGCAAAGAATGTAGAAGAAATGGATGGAGATGATGGCAATGAGAAAGATCCTCTCGGATTTCCCATTCAAGACACTGATGGTAGTCTGCACATGAAGAACATCCCTCCATCTTTTCTTCCAAAATTTCATGGTCTAAGGTCAGAGGATCCGTAAAACTTTCTCTTTGAATTTGAAATTGCTTGTAGATCTTATGGTTAATTGTTAAAAACTCAAAAAATGAGATTGTTTCTGACAGCATTGAAGGATAGAGCTCTTAGATGGTTCATGAGTTTAGGGACTAATTCAATAAGACCATGGAATGATATGCAAAAGATATTTATAAAAAAATATAAAGATCGTGATCTTAAAGAAGAAATATTTAGAATGAATCAAAGAGAATATGAGAGCCTTGAGGATCTAATAAACAGGTTCATGTACAATGTTAAGAAGGGAAAACTACATCACTTACGATCCGACACACTAAAAACCCTCTTACTTAGAAAAATTAGGGATGAATGGATTGATCTCCTTAATCTCATGAGTAGAGGTGATGTATGTAAATCATCTTTTGAGGAAATTTGTGAAACATGCAAGCACATATCAAGAGGAAAAGAAAGAGTAGGTAAATCAGCATCAAGATTGGTAAGTCAAGCTAAACTTGGAAATTTGTTTGATGATTTTAAAAAGAAAATTCTTAGCAATCTAAAAAAACAAGTAGAAATGTTAAGAATGCAAGATGAAGGAAAAGAAAATGCTGATATTTGTGCTGCAAAATCACATGATGTTAAACATTGTCCATCATTACCAAAATTGAAGGATGTTTACCAGGAGGACAAGGAAGCAAGTCAATTGCCAATGCAACTATGTTATGTAGCTCGAAGAGGACGATGGCAGCCTATTCAGCCTGATATGATGCAAGAGCCTAATTGACAATTTCAAGCTTATGCACATCCACCTCAAAGTAATTGGAAAACACCCTTTCCTTGGCATCATTTGCCATGTCAACCCCAAAACCAATCTTGGCAACAAGGTTGGCAAGGAACTTGTGGGAGCCATCCACAATATCCTCGATATTTTCCTCAATATCCTCCATACCAAACTCCATGTTATGCTTACCATTCACCTCCACCACAACCACAACCCCGTCCACATCCATCTCAAATATACACTCCTGCTCAACTACTTGTACCACCATTTCTAAACCCACATATTGAAGTAGCTCAGCCTACTTACAATGCTGAGGTACAACACTTCCAAACATCTCCTCTTGAAATAAGTGGTATTCACCATAGCTCAGGAAGAGTATTGCAAAAAAGAGATTCTCTTGATATCATTGAAGGACTACATCCAGAAGAAGAAGATTCGAAAGAGAAGATCAAAGAATCATGGGTTTCACTTGATGAAGAGCAAACATCAAAATTAGAGATCGAGAGAGCTCCCTCATGCTTACCATCAAATCCTCCATGTATTCAAGAGAAAAATCAGAAAAAAGAGGAAGATTTGAAGGTCATGGTAGAAGAAGACATGAAGAATGATCCAGATAAGCAATCAAACCAAGGGCATGAAAGTTATATTGAGGTTTGGTTCCAGATAGTCACTAAGTTGCAACATCACTCTCTTCTTCAACTATGCTTGATCCTTTCAAAGTCAAAGCATTTGATCACTCAAATCCAGGTACATGTCAAAGCATACATTTCAAGCCTCCACATCATTTTGTCTATCATTTTGATGTGCACATGGCTCCATTGGAAGTATTCTTATACTTGAAAGTGATTTTGTTTTCCAAGTAGGGTAGGGTAGAAAAAAAAAATTGAAAAATAAGAGAAAAAAATAAAAATATCAGGTGAAAACCTCCTTGGAGGCACTTCAGATTGGCTCATTGATTGAAAACCTCCATGAGATGGTCAATGGGTTGGGAAAAAAGAAAAAAAGAGAAAAAAAGAAAAGATCCTAGGTGAAAACCTCTTTTGAGGCGCCTAGGTAGACCTACTAGTTGAAAACCTCATTGAGGCGGCTAATAGGCCTAGAAGAAAAAGAAAAAGAATCCTTGCTCCCTGCATGCATGTACTTTCCAATATCTACAAGAAACAAAAAAAGTTGGTACCAAAAGGAAAATTGGTCAAGCCTAGTAAAAAGAAGTCAAATTTTGACTTTCTCCTACTTCACTCAAATTCTCCAACAAGGCCAAGGCCATGCCAATCCATCACCCTCATCTATTTTCACCATCCACCCATCATTCTCAAGCTTCTACCACTCATTTTCCTTGTTGTTCTAAAAATCTATAGGATGCTCTGTTTTACTACAGGATACAAAAATACGTAGAGAAATTTATTTATTTTTTCCATAAATTGAAAACCATGCATCCATTTGCCAAGTTGTTTCAAGGGGAGATGCATATGGATGATGGTAACATGCAAAAGCAATTTCAGCAAATTCTAGTGCACGGTTTCCAAGAATTTGACCTCCATCACCTTCAACCATTTTTTCATTTTCTCAATATCCGTGCATCCATTTAAAAATCTATTTCATGGAGAGATGAACATGGATGATGGTAACATGCCCAAGTAATATAAGCACATTCCAGTGCAGGGTTTCCAAGAAATTGGCCTCCATCACTTTCAATCATTTTTAATTTTTCTTGAGATCTGTGCATCCATTTGGAAATTTTTTTTCTATAGGGAGTTGAATAATGATGATGGAAATGTGCTAAAAAAATTTCAAGTCAATCCAATCTACCATTTGGGAGATATGGCCAAAAAAAGTTGCTGTCCTGTAAACCTACAGGATACAGAACAACACCTACAGGATTGGCAGTGAGCAGTTTTAAAAGAGATCCAGAGGTCAAAGAAGATCCTCTAAAGATTAGCACCAACATCAGGATCATCAAAATCTCCATCCAACACCTGCCATCAACATCAACTCAGCAACAACATGCATGTCTCTCCAACAACCATCAGGTAGGTACAGGTATGCAATATTCTTGACCTCTTCTCTTGAGCATATTATAGTTAGAAATTTTTTGTCAATGCATGAGAGATGAGGTTTTATAAGTTAATTATTGGTCAACAGTCTTAGCCGCCTTCAACTAGTTAATTGCAACTCACTCCTTCACTCATGCAATGTTGAAAAATCAAATTATAAAGGGTGATGATTTCAAGGAATTAGGACAACAATTAAAAGAAGAATTTTTTGCAAAGGCCAAGGTCACCACAACACTCCAAGCCCTTCATCCACTTCATATTCACTATCTATTCATCATTCATCCATCCCATTCCATTCTTGACAAAAAAGAAAAACAAAGAGAGCATCCTCTCCATTTTCATGAAATTTCCATTTGTAGGTTAGCAAGAAGGACGGTGAAAGAGAAAAGGAGGATCACGCAAAGGAGGATCACAAAGAGACCCCTGTCAATCACATTTTTATTTTTCCACTCATTACCATTCATTCCTCCACCATTTCTGTCAATTTTTCCACTCCTTTACTTGACTTTACAAAGGGACTGTGTTTTCTACATGATGATCCTGTAGGAATTACAGTGACCCAGAAATCCTACAGGAGGCAGTCCTAAGGAAAATATTTTTGAAGGTGTTAGAGGTGTCTAAATGGTGGAACAAGGTACAAGATGGTTGATAAGGGTGTGGAAGACCTTTCTAAACAAAAAATATTCAAGAAATCATCTTGAATAAGGGCAAGAAATCAAGCTAATGGTCTCAAGAAACAATGATTCTTCTTTCAACAAATATGTTTTTGGGCTTGTCCTTGCAGAGCTTACAACCAAGATTCTTAATGCACAAGAGAGAGGCCACCAGGGTCATGGATGAGGCACAATGAGGTCACTAAGTTGCTCAGAGGATGAGCAACACTTTCAGCAGGGCGTATGATGGGCCTTTAAATTAGACATAAATTAAGGCCTATGACTATCCTTCAGCACATTAAACCTCTCTTTTTGTATTAGATAATTTATTTTTAACTTTAATATATTCGTTAGGAAGGTTTATGAATTATTGAATATTTGTGCCTAATATTATTTATTTTTTGTGGAATATTATGAGAATATTGGACAGATTATGAAGAGTTGGAGGAGGAGATAATTTAGGGACTTGTTCCCTACTACTAGAGGATCAATAATAAATAATAAGTCAACAAGATATTATGGAATTATGGCACAAATTGTGGAACTCCAATGATTGAGACAATCTAGGAATATGTTCCACTAATCAAGGGAGCAGATCCACTAATCGACAGATTTTGGTGGGGAAAGATTCCTATTCTTGATCATTTTTTACAAGTACCAAGTCAAATTTTCCTCTAGGGAATGATTGAGAAAATCTAGGAATGTGTTCCCTGCCATTCAATGAAAATTCCTAGTATTGGGGACTAGATCCACTAATCAAGGGATTTTGGTGGGGAAAGCTTTCTCCATTCATGGGGAATGATTCCTAATCATTTTGTATAAGTACCAAGTCAAATTTTCCTCTAAGGAGATTATTCATTAGTGATATTGTGGAGAGAGCTTGTATTTTTGCAGCTCCATTGTATTTTCTTGAAGGGATGTAATTCTATTTATGAAAATAATGAAGATTGGTGTCATGTTCAGCTTCTAAATCTTGTTCTCCTCCATAGGTATTTGAGTTTCCTTGGGCTTTTCCATCTGTTACACACAAATATCGTCACTATGATTATTTACAGTCAGTATGGGTCTATCATCACTTGTACTGTCCTCCTAAGCAAGTCTAAGACCTCAGCTCTTCAAATCAAGCTTTGGAAATGGGAGAAAGACATTAAAAATCGATGTAACATTGGTTCCGCACTTTCTCTCATGGTCACCTGCGGTCCCGCACCTTCTATGTACAAAAGCTGCGTACCTACCCGCTCTGTCCCTAACGGTGTAGGTGCGAACCCCTGTGAAAGTCAAAAGGTGCAAGTTTTATCTTAAAAAACTCACTTTGAGTTAATTCTAGAGTTTTCTAGAAGGAATTTTGACGTGGATTGTTCGCTCTGAGGTGGTTCATGCATCCCAAAAGAGAAGGAGCTAATCCCTTGACTAAAAGAGCTATCCCTTTGAAGGAGGGCTTTATTCCTTTGAAGGAGGACCTAGTAACTTCCCTCCATTGCACTATAAATACAGGCATTGGGGTGAGGACTAGGGAGGTTAGAAGCTGAACATTTTGAGGGTAAATGCTGGTGAAATTAAGACTCTTTGGTTGAGCTTGAGAGGAGAGATCACATACCTCTTGGCTCCATTGGAGAGTGAGTGAAACTTGTCAAAGTAGAGGAGACATCTTGTTGGACCCTGGGAGGAGCTTGTACAGAGTCAAGGCAAAGGTTGTAAAGTTCTTCTTCTTTTGAATTAATACAATCAAACTCATTTTTCTCAACAAGTATCTTATGTTATTTGTTTCATGGACTCCTTGACTTTCATGTTAAATATGTTTTATGCAATTGCCTTTTCAGGTGCTATTTAATTTGTTTTCCTTGTTTGTGTTTGCAGATTTGCGAAAAGGAGCTCATTTGGATCAAAGGAGCGAGGGCATCCACAAGCTTGTGTTGGACCAAAGGTAGGCCCTAAAAACACTTGTTTGCTATTGTTTATCAAAGCATATTTAGAGAAAGATAGTGTCTGGTTGGTTTGCTTGTCATTAGGTCTTCTTTAGATTCTAGGAAGGTCTATCTTGTTCGCAAGATCGACTCATTCCGTGTGACAAAATGGCGACTCCGCTGGGGAGTTGATCATTTTCCTTGTTTATACTTTGACCTGAGAAACTGTATTTTCTGTTTCTGTTTTTGACCTTATGATTGTGGGATTGGGTGAATTTAGTTAATTTTGAGTCAGTTTTTATTTTTCATAGTTTTGGGAGAGGTACGCACCCTCTGAGTTAGGCACAGTGCGTACTTGTACGCACTTTTCCTTTGTACACAGAGCGTGAACGCACCTATGTAAACAGGTTGCCTACGTACCCTGACTCAAGTTCTATCTTGTCCATAAGGTCTGCACTTTGTCTACACAGAAGGTGCAGACCCCGAGCTTTTTCTCAATGGAGAAAAAGTCGGGGTCTGTGGGTCCACAATGGTAAACCTGCAGACCCCCGCGCAGGTTTTGCGCCTAAAAACCCTCCCAAAAATGAAATGAAGGACTGAATCAAAAAACTAAACGGTTGAAAATGAAGAGTAGGATGATGTGGATTAGCTGGAGAAGACGGCGCTCGATTCCGACGGTTGGATTTTCCACAATCTTCACAGGAAGTTTTCTAAGCAAAAGCACTATTTTCTCACCCAAACTCAAACGGTAAAAATGAATTGACAAAGGCCCTTTTTATAAGTTTTTTGAGTAAATGAATTGCAAATTTGTTTATGTTTCACTTTGAAAAGGTATTTTGCGACATTTTTATCCATTTCAAACAGGTATGAGTAATGTTTGTGTTTTTGTGCAGAATAAAGGATTATTCAGGAGAAATCTATCATTTTCAACGAAAAAACAAGTAGAGTCATCTTTAAGCCCTTTTCTGACTCCTAAAATATGAAAAGATTGCCGAGTGTTTCTTTTACACTCGTTAAAACGGAATTAAAATATGGTCCACTTACAGCTCTTTTCCGACCGTAAAAATACGAAAAGATTACCGGATTTTTGTCGTTTCAAATTCGATATTGGTTATAAAACGACGTGTTGTTGATCGCTTTTTTACTTTTTTCGGATCAGTGACACTAATAACGAAAAGTACTCCTTGGTCGTAAAGGATCAAGCGGTTCTCTCAAGTATTATTTTATACTTTTTCGGGCTTGGGAGACACAAATTTATGAAAAAGGTCAACCCTGGAGTCTTCTTAAGTTTTTTCAGACTCTCTAAAATTGAAAAATGTCGAGTTTCTCCTATACTGGACTTGTTAAAATTTCACAGTAAAGGACCTGTTTAATTACAAACAGGAATGAACTGCTCCTTCTTAGGGTTCGAATCTAAACTAAGTTAGACTCATCCGAAGGATGAGCTTATAATCAAGCAAATGTTATCCTCCTCAAGCTTGACAAAAATAAAGAGGTACTTGCCAGAAATGGTGGGGAAAAGGGAGAAAAATGAGTCTCTTTGTCATACTTTGTAACCACTCTTGAACACGACACTTTCATTCACCTGGGTTGGGAAATCCTTTGCCTAACAGTTGGTCAAACCAAATTGAAATTCTTCAGCCAGTTTCTGGGTATTAACTTTGGATCAATTGTTACCAAGCCATCTGTCGTGTCGTTATGTGTTCAAGAGGTCACTGCCAATAAGCCATTCATCTGCAAAATATCTGTCATCCATCTTGACCATCCCTGTGTCAGTCCTTGCAACTAAATTTCTTCAACTTGATCTATGATTTCGTGTTGTGGGCTTTCTTGCGATGGATCGCTTTCTATCGACATCAGCACATTATCTAGAAAGATGATCTAGGAATCGTTAGTACATTGAGATCTGCATGCCTCAATGGTAGGTTTCTCGCCTTTGACGACAGTTTAAATCATTGACTTCCGATCAAAGGATTCCGTGACATGTTCGACATCAACACATTTATTCACATCTCATGGATTGTACTGGGTACTTTGAGAGCCATTGACATCACTGGTGGTTTCTCTCACACTTGTTAAAAGTTTACATCATTGACTGGTAATCAAGTGGTTTCTACCATGTTCGACATCAACACATTTATTCGCATGGATAGAATCGTACTATTTCGGGAAGTAGAAATGAAGACCCTGGATCTAGTTTCCACTATCCAGGCTGTGACGAATTTTGTATTCATTGTGTTGTGGACTATTTATAAATAGATGGCTGCATCCATACTGTGTTCACATGAGTCTATACTTGTGATGTCTTACAAGATCATTCCTATATCAGAGCAGTATATAATTTTCTAGTTAGTTTTGATCTGAGTATGGGAATGCCTACCTCAGCGATGATATGATCTCATATATATATCTTGCATTGAATGTTTTTACAGGTTCCGACCGGGCTCTCCACAAGATGATCCTCGAAATGATAAAGTGCTTCACTCTTCCTATATGATAAATGAAATCCTCATCTACTACAGACTTCGCACTTTAGGGGGCAATCTGTTACACAAAAATATCGTCACTATGATTATTTACAGTCAGTATGGGTCTATCATCACTTGTACTATCCTCCTAAGCAAGTCTAAGACCTTAGCTCTTCAAATCAAGCTTTGGAAATGGGAGAAAGACATTAAAAATCAATGTAACTATGGTTCCGCACTTTCTCTCATGGTCACCTGCGGTCCCGCACCTTCTGTGTACAAAAGTTGCGTACCTACCCACTCTTTCCCTAACAGTGTAGGTGCGAACCCCTATGAAAGTCAAAAGGCGCAAGTTTTATCTTAAAAAACTCACTTTGGGTTAATTCTAGAGTTTTCTAGAAGGAATTTTGACGTGGATTGTTCGCTCTGAGGTGGTTCATGCATCCCAAAAGAGAAGGAGCTAATCCCTTGACTAAAGGAGCTATCCCTTTGAAGGAGGGCTTTATCCCTTTGAAGGAGGACCTAGAACTTCCCTCCATTGCACTATAAATACAGGCATTGGGGTGAGGACTAGGGAGGTTAGAAGCTGAACATTTTGAGGGTAAATGCTGGTGAAATTAAGACTCTTTCGTTGAGCTTGAGAGGAGAGATCACATACCTCTTGGTTCCATTGGAGAGTGAGCGAAACTTGTCAAAGTAGAGGAGACATCTTGTTGGACCCTGGGAGGAGCTTGTACAGCGTCAAGGCAAAGGTTGTAAAGTTCTTCTTCTTTTGAATTAATACAATCAAACTCATTTTTCTCAACAAGTATCTTATGTTATTTGTTTCATGGACTCCTTGACTTTCATGTTAAATATGTTTTATGCAATTGGCTTTTCAGGTGCTATTTAATTTTTTTGCCTTGTTTGTGTTTCCAGATTCGCGAAAAGGAGCTCATTTGGATCAAAGGAGCGAGGGCATCCACAAGCTTGCGTTGGACCAAAGGTAGGCCCTGAAAACACTTGTTTGCTATTGTTTATCATAGCATATTTAGAGAAAGATAGTGTCTGGTTGGTTTGCTTGTCATTAGGTCTTCTTTAGATTCTAGGAAGGTCTATCTTGTCAGCAAGATTGACTCATTCCGTGTGACAAAATGGCGACTCCACTGGGTACGAAGGAAACCTGTTTACATAGATGCGTTCATGCTCTGTGTACAAAGGAAAAGTGCGTACAGGCATGCACTGTGCCTAACTCAGAGGGTGCGTACCTCTCCCAAAACTATGAAAAATAAAAACTGACTCAAAATTAACTAAATTCACCCAATCCCACAACCATCAAGTCAAAAACAGAAACAGAAAATACAGTTTCTCAGGTCAAAGTATAAACAAGGAAAACAATCAAGTCCCCAGTGGAGTCGCCATTTTGTCACACAGAATGAGTCGATCTTGCGGACAAGATAGACCTTCCTAGAATCTAAAGAAGACCTAATGACAAGCAAACCAACCAGACATTATCTTTCTCTAAATATGCTTTGATAAACAATAGCAAACAAGTGTTTTTAGGGCCTACCTTTGGTCCAACGCAAGCTTGTGGATGCCCTCGCTCCTTTGATCCAAATGAGCTCCTTTTCGCGAATCTGCAAACACAAACAAGGCAAACAAATTAAATAGCACCTGAAAAGCCAATTGCATAAAACATATTTAACATGAAAGTCAAGGAGTCCATGAAACAAATAACATAAGATACTTGTTGAGAAAAATGAGTTTGATTGTATTAATTCAAAAGAAGAAGAACTTTACAACCTTTGCCTTGACGCTGTACAAGATCCTCCCAGGTCCAACAAGATGTCTCATCTACTTTGACAAGTTTCACTCACTCTCCAATGGAACCAAGAGGTATGTGATCTCTCCTCTCAATCTCAACCAAAGAGTCTTAATTTCACCAGCATTTACCCTCAAAATGTTTAGCTTCTAACCTCCCTAGTCCTCACCCCAATGCCTGTATTTATAGTGCAATGGAGGGAAGTTACTAGGTCCTCCTTCAAAGGGATAAAGCCCTCCTTCAAAGGGATAGCTCCTTTAGTCAAGGGATTAGCTCCTTCTCTTTTGGGATGCATGAACCACTTCAGAGCAAACAATCCACGTCAAAATTCCTTCTAGAAAACTCTAGAATTAACCCAAAGTGAGTTTTTTAAGATAAAACTTGCGGCTTTTGACTTTCACAGGGGTCCGCACCTACACCGTTAGGGACAGAGCGGGTAGGTACGCAGCTTTTGTACACAGAAGGTGTGGGACCGTAGGTGACCATGAGAGAAAGTGCGGAACCAGAGTTACATTGATTTTTAATGTCTTTCTCCCATTTCCAAAGCTTGATTTGAAGAGATGAGGTCTTAGACTTGCTTAGGAGGACAGTACAAGTGATGATAGACCCATACTGACTGTAAATAATCATAGTGACGATATTTTTGTGTAACAGATTGCCCCCTAAAGTGCGAAGTCTGTAGTAGATGAGGATTTCATTTATCATATAGGAAGAGTGAAGCACTTTATCATTTCGAGGATCATCTTGTGGAGAGCCCGGTCGAAACCTGTAAAAACATTCAATGCAAGATATATATATGAGATCATATCATCGCTGAGGTAGGCATTCCCATACTCAGATCAAAACTAACTAGAAAATTATCTACTTCTCTGATATAGGAATGATCTTGTAAGACATCACAAGTATAGACTCGTGTGAACACAGTATGGACGCAGCCATCTGTTTATAAATAGTCCACAACACAATGAATACAAAATTCCTCGCAGCCTGGATAGTGGAAACTAGATCCAAGGTCTTCATTTCTACTTCCCGAAATAGTATGATTCTATCCATGCGAATAAATGTGTTGATGTCGAACATGGTAGAAACCACTTGATTACCAGTCAATGATGTAAACTGTTAACAAGTGTGAGAGAAACCACTAGTGATGTCAATGGCTCTCAAAGTACCCAGTACAATCCATGAGATGTGAATAAATGTGTTGATGTTGAACATGTCACGAAATCCTTTGATCGGAAGTCAATGATGTAAACTGTCGTCAAAGGCGAGAAACCTGCCATTGAGGCATGCAGATCTCAAGGTACTGACGATTCCTAGATCATCTTTCTAGATAATGTGCTGATGTCGATAGAAAGTGATCCGTCGCAGGCAAGCCCACAACATGAAATCATAGATCAAGTTGAAGAAATTTAGTTGCAAGGACTGATTCAGGGATGGTCCAGATGGATGACAGATATTTTGCAGATGAATGGCTTATTGGCAGTGACCTCTTGAACACATAACGACACGACAGATGGCTTGGTAAAAATTGACCCAAAGTTAATACCCAGAAACTGGCTGAAGACTTTCAATTTGGTTTGACCAACTGTTAGGCAAAGGATTTCCCAACCCAGGTGAATGAAAGTGTCGTGTTCAAGAGTGGTTACAAAGTATGACAAACAGACTCATTTTTCTCTCTTTTCCCCCATCATTTTTGGCAAGTACCTCTTTATTTTTGACAAGCTTGAGGAGGATAACATTTTCTTGATTATAAGCTCATCCTTCAGATGAGTCCAACTTAGTTTAGATTCGAACCCTAAGAAGGAGTGGTTCGTTCCTGTTTGTAATTGAACAGGTCCTTTACTGTGAAATTTTAACGAGTCCAGTATAGGACAAACTCGGCATTTTTCAATTTTAGAGAGTCTGAAAAAACTTAAGAAGACTCCAGGGTTGACCTTTTTCATAAATTTGTGTCTCCCAAGCCTGAAAAAGTATAAAATAATACTTGAGAGAACCACTTGATCTTTTACGACCAAGGAGTACTTTTCGTTATTAGTGTCACTGATCCGAAAAAGTAAAAAAGCGATCAACGAAACGTCATTTTATAATCAATATCGAATTTGAAACGACAATAATCCGGCAATCTTTTCATATTTTTATGGTCGGAAAAGAGTTGTAAGTGGACCATCTTTTAATTCCGTTTTAATGAGTGTAAAAGAAACGCTCGGAAATATTTTCATATTTTAGGAGTCAGAAAAGGGCTTAAAGATGACTCTACTTTTTTTTTCGTTGAAAATGATAGATTTCGCCTGAATAATCCTTTATTCTACACAAAAACACAAACATTATTCATACCTGTTTGAAATGGATAAAAATGTCGCAAAATACCTTTTCAAAGTGAAACATAAACAAATTTGCAATTCATTTACTCAAAAAACTTATAAAAAGGGCCTTTGTCAATTCATTTTTACCCTTTTGTGTTTGGGTGAGAAAATAGTGCTTTTGCTTAGAAAACTTCCTGTGAAGATTGTGGAAAATCCAACCGTCGAAATCGAGCACCGTCTCCTCCAGGTAATCCACATCATCCTACTCTTCATTTCAACCGTTTAGTTTTTTGATTTAGTCCTTCATTTCATTTTTTGGGAGGCTTTTTAGGCACAAAACCCGCGCGTGGGGGTCCGCAGGTTTACCATTGCGGACCCGCGGACCCCGACTTTTTCTCCATTGGGAAAAAGCTCGGGGTCTGCACCTTCCATGTAGACAAAGTGCGGACCCCCGCACTGTGTCTAACTCGGAGGGTGCGTACCCCACTGCAAGGGTTTTGAACCCAAAGATTCTCAAAAATGGACCAATCAAAATATTTTCTAGCAATTTAATTAATCTT
Organism: Pinus tabuliformis; assembly: GCA_031772625.1. NCBI lineage: Eukaryota > Viridiplantae > Streptophyta > Pinopsida > Pinales > Pinaceae > Pinus > Pinus tabuliformis. The sequence goes on from CM062817.1 coordinate 491,739,873, forward strand.
TATACTTGATGCAGATAGTACATCATGATAGATTGGCGCGAACGAGAGCATGAGGACGTGGATGCTGCCGCATGGAATCATCAGCCTTCACTTGATGCTTTGAGGGCGTGCGGACTGTACAAATTTTGGCCATTCCTGGCATGAGGGCTCAGGTGGATTTCTTACAGTGGCTGGTTGACAGATGGAGCATACAGGACCAATGCTTTTTCATTGGTGGCCACCGGCTCGAAATCGAGTCGGCGGACATTTATTTCTTGACTGGTTTGCCTAAGAGAGGCGAAGACTTGACTCTGCACGGGACTAGGCCAGGTGGCTAGTCTGTCGATAGCCTTCGGCTAGAGTACTGCAACAGCCAGGCTAGAGACAAAGGGATAGACATAAAGACTATATCCCGTCCTGAGCTCATGGTGATTGCGTTTACTGTCACCAGACTTTGCGGAGCTACCGCATTACGTATTGCCACCGGATCCTAGATGCGTATGACAGTTGATTGCTTTCGAGGCACCATCTTCAACTGGTGCAATGTTGTGCTAGCCAATGTGAAAGGCCAACTGACCAGGGCCAAGAGCGGACGACTAAAGACCTTTGGTTATGGGGCTTTGGTCGTGAGTTTTGGCCTGGAGAGGGTTCCTATGTTGATCCCACAGCACCTTACTGTTGGAGCTGGGCTTCCTCGAGAGCCCAAACTGATGCGATGGGTCGTAGTCATGGCCCGTCACCCGGACGAGAGGACAGAAGTTGCTTGGTTCAAACCTGAGTATTTCCAATGGTTGGAAAACCAGGTCTTTTCCATTCAGGACTTCCCTTACGCTGGGATAGATTTTCGTGGTGACCTAGACATGGCTCTTCCACCAGGAGAGCAGTGGGACGAGTCAGGTAAAATCCTTTTCAACTTTTCCTATTTTATTATTTTTTTTTTATTTTTCCATCGTCTCAAAACTGATAGTAAAAATTTCAAATGCAAATGTGGGTCCACAGCGACCAGCCGCTCTCCAGCCTTTCGAGAGGAGGCAACCAGTTGTACTCGTGCCAGCTCCATAGGACGAATTGGCAGAGGTTTTGGCCGAGTTGGAGGGTCATCTCGAGTGCTTGACAGGAGATATTCCTGAGACCACTATAGACGACATTCCTCGTCGACTTCAGCGCTATGTGATTGGAGTCCCGGGACCTTTTAGGAGGTTCCTTTGCAAGGTGGCCCGTGCAGTGGTTTCTTATAGAGATCATCACCAGTGATAGGATGATCGCCTATTGTGGGCACATGTGACATTTTGCTTTTTGTACTTATCATTTTTGCCGATCATAAGGTGTTTTTCAACCTATGATCGAAGACGATGTATTTTTTGACACACTCCTATATATATCACTATTACCGGCTTATCTTGTAAATCATGTTATGGAATGGTTTTGAATTTACATGTATGATTGTTGCAAATGTCTATTTAACATTCGAGAAGCAATTGCATCTACTAATGTATTTAAAGACCTTGGAATATGCTGATATTCAATGTAATCAAACTCACGTTCCAAGAGACGCACTCTCAAAAATAATCTTAATAACACTGGATTTCTAATGGCATACACTCTATTAAGCTGTAATACAACGAGTTCAGAATCTAACCTCACTATCAAACTCTGAATCCCAAATGAAATAGATTCAGATAATAACTCAATTGCTGCACTATACTCTACAATGTTGTTTGTTGTTTGACTGAGGCTTACCCCATGCATAGAAACTAACTCGTCAGAGGGCGAATAGATAACCCAAGCTGTAGAAGAGATGTTCTGTGTATTACGACAAGCACCATCAGCAAATCCAATGTATGTTTGAAGAGGCATCGACATCTGCAATATCAAGAGTAAAACCAAGATAAGCAGGAATAATGACGAAAAAACACTCTCTAAGCTAAGCACACTTTTTTAAACTAAAACACACCAGCTAGAAAGAAAAAACTATCCTAACTAAAAATCTCCATACCCATTCTTTTAAGCATAGTACCTCTTCAAGTAAAGGCCATTTCTGGGTTTACCCAAAGAGTCCCCATCAAATTCTACCAATTCATAGGCCCCTTTTGCTAGCTTTCGCTTAACAATATAGGGACCATGCCACATAGGAACGAATTTCCCAGCGCCTAATTTATCATTAGCTTGATCATACAATAACACTAGGTCTCCTTCCGAAAAATTTCGAGGGGTGACATTCCGATCATACTGAGCTTTCATACGTTTTACGTGAGTCTCGATTGCCAATGCAGCATCACGTCGATTCTCATCTAATTGAGCTAAGTATAACAAATGCTTTTCCTCTTCGGAAGTAGCTGGAAGTAACTCGATGGCCATTTGCAGTGACGGGATTTCGCACTCAATGGGTAACACAGCTTCCAAACTATACACTAGTTGGAAAGGAATGAACCCAGTTGATGTTTTTACTGAAGTTCGGTACGCCCAAAGCGCTGAAAATAGCATGTTGTGCCAATTCGACCGATGAATCCCAATGATTCGTTGGATCATGATAACTAAAACTTTGTTGATGGATTCAACCAGACCATTCGCTTGTGGATAATAAGGAGTTGAACTATCGTGACGTAAACCAAGCTGGCCTGTAAGTTCGATCATCATAACGTTTCGAAAATGACGCCCATGATCAGTGATTATTGCTTGTGGGACACCAAACCTAGCAATTATATCATTGAACACGAAAATTGCAGCTGTCTTGCCGTCTGCCTCGAATGTAGGCATCGCCTTGGCCCACTTAGTAAACTAATCTACCGCAAGGATGATATACACATGCCCCCCGGCCGAGTGAGGGTTACATGTAATAAAATCGATACCCCATTTGGCAAAAGGACCAACGGCAATTATAGGGTGGAGAGGAGCAGGTGGAGCGCGCATCTTACGATAAAAAATCTGGCAGCTGTGGCATTTTCGGACCGCGGTAATACAATCTTTAAACAAGGACTGCCAGAAATAGCCAGCGCGTAATATCTTTTGGGCTGTGGCATACCCAGACATATGACCGCCACATGCTCCAGAGTGGCAGTCATTTAGAATCCTTTTAGCCTCTTCGTGAGTTAAGAAACGTCGAAAAATAGATTTCGCCCCACAGCGATAAAGAGTATCTCCAATAATTTTGAATTATTGGGAGTGGAACCGAATTTTCCGACATTCCGACCTTGAAATTTCTGGCCAAAAGGATTGGGTCTGGAGATAGACGATGATATCCCCATACGACGGATCTAAAGTGCTGATTAGAAACAAAGATTCATCCGCAATGGGCTCCTCTGCCACAGTTTCCGTGTCAGCACGCGGGAAGTCAACATCAACTCTACAAAAACTAAAGATTTCTTAGACTTAGATTTTTCAAATTCCAAGTCAAACTCCTGCAGGATAACGATCCATTTAGAGTACTTGCCCCCTAGCAATTGTTTGGTCAAAATGTAGATCATAGGGTTGCAATCCGAAATTACCGTAGTTTTACGTAGTAAAATGTAGTGACGAAAACATTGGACAGCTTGAACGGCTGCCAATGCCAATTTCTCCACATGTGAGTATTTTAGCTCAGTTGGATTTAACGTTCGACTAAGGTAATATATCACATGTTCCATTCCGAATTCATCTTCCTGAACTAAGACCATTCCAATGGTGGAATGGGAGGCGGCGAGATACAAAAAGTAATCCTGGTTGTAGTTGGGAGGATGCAACAACAGTGCATGAGTCAACGCGTGTTTGAGTGCATCAAAAGATTTCTGAGCTATCTCATCCCAAGAGAATTGAGTGTTCTATTTCAACAACCGTGTAAAACCCTTTGTAACCACGAAGTAGTTAGGAATGAATCGTCGTAAAAAGTTTTCTTTCTCCTGCAAACTTTGGAGTTGGCGAAGACTCAAAGGAGGAGGCAAATTGATGATAGCTTCGACCTACGAGGGATCAACGCGAATGTCGGCTTTCGAAACTACAAATCCGAGCAATCGACCCGTTTCTATACAGAAGACACATTTGTGTGGGTTCAACTGAATACGATAATGCCTACACCTCATAAAGATTGCTCATAAATGGACGAGGTGATCAGCTCGATGTAATGAATGAGTAGGCAAGTCATCGAGATAGGGTTGCACAATGTGCTTGATGTCATGAAACGCATAAGACATCGCCCTTTGAAAAGTTGCTCCGGCATTCTTAAGCCCAAAAGGTAATTTGCAATAAGAAAATGTCCCCCATGGACAAATGAAAGCCGTTTTTGGTTGATCGGCAGGTAGAATGTTGATTTGATTGTATCCGGAAAAACCGTCCATAAAGGAAAATATTTCGTTGCCGGTATAGTCATCAATGATTTGATCGATATAGGGAGTTGGGTAGTTGTCCTTTGGACAGGCTCGATTAATGTCCCTATAGTCAATGCATATTCTTGTCCCCTGTTTTTTATTAACCGGAACAATATTCGATACCCAATCCGTTAGCGGGATCGGATAAATGAAACCTGCTTTCAACAGTTTTTCAACTTCTGCTTTAATTGCAGTAGCTTTTCGTGGGTGAATCTGATGCAAACGTTGCCGGACGGGTTTAGCGTCCGGGTAAGTCTTGATCTCATGAACAACAATCGCGGGATCAATTCTTGGCATTTCCTCATAGGACCAAGCAAACACGTCGCGAAATTCTTGAAATAGGGCCTTATATAATTGAATTTCGTCATCTGTACACGAGGCACCTATATGAATGTCTTCAACAATTCCGGGCTTAACCGAAATGTCAATGGGAATAGTTCGAGAGATGTTTCCCAAATTTAAATCTGAATTGGGATGTTTCATTGGATTCTGAGGTTCCTTGACATATTCAGTCGTAAAGATTGATGAGAAATCATTTTCAAAACGATCATCCTCAAGTAAAAACGAAGATCTGTGATGGAGATCTTCCCATGGTAAATCATCTACACATAGGATTTCACGAATTTGCTCATCGGAGTGAACAAGTTCAGAAAACATAGTTAAATCCGAGGTTGATGTGAAAAGTGATTCCTCACGGACCACATTCATTAAGTCATTTTCGGTTGAACACGGGTCGGCAAAAGACTGCGCGGCTTCATAGGCAATTTCATATGGACTCAAAGGCATGGAATTACCAAATGAGTCTATTTCAGATTCAGAAGGAACGATCCAAGGATTGTCATAAAAAATGGTGTCTGGTGTAATCATATGAATGGTTGCAAATGAAGATGATGCGTTGATTGGAGGAAAAGGAAAAGTTCCCAGTAAACCGGCATCTTTAACTAATCCTACTCCAACATCCTTATATGGGATAGTCAATTTATCGACATGCTGAATACTCTCCAAAGAGGCTGGGTCAGATGAAAGGTAAGCCAGCTGGTCTATTGTTACGATCTTTCCATTATGTGGAAACTTTATTACTCGGAAGACCGATGAAACGACCGTTGTCATAGCGTAAGACCAACTTCGACCCAACAGAAGGTTGTAATCTAGAGGGGCATCAACCACCTCCACATCTAGATTAACGATTTTTCCTTCAACCCCTATAGGCAAATCCTGTAGAATGCCAAAAGGATGAAACCCATGACCATCAAAGGCCTTAAGAATTGTCGGGGATTGATTTAGTGAAGGAGAACCAAGCGATCTCCAACACTATATCGACATAATACACGTTGAGGCTCCCTCATCAATTACAGTTCGATGAATAGGCCTGTTTTTGACTATCACTGGGATCTGGAAAGCCATTTGGTGAGGCAAACGCGATGTACTATTTTCTAGATCAAAGATTATTAGGTTCGGGTCCTGAACGTCAACAGCTCCTATAGCCGACAAAAATAATTTACGTTGTGCTGGGCATGATTGCAGCACTTCCAAAGCCGACATTGCTGAGGGTGAAACAGCTAAATCCTCAACAATGTTATAATTCTGAGCCGCTCTCGCATGTGGATTGAAAGCTGACTTTCGAAGTATACCCTTGGCGGGCGGTTTGATTACTAAGTTTGGATTAGGTTTCTCGATCGGTAGTGGATCAGAACCGGGAGCTGAGGTTGATGGATTAGAATGAGAAGATTCTGCTTCTTTGCCATCAATATGGGTTCTTCAATGGCACTCGAGGAAGAACCTATCATCTTACTGTCTTGACTTAGAAATGGATCCTTCAAGACAGCAGGAGTTTGGGAACCTTTGACAATCTTCGCAACCTCTGCACGATGAGGGAAGTCTCTTGTAAAATGTTCTTCGTCACAAATGAGACAAGGATAATGAGGTTTGCGCTTTTCATCATTAGATTCCGCGTTTTTCAGGTTTCTCCTTTGAACTTTTGTCCATTTTTTTCTTCTTCTTTCCTTTCTTCTTCCCACCGAATTTTGATTTAACCGTAGATGACTCTACAACGTGAATATCGGCGAAAACCTCTGCAGAAGAATCTCCTGTCGGGGAATCAGGCAAGGTTATGATAGGAGAAGAATTCTTGGAAGACTTCTTCTTACTTTTAGTGTTAACCGTACCAATCATACCGTCAGCGGCATGAGATCCCGAAGGAGCTGCAGTGATTTGATTTGACTTGGGAAGATCGGGGATCTTTTCGTGTAACGTACCTGACTGAGTATAGACCAAGTCAAGGTACTATGCTTGAGCAATCACTTGCTCCTTAGTAACAAATCTGGCCTTAGCAACATCTTCAGTGATCCTTGGCAACAAAGATTTTACAAACCACTCAGCCAAGATTTGATCCGGAATAAATACCTTCACTAAACGTCGTCGACGTCTCCACTCATGAATATGATCTGAAATGTACGTGGATGTCGATTGTTTTGGCGAAGTTAACAATTCCGTGCCATTGTCATATCTGACTGGCAACTGAAAATGAGTTAAAAACGAGGTAGCTAGCTGACTAAAATTATAAAAAGTGCCTCGCGGTAACTCAATGTACCACTTGGTCGCGAGACCAATTAGAGTGCGCTGGAAAAGTCTAAGACGGATCGAATCATTTGTGATGGAGTTAGATGCACACCAGAGGTAGTAAGTCATCACATGGTTCGACGGGTCCTCTCCAGATTTACCTTCGAACTTGGGAATGTCACTAGGCAACTTATTCAGCATTGGCGGCCAAAACGAAAGTTAATTAATCGGATCATTCGTTAGGCGCGACAAATCAGGTAAGTCCAAAGTTGCGATAAATGGTGATTGTCGATTAAGATCCCTAAAACTCTGGGTCATGAGACCAGCTCCAGGAGGAGGATATCCAGGATAACTAGGAATAGGAATCGCGTTCGGGATATTGTATCCTCCCGGAAAACCAGGATTAACCAGACCGTACTGGGGTTGTTGAGGTTGTTGATAAGTGTACCCAGGGTACGGTTGATACTGATAGACTGGTTGTTGAACAGCAAGACCAAATTGGTACTGTCCCTGGTACAGTTGATAGGTGAATTGAGGTTGACTTGTGACAACCGTACTTAAACCAGGTTGTCCTACAGGCATTTGAACCGTAGTTTGAATCGTGGATCCAGACGGTGGTAAAGATGTCTGAGGAGTAGATACAGGAACAGTAGAAATCAGAGCTGTCGATACTCCAAAAGTAGGTGGGGTAGATTGAACAGATGTTGCGGCAGTTGCAGCAGTCACTTGAGATGGAATACGAGGCGCAGTAGGCCCAGACTGAGAAACTACCGAAGGTACAGAAGTTTGAATGTTAGACTGGACTGTTTGCTGGGGTGAACCAGAAACTAAGGGTTGTCCAGTTTGAGATGACAACTATACACTTGGCTGCAACACCTGTTGAGTTTGCGATGGATCCCACACTATGTTCATTCCGGGGTACTGACCCATAACAGGTTGAGAATATTGAGGACCATAACCGGGTTGAGGGTAGGATTGATAATTGAAAGGTACATTTCCCGTTCCTTGAACATAAGATTGACCTTGGGGTGGTTGGAAACCTTGGCTCGAGTACTGACCTTGGGGTAGATACCCCTGAGGCACGTACTGATACTGGGGTTGACCTTGAGGTATAAATTGATACTGGGGTTGACCTTGGGGTACATATTGAGTCTGGGGTTGACCTTGAGGAACGTATTGTACTGTAGGTACGTACTGTCCTTGAGGTTGCCCCCCAAATGCAAATTGTGTACCTTGAGGTTGCCCCCCAGGCGTTAATCGCGGCTGCCCCCCAGGCGGTAACTGGCCACCTTGAGGTTGAGAATTGGGAATAGAACAGGACATCATAAGAATGTCTTCTATGCTCAACGGATTTGCACCATTGCTTCCAGTGAATAACCCTTGTTCAATGGGTTGAGGAGATGCTCCCGAAAAAGTACCAGAAAGTGACTGATACCCAGAGGGAACAGAAGGACCGCCTTAGAAAAAAGATTCAGGCGATTGAGTAAACATGGACGACTGACCTGACATATTTACGGGAGTATAAAAACCTCTAGGATGATAAGGAGCACGAGGTGGTGAAAAACTTAACGCTGGGTTTTCCAAATAATTAGTCAAAGAAAGATACCAAGTAGTACTTCTAGGTGGACTGTAAAAAATTGATTCACGCTCCCTTAGATCAATAACAGGTTGATTTTCAGGGATAGGGATGCCTACTTCTTCTTCCAGAGCAAGTTCTTCAATATCTATCAAACCAGAAGGAATATTTTCGGTGATTACTCTTTCTACCCCTGGTGAATTAGGACCACTAGAAGTTGGAGAGACAAACCCCGATGTTGGAGTAACAGGTTTAGATATCTCAGGTTCTTCACCTATATCACTAGTAGATGAAAAGCTACCAGCAAGTTTGGAAACCGAAATAGATTCAGGATTATAACCTATTACTAGAGTTTGGTAATCAGGATGCACAACCAATGAAGACTCTCCTTCTTCAGGTGACCCAACTTTACTACCGCTAGGAGTTACGAGGACTTTCAAGCCTTCAAGCTAGCTCGGGAATTCTTCAGGAGGTTGGCCCCGAAGTCTACGGGACTTCCTCAGTAAATCAGCCACAGTTACAAACTCAGGAGACTGGCCCCGAAGTCTATGGAACTGTCTTGGTAATTCAGCCACAGTTAAAAACTTTTAACTACTTCACATGCAAGCAAAGTAAAATCTCAATGAAAACCACCTAAAGCCTCTAAAGAACCAAACAAATTTGAATCACACGCCTAAATAATCTAGAGATCAAACACACACAAACAGTAACTTTCCGGACCGAAAACACTATTTGGTGATGAAATCCAACGTCGCAGAATTCAATACAGAAATGGTGGTTGGAACAGTTACCCCGGCAACCTACTTAATGAATAGACTAGACCAAGTTCCTCCACTTAACCGTCTCGAGTGAAGTGAACCCCCCAGAAAATCCAAGTGAGTCTAGCCGACGTCTGCTCCAGGTACAGTGGGATCTTCCCACCACTGTCACCTTAGGAAGAATCCTAAAGAATATGGTCACTAAGGCTACCAACTGAGACAAATACACCTGGGGGAACAGTATATAATCTGATACACACGCAAGGGCAGAGTAGCAAGCTCAATCCCCTTGAAGGCTCCTTGACATAATCCAAGGTTTACCAACAAGTGACCCTAGGCTCCTCGACAATGGTTAATCCGAGGTTTACCATTTTTAATACGTGAATATTTGGCGTCGTTCCCAATGAGGAAGGATTGATTCCCACACTGGTTCGGACACGATCTCGTGCTTCTCCTTTAAGAGGAGCTTTCCCATAGCATAAATGCAACAATTGGATTTCTTCCTACCACAAGATATAGCTACTTGTTTGTTTTTACTGTCTTGGAGAGTTAATTACTTTCCTACTCCAAGACACTAGCCTAAGATAAGTTGGTGTATCAGAGCCCTAGAAATAAAATGTTACTAGATGAATTTTACTTTAAGCGTTAATTTTAGTGGTTTTTGCTTAAGTCAAGAGGTGGCGGAGATGAAACTCGTGGTGTAAAGACTCGACTCGAAATCACTAATAAGATGCACCTAAGATGATTTAAACAATCTTTTCTCTTCGATGAACTTCTAAACTAAGAAAGAGTTTGAGAATGCAAATAGTTTGTAAACACAAATCTTTCTCAATTAAACAAATTAAAAGAAGAGCTTTTCCTTTCCAAAGCACTCAAAACGAGACAACTAGCTATTTCACAAAAAATTCCCTTTTCTTTTCAAAGCACTCAACCACTACAAAAACAAAATTTTTCCAAAAGATATTTTTTTTTATATTTTGTAAATAAAACACTCAAAACTAATGAAAATAACTAACTTTGAGAGCTACAAACTATAAAAAGCTACTTGAAGTCAAAGCCTACTAATAGTCTTTTTGAGGATGTTTTACTTAGCTAAATGTGAGCTAAGGACTAATTTATGCAGAATCACAATTAGTCAAAAAACAACCAATCTCTCGTTTTCTTTTTTTTTTTTAAATGAAAATTCCAACTTTCAAATACAAGTTTTTCGAAATTTTGAAATGAGAAAACACAAAGTGGATTCCTCAACAAGGGGAGATTTCATAAATGGTCAGACTCATAAGAAGACTGGTAGACACCAAGGTAATCTAAGGTCCCTACGGTTTCTAAGCTCAGAGCCACTACACAACCAAAAACGAAAAACAAACCCAACAAGCAAAATTCCTAGGAATTCCACCTAAAACCCTAACACTAATGAAATTAAACCAAGGAAAGTTTTTGACAGGGAACAAGCAGGTCTGGGCAATGGCTAAAACCTATAAACAAATTCTAAACTGATAAAAAAGAGAAAAATTTAAAATTTTTCAAATTTTTGACAGGGTATGCAGGAAACCTGTTTACATAGGTGCGTTCACACTTTGTGTACAAAGAAAAAGTGCATACAGGTACGCACTGTGCCTAACTCAGAGGGTGCGTACCTCTCCCAAAACTATGAAAAATAAAAACTGACTCAAAATTAACTAAATTCACCCAATCCCACAATCATCAAGTCAAAAACAGAAGCAGAAAATACAGTTTCTTAGGTCAAAGTATAAACAAGGAAAAAAATCAAGTCCCCAGTGGAGTCGCCATTTTGTCACACGGAATGAGTTGATATTGCGGACAATATAGACCTTCCTAGAATCTAAAGAAGACCTAATGACAAGCAAACCAACCAGACACTATCTTTCTCTAAATATGCTTTGATAAACAATAGGAAACAAGTGTTTTTAGGGCCTACCTTTGGTCCAACGCAAGCTTGTGGATGCCCTCGCTCGTTTGATCCAAATGAGCTCCTTTTCGCGAATCTGCAAACACAAACAAGGCAAACAAATTAAATAGCACTTGAAAAGCCAATTGCATAAAACATATTTAACATGAAATTCAAGGAGTCCATGAAACAAATAACATAAGATACTTGTTGAGAAAAATGATTTTGATTGTATTAATTCAAAAGAAGAAGAACTTTACAACCTTTGCCTTGACGATGTACAAGCTCCTCCCAGGGTCCAACAAGATGTCTCCTCTACTTTGACAAGTTTCACTCACTCTCCAATGGAACCAAGAGGTATGTGATCTCTCCTCTCAAGCTCAACCAAAGAGTCTTAATTTCACCAGCATTTACCCTCAAAATGTTCAGCTTCTAACCTCCCTAGTCCTCACCCCAATGTCTGTATTTATAGTGCAATGGAGGGAAGTTACTAGGTCCTCCTTCAAAAGGATAAAGCCCTCCTTCAAAGGGAAAGCTCCTTTAGTCAAGGGATTAGCTCCTTCTCTTTTGGGATGCATGAACCACCTCAGAGCGAACAATCCACGTCAAAATTCCTTCTAGAAAACTCTAGCATTAACCCAAAGTGAGTTTTTTAAGATAAAACTTGCGCCTTTTGACTTTCATAGGGGTCCGCACCTACACCATTAGGGACAGAGCGGGTAGGTACGCAGCTTTTGTACACAGAAGGTGCGGGACCGCAGGTGACCATGAGAGAAAGTGCGGAACCAGAGTTACATTTATTTTTAATGTCTTTCTCCCATTTCCAAAGCTTGATTTGAAGAGCTAAGGTCTTAGACTTGCTTAGAAGGACAGTACAAGTGATGATAGACCCATACTGACTGTAAATAATCATAGTGACGATATTTTTGTGTAACACCATCCTAGGAACCTCAGAGCCCTTTTGTATCATTTTCTGTTATGAAACCAGCTCAAGAGAAGATAGAAAAGAAAGATCAATGCCTTAGAATTCAGCCTCTTCGAGGGGGCAACCTCCTTTACATTACATAAATGAACAATTCTTGGATGATACAAATGAAAATACCTCCTTTCTATATATAGGAGTCTAAGTGGTCCCAATACAATCAAAGCCTACATAACAATAATATTGTAGGGCACAACAGTAACAATGGTGGGCTTCTATGTGGCATAATAGTAACAATATGGGCACTACATGGGTACATCAATATAATAAGTGGGTTATACTAATAACAATAAGGGGTTACACTAGTAGTATAGGGGCCTAACATGCCCCTCTCCTTCAAAAAGCGTTGTCCTCAATGCTTGAGTAGTTCTTGATGCTTCTATATAAAATTCTCGTCCTCCCATGTGGAATATTCAGCGGGTAAGTTCTTCCACTTGATGAGATACTCTGAAATTGATCGATTTCATAGCTGTCGGGTTCTTGTTTCTGTGACTTCTCCAGGTTCCAATATGATTTTTCCTTCCTCTTTAATTTCTGGCAATATTGCTTGAATTGGGATCTTTTGCAACTTTTGAATAAGTGGCCATACTTCTTCGTTCTTCTTCCATTCATCCGTTGCTTCGTTTATCCAATTTGGTTGGATAATATAAATAGCACAAAACAATGCTTCCACATCCTCATCCTTGAAGCGTCTTCCCATTCGGTAAGGTCGCCATTTTTTAAGTGCATGTAGTATTGCCAACATTTCCTTCTAATAAATAGCTTGCTTGAGATGTAGCAGTAAAAATACCCAATCACTCACATCAAAAAAATTTTCACTACGATGTTGATCTACCTGTTGTTTCATTTGATTTTGCACCGAAGTGGCGTTATCCTTTAAAAGTTGGAGAACTTGCTGTTGATGCTCGATATGATCTTTCTCTACTTGAACCTTTTTCTTCTTGATATGTCCTTCTATCTTTTGAGGAGTGGTAATTTCTTCCAGTCCTTTACAAGATATGGTCGGATTCATTTCTTGATGCTCGATGTGAACTTTCACTTCTTGAACCTTTTTCTTCTTGATGTGTCCTTCTATCTTGATAGTTTGAGGAGTGGTAATTTCATCCATTGAATTACAAGATATTGTTGGATTCATTTCTTCTTTCTCGATGTGATCTTTCACTTCTTGCACCTTTTTCTTCTTGATATGTCCTTCTATCTTGAGAGTTTGAGGAGTGGTAATTCTTGCCAATTCTTTACAAGATATGGTCTGATTCATTTCTTCTTTCTCTGGGGTGGTGTCCTGGCGTATATCCTCTTCTTTTGATGTTTCTTGATCCTTTTCTTCCTCCTCTTCATATTCTATGTAAAATAATTTCTTCTTAGCACACCTATGACCTTTAGTGTATTTTCTATCACAATTGTAACAAAGCCCTTTTTCTCTTTTTTTTTCCAATTGTTGTGGTGTAACCCTTGTAGGTTGTGGAAGGCTGGGAGAAACAACACTTCCATCTTTATAGCTGTGAGGGGTATGCTTCCTGGTTTCCATAATTTTGCTTTCCATTATGTCACAAAGCCATTTTACTCTTTCCAATTGTTGTGGTGTTGCTCTAAAGAAGGTGTTGCTCTTTATATCCTCATAATGTGCTATCATTTCCTCCGTGAAAATTGACCACGTAACAAGTTTTTTACGAGAAAAAAGCCCTTTGTACCATAAAAATTGATCTGGTTCTAAATATGAAGATGCAATACATACCTTTTGTAACAGTTGTACACCATGTATATCAAAATATTGCTCCATCTGAAGTATCCAATTTACCGGATCCTTGCCATCAAACTTCCTCATCTTGCTTTTTCTTGATTTTAGGAGCTCTACCTTGAAACGACTATAACTCTGTACTTTCAGATCTTTAAGTTCTGAAATTGTGTCCTGTAGTAGCCCTCTGTGTCCTCTTTCCAATGCCACAAGTCTGATCCAAATTGGATTCTCCAAGAAAACGTTATGCACAATCTCCCGCAGTGACCTGATTATAGACTAGTTCAGTAGAGCGAACTTGTATGAAGTGCCACGTGTCACTGTTTAAACCTTTGACTCTGAAAAGTATATAAACAAAAACTACAGTCTGTCCTCTTTCTGTACCTTCTTATGAAATTTCAATCCGATGCTCAGAAAGAAAGTTATGACGATTTTCCCCAGGTCACCTGTTTTGAGTGTAATTCAGGAGTCTGCAAAAAGACCAACTTCCGCAGATCATATCTCCGAAAATATTGCGTGAAAAGATCTGAAATTTGGACCCAAGGTTCAGCACCAATTCTTCTCAAATGGTTTTTTTTTTGCGACTTCTGAAACGTCACAGAAAAAAATTTATAGCGAAAATGCCACGATGACCTGTTTGGAGCAGCGAAACCCTCGAATCCAAAGCTCTGATACCAAATGTTATGAAACCAGCTCAAGAGAAGATAGAAAAGAAAGATCAATGCCTTAGAATTCAGCCTCTTCGAGGGGGAAACCTCCTTTACATTACATAAATGAACAATTCTTGGATGATACAAATGAAAATACCTCCTTTCTATATATAGGAGTCTAAGTGGTCCCAATACAATCAAAGCCTACATAACAATAATATTGTAGGGCACAACAGTAACAATGGTGGGATTCTATGTGGCATAATAGTAACAATATGGGCACTACATGCGTACATCAATATAATAAGTGGGTTATACTAATAACAATAAGGGGTTACACTAGTAGTATAGGGGCCTAACATTTTCTTTCCTTATTTTCATTGTTGATTCACATGCATCTCTAGTATTTATCTCTTTCTATTTCTGCATTTAGAATTAATGATTTCTTGTTGTAGGATTGAGTTAAATGGTTAATGAAAGTTCTTTTTCAGGATCACAAGCATTATTTCATCCTTGGAAAAGCTTTGGAAGTTTATAATAATCATTGAGCTGCTTGGATTAGTCTTCTTATTCCCAAATCTAGATTGTTGGACCTCTTTTTTATCGAAGAACAATAAATTTCTGCTATTTTTTAGAGCATGCTAACGAGATTAAATCAAATTGATTCCACTTTCATTAGATCACAAAAAAATTCTAGTTCATAACAAAAATTACCCCATTGAATTTGCATTTGATTTGGTTAGGCATTTTTTATATTTACTAGCTCACTAGTTCTCAAATTTCTAGATTTTCGACTAGTAATGTTTTTTTTTTTTTTTTTGCATGGGTCAACATAGGTCTTTTTGAGTGATTCCAATTGGAGTAGGGACTTAAAACATCCTAGTTAATAATAACATTCATCCCATCCAATTTGGATTTTATTTTCTTGGTCATTAAACCCTCGCCAATTTCATCATTTGACAAGGAAACTTCTCCAAGCTTTTTGAGAAAATCCATTCATCTCCCAACTTTGGTTTTAAGTTCTGAGTGATCCTAGGAATTTTCCCACTCCATTCCACCCATCACACACCTTTAATAGGCCTCCCATCACCTCCAACACCTCACATTTTTCTCTCGGCTGTATCATGTTGGTTCACTGTATTTTCTAGTACATCCTGTAGGTTTTCCTGAAATGACCTGTTTTGAGGCTGAGTTGAGAGAAAACCTCTAGGAAGTCACCCAAAGCCTCCCAAGGGTATCCCACACCATCCAACTGTCTCCTAACCCTTCCATCCAACCTCCAATATCCTTAATTCACCCGCCACATCACCAAAGGAAATTAGTTTTCATATTTGATTTTGCATGAAAAGACAAAAAGACAAAAATAGATTTATTTCAGTCCCTTTACTTGCACATTAGTGATGTTTGGTGCTTGTTACTCCCATGCTTAAATATTAGCATTTGGTTCATGATAATTTAGCATTACTGCAAAGCATAGTTTTTTGGCAATTAATTTGGGAAATGGTGTGATTTAGCATTGAATTTCTATCTCTTTCCTTGTACTTTCTTTCTTGCAATAGGTTAAGGTTCCATTTCAAACATTTCATTTTCTGCAATTAGTTTAGGATTTGACTTCAGTACATGCACTCCATTACATCATGATAGCAAAGGAAGGACACATTGTATTCCAAACATATAGTGCCGACACCTCTTAAGTTTGTACGAACCCTGGGTTGATAATTAAAGTTGCTAGCCTTGGGAGTTGCAGCATTCTTGTTGCAATACCAAGGTGAAACACTTATCCAAAACCAACCTAGGGTAAGAGATCCACCTTTGATGGAGGGAAAAGACAAAAGGATAAGTGGTGAAAAATTCAATGTAGGGAAGGATAAGATTTGAATGTTTTATCTAAGGTAAGTAGTTGAAACAACTTCTAGAAACTACTAGAAGGGTAAGCTTCCAGAATCCCGATCATTCTCCTGAATTTCTCTAACCAATGAAGATGCAAAGGGGAACAACCTATTGGTTATCAACATAGGCCATAGTGGAGAAACTTGCTGGTGAATGCACCCTAGTAGGCTTACATGGAGCGTTGGTCGTCAAACTAGCTCAGATGAAGCATTTTAGGGCTGAAATTCTAGGAAATGAAAGGTAAATGCTTAGGGCTTTGTGCAAGATGGTGACAAGGGGGAATAGGATGTTTATTGATCCAATTAGGAGGCTCACTGATCATATGTGACGAAATGACATATAACATTGATCCTAGTGTTCCCTGATTAGAGCAAAGAGTTTCATGTTCATCTAGATGTGTCATCAATTGTACTGGGATTTATAGTGGAACAAACAAGGGAGGATGAGATGGATCACCCAATCACATTTTCCAACAAGAGGCTATCTTTATTGGAGTGGAATTATACCACAATGGAGTTTGAAGGATTAGTGATTCAGTACACTCTACATAAATTTAGGCATTACCTATTAGGGTCACATTTTAGGTTATATATTAACCATTTTTCATTACACTACCTCATTAACAAGCCATTTTTGGGGGAAATAATATGTAGGTTGCCGTTGTTGTTCCATGAGTACGATTTTGAGATCATAGTAAAGCTTGGTAAGATCAATGTAGGGCCGAACCACTTATTGATGATCCTTTCTAGTAAAGGTGCAGGAAAAATGAATGGTAGCTTACCAAATGCACAATTATTTAGTGTGGACATGGTAAATGGCTATTTTTCAGAGATCTTCCACTTCCTCAACATGAAGAAAACAACACAATATTACATGGTTACACAAAAGAAGAAGTTGGTAGTTAAGGCCACAAAATATTAGCTGATTACAATTGGTTTATATCAGTTGGGCCTGGGTGGAATACTCCATAATTGTGTATTGGAACTTGAAAGACCAACCATTTTTAAAAATGGTTATGAAGGAGTTCTTGGAGTTCATTATGCAATAAAAGTGACCATGCTAAATATTTTTCACATGGGTATTTAGTGGCCAACAATCCACTGCGATGCAAAGGAGTTTGGTCACATTTGCAATATCTATCAAAGAGTGGGAAAATATTTGCTTCAAGCTGAACTTCCACTCCATTTGAGGATAAAATTAAAACCATTTGATAAGTGATAATATATTTTATTGGGCCAATTAATTCACTGTAAAAGAGAAGTAAAGAATGTTATATCATAATTGCAACAAATTATTTGACTTGATGGGCTGAAGTACAAATTGTAGTGTAGCGGCCGCAACTTGATTTTTATTTGAGAATGTCGCCACCCACTTTGGATCTCATAAATTTTTTATGAGTGACCCGGTGACTCAATCTCTAAATCAAACCATTGAAACATTTATAGAATATTTTGAGGTGTACTATCATAAGAGCACACCATACCATCCACAAGCAAATGACAAAGTTGAGTCCTTCAACACGATTATGGAGAATGCACTAACAAAGGTATGCAACATAAATATGGACAAATGGAACCTAAGGATTCTTGTAGTGCTATGGGCCTACTAGAATACATCAAAGAGTCTTATAGGTCAAACACCTTTTTGGTTGGGATATGGACATGAAGTAGTAATGCCCATGGAATTCATAGTCCCCAGTCTCCACATTTTTTTCACAATCAATTTGATGGATTCCAACGTAGTAGAGAAACAATTGATAGATTCAATATAACTAGAAGAAGATAAATTCCTAGTAGGGTTCCACCAAAATATGTAAAATGTCAGGGAGAAGACATGGCACGATTGTCACATTAAGTAGAAGAAATTCTAGATTGGTGATATTTTGTTGACGTATGACGACAACTTTCTAAAGCACCTTGGAAAAATTCAGATGCATTGGTTGGGACCGTATATTATCATGTATGTCAAAGATGCAAGGGATTTCCAATTGGAGAAATTGAATGGGGATCCACTTAACTGATTGCTAATGGGAGATGGACAAAATTGTACAGATACAACCACCCCACTTTCCAAAGTTGATCTGTTTGTAGAGGCTGAACAAAAACAAAGAAAGCTAAAAATAGAGCTTTGTTTCTATAACCTTATTTGTGTTTGTAGGTAGGAATTGTGAAAGAGAGAACCAAGAGGACACCCTAACCATGGGAAAATATGAAACATATTTGGTAGAGAAAAATTTTCTTGACATAATGAAGAACTAGTGCATTGTTCACTGAGAGCACCACACAGTCAGGTGATCAGGAAGTCGAAGGAAGTGTGCAATACTAGATATAACCTTAAAAGTGAGATGCATCTAGCATTCAATGACAACAACAAGAGCCAGAACAATGTAGAAAAAGTTTCTAACAAAATAATGTGCCATCCACATGGATTGGACACTACGGAAATTTATTGAAAAAGGAATTAAAGTATTCCAAATCAGTAATTATTTCAGGAAGGATGTTGACATGACTTCAAGCATGGTCAGAACCACAAAATGAAATTCCCACCCAAAAAACCATAAGATGAGAGATCGATGAAATTATTACGGGAATGTGTCAGAATCACCAATAAGGGAAAGGTACACAAGGAACATAAGTTACTATTATTTCATCCATTTTCATTTCCATTCCCTTGTATTTGCAAGTGTAGAGTTGAATTTTGAGCATAAACACGATAGAATAGCATGTCCAAAGACTAGAGGATAGTGAGAATTACAAAGAATTTATGCTATTAGATACATATGTTATGGCTTCATTGTATGTTCCCAAGAAAGTGAGGACAAAGGGAACTTGTGGTGCACCAACTCCATAACTAACTACAAAACCAAAATCTTAATTGCTGAAAGAGTCAAAGTGAAAGTTGTTAATGACTCTAATTCCACCAAGGGATATAAAGGAAAGTGACATATTTGAAATTATAGAAAAGATGAAGTAAAAATATCATGATGTTGTAGACCACAATAGGTTTTCCCAATTCTTTGAGGACAAATACCTGATGATCTCATCACAACTAGGAGATCCACAAATTTGCAAACCAAAAAATGGGCCACGAGGCTAGAAAAAATTAGTATTTTGATATGCTAGATATTCCCCATTTTGGTTGTAGTTATGAAGTGAACATATGTGTCAAATTTATCTTGAGTTGCATATACGATGGAGTTATGTGGCTTGATGAGCCCATAGAAATAAATTCACCCCTCATCTCTAGGATTATCATGTTGCCTATGGTTGTAGAGGATCCATACTCTCTCTTTGACAAAAAAATGAAAAGGTTTTTTCTATGGAGGTGACGATGAAATACCATACAATTATAGGAAATTACGGGATCTTAATCTACTTTATAAATTATGATCATGTGTATTTCACCATGGAACTAATGGTGTGAAAGTTTCTTAAGAAGTGTCGAAAGGAGCAATGTCTTGTGGGAGTAGTTTCCATAGAAAAATACATTGAAGGTGTGCAGATGAAATGGGTGACCTTCCTCAGTACTTTATCAAGGAATACTTGGGGATGTAAGATAGGAATGTAGAGTTCGAGTATGTGTGTATAATAATAATTATTACTCTAACAAAATTGCAAGTTCCTAAGGATGCTAACTTTCCCCCATTGGAAAAGGTAGAATTTGTGACACTAAGATTTGGATCACTCTCGTATAATTTTGATAAGAAGTCCCAAATGAATATAAATGTTAACTTTTATATTTGGAAAGAAGTTATAAATCACTATATTCTAAAGGTATCGCACATTCTGATACAGGTTGTCAAATCCTACAAGGCATTGGAAAAGTTCCATGCCACCCCCACCATATTTACATACATGCATGTGCAAACCCATACAAATAATGGTTGAAGTGTTGATACATGCTCAATGAGCATTAAATGTCACAAATAGTGATTGACTGGTCAACATAATAACACACACCACCCCTTGAGGAGTATCCAAAAGTATAAGCAATTAATAGTGGCACAAAGGAAGAGCACCAATATTAACAAAAAGAAGGGAAAACTTCCCCACAAGACAAGGAATTCCTAGAACCCTTGCCATAAGAGCTTGAAGAAAAGTGTTCGAGCATGCCATAGCAGGACCCCAACAAAGAGGAAGCTATGTTAGGAGGTAAGAAGAAGCCATTGTATGGTTAACAATAGGACAAATGAAATAAGAGGAATGTAAAGAATAAAATCAACCTAGACGCACCTTCTCTATTAGAGGAGGACTTAGAGAAATTGGCCAAGGAGATCAAATAGGCGATAGAGAAAGGGACTACCTCTCTCATGGAAACCACTAAAAAAGAAGCCGAAGAACAAAAAGTGCTATAGGATCAGATGTAGTAGAAGTTGGAGAAACGACATCTATTGATTGAGTCATCAAACATTGACTCTTACACCAAGTGCAACAAAGTCAACTACTACGATGAAGGTAACGAGTGCACCTAATCCTTCACTAAATATCCAATCAAATTTGTCACAACCATCCTCTATATTAACAAAAAATCACACTTTGGTCATTCCCTTAGATGAAATATACTTTGTGGATATTCATGTCCAACAACGAGCTCATGTGCTGCCCTGGGTGGACTTGATTATTTCTCAATTACTCATGCATCTTCTACATTCATTGCAACAATTTATTTTCTAATAAGTATACTTCAAGACACAATTATCCTTAACAAACCTGGTCGAGACTACTAGTGAGGATGAGTCTCTATAAGTGGCACATACATACTTGGTAGAAGCACGACATGAAGCCAAATAAAGAGAAGGGACAATCCCATGGGCTATTTAAGTAGTGTACGGTAAAATTCTAGGTGTCCCAATGAAAATTAACACTTGCAAAGAATAAATTATCGAAAATTGAGGAGGTCAATCATAGCCTAAAAGCAAAGGTGGAAGAGATGTAGTTCTAGATGAATTCCACTACCCCACCAGAGGAAGTTGAAAGGTGAGAAAGGTTACAATATCCTATGAGTCTTTTGAAAGTGCATGTGAGCTCGAGCATGAGTGCACTAGATTATATGACAATGAAATGGATTTATGGAATAGGTTGTATAATAGTTCTAAGCTCAAATATATTGATACCATAATTCAAACTTTGGAGCAACAAAATGAGTCTATACGCATCAATTTGATATCTCTACCAGCACCAAATACAAAGCTACAATGGTAGAAAGTGTGAGATTGGGTGGAAAAATCAACCAATGGGGAACAAAGTATCAACAATGGGTTTAGAAAGTGGTATAGCATTAGGATAAATCCTTGTAACTCATAGATGATCTCATTGGAGCATAGGCCACAATGCACCAAGCCATTTTTCAAAATGAACCCATATTCCAAATTGCTCCTATGCCTATGGATATTGTAGGAATTATTATCTTACCAAGGAAGGAAATAAAAACAACTATGCATATAGACAAACATATGTTTGAATGTTTTTTGGAAAAGACTATAGAGTTCCTTCCTTTGTTTGGTGCACAACCATGCTAGAATGGCTTGGGGGCAAGCCACGAATAATGTTGGGGCTAAGGAGGTGTTGAAGCCCCGAAAATCGGGTCGACAACAAGGGGGATACCCACCCGGTTCGGACCTTGGTTGGCAGCTCCTTATCCGTTTGGTATAGCAGGTCCGACTGGGGATAATGGGACCAGTTTCCCAATCTAAGGGTGTATGTGTGTGTGTGCAGAGTTGGATGTTGCTGATCTAACAGTACTTAAAGCTAATTTAATTCAAACTTTTAAACTAACTCTATTCTCTTGTAATCTAATGAGAAAAAACACATCTAATCTACGCTAACCCGGGGTGTTATAGACATTTTTGTGCCTTACAGATCTAAGCATGAAATGTACATAAACCAAGGGATCCTAAGTCCCTAAAAGTGTTGTTCCGGCCCCTAAAGGAACAAGGTCAACAAATTACAGCTTCTCCCAGAAGTTCTCCACCAGAAACTGCTCATAATCAGTCAAATCAGGATCATTTCAGCTGCTCCACTAGCTAGCTACGTTGCATAGCACCCAAGTACACTAGCTAGGTGTGTTGCAACGCACCTAAATGCACTACCAGGGTGCGTTGAGCGGGAAATGACAAATGGCAGTATCATTCCGCGAGGTGGACAGACAATGGAAGCTTCCAGAATCTTCCCCAATGACACTTGCCTCACTGACCTCGACCAAGGATGAGTAAGAGGCTCTCAGTCTCCAAGTGGAAGCAAGGACTGACAGAGAGAAGCCACTAGTCAAAACATAAGCTGACTCATCCTCTTTGCATACATCTATATATGGATCCCTCATCCCAGAGATCCAGAGGCTGGAATTTTGTACATTGCAGAGAATTGCTGTTGGTTTTGAGATAGATATCAGAGTATTGGGTGATTTATGCTTTGTTGGATGTGAAGAGGGGATTCCTTTGCTGGGAGGTTGATGCTGGATCAGGAATCATCGGTTGCAACTCCTCCTGGATCTTCTTGTTATATCAATAAAACTATTTGAGTTTCTCCTACATGCTTGTGTATCATTGATGTTTGTTACATTTGTATGTTTAGCTTAAATCTGATCCTAAGCTATTTATGAATATAAATCCATGTCTTTGTGTAGTTTTCTTCTTCTGTGATCTTACAGGAACTTGGTGAAGCTGGGAAAGTAAGGGAGCAGGTAGCTGGAAGCTGTCAAAGAGAAGAGAGATTGGATCAAAGGACTAGCGCAAGACACAAGTTGGTTCATCCCATTCCTCTTCCTTTATAGTTCATAAAGAAGAATACGAAAGTAGTTTTCCCTGTTTGTTTCTAAGGTCACTGTCACACCTTAGTGGGATAGGGTCGTTCTGAGTAGACACTTTTCCCCTTTTCTTTGCCTTAATTTTGCCTCTTTGTACAAAAAGACTGTAGATGTTTTTGTGTGTTTGTTACATCATTTACAGTTTTCCATTGAAAAGGTAGAATAGTCATACTGTCGTCCTTTGATTTAGATCTGTCGTAATTGTCGATTTTGATCATAGGAGAAAGTTTATTTGTTGTTGACAGTCGATTATGCTTTTACTTTTGCCTTTGGTTTGAATTTGTGACTTTCTAGTGTCGAAACGAGTATTTCTTTCAAAATCATAAAGTGTCGTAATCATCTCTACCTTTTGATTTCGAAAAGAAGCTTGTTTGTGTTTGTCACTTGAAAGTAAATTCAGATTTGTACATCAACTTTCTTTTTAGGCATCAATATTAAGAAAGTGAAAAGAAAATACATGCACATGTGCATTCGCATATTGACAGTCTGTTTGGCTTGATTTAGGAAAAGTTCATTTACAGTGTGCTCTTTGCTCTTTGAGAAAAGATTGTGTCTTTCTTTTCCCCTTGTAGCTAGGATTTTCATTGCTGAAAAGAGATAAAAGTTTTCTTATCATCTTTAGATTGCATTTTAGGAATTACATCTACATCTCGTGGTGATCCCAAAAGGCAAACTTCATAAGAAAGATCAACTTAAAATAAATTGAATGAATCTAACAACGCTTTGGAACTTAACGCACAACATTTAGAGGTCTAGGCTAGAGACGTATTCCGGCGTCGTAAAGCCTGGTAACTGTTGTCCTCACTGATGGTTGGGTGATTCCTCCACTTTGAGACGATAAGTGCCAGGACGGACTTGTGCTCCCATGTACCATCGAGTATATATTGGGAGACCCCTATAGGCTTAAAACCTTTTATCCATAGGAAGCTGTGTCGGCCGCCCTACTGATCACAATGCACCGAACACAGCTTTCGGGAAGATTGACTGCCGTACCGTAAAAATTATTCTGAAGTTTTGCGATTGGTTTGGTACTACCTCTACCTAGATCTCCATAGCAGTCCCTTTCGTTCCTTTTCAGACTCCTTAACAGAAAAGGTCCATCTGAGCACTTGTCACTTCAGGCTCATTAAAAATCGAAGGAGACTAGAGTCATCTTTTGTTTTTTCTCGACTCTTAAAAATTGAAAAAACAAGTTGTGTCAAAGCGTCTAAAATTTATTTTAAACAGAATATTCATACCCTTTTCCTACGTTGATCTTAGGTTGAGAAAATGGAGTCTACCAACCAAGGAATTCCCCTTGGTGGAAATCCTAGTCCCTTCTCCTCTTGGGGAGATGTTGGTGCACCCCATATCGCCACATTGTCGCTTCCAGGACTGACAATTGGCTTGCCAGTCTGGCTCTTCTCAACCAATGTCGTTCAGAACACCAACATTCCTGAACAATCGAATCAGCAATTAGACGAGTCCAGAGTTGCCCACTAACCTTCTACTTCCTCTAATTCTTCCTCTCCTCCTTCCTCTTCGCTTGATGGGGCTGGCAAAGCCAAAAGTCAAGTTCCTAAGGAGAAGAAGGAGAAGAAGAAGAAAGAGAAGAAGAAGAAGGAGCCAAGGGCGAATGGGGGAAAACGAGTGTCGTCTAACGAAAATCCACACACTGCATCGACCAGGCCTAAATCGCCATGTGTCATTTGCAAAGGAGACCACTTTCACAGAGATTGTCCTTGCATCCCTCGGATACTAAGGGACTGGTCTCCTCATTTGCACAATCCGGTGTCATCAACCTCTGATGATCATGTTGAAAGCACACCGTCAACTAGCGAAAGTGAAGTCCCAGGACAAAAAGGGAAAGCTAGATTTCCTTGTAAGCTGTGCGAAGGCAATCATGCCGTCCACCGTTGTCCCTTCTTAGACGAAGCGAAAAGAGTTTTGGATGATCGTCTGGTTTCACCGTTACGACTTCCTCCTGGATATAAAAAACTCTTGCCAAGTCCGTCGCTAGTTGAGAATCCAGCTGGCCCGCTCAAGTGGTCGGCTGAAGCGCCTATCATTGAAGATAAACCAACTAAATCCATACCAGACGAAAGTCAAAAGGTCGAGGTGGCAGTTGACCCGGTCTTGCCTTCAGAGGTTTTATCTTCGGATGATACAGTCACTGAAGAGAACAAGGATGACACCGTCCGAATTCTCTTCATCAGCAAAGACTCCGACGAACATGGGGGCAATCTACCCATTCCCTCACCACAGGAGGGAAGTTCATCAGAGCCATACCTGTCTGTCTACTCGGTCCCACCTCGAAGCAACCTAGTTGTCTCCTTCGACTGGAATCAACTAGGCAGACCCCGTTTACCAACAAGTGTACCATTCCAAATTATTGTTCAAATATATAGAATGGTCATGGCTGGTACCATCATAGATGAGGGGGCTTCTGTGAGTATCCTTTCCTCTATTGCTTGGAAAGCGCTTGGTTCGCCATCGCTGTTGCCTGAGATGAGAAATCTGACAGGCTTTGATAAAGGAACCAGTCTACCTTTAGGGATCCTTCCCGATGTGCCCATAACATTGAGAGGGAAGACAGTTCGCATGAACGTCATGGTAGTTCAAGGACCCTTGGATTATAATCTACTCCTTGGACGAGACTATATTTATTGCATGGGAGCCATCGTCTCCTCACTCTTTAGAGTAATGTGTTTTCCGCACGAAGGAAGAGTGGTCAAGCTCGTGGACCAACTTTCATTTCCCGGATCACGCATAGCAAATAGTCATATACCATCCCTAAATGGTCTCTTCACACAAGAAATGTCTCAATCCCCAGTCCGTCCTCCCGATGAGCACGAGTAATTTGGAGGGATATGACTGAAACCTAGGAGGCATGCGTCCTGGTCTGCTTCAGTAGGAAAACTTCGGGTATAGGGTAGGTTTCCGCGGGAGAATATGACTAGTCTGTACCCCGTCTATCGGTGGAAGAGGGGTTATTCTAGAATAAGATTCTCTTGTCAAAGTTATGTGAGTGGCAGACGTCGTTGCTCACCTTTGTTTATCTCGGTAGACATCGCCGAAGAAGTGTTTTGTTTGCATCGCGAATCGAACAATCTTTGGGTAACCTGTAAGAGGTAGGCCTCTCCTGGTAAAACAAATGTTTTATTGGACTAAAGAAGGGGTAACCTTGAAACCATATTTTATACCTGGGGGCATGCAAACCTTTTGGAGTGCAAGTAAAGAACGATTATTTATCTGTTTTTTGGATTAGTCGTTTCCTAACTTTCATAAAGAAAGGATGTGGGGCAAAAATCTAAAAATTGCCATTTTTATATGAGACTTTCTTATCATATGACTGGATTAATCGAGCAGTTTTAGCACATAGTTCAAGCTCGTTAAAAAATAAACATAAGACATGAGCAAATGTTTCCACCCGCGTTTAAGCTCGTTAAAAAATGAACTATTCCCCGGTAAATAACCACCGTGAATGTAACATTTCAGCCATTAAAGCCTTGGTCGTGTTTGCACCGTCACCTCCACTTTTCCATTGGCTGATCATTCACCTCTATTTGATTGTTTACCCATTTTGAGGAACAGCTGTGAAGAGTGATTTCACTAGCCATCCTTGTGACACTGTCGTGATTGGAAAATTCCAAACCTTACCTGGAATCAGCTGCTACCCATTTTATCACTCGTTCCTCAAAAGACGAGTCTTCTTTAAGCTCTTTTCAACTGACTCATAAAATATGAAAAGATTGCCGAGTTTTGGCCTTCCAGCTCGTTAAAGTGACCGAAAGTGCTATCCCTCCTCTAGATTTTAATCTTTTTGGACCTGAGGGATTATTGCACAAAAAGATCGAGCACTTGTTTTGTTCGGCTCGTTAAAACTATCGAAAATTCATCCCTTCTGTGTTGTTTTATACTTTTTCGGACTTAAGGGATTAGATGACAAAAAAGGAATTTTGGAGTTACCTTTACGTACCTTTTCAGACTCTCTAAAAATGAAAAGGACCGAGTTATCTTTGTCATTAAACTCGTTAAAAAGATTAATAGCGACAAACTTGTCTTTAGACGAGAACGAGTTTCACTATCGCTAGGCTCGTTAAAACATAGCGATGGGTTTTCCCGAAGGGAAAATTATATAACAAGCATATGTTATCCTCCTCAAGCTTGACAAAAATAAAGAGGTACTGGTCAGCAATGACTGGGGAAAAATTGGGAAGAAAACTCAAAGAATCTTTATTGCTAGCAAGTCGCTCTTGAACATAACACTTCGACTCCGTGCCTGAGTCGGGTTGGGTTGTTTCATTCACCGGTCACATCACCATGGTCATGCCATACCATCCACATTTGGGGT
The DNA here is from genome assembly GCA_031772625.1 of Pinus tabuliformis. Lineage (NCBI taxonomy): Eukaryota > Viridiplantae > Streptophyta > Pinopsida > Pinales > Pinaceae > Pinus > Pinus tabuliformis. The sequence goes on from CM062817.1 coordinate 491,767,385, forward strand.
AAATGCTACCAATCCATCACATAAGTGTCGCCGACATGTTCAAGAGAAGTCACCCAGAGAAGTCACCCGTGTTCCATCCACTACCATACATTATACTTCATTCTTTCATGATCGCCATCCTCAACCATATATCATCAGATTGTTTTCACCTCCATCAAAATCAGTTGCTCCGTTCTGTGTCATTGATGTGCGATTCATTAAGGCCCTCCTTTGACAGGTCACTTCTTGTCGACATCAGCTCATTATCCAAGAAGTTGATCTAGGAACAACCCCTTCAGTACTTTGAAGCTTGCATGCCTCAATGGCAATTTTCTCACTTCCGGCGACAGGTATACATCAATGACCTTCGACCGAAAGATTTTGCATGGTGTTCGACGCCAAGTCCTTTATTCACACCACGTGAATTGTACTACAGTACCTTGAGGGTCATCATCATTATCGGTGATTCCTCTTGCGCTTGTTAACAGTTTACATCATTGACTGGTAATCAAGCGATGTCTTTCCATGTTCGACTTCAAAACATCTCTCACATGGATCGACTTGTACTTCGAGTGAAGATCAGACGAGATTGAAGACCCCGAATCTAGTTTCATCCATCCGGGCTACGATATATATTCAGGAAAATAAAGACATTGAAATGTACAGCACTGCAACACAGATAATCATCCTACCAAACGGATGATGGCTCTATCAGAATCATCAGTCTACCATCAGACGATTGTCTGTCCTATGTACATGAAAATGAATTTATAAAGCTGAGCATGGGAATGCCCGCCTCAGCTAGATCATGAAAACAGTATGAAGATAATGTATTGTATTGTATCTTATTACAGGTCTCCTCCCAGCATTGAAAGAACTTCGGATCCTCCTAATAAAGCATTTCACCTGATAAATGGCCTCATACTTTAGGGGGCAACTGTTATAGACATTTTTGTGCCTTACAGCTCTAAGCATGAAATGTCCATAAACCAAGGGATCCTAAGTCCCTAAAAGTGTTGTTCCGGCCCCTAAAGGAACAAGGTCAACAAATTACAGCTTCTCCCAAAAGTTCTCCACCAGAAACTGCTCAGAATCAGTCAAATCAGGATCATTTCAGCTACTCCACTAGCTAGCTGCGTTGCATAGCACCAAAGTACACTAGCTAGGTGCATTGCAACACACCTAAATGCACTACCAGGGTGCGTTGAGCGGGAAATGACAAATGGCAGTATCATTCCGCGAGGTGGATAGACAATGGAAGCTTCCAGAATCTTCCCCAATGACACTTGCCTCACTGACTTCGACCAAGGATGAGTAAGAGGCTCTTAGTCTCCAAGTGGAAGCAAGGACTGACAGAGAGAAGCCACTAGTCAAAACATAAGCTGACTCATCCTCTTTGCATACATCTATATATGGATCCCTCATCCCAGAGATCCAGAGGCTGGAATTTTGTACATTGTAGAGAATTGTTGTTGGTTTTGAGATAGATATCAGAGTATTGGGTGATTTATGCTTTGTTGGAGGTGAAGAGGGGATTCCTTTGCTGGGAGGTTGATGCTGGATCAGGAATCATTGGTTGTAACTCCTCCTGGATCTTCTTGTTATATCAATAAAACTATTTGAGTTTCTCCTACATGCTTGTGTATCATTGATGTTTGTTACATTTGTATGTTTAGCTTAAATCTGATCCTAAGCTATTTATGAATATAAATCCATGTCTTTATGTAGTTTTCTTCTTCTGTGATCTTACAGAAACTTGGTGAAGCTGGGCAAGTAAGGGAGCAGGTAGCTGGAAGCTGTCAAAGAGAAGAGAGATTGGATCAAAGGACTAGCGCAAGACACAGGTTGGTTCATCCTATTCCTCTTCGTTTATAGTTCATAAAGAAGAATACGAAAGTAGTTTTCCCTTTTTTTTCTAAGGTCACTGTCACATCTTAGTGGGATAGGGTCGTTCTGAGTAGACACTTTTCCCATTAACACGGGGTGTATTTCTTCTATTATGCGATCTAAAGAGATTTCAAGCAATAACTGGTAATAAAGATCATTCAGCTACCATAAGAATAGAAATCAATTAAGATAAACTACTTTGCATAAAAATTTAGGCAAAAGAGTTGTGAACAAAATATCGCATAATAAGTTATTCATATATCAGACATAAATAAATGGCTCCACTGTACAGAAGTGCCAAATGGTAACTCATACATTCATGCAGTAACATATAAACAACTGAAAACTGTATATCACTTTAAGAATATAAGCAGAAATGGCCAAGAGATAAAAGTACCATTTATGACTAATCCTACTCATAAGCTTCAAGCAAAAACGATTTATCTCTACTTGTTCTAACATCTACTAAGAGTTAAAAAGTGCAACATCAGTAGCAGACATTAAAATGCAAACATTAATAAATCTCGATCCATCCATTCATCAAAACCTCCTCTGAGGGTGCAGAAGTGCATGTTCCGAGGACAAGTTTTTGACAAATTTATGGACCCTTCTCTAAATGCATGAGAAGGGTTAAAATACTACTTCCTAATTCTAATAATAGTGTTTTTAAAAAATTTAGGATGCAGTTTTCAAATGACCGTCCTGTTGAGGGCCCTGAAATCGGGTCAACAACAAGGAGGATACCCACCCGGTCGGGAACCTGGTTGGCGGCTCCGTGCCCGTTTGGTGTAGCGGGTCCGACTGGGGATAACGGGACCAGCTTCCCGTTCTAAGGGGGTGTGTGTGTGTAGAGTTTGGTGATGTGTGTGTGTGTGTAGAATATGATAATGAAAATCTGGAATTATTTCTAAGCTAATTTAATTCTAAACTCTGAGACTGAATCTTATACTACTTTAATCTATTAAGAACAACACATCTAATCTACGCTAACCCGGGATAGAACTTTTTCCATTATGCGATCTAGAAATATTTCACACAATAGCTGGTAATGAAGATTATTCAGCTATTATGAGAATATAAATCAATTAAGATGAACCATCCTGCATAAAAAGTTAAGCAAAACGGTTGTGAATAGCATATCGCATAATCAGTTATTCATGTATTAAGCACAAATCAATGACTCCACCGTACAAAAGTGCCAAATGGTAGTCCACTCATTCATACGTTAACATATAAACAACATCAGCTGTATATAACTCTAAGAATGCAAGCAGAAATTCGTCAAGAGATAAAAGTACCATTTATGACTGACTTTATACTCACAGACCTTGAGCAATAATGATATATTTCTACTCACTTCTAATGCCTACTAAGAGTATAGAAGTGCAACATCAGTAGCAGGTATTAAAATGCAAACATAAATAAATCTTGATCCGTCCATTCATCAAAAACCCCCTCCGAGGGTGCAAAAGTGCATGTTCTGAGGACAAGTTTGTTGACAAATTTCCGGACCCTTCTCCAATGCAACGAGAAGGGTTAAATACTACTAACCGGCTAATCTTAATTACACAAATTTAGGGAACGACTTCAAATGACCGCCCTTTTACTAAAACAAATTTATTTCTGAAAATTGAATCTAATTTCTAACCATTTCTGTATCTGCTCCTTAGTGCTGTAAGCGATGCGCTGTTCACCGTGAAAGAGTCGGCTGCTTGTCCTTTCCTTTTGTTCAAGCTTGAAAATTAGAAATAACAAGAGCTGGCACCTCTTTCTGACAAACTAGAAGATATTTTTGAAAGTGTTCTTCTGGAGGAGTGTCTTCACGACGTGTATATTTAGTACAACTCAGATTTCTTTCAAACTGATTGTGTTGTTGCTATTTCGGTTTCTGGCCGTGCGAATGACTCAATGAGCTGGGGATTTTGTTGCCTGAACGATTTTCTCAATTGAATCTTGTTTCCATTCTTTGTTCCAGGCTTTTCTGAGACGTCTTTCCCCTTAAGCGTTTTTCTTTTTGCTTTACCCAATTTGGGACTCAGGATCTTTCATAAACGCTTTGCTTTTGTGCACCTTTGACTCTGAGTCCTAGATAGCCTATTTCCATCAGCATTTGTTGAGTGATACTCTGGGATCCGCGGTCCTACTGTATGCGGTATCCATCTGCGAAGTCATATCCTCTCTGTTCTTCTAGTTCTGGTGCTTTTCCTTAGATGTTTCCTGCATATAGATTTATATCAGTTGCTGACTTATAGTTCACGTAAATGAAAAGAGACAGAAGAAAAGATTGACATGAAAGCAATTAAGTTCTAATGAATGCATAATCATGTCACCCATTATGACTTGACTCTTCGAAAAACGCAACATAATCATCTTTTGTTACACAGGCATACAATCATTAATTTCCCGTAAGGTGCGCGCCTAATTTTAGGCTCACAGATCATGCCGAGGAATGCCTGCGACGAATGGCTTCTGCGATTTGCATCGCAGCATCGAAGATTGTGATGTAAATAGGTGGCATCGCAATTGATAGTATCATTTGTCGCACACCATAGATCGCAGGTCGCAGTTTTGCATGGTCGCAGATCGCATATCGCAATATCGCAAGGTCGCAAGGTTTTTCGCTTTGTCACTTTGTGCTGCTTATGCGACATTGCGACGTGCGACGTCGCATATCGGCCGTCGGCGATTCTTTAGGTTTTCCCTTTTTGAGCGCTTTTAATGCATGCGATGCGATGAGTTCTCGCGTCGCTCCTCCTCAGTGTGTTTATGCGCTTTGGGAAAGCGCTCCTTTTTCCTTTGCGACGCGACATAGCTCTTAGGGAGTTAATACAAAAGATTTTTCAAACAAAAATATTTTTTGGATTTTTTGGTTAAGGGTCCCCCTTTGCTTGATGCTATTACTAATATCAAACAAAGAGGGGGGTTGTTGGTGACCACAACAATGGCGATTCATTGTGAAGAACCAGTTATCTCTGCATTTCTATTGACCGTTCACTTCCGAAACAACAAATTTTTTTTATATGTCTACATTTTGTTATGGACAGATAGAGTAGATTTCCCCTCACCTTGTCGACGATATTTTGTCTCAACCCTTTTTATATCCCAATTTCTTGCTTCCTCAAGTTTTTTTCTTTCATTCGCATCAGACATTACTTGGTCTTGATAAAAGATAAAATAAGGTCTTCTCTGCGTACTGGCTTAAAAGTATGCTCATTTGTCGCAGGTAGAGCCTCTGCTGCCCGCAAGCGTCCATAGCCTCGACAGGGTTACCATGTTATCCAGCAATGATCCTTTTTCCTGCTTGAGGTTACTCGCAACATTCCAGAGAAAAATCCTTTTTGACACACTTTTCCTTTTTTAATTCTCTAAAGAACAATGTCTTGGTTTGGTGGCCAAATTATGACACAGTCATTCACCTGATTTACACTTTTGCTGAACAAGCCGGCTCGTGATGAGACCTCTTGTCTTTTGATTGCAATAATCTTAAGTCGTTGCCCTGTTTTCATAGACAATATTGGCAAAGTCAGCAAGTTATAATATCTGTGATCATGATAAGACGGCTCGTGATGAGACCTCTTATTCTTTGAGATATAGTGTTTTGTCTGGATTGTTTCTCTGAACGCTGTAGTTTCCTTTTAGCAGGGAGGAAGTCATTGTTTTTCCTTAAGAAAGCTCTGGACGACAATAATAGAGTTTTTGAAAACAACAGTTTTGCAGAGAATGCTTATTTTATTATTGATGATACCTTTCATGGTGCTGATACAAAACAATTCTTTTACCAAAGGTTTCTTTTGTCAAAGTTTTTTAGAGGTCGAAACGAGTATCGTAATCAAAGTGAAGTTAACTCTATTTGTCAATAATAAAATTCAGATTTTCAAAATTTTTGCTTATTTGTACAAGCGAAATCAAAATCTGATAGAGAATTGGCGTGCTCTTTCATGAATCTTTTTTAAATGATCATTTACAACGGGTTTTATTCATAAAAAGAGAAAAACAAAACAAAATAAAAACTAAAAACTAAATCTATCCTACAAAAATTAGAAGAATTCATTTCTATGGAAAATATAATTTAAGAATCAGTCCATTGACAGGTAAGGAATCTCTCCTTCCTGCTAGATCCTGCAACACGAATGTAGACGGGCCTACGGCTTCTACAATCTGAAAAGGGCCAAGCCACAGCTTTTGAAATTTCATATGTTTGCCCTTTTCTTCATGAGCCTTATCCCATTTCAAAACTAAATCACCCATCTGAAAGTTTTTTCTGGTTATGATGCTTGAGTCAAAAGAAGATTTTATTAGCGCTTGGTGATGAGCATGGGTTCTCCTAGCTTGTTCTCTTTGTTCTTCTAGTTTGATTATTTCCATTTGTCTTAATTGTAAAGAGGAAGTAGATACTTCATCGATATATTGCACTAAAGACAAAGAGGGAATGACTAGGTGAGTCGGAAGAACCACCTCTCTCCCATAAACTAAATTAAAGGGAGAAGTTCCGATTGTAGCTTTCTTTGTGATTCTATCAGCCCATAAAGCATTTACCAGCGCTTTGTGCCAATTATTTTGGTTTTGGTCGACTGTTCTTTTGATAATTCTGATTAGGTTCTTGTTTGTTGATTCAACCAATCCATTACCTTGCGGATAGTAGTTGGCAGAATATTTCAATTTGAAACCTCTTTTAAGCGCAAACTCAGTTATAGTATTTCCAGAAAAATATGAAGCGTTATCAAACATTAATGTTGTTGGCAATCCAAACCTAGTGATGATAAATTGATCTATGAATTCAATAATATTTTCAGAATGAACTGTCTTGAGAGGAACTGCTTCTACCCATTTGGTAAAATAATCAGTTGCCGTAAGGATATACTTATGCTACTTAGAAGAGTGAGGAACGATCTCACCTATTATTTCCAAGCCCCATTGACTGAATGGTTGGTCGATGATGACTGGTTGTAGTGGCATGGACGGTTTCCTTTTTTTTCCTGCAGCAGTCTGGCAGACTTGGCATTTCCTTACGTGATTGTATGAGTCTTTGAATAGCGTGGGCCAATAATATCCTGCACGCAAGATTTTATGTGCAGTTGCATCTCCGGCATAGTGTCCACCCGCTGGTCCATCGTGGAGTTCCTGCAAAACCTTTTCGGCTTCAGTTTTCTCAAGACACCTAAGAAGCACAGAATCGTAATTTCTTTTAAACAAGACATCATTTATGAGCTGGTATTGTTTAGCTTTTAATCTCAGAGCTCTTTTCTTGGTATGATCCAGACGTGATGGAGCATACCCGTTCTTAAGAAAATAAATGGTGTCAGCATATGATGATTCTGCATCGTTTAGGCTTACCTCGTACCCTTGTACCTCTTCAGATGAGTTCTCCGGGATTTGCGATGCTCCGGCTAACATCTTGCAGAAGCCTTGACCTCTTACGATGTTTGTTGGTTTGATCTCGAGATCATATTCTTGTAAAGAAGTAATCCAATTAGCTCTCTTTTTGCCCACGTCTTTCTGCACCAAAAGGTTTCTTACCGCCGGAAACGGTACTATGACTTTAGTGTGGGCTTTAAGCAAGAAAGGTCTGAAATATTTGATCACTTTGAAAACAGCATATGCTTGTTTCTCTACGTCCGAGTAATTAATTTCAGCACCTTGTAAGTTCGAGCTAAAGAATGCGATTGGAGCTTCCGCTTTCTCTTGATTTACTTGGGTCAAAATCGCGGCATAGGATTTCTCTGAGGCAAAAGTGTACAAGATAAAAGATTCCGAAAATTTTGGGGTGGCCAAAGATGGAGCATTGATGATAGCTTGTTTGATTAAGTTGAATGCTTCGTGCTCATCTAGACCCCATTTGAAATTTGAATTTTTTTTTATCATATTTTGTAAGGGAGAAATAATACGTGAAAAATCCGGGACAAATCTTTTGACAAAATTGATCTGTCCAAGGAAGGATTGCATGGCTTTCTTGTTATGAGGTACGGATATTTCGGAAATTTCCTTGATTCTGTCGGGTTCTATGTGAATACCAGATTTCGACACTATGAATCCGAGCAATTTCCCTTCGCTTAATGCAAAGAAAGATTTCTTTGGGTTGAGTGAAATCCCATACCTCAAGCATCTTTGAAATATTTGCTTCAAATCTTTGAGATGGTTGTTTCGTTTTTTGGAGTACACTGTTATATCATCCAGGTAAATCACTACTGATTTATTGACTAACCCTTTAAACGTGATGTCCATGGCTCTCTGAAAGGTAGCTCCGACATCGATCAGACCAAATGGCATCTTCCGATATGCATAAGTGCCCCATTTGGTTTGGAACGTAGTCTTTAACTGATCATCGGGATGCACCAGTACTTGATTGTATCCTGAAAATCCATCCAGGAATGACATTAGTTCTGAGCCTGCTACTGCCTGTAATATTTGCTCCATAGGTGGGAGGGAAAGTTATCTTTCTGACAGGCTTTGTTGAGATTTCAGAAATCGATACAGATTCTAATGTCTCCGTTTTTCTTCCTAACGGGCACCATATTGGATACCCATTTAGAATGCCTTACGGGGAAAATTATTCTGGCTCTCAACAACTTATTAAGCTCAGTTTTTATCTGATTTTCTAGGTTAGGGTGTATTTTTCTGAGCTTCTGCTGGACAGGTTTTTCATTGTCAATCATAGGGATAACATGTTGAATGATAGAAGTGTTGTATGTTTTTAGCTCATCGTAATTCCAGGCAAAAACGTTTTTGTATTGTCTTAGAAGACGGATATATGCTGATTTCTCTTCAGGGGCTAGGCCGTGACCTAGGTTAACGTTTTGTGGCTTCTGATCGGTCCCTAGGTTTACTAATTCATAGTTCAGGGTAGAACTGCAAAGTTTAGCACTGGCGGACCTTTTAAACTGACTTTTCAAATCATATAAATCTTCTAACTTGACCACCGATTTCAGTATAGCATTGTCAGAGCCATTTTGTTGTATTTGGTGATCATGGTGGTCTTCGTCGATTATCTGATTTGAGTAGGATCCTTCAGAAGTAAGGAAATTTACGATGTCAGGATCGTCGTTGAACACTCTCCAATTGGTGATATTGTCAGGGATGGATGGTCTAAAGATTAATTCTATTGAAAACCTATCAGGACTAAAATCTTCGGAAGGGATAAGTCTAGAGGCTACGTTAGCTAACAGGTCTGCGCTCGCGTTTTGAATTCTTGGAATTGACGAGATGTTGAATGCTACGAAATGTGCAGTGAGATCTTGAACTAATGATTGATAATGCTTTAAATGACTTGACAGGCAATGTATGGTGTTACGTACCTATTTTACGACGATCTCTGAATCTCCAAAGACTTGAAGATACTTAACGTTCAATCTGATTGCTTTGTATAGGCCTTGAACCAAGGCTTCGTACTCCGCTGTGTTGTTCGTGCAATCGAACTCAAGTCTGCATGTGAGCATAATCTTGTTCCCGTCTGGGTTAATCAGAACGCATCCTGCTCCTGCTCCCTCATTGGATTTAGATCCGTCAAAATATAATTTCCAAAATAAAGATGTATTTACAGAATTATCTAAAAAACTAAAACATTTTGAGTCATCAGTTTGGGAGAAATTTTCAACTTGGGATAAAACTGAATTCTCTAAGTATGGTGAAATATGAGCATTGAAATTACCTAGGAAAGAATCTATTGCGTAATTGCCTACAATGCTGCTATTGTACGTTATGGCCTCATTTTCTTCTTCCAGTTCTGTCACTATGTATTTTTGGTGCAACTCTCGTTCAACCTTTATCTGATTTGGTTTACCATTGTATGGTAACCACATGTGCGACCAATCGGTTGAAAAATATCCGTGGAGTTTTTCCGACCAATCCCTGCTAAGAATCAAACCATAGAACTCAGGGATATCAGCTACTAGAATGTCGATAACCTGACACACTTTTGGGTTAGACGACAATCTTATGGTCACCTGATTAAGTTCACCAATCACTTCGACTTGGGATCGATCAAGTTGAACTATACGTACTGCGGATTTTAGAGGTTGCACATTCAATTTGGCACATATTGACCTGGGTAAAATATTCGTTGAAGCACCAGAATCAACCAAGCAATTGTGCACGTTTTTGTTGAAGATTTCATATGTGAGAAGAAAAGGAGGAGTATGAGATCTTGATCTTCCTCCAATCAAGGCGATGTCATTTGGATCAATTTTATTGATCGTGTTGGTTGGATGCTTTCCCAGATTGTGGGAAGCTACAACTGTAGGTAAAGATGTAGTAGGCACAGCATGTAATTCTTTCATCATTATTTTCTGCTGGTGTTTCAATTTACTCAATTCATACAGAGTGATATTAGCCCTAGTCTTCTTCATATCATCAATGATGTTATATTCCATTTCATCCGACACTATTAGTGTTCTTGATGGAGGCGTTTGATCAGATTGGACTGGGCTAATCTGAGTCGCTTTAGTAGTTGTCTTTTTTGTTGCGACCTTTTCTTTTGTTGCAAGGCTTGCGCCCTTTTGTTTTGGGGTAGTTAGGGGAGGATCAAGTTGATTTTTGCTTCTCGTGCTAACAGGAAATGCTTCTTGATCCTCTTCTTATGGGAGGATGAAGTCCCAAATTCCTTGTAGTTCTACGACCTCTTCCTCGTCGGTCTGCCCTTTAGTGGTATTCTCTTCATCTTCGTCTTCTTCAGATTCAACGTTTGAGACAACACTAGGTGGTCTTACCTCCATGGGAGGATTTCTTTTAAAAGTCATAAAGGGCTTTTTCGAAGAAGTCTCTGCTACTTGTTTCTTAATATCAATCATCTCATTTGACATGGCTTTCAACACTTTTTGTAATCCTTCCAAATCGAAAGGATCTTTCGTTTGCTTCTTCTTGGTGTCTTCTTTGAAAGAGATCTTCTTAGATTTGCGTTCTTCTATAGCAGATCTCTTTTCTAGGGCTACCACGCGTTTTTCCACTGCTAACGCTTCTATCAAGTTGTCGACTAAGGTGGTCTTGTTTGCCCTATCTACGAAGATAGCCAAGTTTGGAGGTAAAGCCGTGATGTACCATTCACATCTTACTTCCTCGCTGGGTTGTGAGGCAGCGGGGATTTTGTTGAGGATCTTATTGAACCGTAAGTTAAAATCTTTAATGGGTTCTCTAGCCTCAGCCTTAAGATTAGATAGGTCATTGATCAATGTCACCGTGGATCTGTCATCACCAAACTTGGTGAGGAACTGACTTTGAAAAATGTCCCAGCTTGTGATGGATTCGGAAGGTAACGAAAAGTACCATGACCCGGCTGTTCCTTGCATTGTATAAGGGAAAAACCGGACAACAGCGTCTTAGTTAGTGACTCCGTTGAGATTAACGGAAAGCATGAAATTATTGATATGTTCCTCGGCTAGCATGCCTGCTTTCGGATTGAATTTAGGCAGCCATTTCTTAGGATGGGCCGGTATAGGGCTCAGGGGTGGAAGCATTAAAACCGCCCCAGGATTGTTCCATGGAGACTGGGCCATTGTTGAGCTGCTAATTAATGGAAGTGCAGAAGATGATTTCTGATGCTGAGAAGATGAAGATATTAAGATCTTTGATGTTTGAAGAGGAAGGTTTGTAGAAGATGGGTGAGTGAGTTGGAATGAAAGAGTGGGTGGTTGACTTCGCAGTGAGGGAGTTGATATGGACGAAGTGGATGAAGGAGTCTGACTGTCAGACTCTGGTGGTGTTTTCCTTGCTCTTTTCCTGGTAGGGAGAGGGAGTTCACTTGGTTGTATGCCAAATTTTTCACTCTTTGATCTGGTAAGGGGATGAGCAGGGTTGTACTACGAAGTCACGCTACTTTTAGATTTATCAGACTTCTGGTTAAAAATAGAGAATCTCTGGAGTTTACGAATCAAAGTTCGAATTTCAGGGGGTTCAAAGATAGATTGGTCTGATATATTCGAATATGTAGCAGCGGTAGATACTCGAGCGACTTCAAATTCCGGGTTTAACCATGTTGGAGAAGTCGAGGGAGTTGATGAGGGTGTATTACTCTCAGAATGGTATTTAGATGTTGCTTTAGGTGCCATTCATAGTTCGGGCCCTCCTTCTAGCGCCAAATATGTTGAGGGCCCTGAAATCGGGTCAACAACAAGGGGCATACCCACCCGGTCGGGAACCTGGTTGGCGGTTCCGTGCCCATTTGGTGTAGCGGGTCCGACTGGGGATAACGGGACCAGCTTCCCATTCTAAGGGGTGTGTGTGTGTAGAGTTTGGTGATGTGTGTGTGTGTGTAGAATATGATAATGAAAATCTGGAATTATTTCTAAGCTAATTTAATTCTAAACTCTGAGACTGAATCTTATACTACTTTAATCTATTAAGAACAACACATCTAATCTACGCTAACCCGGGATAGAACTTTTTCCATTATGTGATCTAGAAAGATTTCACACAATAACTGGTAATGAAGATTATTCAGCTATTATGAGAATATAAATCAATTAAGATGAACCATCCTGCATAAAAAGTTAAGCAAAACAGTTGTGAATAGCATATCGCATAATCAGTTATTCATGTATTAAGCACAAATCAATGACTCCACCGTACAAAAGTGCCAAATGGTAGTCCACTCATTCATACATTAACATATAAACAACATCAGCTGTATATTACTCTAAGAATGCAAGCAGAAATTCGTCAAGAGATAAAAGTACCATTTATGACTGACTTTATACTCACAGACCTTGAGCAATAATGATCTATTTCTACTCACTTCTAATGCCTACTAAGAGTACAGAAGTGCAACATCAGTAGCAGGTATTAAAATGCAAACATAAATAAATCTTGATCCGTCCATTCATCAAAAACCCCCTCCGAGGGTGCAAAAGTGCATGTTCTGAGGACAAGTTTTTTGACAAATTTCCGGACCCTTCTCCAATGCAACGAGAAGGGTTAAATACTACTAACCGGCTAATCTTAATTACACAAATTTAGGGAACGGCTTCAAATGACCGCCCTTTTACTAAAACAAATTTATTTCTAAAAACTGAATCTAATTTCTAACCATTTCTGTATCTGCTCCTTAGTGCTGTAAGCGATGCGTTGTTCGCCGTGAAAGAGTCGGCTGCTTGTCCTTTCCTTTTGTTCAAGCTTGAAAATTAGAAATAACAAGAGCTGGCACCTCTTTCTGACAAACTAGAAGATATTTTTGAAAGTGTTCTTCTTGAGGAGTGTCTTCACGGCGTGTATATTTAGTACAACTCAGATTTCTTTCAAACTGACTGTGCTGTTGCTATTTCGGTTTCCGGCCGTGCGAATGACTCAATGAGCTGGGGATTTTGTTGCCTGAACGATTTTCTCAATTGAAGCTTGTTTCCATTCTTTGTTCCAGGCTTTTCTGAGACGTCTTTCCCCTTAAGCATTTTTCTTTTTGCTTTACCCAATTTGGGACTCAGGATCTTTCATAAACGCTTTGCTTTTGTGCGCCTTTGACTCTGAGTCCTAAATAGCCTATTTCCATCAGCATTTGTTGAGTGATACTCTGGGATCCGCGGTCCTGTTGTATGCGGTATCCATCTGCGAAGTCATCTCCTCTCTGTTCTTCTAGTTCTGGCGCTTTTCCTTAGATGTTTCCTGCATATAGATTTATATCAGTTTCTGACTTATAGTTCACGTAAATGAAAAGAGACAGAAGAAAAGATTGACATGAAAGAAATTAAGTTCTAATGAATGCATAATAATGTCACCCATTATGACTTGACTCTTCGAAAAACGCAACATAATCATCTTTGGATACACAGGCGTACAATCATTAATTTCCCGTAAGGTGCGCGCCCAATTTTAGGCTCACAGATCATGCCGAGGAATGCCTGCGACGAATGGCTTCTGTGATTTGCATCGCAGCATTGAAGATTGCGATGTAAATAAGTGGCATCGCAATTGATAGTATCATTTGTCGCACACCATAGATCGCAGGTCGCAGTTTTGCATGGTCGCAGATCGCATATCGCAATATCGCAAGGTCGCAAGGTTTTTCGCTTTGTCACTTTGTGCTGCTTTTGCGACATTGCGACGTGCGACGTCGCATATCGGCCGTCGGCGATTCTTTAGGTTTTCCCTTTTTGAGTGCTTTTGATGCATGCGATGCGATGAGTTCTCGCGTCGCTCCTCCTCAGTGTGTTTATGCTCTTTGGGAAAGCGCTCCTTTTTCCTTTGCGACGCGACATAGCTCTTAGGGAGTTAATACAAAAGATTTTTCAAACAAAAATATTTTTTGGATTTTTTGGTTAAGGGTCCCCCTTTGCTTGATGTTATTACTAATATCAAACAAAGAGGGGGGTTTTTGGTGACCACAACACGTCCTTTTTCTAATCTAATTTTAAAGAAAAAACAACATTCTAAAATAAGGCTACTTCTGAACTTGGTCTTTAAAGCTGCAAGTGTTCATCATGGGCTTGAGGAGAGTCGGCTGGCTAACTTCTACGCTGAGCTGGGCTGCGAAAACAGAATCTATGAGAGCTGGCACTACTTTTTCGGCCGCGTTTATGATGCATTTCATAGTCATCCATTGACTATGCGGCTTGACCAAGTATGCCCAGTAACACTCCCAATTCAACCTGTTTAATGCTTGGATCGCTTTTCCCTTTTCTTGTGCCTTCTGCTTCCATTCTCCTTCCAGTCGTAGTTTATTTGGTAGGTACCCCGAGGTGGTCTCTTCGATTAAATTGGCCCTGTGTAAATTCTCATTTACACAGTCGATAAGAATGCTTGCTTGTGTGGCCGCTGTCTCCGCTGCTTGTTCCGCCTACTTGATTTGATCGTCCCATTTATCAAAGAGCAATTCTTTATGATTCTCGTTTATTCTGGGTGCATTTGCTCTTTTCCCTTCCTCTTCATTCTGCCAAGCTAAGTATTCTGTCATTCGTCTGTCACTCTGATCATAGTCACTCCGCAAGTCTACCACTTGATTGGTGATTTTATCGCTCAGCTCGCAATAGTGACTCCATTGTGATATTTTACGTCCCAACTCTTCCTGTTGCTGCAGTAGTTTCTCATTTAAACCAATAGATTCTGAAATAAATTCCACCAGCTTAGGCTCATCTTTATGCATTTCTTGTAAAATTTGCAATTGTTTTCCTTTCTTGCCTAGACTTCTTTGATAACCTATCTGCATCTGCTGAAAGTCTTCATGCAACTTCTCGAGCTGTTTGGAAGCTTCAATATTAGCATTGGCTTGTTGCAATTGTCGTTGTAGTAGCTGTATTTGATCTTCTTGTTCTTTCAACAGTTGCTGAACTTCCGACGCCTTGTCAATAGTTGCAGAAGCATATGCTTCTACGATCTGAGACAACTTAGTGAGATTTTCAGTTGGGTTATTGTTGGGGTCTTTCCATAAGACGTCCAAATGTTCAGCATCTTGTGACAGTGTATTTTCTAGTTTTCTTTTCTTCCTCTGTCTCCTTACAACTGCTTTATGTTGGGGACTATAGAATACATCCAGCGGGGAAATTTCTTCTACATTAAGTAGAAGTTCAGAAGGTGGAGCGATAGGAATGTGCTCCGTCTCTGTGACACTACTGACTATGGTCGAAACCACTTCTTGCGCTACCTGTGTATTGTTCACAGGTGTTCTTGGGGCTTGCCCTTCAAGATTGATCAGCTCATTGAAGGTTTCCCATTCTTTGTCCAGTTCTGTTGTGACGAGTGGCGCTTCAATGACAGGAGGGGGGACATCTCTTGTCGAGGAGGCGATAACTTGCTGTTGCGACATTGCACTTGACTGAGCTGTATCTTTAGCTGTTTCTTCGTTTTTTCCTTGGTCACTTCTAGACCCTTTAGAATGTTCAGGCACTCCTTGCGCAATGTTAGATTTAGATCTGGAAGTGCTAGAGTTTCCACTGAGGCTAACGCTTGGAGTTGGTTCTCTGTCAGGCAATCACAACTTCTCTAGAGGAACACTGGCCAGCCTTCTTTCCCTATATAACATGAATCTTTGGAGGTCATCTGGAGACAACTTCGACCGAGCTTCCCGCAAAATTTCCTGGAGTGAGCTTCTACTCTGAAACAAATCATCAAACAAATATTTCTCTCCAACGAATACTTTTATTTTGACGTTCGTTGTGAAATCTTGGGCAACATAATTTGGGTCAAATGGCCTCGCTGGGAATTTAAATAATTGTAGACACGTCACATTCTCCACTTCGGTGAAAGCATGTCCTACATCGAACAATGAAAAGGCCCCACAAGCTACAGGAAACTGAGGCCATATGGCCTTCTTTTTGTCTTTTAGGTCTTTAGTCAGGCCGCCTTCTGAACAGGTTTGATATGCAATTTCTTGAGGCAAAAGTTTATCGGGGATATATAGAGGCAAGACATGTGGAGGTACAGTGCTTCCAAACACTCTAATATAGGTGAACCATTCTTCCCCGAACCATCTTGTGATGGGGATGATATCTATCTGTGCCTCGGGTGAGCACCTCGGGGGGTCTTCATCATACATCATTCTATACAAGGGTAAGATAAGCCCGTGACAAATCTGGTAGAAGTGTGGGACGAACTGAGAATCCCATAACACCTTATGATAAACATGGATAGGTAATGGGTCCTGGGTAGTCCATTTCCAACCCATAGTGGGAAATTTAGACACATAACAAATAGAATCCATAACATATGCAGACAGATAAAAAGGAGGATAGATCCTTTGAGACAAGGATCTTTTAGACCGGTAATTGATAACAGCCGTGTACATATTATCAGAAAAGATCTTGGCCCAATCCATAATATCGACATTTATGGCAACATCTATTAATGGTAGCCATTCAGACGAAAACTTATTGATATCCGGCATCCCAAATAATCTACAAAGCATGGCCGCAGCAAAACAATACAGAGAGGTGAGGGAACCAGTGTTGTACATACCGTTTTTGTCTTTTTTGAGCGGCTCCTCTTTTCTGGACCAATCTTTTGTGGTCTCTGCTAGGTTTGGGTTCTCTGCCACAAATTTCTTAACGAATTGTGCATTATAAGTCGCCTGCGGTTCAGGAAGATGATACATAAGCTTTAAATCTTGCACAGCGAATGATCCGATGAGCCCATGTCCTTGAACCTTGAATTGTCTGTTGTTCATCTCTGCATTGTCAAGTATCCACTTGATCATATCCGTATATGGTAGAATTTTGGGTCTTGCTGCTATCCGGTGAAGAAATGAACATGCTAGCTCCTCTATGGATGCCTCGGAAGAGCGTTGTGAGCCCGCGACAGCATCAACCTTCATTATTCTAGGATTTTCTTCTTGAAGCAGCCTGTACATGCTTTCCCATGTCGATATCCCTGCGTCTCTGTTACAGGCTGTGTCTGTATACAAAGGCACCATCTCCTTCATCTTTTCCTTCACCTCAGAGCCTTGAGCTTTATTTTTCTTTCCCATTTCTTCCTGCGTTTGGCTTTGAATCGTCTTAGCTCTTCGTTCCTGCAGATTACGAGTGAAATGGAAATGACTGATCAAGAAAGGTGATGGGAGAGTTTTAAATGCAACAGATATATCAAATATGCCACCTTACGTGAAATAATTCTTTACAAAAGCACGCGTCCTCATTTCATTTAATAGCTTACAACTAATTCATTTACTATCATTAAAAACGCATGATCTTGAGTCAGATTATGGTAAGTGTATTTTCTTTGAATAGCGTGCCCAAAAGATTCGTGATGAAGTGATTTATGATTTGCTTACGTAACATCGCAGATTGCGCCATCGCAAATCGCACCATCGCAGATCGTGCGAACATAATATCGCAGCGATCGCAACATCGCAGGTCGCAGAAGTTTAATGTTTGCTGAAGCTTGCTAGCTCATTTCTACGATATGCGATCTTGCGATCGGCGTTATCACAGATCGGCAAATCTTGAAGTTTTTCCTTATGAGTATTACTTTATTGCGATGCAATATTATGCTTAACACGAGAGTCTTGCGCATACCGATATTATAGAGAAATGGAGGCATTTCCTATCTTTTTTGCAACGCGGTTTTAAAGATATTTCCCTTATCATAGACTTAGGTTAAAAAATATTCAAAGGACCTTTCTAAGCTTATGATGGTAACCTTATTTTGAAGAAAGGAAACTCTTACTTTTTTCCTAAAATTTAACTAAGGGTCCCCATTCATTTAGTATTTTGGACAACACTTAAATGAACAAGGGGGGGGGTGTTGCTGGCCACAACAATTGACGATTCACTTGGGAGAACCAGTTATCTCTGATCTTCTATTGATGTTTTCAAACTTTTGAAACAAAAATTTTCTCAGAGAACTTAAACTTTATTATAAAAAGATAAAGCATATTATACTTCAAACTGTCAATGATATTTCGTTTCAACCTCTTTCTATTTTAATTACTTGTATCCTCAGCTTGTCCTTACATTTACACCAGCCATTACTTGGTCTTGTAAAACATAGAATAAAGTTTCCCCTGTGTAGTAGCCTTTTAAATATGCTCCTTTGTCGCAGGTAGAGCCTCTGCTGCCAGCAGGCGTCCATAGCCTCGACAGGGTTACCTATTACCCAGTAATGATCCTTTATCCTGCTTAAGGCTATTTACAACTTTTCAGAGAAAAACCCATTTTGACACTTTTTTCCTTTTTTATTCTCTAAAGAACAATGTCTTGGTTTGGTGGCCAAATTATGACACAGTCATTCACTTGATTTACACTTTTGCTGAACAAGCTGGCTCTTGATGAGACCCCTTGTCTTTTGATTGCAACAATCTTGAGTTGTTGCCCTGTTTTGGTGGACAGTATTCGCAAAGTCAGCAAGTTATAATATCTGTGATCATGATAAGCCGGCTTGTGATGAGACCTCTTATTCTTTGAGATATAGTGTTTTTTCGGATTGTTCCTCTGAATGCTGCGATTTCCTTTAGCAGGGAGGAAGTCAAATTTTCTTTCCTTAAGAAAGTTCTGGACGACAATAATAGAGTTTTTTGGAAATGGTTGTTTCTACAGAGAATCTTTATTTCAGTATTGATACCTTTCATTGTACTGACATAAAACAATTTCTTCACTAAGATAGCTTTCTTCAAGTTTCTTGGAGTTGAAACTAGTATCATATCTGGGTTAAAGTTCTATTGATAATAAAGATCAAGTTTCCAAAAGATTTGCTGTTCATAGAAGCAGAAGTTCAAAATCTTGATAGAGAAAAGGTGTCTTTAGTAAATGTCAAATGCTTGTTAACCATGGCAAATTTTATTATGGAGAAAAATATTTAACGAAATGAGAGGTAGACATTCCCTAGGGTTATGTACAGAATAGGGATAATCTCTTCTCTTATTTTTCCTACCAACTATTAAAAGTAAACCTAATAACCTAGCTAAATTACTCCTACTCCTATTCTAACTATATACAGAAAATTAACTAGGTGAAATGATATTTCCAGTGGAGCCATCTTTTCATTTTTATTCCTACACGTATGTAACTTTCAAACATCAGTGTTAAGAACAAAATTTTTCTTGGACTGTTAATTTTGGATGTGGAATAAGAATGTGTAACTTCAGTTGGAATTCTGTCTGAAATCTCCTTCTCATGAAAACTTCTTTCCAACTGGATACCTATTGGATCATAAAAATCAGGATGAATTTCTGTTATGGATTGATGATCTCGTAATAGGAAAGATGACAAGCCAGGTTGCGAATATGATTTTTTAGTTTTAATGGCCTGTAACCTACTGTGGGTTGAAGTTGAGCTTTTAGCAATTTCTTGTAAAAGGAAAGTTTCCATATATGAATCACTAAATAAATCAATGAAGAATAGATAGAAATTTCTGGAAAGAGATTTATCAATTGGCGCGAATTTCCGACAAGTTTCGAAAGGCACTTTCCTTCGTTGATGGTGTTTTGGATGCCACATAAGTTTTCTAAGGAAGTCTGATATTGATTGATCTTGGAATTGCAAAAGTTCTATACTTCCTTGACACAGTTTAGCTTTCCAAAATGGTATCACATCTTTCGAATGTTCTTTGATAAGGTGCTCAACATACCACAGTAATCTATCAAAAGTTTGAAAATTTAAAACACAATCCAATTTTGTACAAAATGAGTGCAAGTGAGAAAGAAAGAAATGATTATCTGTACAAATAGTGTTACAACACAACTGGGATTGATTTGGAATATCTTGTTTTTCACAAGAACTGGCCAGAATTATGGGATCCGAGCAATTTCGAATTCCGTCTTGTGAATCAGAAGACAAGTTATGATTGTGAACAGGCATGGGGGTTTCCTCATGATATGAATCATAGATCGGGGTATTGTCTTGGATAGTAAAATCATGCAAATGATCTTTTACTTTGAAATGAGGATTGACTGAAATGATTTCTGAATTAGAATATCTCTCATTATCTGAGCTTTGTTGAGTTACTTGGGATAAATTAACAACATCATCGTTGTCAAAGTAGCTATCATAAATGATTTTACAGGTTTCCTAGATTTCTCTTTTTCGTGATATATTTTCAGACAAGGAAGGTCAAGCGGTTCTTGTTTGAAAATGATCAAAGGATGTTCTATAGCTGTCTTTTTATCTTGAAAACCTAATGATGACTCATTTGAATAATCCTCTGTACTTTTTGAGATATCTTTAGTATTGAGAGGGGAAAATTATCATCACTAAAAACATCAGGATAAAGAGAAAAATGTGATTCTGGAGAAATGCATTTGAAAATATCATCATGGAAAAATCTTTGTTCATCAGATTCATCATAGTCATTGGGCTTTAGATCATACCTTTGTGTACTGATACTTTTTGAAAGAGAAATAGTTTGCTGTTCTAACCTTGGCATCTGCATTTGTTGATTTGCAATGATATTATCTGACCTTGTATCGAAGTCATCTCCTGGTTCCAAGGCAGGCTTTCCTCCAGCATTCTCGCTTTTGTCTTCTTGCATTAGAGCATGCATATCTCCTAGGCTTTGGGAACTTTCTTCATCATGGGTGATTTGTATATTCAAATTGGAATCCTCATTCACACTAGAAGAAAATGAGACAAAGATTGAACTAATTTCTGCTTGATCAGACATAGGAGGCAGGGAATACTCAGCACAATCTGAAGATTCTTCATCCATGAGTTCACTTTCAATATCATACTTTAGACAATTAAGATGAAATCACATATTAAAATCCCTAACAGATTCATCTTGTTTCCGTAGATAATCAATTTCATCATATACCTGGTCATAGTCATAACAATCAAATTCAAAAATGAAAGTCTTGACGAATTGGTCCCAACTGTGAATTGATGCAACTGGGAGGGTTCTGCACCATTTTCTAGCTTCCGCTATGAATGTAAGAGTAAAAATTCTGCATAAAACGCCTTCATCAATTCTTTGAATATCCGAACTTGAAACTCTTTGAATAAATTGAAGAGCATGATTAAAAGCAGAAGAATTATTCTTACCATTGAATTTTACCTGAGACAAGAGTCTTACCACTTCAGGTGGAGTGTTGGAAGAGGTAGGAACATGGATGCAACTCCAAATGGGAATTTTGTGAGCAGCCATCCTGATTCAGATGTTACAATTGAAAATCATTCCAACAGACACTATGTTCAGGCCCTCCTTCTAGCGCCAAATATGTTGAAGCCCCGAAAATCGGGTCGACAACAAGGGGGATACCCACCCGGTCCGGACCTTGGTTGGCAGCTCCTTATCCGTTTGGTATAGCGGGTCCGACTGGGGATAATGGGACCAGTTTCCCAATCTAAGGGTGTATGTGTGTGTGTGCAGAGTTGGATGTTGCTGATCTAAGAGTACTTAAAGCTAATTTAATTCAAACTTTTAAACTAACTCTATGCTATTGTAATCTAATGAGAAACAACACATCTAATCTACGCTAACCCGGGGTGTATTTCTTCTATTATGCGATCTAAAGAGATTTCAAACAATAACTGGTAATAAAGATCATTCAGCTATCATAAGAATAGAAATCAGTTAAGATAAACCACTTTGCATAAAAAGTTAGGCAAAACAGTTGTGATCAGCATATCGCATAATAAGTTATTCATATATCAGACATAAATAAATGGTTCCACCGTACAGAAGTGCCAAATGGTAGCTCATACATTCATGCAGTAACATATAAACAACTGAAAACTGTATATCACTTTAAGAATATAAGTAGAAATGGCCAAGAGATAAAAGTACCATTTATGACTAATCCTACTCATAAGCTTCAAGCAAAAACGAT
Source organism: Pinus tabuliformis (assembly GCA_031772625.1). Classification (NCBI taxonomy): domain Eukaryota; kingdom Viridiplantae; phylum Streptophyta; class Pinopsida; order Pinales; family Pinaceae; genus Pinus; species Pinus tabuliformis. The sequence goes on from CM062817.1 coordinate 491,789,421, forward strand.
TTATCTCTACTTGTTCTAACATCTACTAAGAGTACAAAAGTGCAACATCAGTAGCAGACATTAAAATGCAAACATTAATAAATCTCGATCCATCCATTCATCAAAACCTCCTCTGAGGGTGCAGAAGTGCATGTTCCGAGGACAAGTTTTTGACAAATTTCTGGACCCTTCTCTAAATGCATGAGAAGGGTTAAAATACTACTTCCTAATTCTAATAATAGTGTTTTTACAAAATTTAGGATGCGGTTTTCAAATGACCGTCCTTTTTCTAATCTAATTTTAAAGAAAAAACAACATTCTAAAATAAGGCTACTTCTGAACTTGGTCTTTAAAGCTGCAAGTGTTCATCATGGGCTTGAGGAGAGTCAGCTGGCTGACTTCTGCGCTAAGCTGGGCTGCGAAAACAAAATCTATGAGAGCTGGCACTACTTTTTCGGCCGCGTTTATGATGCATTTCACAGTCATCCATTGACTATGCGGCTTGACCAAGTATGCCCAGTAACACTCCCAATTCAACCTATTTAATGCTTGGATCGCTTTTCCCTTTTCCTGTGCCTTCTGCTTCCATTCTGCTTCCAGTCGTAGTTTATTTGGTAGGTACCCCGGGGTGGTCTCTTCGATTAAATTGGCCCTGTGTAAATTCTCATTTACACAGTCGATAAGAATGCTTGCTTGTGTGGCCGTTGTCTCCACTGCTTGTTCCGCTTGCTTGATTTGATCGTCCCATTTGTCAAAGAGCAATTCTTTATGATTCTCATTTATTCTGGGTGCATTTTCTCTTTTCCCTTCCTCTTCATTCTACCAAGCTAAGTATTCTGTCACTCGTCTGTCACTCTGATCATAGTCACTCCGCAAGTCTACCACTTGATTGGTGATTTTATCGCTCAGCTCGCAATAGTGACTCCACTGTGATATTTTACGTCCCAACTCTTCCTGTTGCTGCAGTAGTTGCTCATTTAAGCCAATAGATTCTGAAATAAATTCCGCCAGCTTAGGCTCATCTTTATGCATTTCTTGTAAAATTTGCAATTGTTTTCCTTTCTCACCTAGACTTCTTTGATAACCTATCTGCATCTGTTGAAAGTCTTCCTGCAACTTCTCGAGCTGTTTGGAAGCTTCAATATTAGCATTGGCTTGTTGCAATTGTCGTTGTAGTAGCTGTATTTGATCTTCTTATTCTTTCAACAGTTGCTGAACTTCCGACGCCTTGTCAATAGTTGTAGAAGCATATGCTCCTGCGATCTGAGACAACTTAGTGAGATTTTCAGTTGGGTTATTGTTGGGGTCTTTCCATAAGACGTCCAAATGTTCAGCATCTTGTGACAGTGTATTTTCTAGTTTTCTTTTCTTCCTCTGTCTCCTTACAACTACTTTATGTTGGGAACTATAGAATACATCCAGTGGGGTAATTTCTTCTACATTAAGTAGAAGTTTAGAAGGTGGAGCGATAGGAATGTGCTCGGTCTCTATGAAACTGCTGACTATGGTCGAAACCACTTATTGCGCTACCTGTGTATTGTTCACAGGTGTTCTTGGGGCTTGCCCTTCAATATTGATCAGCTCATTGAAGGTTTCCCATTCTTTGTCCAGTTCTGTTGTGACGAGTGGCGCTTCAATGACAGGAGGGGGGACATCTCTTGGCGGGGAGGCGATAACTTGTTGTTGCGACATTGCACTTGACTGAGCTGTATCTTTAGTTGTTTCTTCTTTTTTTCCTTGGTCGCTTCCAGACCCTTTAGAATGTTTAGGCACTCCTTGCGCAGTGTTAGATTTAGATCTGGAAGTGCTAGAATTTCCGCTGAGGCTAACGCTTGGAGTTGGTTCTCTGGCAGGCAGTCACAGCTTCTCTAGAGGAACACTGGCCAGCCTCCTTTCCCTGTATAACATGAATCTTTGGAGGTCATCTGGAGACAACTTCGACCAAGCTTCCCGCAAAATTTCCTGGACTGAGCTTCTACTCTGAAACAAATCATCAAACAAATCTTTCATTCCAATGAATACTTTTATTTTGACAATCGTTGTGAAATCTTGGGCAACATCATTAGGGTCAAATGGCCTCGCTGGGAATTTAAATAATTGTAGACACGTCACATTCTCCACTTCGGTGAAAGCGTGTCCTACATCGAACAATGAAAAGGCCCCACAAGCTACAGGAAACTGAGGCCATATGGCCTTCTTTTTGTCTTTTAGGTCTTTAGTCAGGCCGCCTTCTGAACAGGTTTGATATGCAATTTCCTGAGCCAAAATTTTATCGGGGATATACAGAGGCAAGACATGTGGAGGTACAGTGCTTCCAAAGACTCTAATATAGGTGAACCATTCTTCCCCGAACCATCTTGCGATGGGGATGTGTTGTGGTCACCAACAACCCCCCTCTTTGTTTAGTATTAGCAATAATATCAAGCAAAGGGGGACCCTTAACAAGAAATCCCAAAAATATTTTTATCCAAATTTTTGTATTTTAACTCCCTAAAAGCTATATTGCATCGCAGAGAGAGAGTGAAGAGTTTTCCTATGCGCATAAATAAGCTGCAAAGAAGCGATGCGAAATTCATCGCATCGCATATTTTGAAAGCGCCCTTAAAAGAAAATGAGAAGGAATCGCCGACGGCCGATATGCGACATCGCATATCGCAAACGTCGCAAAAGCAGCACACAACGAGCAAATGAAAATTGTGATATTGCGATCTGCGATCCTATAAACTGCGATTTTGCGATTTGCGATCTGCGACGAATGAGACTATTAATTGCTGCGATACGAATCGCAGAAACCACTCATCGCAAAGTTTCTTCGGCATGATCTGTGAACCTAAAATCGAGCGTGCACCGTAAGGGAAATTAATGATTGCATGCCTGAGTATCCACAGATGATCGTGTTGCGTTTTTCGAAGAGTCAAGTCATTATGAGTGTCATGATTATGCATTCATTAGAGTTTAAAGCTTTCATGTCAATCTTTTCGTCATGTCTCTTTTCCTTTGCATAAATTGTAAGGCAGTAACTGATATAAATCTATATGCAGGAAACATCCAAGGAAAAGGGAAGAACACCAATACTTGAAGAACAGAGAGGAGATGCCTTCGCAAATGAATGCCGTATGCAGCAGAGCCGTGGATTCCAGAGTATCACTCCACAGACACTGATGAAAATAGACTGTCCAAGACTCATAGTCAAAGGCGCACAAAAGCAGCATGCTTGCAAAAGATCCTGAAGCTCAGATTGGGTAAAGCAAAAAGAAAAACGCTCAAAAGGGATGATGCTTCAGAAAAGCCTGGAACAAAGAATGGAAGAAATTTTCAATACGTAAGATTGTTCAAGCAATGAAATCCCTAACTCATTGAGCCATTCACACGGCCGGAAACCGAAATAGCAACAGCACAATCAGTTTGAAAGAAATTTGGGTTTTACTAAGTATACACATAGCAAAAAAACACCCAGCCAGAGGAAGATTTTCAAAAATATCTTCTAGGTTGTCAGAAAGAGGTGCTAGCTTTTGTTATTTCTACTTTCATCGCCCGAGCAAAAGGAAAAGACAACCAGCCGACTCTTTCCAGGCGAACCTCACATTGCTTACAACACTAAGGAGCAGATACAGAAACGGTTAGAAATTAGATTCAATTTTTAGAAATAAATTTGCTTTAGTAAAAGGGCGGTCATTTGAAGCCGTTCCCTAAATTTGTGTAATTAAGATTAGTTAGTTAGTAATATTTAACCCTTCTCATGGCATTTGGAGAAGGGTCCAGAAATTTGTCAAAAAACTTGTCCTCAGAACATGCACTTTTGCACCCTCGGAGGGGGTTTCTGATGAATGGATGGATCGAGATTTATTTATGTTTACATTTTAATGTCTGCTACTGATGTTGCACTTCTGTACTCTTAGTAGATGTTAGAAGTAAGTAGAGATAAATCGTTATTGCTTGAAGTTTGTGAGTGAAATCAGTCATAAATGGTACTTTTATCTCTTGATTAATTTCTGCTCATATTCTTAGAGTGATATACAGCTGATTTGTTTATATGTTAATGTATGAATGTCTAGATTACCATTTGGCACTTTTGTACGGTGGAATCATTTGTTTGTGCTTGACATATGAATAACTGATTATGCGATATGCTGTACACAACCGTTTTTCCTAACTTCTTATGCAGAATGGTTTGTCTTAAATTGATTTATATTCTTATGATAGCTGAATGATCTTTATTACCAGTTGTTGTATGAAATCTTTTTAGATCGCATAATGAAAGAATTTTACCCCGGGTTAGTATAAATTAGATGTGCTGTTTTTGCTAGATTACAGTAGCATAGAGTCAGTTTAGAGTCTAGAATTAAATTAGTTTAAAATTACCTTTAGATTAGTGTCTTCAAAATCTACACACACACACACATCTTTTAGATTGGGAAGTTGGTCCCATCATCCCCAGTCGGACCCGCTACACCAAACGGGCAAGGAGCCGCCAACCAGGTTCCCGACCGGGTGGGTATCCCCCTTGTTGTTGACCCGATTTCGGGGCCCTCAACATATTTGGCGCTAGAAGGAGGGCACGAACTATGAATGGCAACTAAGTCAAAATCTAAATGCCATTCTGAGAGTAAATCACCCTCATCAACTCCCCCGAATTCTCCACTACGGTTAAACCCGGAGTTAGAAGTCGCTCGAGTATCCACCGCTACTGCCTACTCCAATATATCAGACCAACTCATTATTGAACCCCTTGAAATTCAAACTTTGATTCGTAAACTCCAGGGATTCTCTATTTTTTCTCATAGGTCTGATAAATCTAACAACAGCGTGACTTCGCAGTACAATTCTGCTCACCCTCTGACCAGATTAAAGAGTGAAAAATTTGGTATTCAACCAAGTGAACTCCCTCTCCCTACTAGGAAAAGAGCAAGGAAAGCACCACCCGAGTCTGACCGTGAGACTCTTTCATCCACTTCATCCATTTCAACACCCTCACCGCGAAGTCAACCACCCACATCCTCATCCCAAATCACTCATCCATCTTCCACACTTCCTCTTCAATCATCAAAGATCATAATACCTTCATCTTCTCAGCATCAGGGACCATCTTCTGCACTCTCATTAACTAGCGGCTCAACGATGGCCCAGTCTCCATGGAACAATCCTGGGGTGGTTTTAATGCCTCCACCCCTGAGCCCAATACCGGCCCATCCTGAGAAGTGGCTACCTAAATTCAATCCAGAAATAGGCATGCTAGCTGAAGAGCATATCAATAATTTTATGCTTTCTTTTAATCTCAACGGAGTTACCAACGAAGATGTTGTCGTCTGACTTTTTCCTTACACAATGCAAGGAACAGCCGGATCATGGTACTTTTCGTTACCTTCCAGGTCCATCACAAGTTGGGACATTTTTCAAAGTCAATTCCTCACCAAGTTTGGCGATGACAGATCAACAGCGACATTGATCAATGACCTATCTAATCTTAAAGCTGAGGCTAGAGAACCCATTAAAGATTTCAACTTACGGTTCAATAAGATCCTCAACAACATTCCCGCTGCTTCTCAACCCAGTGAGGAAGTAAGATGTGAATGGTACATCACGACCTTACCATCTAAGTTGGCTATCTTCGTAGATAGGGCAAGCAAGACGACCTTAGTTGAAAACTTAACTGAGGCGCTAGCAGTAGAAAAACACGTAGTTGCCCTAGAAAAGAGATCTGCAATAGAAGAACGCAAATCTAAGAAGATCTCTTTCAAAGAAGACACCAAGAAGAAGCAAACGAAATATCCTTTCGATATGGAAGGATTACAAAAGGTGTTAAAGGCCATGTCCAACGAGATGATTGCCATAAGAAAGCAAGTAGCAGAAACTTCTTCAAAAAATCCCTACAGATCTTTTAAAAGAAACCTTCCCATGGAGGTGAAACCACCCAATGCTGCCTCAAACGTCAAATCTGAAGAAGAAGAGAATACCACTGAAGGGCAGGCCGATGATGAAGAAGTTGTGGAACTACAAGGAATGTGGGATTTCATCCTCCCATAAGAAGAGGATCAAGAAGCATTTATGGTTAGCACACGAGGCAAAAATCAACTTGATCCTCCCCAAACTACCCCTAAACAGAAGGGCGCAAGCCCTGCAACAAAAGATAAGGTCACAACAAAGAAAACAACCGCTAGAGCGACCCAAATTAGCCCAGCCCAATCAGATCAAGCACCTCCATCAAGAACACTTATAGTGTCGGATGAAATGGAGTGTAACATTATCGATGACATGAAAAAGACTAGGGCTAATATCACTCTTTACGAATTGAGCAAACTAAAACATCAACAGAAAATAATGATGAAAGAATTACATGCCGTGCCTACTACATCTTTACCTACAGCTGTAGCTTCCCACAACATGGGAAGACCTCCAACCAACATGATCAATAAGATTGATCCGAATGACATTGCCTTGATTGGAGGAAGGTCAAGATCCCATACTCCTCCTTTTCTCCTCACTTATGAAATCTTCAATAAAAACGTGCACAATTGCCTGATTGATTCTGGTGCTTCAACGAATATTCTACCCAGATCAATTTGTGCCAAATTAAATGTTCAACCTCAGAAATCTGCAGTGCGCATAGTTCAACTTGATCGATCTCAAGTCGAAGTGATTGGTGAACTTAACCAGGTGACCATAAGATTGTCGTCTAACCCGAAAGTATGTCAGGTTATCGACATTCTAGTAGCTGATATCCCTGAATTCTATGGTTTAATTCTTAGCAGGGATTGGTCCAAGAAACTCCACGGATATTTCTCAACCGACTAGTCGCACATGTGGTTACCCTACAACGGCAAACCCAATCAAATAAAGGTTGAACGAGAATTGCACCAAAAGTACATAGTGACAGAATTGGAAGGAGAGAACGAAGCAATAGCATACAACAGCAGTATCATATGCAATTACTCGGTAGATTCTTTCCTCAGCAATTTCAATGCTCACACTTCACCTTACTTAGAAAATTCAGTTGTGTCCCAAATTGAAAACTTTTCCCAAACTGATGATTCAAGGTGTTTTAATTTTTTAGATAGTTCTGTAAATACATCTTTATTTTGGAAATTATATTTTGATGGCTCTAAATCTAACGAGGGAGCAGGAGCAGGATGCGTTCTGGTTAACCCAGATGGGAACAAGACCATGCTTACATGCAGACTTGAGTTCGATTGCACAAACAATACAGCGGAATATGAAGCCTTGGTGCAAGGCCTATACAAAGCAATCGGCTTGAATGTTAAGTATCTTCAAGTCTTTGGAGATTCTGAAATTATCGTCAAACAGGTACGTAACACCATACATTGCCTGTCAAGTCATTTAAAGCACTATCAATCTTTAGTACAAGATCTGACTTCACATTTCATAGCATTCAATATTTCGTCAATCCCAAGACTCCAAAATGCGAGCACAGACCTGTTAGCTAACGTAGCCTCTAGACTGATTCCCTCCGAAGATTTTAGTCCTGATAGGTTTTCAATAGAATTAATCTTTAAACCATCCATCCCTGACAACATCACCAACTGGAGAGTATTCAATGACGATCCAGACATTGTAAATTTCCTTACTTCTGAAGGATCCTACTCAAATCAAATAATTGACGAAGACCATCATGATCACCAAATTCAGCAAAATAGCACTGATAACGCTATACCTAAATCGGTGGTTAAGTTAGAAGATTTATATGATTTGAAAAGTCGGTTTAAAAGGTCTGCCAATTCTAAACTCTACAGTTCAACTCTGAATTATGAATTAGTGAACCTAGGAACCGATCAGAAGCCGCAAAACGTTAATCTGGGCCACGGCCTAGCTCCTGAAGAAAAATCAGCATATATCCGTCTTCTGAGACAATTCAAAAACGTTTTTGCGTGGAATTACGATGAGCTGAAAACATACAACACTTCTATCATTCAACACACTATCCCTATGATTGACAATGAAAAACCTGTCCAGCAGAAGCTCAGAAAAATCCACCCCAACTTAGAAAATCAGATAAAGACTGAGCTAAATAAATTGTTGAGAGCCAGAATAATTTTCCCCGTCAGACACTCCAAATGGGTATCCAATATGGTGCCTGTTAGGAAGAAAAACAAAGATATTAGAATCTGTATTGATTTCCGGAATCTCAACAAAGCCTGTCAGAAAGACAATTTTCCCCTCCCACCTATGGAGCAAATACTACAGGCAGTAGCGGTCTCAGAATTGATGTCTTTCCTGGATGGATTTTCAGGATACAATCAAGTGCTGGTGCATCCCGATGATCAGTTGAAAACCACATTCCGAACCAAGTGGGGCACATACGCATATCGGAAGATGCCATTTGGTCTGATCAATGCCGGCGCTACCTTTCAGAGAGCCATGGACATCGCATTTAAAGGTTTAGTCAATAAATCGGTAGTGATTTACCTAGATGATATAACAGTGTACTCCAAGAAGCGAAGCGACCATCTCAAAGATTTGAAACAGATCTTTCAAAGATGCTTAAGGTATGGAATTTCACTTAACCCAAAGAAATCTTTTTTCGCATTAAGTGAAGGGAAATTGCTCGTATTCATAGTGTCGAAATCTGGTATTCACATTGAACCTGACAGAATCAAAGAAATTTCCGAAATATCCATACCTCATAACAAAAAGGCCATGCAATCTTTCCTTGGACAAATCAATTTTGTAAAAAGGTTTGTCCCCGATTTTTCACGTATTATTTCTCCTTTACAAAATATGATAAAAAAGAATTCAAATTTTAAATGGGGCATAGATGAGCATGAAGCATTCAACTTGATCAAACAAGCTATCATCAACGCTCCATCTTTAGCTACCCCAAATTTTTCAGAATCCTTCATCTTATACACTTTTTCCTCAGAGAAATCTTATGCCGCGATTTTGACTCAAGTAAATCAAGAGAAGGCAGAAGCTCCAATCACATTCTTTAGCTCGAACTTACAAGGTGCTGAACTCAATTACTCAGACGTCGAGAAACAAGCTTATGCTGTTTTCAAAGTGATCAAATATTTCAGACCTTTCTTACTTAAAGCCCATACCAAAGTCGTAGTACCGTTTCCAGCGGTAAGGAACCTTTTGGTACAGAAAGATGTGGGCAAAAGGAGAGCAAATTGGATTACCGCTCTACAAGAATACGATCTTGAGATCAAACCAGAAAGCATCTTAAGAGGTCAAGGCTTCTGCAAGATGTTAGCTGGAGCATCACAAATTCCGAAGAACTCATCTGAAGAGGTACACACGTATGTGGTAAGCCTAAACGACGCAGAATCATTATATGTGGACACCATTTATTATCTTAAGAACGGGTATGCTCCATCACACTTGGATCACACCAAGAAAAGAGCTCTGAGGTTGAAAGCTAAAAAATACTAGCTCATAAATGATGTTCTGTTTAAAAGGAATTATGATTCTGTACTTCTTAGGTGTCTTGAGAAAACTGAAGCTGAAAAGGTTTTGCAGGAACTCCATGATGAACCAGCAGGTGGACACTATGCTGGAGAGACTACTGCGCATAAGATCTTACGTGCAGGATATTATTGGCCCACGCTGTTCAAAGACTCATACAATTACGTAAGGAAATGCCAAATCTGCCAGACTGCTGCGGGGAAACAAAGGAAATCGTCCATGCCACTACAGCCGGTCAACATCGAGCAACCATTCAACCAATGGGGCTTGGACATAATAGGTGAGATCGTTCCTCACTCTTCTAAGCAGCATAGGTATATCCTCACGGAAATAGATTATTTTACTAAATGGGTAGAAGCAGTTCCTCTCAAGACAGTTAATTCTGAAAACATTATTGAATTCATAGATCAATTTATCATCACTAGGTTTGGATTGCCAACGGCCTTAATGTTTGATAATGCATCATACTTTTCTGGAAATGCAATGACTGAGTTTGCATTAAAAAGAGGGTTCAAATTGAAATATTCTGCTAATTACTATCCGCAAGGTAATGGGTTGGCTGAATCAACGAACAAAAACCTAATCAGGATTATCAAAAGAACAGTCGACCAAAACCAAAAAAATTGGCACAAAGCACTGGTAAATGCTTTATGGGAAGATAGAATCACGAAGAAAGATTCAATCGGCACTTCTCCCTTTAATTTAGTTTATGGGAAAGAAGTGGTTCTTCCAACTCACTTAGTCATTCCCTCTTTGTCTTTAGTACAACACATCGATGAAGTATCTACTTCCTCTTTGCAATTAAGACAAATGGAAATAATCAAACTAGAAGAACGTTGAGAACAAGCTAAGAAAACCCATGCTCACCACCAAGCGCTAATAAAATCCTCTTTTGACTCAGCCATCATAACCAGAAAGAACTTTCAGATGGGAGATTTAGTTTTGAAATGGGATAAGGCTCATGAAGAAAAGGGCAAACATACGAAATTTCAGAAGCTGTGGCTTGGTCCTTTTCAGATTGTAGAAGTCATAGGCCCATTGACGTTTGTGTTGCGGGATTTGGTAGGTAGAAGAGATTCTTTACCTGTGAACGGACAGATTCTTAAAATGTATTTTCCATAGAAGATCACTCTTCTATATTTTTGTAGGATAGTTTTAGTTTCTTTTATTTTGTTTTTTTTTTTTTTTTTTTCTCTCTCTTATAAATAAAACCGGTTGTAAATGATCATTGAATAAGATTCATGAAAGAGCACACTAACTCTCTATCAGATTTTGATTTCACTTGTACAAATAGCAAAACTTTTCGAAAAATCTGATTTTTATTATTGACAAATAGAGTTAACTTTAGCCTGAATAATGATATTAGTTTCAACCTTTAAAAAGACTTTGATGAAAGCAACCTTTGGTTAAAAATTGTTTTATCCCAGCACAATGAAAGGTATCATCAATAATAAAATAAATATTCTCTGCAAAGCTGTTATTTTCAAAACTCTATTATTGTCGTCCAGAGCTTTCTTAAGGAAAAACAATGACTTCCTCCCTGCCAAAGGAAACCGCAGCATTCAGAGAAACAATCCGAGAAAGCACTATATCTCAAAGAATAAGAGGTCTCATCACGAGCCGGCTTATCATGATCACAGATATTATAACTTGCTGACTTTGCCAAAACTGTCTATCAAAACAGGGCAACGACTCAAGATTGTTGCAATCAAAAGACAAGGGGTCTCATCACGAGCCAGCTTGTTCAGCAAAAGTGTAAATCAAGTGAATGACTGTGTCATAATTTGGCCACCAAACCAAGACATTGTTCTTTAGAGAGTAAAAAAGGAAAAAGTGCCAAAAGGGATTTTTCTCTGAAATGTTGTAAATAACCTCAAGCAGGAAAAAGGATCATTGCTGGATAACATGGTAACCCTGTCGAGGCTATGGACGCTTGCGGGCAGCAGAGGCTCTACCTACGACAAATGAGCATATTTTAAAGCCAGCACGCAGAGAAGACCTTATTTTATCTTTTAAAAAGGACCGAGTAATGTCTGGTATGAATGCAAGAACTAAGCCTAGGGAAGCAGACAATTGGAATAAAAGAAAGGTTGAAACAAAGTATCATTGACAGGATGAGGGGTAATCTACTCTATCTGTCCATAACAAAATTTAGACATATGAAAATTTTTCTGTTTCGGAAGTGGAAATGTCAATAGAAAAGCAGAGATAACTGGTTCTTCACAGTGAATCGCCATTGTTGTGGTCACCAAAAACACCCCTCTTTGTTTAGTATCAACAATAATATCAAGCAAAGGGGGACCCTTAACAAGAAATCCCAAAAATATTTTTATCCAAATTTTTGTATTTTAACTCCCTAAAAGCTATATTGCATCGCAGAGAGAGAATGTAGAGTTTTCCTATGCGCATAAATAAGCTGCAAAGAAGCGATGTGAAATTCATCGCATCGCATATTTTGAAAGCGCCCTTAAAAGAAAATGAGAAGGAATCGCCGACGGCCGATATGCGACGTCGCATATCGCAAACGTCGCAAAAGCAACACACAACGAGCAAATGAAAATTGTGATATTGCGATCTGCGATCCTATAAACTGCGATTTTGCGATTTGCGATCTGCGACGAATGAGACTATTAATTGCTGCGATACGAATCGCAGAAACCACTCATCGCAAAGTTTCTTCGGCATGATCTGTGAACCCAAAATCGAGCGCGCACCTTAAGGGAAATTAATGATTGCACGCCTGAGTATCCAAAGATGATCGTGTTGCGTTTTTCGAAGAGTCAAGTCATTATGAGTGTCATGATTATGCATTCATTATAGTTTAAAGCTTTCATGTCAATCTTTTCGTCATGTCTCTTTTCCTTTGCGTAAACTGTAAGGCAGTAACTAATATAAATCTATATGCAGGAAACATCCAAGGAAAAGGGGAGAATGCCAATACTTGAAGAACAGAGAGGAGATGCCTTCGCAAATGAATGCCGCATGCAGCAGAGCCGCGGATTCCAGAGTATCACTCCACAGACACTGATGAAAATAGACTATCCAAGACTCAGAGTCAAAGGCGCACAAAAGCAGCATGTTTGCAAAAGATCCTGAAGCTCAGATTGGGTAAAGAAAAAAGAAAAACGCTGAAAAGGGTTGATGCTTCAGAAAAGCCTGGAACAAAGAATGGAAGCAATTTTCAATATGTAAGATTGTTCAGGCAACGAAATCCCTAACTCATTGAGTCATTCACACGGCCGGAAACCGAAATAGCTACAGCACAATCAGTTTGAAAGAAATCTGGGTTATACTAAGTATACACACAGCGAAAAACACCCAGCGAGAGGAAGATTTTAAAAAATATCTTCTAGGTTGTCAGAAAGAGGTGCCAGCTTTTGTTATTTCTACTTTCATCACCCGAGAAAAAGGAAAAGACAACCAGCCGACTCTTTCCAGGCGAACCTCACATTGCTTACAGCACTAAGGAGCAGATATAGAAACGGTTAGAAATTAGAATCAATTTTTAGAAATAAATTTGCTTTAGTAAAAGGGCGGTCATTTGAAGCCGTTCCCTAAATTTGTGTAATTAAGATTAGTTAGTTAGTAGTATTTAACCCTTCTCATGGCATTTGGAGAAGGGTCCGGAAATTTGTCAAAAAACATGTCCTCAGAACATGCACTTTTGCACCCTCGGAGGGGGTTTCTGATGAATGGATGGATCGAGATTTATTTATGTTTACATTTTAATGTCTGCTACTGATGTTGCACTTCTGTACTCTTAGTAGATGTTAGAAGTAAGTAGAGATAAATCGTTATTGCTTGAAGTTTGTGAGTGAAATCAGTCATAAATGGTACTTTTATCTCTTGATTAATTTCTGCTCATATTCTTAGAGTGATATACAACTAATTTGTTTATATGTTAATGTATGAATGTCTAGATTACCATTTGGCACTTTTGTACGGTGGAATCATTTGTTTGTGCTTGACATATGAATAACTGATTATGCGATATGCTGTACACAACCATTTTGCCTAACTTCTTATGCAGAATGGTTCGTCTTAACTTGATTTATATTCTTATGATAGCTGAATGATCTTTATTACCAGTTGTTGTATGAAATCTTTTTAGATCGCATAATGAAAGAATTTTACCCCGGGTTAGTATAAATTAGATGTGCTGTTTTTGCTAGATTACAGTAGCATAGAGTCAGTTTAGAGTCTAGAATTAAATTAGTTTAAAATTACCTTTAGATTAGTGTCTTCAAAATCTACACACACACACACATCTTTTAGATTGGGAAGCTGGTCCCATCATCCCCAGTTGGACCCGCTACACCAAACGGGCAAGGAGCCGCCAACCAGGTTCCCGACCGGGTGGGTATCCCCCTTGTTGTTGACCCGATTTCGGGGCCCTCAATGGGATGATATCTATCTGTGCCTCGGGTGAGCACCTCGGGGGGTCTTCATCATACATCATTCTATACAAGGGTAAGATAAGCCCGTGACAAATATGGTAGAAGTGTGGGACGAACTGAGAATCCCATAACACCTTATGATAAACATGGATAGGTAATGGGTCCTCGGCAGTCCATTTCCAACCCATAGTGGGAAAATTAGACACATAACAAATAGAATCCATAACATATGCGGACAGATAAAAAGGAGGATAGATCCTTTGAGACAAGGATCTTTTAGACCGGTAATTGATAACAGTCGTGTACAGATTATCATAAAAGATCTTGGCCCAATCCATAATATCGGCATTTGTGGCAGCATCTATTAATGGTAGCCATTCAAACGAAAACTTATTGATATCCGGCATCCCAAATAATCTACAAAGCATGGCCGCAGCAAAACAATACAGAGAGGTGAGCGAACCAGTGCTGTACATACCGTTTTTGTCTTTTTTGAGCGGCTCCTCTTTTCTGGACCAATCTTTGGTGGTCTCTGCTAGGTTTGGGTTCTCTGCCACAAATTTATTAACGAATTGTGCATTATAAGTCGCCTGCGGTTCAGGAAGATGATACATAAGCTTTAAATCTTGCGCAGCGAAGGATCTGATGAGCCCATGTCCTTGAACCTTGACTTGTCTATTGTTCATCTTTGCATTGTCAAGTATCCACTTGATCATATCCGTATATGGTAGAATTTTGGGTCTTGCTGCTATCCGGTGAAGAAATGAACATGCTAGCTCCTCTAAGGACGCCTCGGAAGAGCGTTGTGAGCCCACAACAGCATCAACCTTCATTATTCTAGGATTTTCTTCTTGAAGCAGACTGTACATGCTTTCCCATGTCGATATCCCTGCGTCTCTGTTACAGGCTGTGTCTGTATACAAAGGCGCCATCTCCTTCGTCTTTTCCTTCGCCTCAGAGCCTTGAGCTTTATTTTTCTTTCCCATTTCTTCCTGCGTTTGGCTTTGAATCGTCTTAGCTCTTCGTTCCTGCAGATTACGAGTGAAATGGAAATGACTGATCAAGAAAGGTGATGGGAGAGTTTTAAATGCAACAGATATATCAAATATGCCACCTTACGTGAAGTAATTCTTTACAAAAGCACGCGTCCTCATTTCATTTAATAGCTGACAACTAATTCATTTACTATCATTAAAAACGCATGATCTTGAGTCAGATTATGGTAAGTGGCTTTTCTTTGAATAGCGTGCCCGAAAGATTCGTGATGAAGTGATTTATGATTTGCTTACGTAACATCGCAGATCGCGCCATCGCAAATCGCACCATCGCAGATCGCGCGAACATAATATCGCAGCGATCGCAACATCGCAGGTCGCAGAAGTTTAATGTTTGCCGAATCTTGCCAGCTCATTTCTGCGATATGCGATCTTGCGATCGGCGTTATCGCAGATCGGCAAATCTTGAAGTTTTTCCTTATGAGTATTACTTTATTGCGATGCGATATTATGCTTAACACGAGAGTCTTGCACATACCGATATTATAGAGAAATGGAGGCATTTCCTATCTTTTTTGCAACGCGGCTTTAAAGATATTTCCCTTATCATAGACTTAGGTTAAAAAATATTCAAAGGACCTTTCTAAGCTTACGATGGTAACCTTATTTTGAAGAAAGGAAACTCTTACTTTTTTCCTAAAATTTAACTAAGGGTCCCCATTCATTTAGTATTTTGGACAACACTTAAATGAACAAGGGGGGGGGTGTTGCTGGCCACAACAGGAGGAAAGAGGAGGAAAGGGAGAACTTTTTTGAAAATTTGCGTGAGTATGGAGAAACCATGTAGACGATGGTGGACACTATGCACATGTTATGTAATGTTTATTAGGCTAAGTAGATGTATAGTGAAGGTCAAGAAGACTGTGCCATAACTAAAAGATTCTTCATATGACAACACATTCTCCAGCTGTGAGAGTTAGTTAGTCGCTGGCATAAATTTTGATTTGGCCCAGTATGGTCCAACAATTGGTATTGGCTTGCAATGTATGAGGACAACTCATCAGGGTGATATGGCTGAAGATTCCCTAGAACACGATGCTAAAGTCTAAAGCTATTTAAGGAGTTTTTTTATGGTAGAGGTTTTTGTTTTGTTTTGTTCAGTAGTAGTTTTGATCAATGGTTGTGTTGTTCGATGGTTTACCTTGTTTCTAATAGTCTATCATTCTATTTTTAATATTTACTCTATTTGTTGTAATGGTGTTGGCGAGATAGTGTGATATGAATGATGGTAGTGTAAGTTCCTGTATTCGGGTGTATGGTTCTTTTGTATAACTTGTACTATTGATGTTTGATATGAATATTAAATGTACATTTGTTTTATGCTAGTTTCATGGTTTTATGACTTATGTAGTTTGTATCAATATTGGGATCAATGAATGAGTTATAGAGTCTTTGCAAGCTGTCTATGTTAGGCCCCTATACTACTAGTGTAACCCCTTATTGTTATTAGTATAACCCACTTATTATATTGATGTACCCATGTAGTGCCCATATTGTTACTATTGTGCCCCATAGAAGCCCACTATTGTTATTATTGTGCCTTTACATTATTATTGTTATGTCGGCTCTGATTATGTTATAACCCCTTAGACTCCTATATATAGAAAGGAGGTCTTTTCATTTGTATCATCGAATAATTGTTCATTTATGTAATTTAAAGGAGGTTTCCCCCTCGAAGAGGCTGAATTCTAAGGCGTTGATCTATCCTTTCTATCTTTTCTTGAGCTGGTTTCATAACGTTTGGTATCAGAGCTTTGGATTCTAGCGTTTCGCTGCTCCAAATAGGTCATCGTGGCATTTTAGCTATAACTTTTTTTCTGTGAAGTTTCAGAAGTCGCAAAAAAAACCCATTTGAGAAGAAATCATGCTGAACCTTGGGTCCCAAATTCAGATATTTTCAAGCGATATTTGCGGAGATATGATCTGAGGAAGTTGGTCTTTTTGCAGACTCCTGAATTACATTCAAAACAGGTGACTTGGGGAAAATCTTCATAACTTTCTCTTTGGGGATCGGAATGAAATTTCGTAAGAAGGTATAGAACGAGGACGGACTATAGTTTCTTGTATGCATTTTTCAGATCCAAAGGTTGAAACAGTGACACGTGGAACTTCATACAATTTCTCTCTTCTGGAAAGGTCTATAATCATGTCATCTTGGGAGATTGTGCATAACTCTTTTTTAGAGAATCCAATTTGGATCAGACTGGTGGCATTGGAAAGAGGACACAGAGGGTTACTATAGTTCACAATTTGAGAACTTAAAGATCTGAAAGTACAGAGTTACAGTCGTTTCAAGGTCGACCTCCTAAAATCAAGAAAAATCAAGATGAGGAAGTTTGATGGCAAGGATCCGGTAAATTGGATACTTCAGATGGAGCAATATTTTGATCTACATGGTGTACAACTGTTACGAAAGGTATGTATTGCATCTTCATATTTAGAACCAGATCAATATTTATGGTATGAAGGGCTTTGTTCTCGTAAAAAACTTGTTACGTGGTCAATTTTCACGGAGGAAATGATAACACATTATGAGGATACAAAGAGCAACACCTTCTTTAGAGTAACACCACAACAATTGGAAAGAGTAAAAGGGCTTTGTGACATAATGGAAAGCAAAATTATGGAAACCAGGAAGCATACCCCTCACAACTATAAAGATGGAAGTGTTGTTTCTCCCAGCCTTCCACAACCTACAAGGGTTACACCACAACAATTGGAAGAAAAAAGAGAAAAAGGGCTTTGTTACAATTGTGATGGCAAATGCACTAAAGGTCATAGGTGTGCTGAGAAGAAATTATTTTACATAGAATATGAAGAGGAGAAAGAAAAGGATCAAGAAACATCAAAAGAAGAGGATATACGCCAGGACACCACCCCAGAGAAAGAAGAAATGAATCAGACCATATCTTGTAAAGCATTGGCAAGAATTACCACTCCTCAAACTCTCAAGATAGAAGGACATATCAAGAAGAAAAAGGTGCAAGAAGTGAAATATCACATCGAGAAAGAAGAAATGAATCCAACCATATCTTGTAATTCAATGGACGAAATTACCACTCCTCAAACTATCAAGATAGAAGGACACATCAAGAAGAAAAATGTTCAAGAAGTGAAAGATCACATCGAGCATCAAGAAATGAATCCGACCATATCTTGTAAAGGACTAGAAGAAATTACCACTGCTCAAAAGATAGAAGGACATATCAAGAAGAAAAAGGTTCAAGCAGAGAAAGATCAAATCGAGCATCAACAGCAAGTTCTCCAACTTTTAAAGGATAATGCCACTTCGGTGAAAAATCAAATGAAACAACAGGTAGATCAACATCGTAGTGAAAAATGTTTTGATGTAGGTGATTGGGTATTTTTACTGCTACATCTCAAGCAAGCTATTTATGAGAAGGAAATGTTGGCAATACTACATGCACTTAAAAAATGGCGACCTTACCAAATGGGAAAGCTCTTTAAGGATGAGGATGTGGAAGCATTGTTTTGTGTTATTTATATTATCCAACCAGATTGGATAAATGAAGCAAGGGATGAATGGAAGAAGGACGAAGAAGTATGGCCACTTATTAAAAAGTTGCAAAAGATCCCAATTCAAGCAATATTGCCAGAAATTGAAGAGGAAGGAAAAATCATATTGGAACTTGGAGCAGTCACAGAAACAAGAACCCGACAGCTATGAAATCGATCAATTTCAGAGTATCTCATCAAGTCGAAGAACTTACCCGCTGAATATTCCACATGGGAGGACAAGAATTTTATACAGAAGCATCAAGAACTACTCAAGCGTTGAGGACAACACTTTTTGAAGGAGAGGGGCATGTTAGGCCCCTATACTACTAGTGTAACCCCTTAGTGTTATTAGTATAACCCACTTATTATATTGATGTACCCATGTAGTGCCCATATTGTTACTATTGTGCCCCATAGAAGCCCACTATTGTTATTATTGTGCCCTTACATTATTATTGTTATGTCGGCTTTGATTATGTTATAACCCCTTAGACTCCTATATATAGAAAGGAGGTCTTTTCATTTGTATCATCGAATAATTGTTCATTTATGTAATGTAAAGGAGGTTGCCCCCTCGAAGAGGCTGAATTCTAAGGCTTTGATCTATCTTTTCTATCTTTTCTTGAGCTGGTTTCATAACAGTCTAGCGAATGTTCAGTGTGCATATTTTATGGTTGAAGTGTAATGCAAATAAATGTGTCATTTCTTAAATGAGTGAACCTTATTTTTTTTCCATATGATTTAGTTTTTCACTCACACAATGAATTCCTATCGAATGCTTACTAGTCTAGTTAGACAATGTATTTTACTCAATCAATGCATGTCATAGTTACTGGGAATGTTTCAACGTATGTTGTAAAGGTGTATGAGCATGCTTTCTTTAAAGAATAATTTGCAACATATTGTGGGTGCACTAGTTCATGCTAGGTTTTTCTAAACCGTAGTCATATCTATTTCCTTTACTCTTGCATAGCCTTCAAAGGTTCTTACAAACCCATCAATATAACTCCGGTGAGATCTCACTTCCTTGTAGATCTTGAAAATTATATTATTTGAGGGATATTTCTTGGCTTACATCTAAACCTTCATCACCCCTGCGCGCCAAAACTCTCCCTCACTCCCTCACTATCTCTCCCCCCTTTTCCCGCATCACTCCCTTTCTCTCTCTACCTCTCACTCTCTCTCTTTGTTTGTCTCTGCTTCCCTCTTTCCCCCTCACACCACTTCTCTCCCTCTCTCTTGTCTTCCCTCTTTCTCTCCCCACTCTATCTATATCTATATTTCCCTCTTTCTCTCTCCCTCTCCCTCACTCCATCACTACCCCCCCCCCATCTCTCTCTCTCTCTCTCTCTCTCTCTCTCCTCTAGCTCTATCTATTTCCCTTTCTATATTCTTTTATGTCTCTTTGTCCCACCACTCCTCTCTCTCTCTCTCTCTCTCTCTCTCTCTATCTATCTATCTATATATATATATATATATATATATATATATATATATATATACCTGTCTCTCTTTCCCTCCCTTTTCTGCTCACTCTATGAATCTCTCTTCCTCCTCTTTCCCCCTCACTCCCTTCTCTCCTTCCCTCCCTTAGCCCTCATCTCTCCTTCTCTCTCTCCTCCCCCCTCCTCTCACTCTCACTCTCTCTTCCCCCCTCTTCCTCTTATTCTCCATCCTCTCGCCCTCTCTCTCCCTCCCTCCCTCACTTAGTGCATACTTGACAAAAAACCCCCTTCTCTCTTCAATTTTTTCTTTATCTCCAATATCTCCCTCTGTTGGGTCCCTATAATACTAGTGATTACCCCATTACTATTGTAGTTATACCCCTTATTAATATTGTTGTGCCCCTATTTCCCCCATATTGTTATTACTGTGCCCCATAGAATCCCTCTATTGTTATTTTTGTGGCTTTATATTATTATTGTTAGGTCGGCTGGATTATATTGTGACTCCTTAGACTCCTATATATAGAAAGGAGGTTTTGTCATTTGAATCATCCAAGAATTGTTCATTTATGTAATGTAAAGGAGGTTGCCCCCTCGAAGAGGCTGAATTCTAAGGCGTTGATCTATCTTTTCTATCTTTTCTTGAGCTGGTTTCATAACATTTGGTATCAGAGCTTTGGATTCTAGGGTTTCGCTGCTCCAAACAGGTCATCGTGGATTTTCGCTATAACTTTTTTTCTGTGATGTTTCAGAAGTTTAAAAAAAAACCCATTTGAGAAGAAATCGCGCTGAACCTTGGGTCCAAATTTCAGAGCTTTTTGCGCTATATTTGCGGAGATATGATCTGAGGAAGTTGGTCTTTTTGCAGACTCCTGAATTACATTCCAAACAGGTGACCTGGGGAAAATCGTCATAACTTTCTCTCTGGGGATCGGATTGAAATTTCGTAAGAAGGTACAGAAAGAGGACGGACTGTAGTTTCTTGTATGCATTTTTCAGATCCAAAGGTTGAAACAGTGACTCGTGGCACGTCGTACAAGTTCGCTCTACTGAACTAGTCTATAATCAAGTCACTGTGGGAGATTTCGCATAACTCTTCCTTGGAGAATCCAATTTGGATCAGACTTGTGGCATTGGAAAGAGGACACAGAGGGCTACTACAGGTCACAAATTCAGAACTGGATGATCCAAAATTACAGAGATACATCAGATTCAATATCAGGCTCCTACAAAGTGAAAAAAGGTGTGTAGTTTTTTTAAATTTTTGCATAAGCTTGGTTTGAAAAATTAGTTTGAAGGAATTCAAAGGGCATAGTAAAGCATTATTATCGGTAACTGATGCCCCGAGGAAAGAAAATGCAAACACCTAGTAAGCAACCTGAAAGCTCTAGCATGACTCATGAAGAAGAGGAAGAAATGCAACATGATATATCAAAATTACGAGACCAAGTGCAACAAATGTCACTTGCACAAAAAGGAACAGAATCTAAGATGGATGGTTTAAAGAAAGATGTAGAAACTAAGATGGATGGTTTAAATAAAGGCATAGAAGCTAAGATGGATGATTTGAAGATAGATTTGAAGACAGACATGGACGAATTGAAGATAAATATGAATAAGTTGCTACAAGAAATGGTCACTAATGGTGAAAGGGTAGTAAAGGAAACTCATGATGACAACAAAAGAAATGTTAATCATGATTCCATAGACTCTAATGTTGGATCGAAGACCCACCATATTCCAAAAATCGATATGAGGAAGTTTGATGGCAAGGATCCCGCCACATGGATATTACAGATGGAGCAATTCTTCGATCTCAATAATGTGCAAAACACACAAAAGGTACGTATGGCAACTTTATATTTGGAACCAAATCAGTTTGTATGGTATCAATGGCTTTGCTCTCGTAAACAATTTATCACTTGGGCAATTTTTACGGAAGAATTGATAGCACATTATGAGGATACAAAAAGCAACACTTTTTTTAGCCAATTGATAAGTCTCAAACAAAAGGGTTCAATAATGGAGCACATTGAGGAGTTCCAAAAATTGAACATAAGGGTAAAAGATATTCCAGAGGAGCATAGGATTGATGTGTTCATAGGGTCTTTAAAGGATAATATCCAACATGATGTTCGCCTTTGGGAACCTGATTCATTAGAGAAGGCATTCAGGTTAGCAAGAAAAATGGAAAGCAAAATTATGGCAACCAGGAAGCATACCACTCACAACTATAAAGACGGAAGTGTTGTTGCCCCTAGTCTTCCACAACCTATAAGGTTGACACCACAACAATTGGAAGAAAAAAGAGCAAAAGGGCTTTGTTACAGTTGTGATAGCAAATACACTAAAGGTCATAAGTGTGCTGAGAAGAAATTATTCTACATAGATTGTGAAGAGGAAGAAGAAAAGGAGCAAGAAAGGTCAAAAGAAGAGGATATACTCCAGGAACAAAGCCTAGATGAAGAACAAATAAATCCGACCATATCTTGTAATGCATTGGCGGGAATTACCACTCCTCAAACCATCAAGATAGAAGGACAAATCAAGAAGAAAAAGGTAATAGTGTTGATTGATTCAGGAAGCACCCACAATTTTATTCATTGTAAGGTAGCAAAAGAATTGAATTGCTTCCTATATCCAGCACCAGAGTGTCAAGTGATGATTGCAAATGGAGGAACAATAAATTGCTCTGGAAAGTGCCATAATATCAAGCTATCCATGGGAGAATATGTATTGACTAGCCCAATGCTTTCCATTCCAATGGGAGGTGCTGATGTTGTACTAGGAGTCCAATGGCTACAATCCTTGGGTACAATAGCTTTTAATTTTCAAGAACTTTTCATCAAATTTTCTACGGAAGGAAAGGAAGTTGAATTAAGGGGTATTGCAGGGAAACCAGGAAAGATAATCAGCTCTAATGGTATGACAAAGCTTCTAAAAAGGAGCAAAGAGGTGTAATTGCACAATTATGTTCGCTAGATGTTTCCACATTGGAATCATCTATTTCTCCAGATCTCCAAAAAGTCCTGGACAATCATTCCAAGGTATTTGAGACTCCCAAAGGTCTCCCACCTATGCGTGATCATGATCATGCTATTCATCTGATTCCAGGAAGTGTTCCTCCAAACATCAGGCCGTACAGATATCCCTATGTCCAAAAAGTGAAATTGAACGTATGGTTGCAGAAATGCTAGAGGCTGGTATAATTCAACCGAGTCAAAGTTCTTTCTCTGCTCCAGTAGTATTGGTGCACAAGAAGGATGGATCATGGCGCATGTGTCCGGATTATAGGGAGCTCAACAAGCTCACTATTAAAGATAAGTTCCCCATTCCTGTCATTGATGAATTACTGGATGAATTGCATGGATCAATTTACTTCACCAAGTTGGATCTTCGTTCAGGATATCATCAAATCAGAATGAAGATTGAAGACATTCCGAAAACAACATTTAGAACTCATGAGGGTCATTATGAATTTTTGGTCATGCCTTTTGGCCTTACCAATGCACCTTCAACATTTCAAGGTTTGATGAATTCAATTTTCAAACCATTCCTTAGAAAATTTGTGTTAGTATTTTTTGATGATATACTAATCTACAGCAAGTCTTGGAAGGATCATGTTGAACATGTTGACAGGGTGCTACAACTATTGGAGGAGAAACAATTATATGCAAAAAGATCCAAATGTTTCTTTGGAGTCCAGGAGGTGGAATATTGGGTCATATTGTATCTCATGAAGGAGTTAAGGTAGACCCTAGCAAAATTAAAGCCATTAAGGAATGGAAAATCCCCACATCCATAAAGCATCTGCGAGGATTTCTTGGGTTGACAGGGTATTATCGCAAGTTTGTTAAGAATTATGGGAGAATAGCAGCACCTCTAACAACATTATTGAAGAAAGATTCATTTTCATGGACTCCGGAAGCAACAAAGGCCTTTGAACATCTTAAAGAGGCAATGTGCCAAGCACCGGTCTTAGCTACACCGGACTTCACAAAAACCTTTATTGTGGAATGTGATGCTTCAGGAAATGGAATTGGTGCTGTTCTAATGCAAGATGAAAGACCCATTGCTTTTGAAAGTCGTCCAATCAAGGGAAAGTTTTTAAGCAAAGCTATTTATGAGAAGGAAATGTTGGCAATACTCCATGCACTTAAGAAATGGCGACCCTACCTAATGGGAAGACACTTCAAGGTAAAAACGGATCATGATAGCCTTAAATACTTTTTAGAACAAAGATTATCCTCTGAAGAGCAACAAAAGTGGGTCACAAAGATGTTGGGTTATGACTTTGAAATCATCTACAAAAAAGGGAAGCAAAATGTGGTGGCAGATGCACTCTCAAGAAAGGATGAGGATGTGGAAGCATTGTTGTGTGCCATTTCTATTATCCAACCAGATTGGATAAACGAAGCAAGGGAGGAATGGAAGAATGACGAAGAAGTGTGGGCACTTATTCGAAAGTTACAACAAGATTCCAGTACGTCTGATACATTTAGCTGGCAAAATGATTCGTTATGGTACAAAGATCGCTTATACCTCTGTAAGAATTCCCAGCTAAAACAAAAGATTCTTATGGAATTGCACACTTCTCCCTTAGGAGGGCACTCAGGATTTTTAAAAACTTACCACAGGGTTAAGAAGGAATTTTTTTGGGATGGCCTTAAATCAGATATTCAAAAGTTTGTGGCGGAATGTTTGGTTTGCCAACAAAATAAAGTTGAAACAATTAAGACACCGGGTCTATTACAACCTTTATCCATTCCAAGCCAACGTTGGGAGGAGGTTTCAATGGATTTTATCACAGGTTTACCCAAGTCTGAGGGAAAGAGTGTCATCATGGTGGTAGTTGACAGACTTACCAAGTATGCACACTTTTGTGCATTATCACATCCATTTAAAGCCAGTACAGTTTCTACTGCATTTATGGAAACAATTCAAAAGCTACATGGAAACCCAAAGATTATTGTAAGTGACAGAGATCCCATTTTCACTGGAAATTTTTGGACAGAATTATTTTCTTGTCTTGGTACTCAGTTAGCTCATAGCTCATCTTATCATCCTCAATCTGATGGGCAAACTGAGATAGTAAACAAATGTTTGGAAGGATATCTTCGTTGCTTTGTATCTGATAAACAGACACAATGGGTCAAATGGTTGCCTCTGGCTGAATGGTGGTATAACACTTCCTTCCATACAGCAACAAAAATGACCCCATTTATGGCACTTTATGGGTATCAACCACCATCCATCACATCATATTTAAGAGAAAATTCTAAGGTTCAGGCAGTGGAACATCACATCGAACATCAACAACAAGTCCTCCAACTCTTAAAGGATAACCTCGTGTTGGCACAGAATAGAATGAAACAACAGGCAGATCAACATCGCAGTGAAAGAAGTTTTGATGTAGGTGATTGGGTATTCCTACGGCTACAACCATATAAGCAAATGTCCCTCAAGCAAGCTAAGAAGGATAATAAATTATCACCAAAGTATTATGGTCCGTACAAGGTGTTGCAAAAGATTGGTACTATGGCATACAAATTGGAGCTTCCTGCAGCTTCTCGATTGCACCCAGTTTTCCATGTTTCATGTTTAAAGAAGGTTATAGGCGACAAGCTCCCAGTTCAAACAATATTGCCAGAACTTGACGAGGAAGGAAAAATTATATTGGAACCGGAAGCAGTCACAGAAACAAGAACTCGACAGCTACGAAATCGATCAATTTCAGAGTATCTTATCAAGTGGAAGAACTTATCCGCTGAAGATTCCACATGGGAGGATGAGAATTTTATGCAGAAGTATCCAGAACTACTCAAGCGTTGAGGACAACACTTTTTTGAAGGAGAGGGGCATGTTGGGTCCCTATAATACTAGTGATTACCCCATTACTATTGTAGTTATACCCCTTATTAATATTGTTGTGCCCCTATTGCCCCATATTGTTATTACTGTGCCCCATAGAATCCCTCTATTGTTATTTTTGTGGCTTTATATTATTATTGTTAGGTCGGCTGGATTATATTGTGACTCCTTAGACTCCTATATATAGAAAGGAGGTTTTGTCATTTGAATCATCCAAGAATTGTTCATTTATGTAATGTAAAGGAGGTTGCCCCCTCGAAGAGGCTGAATTCTAAGGCGTTGATCTATCTTTTCTATCTTTTCTTGAGCTGGTTTCATAACACCCTCTCTCTCATTCACTCCCTCCCCTTTAGCTCTATTAATATATTCTCATTCTCTCTCTCTCCTACCCAACCCTCTCTCGCTCACTCTCTCTCCATATCTATCTATCTATCTCCTCCTCTCTTTATCTATCCCCTCTAGCTCTATCTCTATCCCTCCTGGTCTTCTTATCCATCTCATTGTCTCACCACCTCTCTCTCTCTCTCTCTCCATATCTATAGGTATCTCCCTCCCTCCCTCTTCCATTCACTCTATGAATCTTTCTCCCCTCTTTCCCCCTTGCCCCTTTCTCTCCCTCTCTCACTCATCTCCTCTTCACTCCCTCTCCTTCTCTCCTCTCTCTCCTCCCTCCCTATCTCCTCTCTCCCTGGTGCCATTTCTATCTCTCTAGCTCTATTTCTAGCTCCCCCCTCTCTACTTCTCTCTCTCGATATCTATTTATCTTTCTCTCACTCCCTCTTCCTCCCACTTCATATCACTCTCCATCCTCTCTCTCTCTCTCTCTCTCTCTCTCTCTCTCTCTCCCTTTTCCAATATTTATCTATCCGTCCCTCCCTCAGTCTGTATTCCAAAATAGCCCCCTCCAGCTCTCTCACTTTTTCTCTCTAATTTAGAGCTCCATATCTATCTCCCTCCCTTTATCATTCTCTATATCTTCCTCTCTTACTCCCTCCCCTCTAGCTCTATTTCTATATCCACCTCTCCCCTTCTCACTCTCCAGTCCCCTCTCCCTATATCTATCTATCTCTCTCTCTCACTCACTCCCTTTTCTTCTCTCTCTCTCCCTCCTTCCTCCCTCCCTCACTTAGTCTATTCTTCACAATGACCCCCTTCTAAATCTTCCTTTCTCTCTCTACCCTCTAAATCTATCTCTATCTCCCTCTGTTTATCCTTCTCTATCTCTCCCTCCCCCTCTTTCACTCTTTTCCACTCATGTCATCTCTCTATATCTCACTCTTCCACATTCAGTATCCACCCTTCCCCCAACTCTCACTCACTCACATAATCTCTCTCTCTCTCTCTCTCTCTCTCTCTCTCTCTCTCTCTCTCGCTTCCCTCTCCTCACCCTCCCTGCTCGCTCTCTCAATCCATCCTTCACAGCACCCTTTCCAACTTTGTCTCTCTCTTCCTCCCCCACCCTCTTTCCTTATCTCTCTCACTTTTTGAATCTCACTCACTCTCTCCCCACAATCACCAACTCATTCTTCTCCACCCCCTACTCTCTCTCTCTCATCCACTGTAAACCCATCACAACCATTTCCCGCCAGCTGAATTTTTTCTAGTGGAAATACTACATGCAACCTAGTGTTTTTGACTGCAAATACATGAAAATATCAATTTTGACAAAACACATAAATATTTCTAACTATGAGGTTATTTTTTCTATGAGCTAAACAAATCTATCGCCCATAAAAATACACACATATAGAGTGAGTGTAAAAAATTAATAATTTTTACGATTTTTAATACATTTTTCTCTTGACATCTATTAAAATCTTAAAATACATCCTTCATCTACTTCTATAACTTTTGGGGGCTTTAACCATTTGGAATTTTTTTTTAAGGTGTGATAGAGGACACTAAAACCTACAATAATACTACTAAGACCTTTTTAGATTGTACTCAAAGAAAACCCTCTAATTTCAAACATATAATGATTTTCATAGTTAAAAATAAATAAATAAATAAAATCAAAGATTATAAAATGTGGAAAAATAATTGTGCACAAGAACAATCTCTTCTCTACAACTCCACAATTTTTTTTTATCAAAATTTCATCATTTAGATATTCAAAGATTGCACTAACAAAAACCCAAAATTCATAAGGTCAAACCAAATTACTATAAATAAAAACTATATATTTAGAAAATCTACTATTTTTTTACATTTAATATTTCTTACTATCATTTTCAATTTCATTGCATAGGCGCTTTTAATTATTCCTGTTTTTACAAATTTACAATGCTGGTAACATGTCATGAAACTATCATTAACTTCCATCTCATAAAAGTTATCTAGACCATAATGGATGCCCACAGTCATGGGCAACTGCATCATAAAAACTCATATACATTAAAATCGCTCTTGTGGAATTTGGTTCCAACTTAATACTTCTAAACATTCATGAAGGCAGTGTCCGCATGATCATCCATCTCCCGGTCTCTACCAGACATTCCATCTTCCCAGTACCCAGCATTCGCATCCACTGTTTGCCCATCTAATTCATTCGCCTCTGCTTGGAAATAAAGCTGGGGGCTTCCACGCCACTGCGGCGCGTTCTGGTACACATTCTTCAACGCTCTCAGGATGTTTTTGGGTGAAAATACTTTAACAACAACAGCCATGCGGACACGCCATGAAATTCCAGGTTTTCTCCTCCTCTTCGCTCTGATTATTCTTATTCTTCTCCTTCCTGCACCTCCTTCCTGATGAAGATTCTGGTACCTGCGTCGATCTCTGGTTGTAATTAATCGACTGTAAACAAATGGTATAACGCCTGTATGTTTCTCCATGTCTTCACACAATTAGAGTTGGTTGATTCGTGTTTGGTGTTCCCAGCACGCGGTTTTGGAATTCATGACCAAGAAATTGAATGGAGGACTGTGACAAGGTGACAGGGTTCAATTTCAGCGGTATTATTGCGCTATATTTCTATATAATATCTTTTTATATTTTCTTACATAATGGTAAAACTTGTAGTTTTAAAATAAGTAGCGGGGACAGTCATCACTTCCCAAGGGAGATGTCTTTGAGTTTTCGGTAGTTAAATTTTTCTTTGTTTTCGAAGAAATTTAATTCTCAAATCAAATAGGTAGCGGGGATAGTCATCACTTTCCAAAGAAGATGTCTTTGAGTTTTCGGTAGTTAATTTTTCCTTTACTTTCAAAAAATTAAAATCTAATTCTTAGCTTAAGGGAAAAAAAAAATCTATGCCAAATTTTTCATTATATTTTTTATATTTTATTTTTTGTTAATTAATTTATTCTTCAACGACTCTTAAGCAAGCAAAAACAATTTTAAAGTATACTTCAAGCCTTTCATTATATTTTATATATTTGGTCTTTCCCTAACTTATTGTGGTACTTGAGTGGAGAATACTTGTCACTTGTTATAAATGTATTGTTTTATTTGTATTTTATTTATTTATTGTTTTCAAAGGTGAGATATGATTTACAGATTAAAGTGGGGAATTTGAATTTTAATCACCAAAGGATTTCATTAGAGATTATGTTGTGAATATTTTAAAAATTATTATAAATTTATATTAATTAATTATTTATTGTTTTTAAAAGTGAGATATGATTTACTTACTTCTAGACCGATACAGTACAACTCTAATTATAAATTACTTCCAGACTGGTACAGTACAACTCTAAAATTACAAAAACCAGCCTCAAAGCAAAGATACCTTACCAAAAGAAAACTAGACCAACTTGTCTTCAACCTCCATACCCAGCCCCACTCGTAGCTCAGAAGATGAGATTCAATTATACATAAAAACTAGCCTTCCCCAAAAATATTGCGAGGAGATAGGGGTCTCTCGAATTGATTTGGGGGGAAATAAATGCAAAATAAACACACCACATAGATATCAAACTTGGTTATAGCAATTACCTATTCCAGGTGGAGTTTGTTCCAGATGTGCTCTCTTGGAGCTTCCGAGTTCTGCTTCCTCTTTGGGCATAGATTTTTCCTGGTCTAATATGCCTCGCCATCTACAAACACCATTCTTCTTACAACATATAATTAATAAACATGTAAAAAGTTTAAAATTTTAATTAATAAACATATAATTAGAAATAGATCTCGGGGTAGCTCAATTGGCGATGTCCATGAAAATGAAGTGTTATGTATGAGGAGATTTGAGGTTCATGTCCCCTCGATTCACTCGTTCCTGCGAAAGGGGCATATGTAGGCACTTAGAAGTTATAGTGGCAGTGGTTAGAATCAACCCCACGTCAAGTGAGTATGAGACAAACCCACTTGCCAATTCCTCTAGATAAACTAAAAAAATAGAAATAAGAATATTTTTTATATATAGAAATGATAATTATATATAAAATATAAAGAGTAGCTATAAATTAAAATCCATTTTTCCATTCCCCAATCGAGGTCTTGGAATTATGGACATTGGAGGAGAGGTGGGGGGAGAATTCCACCCAACTACCTCCCATCACATTTAAGATGGGGTTTGGCATGGTCAACCCATCCCATACAACAGACATGTAGAAAACTATTACCACCTTTCATCCTTATCACAGACTACTCTCAGCTCGAGCACCCTAGAATGAGAGATCTTGCTCTCCATATTTTTTGTTATGCTTTGGTTATACCTCTGCCATATGTGGGTTAGTTCCTTTAGGAAAAAAGCAGTGAGGGGCTTTCATCTGATGATGAAGACTCGAGGTTGTGGCATAAATTTTGGGCTTCCTCTCTAGTTTGGACAACAAATGTTTACCATGGCCATGGGTCGGCATGCATTAGAATCATATGAGACTCATCATCAGTGATTGAGGTTCTTCAACTCATGCATTAGATGCTAAGCAATGGCGACAGGAAAATCCTAGGACAAGCAGTGTAGGAATCATCTAGGGCATTGATGGAAACCACAACGTTAGACATTACAAGAGAAAGAGACATCAATGATCAACCAACTCTCATATCTACACAAGTTTAGGTCTAGTGGGTTAATCAACATTGGGTAGTTCTCTCTATGTCCAATTCCTTTAGTTTTGACAATTCCTTCACCATTTTTTCTTTTATTTGTGGGTGTTGGCCTATAATTCTCTTAGCTCAGCGCGGGTGAGCTATGGTTTGAATGTGGTTTCCTCCTAGTGGTTACTGGACCTTGCTAGGAGTTTTTTATCTACCATCCCTCACCAATTTGTTTCCAATAGAAGCTGCCATAGAACTCTTTCGAAGTTGAGGCCTCCCTATGTTTTTCTTTTATTTGATCTTCTCATTTCCATTTCCTTTGGTTTTTGGATGTTTTGGGTAAGAATTATATCATGGACATTGTTTTTTTCGTTCAATATGCCTCGACAACAAATGCGCTACTGCCAGGGTCTAGGGGTAGGGGTCCTTGGGGCTGACCGTGAGATTGATCCCAAGCTCAAGACTGCGCAACTGTTTCCCACTCTACCCCTCTTCCATAAATTCAAGAGGAAATATGTTAAGTTGAAGCCTTGACCACTAGTGACTGACAAACCTGCTCTGACATAGAAATTCAAGATGAGGTAACCAATTGGGTTGTTGAACAGGGACACACTAGGTAAAGATGAAGCCAATATCTAAACTCCATCACACTACATTGGCATATTAAGACACTTTTGAACAGGATCTTGAAGACAAACATGAAGATGACAATGATATAATCTCTTCCTTGAATGAAATCAAGTGTGTGCAACATTATCAACTTTATTAAGTTTGGATGCTTGGCTTGCTCACCTTGAAAGCTGAATACAATGCAAAATGAAACCCACTTCACTAGCTAGAACAAACGCTCAAGACCTGACCCTAGTTACTTCATCTAACTCTTAATGTTATGTTTCACCATTTGGTAGTGGTCTTTTATTTTATATAGTTCAGTCTATGTCAGTTATCATAAATTTCACAATATTACTTGTTATTATTTTGAATTATCTAAACTCTTGTCCATGGTCACTAGATCTAGTTTCCCTTAAGAGAGACTGTGACTGGACATAACATGAACAATGATATATTTTGTTGTTGGTTGAAAACATTTTGAGGCAATACAATTCAATTCACAAAAATAAAATAAAATTCACTTTTCCATAAAATTTAGAATAGTAATTCATATTCATCATGAATATATTTCAAAATGTCATATTTATGGATTTTTCATAAACATATTAAAAAGTAATATTTAGAATAAATATCATTTGTAATCTCTATGTATAAACCATACTATATATCACATTGAAAAGTTAAGTTAAATTAAACTAAATTAAAATTTGAAATATGTTAAAAAATGTTTTAATAAAATTAAAAATAACAAAAATTTTATATATAAAGATGTGAAATTTATATAAATATAAATAATATTATTAAAAACCAATTTTAAGGTGAATCGTAGCTCTCAAATGGGAACTTAAGTTTTGCACTAAAAAAGATATTTTTATCTTTATATATTTGATTCTCCTAAACACTTGGTAGATTCAAAATCAAATTAAAAATATATCTTATTAGTGTTCCACGGGGGCGCGTCCCCCCACCTGGGAAACACATATCCATGCTTCCTTGCACTCTAGGGACGTGGCAACGTCTGGGGCCATTTCCCCACATCCCCAAAAATGGGAACATGAGGAAACTTGAAGGGGGAACATTTATTTCAAAAAGAGGAAACGTTTCTTGCATTTCCAAAAACAATTGAGGTCAAATCAATAAATAAAAAATGTCATGATTGGATGTTGATTCAGAGGATGATGTACATGCAGATATGTAGAGAGACTTGATATGACAGAGATGGGGTTGGTTGGTGGGCCACTTAAGATGTTTGAGAATGCAAATGATTCTTATTCA
Source organism: Pinus tabuliformis (assembly GCA_031772625.1). Lineage (NCBI taxonomy): Eukaryota > Viridiplantae > Streptophyta > Pinopsida > Pinales > Pinaceae > Pinus > Pinus tabuliformis. The sequence continues at coordinate 491,821,971 of CM062817.1, forward strand.
TATGGTGACATGGTTGATCCTGATTTTTTCATGCAACAACTAGATGCAGACACTATTGGGGCATTACCTTGAACAATTACGCTCATTTTTCATTTGATATGTTCTTATGTTATCTTATTTTATGTTTTGGATTTTAGTTGTAGACTTCAGTTTGATTTGAATCTTCATATATGATATATTAGAATTGACACTATAAAAATTTGAATCTTGATGTATCAGACTTCACTTTTATTTCAATATTCAACATTCACAGTTGGAACTTCAATATGGTTTAAATTTTATTTTCATTGCACAATGTACAGTTGTGTATGATTGTTTTTAAATTTGTTTCAGTTATGTGATTCATCGATTTATCCTTCATGATGTAAGTGTTATATAATGATAAAGACACTTAAATTATAAAATTTCAATGATATATTTATAATTTTTTAGTATTTTACTATTTTTTACTGTGTTTCCTTGTTCCCTCATTCCCATGTCTGAGAAACTTGGTGGAACTATGTATCTTATATGTCATGTATTTTTAATTTCAATTGAGTTGACATTAATTTTAACAATAATAATTTTTTTTTGAGGTCAAGGCCCAACTACAGACCAAATTGATATATAATACCCGTTTATTTGTGGGACAAGGGACTCATCTCTCCTATAACAATTTTACTATTACTAAAATTTATAAAAGTGTACATATTTTACCCCTTTAGACTTGAATGTATAATCTCTTAAGAGGAAATATATATGATTATTATTACTATTTAAAAAGATATTAATAATAAGTAAAATATTTCAATATCTATTTGAAATACAATATTATAATATATACTTTATATTTATTTAGCTATATATAGAAATTTGTTTTATTTTAGATTGGTTAATATATGATATTAAAAAAATATCAACAAAAAAGATATTTCAATATTAGTCAAAAATAAAATAATTCAATGTTTTCTATATATAAAAATAAAGAAAGCAATTATTTATTTATTTATTTATGTTATAAATAGGTATTTTTTTAGTCTAAAAATCCATAAATACTTAACATGAAGTTGACACATGGTATGCTTAATGATTAAGATCGCGAATATATGTTCAAATCTATATGAGGTAGAGTATGTACACCTTTCTAGACTTTATCAATGAGTTGGGTTTCCTTATTCCACAAACAACAGGGTCTCATATACCAATTTGAAAGGATCACTTCTTGGCAGGGTGTCCATAGAATTGAAACCGTGACCAACCGTGACCTCTCAATAAAAAATGTGCTTTAACAACAGGGACTTGACCAATTGAGCTAACCCTGCTAGATTATTATTCTTATTATAAAAAATATTAAAAAAATAAATATTTCAATTTTGATTATAAATAAAATATTTCAAGTATCATCATTTAGTAATAATAATATTAATAAGGTTATGATGAAACCCCCAGAGGGAGAAAATCTCTTGAAATGCAAACATTTTTCAAGTGGAAAATTTGAAAAAAAAAAATTCCACCTCAAAAGATTTAATCCCTCTAGGACATACATACATACATACATACATACATATATATATATATATATATCTGTATATATATGTATATATATATATATATATATATATATATATATATGTGTGTGTGTGTGTGTGAAAAGATGTGTAACACTATTCTTATCCATGGAGAGCTTATTAATACCACATGCCCAATAAAATAATAGATTAATAATATAACATGCCCAAATAATACCATGGATTAAAAGGGCACATGTCAAGTCCACCTTGAACATGAAGGGAATCACCCATTGCCCTCATAATGCCTTGTAGAATGCACCTCTCGGTGATATAAAAAAGTTTTGTAATATAAATGGATAGATAGATATAGTAGATCATGAGTTGAGAAGATTAAATCCTTTAAACTTCACGAAAAAATTTCACTTCAAGTTAATATTTAATGCGTGATACATCCAAAATTAGGATAGACCTAAACTAGCACAACCACATAAATTAAAATGATTGGGAAATGATAGATTTCAAAAGACTTACCATACGATATAGTTACATTACCAAAATTGAAAAATAATCATAAAAATTAACTAAATTAAAACTTTATTCTAGATTATTATTATTAGCATTAATTATAAAAAGAATTAACATATGATAAAATACTTGTAACAAATTTTGTAACTATAGAGATTCATTCCCACTTTAACATGGTGAATATTAATCTATAAATAGGTTTTATTACAATACGGCTGGCTAATACCATGTCTACTACAATACCATATGCCCAAAAAATCATAACTCATGTGCATATGACACATGTTTATGAATTTCTTTAATTAGTCAATTTTGTTAAAAGGAAGAAAGATCATAACTATTTTTTATTTCAACCTTTGATTTTTTATTACTAATAATATTTTAATATTCTATTGAGGTTAAATCTTTATCATGTATTTAACACTTACTTATAACTAAATTAAAATCTTAAAAATTGTATTTTAAATATTAATTTAATAATATTAAATTATTAAAAATATCTTTAAAAAAATTAAATAAAATAAATATTTTTTAATAATTAAAATAAAATATATAATAATTTGGGGTTGTCTTTAACGTGACTTTTTGGTTAGACCGGAAAAATACACTATAAAAACTTCCAAAAAGTCACACTAAAGACAACTCGTAATAATTTTTTTTTTTGTAAGTGGAAGATTTTTCATTAATAAAAAGTGTGTACAAGGATGTCAAAATGCATGTGTCCTCACCTCGACCAAGTTTGTTGACCAATGCTATTACCATGCTAAAAAAAACCAGGTCGAGGCTCCCTCATCCACAATAGAACAATGAATGTTACTACCATTGATAGTGACCTGAATCATAAAATCTAACTGAGTTAGAAGTTGAGGGGTATAGTTTTCATGAGATAAAACCACTAGCTTGGAATATGATGGATTCACACATCCGATCGCTGACAATAAGGCCTTCTTTTGCATGCGGAAATTTTACAACACCTCAAGAGTCAACATAGATGAAGGAGACTGAACCAAGTCATCAACTACATTGTAATTTTGAGTGGCTCTCGAACGAGGCTTGAAATCAGACTTATGGATAACACCCTTTAGAGGCTTAATAGTCAATTTTCTGGGAACCGAAGGTGGAATAGGATTAGATCAAGGTGGTTTCGAAATGGCAGTTTGACCAGTAGTCTAACCGTTCATTATATTCACATTGCCATAGTCCTTATTCCAAGTGGCCACCAAGACATCGGATTTCAACTTTGAGGAGGAAAGCATCAAAACTATATTATAGGAAAATCATCCTAGGCAACCATATGAGTCTTGTAATTGGGAAATGGGTCGGTTAGCATAGCAAGAGAAGTGGATGATTTAAGAAACTGATTCACTTCAGCACGGTGTAGATAATCACGTGTAAAGTGATCCTCATTAAAAATTAAGCATGCGTATCGAGGCTTTCTTTTCTCATTAGAAAACGAATTTGTTTGTTTATCCTGTGGTGAAGAATATTTCCTTTTCTTGCCTTTACCTTTCTTCTTGCTTCCAGGTTTTTGTTGATACTTTCCTTTATCATATGAGACATTATTTATCTCGGAAGAAGAAGCCACAGGAGGATAGGATGAAGGGTTTTGTGCAGGAGCAGTAAGAGAAATACTAAATGGTTTACTCACCGACTGCGAACTAGCAGAACCTATAATTCCATCAGTAGCATGAGATTATTTACCAAGTGGAGGAGGAATGGTATTTGAGGGTCTCAGAGCATTTGGTATATTATAATAGAGTGTGATTGATTGGGTGTAAACCAGATCTAAATACTAAGCATGAGAAATAAATTGCTCTTCATTCACGACTCCACCTTTGGACACATCTTCTATTATGGGAGCTAACAAAGACTTGACAAACCATTCCGCTAACAATTGATTGGGAAGATAAGACTTGAACAACTGAGGAAGACTCCTCCACTCATGAATGTGATCCAGAATGTGAGTAGAGTCTGATTGTTTGAATTTAGTCGATAGTTCTGTTCCAGTTTTGTATCTGATGGGAAACTGGAAATGTGTGAGGAAGGTAGTGGTTAAAGTGGTGAAATTGTGAAATGATGCTCTAGGTAATTAAATATACCATTTAGTTGTGGAATTTGTAAGCATTCATTGGAAAAGACAGAGTTGAATGGAATCATTGTTAAGTGAATTGGATGAACACCATAGATGATACGTCATAACATGCGTCGAAGAGTCTTCTTGATTCCCATTGAATTTTGGGATATTAGAAGGCAACTTATTGGGAATAATCGACCACCATGGTGAATGAGGAATGGGATCATTAGTAAACAGAGTTAAATCTAACAATTCAAGAGTAGCCACAAAAGGCAACTTCCGATTGAAGTTTGGAGGTGGATGAACTGGATATGAAGGGATAGCTTGGGGAATAGGCACTTTCATTCCTGGATAAGGAGGATTTTGGTAATATGGAACCTGGTTACCAGAATATGGATGGTTCTGATAACCAACATATAAGTGAGTTTGTTTCCGAACAGCAAGATGGCGATAAAGCTACTGGAATGGTTGGGTTTGGATTTTCTAGCCTTAAAAAGGCACTTTATGTGATCCATATTGTTTCTTGGTAGGGGTTTACATTTCCCCCTGGTATGTGTTCGACTGAGATTGTGCCAAATTTTGAATAATTTGACCTATTTGAACTTGAAGGGTACCTTGTACAGGTTGACGGATCAGGACCTGGGGAGAACCAGACACCATTGGAATGGGCTGTAAAGGTTGGATCACATGTATTTGAGCTTATTTAGGTGTTGATGGATAGGTAGGAATTTGTGATGAGGACAATGTAGTTTGAGGATTCAACAATCTATCCAAAAAATGAACCAAGTTGAATAGGTAAAGTAGGTTGCCAAAAAATGGAAGCCATTCCAAGACAAGGAGGAGTATAACTTGGTGGATTAACATATAGAGGTATAACAACAATAGGTTTCTCCCTTGCCATAGGAGGAGGGGATGATGGAGGCAACTACGATCCAGATGGAGGGTACCCAACATAAGGAGGGTTGGGCTGTTGAGGGTATCTTTTCTCATTGATATAAGGCCCAGCCTGCTGCTCTATTGTAGGTGTGGATGGAGGAAGATGAGAAGATTGTGTGGAATTTATAATAGAATTACCAGACATTATTCTTGAATCGGATGACATCGGAGAGGTCCAAGGATTGGAAGCCACACCAAAAAAGGTACCATATAATGACTGATAGCCAGGCAGGACAAATAGGCCACCATACAAATGAGCTTCTGGTGATGTCACAAACATAGATGAAGAAGCAACACTGGATGTTTTAACCATAGTGGTGGACATAGGCTGGGAGTTTAAATCAGTTCCAATCATGATTAACAATCCTAATTAAGATTGCTGTGAGAATCCATGGGTAGGCCCAAAGAATCATGTAAAGGTGATTGTGTTGGAGGTTGAAGAGATGGAAGAGGATTGGTTTATATAAATAAATTCCTTCCAAATGAATAGGAGTAGAAGGACAGGGCTCTTCTTGGGGGATATCTTCAATACCTACAAGTCTGTATGGAAGAGCCTCACTGTCAGGCCCAAGATATATAGGTTCTCTCTGAGACAAATGAAGAGAGGAGGAAGATCCCAAAGACTCAAGTGAAGATGGTTGAGGCTCCTCAAGTTCAATAACCTTAGGAAAAAAAGTTTCTGACTCAGGGAAATCAGATTCAATGACCTCAGTAACAAAGTTTTAGGGACTTTTGTTTCAATTGTGTTAGTGTCACCAATAGGAATAGATGTAATCTAAGGCTCGAAACTCAAATGGATAGATAATTCTAGCTGATCAATATCGGGTGGAGGGCCAGAAGTAGTTCTCGGTGTTGTTGATTCAACAGTTTGCATTTTCCTATGTCTCGGATGATGGTTAGGAGTAGCCTTAGGAGGAGGAGGAGGATTATTTTGCATTCTACGTGAACGATGGGGAGGGGGATTTTGTACTTCCACATTTGATAATAAATTTTATTAACATAAAAATAAATAAATCAAGAAGAGGGTAATCTAGTCATAAAGGATTAGCAAGCAACCGTGAACTACAATATACACCTTAGTGAACCAAGGACTTAATGTATGACACCCAATATCACTGAATTTTGTGTTCGATGTCTCACGATATACTAAGCCAGAGACTCGGTTACCTATGGAAGGATAGCAACCTATTGGGGACTCCCAAAATATACGTTACAGTAAGTGGGAGTGCAGTCCATAGTAATGTTGATTAATGCATAACCATTCAATGAGAGCGTTCCCGTATACTTTACGTGTGTTGAGCGCCACCAATATACCTAAAGGTATGTGGAGTAGGATCCTATACATTCACATACATGGAATGATATTTCACCCCCTGGACACAACGCTAGAAAACAACGATATCTCCTATGTTTAATGATGCGAGAACACATCTCTAGCCTAGAGCTCCAAATGTTTGCATTAATGTTACAATTTCTCCTTATGTTGATTCAATAATTTATTGTTTATCTTTGATTATGTTTTAGCTTCAGGGCTCACCACAGATGTCCCCTGAATATCCTAAAATGAAAATATAGCATGAGAAAATAGAAATCCTTTCTCTTTCAATGAAAATCTAGCTAAGGAAGGGAAGGAATGATCAAGATGCAACACACAATATGCATCAAACAAGATGCACGATGCAATTTTCTTTCCAATGCAGCTGTTCCTATTCTAATGCACATGAAAAACCCTAAATTTCGATGCAAAATTTCTCTTTTCACCACACTTAATTTTCGAAATGAAGAAAACTAAGATGCAAAATTTTCAATTACTGATTCAGTTACACTTTTCAGAATCACGATTAGAACAAAAATTCATCTTAGAAGTGATCAACAACAAAACAAAAATAGTTCGCAAGCAACCAAATGATAAGAACAAAGAAAAATAAAAACCAATTCTTACGAAAGGAAAACAACACAAATGCAACCAAACAGAGGATTTAGAGAGACCACAAGGAAATGAAGACTTAGGGAAGTTCAGTTGGAAGTAGGCTAACCAAAGATAGGCCCAAGAACCAACGAAAACTTCATGAAAAAATAGGGTCCAACGCTGGTGTAGAAGAGGCACCAATGTCTTGCAATGCTAGTGCGGAGTGGGCTGGGGTGAAGTACACCACTCTATCAAAGGAACAAGGGGTATTTTCGGCCTCAGAAATAGAATTCAAGCACAAAAATTGCAGAAAATGCTCAATGAAATCACTTCTTAGGTCTTTTCTTGGTTGGACGATACAACATAGGTCTGTTAAGGAGGTAATCAAACACAACGGACAAGGAAACCACCAAGGGAACACTTCGTTCCCCAGTATGGTCACTAATTTGTTATACGAGATTTACGACAGTAGACAAAAGTATATCGCCTAGGTCGGTGGCTACCCTAGAACAATAGAGAGACAAGGAACATAATGTTTTTCCTTAAAGTAAATAGATGATGAAGTGAGGCCTACCTGGAATCCTTCGTGCACTTCGCTCCTTCTTTAGCTTGGAAGCTCCAATTCTAGCTCTGAATGCCAAAATTAGAACGTACACAATCAAATAACATAAGCCAGGAAACTACAAGATATATGCAGTATCATCTAATTACTTCATTCAATAGATCAACATGGTATTGAAATATACGAAATAATGACATCACATATAGGAAAACAATGAATTCTTTGCATTAATATAAATGGAAGGAGATTACAACGATAAGTAGCAGTTGATCTATAGAAGAGGTCCTCCAAATTGTTTACTTATCCTTTCCTTGTCAAAATATGCACCTCCAAACACCCTAAATGCATGATATGATGACCACTCACTACAGTAGCATAAGGGCATAATCACTCTCCAAAATCCAACACCCAACCATATATAAGGATTGGAATTTATAAATAAGTAAGGTAAGTTGGAAGTTCTTATCCAAAACCAATATAGTGTAAGAGATCCACCTTTGATGGAGGAATAAGACCAAAGGATAAGTGGTGAAAATTCCAATGTAGGGAAGGATAGGATTTGAATGTTTTATCCAAGGTAATTAGTTGAAACAACTTCTGGAAACTCCTAGAAGGGGAAGCTTCTATAATCCATATCGTTCTCCTAGGTTTCTAGAAACAATGCAAATGCAAAGGGGAGAAGGTTGTTGGTGACCAACACAGGCTATAGTGGACAAACCTGTTGGTGAATGCATCCTAGTAAGCTTATAGGGAGCGTTGGTCCTCAAAGTGGCTCAGATGAAGCAGTTTAGGGCTGAAATTCTAGGAAATGAAAGGTAAATTCTTAGGGCTTTGTGCAAGATGGTGACAAGGGGTAATAGGTTGTTGATTGATCCGATTAGGAGGCTCACTAATCATATGTGACAAAATGACATATAACATTGATCATAGTGTTCCCTGATTGGAGCAAAGAGTTTCATGTTCATCTGGATGTGTGATCAATTGCACTAGGAGTTATATTGGAACAAACAAGGGAGGATGAAATGGACCACCCAATCACTTTTTCCAATAGGAAGCTATCTTCACTAGAGTGGAATTATAACACAATGGAGTGTGAAGGATTAGTGATGTTGTACACTCTACATAAATTTAGGCATTACCTATTGGGGTCACACTTTAAGTTGTATATTGACCATTTTGCATTACACTACCTCATTAACAAGCCATTTTTGGGGGAAATAATATGTAGGTGCTTGTTGTTGTTCCATGAGTACGATTTTCAGATCATAGTAAAGCTTGGTAGGATAAATGTAGGGCCGAACCACTTATCGAGGATCCTTTCTAGTAAAGGTGTGGGAAAAATGAATGGTAGCTTACCAGATGCACAATTATTTAGTGTGGAGATGGTAAATGACCATTTTATAGAGATAGTCCACTTCCTCAACATGAAGACAACAACACAAGATTACATGGTTACACAAAAGAAGAAGTTGGTAGTTAAGGCCACAGACTATTAGCTGATTACAATTTGTTTATATCTGTTGGGCCTGGGTGGAATACTCCATAATTGTGTATTGGAACATGAAAAACCAACCATTTTTAAAATAGGTTATGAAGGAATTATTGGAGTTCACTATGCAATAAAAGTGACCATGCTAAATATTTTACACACACGTATTTAGCGGCCAACAATCCACTACGATGTGAAAGAGTTCAGTCACATTTGCGATATCTACTGGAGAGTGGGAAAATCTTCACTTTAGGATGAACTTCAACTCCATTTGAAGATAACATTAAAACAATTTGATTGTAGGTTTGAACCCTGTACAGAAAATTACCTGCATACAGATTCTAAAACACAAAAAATAAACAATGCAAGAGCATAACACATAAAACACATATACACAGAGATTTTCCCCTGGATCCCAAAACCAGGACTACCAGCTCGATTTTTCATTATGTTCCTTTCAATGTTACAATACATATTTATACATGCCAAAGCATCCAATACCATGGGCCGAAAAACCATCGCGTCTAAAACCATGGACCGAAAACCATCGCGTCCAAAACCATGTGTGAAAAATCATGCACAAAACCATAGGTAGGTCCGCCCAACCTAATATAGGGTCCAGAAACAAAATTTTCTGGGGCACTGCCTTGGATCCCATAGAGTGGGGTTACCTGCACCCCTCAAACCCCCTGTGACCCCACCCCCTATGCAATCAGCGCAACGAAGGGGGTGCTCTGCCCCCCTTCTAACCCCCCGGTTAACTACGTGGGCTAGTCATGGAAAGAATATAACACAACCCAACATTCTCCCACTTGTTGTTTTCTTTCCATAGGGGGCCACAAGAGAGCTTAGTCATTTACCCAGCCCTATAACGCCCATTATTTCTCTACACCAAGAGAACTTCTCAGAGCTCATAGATTTTGTCAATGCATCTGTAGTATTCTTCAAAGTGTCCACCTTTACCAGCAACACCTTTTTGTCTTCTATCATATCCCTCACAAAGTGATACTGAACATCAATGTGCTTTGTCTTTGAATGATATGTGGGGTTCTTTGCCAAGAAAATTGCACTTTGGCTGTCATAGTCTATCCTTATAGCTCCCTGTACTAACCCCATACTTGAACACAATCTCTACAACCAAACTACATTGCTTGCATGAGTGGCTGCCATGTATTCTACCTCTGTAGTTGATAGTGCCACTACAGATTGTTTCTTACTCATCCAACTGAATGCACCTCTAAATAGGTTAAACACATACCCACTTGTAGACCTTCTTTGATCCAGATCTCCAGCCTAGTCTGCATCAACAAATCCATGAATATCCAACACTCTATCTAATCCTGGTCTTCCTTGGTAGCGCAAACCATAGTCACTAGTGCCACACAAATACCTAAAAACCCGCTTTACTATTGTCCAGTTCTCCTTCCCTGGTTTTGACATAAACCTGCTCATACTCCCACTGCATGTCCAATGTCTGGTCTATTACAGACCATCACATACATCAGGCTACAGACTGCATTTGCATATGGAACACAGGATATGTCCTCTTCCTCTTCTTGTGTCTTGGGACACTGTTCAGTAGATAACTTTACACCTACATGAATAGGAGCCTTCACCGGTTTACTATCCTACATATTAAACCTCTGCAATGTTTTCTCGACATACTTCCTCTGGTTTAACTAGAGCTTCATCTTTGTCTAACCTCTTTTAATTTCCATGCCAAAAATATAGTTTGCAGCACCAAGATCTTTCATGTAGAATTTGGAGGAAAAATGAGTCTTCAAATCCTAGATAATTTCTTTGTCATTTCCAACTAGCAATATATCATCCACATACAAGACCAAATAAATAACACGATCACCAATTTATTTAAAATACACACAGTGATCTGATTTTCTTCTGGTGAAGCCAAGTCCCCGTAAAAATATATCAAATTTCTGATACCACATCCTTGGTGACTGTTTTAACCCATACATAGACTTCTTTAACTTGCATACCAGTTCTTTCTTACCCTTCACTGCAAAACCTTTAGGTTGCTTCATGTAGATCTCCTCTTCCAGATCCTCATGAAGAAATGTTGTCTTCACATCCATCTGTTCTATGTCAAAATCAAAAGCAACAACAACAGATAGAAGTAATCTAATAGAAGCTACCTTGGCAATAGGAGAAAAAATATCACCAAAATCAATTCCCAACATCTCAGAATAACCTTTTTCTACCAACCGAGATTTGTATTTCTCCACCTTTCCTTCCTCATTTGTCTTCTTCTTGAACAACCATTTGCTGCAAATGGGTTTCCTTCAAGTCGTCTACTCCACCAGATCCCATGCCTCATTTTTGTGCAAGGATGTCATTTCATCAACCATGGCCTCTTTCCAGAGTTTTCCATCCTCTGAATCTATTGCTTCCTTCACAGTTCTGGGATCATCATCAGTAATAGATAAAGCAAAATTTGAATAGAAAGCAGATGGACTAAACCTTTCTAGCTTCCTTCATTCTCAAACTAATCTTCTCACACCCGGAGTTTGTGGCTCTTCATCTTCTGATTCCTCCTCTGCGGTAGAGTCTGAATCTTCCTCCTTAAGCTCAAACTCTATCTTCTCAAGTTCCTTTGGTTGGACTTCATGTTTAATAACATTTTTCACCTCTCTGACACCACATCTCAGTTGTACACAACCTTCCTTGTTACTGGGTTCCAAAGCTTATAACCCTTTAAACCATCCTTATACATAATAAAGATGCACTTTTCATATTTACTATCCAACTTTGTTCTTTTCTCCTTTGGAACATGTACATATGCATCACATCCAAATACCCTCAGATGTGAAAGAGAGGGTTACTTACCAGTCCATACCTATTGTGGAGTCTTATCCTCCAACACTGATGAAGGTGATCCGTTGACTAGGTAACATGCAGTCTCCACCGCCTTTGCCTAGAATTCTTGTCCTAACCCAGCACCACTGAGCATGCTTCTTGCCCTTTCCATAAACATCTTGTTCATTCTTTCTACAACTCCATTTTGCTGAGGTGTATATGGAGTATTCTTCTACCATGCTATACCACACTTCTTACAGAATTCTTCAAATTCCTTACTGAAAAACTCTCCACCGTTATCTGTTCTCAGCACCATTATCTTCTTCTCTGTCTGGTTTTCTACCAGAGCCTTAAATTCTTTAAACCTGTCAAAGAATTCATATTTCTTCTTAAGGAAATATATCCATGTATTCCTTGAGAAGTCATATATAAATGATACATAGTACATAGACTTACCCAGTGATGGAACCTTCGCAGGTCCAAACACATCACTGTGCACAAGTTCTAATATATGTTTCGCCCTTTTACCACTAGAGGGAAACTCACCCGATTCTACTTCCCATACCCACAATTTTCATAGAAATCAAAATCTAGAGAGCTATTACTCATACCTTCTAGCATACCTTTACCATGAAGTATTCGAAGGCTCTTCTCTCCAATATGTCCAAGCCTTTGATGCCACAGCATGGTCTTCTCTCTAGAGACCACTAGATTTTTTGCTCCACTTTCAGGAACCACATAACTATTGCACCCATCAATAACAGTGCTACCTTGCAGCTTGTACAGAGTTCCAATCCAAACTCCCCACATCAATACCAGTGCTCCCTGAACCATTTTGTAGGTATCCTTATCGAACATTGTTTTTACACCTGCATCATCTAGCTTTCTTACAGAAGTTAGATTTCTGGCCAATGCAGGAATATGCAAAACACTCAAAAGTGTTCTAACCCCTCCACCTTGCAACTTCAACTTTTCCATGACCAACAATTCTAGCTTTCCTGACATCCCCCAAGAAGACATCACCACCATCATATTTCTCATACTCGCAGAACCACTCTCTATGGGGAGTGAAGTGAAAGGATGCACCTCAGTCAATCAACCATGCCTCATGATCTACATGTGTACTTGAAGAAGCCAAGTACACATCCCCACCTTCATCTGAGGTGGTTTTTGAAGGAGCATCATCAGATCCATTTCCTTTTTTAGGAGCTTTATATTTACAATCCCTTTTGTAGTGCCCTTCCTTTCCGTATTTCTAGCACACCACCTTTATAGGTTTTCCTGGAGATTTAGATCTCCCACTCGATGACTTATTTTTGTTTCTATTTTGGGACTGTCCTCGTACAAACAAGGCATCACCATTCTGGCTCTCCATATTTTTCCGTCTCATCTCCTCCGTCAGCAAGGATGAGACTATTTCATCAAACTGCAAGGCAGTTGAATTGCTACCTATTGCAATAACTAGACTATCCCACTAATCTAGTAGAGAACACAACAAACCAATGCACTTATCTTCATCTGAAATTTTAATATCAACAGATAATAACTAACTTACCACAGCATTAAATGCGTTCAGATGTTCTGTCACCGAGTCTCCATGTTTCATCGTAAGGTTATACAGCTTTTTCCATAGGAACAGTTTATTCACTAGAGACTTAGATTGGTACAAATACCCTAACTTGTCCCACAAAGCCTTTGCCGTAGCTTCCCCTGATACATTCAATAATATTGAATCTAAGACACACAATCATATTGTTCTCTTAGCCTTCCGAGCCAACTTCTTCCATTCTTCATCAGACACTCTCGTTGGTTTAATACTTGGATCTACTGTGACCCACTGATCTTTATCCAACAAAAAATCCTCCATCTTGAGTTTCCATAACTCAAAACTTTGACCATTAAATTTATCGATCTCTATCTTTCGACTGCTCGCCATCCTCTTTCACCACCAGAATCGATCCTGCAGACCTCCCACTGAACAGGGCCTACCACAGGCCTGAGCGAAACCCCTCTGCAATAAAGGCATCCCTTTGAAGCCAAAACAACTCTGATACCAAATGTAGGTTTGAAACTCGTACATAAAATTACCTGCATACAAATTCTAAAACGCATAAAATAAACAATGCGAGAGCATAACACATGAAACACATATACATAGAGATTTTCCCTTGGATCCCAAAACCGGGACTACCAGCTTGATTTTTCATTATGTTCCTTTCAATGTTACAATACATATCTATACATGCTAAAGCATCCAATACCATGGACCGAAAAGCCATTGCATCCAAAACCATGGACCGAAAACCATCGCATCCAAAACCATGTGCAAAAAATCATGCACAAAACCATAAGTAGGTCTGCCCAAACTAATATACGGTCCAAAAAAAAAAAATTCCAGGGCGCTGCCCCAGACCCCATAGAGTGGAGTTACTTGCACCCCTCAAACCCCTTGTGACGCCCCCCAGCTACGCAATCAGCGCAACGAAGTGCCCCCCTTCTAACCCCCCGGTTAACTACGTGGGCTAGTCGTGGAAAGAATATAACACAACCCAACATTAATAAGTGATAATATATTTTATTGGGCCAATTAATTTGCTGGGAAAGAGAAGTAAAGAATGATATATCATAATTGCAACAAATTATTTGAACCGATGGGTTGAAGTACAAATTGTAGTGTAGTGGCCGCAACGTGATTTTTATTTGAGAATGTTGTCACCCACTTTGGATCTCATAAAGTTTTGATGAGTGACGAGGGCTCTCAATCTCTAAATCAAACCATTGAAACTTTTATAGAATATTTCCAGGTGCACCATCATAAGAGCACATCATACCATCCACAAGAAAATGACATAGTTGAGTCCTTCAACACAACTCTGGAGAATGCACTAACAAAGGTATGCAACGTAAATATGGACAACTAGAACCTAAGGATTCTTGTAGTGCTATGGGCCTACTAGAATACGTCAAAGAATGTTATAGGCCAAATACCTTTTTGGTTGGCATATGGACATGAAGTAGTAATTCCCATGGAATTCATAGTTCCCAATCTCCACATTTTTTTCACAACCAATTTGATGTATTCCAACGTATTAGAGAAACAATTGATAGATTCAATATAACTAGAAGAAGATAAATTCCTAGTAGGGTTCCACCAAAATATGTAGAAGGTTAGGGAGAAGACATGGCATGATTGTCACATTAAGTAGAAGTAATTCTAGATTGGTGATGTTTTGTTGATGTATGATGACAAATTTCTAAATCACCTTGGAAAAATTTAGATGCATTGGTTGGGACCGTATATTATCATGTATGTCAAAGATGCAGGGGATCTCCAATTGGAGAAATGGAATGGGGATCCACTTAACTGATTGCAAATGGGGACTGGACAAAATTGTACAAAGACAACTGCCCCACTTTCCAAAGTTAATCTGTTTGTAGAGGCTGAACAAAAAGAAAGAAAGGTAAAAAATAGAGCTTTATTTCTATAACCTTATTTGTGTTCGTAGGTAGGAGTTGTGAAAGAGAGAACCAAGAGGACAGCCTGACCATGTGAAAATATGCAACATATTTGGTAGAGAAAAATTTTATTGACATAATGAAGAACTAGTGCATTGTTCACTAAGAGCACCACATAGTCAAGTGATCAGGAAGCCAAAGGAAGTGCAAAATACTAGATATAACCTAAAAAGTGAGATACATCTAGCATTCAATGATAACGACAAGAGCCAGAACATTGTAGAAAAAGGTTCTAGCAAAAGAATGTGCCATCCACATATATTGGACACTATGGAAATTTATTGAAAAAGGAATTAAAGTATTCCAAATCATCAATTCTTTTAGAAAGAATGTTGACACGACTTCCAACGTGGCCAGAACCACAAAATGAAATTCCCACCCAAAAAAGCATAACATGTGAGATTGATGAAATTATTATGGAAATGTGTCAGAATAACCAACAAGGGAAAGGTGCACAAGGAACATAAGTTACTATTATTTCATCCATTTCCAATTTCATTCCCTTGTATTTGCAAGTGTAGAGTTGAATTTTGAGAATAAACACGATAGAATAGCTAGTCCAAAGGCTAGATGATAGTGAGAATTACAAAGAATTTAAGCTAATAGATACATATGCTATGACTTCATTGCATGTTCCCAAGAAAGTGAGGAGAAAGGGAACTTGTGGTGCACCAACTCCATAACCAACTACAAAACCAAAATATTAATTATTGAAAGAGTCAAAGTATAAGTTGTTAATGACTTTAATTCCACCGAGGGATATCAGGGAAGGTGACATATTCGAAATTATAGAAAAGATGAAGTACACAGACCATGATGTCATAGACTACAACAGGTTTTCCCAATTTTTGGAGGACAAGTACCTGATGATCTCATCGCAACTAGGAGATCCACAAGTTTGCAAACCAAAAAATGGGTCACGAGGCTAGAAAAAATAAGTATTTTGATATGCTAGATATTCCCCATTTTTGTTGTAGTTATGAAGTGAACATATGTGTCAAATTTATCTTGAGTTGCATATACGATGGAGTTATGTGGCTTGATGAGCCCATAGAAATTTTATTCACCCCTCATCTCTAGGATTATTGTGTTGCCTATGGCTGTAGAGGATCCATACTCTCTCTTTGACAAAAAAATGAAAAGGTTTTTCTAAGGAGGTGACGATGAAATACCACACAATTATAGGAAATTACAAGATCTTAATCTACTTTATAAATGTTGAGCATGTGTATTTCACCGTGGAATTAATGGCATGCAAGTTGCTTAAGAAGTGTCGAAAGGAGCAATGTCTTGCGGGAGCAGTGGTTTCCATAGCAAAATACATTGCAAGTGTGCAAGTGAAATGGGTGATCTTCCTCAATAAATTTATGAAGGAATACTTGGGGGTGTAGGATAGGAATGTAGAGTCCAAGTATGTGTGTATACTAATCATTATTACTCTAACAAAATTGCAAGTTCCTAAGGATGCTAACTTCCCCCACTGGAAAATGTAGAATTTGTGACAATAAGATTTGGATCACTCTAGTATAATTTTGATAAGAAGACCTAGATGAATACAAATGTTAACTTTTATATTTGGAAAGAAGTTATCAATCACTATACTCTAAAGGTATCGCACTTTCCGATATAGGTTGTCAAATCCTACAAGGCATTGGAAAAGTTCCATGCCACCCCCGCCATATTTACATACATGCATGTGAAAACCCATATGAATAATGGTTGAAGTGTCGATACATGCTCAATGAGCATTAAATGTCACAAATAGTGAATGAATGGTCAACATAATAACACAAACCACCCCTTGAGGAGAATCCAAAAGTATAAACAATTAATAGTGGCACAAAGGAAGAGCGCCAACATTAACAAAAAGAAGGGAAAACTTCCCCACAAGAGAAGGAATTCCCAGAACCCTCGCCATAGGAGCTTGAAGAAGAGAATTCGAGCATGCCATAGCAGTACCCCAACACAGAGGAAGCTATGTTAGGAGGTAAGAAGAAACCATTGTATGGTTAACAATAGGACACATGAAATAAGAGGAAGGTAAAGAAGAAAATCAACCTAGACACACCTTCTCTATTAGAGGAGGACTTAGAGAAATTGGCCAAGGAGATCAAAGAGGCGACAGAGAAAGGGACTACCCCTCTCATGACAACCACTGAAAAAGAAGCCTGAGAACAAAAAGTATTATAGGATCATATGTAGTAGAAGTTGGAGAAACAATTTCTATTGATT
The DNA here is from genome assembly GCA_031772625.1 of Pinus tabuliformis. Taxonomy (NCBI): domain Eukaryota; kingdom Viridiplantae; phylum Streptophyta; class Pinopsida; order Pinales; family Pinaceae; genus Pinus; species Pinus tabuliformis. Next base: position 491,839,518 of record CM062817.1, read on the forward strand.
GAGTCATCAAAGACATTGACTCTTACACCAAGTGCGACAAAGTCAACTACTATGATGGAGGTAACCAGTGCACCTGATCCTTCACTGAAGATCCAATCGAAGTTGTCACAACCATCATCCATATTAACAAAAAATCACACTTTTTTCATTCCCTTAGACGCAATATACTTTGTGGATATTGATGTCCAGCAACGAGCCCAGGTGCTGCCCTAGGTAGACTTGATTATTTCTTAGTTACCCATCCATATTTTACATTCATTGCAACAATTTATTTTCTAATAAGTATACTTCAGGGCACAATTATCCTTAACAAACTTGGTCGAGATTACTAGCGAGCATGAGGCTCTACAAGTGGCACACACATAATTGGTAGAAGCATGACATGAAGCCAAATAAAGAGAAGGGACAATCCCATGTGCCGTTTAAGTAGTGTACGGTAAAATTATAGGTGTCCCAATGAAAATTAACACTCTTGCAAAGAATAAATTGTCAAACTTTGAGGAGGTCAATCATAGCCTAAAAGCAAAGGTGGAAGAGATGTAGTTCCAGATGAATTCTACTACCCCACCAGAGGAAGTAGAAAGGTGAGAAAGGGTACAATATCCTATGAGTCTTTTGAAAGTGCATGCGAGCTTGAGCATGAGTGCACTATATTATATGACACTGAAATAGACTTATGGAATAGGTTTTATAATATTTCTAAGCTCAAAGATATTGATACTAGAATTCAAACTTTGGAGCAACAAAATGAGTCTATATGCATCAATTTGATATCTCTACCAGTGCCAAAACACAAAGCTACAATGGTAGAAAGTGTGAGATTGGGTGGAAAAATCAACCAATGGGGAACAAAGTATCAACAATGGGTTCAGAAAGTGGTATAGCATTAGGATGAAGCCTTGAAACTCATAAATGATCTCATTGTAGTGTAGGCCACAATGCACCAAGCCATTGTTTAGAATGAACCCATATTACAAATTTCTCCTATGCCTGTGGAGATTGTAGAAATTATTATCCTACCAAGTGAGGAAATAAAAAAAACTATGCATATAGCCAAACATATGTTTGAATGTTTTTTGGAAAAAACTATAGAGTTCCTTCCTTTGTTTGCTGCACAAACATGCTAGAATGGCTTGGGGGCAATCCGCAATTAGTGTTGGGGAAAAGGAGGAAAGAAGAGGAAAGGGATATTTTTTTTGAAAATTTGCTTGAGTATGGAGAAACCATGTAGAGGATGGTGGACACTGTGCACATGTTATGTAATGCTTATCAGGCTATGTAGATGTACAACGAAGGTCAAGAAGACTGTGCCGTAACTGGAAGATTCTTCATATGCCAATACATTCTCCAACTATGAGAGTTAGTTAGTTGTTGGCATAAATTGTGATTTGGCCCCGTATGGTCCAACAATTGGTATTGGCTTGCATTTTATGAGGACAACTCATTAGGGTGAGATGGTTGAACATTCCCTAGAGCACGATGCTAAAGTCTAAACCTATTTAAGGAGTTTTTTTGTGGTAGAGGTTTTTGTTTTGTTTTGTTCAGTAGTAGTTTTGATCGATGGTTGTGTTGTTCGATGGTTTACCTTGTTTTTGATAGTCTATCATTCTATTGTCAACATTTACTCTATTTGTTGTAATGGTGTTAGAGAGAGTGTGATATTAATGATGGTATTGTAAGTTCCTATATTAGGGTGTATGGTACTTTTGTATAACTTGTACTATTGATGTTTGATATGAATATGAAATGTACATATGTTTTATGCCAGTTTCATGGTTTTATGACTTATGTAGTTTGTATCAATATTGGGATCAATGAATGAGTTATAGAGTCTTTGCAAGGTGTCTAGTAAATGTTCAGTGTGCATATTTTATGGTTGAAGTGTAATGTAAATAAACATGTCATTGCATAAATGAGTGAACCTTGTTTTTTTCTCCATCTGATTTAGTTTTTCACTCACACAATGAATTCCTATCGAATGCTTACTAGTCTAGTTAAACAATGTATTTTACTCAATTGATGCATGTCATAGTTACTGGGAATGTTTCAAAGTATGTTGTAAAGGTGTATGAGCATGCTTTCTTTAACAAATACATTTGGAACATATTGTGGGTGCACTAGTTCATGGTGGGTTTTTCTAAACCATAGTCATATCTATTTCCTTTACTCTCACATAGCCTTCAAAGGTTCTTACAAACCCATCAATATAACTCGGATGAGATCTCACTTCCTTGTAGATGTTGCAAATTATAGTATTTGAGGTATATTTGTTGGTTTACATCTAAACCTTTGTCAACCCTGCGAGCCAACATTCTCCCTCACTCCCTCACTATCTCTCCCCCCTTTTCCCCCATCACTCTCTTTCTCTCTCTACCTCTAATTCTCTCTCTTTGTTTGTCTCTACTTCCCTCTGAATTCCCTTCTCTTTTCCTCTCACACCACTTCTCTCCCTCTCTCTCATATTCCCTCTTTCTCTCCCCCCTCTATCTCTATCTATATTACCCTCCTTCTCTCTCCCTCTCCCTCACTCCATCACTATTTATATCCCTAACTCCCCCATCTCTCTCTCTCTCTCTCTCTCTCTCTCTCTCTCTCTCTCTCTCTCTCTCTCTCTCTCGTCTTCCCTATCTCTCTCTCTCCTCTAGCTCTATCTATTTGCATTTCTATATTCTTATATGTCTCTTTGTCCCACCACTCCTCTCTCTCTCTCTCCCTACATATCTACCTATCTCTCTTTCCCTCCCTTTTCTGCTCACTCTATTAATCTCTCTTCCTCCTCTTTCCCCCTCACTTCCTTCTCTCCTTCCCTCCCTTAGCCCTCATCTCTCCTTCTCTCTCCCCCCCCTCTTTTCTCTCTTGCTCTCTCTTCCTTGCTCTTCCTCTTATTCTCCATCCTCTCTCCCTCTCTCTCCCTCCCTCCCTCACTTAGTCCATACTTCACAACAAACCCCCTTCTCTCTCCAATTTTTCTTTTATCTCCAATATCTCCCTATCTCGTGTTCACTCCCTCCCCTTTAGCTCTATTAATATGTTCTCATTCTCTCTCTCTCTCCCACCCAACCCTCTCTCTCTCTCACTCTCTCCATATATATCTAGGCTATCTCCTCCTCTCTTTATCTCTCCCCTCTAGCTCTATCTATATCCCTCATGGTATTCTTATCCATCTTATTGTCTCACCACCTCCCTCTCTCTCTCTCTCTCTCTCTCTCTCTCTCTCTCTCTCTCTCTCTCTCTCTCTCTCTCTCTCCATATCTATAGTTATCTCTGTCCCTCCCTCTTCCATTCAATTTGTGAATATTTCTCCCATCTTTCCCCCTTGCCCCTTTCTCTCCCTCTCTCACCCATCTCCTCTTCACTCCCTCCTTCTCTCCTTCCTCCCTCTCTCCCTACTATTATTTCTATCTCTCTAGCTCTATTTCTATCTCCCCCCTCTCTACTTCTCTCTCTCAATATATATTTATCTTTCTCTCTGATCTGAAAATGGAATGTACTTGTTTAAGGGTGCAAGGTATCCATTCTCAATAATTTCAACTGTGAGCTAGACACTCCAAATGACCTCTAAAAATGTATAAACTTCTTATTTCTTATACAGAGATAGACTGTAGGGGCATTCACCGGACATGTCACCTCTAAAAAGAGGATGAGTTCCAGAGGCTACCTGGCCCTCTACAAGCTCTGCCTAAAGAAATAACAAAGTAAACACTTAGAAGTCTCTGACATACACATACTTGAAGGTTAAGGTCTTGCAGAATAAGACAAGTAACTTTCTGTAGCTGAATAAGTGATTATGTGTGTATGCAAGTTATATTTATTTGTTGTTAATACTTTATATCAGTTTTGTTTGGCATATCATCTTCAGCAAATAAAGACATAAAATGATAAAGCAGTTCACCCCCCCTCTGGGCTACATCTGCTGGACCAAACCTCTCCAACTAGGCTTGTCCTCTTGTATTAAAATTGCTACAAAGGCTAATACAAGAATATGGGTGTCTCAAAGGATAGATCTGACTGTAAATACAGAATCAGAAGATAGGAATTAGCCAAAGATGCTCTTTCCCAAACACTAAACAGTGAATTTTGTACCTTATACAGTATTTTCCCCAATTGGCCCTGGTGGCCCTTTAAACTTGCATGGAGAATTTTGAGGTGAAGATGACCTCAATTGGTTCTCAAACCTCTGCCATTAGACTCAGAAGGTCGAAAATAGCAGACATAGGCTTTTGTCCTTACGATAAAAGCCTATGTTAATTAAATTTCATTATATTTTTTATATTTTATCCTTTGTTAATTAAATTTTTCTTCAACAATTCTTAGTCAAAAAACAATTTTAAAGTATACTTCAAGCCTTTCATTATATTTTATATATTTGGTCCTTCTCTAATTTAGTGTGGTACTTGAGTGGAGAATACTTGTCACTTGTTATAAATGTATTGTTTTATTTGTATTTTATTTTTTTATTGTTTTCAAAGGTGAGATATGATTTACAGATTAAAGTGGGAATTTAATGTTTAATCATCAAAGGATTTTATTAGAGATTATGTTGTGAATTTTTTAAAAATTATTATAAATTTACATTAATTATTTATTTTTTGTTTTCAAAAGTAAGATATGATTTACAAATTTGAATTTTAATCACCAAAGAATTTCATTAGAGATTATATTGTGTTTTTTAAAAAATTATTATAAATTTATATTATTTATTTATCTATTAATTTTTTAGAAATGTCTATATTAAATTATTAGATTTAAAATTAAATTAAAAAAATTAATATAGATTCAATAAAAAATAAAAAGACATATAAGATTTATCTTTATTAATAAAATTTCAAAAACTTTTTTTAATAAAGAATTATAAAATGTATATCTTATTAAAATAAATTTAAATATTAATAATTCATACTCATAATTATTATAGCCAAAACTATACTGTTGTAAAGGACAAAAGCTACAACTAAATATTTACATAATTAGGTTCAAATAAGTTTATGCTAGAATTTTCACGTATTTGGCCAAATACATAATCATATGCAAAAGGAAAACCATAAACATCCATCATTAACTCAAGGATGTGCTTCAGAGTCAGATCCTACAATTGGGATAGGGTATGTTGGGTGAGCGACTGGTCTCATTACTACTGGAGGGATGTTGGGACATTGTTCAATCCTTTCCAACTTGTGATCTATCATCTCCAACATGCAATCCTAGTGCTTCATGTGTACATGCACATGGTTCAATGATTGTAGCATATCCCTCCTAGACTCCTGACTATCTAGTAATGCGCATCCCAAGAGGAACTTTAATTTCCAATATAATGTTAGTGTTCGCATGTACTAGCTGGATCTACCACATGTATGTCATGTGCCAAGAATCCATTTTGAACACTCCTCCATCACCTCATAATTTGAGAGGGAAGTTCGTTGAGATGAGGCTTCCCCCTCCAACCTCGCTAATTCTTCTTGTATATTCATTTGGACTTTCTCTTTGTATCTTGTAGTAAAGCCTACTACTCTATTTTTCATATAGGAGTTCCCTTTGTGGGCATACTTCTCATACTATGTTGCCCCTCTTCGCACTCTATCTCTCTCCATTGACATTTTAAATATAGTCCCAAACCTCTAGTATTGGTAATATTTTCTATCATGTGTCCACAAAGCTTCACTCCTCCTCTTCCGCTTGCCCTTCCAGTAGTTACAGCCTGCATGATATGTGGTCTGAAAGATGATTTCAATGAATTCGTTCACGAATGTGGCATTGAAAGTATTGGAGTTGCTCCAACTTTTCCATAACTGCCTCGTGTTCTTCTCTTTGGACCCTATCATGACATTCCAAAGTGTCCAAGATGGACTGAAGCATCTCTTGCTACACTAAAGATCCCCTAATGTGACCAGCAGTTCCACATCCAACAGAAACCACGCTTCTCAGCCTCCTATCCCGTCCTCGAGCACTCAAGCCTCGTCCATGGCCTCAACTCCCACCTCTGCTGCCACCTCCATGACCACCCTGAGACAGGGCCCTACAACCTCTGCTGCCCACAGGAATGCCTAACGAACTTTTCCTGCCGCCAATGACACTGCCCCCACTAACTCTGCCTCGTTTAGAAACTACAGATCAACTCCTGCAAACATCACCAAATCTTTCTTTGTCATCCCTGGCACCAGCCAACGCAGGAGAGCTTCGACCCCATGAGAGTGCACGCGGAGCGAGGGAGTAGCTTCATCATGGAAGCCCGCTTAAAAAAAGAGATCTAAATTGAGCCTAGACCATCGCCCACAACCACCTAGGCAGCCACAACACCATGCCCCCTATGACAAGATACATTGCGAACCAGCCGACTGCCACCGCAAGCCCACCACTCCTTGCCCTTGCCATGAGAGGCGAAATTACGCCACCGCTCCAATCTCCACCGCACAAATTCACCTCTAGATGGCTATAGACCCTGGCCAAAACTACCCAACAACCTCTCACCTAGAGGGTCCAAAGGAAAGCCAGACAACTATCCATAGGAAAAGCACCACACTCTAACTCCTAGAAGACCAAGCGGCGCCAAAGCCACTGAACTTCCTCAATTATAATTCTGCGACCAACAACACTAAGATAGGAGTACTAGGCAATGTCAATAACAAAGAGCTCAATTATGGCTAGCTCCAAATACCCAAGTTGAGTACATTTACCACCTATAGGACACCAAGTACCACTCGCCACAACACCACCTAGAACACGTAGAGAGCCGCCACAACACCACTTGGAATGCCTACACACAAAACTACCTAGGCCCGAAATACAAATACCCAATACCAACTAGTTCTCCAACCAACCAAACACCTAATCAAACCATAAAAAAATATAATAATTTTAATTTTAATAAAATAATATTAATTATTATTTTTAAATAATTTAAATACAATATTATTTTCAATTATTAAAAATTTACAACACTTTTAATTTTAATGTCTTCCTCCACTCTTTTTGTTTGGTAGGATGGAATTGCGCATAAGTCTCAATGGTCTTTATCTTAATTATTAATATGAAAGACTTCGGCTCTGGATATTAGGTTTTCTTACGCGACAAGTCGTCGGTCACGGTAGGCTTTCACGTCATGCCACATATCTTTGGACTCAACTGTTCTAGAATATCTTGGAAGTTCCACATACTCTTTGTTTATCTATATTATAATATGTTATTGTTGAGGTTACATAAAAAATTGAGTTGAACTTTTTATTCATAAACAAATAAAATTAATATCAAATTTGATGTTTCTTGTTTTTATAGTAAATATTCATAAAAGTAATAGTAAATATTTATGAATGTTTTAGAGAATAATAATGTTTTAAGGGAAAATTAAATTAGTTTTTTTCTTAATTTATCATATATTTAAAAAATGTGCATAGTAATTTAATTTGTTTTTTCTTTTTCTTTTAAGAGTCCATATTTATGCAATTTTTTAATAATGAGTTTTAAGGTGCTGGGTTTTTGTTCAAAATGCGTATCAAAAACTTAATTGGATATGGTTTTTTTTAATAATTTTACTTGTGCATTTTAGTTTTTCTATGTTTTAAATATATATATTTTTAGATGTGAGTTGGATATTGTTTTAAATATTTATATGTTATTTAGTTACATATTAGTTAAATTTATGAGTTTGTATAATAGAAACTTCATTAAAACTATTAAATTATTAAAATGGAATCAGAACTTAACCTAATAGTGTGACAAAAAAATTCTACTAACTAGATCTCTTTAAATTAACAAAGATACTCTAAGACACATAGAGAAACTTACACAAACTTGAAAGGTGTACATGATATTTTATAGAAATAGAAATTGAATAGAAAATAAAATAGAAGAAAATGTTAAGCAACTCTAGTTCTGGCTATGGGTGTGGACTCTTTTTGAATGATGGAATTTTATTAGTCAAACTCTTCCACGCATTTTTTTTATTATATTTTTTTGTTTCTTTTTAAATTTATAAATAATTTTATTATTAGATAATAATTGAATTAATATAAAATTGTTTTTAATGAGTTAGTCCACCCTACATTATTAGGAAGCTAATGTTTAACGTGTTATAGATTTGAGAAAGATTTTTAATCCATACAATTTATCCTACAAATAATATGGTCATTGTTTAGTGTTTATTTTTTTAAGAATAAATAGTGGTCATTATTTTTGTATATATATATATATATTTATGGGATGTTTTAATCTGATTTAGAGTTTAATTTTTACATTTGTTATTTATATTTGATTTGTGTTAGTAATTGTTTTTATTTTTCTTTTATTTATAAAGATTCGATAGTTTCTTTTTTAATAACGAAAATCTTATTATTTGCACTTAAAGTTGAAGAAAAGTTTGTTTTAAAAAATTTGAAATTAAAATTTTTAATTCCATTATATATAAATGTGGATGATAATGAAAAGATAATGAACTAATTGATTTGTTTCAAAACTTTATTTGTATATTTAAAAAGATTTCATATTTTTATAATTTTAATGAATTTGAAGGTTAAGAAGTTGTCTTAATAATTTGGTGTTTCTTGGTTTTAGGATTTTTACAAATTCAAGGATTGAATTCATTTGGTTTGGAAGTTTTTGAAAATTTGGGGTTTATGATATTTAACCCTAACTCCTCGTCACATGCTCGATACAAGGGCCAAGACCACGAGCTTAGTTGATGGGGGTGTGAGCTTGGAGGTAGCGAGCTATCAGTATCGAGAAATAATTTAACATTGGTAGCATGAATACCTTATACTAATAGATCTTACACTATCTATTAGCTAATGAAGGAGTTCCCATCGAGGGACAACCTATTGTTGTATTGTAGGGAATTTGACAAATTATTACGAGAATAACCATACACCAAGCAAGTATTTAGTAAAGAGAGAAATGCAATAAATGAGATAGAGAAAAGAGATAACAAGAGTAGTGGTAACTAGCTAAAATAATTCCTTGTATTATTCCACAAGGATTCCATCCATACATTGTCAATATACTTGTATTTATACCAAACTCAGGTAGATACAGGTAACTAACTGCCTTAACTACTTACACATAACCCTTAACTACTTAAACATAATCATGCCCAAAGTGGATCTTCTTTGTTATTATGTTTTTGTGACAATGGTTGCCAGTTGGGCCCTTATGTGCTTCATTGATGATGCTTTCTCATTCATGTTCTAGTGCACATCTTCTCATAATTTAGTGTGGTCCTAATTTGTGCAAATAGCCACTCATAAGTGTGAATTGGGAAACATTCATTACTATTATTTTTTTCTTTTCAGGAAGCTCCTCATATGATTTTTCTTGATGTAATAATTTAACTATCTCTACCAACTCAAGTGGAGTGGCTTCAACTCTAAACAAGTGTGCATTAGGTATCTCATCATTGAGATGCAAGTTTTTAGTCTCGCTAGATGCTTATGGGTCTTGGATCATTAACATGTTTCCTTAAGTTTGAGGAAGATGAGCTCTTAGCCAAGCATAAGTAGTTTTAGAAGATAATCCATGCCCTCACTTATTCCTACATATTTGGTCATTTGCTAATTTTTTTTCTTAAAGTTATATTTTTTTTCAAAAGAAAAAACATATTTAGTCATTTAGTAATTTTTCGTATTAAAATTATATAATAGAATCATGATGAGTGATTATGCTCCGTGACCAAATGGGGAACTACTACGAATCATTGATTTATTGGCTAGTTAAGGGGAGGAATACTTGTCACTTGCTTTCTTACATAGTGGGAAAACCTATCATAGCTTAGTTGTCAAACTAGCAGTGAAGACAACCATTAGTAGATGTTATCCATCAATGCAGGTTGACTCATCACGGTTATTCAAGGAAAACCATGCCACCTGGGATTACCCGCTAGTGGTCTATAAGGGGGAATGATTTTTCTCGTGCCAAATGTCTCTGAGTCTTGGACTATTAACTCGTTTCCTTACGTTGGAGGAAGATAGGCTCTTATTCAAGTAGAAACAGTTTTAGGGCATACTCCAGGTCCAATACCTATCACTTGTTATGAGTGAATTATTTTATTTTATTTTATTTATTGATTGATTTTAAAGATTATATATGGTTTATTGCTTAAATTAGGGAACTTGAATTTTAGATCATTGAAGGACTTTATAAAGATTATACTGCTTGTTTTTTTTTAATTATTACCAATTTATGTTAATTTAGTATTTACTAAACTTCGAAAATAATCAAAATTTTCATGACAATTTTTTTTAGCACTTTTCAATATTATAATTGTTCATATTAAATCATTAAATTTAAAATTACTTTAAAATTTTAATGTAGATTCAATAAGAATTTAAAAGACATAAGATACATTTTTATTAATAGATTTTCAAACAACTTTTCTAAATAAAAATGTATAATATGCATATCACATTAAAATAAATTAAAATATTAATAATTCATATTCATAACTCTCTCTCTCTCTCTCTCTCTCTATATATATATATATATATATATCATACTCCATGTCAGTCTCTCATAGGGGAGACTAGACCATAGCCAAAATTGTAAACTTTAAAAGAACAAAAACGACAACCAAATATTTACATAATTGGGTTAATACAAGCTTATGTTAGAATTATGACCTATCTAGATAAATGCAATAACCATATACATAAGGAAAGCCATAAAAATCCATCATTAACTCAAGGAAGTGATTTAGAGTCAGATCCTACAACTGGGATAGGGTTTGTTGGGTTGGTTGTTGGTCTCACTACTGCTGGAGAAATGCTAAAATGTTGTTCAATACGTGTTAGCATGTGATATATCATATCCAACTTGTAATCACACTGCTTCCTGTGTCCATTAATATGGGCCAATGATTGTAGCATATCCCTCCTGGACTCATGACTATCTAGTAATGTGCATCCCAAGAGGAATTTCATTTTCCAATACAACATTATTGTTTCTAGGTACTAGTTTGTTTTTCCATGTGTATGTCATGTGCTAGGAATCCATCTTGACCACTTCCATCACCTCAAAATATGAGAGGGATTTTTATTGAGATGAGGCTCCCCCCTCCGACTTGGCCAATTATTCTAGTATATTCATAGGGATCTTCTCTCTAAATACTGTATCAAACCCTACTGCTCTATTTTGCATATGAGAGTTCCCTTTGTGGGCACACTCCTCATAGTATGTTTCCCCTCTTCTCACTCATCCTATATCCCTTGTAATTTTTAATGTATTCCCTGACCTCTAGTATAAGTAATATTTTCTATTATGTGCCCACAAATCTTCTCTCCTTCTCTTCCCCTTGCCCTTCCACCAATTATAACTTGTATGATATGTGGCCCAAAAGATGATTATCTAGGCACCCTATTCTATATAGAACTCACCGATTGACTTATATACCCAACCTTGGCATTTTCCTACATCCAACAACCTATTGTCTTCCAATTTCCTCAATTATCTTCTATCTCCTCCTAGATCTGAATAACTCCCTAGAATATGGTTGTTGAGTTCTTTCTCTGTCCACCCAGAACTGCGAGGATGATGATCTTAAAGAAATAAACACCACCTTAGGAGTTTAGAGGAAATACCCTCTCCTCATCTTCCCACACACCCGCAACCTAGATCCACATTTGTCAAAAGTCAGAATGTATGTCCTCACCAGGAAAAATACCCTCAGATCCAAAATTAATTCTAGAACAATATGCTACAATGTTGAAATTAAAAAATACAACCTCAAATCAAATATACCCCACCTAAATAAAACCATACCGAATTTTCTTCAACCTGCATACCCATTTCCAATCCTAGCTTAGAAGATGACATTCAATTATATAGAAAAATCCAACCTTCCCCAAAAATTATGCAAGGAGGTATGGGGTCTCCCCAACCGATTTGGGTGGAATAGTAAAAAAGAAAACACAGCATATAGATACCAAACCTGGATATACCAATTAGCTATCCCTATTGGAGTTCATTCCAGATGGGCTCTGCTAGAGATTCCCACTTCCGCTTTGTCTCCGGGAATAGATTTTTCTTGGTCTAATCCCCCTCGTCAGCTACAAAGTCCATTGTTCTTACAACGTATAATTAATAAACATACAGAAGTTAAAAAAAATTATTTAATAAACATATTATTATAAAAGTATCCTAGGTGCAACTCAATTGGTGATGCCCATGAAAATGAAGTGTTATTTATGAGGAGGTTTGAGGTTCAAATCCCTCCCAATTGGCCTGTACCTGTGGAAGGGGCATATGTAGGTACCTAGAGGTTATAGTGGTAATAGTTGGAATTGAACCTATGCCATGCGAGTACGAGCCCAACCCATTTTCCAATTCCCCTAGATCATTAAAAAAAACATATAATTAGAAATAATAATATTTTTGTATATAGAAATGAGAATTGTATATAAAATATAAAGAGTAGTTATAAAATAAAATCCATTTTGAATTTATCCAATCGGGGTGTTGGAATTCAGGACAATGGAGGAGGGGGAGGATACTCCCACCCCACCACATCCCATTTCATTTAAGAGGGTGGGTGGCATGGCCAACTCATCCCATGCAACACACATGCAAAAAATGTTGAAATTTGGGCAGCTTTAGGATGAATTTATCCATGATAAATCAAATTACCACAAGGAGAAACCATCTTGCTCCAAGAAAGAATTAAAATTTCATAAAAGAAAATTATTATCATTTAAGTTTTCAAATAAACTTGGTATTAAATAATCAATGTTGGGCAAGCAATCATACTCATCAAGTCAATCTATCTTCTAAGAAACAAAGACAATTTAAATTTGATATAAGGAAATTATTATTCTTATTATGCTTAAGTTGACCCCAAAAATAATAACACTGGCCTTCCCAAAAGGACATGGCCCTTCACATGAAGAAACAACTATAAATTGGGACCAATACTCCACCATTTTGCATTCAACTCAAACTTCATCTAGAAGATTTCAGACATTCGTGGCATCTTTATTTGAGGCAACCAAAGCCTATGGCAGAAAATTCGAAGGGAGAAAGGGATGAGTTTTCTTGACATCATTTTCTATGTTTAGACTAGCTCAGTTAGGTAGATGTTAGAAGTGTGAGGGATTTGATTTTTGAGCATACATTTTGGTATTAATCTTCTGTGATTAGGTTGCAGGGATTTGTACCTTATTGGAGGGTCAAGTTACCTATAATAGAGTCATTTTGGTATGTCGTGAGGTCTGGTGGATTGTTGGGACTAGGTTTAATCCTTTGAGAGAGAAACACAACAAGTTCAGAGGCTAGAAGAAGGTCAACACAGGTCTTCGAAGTCTAGTATTTGACCGTGGAAACCCTAGCCACAAAGACGGTGACTTAGGGAGAATTTCAGTTTAGTGATGCTTAGAACTATATCATTTATAGTGATTTAGGTGGTGTCTTGTAAAGGTATGAGATCAATCCTTTTTATGTTGATTTTTTTCTAGGGATGTAGGGGGTATTTAGTGTGTTGAAAAACTATTGGTATAGTAGCTTATGTATTTTTGTAGAGGGATGACAAGAGCTTCTTTGAAAATCCCTATGTATAATCTCTTGAGAAGGAAAATAAGGGTTGTTAGTGGGCATATGGTTTGGGCTCTAGATCATTGATCTCAAGAGTGGAAGTTTGACGGTAAAAGCATTGTCATTTCTGCCCTAGGTCATTGAGTTGCAGAGAGTTCATCTTTTGTGCTTATTGTAGTGATGTATGGAAGTGATATTTGTGCTTATCACAGAGATGTATGGCAGTGATACTTGTGCTTATAACATTGATGTATGGAAGTAATACTTTTTATTATGACAATGAAGTATGGAAGTGATACTTATGATTGTGGTGACAATAATACATGACAATGATATGACCATGACACATAATAATGACACGTGCTCCTATGAAAATAATATGTATGCTACTTGAGATAGGCATATATGCTTCTTGTGACACTGATATGGAGGCAACACTTATGGTTTCATCTATTAATCACTAGGAGACCTAACTAAGTTCTTTTAGAGGGCTTGTGAATGCCTCCTTGATAGACTTGCCTACTGCCATCTCTTGAGGATCTTGTATGATCCAGTGTTGGCCCTAGGAGGCCTAATGTGATTAATGATGAAATAATTATGTCTCATTATAATTGTACTTTGTATCTCATCTAAAAACTTGATGAATAATTAAGAAGAAGAAGAAATGATTATGGGTTTTTGCCCTTATTGGGTTTTTCCCCAATCTCTGACCAGAAATCCCGATGTCTCTATTGTGTATGCTTTTCTTCTAATTTTACTTACTTTTCCGCTACATTGTTAATGTTAATGTCCTCTATATATAATTTATTATGATGATATGGGGTGAATGCAATGTGAAAATGTTGAAAAAAAGTTTTAAAATGCAATTATCTACAACAAAGAGCTATCTTTCCCTTAAAACTTTAACATGATATCAGATATGGGCTGAAGAAAAGTCATTGAGATCAACCCCATGTAGACACATATGATGGATTTCTTGATCAAGCAAAGTGAAAGATATGAAGATGTTTGAGAGATATAAGAATGCTAGGGTTTGGAGGAAACCCTAGGTAGCCCTTGTTCTTACAAATAAAGATTAGGGTTTTGAAGAAAACCTAGGAGTGGCCTTCGATATGGAGAAGGCCTAAGTTCTATAGCTTTGGAACCCTAGTGTGATTCAAAATTTTCAAGGTATAATATGATTAGTGAGAAGCTAGTGAGTTATTCAAGTACCTATGATAGATTCAGAGTACCCCTACTTGGGTATGTCTCTTGCCCAATAGGAGACAGTATGATACTGATCCAGTAGTCATATTGTACATTAATAGTTGGGCTTGGCTACCCAATAAGGAGATTAAGGATACAAGTTGTGTTCAAGAGGAATAATTTCTTCTTTTGTAGATGACATTGACATATGGTTGATGGACAGTGGTGCCTCATGGTGAGAAGGAGGCATGATTAATAGGGAGTTGATAACTTCCTACAATCGTCATTAAATATAATTACTTTCAATACTTATGCTATTTCTTTGTGACATTGCTCTTGTTTAATTGATTTAATTCTTAGAATACTGTTTATTATTCCTGCATGAGTAATTGATTACCCAAATGCTTCCTTCCATGACTTCTTAATGAGGGTGTGATCAAGGAAAGAAGATCCATTTTGAGGGCCATAGAGGTAAAGAGTAATGCAAGAAGATTTATCTCCAAGAGGGAGTTGGTGAAAAAAAATGAAGGAGCCAATCTAATTTTTAAAGAAGAAATACAATAGTGCCTTATAGATGAAGCTTTCAACATATGATGACAACATGAAGAACCTCAAAATTTAGATGATTATCCTAATAGAAATATTAGACTATGTAAAGTCTTGCTTCATCATCATGTATGCTTTCATTATGTTTATTTGCTTTGCTACCATTTCTCTTACTTTTGTTTTGGGGCCAACCAGTACATCATATGGATGTAAGGACGAAGTTAATATTTAGATTAAGGAGGATGTAAGGTCACCCCATGATTAAAGTGGCACTTGAAAATGGACAATACCTCAAACCTCAAAGGAAGGATTGAAGTCTCCCATTTTATGACTATGAGTAAAGAGGCTTCCTATTCAGAGGGATTGAGACTGCTAGATTGAATGTAACAATCAAATGAGATGCTCTAAGACAAGAAGTATCTAGGAAAAACATGTCCTTCATGAAAGTAAAATACTAGGTGAAAAAGATGCAACAATGTTAGATACTTCCATGATAGAAAGGTAATATGTGATAAGGAATATGCTCTAAGATGGAGAGGACTATGGTAAGATCCTAGCACCTATTGCTAGATGCACTATTTTCAAATGCATGTGAATTTGGCTTCATCCATGATACTTGGAGCTACCTTAGGGCTTTAAAGTACATTAGACTCATGATTGTAGATTGAACAAAGCCCCATATGGACTCAATAAAGTCCCCTAGGATTGGTATGCTTGGTGTTAGCTACCTATACCAATGGGTTTCATATTTCATGATTGGCAATGAAAAGGTCCAAATATGCTCTGCTTTGATGATTCAAACATCACATATTTCCAAGAGAATACAATCTGTGCTTATAGCTTGATATGGACTCAAATTTTGATGGACGGTCCAACAGTCTAATCTGGATCATGCCATGTTTTGAATTTCCAGTTGTAGAATAGAGAAAGAAGTCTGTCCAAACTGTTTAATCTTGGCAGACAAGTAGTTTAGGTAGAGAAGAAAAGGCTCCCAACAGCTTAATCTGGGACCTTGGAAGAAATAAGGGTAGAAGTAGATAGAAAAACAAAAGAAAAGCCAAAGAAAAGAAAAGGCAAGTAAGGGTCTGCAAGTCCAAGTGCACCCTCCAAGAAGAAATAAAAAATGCTAGGCAAATAGATGGGTAGGCAGTTGGGGTTGCAGAAAGGTCATTTCTTATAAGTTGCATGTGTGATAACTTTGTTTACCAAAGCAAAATCAATGAATTGAGAAGGTGTTATTCTTCATCAAGTTGCAGCAAGCAAGAAACATGTCTAACCTCCCTTCTTCCCCTTTTTCCATTTCATTACTAACACTCCCTCATCAGTTGAGATTCATGGAAGAGATTATGGTTTCATGGTGGTTCTTAATCTTTTTAGAAGCCACATTTCTTGTCTAAAATTCTTTTCATTTTGATCTACTCCCTAAACTAAGTAAGTTTCAAATAAACTTAGTGATTTCCCCTTCATTCACTCTTTCATCCATATTAACCCCTAACTCTAATATGTAATTCCCTTATGTTACCCCTCTCCCTAGTATTATTAACACCATGGTGTATAAACCCCCAAGCATTCTATAAATATCCTCCTTTTAGCATTATAGCTAAATATGTCTGTCTAAAGGGAGACTTTAGTCCACCTGGGACTGTGGTCAACCCTGTCCTGGGGCTGCTCTAACCTCTGGTTATGAGCAACAACCTTTCCCCTAAGCTCTCACCTTCCCTCTGCTCAGAAAAACCCAAAAATCCCCAAAAAACCTTGCAAAAAACCCCTCCTACCCATAACCCCCTTTGAAATTGTGAAATAACCCAAAAACCCACCTTTTTGGCACTTATCCAAAGTTTCGGCGCATATGTTTGATTTTTCAAAATACATTGAAAGGCTTTACAAAACACCATATCCTAATGTTTTCCGCCGGGCGCAGAATCCAAAACAAATAATATTTAATCCCCCGCCCGCGTCCGTATCGATCGATCACATCGTCAACCCGTCAACCGTTGGATCGGGCAACATTGATCGGACGGCTATTATCCATATCGGGTTGGGCCCGAGGTCCGACGTTTAGCACCCGAGAAACTGTCAGAGGGTGACGTCAGGCCTCCGCCACGCGTCGCCCTCACAGCTTCTCGGGTCGGCCTCTGACAAAACCGGGGCCGTATTGTAAGCGGTCCGAGAAAACCGTCACCACTGTTTCACTTACCACCTGGTTTTGCTGGTCCCATGTCATGCCCACGTCAGAGCCACGTCTCTGCCACCCCGCCGTCGCATCACCCCATTCGTCCGTCCCTTCGCTGACATGTCCGCCACTTCAGCACATCCGTGGACCAACCAGGACCTGCCACATCACCCGGTGACGTCATGCTGACGTCATCCGACTCCGACCCCACCCGATGACGTCACGCTGACGTCATCCCAAAAACGCGCCAATATTGCCAAAAATCCATTTTTAGGCCAAAATCTCGTGTTTTTTCCACTTTTGGCAAAAGACACTACTGCTATTTTTGCATGCTGCTCAAGTCCAAACCAGCACCAGCCTGCTAAAGTCGATTCCAAGACCGCCAGAGCCTCCATTGCACCTGCATTCGCAACTCTTGCCAACGAATTCACCAGGTATTCTTCAAAATCATCCCATAAGCCTGGTTTTATCCATAATTCCGCAAATAAATTGGTAACAGACTGTAAAACTCTGTTTTCACCGTTAAACACACAGTGACCTGCACTTATATCCAGCCAGTGAAGCCATTAAACTCCTACAGGGCTGCATTTGACAAATTGAGTTGAAATTCACAGCTAGTTCGCGCAGTCGTGAACTAGGAACCTTAACTGACCAAATTCACCACAGAAAACACTTTGCTCAGTCCTGCTACTATTTTATCAGTCCATTAAACAGTATTTCAATTGCTGTTTTACTCAATTTGCCTTCTGTTTCTTATATTTCACCTCCCTTGCAAAGAAACATTCCTCTGTGTCATTCTGTTCAAGTGGAACCGGTTTACATACAAATCAAAAGCCTCAGTAGCCATGGAGACACCAATAGATCTAAACATCCAGCCTCTGAATGCCCCTCAAAAAGAGATAAATTGGAAACCCCTGGGGGACTTGGATTATCAAATGTTAGATTGGTTTCCAATGGGCTCCAAGTATAATATTCATATAATCAATCAAATAAAAGCCCAGCACCTTAGTGGGGCTGATATTTTAGGGATTTGGGATTCAAATTTGTGCATTTACAACCTCCCTCAACTCAATCCCCTTCTAGACTTGATCCACAAGTGCCAGGAATGCTATGATCCTTGCCAAAGAGCTGTTCTTACTCCTACAGGTTCAGTGTTATTCTACATCACTCCAGAAACCATTAATGAGATGCTCCACTTCCACACTGCAAGACCATTGACATCCCTGTTCATGCTGGATTTAGTAAAGAAGGGAACTAATTTGTCACATGCCCAGATTGTCAAGATCAACCAGTTGTTTGTAGATTCAGGTTCTGAAACTATAAGAACTCCTCCTATTGGATATGAGTACCTGAATGAATTGGGCAGAATGCTAGTGGAATTGATCAGTTATGTCCTGGGGTATAAAGGAATTGAAGATGTTGATGACACCATAATGGAAATGTTGTCCATATTTTCCCCGGGAATGCCTCCTGCTGTACACTATGACTATGCTGCCTATATTGCAGAAAAGATTCATGAGCAGCTAATGAATCTACCAAGGGAAAGAGTGTTCAGATTCACCTCATACATCTACCATCTGTTCTTGTTCTATCAACCAGACAGCTTCCCTGTTCCCCTCAAGAAACTAAATGCCCAGGGAATTCCAAGATCAGTTGTCTTTTGGTCTTCAGTTTTTCATTGTGCTTCTCTCTGACCATACACATACTGTGAGTTCATAGACTTTTTCATTTACCCAGCAATGACCTTGCTATATGGTGTACCTCCTCCAAGGCTAACTGATGAGATGCAAAGAGTCCTCCACCTCTCTAAAGCCTACAGCATTGGTGATTGGTACTTCTACCAACACCACACAGTAATAAGAATTTATGGATGTGAATTGGACCCTTTTAGGCTTCCAAGGTATGTCCCCATGAGGCTCTTTGCCCTAGAATACTTCAGACAATTTGGAAATGCTGACTACATCCATTTCCAAAGTAAAAACAAGAAGGTGCAACTGAAGGTAAGGAGCTAGCTGGGTCCTTTCTTATATAACAAAAGAGAATAGGGATGGAGGGAGGCAGATAGCATCCTAGAGGGCCTCAGATTTCAAACCAGCTTCAGATGGTTACCCTATGACCGTAATCACTTTATTTCCCTCAGGAGAATAAAACACAAATTAGGCACATATTCACATCTGAAGTTGCCTCATATTGAGAAGTATGCTAATGCCTTGAGCTGGAAAGAAGGCACTCTAGAAGAGCCAATTACTAAAGAGTAGATGCTAGAGAATGAAGCTAGAAATCTACAAAAGGAGGCTGACTTGGAAACTTGTGAACAGGTCTCTTCCTCATACCAAAGGCAACTTGGAGAAGTTGCCTCATCTTCAACAACACATTAGCAAGCGGCCATGAAAACTCAGCAAGCATCCAGCAAAGACAAAGAAAAGCATGTGGAGGAGGAACAACTACCTCCTATGACTCAAGAACAAACAGATAAAGAGATGGAGCAGCAGCAAGAAGAACAACAACAACAGGAAGAACAAAGGCAGGAACAACCTGTGCAGCCAGAACAAACAGTGGAAGCCCCAAAATCCACTGAGCAACAACCACAGCAAACTGTGCCTCCAAGGCAAGAAACATCAGTTGATGCATCAATCCTCCAAACTCCACAAAAGGAGGATGTAAGCAGAAAGAGAGACAGAGAGACTCCCCTAACATCTTCTATAAATCAGGGAGAAAAAAGGCAAAGATTGAATGATTTTTCTGAGGAGGATATGACAATAAGGCAGTCATTAGGCATGGGCCCACCAAGCAGAGAAGCATCCACCAGTTCCTTTCAGCAGGAACAAGACAGAACAATAGGAGGAGAAGTCAACTCCTCTAGCCAACAGAGAGAGGGAGAACTGAGCATTAAGCAACAGTTCATTGAAATTAAGAAGAGGAGTGAGCCGATAAAAATACAGCTATATAACCATCTGTTGAAAATGGCTCCCACCAACCAGCAGCGCTTAATGTCTGCTTTTGATGTCAGTGAAGGCAAGATGATCATGAGCCATTTCTTACCAGCTGTAGCACAGCCCCAGTCTCATGCAGATTATATAAGGACCAATCTTGAGGTCCTTGCCAAGGACATTCACCCAATGGATAAAATTGAATTGCACAAGCAGACAGGTGAGATGGTCTATGCTTCCCTGGCAGACCAAACATTGGACAACTACAGGCTACAAAGTAGCCTTAACAATACAGCCTCTCAACTAGAGTTGGAGAGAGCATCATCCCAGGCAAAGGACAACAGAATAAGGTCCTTAGAGGATATAATTATTGAGATTGGGCATGATCCCAAAGATATCAAGGGAATACAGGAAATATTGAAATTAATGGATGCTGATATGGCAGCTCTAAGAAGAAAGATCAAACTCCCAGCCACGATTCACCCTCAAACAAATGAAGTAGCTCAACAAAGGCATGATAAAGATGCCACAGCTCTGCTGGTGACTCTCTATAAGCAGCTTATCCAGGCACAAGAAAAGCTGGGAGAATCAGAGGCTGCACAGGCAGCATTACAGGCAACCTTGAAACAAAGAGAAGAAGGCCAGACCTCTCAGCCTCCTCCTCAAATCATTAATCTTGAGAAAACTACTCCCATTACTACTCCTCCTCCCCAGCAGACTGATCAAGCAACACCTTCTACTTGAGCACCACCAACAACAGAACAGGCCCAAAGCCTGGATATGCAAAAGCTAAGGACTAAGATTCAAGCCCTGGAAGCTCAAATGACAGAATTAAATGAGACTAGGGAGAAATTGGCCAAAGTCAATGATAGATATGACAAATCAAAGCAAGCTGTGGCAGAAAAGGGCAGAGAAGTAAAAGCCCTCAAAGATAAGATCAAAGAGCTGGAAAATGAGCTCAAGTTAGATAAAATTGTGGCTGAGCTTAGAACAGTGCTGTGGGCTAATATTGGCGAGTCTATTACTGACCAATGGCCGTATATTGAAACCATCCATGAGCAGCTAGAGCTCATTCCAAAGGCACAGGCTGAGATTCACAGATCAAGGAATGCCCTGAGCAATATGCCTGAAGTTGCCACCAGAATGATTAATGTGCTTAATCATAAGACAAGTACTTAGTTAGCTACCATGGGAATTCCCAACAGGACTGAGACCATTCAATTGATCAAGAGGGTTCTTACTCTGAGAAATCTAGTGCAGACATTAGAGAGAAGAACCCAAGACATGCAGACTGAGGTGAACAGGTTCATGGAGAAGTTTTAGGTGCTACAAAACAGAGGGCTTCCTAGCTTACTGAACAGCTCAGGGAGACTATTCACACATGAACAGTATGCCAAAAGGGCGAATGCATTTGCCACAAGTCAAATCAATGAGAAGCCCAGCACCTCAGAAGAAACAGGGCCAGCTACAGGACAGACTCTATACAACAAAGTGGAAAGTTTATTTTTTATAATGAATGAAATCGAACACTTGTTTGCAGTAGCTCCAAATTTTTATAAGTATACAGAGGCGGAGGAGACTATGGATGCAATCCTCAGGCATCAATTACCTACACAGGACTGGTGGACCAAGGCAATACAAATGATTTTGTAAACAATGAGCCATTCACCAAATTTTGTTCATAAAAATATGAATTGTCATGCACAGCACATTTTAATAAAATCAGCATGCATTAAAGATTAAAGTTGAGCCAACTCAGCAGAAATTTCGGCCAACGAAGCAAAAGTAGGAAGCTACAGGTGTCCAGGCCGGGAAGCTACAGCAGAGCATCTCCAAAAGCGCATTTCACAGCATTTATGCAGATCACTCCAACCGACTCAGTGGCCTCCAAAGGCCAAAATATCTTCTGACAAGCATAAAGATGCATTTATTTGTATTCAATGATGTATTAACTTTCTGATCGAAATATCTTGAAAAGTTGGTGAAGATATTCAATTCTGAGATAACTTAGCACTCAGATATTTTGTAATACATTTTGTATATATTTGCCCCTCGCATAAGCTTGAAGGGTTGTTGTTGATTTCTCCTGAAGAAGTTCTTATGCTGTAATCCTTTCAGAGTTTAATAAAGAAAGTGATGGAATTTCTCGGATTTCTGAAGTGTTGAATGCGTTCTGGTGCCTGTTGAAAACTGCTGGATTCCTGTGTATTTCACAATACAATAAGTTTCTGTAACTCCCTTTGTTATGTATTTTCGATCTATTAAAATCCATATATGTTTCTAATTTCTAAGTGTTTGACAACAAAGAAAAAGAATAACCTTCAGGACTTATTCATGTCATTACCCTGAGTTCAATCTGTGTTGTTAATGAATGTTTTCTTCAGCTATAATCTTGATAAGTGTAATTCTTAATTGCTGCACTTTCAGAATATATCTTTCATAGTGATCTTTGTTTCAGGAATTCAAGTTTGCTCCTGTGCAACATGTTTCACTTTCATATCACCAGTTCAATAGAGAATTCTTAATTGCTTTCTGTTGGCTGACCATGCTTCACCACTTAAGTTTAAATTTGTTTGTTTGAGATACACAATAGGCCCTGCAGTCCCAACATCATCACTCCTGTATTTCAAAGCATTTCACAACTCTAGACTCCATTGCCCAATGTTACACTACTCTCTGAACACTACATCTTAAGCCCTGAAAGAAGTCCTTCAACCAAAACATAAACCAAAACCTGAGCATAATAGCTAGCCTAAAACACCATCAAAAACAGAGACAAATCATAAAGAGAGAGCCCTCTCTGATTACAGTTTGGCTAGGAACTGTGATCCAAAGATTGGTTAGTGGTTACCCCAGCCGTATTCCCTTGGGAGTCATAGGGAACAACCTGGGTGCTAACATAATTTTCGACTCCACTGGGGACTTCTTAGGATTTTCCAATTTCTGTACATCTCTCAAAGCTGCAAATCAAGCCTGAAATCAGTCAAGAGGCCTTCACAATTGTTTCTGTATCACATTGACAGTTTTAGGGAAGAGCTTTTTCAGTGAGTCTTCATCTCAGCTTTGGAATATATATAGCCATTCCAAAATCTTTATCCAGTCCTTGCAGACATAAAAACTTCCTATAAAATCCTAAAAAACAGTTAGAAGCTGGCTCCCAAGAAAAATCCATCGCATACTAGGGCAAATCCTGACCCTAATCCACCCATCATTGTTGATAATCCAAATACCATCCCTAGAAACATTAGGAGGCAGCAAAGGCAGGAGCAGCCTGCTGATTTAACCTCAGATTCAGATCATCCCAGCCTTATCTCTACTCCATGCAAGGTCCTTTTCCGGTCTACCCCTAGTTCCCCTAGAACACCATCCACATCTCAAAGTCCTCCTCTCACATCTTCATCCACTGCACATATCCCCTTGACCAACACGCTAGGTTCACCCTTGCTTATTACCCCTGTGGTACCCATTGTTCCTATTATCCCAGCTACCCCTGTTAATCCTCTAAACCCTGTAAATATGGCTAACAGATATGCACCCTTGCAAATACCAGCTAATGCTGCAGCTCTACCCCAAGATTACCAAACCAAAATCTCATATTTTGACTCCAATGGCCCTCTGACAGCTGTTCAGCATGCTAAGAGGATGCAAGACCATTTTGAGACCTATGAAATAGATGATGACAGTGTCAGAATGAGGATGTTTGTTCAAAGCCTAACTGGGGATGTAAGAACTTGGTTTAGATCCCTGAATGCAAACTCCATCACAACTCCTGATGAGCTTTATCAAGCCTTTACTAGCAGATGGGAGAAGAAGAAGGATCCTCTGCACATACTTGGGGAATATGACACTATCAAAAGAGGTCCCCAAGAGACTGTTTTGGAGTACTGTGCAAGATTTAACAATGTATATAACGCAATCCCACAAAATTTAAGACCCCCTCCTGATTTAGCTTTGTACAAATTCCCTGATGGTTTTGACCCTGACATGGCCTATCAGTTGAAGGAAAGAGATCCTCAATCCCTTGCAGAGGCCCAAAGGGTTGCTGTTACAGTGGAAGCCAACCTAATTGCCAAAAGAAACCGAGCAAGGTTGGAAAAGAGGACTGTTTTCAAAGAGGAACCCTTTGCCTTTGATCAGAAGCTGGATGCAATACTCACTGGAATGAAAAGATTGGGTGATAGGGTGGAATCGGTTGAGAGAAAATCATCATGGGAAGCACCACAAAACAACCCTCCTAGAAATCCAAATTTTAGGAGAACTCAAAACCCAAATGTTGGCAAGGCCAGTGCTGATCAAGACATAAGACCCCCTTTCCAAGAAAATTATGCAGAAACTTCCACATCAACTGAACCCAATGAAGATCCTGAGATTAATTTAATGGGTCTAGATGGTGAAAGTCAAGTTTTCTTAACACAAGAAGATCATGAGGATGATGAAATCAAACTGTTCCAAACTAAATCAGGTGAATCCTTTGACTTTAAACAAGGCTATGACACTACTGTCTATGAAGTCCATAAACAATACAAGCTAAGGAGCAGAACTGTGAACGTAAATCAACCTGAAAAGATAAAGGATAATCAGCAGCCTAAAAGAGCCATAGTCACAGAGCCTAATGACAAAACAAATTCACCTGCAGAAGAAGTGATCATTGAAGAGATTACTGAACCATTGTCCTTAAAACAACAGCCTATGGCCACTTCACCCTCTCAACCTAATTTAAATGTTACTCCCCAAGAGATGAGTAAAAGAGACAAGTCCCAAAGCCAAGATAAAAATCAGAAGAAGATTTAATGAACAAGGAAAGGACGGTTATCCATAACCCTAAGACCCAATCTGAAAAACCCTTTGACCTAGAAACGGAAATTGGCAAACTAAAGATAGCAATTCCTCTCTCAGAACTAGCCAAGCATGACATCTATAAACTACAGATCAAGAAGTCCCTTCAACTCACTAACAACAAAGATGATGTCAATGTGCTGGATGACACCCCAGAATTACTGTTCGGCCCAGAAGTGGATGGAAAAACAGTAGTCACAGGGGTATTACCTTTTTATGTCAGCTTACATATTCATGATAAAATAATACATAATGCAATGTTTGACTCAGGTGCCTCTCACAATCTCATGCCAAAAGCAGTCATGGAGAGATTGAATCTAGATATAACAAGAGCATACAAGGACCTGTTTTCCTTTGACTCCAGCCAAGTCAAGTGTCTGGGTCTCATAAAAGATTTATGTGTATCTCTGGTTCAATACCCAAACAAAACCATTCTAATGGATGTTGTAGTTGCTGATATCCCACCTAAGTATGGGATGCTGTTATCAAGATCATGGGGAGCTAAACTCCAAGGTTCCCTACAATTAGACATGTCATATGCCACCATCTCTGTTTTTGGGCAACCAAAAAGACTGTACAGAGAAACACTCATGAAATACATGGCCAGCAGTGAAGAAAAGCCTCAAAACTTCCCCATATATGCTGTCCACTCAGACATAGACTCATACATTCTCTTCAATGACAGCACAACTCCCTCAAAAGGTGAGGTTGAAACCAAGATACTCATACAGGAGGAAGACTCAAATGAAAGAATTCCCACCCATGAAACAAGAGTCAATCAAACACTAGATGCTGCTGCTGCCCTAGTTGTCAAGAATATCCAATCAAATGATGAGACTGTCCTAGAAGACAAGCCAGATGAAAAACCACAGCTTCAACTTACTTTGCCAGCCCATGAACAGATTGTTAAATCTCCTTCACAACAGGATATTCTATGGTTCCTTGAATTTGATGGCTCAGTCAACAAATTAGGGGCAGGAGCTGGAGTTTGGGTACACAATAAAGAAAACAGTCATGCAGAAGGCAGAGCCTATAGATTAAACTTCAGATGTACTAATAATATGGCAGAATATGAAGCTCTTTTACTAGGCCTCAAGTTAGTAAAGTTCTTACAAGCTGCCAGGGTTTCAATCATGGGTGATTCAGATTTAGTTATCCAACAAGTGAAGGGAAATTTTGTCACCAATGACAAAAGACTAAGGACTTATAGGGCTGCTGTTGCTGAGGTACTAAACTTTTTCTCTGAATTCCAAATCACTAAAATTCCTAGAACCCACAATATGCATGCTCATAGTTTAGCCACATTTGCAAGTACCTGCAAGCTGCCTTTTGAGCCCCATCATTGTTTTACAGCTGAAGTAAAACACAGACCCTCCATTCCAAACAACGTTAATGATTGGCAAGTATTTGAGGATGATGTGCAAATAAACCATTTTTTAACTCTGCAACAAGAATTTGCAGGATTAAATATTGACACTGATACAACAAGTAAATCACAAATACTTGATACAGCAAGTCAATCACAAATACTTGAAAGAGCAAGTCCATCACAAACACAGTTTCAAAAGATTACTCACCCAATATCACCTAGAACAGCAAAACAAATTCTAAATCCAACTGTTTTCAACAAGGACAGCATTCAGCAAATTCAATCAATCGATTGTGAAGAAGTGGCCAATGCTGAAACTGAAATCATAGAGCTGAAAGACAATTTTCTACCAACAGGCCTAACTCCACTAGAGGACATCTTTGATTCAAATGATATCCCCAGAAAACTAAAAATGCAGCCCTTAAATGCAGCCATTGAAGAATATAACATTGGTACCATTGACAAGCCCAAAATGATCAAATTGTCTGCTTCTTTACCTCCTGACCAAAAGCCTAAATACATTGACCTCTTTAAAGAGTTCCAGGATGTTTTTGCATGGAGTTATGAGGACCTAAAGTCCTATGACACCTCTGTTATCCAGCATACTATCCCTCTCAAGCCTGATCAAAAGCCCTTTAAACAAAAATTGAGGAGAATCAATCCTATGCTTCTCCCAGCAATGGAACAAAAAGTACAGAAAATGTTTAAGGCAGGCATCATAGCACCAATCAGATTCTCTAACTAGATCTCAAACTTAGTCCCTACAAGAAAGAAAACTGGTGAAATAAGGCTGTGTGTGGACTTAAGAAATCTGAACCAAGTATCCCTCAAAGACAACTATCCCTTACCCAAGATGGATCACATTCTCCGAAGAGTGGTAGGGGCCTCAAGGATCTCATTACTGGATGGATTTTCAGGCTTCAATCAAATCCTGGTACACCCTGATGATCAAGACAAAACAGCATTCACAACCCCATGGGGAACTTTCAAATATGTAAAGATGCCTTTTGGATTGAAAAATGTAGGGGAAACATTTCAGAGAGCAATGGATATTGCTTTTGCCAAGGAGATTCATGACTTTTTAGTCATTTACTTAGATGACCTTACACCTTTCTCAAAATTAGACCAAGAACATATAAAACATTTGAGGCAAATCTTCCTAAAATGCAGGAAATATGGGATTTCCTTGAATCCCAAGAAATCCTTGTTTGGTTTAGAGGAAGGTAAACTCTTGGGCCACATCATTTCTAAAGATGGCATTAGAATTGATCCAGACAGGATACAAGCTATCCTACAAATGCCCCACCCGAGAAATGTCAAAGAACTGCAAGGATTCTTGGGAAAAATCAATTTCTTGAGAAGGTTTATCCCAAACTTAGCAGAACTAATCAGATTATTAAATAACATGCTAAAGAAATATTCAAAGGTCAAATGGACTGTTGAAGCCAATCAAGCATTTGAAGGTATAAAACTAGCCCTTACCCAAACCCCAGTGCTGACCAATCCTCAGTTTGACAGAGAATTTATCATTTTCTCTTTTGCCTCCCAGCATACTATTGTTGCTGTTTTGTTACAGAAAGATGACCAGGGAAATGAGAAGCCAATTGCTTTCTTTAGCAGAGCTCTTAGGGATGCACCTTTAAAATATCAAATCATGGAAAAGCAAGCTTATGCTTTGGTCAAAGCAATTAAGGACTTTAGGATTTACATCCTTTATTCCCATGTTGTAGCATATGTCCCAAGTCCAATTGTAAAAGACATACTCACTCAAGAAAATTTAGAGGGCAGAAGAGGAAAGTGGATTGCCAACATTTTGGAATTTGATATTGAGATAAAACCTACAAAATTAATAAAAGGGCAAGGTTTGGCCAAACTAATGACAGAAGCAAACTTCCAAGCCTTAGACATCAACCAGCTGGACAGTGAACCGGAGCTGGCGACTCCAAAGATAAATGTAGCCTTTGAACAATCCCCTTGGTACTATGATATATGTTATGTATTGCAAAACCTGTGTGCTCCCTCAGGATTGTCCTAAACTAAATGTAGGTTTTTAAAAATGAAAGCTTCTAAATTCTGTGTTATGGATGGAAATTTATTGTGGAAAAACCATGAAGGAATATTGCTAAACTGCCTAATTGAGAATGAAACTGACAATATCATAAAGGAATTTCATGCAGGTGACTGTGGTGGACACTTTTACTGGAAGTCCACTGTGGATAAAATACTAAGGGCTGGTTACTACTGGCCCACCATGTTCTCTGATGTCAAGAAATTCACCACCTCATGTCATAAATGTCAAGTGTTTGAGGGAAAGAGACAGTTGCTGCCACTTCCCTTGAGGCCCATTGCAACAGAGAGACCTTTTCAACAATGGGGCTTGGATTTCATTGGGGAAATTCATCCCTCATCTTCAAGCCAACATAGATGGATCTTAACAGCTACAGAATACTTCACCAAGTGGATTGAAGCTGTTCCATGCAGACAAGCAAATGATTCCACTATCATTCAGTTCTTGGAGAACAACATATTGGCTAGATTTGGCTATCCTGATAAAATAATAACAGACAATGCTGCTGCTTTCAGATCCAAGAAAATGGTGAATTTCTGCCATAAATTTCACATCACCTTGGGCCATTCTACTGCATACTATCCCCAAGGAAATGGCCTTGCTGAGTCATCAAACAAAAGCCTGGTAAACATCATAAAGAAAGTGCTAGAAGAGAACAAAAAGAATTGGCATAAGAAGCTTGTGAATGCTCTATGGGCAGATAGACTAACAACCAAAAGATCAATTGGGACCAGCCCATATGAGTTGGTTTATGGATTAGAAGCCAAATTTCCCTCATCACTAGGGATACCTGTTATGAAACTTCTTCAAGAAAGCCAAGCTGAACCAAATGATATGCAAAGAAGAATCAATTAAATCATATGTTTACAGCAAACTAGAGACCAAGTTTTCAGCAGAGTTCAAGTTCTACAAGAAAAATTAAAGAAGGCTTTTGATAGGAGAACTAAGGCAGAAGATTTCAACATGGGTGACAAAGTCCTCAAGTGGGATTCAAGAAGAGAAGATAAGGGAAAACATGGAAAATTTGATTCCCTTTGGAGAGGACCATTTGTTGTCCAAGCAGTACAAGGAAACAACACTTATTTCCTTAAAAGTCTAAAGGAAACTGAGTTGGATGAAGGTCCTGTGAATGGCAGGATGCTGAAGCACTATTTTGAATATCACCCATAAGTGCAGCCTGAGTTTTCCCTTGTACATATCCAGATATATATATTATTTTCTGTCAACATGTAAAAATGCAATTTCTCAAAGTTTTCTTAAACTGCCAGCAAAAGGTAAATAGAATCAGAGATCTACCAAGAAGAGAAGCACACAATTTTGGCATTTCAAAGCAGCAAACTTCAAGATTGGCAAGAGCAGTCAAGGGGCAAGGCAATCTGACCTGCTGTTCTTGGTCTTTCAAATGAAAAACCATCCCCATGTGGAGCCACTGTTAGCTACCTATACCAATAGGTTTCATATTTCATGATTGGCAATGAAAAGGTCCAAATATGCTCTGCTTTGATGATGCAAAGATCACATATTTCCAAGAGAATACAATCTGTGCTTATAGCTTGATATGGACTCAAATTTTGATGGATGGTCCAACAGTCTAATCTGGATCATGCCATGTTTTGAATTTCCAGTTGTAGAATAGAGAAAGAAGTCTGTCCAAACTGTTTAATCTTGGCAGACAAGTAGTTTAGGTAGAGAAGAAAAGGCTCCCAACAGCTTAATCTGGGACCTTGGAAGAAATAAGGGTAGAAGTAGATAGAAAAACAAAAGAAAAGCCAAAGAAAAGAAAAGGCAAGTAAGGGTCTGCAAGTCCAAGTGCACCCTCCAAGAAGAATAAAAAAATGCTAGGCAAATAGATGGGTAGGCAGTTGGGGTTGCAGAAAGGTCATTTCTTATAAGTTGCATGTGTGCTAACTTTGTTTACCAAAGCAAAATCAATGAATTGAGAAGGTGTTATTCTTCATCAAGTTGCAGCAAGCAAGAAACATGTCTAACCTCCCTTCTTCCCTTTTTTCCATTTCATTACTAAACACCCTCATCAGTTGAGATTCATGGAAGAGATTATGGTTTCATGGTGGTTCTTAATCTTTTTAGAAGCCACATTTCTTGTCTAAAATTCTTTTCATTTTGATCTACTCCCTAAACTAAGTAAGTTTCAAATAAACTTAGTGATTTCCCTTCATTCACTCTTTCATCCATATTAACCCCTAACTCTAATATGTAATTCCCTTATGTTACCCCTTTCCCTAGTATTATTAACACCATGGTGTATAAACCCCCAAGCATTCTATAAATATCCTCCTTTTAGCATTATAGCTAAATATGTCTGTCTAAAGGGAGACTTTAGTCCACCTGGGACTGTGGTCAACCCTGTCCTGGGGCTGCTCTAACCTCTGGTTATGAGCAACAACCTTTCCCCTAAGCTCTCACCTTCCCTCTGCTCAGAAAAACCCAAAAAATCCCCAAAAAACCTTGCAAAAAACCCCTCCTACCCATAACCCCCTTTGAAATTGTGAAATAACCCAAAAACCCACCTTTTGGCACTTATCCAAAGTTTCGGCGCATATGTTTGATTTTTCAAAATACATTGAAAAGCTTTACAAAACACCATATCCTAATGTTTTCCGCCGGGCGCAAAATCCAAAACAAATAATATTTAATCCCCCGCCCGCGTCCGTATCGATCGATCACATCGTCAACCCGTCAACCGTCCGATCGGGCAACATTGATCGGACGGCTATTATCCATATCGGGTTGGGCCCGAGGTCCGACGTTTAGCACCCGAGAAACTGTCAGAGGGTGACGTCAGGCCTCCGCCACGCGTCGCCCTCACAGCTTCTCGGGTCGGCCTCTGACAAAACCGGGCCGTATTGTAAGCGGTCCGAGAAAACCGTTACCACTGTTTCACTTACCACCTGGTTTTGCTGGTCCCATGTCATGCCCACGTCAGAGCCACGTCGCTGCCACCCCGCCGTCGCATCACCCCATTCGTCCGTCCCTTCGCTGACATGTCCGCCACTTCAGCACATTCGTGGACCAACCAGGACCTGCCACATCACCCGGTGACGTCATGCTGACGTCATCCGACTCCGACCCCACCCGATGACGTCACGCTGACGTCATCCCAAAAACGCGCCAATATTGCCAAAAATCCATTTTTAGGCCAAAATCTCGTGTTTTTTCCACTTTTGGCAAAAGACACTACTGCTATTTTTGCATGCTGCTCACGTCCAAACCAGCACCAGCCTGCTAAAGTCGATTCCGAGACCGCCAGAGCCTCCATTGCACCTGCATTCGCAACTCTTGCCGACGAATTCACCAGGTATTCTTCAAAATCATCCCATAAGCCTGGTTTTATCCATAATTCCGCAAATAAACTGTTAACAGACTGTAAAACTCTGTTTTCACCGTTAAACACACAGTGACCTGCACTTATATCCAGCCAGTGAAGCCATTAAACTCCTGCAGGGCCGCATTTGACAAATTGAGTTGAAATTCACAGCTAGTTCGCGCAGTCGTGAACTAGGAACCTTAACTGACCAAATTCACCACAGAAAACACTTTGCTCAGTCCTGCTACTGTTTTATCAGTCCTTTAAACAGTATTTCAATTGCTGTTTTACTCAATTTGCCTTCTGTTTCTTATATTTCACCTCCCTTGCAAAGAAACACTCCTCTGTGTCGTTCTGTTCAAGTGGAACCGGTTTACATACAAATCAAGAGCCTCAGTAGCCATGGAGACACCAATAGCTCTAAACATCCAGCCTCTGAATGCCCCTCAAAAAGAGATAAATTGGAAACCCCTGGGGGACTTGGATTATCAAATGTTAGATTGGTTTCCAATGGGCTCCAAGTATAATATTCATATGATCAATCAAATAAAAGCCCAGCACCTTAGTGGGGCTGATATTTTAGGGATTTGGGATTCAAATTTGCCCATTTACAACCTCCCTCAAGTCAATCCCCTTCCAGACTTGATCCACAAGTGCCAGGAATGCTATGATCCTTGCCAAAGAGCTGTTCTTACTCCTACAGGTTCAGTGTTGTTCTACATCACTCCAGAAACCATTAATGAGATGCTCCACTTCCACACTGCAAGACCATTGACACCCTGTCCATGCTGGATTTAGTAAAGAAGGGAACTAATTTGTCACATGCCCAGATTGTCAAGATCAACCAGTTGTTTGTAGATTCAGGTTCTGAAACTGTAAGAACTCCTCCTATTGGATATGAGTACCTGAATGACTTGGGCAGAATGCTAGTGGACTTGATCAGTTATGTCCTGGGGTATAAAGGAATTGAAGATGTTGATGACACCATAATGGCAATGCTGTCCATATTTTCCCGGGAATGCCTCCTGCTGTACACTATGACTATGCTACCTATATTGCAGAAAAGATTCATGAGCAGCTAATGAATCTACCAAGGGAAAGAGTGTTCAGATTCACCTCATACATCTACCATCTGTTCTTGTTCTATCAACCAGACAGCTTCCCTGTTCCCCTCAAGAAACTAAATGCCCAGGGAATTCCAAGATCAGTTGTCTTTTGGTCTTCAGTTTTTCATTGTGCTTCTCTCTCACCATACACATACTGTGAGTTCATAGACTTGTTCATTTACCCAGCAATGACCTTGCTATATGGTGTACCTCCTCCAAGGCTAACTGATGAGATGCAAAGAGTCCTCCACCTCTCTAAAGCCTACAGCATTGGTGATTGGTACTTCTACCAACACCACACAGTAATCAGAATTTATGGCTGTGAATTGGACCCTTTTAGGCTTCCAAGGTATGTCCCCATGAGGCTCTTTGCCCTAGAATACTTCAGACAGTTTGGAAATGCTGACTACATCCATTTCCAAAGTAAAAACAAGAAGGTGCAACTGAAGGTAAGGAGCCAGCTAGGTCCTTTCTTATATAACAAAAGAGAAGAGGGATGGAGGGAGGCAGATAGAATCCTAGAGGGCCTCAGATTTCAAACCAGCTTCAGATGGTTACCCTATGACCGTAATCACTTTATTTCCCTCAGGAGAATAAAACACAAATTAGGCACATATGCACATCTGAAGTTGCCTCATATTGAGAAGTATGCTAATGCCTTGAGCTGGAAAGAAGGCACTCTAGAAGAGCCAATTACTAAAGAGCAGATGCTAGAGAATGAAGCTAGAAATCTACAAAAGGAGGCTGACTTGGAAACTTGTGGACAGGTCTCTTCCTCATACCAAAGGCAACTTGGAGAAGCTGCCTCATCTTCAACAACACATCAGCAAGCGGCCATGAAAACTCAGCAAGCATCCAGCAAAGACAAAGAAAAGCATGTGGAGGAGGAACAGCTACCTCCTATGACTCAAGAACAAACAGATAAAGAGATGGAGCAGCAGCAAGAAGAACAGCAACAACAGCAACAACAGGAAGAACAAAGGCAGGAACAGCCTGTGCAGCCAGAACAAACAGTGGAAGCCCCAAAATCCACTGAGCAACAGCCACAGCAAACTGTGCCTCCAAGGCAAGAAACATCAGTTGATGCATCAATCCTCCAAACTCCACAAAAGGAGGATGTAAGCAGAAAGAGAGACAGAGAGACTCCCCTAACATCTTCTATAAATCAGGGAGAAAAAAGGCAAAGATTGAATGATTTTTCTGAGGAGGATATGACAATAAGGCAGTCATTAGGCATGGGCCCACCAAGCAGAGAAGCATCCGCCAGTTCCTTTCAGCAGGAACAAGACAGAACAATAGGAGGAGAAGTCAGCTCCTCTAGCCAGCAGAGAGAGGGAGAACTGAGCATTAAGCAACAGTTCATTGAAATTAAGAAGAGGAGTGAGCCAATAAAAATACAGCTATATAACCATCTGTTGAAAATGGCTCCCACCAACCAGCAGCGCTTAATGTCTGCTTTTGATGTCAGTGAAGGCAAGATGATCATGAGCCATTTCTTACCAGCTGTAGCACAGCCCCAGTCTCATGCAGATTATATAAGGACCAATCTTGAGGTCCTTGCCAAGGACATTCACCAATGGATAAAATTGAATTGCACAAGCAGACAGGTGAGATGGTCTATGCTTCCCTGGCAGACCAAACATTGGACAACTACAGGCTACAAAGTAGCCTTAACAATACAGCCTCTCAACTAGAGTTGGAGAGAGCATCATCCCAGGCAAAGGACAACAGAATAAGGTCCTTAGAGGATATAATTATTGAGATTGGGCATGATCCCAAAGATATCAAGGGAATACAGGAAATATTGAAATTAAGGGATGCTGATATGGCAGCTCTAAGAAGAAAGATCAAACTCCCAGCCACGATTCACCCTCAAACAGATGAAGTAGCTCAACAAAGGCATGATAAAGATGCCACAGCTCTGCTGGTGACTCTCTATAAGCAGCTTATCCAGACACAAGAAAAGCTGGGAGAATCAGAGGCTGCACAGGCAGCATTACAGGCAACCTTGAAACAAAGAGAAGAAGGCCAGACCTCTCAGCCTCCTCCTCAAATCATTAATCTTGAGGAAACTGCTCCCATTACTACTCCTCCTCCTCAGCAGACTGATCAAGCAGCACCTTCTACTTCAGCACCACCAACAACAGAACAGGCCCAAAGCCTGGATATGCAAAAGCTAAGGACTGAGATTCAAGCCCTGGAAGCTCAAATGACAGAATTAAATGAGACCAGGGAGAAATTGGCCAAAGTCAATGATAGATATGACAAATCAAAGCAGGCTGTGGCAGAAAAGGGCAGGGAAGTAAAAGCCCTCAAAGATAAGATCAAAGAGCTGGAAAATGAGCTCAAGTTAGATAAAATTGTGGCTGAGCTTAGAACAGTGTTGTGGGCTAATATTGGCCAGTCTATTACTGACCAATGGCCGTATATTGAAACCATCCATGAGCAGCTAGAGCTCATTCCAAAGGCACAGGCTGAGATTCACAGATCAAGGAATGCCCTGAGCAATATGCCTGAAGTTGCCACCAGAATGATTAATGTGCTTAATCATAAGACAAGTACTCAGTTAGCTACCATGGGAATTCCCAACAGGACTGAGACCATTCAATTGATCAAGAGGGTTCTTACTCTGAGAAATCTAGTGCAGACATTAGAGAGAAGAACCCAAGACATGCAGACTGAGGTGAACAGGTTCATGGAGAAGTTTCAGGTGCTACAAAACAGAGGGCTTCCTAGCTTACTGAACAGCTCAGGGAGACTATTCACACATGAACAGTATGCCAAAAGGGTGAATGCATTTGCCACAAGTCAGATCAATGAGAAGCCCAGCACCTCAGAAGAA
This sequence comes from Pinus tabuliformis, assembly GCA_031772625.1. Taxonomy (NCBI): domain Eukaryota; kingdom Viridiplantae; phylum Streptophyta; class Pinopsida; order Pinales; family Pinaceae; genus Pinus; species Pinus tabuliformis. Next base: position 491,875,401 of record CM062817.1, read on the forward strand.
ACAGGGCCAGCTACAGGACAGACTCTCTACAACAAAGTGGAAAGTTTATTTTTTATAATGAATGAAATCGAACACTTGTTTGCAGTAGCTCCAAATTTTTATAAGTATACAGAGGCGGAGGAGACTATGGATGCAATCCTCAGGCATCAATTACCTACACAGGACTGGTGGACCAAGGCAATACAAATGATTTTGTAAACAATGAGCCATTCACCAAATTTTGTTCATAAAAATATGAATTGTCATGCACAGCACAGTTTAATAAAATCAGCATGCATTAAAGATTAAAGCTGAGCCAACTCAGCAGAAATTTCGGCCAACGAAGCAAAAGTAGGAAGCTACAGGTGTCCAGGCCAGGAAGCTACAGCAGAGCAGCTCCAAAAGCGCATTTCTCAGCATTTATGCAGATCACTCCAACCGACTCAGTGGCCTCCAAAGGCCAAAATATCTTCTGACAAGCATAAAGATGCATTTATTTGTATTCAATGATGTAATAACTTTCTGATCTAAATATCTTGAAAAGTTGGTGAAGATATTCAATTCTGAGATAACTTAGCACTCAGATATTTTGTAATACGTTTTGTATATATTTGCCCCTCGCATAAGCTTGAAGGGTTGTTGTTGATTTCTCCTGAAGAAGTTCTTATGCTGTAATCCTTTCAGAGTTTAATAAAGAAAGTGATGGAATTTCTCGGATTTCTGAAGTGTTGAATGCGTTCTGGTGTCTGTTGAAAACTGCTGGATTCCTGTGTATTTCACAATACAATAAGTTTCTGTAACTCTCTTTGTTATGTATTTTCGATCTATTAAAATCCATATATGTTTCTAATTTCTAAGTGTTTGACAACAAAGAAAAAGAATAACCTTCAGGACTTATTCATGCAATACCCTGAGTTCAATCTGTGTTGTTAATGAATGTTTTTCTTCAGCTATAATCTTGATAAGTGTAATTCTTAATTGCTGCACTTTCAGAATATATCTTTCACAGTGACCTTTGTTTCAGGAATTCAAGTTTGCTCCTGTGCAACATGTTTCACTTTCACATCACCAGCTCAATAGAGAATTCTTAATTGCTTTCTGTTGGCTGACCATGCTTCACCACTTAAGTTTAAATTTGTTTGTTTGAGATACACAATAGGCCCTGCAGTCCCAACATCATCACTCCTGCATTTCAAAGCATTTCACAACTCTAGACTCCATTGCCCAATGTTATACTACTCTCTGAACACTACATCTTAAGCCCTGAAAGAAGTCCTTCAACCAAAACATAAACCAAAACCTGAGCATAATAGCTAGCCTAAAACACCATCAAAACAGAGACAAATCATAAAGAGAGAGCCCTCTCTGATTACAGTTTGGCTAGGAACTGTGATCCAAAGATTGGTTAGTGGTTACCCCGGCCGTATTCCCTTGGGAGTCATAGGGAACAACCTGGGTGTTAACACTTGGATGAAGTGAAAACCATTTAGATACCAACATCTCTTCAGGTTGAAGTATGTAATCTGATATTTGATTTTATATGCTAATAATTTATTTATGATGGGATTGAATACAAATCATCATTCAGAACCAAGGGATTTTTATCTCTAAAGCCCCAGTTGATCCATTTCTTGAGATTACATTTATAATGAGAGAGATGAGAGACTTCCAAAGGGAAGAATGTTTTTAGATACTTGGCATCATTGGTTACACTAAATAAGTTGAGGGACTCCTCGTTCAGACTCATAAATGATGGACCCATGATGATAATGTAGCCAAATGGATCCTTGCTTTGTAGAATGTACATGAGCTAGATCAAGCCTGGACATGAATATTGGGTGATTTTTCAAAGATGGTATTGAGATACCTACATGGTAATAATTAGTCATGGATTGAGACTATGATATGAAAAAGAATATTTCGATGCGAAGTGACCAAGAATGTTGTGAATAGGAATAACACATTGAGTTGTGGCTTCAGTATGGGTCTTTATTTCATTTCATGGATGAGAAGGTGGCATACTTCCTTTGTACTTAATTCAAATATGGTCGATCATATTGCAGCTTGTATATTTGAGTTGCAAATAGTGTGGCTTCAAAAGAAATCCATAGGATTTTCAAGATATGCTGTCAGTGATGGAGAATTGAGGCTCCAACACAGAGGGAGAAGTGAGGTTCTGATAGTGACCTATTATAGAATTGAAGCAGTGAGGCTTCAATAGATGATCATATTGTAGACATTCTCACCAAGCCTTTGCTGAAAGCGAAGTTCTTATTCTTCAAAGAGAAGCTTGGAGTGTAGGAGAATGTATCCCTACCTGAGAGGGAACATTGTTGATCGAGAAAATTGAGCATATCCTATCCACCATATTTATGACTAGCTATGGACTTGTTGAAGGGGGATGAGTAGTGAGGCTCTTGGAAGAGGGTCCTCCTTAAAGCCATGGACCTAGTTAAGATTTTCATGATTTCCACCCATTTGGCTAGTGTGAAAGGAGACTTAGGTGTGTGTGATATTTACCAAGGGTGGACACGCCTACCATCGAATTGATTGTGGTAAATTGATCTCCCCTGAGTATTGGATGCAAGTGTTTGATCACTTGATTATTGAGGATAAAGTGTGTGATCTTTACCAAGGTCATTTATGATTGCAATGGACTTGGTTGTGGTAAATGGATCTCCCCTATTGTCATGCTGATCATTATTATTTTTGTGGTGGAAATTCCAATGGTGGAATACGATGGAACAGATAAAATCAGAAAAAGTGTTCGAAGTTAAATGTATTTTTTTGGTTTTTTTTTTTAATTTCTAAAAGCCTAACGCTCGTCGAATATTCGATGGGATTTCTTTAACTATTGAATGTCTGACGGATTGTCCTATCCCTT